>LR990200.1:1032500-2282500 GCA_905147375.1 Hylaea fasciaria
AGCCAACCCCAAGGCTATTGGTCCACTCTAACGGAGCTTGTCCAACCACAGCTGGGTGTATAGAATATTTATCTGCTAACGTGCTAGTTAGACGCAAACGTAATTGCTCCCTAGTAATGTGGTGATTCCGAGGCAAACCTATACACAAAGGTCGTTATACACGCACAGACTTTTTCAATACTTTGTAGGCTAGCATTTGAGCAGTATCTCACCTGGGGCGACAGACTGCATACATTAGTTGTTACTAATGTATACAGGCCACTAGGTTCTAACCTAAAGTACCGAAGATGTATGGAAGCTGCACAATAATTATAAATTAGTACGAAACCGAGATCGTGGGACAAAGTTGAACGTAATCGTTCGTGTACTAAGTTTATCAAAGAATATAAACATTAAAAAAAAAAAGATGGTGAATGAATCTCGGCTACCAAATTTCCCTAGACTAGCATTTAACGAAAGTGTCGTTACTGCAAGCGTGGTTAATTGCTACGGATTTAACTATCGTTATGTAGGATGACATGTACAGACTGCCGGCCCTGGTCTTTCTTTAGTGACGATATGATAGAAGGTAGTATAAGTGCTCCGCCCATATTAGGAACGGCACTGAAAGACCGCTGCCGGAACACTCCAGGGATAGATCCCAATAGACGTAAACGGTTATTACACGTCATTCTAACACAGGGTGTAAGTATACAGTGCCATAAACCCCAACTTTCTTTTATCCACCACTGAACAATGTAATAGGTACTAGGTACATTCCGAGCTCGCTGTAACTATACTATATTGTAATGTCATCAGAACTTGACTCGATCCATCTTCTTCTTAATTAAGAGCATAGCTCTTATCGGTGGCGTAACCGCCAACGTTCCCTATCTTCCTTCAGCCAAAGCTTTGACTTCAGAACTTGACAGACATGATAAATTGCAATAAATTACAATCAACGGAAACTGGGTCCAACCAAATTTATTTCAAGTTTTGACCTAATCTAACATTCCATCACAGAGTTAGTAAATAAAAGTGGCTGATGTGGGTCGGCCGCGCGCGTACCTACCCCTCTAAACAAATAGGTAACGAATCACACTCCAAAGTTCCGAAAAACTATAACAGTATAATGACATTACAAAACTAGGTGTTTCCCCCCGGGCCGGACCGCGTCCGAAAACTTTGATGGATACGTGTATTTTACCTTCATATCTCTATTTGTAAAGGAACGTCAATGTAGTTTGTTGAAGGCGAAAAGTTTCGCCTCCAGGGGTTGCCGTTACAAATAACGCCCAGGCTCACTCTCATAACATTTGCTGTACCTACCTCTACTCCTATCCTCGCTCCTATCTCGCCTCCCTCTCTGGAAAGATCATTTGGAGATGTACGTACATTGTGTACCTCCGCCATCTTTTCCAGATATTCAACGAGCAGTCAAGTGGACTATTATATGTTTTGTCCATTATTATATTACTTTTGTACTATGTTTTGTCTGTCTGTTTATCAGTGAGGTAGTGCCGGCCTTTAGGCCAGTTTGTGAGGCCGCCTGAGGGTCTCTGACAACGGCTTGGCCACACACAGTACAGAGCAATGAAACCCCACACATAACTTACGTAAAGCCATTGGTCAGAGGAACAAACTTGCGATGTCGTCGCTCCTATTTCCTATTGTACTAATATATTATGTAGAAGTTCTTAAACTTTCGCGAACTGAATACATGTTAACTAAAATTAGACCCGTTTTAAAATCTATGTACTATTATGTGATCGTGAAACCTTATTTTGATAACAGTGACGATTATCACGAATTTATACCGAAAAATCTCAACACAGATCCTCTCTTTTATCCTCACAGATAGACACAACACAGAAGCTCTATTCGTGATTCTCAACGTTATACAGACCGCGACTGCCACAGCGCCCGCCACCGCATCAGTCTGTTTGTACCTCAACTAACACAGCTATCCCACGGGAAATTGCGGTCGCGAAACAAATGGCTAGCAATGTATAAGTTCGCTCTATTTGTCAACAGTATGGTGCTGTAAGTAATATGCTTCTTCGAGTAATTTTAGTAGGTCCCTACGTCATTCGTGTAATTTCCTGAAAATTGCAAAACTATAAATAACATTGAATGAACGCAATAACATGTACGCGCGTCGATGAACCAAAACCTTTGTCTTGTTTTGCGTATAAAATGACCAACAACCTGGCCTGGCTTCGCACGGGCGCAGAATATACCACTAATACGAAGTAATTAGCTACTTTTACATTACGATAACGATTATAACCTACCTTCTGCCAAGATAAGTTTAACTACGTTGTCTCTAGTCTACAATATATTCCTAATTCTCATAAGTATACCTACCTAGGTACCCTACAAAGTATGAAACCTATCCTTACAATAATTAGTCTAATAATTAGAGAAACCATGTAGGCTAGATAGAACGTCGTAGGTAGGTCGTCGGTAGGTAGGTAACGTTTATAGCACTATTACAAACTCACAAACGCCTACAAAGGATACAAACGGACAAAATTCATACTATTTTATCTTCCAGTGAATAGAACGCGTTCATCACAAAGTATCTATTAATTTTACTTCACGGACGGAGCCGCGTACACGTTTCCATGTGGACTTCTCGTTTAACAACTTTCCTTTTCGCTAACACTACCTACTTACTGTTTGTAGACTGTTTGGATTAACGCTGCACGCTTCTACCTACCATTTTATCAAAAGATTTCACGTTTGACAATTAGACATTTTAAAAACAGGTTGCACTCACCATGATATTGCAAAATGAGGTTTTCTTATTTATTATCTGTAATGAAATGCACAGCGCACCGACTAAGACAAGCTCACGCACTAAACTCGAAGGCGCATTTATTTCGGGAGTGAAGACGTGGCGTGGTGATTTAAAAATAGAAAATACCTCCGTCGTAGTAGCCATTCGAGTTATTCACTAGTTTCCCGCCTGAATTTCAATTGGTAGAGATAGGTGGTGGTAGTTTGCTGGATATTATAATATTATCCCATGAAAAGCTTGTGAATGTTGTTCACCATGAAACTGTGGGTACATCTTTGTTCAGAATCTTTAAAGCTCCTTTTCTATCAATAAATAATTTGTGAAGATTCGTCAGTCACTAACGTCAGTCACAGTCACCCCAATTTCACCTAACTTCAACCATTTTAAACCCCCCGTTTTCGGTTATGTATGTACCTACTTATAGGAAAACCTCAACCACGGACACTTTTAGACAGGGAATGTGGGACCCCCAACAGCCAGCGGGTCAAGACTTCTAGGGCGTGCTTCTAGGACCCTGAAGAACACTTACGCCATAAAACAACTTACCTACCAACGTAGGTATGATTTTTTTAAGGATGGAGCATATTGTGTCTGAAGACCTGGGATGCTTGCGATGCCTTGCCGCGAGCAGTAACCCGTGGACCAATAGTCCTACGAAAATGATTAAGCTCTCATTTTAAAGTTAAATGTAGCAAGATTAATACGTCCATTGACCATTTTGTTATAGCTTCAGCTATTTTCCAAGAAAATAAAAGAAACCACGTTCATTTGCGAAAAAGTATTTTCCGACCATTTTGGTTCATCATTGTTCAAAATCTATAAGCACCATCAAAACGCATTTAGTACCAATTTGTAGATACATTTGTAACAATAATTTCCGTCCTTCATAGTTTTCTAGTTTTCGTGGATAATTGGAAACACCAACTGGGGACACATTTAGGGTGGGGCGGGTTGACGCCGACGAGTATGAACTATGAAGGCAATACTTCTAGTCTTAGGAAAACTTATAAGAAAACCAGCTAATTATGATTTGTTTTGAGGTTGAAGCTCAAGTTTCCCGGACTGAAGTATTGGTTACATAAAACAGTAAATCAAAATGAGTTTTTGTTAACTTGTTTTACACCCGATGTGAAAACAGTAATGAAAATGATGCACTATTTCGAAATACTGTTCACTTACCGTAGTACTTAAAGACTCAGAACCTTGTGTTAAACTCTTGTTTCGTATTGTAAACAATGGCAACAATTCATGCGGCAACGAGGCAGACATAAGAGTGGCCGATGTCCTCTTAAAACAGTGGCCCGTGTAGAGGTGGGGATTTGGCAATTTTAGGAATTTTGCAATTTCCTTAGGCATAGCACAAATTTTATTTTTGCCAATGACTTGTCTTTTACATTTGCCCTTGTGGTAAGATACGAATAACCGGTTAACGTTCATGTCGGGAGGCCGTAGAGCTTGATATTTTTCCACTATTCGCGCTTGCTCCCCACGGATCACAAATGATCGTTCTCTTTTCGTTATTGAATCTCGCAATTTAATCAATAATAAATTATCGGAATGTTTTTCTATATCGCCCACTTTTAGATTGAGAAGTTCCACTCCACGACAAGCGCCATTCACTCCAATAATCAATGCCACCTATAACAAAAAAAGAGCAGATAATAAACTCTCAATGCCCCGTGGCATAGATTATGTTATATTAATAGGAAGGGACACTCCATCTATTTTTAAATTAGAGCAAGGTGACACATCAGCAGCATGTTTACCTTTTTGAACGAGATTGAGTATCTTTTGAGTTCACACGCAGTACAATGCATATTGATAATGCTTACAGTTAACTTGTCTTTGGTTTGACTTTGTTCAATTCAGGCAAATTTTGTATAGAGTGGCCACCATGTGCACTGTGCCCATGGTTGCAGCACCCATGTTGACCAATATACCAAAGGAACCGTTAATCCAAACTGGGGCACACTGCTAGTTTTAATACAAACATACCCCAAGTTACTCCTTGTAACATTAGTTACCTGACAGTGCAAGTTCCGTCAAAATCGGTCCAGCCGCTTTGGACAAACAAAAATATTATGGATAGACAAACAAATTATTACCTATAGCAATTGAGTTTTTACATACTACTGTACCTACCATTTATATTTTCATATGCATTTAGTAAAAACCGTAGGTATATTTTGACTTAGCGAACAGACAGACACTTACATTTTGTTTATTTGTATAGGTATACCTAATAATAAATAATAAATAATATGTAATAAATGTGTAGGTAAGCTACTAGTTTACCTATGGTACTATACATTCAGTCAATAGGTTACTCACTTTCATGGCAAGAAAGGTTTGGTCTGGTGCTTCATATAAGAAAGTTTCGATATTCTGTGTTGTGAATACTTTTGATCTTTTTCGCTGATAAATTGGTATCCTTTTTAAAAAAGCCAACAATCTACTGTACGTATTAATATGTATGTGGTGTTTTATGGCTATTGTAGATCTGAGCATGGAATAAGTGGACCACAGGCTGCTTCCCTTTCGACCTGATGCTAAGTCTTGGAAGTACTTTATCATTAGGGATTCGGACACAGCATTGACTCCTTGTGTTGTTTTCCACTCATTAAAAACGTAATAGGCTCTTTCATATGTAGCTTTTGATTTTTCCGACAGTTTAACAGAACTCCTAGCAGCAGCTAATTTATTATGCTCCGGAGTCAAATCACTAATAAAAACATCACTATCGCTCGACGACATTTTAAAATATTTTGTTTATTTTTCCAATCAAATCAAGCAGGCAGCAGGCTGCAAGATTGACATTCTTGGCTTCTTGTCTTGCCATATGAAAAACTTTTACTTTTATTTTATTTTTTAATTATGGCGTCGCACGGTTTATGCATTTAGCCAGTGTCATGTATTTCATATTTCAGTTTTTCGTATTTTCACAATAGGAAAGTAATAGCAATCCTCGTGGTCAAGTAGTCAAATCAATTATTTACATAGTCAAAGTCGTGATTCAGTAAAGTGGGGGATGCTTTACTGAAACTTCCTGGGAGTTTTGGAAAAAATGCGAAGTGACACGCTTTTTGGGTTAATATCATTTGCTCTGCAACGTTAACAAACACTCAATGACTAATACTCCACCAATATTATACATGAATATTCGAAGAAACACAAGTTTGAGAAAAAAATATAACACCAACAACGTATCACTATCGGATTCCCGCCAAAACTCCCTATGAGAAACTTGAAAATGCGGAAATGTACAAACCATGCGAAGTCATAACTCATACAAAAAAAAATGTATGAATAATCTATCAATCAATCTATTTGAAATTTTGAATCTATTGAATGTAGCTATGTGTCGTTGCCGGTTTTTCAAATAACGAAACGAAACAGTTATTGGTTTTTCAATAACGTTATAATAACTATCTATTTCCAATAACTGTCTATTTTTACAACTTCGTTATTTTGCCTACTTAAAAGGGTAGACAGACAACTTCAATGACGTTATACATCGCGTGTTTGAGAGCGATGTGACATAACATAGTTTGTCTTCGTTACAAAACGAGTGATGGTTGTGAAAACACCGTTTCCACCGCCCAGAACTTTGGCGTAGAAGCAGTTATGTCGCTAACTTCAATGACGTTAATCGTTATAAATGGCGTGTTTTGAGAGCGTTGTGAGATAACTACGGTTTGCATTCCCTACAAAACGAGCGATGGATGTGAAACCGCACCGTTTCCGTCCACCACCAAGCGTTATTGATTAAAATAGATAGTTTTGGTCTGTTACGATAACGAGTTATCGTTTTCATGTTGAATAGATAGTTATATAACTATCTATGCTAAATAACCCCCATAACTAATTGAATAAATACCTACCTAACTAACTATACGTTAGGAGGAGTTTTGGCGGGAATCCGATAGTGAGACGTTGTTGGTTTTGTATTATTAGCTCAAACTTGTGTTTCTTCGAGTGTTAATGTGTAATATTGGTGGAATATTAACCATTGAGTGTTCGTTAACGTGCACGAGTGTGGGCGAATGATATAAACTCAAAAAGCGTGTCATTTCGCATTTTTTCCAAAACTCCCAGGAAGTTTCAGTAAAGCATCCACTACTTTACTGAATCGTGACTTTGACGATGTAAATAATTGACTTGACTACTTGACCACGATTGCTATATTGCTGTGACTTTCTAAATGTAAAATTAAGAAATACTTATTATAATAAAATACTTGACACTGGCTATATGCACAAACCGTGCGAAGCCATTACTAAAACAAAAAAAAAAAAAATATACGTTAGGAGTTTTGGCGGGAATCCGATAGTGAGACGTTGTTGGTTTTGTATTATTAGCTCAAACTTGTGTTTCTTCGAGTGTTAATGTGTAATATTGGTGGAATATTAACCATTAAGTGTTCGTTAACGTGCACGAGTGTAGGCGAATGATATAGACTCAAAAAACGTGTTATTTCGCATTTTTTCCAAAACTCCCAGGAAGTTTCAGTAAAGCGTCCACTACTTTACTGAATCGTGACTGACGATGTAAATAATTGACTTGACTACTTGACCACGATTGCTATAACATTACTGTGACATTCTTAATGTGAAATTAAGAAATACTTTACATAAAATACTTGACACTGGCTATATGCACAAACCGTGCGAAGCCATTACTAAAACAAAAAAAAAAAAAAAAACTATACGTTACTTACTACGTAGGTTTGTGTGCATTTGTTTGTATTTTGTTGGTCATAACAACAAACTGTTGTTAGTCTATTTTCACTAAAATACAGTAAATTTCGAATTGTATGTACCTACATACATAAACATCATTGATTATTTCCAAATTCCCACCTAACTAGGTACTCTGAACTTTTCACAACACAATGACATCGGAGAAGTCTGCCCAAGTTGGTCAGGCACGCGAGGCCTTCCAGCAGATGTACCAGATATCCCAGCTGCTGAGCACCGGGCTGGACGCCGAGTCCCTCTCCATCTGCATCAAGCTGTGCGAACTCGGAGTCAACCCGGACGTGCTGGCGTTCGTCATAAAGGAAATACGGAAGATGGGAGAGAGCGCTGCGCTGAATAAACCGGCTAACTTACAAACGAACTAAAGGTTTAGTAGGGTAATGTGAGTGTGTAAACTGTAAGTTATTACAAAGTGTGTGAATAATTTCGGTTGATTTTTTGTAACGCAATATAAGCCCGCCACAAAGATAAAGTCATGTCATGAGGATGCTGGTACCCATACATATTTAAATGTTATGTGCCGAGTAATATATTGATGACTGTCATTAACCCTTCAATGCCAGATCCAATAAATGTTCAATTGTTACACGGTCTGTACGGGCGGACCAGTGTGTTTAAAAAGCTTAATATTCACATCCTAGTAATAATACCTTAGGTACTAGAATAGTGGGTTCCTGCTAAGCACTATATTTTTTACTGAATTATGTTGTTTATTATCATTAATATTGTAACAAAGTATGCTTTAACTAGTAATAACTAAAAGTGAAGTTAATTAATCACCACCATAGCGTGACCCTTGCTCAGCAGTGGGCAGGGGCGGATCCAGGATTTCATTTTGGGGGGGGCTATTTTGACAAGGTTCCAAGGTTAAAATCACAAGGGAACAAAAAAAGAAGTTAATTCAATTAAATAACAAAAAAATAAATAATAAGTATATTTGATTCAATATAATAAGTTAATTACCTTGTATGTTTACAAAATAAAGTTTACTCGCCTAGTGCCGCTTTTAGCAAACCTATCAATAATTTTGTCAACATCAACTCGGACATCTCTGTGGATGTGTAGTAGTGCAAGCCTGCACAGTGCACAGTGCACAGCCGCTCTTCCCCCTTGTCCGCGTAGGTACGTACGCAGTGCCGTCAATAGCCTTTTCTGCGCCCTGTGCGAGCTTCTATAACAGCGCCCTTGTTTTTTTTAGATATTATAAGTACCCTAGCTAGAGCATAGCGCGAGCGTAGTGAGCGCTGAAATTTTTTTGGCTATTTATCAGTGTGCTGAATGAAAAACAATTTCAAGCATAAATGCGCGAGCGTAGCGAGCGCTGAAATTTTTTTGGGGTATTTATCAGTGTGCTGAATGAAATATAATTCCAAATAAAAATGCGCGAGCGTAGTGAGCGCTGAAAATTTTTTGGGTATTTATCAGTGTGCTGAATGAAAAACAATTTAAAGTATAAATGCGCGGGCGTAGCGAGCGCTGAAATTTTTTTGGGGTATTTATCAGTGTGCCGAATGAAATACAAAACCAAATAGAAATGCGCGAGCATAGCGAGCGCTGAAATTTATTTGGCTATTTATCAATGTGCTGAATGAAAAACAATTTCAAGTATAAATGCGCGAGCGTAGCGAGCGCTGAAAGTTTTTTGGGGTATTTATCAGTGTGCTGAATGAAATATAATTCCAAATAGAAATGCGCGAGCGTAGTGAGCGCTGAAAATGTTTTGGGGTATTTATCAGGAGCAAACCGAAAAAATAATAGTCTAGCCTGGTCTGGCCATTTAATTCTTGCGCTCCCCAGAGTCTACGCCCTGTGCCTGGGCACCGGTGGCACCGCCCTATTTACGGCACTGTACGTATGCAGCCATGTTTTTAAGCGGCGTAAAGTGGAAAAGGACCTTTCGGAAGTGGCAACTCTCACTGGCAATGTAGCTAAAATAATTATGTATTAGCGTTTTAATTGCAGGGCGGCGGGCCGAGCGCCGCGTCCGCGTGCTTGGACACCGTCGCGTCATTATTATTATTACCTACTAACTTCATTCTTTATTTTAGTTTATAATAAAAACATTCCGCATTTTCGACTTCACTTCATGAGTGAGTAGGTATGTATGCTGTGTAAAAAAAGTACACCTGAAGATGAGTCGAAAATGTGATGTAATTAATTCCTGGGTCTTCTGGGGGGGGCCATGGCCCCCATGGCCCCCCCCCTGTATCCGCCACTGGCAGTGGGCTAATATAGGTTGTAGTAATGACAAGTAATCTCCTGATATTTCTCAAATAAAACCACTATAAATTTAGAAATTATAACCTTTTATTTGAACACCACATTTCATAGAACATAACTTACAAGATCTATCTACATGTGCTGAAACTGCATACATCAACTTCGTAGAACAGTCTGAAGACGGGATTCAAACTCCAGAAAGTCCAGAAGGCCAACACAATTTGAACACAATCACAGACAACTCATTGGGAACAAATACTAAGTTACATGTGACATTTGTAAGCATCTTCTAAGAAATATGTTACTAACATTAATTTTTCATTAAATAATATTCCGTTGAGCTTTGAACAAAATAACTCACAGTATGTGCATTATTCACAACTATTCTTTTCAAATAGAGATTGTACACCAATTTGAAAATCTAAAATGTTGTGTTATGTCTATTTTACATTGGATTGGAAATAAGCACTTACAATATCAAATTCACCAACTTTCTAGAAGGCAAAAGTTGTCCTCTTTGTTACAATTCCACAACCGGTTTTAATCAATGCATTAATCTCCCATGCTTTGTCAAGGATCCTGCCGAGACACAATTGAAAATGTATTGTGTCTGGAATTGCAGCAGCAGAGGTTATTGCACAATAGAATGAGTTGTAAATGTTAATTAGCTATAATATTATATGGGTAACATCTCTATTGCCATTGATAGAGGTGTAGTAAGAGTGGTCATAGCAAACAGTACGAAACTGAGTATCACAGACACAAACATCCACTCAATATGTCTAAGGTAAATTCTAATTTGGTTGTATGATAACATACATACATTGCCGTATATCCCCTGGCAAGATAACTCGGATTGTACAGTAGATTACTAAAGTGCTAAAGATATTGTCATGATTTGTAGTTTGCTTCGACATGTAAACATCAGAAATACTTGTTGGATGTTTGGACAAATATTAGGTACTTATTTATTTTAGAGTCATAAACTGAAGAACATACTTTTAAACAGTCATGTTAAAATATCCAAAATCAAATATAAATAATGGATTAAAAATTAAGCCAACCTCCACTGACACTTGTTTATCGACCGATAATATTGCAAACATTTTTTGCAATATAAACTTTTAGTATATTTTATATTAGGGCTCACACATGTGATCTTATACGATGCTGCAATAACATGGACAAAAATAGGAAGGGATACAGAATGCAATATGAGAATAATGCTGCGTTTCTGAATAAATACTATTGCACCTATGCAATAGCTTAAACAAGTTTTGAACTGTACAATCCTAAGAATCGTCACAATCTTATGTCTATTAAAAGGTGGGAGTTTGCCCTTGAGTCTGCCCCAAGACAGACGGATCCTCGAATATGGGCTGCGGCTTGAACTGCTCAGATGTGAGCCGAGTGAACATGATGCCAATGCCTTCAATCAGAGCCAGGAGAATGCCGCCTACCAGCGCACTACCTGCCATAGCTGGTACACCTGAAATTATAAGATGTGTTTTCTAGTGGTTTCTAAACCGAAAGAAAGAAAGAACGAAAATAAATTTATTTGTATCAGTCACACCTATAACTAGGATAAAAGAAGAAAGATTATGCTGATTGCCGAGGTGTACTAACACAAAATGGTCAAAACTCAGCATAATACCAGCAACCCACCTATCGTCGATGCTAGTAACTGCTTTTATATATAGCTATCTAATAAATGAAATTACTATTACAATATTTACTGTATAAAATCTAAAGACAGTGTGAAACTATCCTCTTAGGAACTGGGCTTCATCACACAACAATCATTTAAGTTTGAAAACAAACAACCAAGCTGTTCAAAACCAATGTTCTTCTCCATGTTTCATATTTGATGATCAAAAATTATTACAGCTATTCTGTTTAATCTTTTACTGATAACACATTGTGACTAGAGATAACCACCCCTTAAGTATATGCAAGAAATCACATTAATATTTTGCTATGAAGCTGTATGAAAGTAGGATAAACATACACACTTCTACATTTATAACATGAAATGCAAGATAAGTATTTTACCATTTCTGGCAGCCAAGATGCCTCCAGTGAGCGCACCACTCATTATGGAGTTCCAGGGGTCCTCCTTTTGTCTCAAGTACACTAAGGAACAGTCGATGGTGGAGAACATGCCGCCCCATACTGCAAAGTTGCCGCCTGTGATTGGTGAACGCTCTTTTACTGCCGCTAAGCTGCCAAGCTAGAGAAGGCAACAATTAATTTTAATGGCACCTATAATTAGTTCAGTATATAGCCGGACAAGGTAAGTGTACCAAAACACTGGTACTTTAATAATAATAATGATGATTACCATTTTTCTGCTAAAGCCCACTGGTGCATTTCTGAAACCTTTGATAGAATGGAATATGCCACCTCCGATAGCTCCCATGATAAAAGCGCCACCAGAATCATCAAGGATTCGCCACGGGCACGGTTCTCTTGTGTATTCATCCATTGCCAATCCTGAGTTAGATAATTAATATAACCTCACTATGTATACTTTACACTTTTATTCCATTAATGTTCAATAAAAACGCACTGCGTGGACCCCCAGCTCAATTTGATTGCCTTATTTTTGTATTTATGGCGTTGTTCCAGTATATTTCTCTAATTTTAATAATATTACACCATGTTTGAAGTTCACCTTTTTTGAAGAGAATTTATTATTTTGACATGAATGACATGTGCTGACTGCTGTCTGGTTAGTTGACAATCTTGACAGTTGACAGCCAGGATAACAAAATATCTTAGACGTATGTATGTATTCTATGTATGTACATAAATACCTAGGTACATAGTCATTAATGTAGTATCAAGAAATATTGTAGACTCGACAATAGCGTAGGTATACCCGAAAGGGACACACCGTTGCTGCAATATATAAATCGGAAATAAACGTTATTTTAGTGTAGCTTCAATCATTCATGCGACATTCTCAAATAATGTCAAGATTGCTGCACAGCAATAAAATAGCCAACAAAGACAAAACATCATCGTACTATCCTACTTACTCGTTTGTGTACCTATTTGTATACATACACTTCTCTTTTCTTCCCCGGATCTTCAGTTTAATGTCATATCCGTTAGATGATTAATCAGAGGAAAATATAGTCTTATCATGTACCTCTACATAACAAAGTCGGTCGACATGAGATGGACTCTCTATTTCTTGAAAACTGCCAACTTCAGAGAAAAGTTATTATGCTCAAATCATTCGACGCCGAACATAAAAATGCAGTTCTGACGGCTCTGACTACTGGTAACTGCCAAACAAAAGTGATCAAATTCTATTTCTATTCAATCAATCAAACATCAACACTGCAAGGGATTAGGGATAGCAATTTTGATTTTTGAGAAATCTGGGTGATACCTATTCATTCTAAAATAAATATTAAATACACCTAAAGTATTTGTAAAGTTTGGAGTCGATACATGACTTCGCGATGACCATACACAATCTGTATATCTTCGATCGATATGGCACGCTTCTATATTACGGAGAATGGAACAGATCAAATCAAGCAGGGATGTCTAGGGAGGAGGTAAGTCGTTCCTTGAAGTTCCTTCCTTCATCATCATCAGCTAATGACTTTCCCACTATACTACTGCTAAGACAAAGCTTGAACTTCTTTTAGAGATAGATTATTCTTAAATTACGCGTCACGATGTTTGTCCGCGATGGACTCCTAAACTACTTAACCGATTTCAATAAAATTTGCACAATGTGTGCAGTTTGATCTAACTTGAAAGATAAGGTACCTTACATCTTAAATTTATAGTCGCAGTAACAAAAACCTTAGCCACAGCAACGCGTGGCCGTGTCTGCTAGTTAATAATATATTAAACTTATAACACTTATTTCATCGTTTCAAACCCGTTTTTGCGAACTAAAACAACTTCTATAAATTCAAATTTCAGGAAGGAAAGCTGATGTATGGAATGCTGTTCTCTATCAAATCTTTCGTCGCAAAAATATCACCTCTCGACCCTAAAGACGGATTCATGCACTACAAAACATCAAAGTACACTCTGCACTGTCTAGAAACACCATCGGGACTGAAGTTCGTAATGAACACAGACAACCATGCACAAGGAGTCAGGGAGCTACTAAAAAAGATATACGGAGAAATATATGTTAAGTATGCTATAAGAAATCCGCTGTGTGGCATCGGGGAACCTATCACGAGCGAGCTATTCAAAAATAAGCTAGACGCTTTTGTAAAGCAGGCGCCTATACATGCTGTTAGAGCATCTTGATAAGTAATTACATAATAAATATATTTTGATTGTAAAGATTGGTGTTTGTTAAGAGAATTAAATTATACTATCTACTTAGAGCAGTGCTATGCTAAAATATAACCTGTATTTATAATATTAATGATTGCAAAACATGTAAATATAAGTTTTAAGTAATTTAGCCTCCGATAAGTAGGTATTATTCATAATAATATAGAATTCCATTACATACATAATGGGTATTATTTGTTATTCAGTAAACTATTGATACTTGATTTGATTTTTCATTGGTAGGTTACCTACAGGTAAAAGATAATTTTTTACACTTTGTTTAGTGAGGTAGTGCTGGCCTCTGCCATGGCATCTTGACATGGTTTAAATGGCTGCTATAAATCGATAACGACTGGAATCGACCCAGGTGATCTCTGAAGGTACATAATATTATCCTCACATAAATTCAGAACGCCATTGGTGCGGGCCGAAGATGGAACCCGGTGTCGGTACTGTCGGTCGCCGGGTTGCAAAGCGCACGAGTCTTGAGAATATGCATAAATCGTGCGAAATCGAAACACATAAAAGCACTGTTTCGTTAAAAAACTTAAAACTATAGTTTGGGTTACCATAAAATCCGAGAAAATGTGCCAAGCGTTTGATTACTATCGTTACCTACGTATAGTACGTATACTAGTACCCAACTTACAAGGCGCGTCGTGAATCTTCGTTCGCGCAGAAAAGAAAGTATGGTCCGAAGATTTAACTTAAAACTTACAATCAACCTAAGCTCACTATTATAAGGTTCATAATACACTGCAGCTGTTAGTTCCATCTCACTCTAAGCTCGCTAAGATGGCGGCGGCTGCCGACCAATAGCGGTCAATAGCATTTCCCGCGCTTTGAAAATTCATCTTCTGCGCAGGTACATCGGTAAGCCATATCAGTTGGGTACTACTATAGCTTACTTATACTTACTATAATATACTTATAACCTAATTAATAAACATTATTAATTAACGCTATGTAAGAAATATGCGTTGTACTCGCCCACCACCCCTGTATTTTCTACGTACCTAAGCGAGTTTAGTTAGATATTATTATTCTAGTCCATATTATCCATATTCGACGCTTGAAAGGCAATCTTAACTAAGCGCCATAGAGCAAATTTTACAGGAGAGTGATTTAAAGTTCTAAATTTTAGAAAAAAAATCTCACGTAATTGTTGGATTTAAAAGATTTTAACAGACATAATAATATTTTTTTATTAGCTATCCACCATATTAATAGCAGTCACCTAACACTGATATAGATAGTAGGTACATAGTTTATGTCGCTTAGATAAAATTTACCTAATTTTATAAACAGGTAAAATTATCTAAGTTATCAATGAGAGGTTTGTAGTAACATGTAAAAGTAAACAACTTCACACAGTTTGGAATTTCGATACAGGAATATGTATCTAACACGATGTTATCGTTCATAATAAATCAGGTCAATATTTATCTTAATATTATGAAATGTGGTTTTTTATCTGAAGAAAATATATCTTAGTCAAAGAAATTACTCTAAACCTCCCTCCGGAACTGATAATTATTTAACCAAATATTCAAAATTATATTCACATGCGGAAATAAATGACATTATTATCTTTTTATTGTATTAAAAACCTTTATTAATAATTAAAAACTGAATTCAAACGTAAAATCCCTCGACAAAAAATATCATTTAAAAAGTACAAAAATACAAAGTGTATTTTGGCCCTATTTTTATGTGACAAACGCGTCACGTCTCGAGACCGGGGTATTTTATACTACTCCTATGTTAGATGTACCTACTACAAAGATGGGCAGAGAGCATTTCAACAAACTGCATGTAGACCTATCAGTGGATATTACCACTCCTATATCGTTAGATGTACTACAAAGATGGACAGAGAGCATTTCAACAAACTGCTTAATGTAGACCTATCAGCTGATATTCATTTCATAGACTAATTGCCAGGAAATCCGCGAGTTGAAACTCTTGATGAGCCTCTGGCGCTGGAAGAGGTGGTTAATGCCATCAAGGCCCAACATGATAAAAGGGCGGTTGGTATTGACAATATCCCTGAAAAGCTGCAGAAGTACGGCGGAGAAGGGCTGCACGAGGCGATATGGCACGTCATCTTTAATCTTTTGACGTGGGATATAAAAAGCAAATCCCTTCGGATTTTAAGATGTCACGTATTTACTCTCTTTATAAAAACAAAGGAGATCGAGTAGACTGTAACTCGTACAGGGGCATATCGCCACTCTCAACCGCTGGATTTTTTTTGCCAGAGTGCTTCTCATCCGGCTCACTCAAATGTTCGAGGCTCTTCTACTCGAGACCCAATTTGAATTTCGTCCTAGTAAAGGTACCTGCATAGCAATGTTCTCGTTATGACCAATCCAGGAAAAATCAGAGAGCAAGAACAACCACCTCTTCTTCCGTTTGTTGACCTGGAAAAGGCCTTTGACAGCGTACATCGAGAGGCACTGTGGGTAGTCTTGGCAAAACTAGGATGTACGGATAAGTTCCTCACAATGCTAAGGCTTTTTCTTTACATGATGTATGACATGAGGTGCTGTGTGGCTGTGAATGGTGAGCAATCGGAATAGTTCACAGTAACTTGTGGGGCTAACCAAGGTTCTGTGCTGGCGCCTACTTACGCGTCAGATCGTGTATCCTTAAATGTGCAACTAAGCGGTGAAGTTTTGAAGTAGGTAGAGAAGTTTAAAAATCTAGGGAGTACAAAATAGCCACAAATTGATGCGGAGATCAATAGCAGAATTGGTGCTTCATCAGTTATTTTCGGAAAACTTCGGGTCAGGATATTCCGATCCCATGACATTAAACTTAGCACCAAAGTCAAAGTGTACATGGCTATTTGTTCTACCAAATTTTTTGTATACCTCTGAGACGTGGTGCTTATACCGCCGTCAGATACGCACGCTCGATCGATTCAATCTCAAGGGCCTCCGCGACATTTTGAACATCAAATGAGCGAATTATGTCAGGAATACAGAGGTGCTACAACGAGCTAATATATCTGTGGAATGGAGGCCTAGGTACCTGATGTGTCACCATCTGCGATGGCGTAGGTAGGCACGAATCTCGGATGCCCAATGAGCGAATGGTTGAAGCGCATTTTCTTTTCTAAGCTCCAGGATGGCAAGTGGAAATGCGGTGGGTAGTTCCTCAGGTACAAGGACGTTCAGAAAAGACATGTGAACAAATGCAATATTGAACCTTCTCATTGGGATTCACTAACAGATAATTGTTTTAAGTGGCGGTGATGAAGCGTAATGTTTACGCATTTGAAAACGAGAGAAGGCGTGAACTAGACAAGATACGAAACCAGCTGCTAACAATGAGACCGCACTCACACCTGCAATTTCATTACGGGAACAGTGTTCTAACATGTGCCCATTGTGCTCGTGTATTTACCGCTAAAATAGGGATATATAAGTCATATGAGAGCTATAAACACCGAAAAAACAGAAACAGTAGCATTAGTCGCCGTAACTGAAACCGGCATGGATGACTATTATTATTAGGTATATCGTTACCAAGCTTTCCTTTAATTTTATATATTTTTCATTATTTGGTCTCCAGACGCGATCATAACGCTTTTGTCAAATCAAAATAGGGCCAACGAACACGTTTGTTATTTTTTACTTTTTAAACGATTATTTTGTGTCGAGGCTTTCTATTGTTTTTATTTAATTTAACTTGTTTAATGTAATAATACATTTAATTTATAGTTACTATTTCAATTATTAGATCAAAATATATTAGTACCTAACCATCTACCAAACACGTCGTACTCATTGCGACCATTCTTATGAGCCCAAACGGAGACGATTTGAGACGAACGTCCTTACTAAGCGACGCCCGGCGTCCGAATTTCATACAGCCGATGCGCGGCGCGCGATATTTGCGCATAGTCGTGCGACGTATTTTGAACTCGCGCAGTTCCTAAGCGACGTGAAATTATATTTTTTGCACGGGTAATATTATCGAGGCGCCATACTTTACCACCTAAATAAGCTGAGTAAAATTATCTAACCGACATTATTATTAGCAAAAGTACTCAAGTACAAATATCTAAGCTTCAATATTTCTCCACTTTGCATCAGGTAAAATTATACAAAAGACACTGTTACAAAAAAAAATGGGTGCGTGTACTTATGTACGCGCGTGAGAAGTTATACTTCTTTAATATTTTAAAAATAAATTTAATAATAAATTCAATAATCGAATTTAAGGTTGGTCATTTTTTAAATATTTTTATTGATTTCTTAATTTAATATTCACTTTTCATTTTTATCAAAAAGTTTTCATTAAATTTATTTAGTTATTTTTATAAATATTTATTATTTATTCAATCGTACCAACATGCGCGACTAATATCGAGGTTCAATTCCTATTTTGTTGGTAGCTTTTTTTTCGAGACTTAATGAGCGGTTAAGCAGACGGCTTCATACTGTTAATTTTGTGTCACAGGTGCGCGCGCATCTTAAAATTTCACTCTCATAATTTTTTCATAACGCGCCTAACTTCATACTGTTAATTTTGTGTGACAGGTGCGCGCGCATCTTAAAGTTTCACTCTCATCATTTTTTCATAACGCGCCTAACTTCATACTGTTAATTTTGTGTGACAGGTGCGCGCGCATCTTAAAATTTCACTCTCATCATTTTTTCATAACGCGCCTAAAGAAGTATAACTTCAATAATATTATCAGGTTATAATGTATAACCATACAAATCACAATTACTTTGGCTGGGTACAATACACTAAGTGGTTTCAAAGGGAAATCTCAAAACAAGTAAAAATATATAAATGCAAACAAATGAAAAAGTAAATACATGAAAAACCGACTAAGTTCATATTTCCAATTATTAAAATGGCATAATTGCTACATATCCTTAAATGCACTTTTTTTCTGTCGGTTAGTAAGCACAAGTTAGGCGATTTGATGGAAATCACACACTATCTAAGCGACAAAAAACTCGTCGTAGAGCGATGAAATCTAGACTAAACGACGCAGAAAAATCTGACGATTCGAATGGTATATACAAGGTGTAACAGCAAGGTGTAGTAATACTGAAACTACGCATACACATACATATTTCGAAGTAGTCTGGAGGTACTATAAATCTGTAAGTAGTTACGGTAATGAATTATTACACGTCAAAGTTTACTGCAAAACTAACCATCGTTCAACCCTAGTTATCAGCTGGGCAATGTCAGTGAACTTGAGGCATAGGCTAACATGTACAGTCTTACCCAACTTAAATGGTGCGTCGTGAATCTTCGTTCGCGCAGAAAATAAAGTATGGTCCGAAGATTAACGAAAGAATGCTTAACACTTACAATCAACCTAAGATCACTATTATAAGGTTCATAATACACTGCAGCTGTTGCACATCGCAGTTCTACCTGCGCAGAAGATGAATTTTCAAAGCGCGGGAAATGCTATTGACCGCTATTGGTCGGCAGCCGCCCCGCCATCTTAGCGATCACCGCGTGGCATGAGTGAGATGGAACTAACAGCTGCAGTGTATTATGAACCTTATAATAGTGATCTTAGGTTGATTGTAAGTGTTAAGCATTCTTTCGTTAATCTTCGGACCATACTTTATTTTCTGCGCGAACGAAGATTCACGACGCACCATATAAGTTGGGTAAGACTGTGCACCTCTAGCCGGCGGCATTACTCAAACAAAACTAGGTGTAGAAGTAAAGTTGTGGTAAAAGTTCCACCAAAAATTACTAGATGGCGCCAGGGCCGTTTCTAAGAAATCCTGCATCGCGCAAGCGTTGTGTGACCGGCGTAACGTGACGTCATCCGTATCATGTTAGGGTTGTAATATTTAGTTATTTTGTCAATTGGAGTGAAAAAATCGATTATCGATTTCAGGTTTTAGTACCCTGGCAAATGATTCATCACCAGGTACACATACCCACATTTCAATATTACTACACCTTGCCGATACATCCTGTATAACTCATTTTACGTATTTCTGTCGCTTAGTAAGTTTTGCCTTTCAAGCGTCGATATTATATATTATTATCTATATAGTAGTCACATAATAAAGTAGTAAAAGAGAACAAAAATGGGATCTAATTTAATTCAACCAGTAAAAACCCGAAACATTTGTCAAACATTTTTGTAAGCGGCGTAATTTAAGTTTTATGGCTTTGGGGACTAACTGTGTTGTAGGTAGGTATTGATATAAAAAAATGTCACCATGAACGAAGCCGCGGGTAACAGCTAGCACGTAAATCTTCTTAATATATATAAATCTCGTGTCACAATGTTTGTCCTCAATGGACTCCTAAACTACTTGACCGATTTTAATCAAATTTGCACAGCGCGTGCAGTTTGATCTAACTTGAAAGATAGGGTAGCTTACATCTCAATTTATAGTCGCAATAACAAAAACCTTAGCCACAGCAACGCGTGGCCGTGTCTGCTAGTAGTAAATAGATTCCAATTTTTATTTATTGACTACGGTGAATGAAATAGAGTAGACAAGACACCTTACATCTCGAACGGTTCCATCGTACCTACCGCCCGCGGCGCCGTTTATTCAGGGCTTATCCCTACAACAATAATTTATTTGCGGTCTATCTTTCAAAGCTTCAAACCAATTTGTTTTTTGTGCTCGCACTACATTGATGTTGAACTTTCTCATGGAAATGAAAGACTAATTATACTAGATATATTTTATTATATTTTCATAGTCACGTTGAATATTATGATAAATCTCATAATTTCCTTAGAAAAATAACCATTCCGAATATAAAAAAGCGATAAGAAAGCAATTTGAGAAACAAATTTTCAAAACTCAGGAAACTTCTATATTAGAAGTACCTATATAATAATTATAAGTTTTACTATAATTATATATTATATAGGTACCTATATATTATTATGTAGTTTATATAGAAATATAATGTAATTTTATAGACGTGCGTTACACGTTACGGAGCTACCGTGCGAGTGAATCACACCGGGACGCCACGCTGGTATCTACCAAGTATTAAATTTTACAAGTTTTTATTATACCTAAAACTATTCAATTGTTATTGTAAACCGCAAATATTATAGGGGTCCCTAGAACGTACATAGGGAGTGCATCTAAAGACTATATCCTTATAATTTGATCTTTATCGCTTCTTGCATGTGACTTCTACATCTGTGATTGTAAATCCATGGCCCACAGAGAGGACATTTTTATCAATCGTAACGTGGCGAATAAAAGCCACGAACTCAAAGGAAAAACCACAGTGTACATTTGAATTTAGACTCTGAAACATTCAGCTTGAAACCTACTCACATTATAATGCCTACAAAGAAAACCTAGGAAACTTACTTCTAATAATGAAAAATAATTTAAAAATATTTATTATAACTTTGTTTATTTTTGTGCTTTATAATCCGGTTAATGCATCGATTAAAAATGAAACTATAGCAAAAATGTATAAAGTGAGAAGTGATTTACCATCACAAATAGATTTGCAAGTTTATTTGACGTCGTTGGAGCGATTAATTAATTTTACCTCTTCTAACGAAAAAAATATGAGCGTAAACTTAGCGATCGGTTTGTCTGTACTGAATGGTAAGTTGTATTATAACAAATGTATAGTTTTATAAATGCCAACATAAAGTGGGATACGGAGCTTATGACGTTTTAGTTTACAATTAAAATTTTAGACTAACTTTTATGCAACGTAACTGCTCTAACCATAATACGTATTAGGTACGTCATAAAATATATACTTCTGTTTGGAATCATAATCCTGTATTACTATAATAATACACAAAATAATTATAATATTATGATGATATTTTTAGACCAACTTTCTTATTAGGTAGGTAGTGTAGATACCTATAGCTAACTAACATACTTACTTAAAAAATAATTTGTTAATAATTTCAGTAAACTTAAGGCAATCCCTGAAAGATGGCACTCAACCAATAACTTTGCAAGATCGCTTAAATTATTTTGTAACACAAAATAATAAACTATTGCACTATTATTTCAACTATAAATTAACAAAAACTCCTAAAAACACAATGTGTAAGTACATACCTACTTAATTCATTCTAGTCTAATTTTCTTACTTAGGTAGGTACTTGATTATTATGTAGTATTTATTTCCTCTATGATTACTAAAAAAGCATTAGGTACTTCTTTCGGCAAAAATTATTTTACTGTAAAACAAAATAGGCTGATGTGCTTGACATGCTTTACTGCTACATCCACAGTTAGTGCTCTCTTCAACAACGAGACGGCATGGTCGAAAGGTATAAGGAAACTTAATCTTGGTCTACTGAAAGAAACTTATTCATATGCACCCAATTATCCAAAATGGAGCCAATATCTACAAGCTGTGGATGATATTTCTAATACGATACCGAACCGGGATCTGTCGGGTAAGTAAGTACCTAATTTGTTATAGTTTTGGCATCTACACTCTTGATCTTAAATGAGTACCTACCTAGTTCATACATAATATTATTATCTGTAATTGTAATTAGTTTAGATACCTAACTAGCTAGGTACATAATATTATTATGTTAGTAATAAATTATTTAAACCTATTTTTGCAGACATTTGCTTATTATCTTTGGCAAATATTGAGGAGCCCTCTT
This sequence comes from Hylaea fasciaria, assembly GCA_905147375.1. Lineage (NCBI taxonomy): Eukaryota > Metazoa > Arthropoda > Insecta > Lepidoptera > Geometridae > Hylaea > Hylaea fasciaria. The sequence goes on from LR990200.1 coordinate 1,055,209, forward strand.
GGAACTCCGAAGATTTCCCTCTGCAGTGTAAGATTCCAGTGAAATGTTACAAAGCGTTAGTTTTTGGAACTAATTATGGTTATGGTCTGACCCATAGGTAAGCTGCTAAACAATTTAAAACTTCTGATTTGGATACAATGTCTGTCTGCAAAGGTTATTAGCAGTTCGTTAATTTTTCAAATATCATAGGTACCTCTACCTACATGATTAGTATATTATTATTATTACAGATTTTTACTGCTTTTAGTCGCTCGTCTTAGCCGGGCGTGTGCAATATTTTCTTTTAATCAGGATATTCTCATCAGAAGAACTCTTTGCGAAACAATGTACAGGGAGGCAGAATTTATCTCGTTCAACGGCTTCAAGCTGGCGGATCTTATGTTTGAGCAAAGTAAGTACTTCGTAGTTTAGTTCAGTACTGCAATGTGCTACAACGCTTATTTTAACACTGTAATTTTCTTGTTTCAGTGGCTCTTTGCAGTTTAGATGGACACGCTCAATTCTTACGCAAGTCTTGGTTAACACATCTCCTTCGGTACCAAACTTCAAGGGGTTGCTTCAATACAATCCTCCCGACCTCGCCAATAAAACACACCCAATCAAGTGACTGACCTCTATCTTTCACTCAACAAATTTACGCAGGGATATTTTGGTCGAAGAATGCAATGAACACATTACCTCTGTAGCTGCAGGGGCATTAGGTGCAGCCGTTAGATTTATTGTTGAAAATTACTGAACCAACATGGAATTGTTTGTACCTAGTTACCAACTCTTCTGCATGCTTTGTTGATTAAAAGTGTTTCTAAAGCCATTTAATTGTTTTATTCGTGAATGGTGGTTTAGAAGGTTTTGTTTATTGTGACCTACATAATCACGATTATTATGGTGGTTAAACATTACACATATTATCAAAGTGAGACAATGAGCTAATGCGGGGGTTGGTTTCGGTTATTGTTAAAAATGTATGGCAACGTGGCCCAGAGTAGTATAATGTAGCAAGATCTAGAAATACGAGATGGCAACACTGTTCGTTTAAAAAAAAAACTAATTTTGAAAGCATTGAATTTGGAGTTTTGGCGGGAATCCGATAGTGAGACGTTGTTGGTCTTGTATTATTAGCTCAAACTTGTGTTTCTTCGAGTGTTAATGTGTAATATTGGTGGAATATTAACCATTAAGTGTTCGTTAACGTGCACGAGTGTGGGCGAATGATATAAACTCAAAAAGCGTGTCATTTCGCATTTTTTCCAAAACTCCCAGGAAGTTTCAGTAAAGCATCCACTACTTTACTGAATCGTGACTGACGATGTAAATAATTGACTTGACTACTTGACCACGATTGCTATAACATTGCTGTGACTTTCTTGTTTAATAAATACAATAAAATACTTGACACTGGCTATATGCACAAACCGTGCGAAGCCATAACTAAAAAAAAAAAAAAAAAAAAAAAACATTGAATTTTGACAGACAGTTTGCTGTGCTTTGACATTTGAGAGAGTGGCTTGTTTGTTTGTAGTTTGTAATTTTGTATTGTTTATTGTAGCTTTTTTTTAAATTCCTCGAATGTTTTCCCGTAACAATATTTACTAAAAGTGACTTATCTGCGAAAATAATGGCTCATTATTGTACCACTACAAATAAGATATACTGCTGTGATGAGTGAGACCGACGACACCGACGTTCTCTTGTTGATACCACCCAACTTCTTCCTCGTTCAGAGTTCAGGGTCCGAAGAATCCCTGCTGGAGTCCTCCAGAACCGTTGTACATAAACCGCTTTCGTGTACGGCTCAAGTTCTCGATAAGTTAGTGAACCAAGTGCATACGCTTGAATCGAGGTTAGAAAGCTTAGAAGTAAGCAGCGACATATCCAGTATAAGTCGAAAATCGCGACATAAGGCCTTGGACACGACGGACAGCTTCGACAGCCACAGCGTAGACCGCAAATGCTTCACATTCCCACGCAGGCGACGGCGTAGGGCACTCAGAAAGGAAAACAAGCGAGACCTCTCCCTCACGAGTCTAGACTCCGTGAGTGCTCGTAATAAATCCGTACCTCCTTTAAAATTGGACCAAATAACACATAAACACTCAGAGATCACCAATGATACGAGAAGCATGGATGGTGACATAAGCAGCATTGTATCAACACCGAGTAAGAAGAATGATAAGCTTCTCCTGAGCGAAATCGACGAGTTCCTGAATAAAGTGGAAACTTACGAAAGTCCAGAATCAAAGTACAAAGAGCATGACATCACACTAAGCCCACAAAATATAATCAAAGCTACAGGAGATTACATATCACATAAGTTAGACTCAAAGCATGAGGATGATCAAATAAAACTGCCCAGTGGGAGAATTGTCTCTAGTAATGTGTTAGACAAGTACATTTACTTAGTCAAAGGCAACCAACCTCCGTCCCGGTTGGATAAACCTTTGCCGTCTTCAAGTGAATATAAAAATCAATTTACTGAATCCTTGCAGTCTGGCAGTAAACATCAGTACAGTGAAAATATAAGTAGGACCATTGAAAATACTTCTAACCATGGCATTAAACCTCTGGAAATGAAATCACCAAGTATGAGAAGGCTCAATTTCTCTGATAAAGATGTGCAGCCAACGTCTACCCCAAAACGGAGCACCCAGAATTACTTGGACACCTTCAGGCCGACCTCAAACAAAATCTACGATAGGGCTACAAAAGTATTAGAACAGTACAAGGCTCAGAGCAGTCGAAACACCCAAAGTTCTGCCGATAGCTGTCTAAATTCTCCACAAAAGGAAGAATTCAAGATGCCACAGATGAGGCCCTACAATGTTGATCATAAGGACGGAATTAAAATGACAGCAATGCAGCAAAAAATTATGGATTCCATAGATACCGATTTGTTGAGTTTGAGCGAGTTGTGGGGGGAACGAGGGGAAAGGGAGAAGGCTGAGAGGGTTGATAGTGTGAAGTTGGAGGAAGAAAGATTAAAAAGAGAGGTGAGTGAATAATGTTATTTTTTTTTCATCAATGTCTCAAGTACACTTAACACTTTCGGCTTATGGACTGGCCACACATATCGTGATATCCTATTGACTATCCCGTAAATCCTGGTGTTTGATATGCGCCGTAAGTGTAGCCACATCATTGGGATATCAATGGCATTGCCATTGCATATCCTGATTTTTTAACATTAAACTGGTTTTTATTTGGTTCATTTTGGATTTGACTCTTGATGATGATGACAATAGTGTAGCCACTAGCCAGTGAAATTTTTGGCTTACTTATATAAATCATTGGGACAATTTCTGCATTGTTTAAAGCAATGTCAGCCTTTCATGATGATGATACTGTAGTTTATCCATTAGTGGATTTCAATATTAATCCTATTGTTAAAAGTTGCGTTCCTACTAATATTTTATTCTGTCTACCAGCACTGTGAAGCCATAATCCAACAGCTCCAAAAAAAGATACTAGACCAACAAGAGAAGCTAGCTGTTGCTGTTAAAGTAGACAGAGCAAAGGACTCAGCCATCACCAAGCTCAAAGATGCATGGTTGAAGATCACAGGGAGTCTAGACAAGGCCGAGGAACGGCACAGACTGGCATTGCAAAAGATGGTCAGAGAAGTGGAGAATTTTAGAATGGTTGCTGACGATGCGCAGAAGGTATAAACAATGCATGGAATGTGGTATCCTGTGAATGACACTTTCGGCTAAATGCTCAGTTAGAATAATATCCCAATGCTGTGATGCAAGTTTGATAAAAGATTTAGAGCTTTTTTTTAAAATTTGCAATCCCTTTACATAACACCAAAAGACAGTCAACATAGTTGGTAAACATCTTAGATCACCAGTAATCATGTACCACAGCCACAGAAGTAGGTACCAGAAGTAGGTAGAAGTAGGCTTTAAGCAATAAGACCTTGTACCTATTTTTAAGTTTGTCCTTCCTGTGTTATTTACATTTTGGTGTCAATAAAGAGTTATCAATCTATCTACCTCCTCTCATAAATTATTTAATACTGTTGGTATGATTTGTTGTTGGGGCGATATATCTTGATGCAGTGTCCTCCAACAAATCATCCCGATTTTGAATGTCACTTCCCCATTCAGGGCGACCCCATAGTACTTTCTGCTTAGATATGGAGGATAAACTATTACAACTTGTAATATTATTGCAGAAAACTAACCATTTTGAAGCAGAACTGTACAAGACACTCGACCTGGCCCATGACTACCAAGAGAAATGCAAACAACTTGCCACAGAAAAGAAAGAACTTCAAGACACCATGGTAAAGGCGCTGGCTATTAAACAAGAGGCCATTATCAGTAGAGACAAGGAAGTAGAAGTGTTGAAAGAGAACTATGAAACTGTGATGAGATTGAATAAGCAATCCACCGACTGTGTTAAGAATTTGGAGAATGCTTTAGACAAGGTAAGCTATTGTTCATTTCAAACAGGAAGGCATATAAAACACATCTACTAAGTGACTAATCCCTATAGAGTTTATACTTAAAAACTTTATTTTTTGCAGGAACAATTAGATCATGAACAAACTAAGCTCAAATCCAGCGAACTTTCTCATAAGATCCAATCACTCTCTGACGAAACTACCATCTGGTCTCAAGAGCGGGACTTGCTGAAAGAGAAGGTGAATGAAGAGCGAGCGAGATGCAACATGTTGGAACGGCAGCTCTGTGAGAAACAGAACCAAAATAGTGAACTGTTGAGAAAGTGTGTAAGTGCAGTTTGTAGGTAGACTATAATACAAATTATAGTAACACAATACACAATTACACATGACATGTGTAAAGGTCAAAATAACCTTTTGTTACCCAATGACGTATCAACATTTACGATAACCCCTGCGATTCCAGGACACCCTAGACTCAGAGTCGAAGGCCCTCCGCAAGCAGATAGACCTACAGAAGGCGGAGCTCAAGTGCTACTACCAACGCCAACTGGAGGAGGCTGTCATGAGCAAGCTGCAGGAGTTCCAGCGGCAGCTGGACGCAACCGAGAAAGAGATGGAACAGGATGCAAGGGTCAAAGAGAACTCGCTGTGTGATAGCTTCAATAAGCAGATGTTAAGGATAGAGGAACAGTTAGTATGCATATTATGCAGGAGAGGTGTAAAGGATTTAGGGAAACATAGTCGGAAAAGAAGTAAGACAACAGTTAGGACGTTCCTTCCCCAGGCGTGAACGGAAAACGATAGAGAAAAATGATAATTTGATGCAACTTTGTGATTTGTTTGTATGTATAGTGTATAGGTAGAAAAAAAAACTATAATTTATTTTGTTTCTGGTTTCCAGACACAAACTGGAAGTGAACGTTTTAGAAGAGAAGCAAAGAGAGGAGATCAAGCTTTACCGGCTCCAACTCGCGCAGGCTAGCGAGAAAGTTGGATTGCTCGAGGTAATAACTAACAACACAAACACGAAATTTGTCATAATCTCATTTTTACAATTAGAGCATTCAGCCAGCGTCCAATTTGATTACGAGTATTTTTTCTTGATGTTAGCCAAAAAGTGTAGTTCTAGTCGGTTAGTTATTTAGTGGTCTAGGCAAATCAATTCTATTCTAGCTATTCGGTGAAGGAAAACATCTCGATGAACCGTGATTCTTAGACAGTTGAAATTTTCACTGATGATGTATTTCTGTTGCCGCTACAGAATAAAATAAATATTACAGGAGGCTCCCATATAGCAAACGTGGTGATTTTAAACCATTTATATAGATATCTAATGTCTATCTTTTTGTGCGCGAGTCCGGTTATTTGTGAACAAATAAACGATTAGATTAGATAAGATGATGGTACCTTGCAGAGCAAGCTGGAGGCGCTGGGGCGGCGGCGCGGGCAGCTGGCGGCGCAGCTGCACGGCGTCATGCAGGCGCAGTGGAGGCAGGCGCTGCGGATCCTCACCAGGGGGCCCGGGCCCGAGCTGGACTCCTCGAGAGCCGACAGCGGTTACTGGCCTTTTCTAGCTGCAGCGGGGGGAGCGGGGACTATTGCCGATGGGAGGCTATCAAATTGTCTTTGACATTAACCACCACCAGTGGTGGCACTATTAGTGGGGCTCGTTGGGAAATAATTAGTTCAAACTACCACCACTGGAGGCGTTTGGGCAAAAAATATTATTATATTCTAACTACCACTGGTGGCAAGATCAGTGGGGGTCGTTGGGAATAAACTAGTGTTAGGGCCGTTCACATTATTCCAGTAGCATTCCAAACCAGGGATCGAATCCACCACTAGAATAACCTAGTGAGCGATACATTTCAGAACTGGATTGAACACACTGTGTTGCAGTTTCGCTATTTCGCTGGACTGCCCCCTTACTCCAGGCCAAGGGGGCAGATAGGAATTAATTTTCCCAACTACCCCCTTGATGGGGAGGTTAAGGGGGCCGTTGGGAATATATCGAATAATGTGAACGATATATTCCAGTCCGGCACTGGATTGATTCGCTGTATTACTCGTCTCGAATAATGTGGACCGGCCATTATGGTCCGTGTACCTGACTGTCGGAGGTTTAAAATGGTTTCCCCATGGTGTATGTGCAGTGGCGACCCCCACGGCGCGGGACTCCGCCCCGCCCCGGGTGCCCCCGCTGCCGGCGCCGGAGCCCCCCGCGCTGAGCCTCGCGGCGCTCAGCGACACCGAGCTGCAGCACTACGTCAAGCTGGTAACTATTGTTGTGTGTGGTTCTGTGTAGCCATCGGCGTAGGCCATTTGCAGACCACAGAATCGTCTGCGATGTGTGAGGGCTTGAGTGTATGTATTACTATTACGTTGGCGACCCGACGACGCCGGGTTCGATCCTCCGCCCTGCCCCATTTACTTATTATCGTATACTGTGTGCAGGTCGCTGTCGGTCCCGGTTAGTGTCGATCGATAGCTCAGTTGTGAATAAAGTTTGTCCATCCTCCAGCTGCTAACGAAGCCGCCCCACTTGGACGGCGGCGGCGACTCCGCCCCGGGGGAGGCGGCGCGCGACGCCGAGGAGCCCACGAGCGACCGCCCCGGGGCGCGCGACACTCGCGCCAAGCGCAGCCTCAACTCTAGCAAGCCTCCTTGGAAATCGTAGCCTTATGTTATACTCAAAAATTAACTCTGTATACTAGACATTGAAGTTCAAATCACGAAGTTGGGAGATTCGTTTTCGAACTTTTGAGTTGTTTGCGGACGATAGATGCCTAAAGCGATAACGGTCGGGTGTATCTAGATAGTAATTAAACGTCTATTTTTATCCGCCTTTAAATAAGCAAATCCATGAAATACTCTCCCAGTAGGACCAGTAATACGATTACGTAACGTTTGTTGATATCAATTTCTATCCATTGATTGCAACAGCGGCTGTCGAAACGTAGTTTTTGTAACGATCGGTTTGCTATTTGAAATGTGACCGCTGCTGTTTTGCTTACGGTTAGACAAGTGTTGTTGTAATCAATTGATTTAGATTTGTTTCAGCAATTGTGGTACGTAATCGACCCCCGAATAGGTAATACTTAGATAATGTATAGAAACGAGTATATTTTGTAAAGTTGTGAGATTTAAAAAAGAAAATATGTGTATTGTTATGAAATTAGAACATGACATTCCTGTAAATTTCCACCAGATATTTTAATGTTGATAAATAAAATTATATTATTTTTACAACCTATATTTTTATTACTATTCACTCGGCTCGGTGCGCAGTAGCTTTCCTGATTCCGTCCCAAGGCAAAGGTTTTTGTGGTGCCTGAAAATGGAAAAATACTGATATTTGCTTAATCTGTCTGTATTTTGGTATAATAATTGGGTGACTAACCTCAGCCTTCCCAAGGTGGTGCAGCATATAGGATAGTCACTTTCACTTTTGTTATAATTATTTTTTAAAGTTGCTGAAATGAAAGATCAAAAGTAGACTAAACGTGGTAATTATCGAAAATTCGTTTTATATTTACTCAACAATTGAATATGCCGCCCATATACACCTTTAGTACTATTATGTATTATGTGCTTCTACTCATTAGTCTTTGCAAACCCATGTGCACATGATTTATGATCTGTAATCTGACTGCTCTAGGATATATAATCGATTAGCACGTACTTTATACGTACTTAGGTCAACGTGTGACTGACGACTAACCGGGGGATAAGTATTATGTATTTTTACGAGTCAGCTGTTAGGATATCATTTACATTTATGACTTGCAACTGATAAGTCATAAATGCTCTCGTTTATATTTAAACTAGCGCGCGAAAATTCTAAACGATATTTCAAACCGGAATACAGAAAATACGATGTATGTACAATGTACATAACATCGTATTTTCTGAGTACATAAATATACTAACCTGTCGGGTTGATCGCCCCACCGCCGCTGTGTGCGTGTCCATCGCGATCACGACGCTCACTAGTATGTTTATGTCCGTACACGAGCGGTAGTAAAGCGTACACACACAAAATTGCAGTCCACATCTTACTGCGGATCCTCGCAGTAGGACACTAACCCGAGATGCCGGTAACGTGAGCTTAATCGGCTTATATGATGGCGATTTAATGTTGGACCGCCTCGACAATATTATTTTAAACTCCTGTTTGTTTCGCGAAGACTTTTCATTTATCAGTCAATCAAACGTTAAACTAATCCAAGATTAAACCAGTTTATTTTCGTATAATTGAAATGAATTTAAAAAAAAGATAATTATACGCCAATGATCAGAGAGGTTATTAATCGAGCCTACTTCGGTTGTATAGAGACTATTTAGCTGGTCACACATAAACAGGATCGGAGAATTTTATACTTAGGTACTAATCATATGTTTATTAATAAGTACCTACCTACCGACTATTTATGGAAAGAAAACAATAATTTAATCTTATTTTTCTCATCATACGCCCACTTCGTTATTAAGTATACAAATAAGGAAAATCTTCTGCAAAATATACGGAAAACCAGACAAACCGTGGGTGGATAATGGGCACTACTGTTAAGATGAGACGATGGATGATGCTTATCAGGGAAGTGTTGCTAAATTATCCATAGCTATAATCTTGGTTCTTCATAATCAGCACCAGACTGTCCCCAGTCACTGGTTGGGAATATCACAATTATCAAAATAGTTCTGAAGTTTACCCCACCAATAATTTACATGCTTGGTTAGTGGGAATTATGACAATAACCCATAATAAAATCTTTGTTGTCATATTTTGCACTTGGTAAATTTCTAAAAGAAAACTAACACAAGTTGTGTCGCAGGTACTATGGTTTGTTTGTATCCCCTTTTGATCAATATGTAGATTTTTAGGCACTGGGTATAGGCAGGCCTCCTTTCGTTTTGCAGTCAATGATACCAGCTGCAAAATTGGGTGCGAGCTACAAAATGTTTAATTAAGATTTTTTTTGAAATAACAATTTATTAATGTACATAAATGCGAAATAAAAATATACATAAAAAATGATCTTTCAATACGTTTACAATGGCATCACGATTTTATACAACACTAAACATTAACAATGTACACTTATGAATTATTTTAATCACATTTTTTATATTCTTTAAGGCAAGAAATATATAATTTTATTAAGTCTATGAAAATAATAAAATAATATAGATAGGTACCCCAGCGGCGACTATACCTTCGAATCCTGTTTAATAAGTCTCATAATATGTAAGACATTATCAAGGAATTCATAATTATCATCGATTTCTTCTTCCATCCCCATACAGACATAATCTAAAGTCTAACCGTTAAATAATGCCGCTTACTTTAAAACGATAAATAAGTAATGATATTTTTATATATTATATTTATAAATAATTTTGTGAATATCACTAACCACCATTCCATAAATTTCATATTACACCTTATGAAAATTAAGCAAAATTATTTACTCAAACTTACTATTACTGTTTCATATAGTTATGTGAATTGATTTGATGTCCAAGTAAAGCCAACCTCGTTCTATACTCTGCACCTTTAACCCGCTGCGCATCGGTCATAGTTAATGTGGATTTTTTTATTTAACGGTGATCCTGCGACACTCGCAGGGTTAACTTTTCACTCAGCTCTATACACATTTTGTAAAATGAAGAGCGTTCGAGTTTCTCGAATATTTACGTAATTTAAAGGATAATGGACATTTTAGTATCATGCTCCTGTATCTGAGTGTATAAGTAATAACACTGTACAAGTGATGGAAAGAGCGGTATATTGTATACTAGTGCACGCGTTTTTCTAAGTATACAGTTCGGTTTGATAGGTTGGTCCAAATTCAATACTAACTACTGTGGCTTGATAGCTACAAAATAAGTCAAATTTAATAACACTTCACTAACTAACCGAACCGAACTCAATCGCACTCTAAACATACTCTAAACTGAGCACCGGTTAATTCTCAATGTTGACTTAAACAATAAAAACAATAAAAATATAAGTAATAGCGATAACAATATCCGGATCGAAATGTTGTTAGTTCTACAAAAGATAAGGAGTTTGTTGATTTTAAAATTACACACTATATCTCAGTAGTTTAAGGGAAGTGTGAGTGGTGTCTCAAATCGGCAGCAGATTCGCTGTCACTTCCTTACAATAATTATAATGTCCATTCCCCTTTATTTAATTGACTACCTATATTGCATGGTTAACTTAACAAAATGGGTAACATATTTGTGATGATCAAATAGAATTTATCTTAGTATAAAGCAGCCATTTTTAACGACTATTCTCTCACAATCTTGTAACAAGCTAACTCTAAAACTATATTCAATTCATAATATCGCAAATTTATTCGTAGTATCGTTAGAAATATTCTTTTTTTCTACTATCGTTCTTCCTTTCTACTATTTCAATATCAATATCAATATCAATAAATAAACACTTTAAAACTTTCGCGAATGGAATTCATATAATTACTAGTATAGACAATAACGCGTCTAATTCGCGCCCAGATTATTAACAAGAATGATATTTAATTTTCATTTGTTTATCAGTAATTTATTTTTGTCTAGTAAATTTTATTTACTAGCTAAGAGCGGGTTCAAATCGCGCACAAATTAGGTGCGGTTAGGACTTCTAGTGACCACGGTCGATGTAGCTCGACCGAAATGTTGAGGCATGTAAACATAATCATGTATCAATTGTATGATTAAAAATGATTTTGATAGTTTGTGCACTAATTAGACCCGTTTAAATCTAGTTCATATGTAAAAATTATGTTTGAATAATCAGATCCGTTCTTAGCTACTACATATGACTTCAGTTCTGGAAAGTTTAAGAACTTCTATAAATTTGAACCAACAACTGTATTTTAGAGATGAGAGTGTCCAGCTTGGGATAAGTTTATAATAACTTTGGATGCTATCTCATATTAATGGCAATTTAAATAGCGTCTCTATTCTATAGCTTCTGTTCATTGGTATTCTGGTATAAATATAATATATGTTAATATTTATATGTTGGGGTTTACGCGAGTGCTGAGGCGGGCAGCGAGCTGTGCTTGGGCTTGGCTTTGTGGACGAACACCTTTATGCATCCGTTGAAGTCCGCGCTCACCAGCACGTGCCCCGTCTGCGTCGCCGCCACCATGCCGCCTTCCGCGCCGCTCTGGAACCAAACCGATGCCGTTGCTAACTTTATTTATATCAGAACGTTCTAAAACAAAAGTAGCATGCCTAAATGACTCCTTGTAAGATCAGCTGCTATCTGCCAGTGAAGACCTCGTCAAAATCTGTCCAGTTGTTTCGAAGATTAGCCAGAACAAATTATAAAAGGTGTGTTTTCGTTGTATATACAATACAGCTGTGTACTTTCATATTTTATGCATTTATAGTAAAAAAATAAAAGCTGTTATTTTTATACCTTTCAAAAATATGTCAAACATGAAGGTCGGAAAGAATAAGATCGGTTTGTTTGTTCTATGATTGTTGTATAAGGTCGCGCTAGCTTCTACATATTATTGTCGGATTTTTAATCTCATCGAGCAAACTTCTCTCTCTGATTCCATTTATCACTCTCTCTCTCTCTCTTTCTGTCTACTTATCTAATTTAGGTTGTGAATGCAAGCGACCCTCGGGCAAGGTAACAAGGTTGCTCACCGGCCCCTCGCCCCCCTCGGCGCCCCCCGCCCCGGGGCGCAGCGCCGCCTCCCTGGCGGCGATGGCGCGGAGCACCCGGTCCGGCACGGGCGCGAACACGGCGCAGGTGACGACGGCGCTGTGAGCCTTGATCCCCTCCCAGAAGTCGTTCCGGTCGCGGCGCACGGACGCGAACTTGGCGTAGTCGTGGTACGTCTTCCAGATGTAGATGCACTGGTTCTCCGAGCCGCTGCAGATGTACTGGCCGTCGTGCGAGAAGGACGCCTTGATCTGGCTGGACACGTTGGCGGCGCCGCGGTACTTGCAGCACAGACTGAGGTCCCGCAGGTCGTACAGGCGCACGCGGCTGTCGTTGGACGACACGAGGATCTGGTCGCCGCCCGGCGCGGGCTCCACGCCGCTCACCTGGGATTATTTACTATTTTTAGTTTTGGCTTCGCCCGGTTCGCGTGGCCAGTGTCGAATGTAAAAGAAGAAGTTCTTAAACTTTGGTGAACAGAAATCATATTTGCACACAAACTAATATGAAAACGATCTGCGTGGGGTAGTTGAGTCGGTCCGCGGTGAGCGGTGACGACTCACCTTGCGTCCGGTGGCGTTCTTGCCGCGTGGATCTGCGTGGGGTAGTTGAGTCGGTCCGCGGTGAGCGGTGACGACTCACCTTGCGTCCGGTGGCGTTCTTGCCGCGTGGATCTGCGTGGGGTAGTTGAGTCGGTCCGCGGTGAGCGGTGACGACTCACCTTGCGTCCGGTGGCGTTCTTGCCGCGTGGATCTGCGTGGGGTAGTTGAGTCGGTCCGCGGTGAGCGGTGACGACTCACCTTGCGTCCGGTGGCGTTCTTGCCGCGTGGATCTGCGTGTGGTAGTTGAGTCGGTGCGTGGTGAGCGGTGACGACTCACCTTGCGTCCGGTGGCGTTCTTGCCGCGTGGATCTGCGTGTGGTAGTTGAGTCGGTGCGTGGTGAGCGGTGACGACTCACCTTGCGTCCGGTGGCGTTCTTGCCGCGTGGATCTGCGTGTGGTAGTTGAGTCGGTGCGTGGTGAGCGGTGACGACTCACCTTGCGTCCGGTGGCGTTCTTGCCGCGTGGATCTGCGTGTGGTAGTTGAGTCGGTGCGTGGTGAGCGGTGACGACTCACCTTGCGTCCGGTGGCGTTCTTGCCGCGTGGATCTGCGTGTGGTAGTTGAGTCGGTGCGTGGTGAGCGGTGACGACTCACCTTGCGTCCGGTGGCGTTCTTGCCGCGTGGATCTGCGTGTGGTAGTTGAGTCGGTGCGTGGTGAGCGGTGACGACTCACCTTGCGTCCGGTGGCGTTCTTGCCGCGTGGATCTGCGTGTGGTAGTTGAGTCGGTGCGTGGTGAGCGGTGACGACTCACCTTGCGTCCGGTGGCGTTCTTGCCGCGTGGATCTGCGTGTGGTAGTTGAGTCGGTGCGTGGTGAGCGGTGACGGCTCACCTTGCGTCCGGTGGCGTTCTTGCCGCGTGGATCTGCGTGTGGTAGTTGAGTCGGTGCGTGGTGAGCGGTGACGACTCACCTTGCGTCCGGTGGCGTTCTTGCCGCGTGGATCTGCGTGTGGTAGTTGAGTCGGTGCGTGGTGAGCGGTGACGACTCACCTTGCGTCCGGTGGCGTTCTTGCCGCGTGGATCTGCGTGTGGTAGTTGAGTCGGTGCGTGGTGAGCGGTGACGACTCACCTTGCGTCCGGTGGCGTTCTTGCCGCGTGGATCTGCGTGTGGTAGTTGAGTCGGTGCGTGGTGAGCGGTGACGACTCACCTTGCGTCCGGTGGCGTTCTTGCCGCGTGGATCTGCGTGTGGTAGTTGAGTCGGTGCGTGGTGAGCGGTGACGACTCACCTTGCGTCCGGTGGCGTTCTTGCCGCGTGGATCTGCGTGTGGTAGTTGAGTCGGTGCGTGGTGAGCGGTGACGACTCACCTTGCGTCCGGTGGCGTTCTTGCCGCGTGGATCTGCGTGTGGTAGTTGAGTCGGTGCGTGGTGAGCGGTGACGACTCACCTTGCGTCCGGTGGCGTTCTTGCCGCGTGGATCTGCGTGTGGTAGTTGAGTCGGTGCGTGGTGAGCGGTGACGACTCACCTTGCGTCCGGTGGCGTTCTTGCCGCGTGGATCTGCGTGTGGTAGTTGAGTCGGTGCGTGGTGAGCGATGACGACTCACCTTGCGTCCGGTGGCGTTCTTGCCGCGTGGATCTGCGTGTGGTAGTTGAGTCGGTGCGTGGTGAGCGGTGACGACTCACCTTGCGTCCGGTGGCGTTCTTGCCGCGTGGATCTGCGTGTGGTAGTTGAGTCGGTGCGTGGTGAGCGGTGACGACTCACCTTGCGTCCGGTGGCGTTCTTGCCGCGTGGATCTGCGTGTGGTAGTTGAGTCGGTGCGTGGTGAGCGGTGACGACTCACCTTGCGTCCGGTGGCGTTCTTGCCGCGTGGATCTGCGTGTGGTAGTTGAGTCGGTGCGTGGTGAGCGGTGACGACTCACCTTGCGTCCGGTGGCGTTCTTGCCGCGTGGATCTGCGTGTGGTAGTTGAGTCGGTGCGTGGTGAGCGGTGACGACTCACCTTGCGTCCGGTGGCGTTCTTGCCGCGCGAGGAGCGCACGTCGATCTGCGTGTGGTACTTGAGTTGGTCCGTGGTGTAGAAGATGCAGCGGCCGTCGTAGGTGCCCACTACGGCGAACTTGCCGTTCTGGCAGAAGTTGGCGGCCGTGATCAGCTTGGTCTTGCCGTCCACCTCGTTCCACACCGCCACCTGCGCGCGGATCGGTGGGGTCACTACTCTATAGCACCGCAATAAAACTCGATATCTACCGTGAATAAGACGACGCTTTCAACGTTTTACATCGTATCTTACTAATATTATAAAGCTGAAAGTTTGTGAGCGTGTATGTATGTATTTGTAAGTATGTATGTTTGCTAGTTCTTTACGCTCAAATGGCTGGCCCGATTTGCTTGAAATTTCGTACGCAGATAGGTTATCTCCCAATTTAGGACATAGGCTAGGAGTATAAATCATCATCATAATCATCACTGTTTTCCATCAATGCGATAAAAACTGTTAAAAACTACCCAATTTGCGTTAATTTTCAGGCGCAGATATTTTTTTTTCTCTAGCTGAAGTCTTGCTTATTGCCATAATAAGGACGGCGTAATTCCTAATAATGTGAACACAGCATGCAGTTTACTACGGACATAGTTAAAGAAAGTATAATTTACAAAACATTTTTTTTTATTTTAATACAAAGAAAAGGGGACAAAAATTAAAAATCTTCCAAAATATCAAAGATTTTACTTCCTGCTGAGACCAAAGAACCAGAAAATAATAATATATCATATTTAGAGCTAATGCCATTATAATATGATAACATTCTGTGCAAAGGAGAATGTTGGCCAATGTTTGTTCTGCAGTTTGGCAGTTTGAAACACCTCCTTACGTGATATGTTATCCCACAACTTACGACTTAGGCTATAAGTCAGCGTCATCATCATCATCACCGTTTTACATCAGCGCAATTACTCGTAAAAAGTACCCCATAATGTTACAAGTCGTATCTAACAGCCACCGCCCTATAGGTGTTATAATGTAAAACGCGGGTGAAACCGCGGGGCGCCGCTAGTATTATAAAGCCGAAAGGTTGTGTGTATGTATGTATGTATGTATGTATGTATGTATGTATGTATGTATGTATGTATGTATGTATGTATGTATGTATGTAAAGTATGTATGTATGTATATATGTATGTATGTTTGTTAGCTCTTCACGCTCAAACGGCTGGACCGATTTCGATGAAATTTGGTATAGGGATAGATTGGACCTATGAGACGGACATAGGCTAACTTTTCTCTCAAAAAATAATCTCGAAGGGTATGAAATAGGGGTTGAAAGTTTGTATGGGTAATTAATAATTCTACAAGTTGCGTATCTGAAAATGTATATTAAGGCTATTGGTACGAAATAAAAAAATACCAGTTTCGTTTTTTTTGCAAAATCATCCCTAAAGAGGGCAAAGGAAGAGATGGAAATTATGAGGTATTCTTCAGATGCACCCCCTACGGATAAAAATAAACGGCTGAACGGATCGTAATGGGACAGATTTGGCAAGGGGATAGATGATAATGGATAAAAAAAAAGAAAGAGCGAGATAAAGAAAGAGGGGAGGAAATAAAGGGAGAGTGAGAGGGAGAGATAGAGTAAGTGGGAAATCTATAGAAATCGAGGAAGTGAGAGAGAGAAAGAGAGAGCGAGATAGGGATAGAGATAGATTGAGAGGGAAACATAGATATTGAGGGAGAGAGATCGAAAGAGGGAGAGATATAGGTGAAGAGGGCGAAAGATAGAGAGGGGTTGAGAGCGGAGAGGAAAATATACAGAGATACAGGGAGAGAAAAAGATATAGAGATAGGAGAGGGAAAGAGATAGAGGGAGAAAGATAGAAGAGGGAGAGAGATAAAAAGAGCGACATAGCCGGAAAGATAGAAGAATAGGGAGAGATATAGAAACAGAGCTAGAAAGGGAGATAGATAGAGGGAAGGGGAGAGAGATTGAGAGAGAGAGAGATATCCTTACCTATCAGTTACCCGCGACATCAATTGATTTTCTAAACAGTTTACATTTTATATACTTAGTCAGGTCATAAGTATTGTCACACAGTAAAAACTTTTCTTTTAGAATGCTGGCCACAAAAAAGTTTATTGAATTCGAATTTCGAATTGTTCATGAAAATAAAAATGTATACTTTTTAGAATTTTACTCATTTTTAAATATGGAGTGGACGCTTAAAGAAGACCGTGTTGCAGTTATTGCGTTGCATCGTTGCGGTTACGCGCCAATTCAAATTTTTGACATACTGAAAAATTTGAATATAACCAAGAGATTCGTTTATCGTACCATCAAACGATACAATGAAGACTCTAGTGTAGATGACAGGTCAAGAAGTGGTCGCCCTCGGTCTGTTAGGACTCCAGCAGTGATAAAAGCTGTGAAGGCGCGAATTCAAAGAAATCCCAAACGTAAGCAGAAACTGTTGGCCCTTCAGATGGGATTATAAGCAGAACCACGGTGAAAAGGGTGTTAAATGAAGACTTAGGGCTTCGGGCATATCGAAGAAAAACAGGACATCATTTGAATGCTCGTATAATGGACCTGAGACTGAAGAGATGCCGCGCTTTGTTGAAGCGGTACGCGGGAAAAAAATATCGGGAAATTCTTTTTTCGGATGAAAAAATTTTTACCGTAGAAGAGAGCTACAACAAACAAAATGATAAGGTGTACGCACACAGTAGTGAAGAAGCGAGCAACCGTATTCCGCGTGGTGTCCAACGAGGTCATTTTCCATCCTCGCTCATGGTATGGTTGGGAGTGTCTTATTGGGGCTTAACAGAGGTACATTTTTGTGAGAAAGGTGTAAAAACGAATGCAGTTGTGTATCAAAATACAGTCACGACGAACCTTGTGGAACCTGTTTCTCATACCATGTTTAATAACAGGCACTGGGTATTCCAACAAGATTCGGCGCCAGCTCATAGAGCGAAGAGCACACAAGACTGGCTGGCGGCGCGTGAAATCGACTTCATCCGGCACGAAGACTGGCCCTCCTCCAGTCCAGATTTGAATCCGCTAGATTACAAGATATGGCAACACTTGGAGGAAAAGGCGTGCTCAAAGCCTCATCCCAATTTGGAGTCACTCAAGACATCCTTGATTAAGGCAGCCGCCGATATTGACATGGACCTCGTTCGTGCTGCGATAGACGACTGGCCGCGCAGATTGAAGGCCTGTATTCAAAATCACGGAGGTCATTTTGAATAAACTTTAGTGTCATAAGAATCTATGTTTTGTTAAGTTCATTTTGGTATATAAATGGTTACATAATGAATAAACTTGTTTCAATTATTTTATATAAAACATGTGACAGAATTTATGACCTGACTAGGTAGTTAAAAACGCAAACGAAGTTGCAGGTATCAGCTAGTTTACAAATAAAAGTTTTAAAAGTTGTGTTTCTTTCTGGGGCTGATATTGGGCGGATAGAGAAGTTGGAGGGTTGGACGCTGCTCGATTTACTGGAATTAAGGAAAATATATCAGTCGTTTTAAGACACGATGGTGAACGACAAAATGCTGCTTTTTTCGCTCCTCTGCATCTGTGCTAAGAGATAGTATTATGACGAATTAAAAATAAAAATAGCATTTCACTATAATATAACATAGGCCTAGAATAGGACAGTCTGTCGAAGACCGCAGCCGGAACGTGATAGATTCTACACTTGACTCTTCAAACACGAAGCGCAGGTTACCTTCTTGTCGGGAATGTTCCAGAGCCTCAGCTTGCCGTCCAGGCTGCCGCTGAGGAAGTACCGGTCGTCGCGCGGATGGAAGGCGATGGCGGTCACGAAGTCTATGTGCTGGAAGCAGCACAGGCACTCGCCGCGGGAGATGTGCCACAGTCTGACCAATAATCGTTTATACATATAGTCAAAATGAAACGGGTCGCTGTTGGTGCATGGAAAATATATGAGATACAATATCAGCACCCAAAACAATGATTATAAGAATGTTTTGTCTATTTCTCTGCGCGTTTGTGCACGCTAATCTCAGAAACGGCTTATCTGATTTAGACTAATATATCCGGTGTTGACTAATATATCCGGTTATGACTAATATATCCGGTTATGACTAATATATCCGGTGTTGATTAATATATCCGGTTATGACTAATATATCCGGTTATCACTAATATATCCGGTGTTGACTAATATATCCGGTTATGACTAATATATCCGGTGTTGACTAATATTCGGTTATGACTAATATATCCAGTGTTGATTAATATATCCGGGTATTACTAATATATCCGGTTATGACTAATACATCCGGTGTTGACTAATACATCCGGTTATTACTTATATATACGGTAATTACTAATATATCCGGTGTCAACTAATATATCCGGTGTCAACTAATATATCCGATTATGAGGAATATATCCGGTTATGACTAATATATCCGGTGTTGACCAATATAACCAGTTATTACTTATATATCCGGAGTTTACTAATATATTCGGTTATGGCTAATATATTCGGTTATACTAATATATCCGATGTTGACTTATTATTCGGTTATGGATAATATATCCGGTTATGACTAATATATCCGGTTTTGACTAATCTTAACATTTAGTGTTTCATGTCAATCGGTTCATAAATAAAAAATATTACGCCGACCTTTCAAATAGCTATAGGTGTTGTATATACAACGCGGGTGAAAACTCGGGGCGCAGCTATTCATTAATAATAATAATAAAAAATGTTTATTTACAAAAAATGTTGGAAACAGAAATTATGATTATTTCATACACAGTTTAGTTAGTGACTTCAATTTGATACCCGGCACTGGTGTCGGATTGTCAGGGACCCTCGAGGTCCTCTGACGTGACGTGACTTAACGACTGCTATCGACCGATAACAACCGGTGCCGACGACTTAACGTGTCCTCCGAAGCACGGAGCGACGGAAATCTGCCCATAACCAACGAAAAGTAATTCCCAACTGTACCTACCTCACGGTCTTGTCCATGGAACTGGACAGGATGAAGTAGTTCTTGGACCAGGACACGTCCAGCAAGTCGGACGTGTGCCCCGAGTACACGCAGAACGGCTTCGGGCAGAAGGGGGCGGAGGGGCGCAGCGCGGGGGGCTCGTCCGGCGTGGGGGGCGTCGCCGTCAGCGACGCCAGCGACTCCTGCGAGGGCGTCGGGGACGACTTCTTCTCGGCGTTGTATTTCGTGCGCATGTCCTGTGGAAACAAACGAATCGTTAAAGCAAGAAAGGCAGAGTTATTTCATCGCTTGACAGCCAGGCTGAAGTAAAGTCACCCACCTGGAACATGCGGTGCGCGTCCCGCATGACCCACACGCGCAGCAGCTTGTCCTGGCCGGCGGTGGCCAGCAGGCGGCCGCACACGCTGAAGCGGCAGCACCACACGGCGCCGCAGTGCGCCGAGCCCATCTCCTGCACGTGCGTGACGCAGCCGTCGAAGTCGTAGGGCCCCTTGTGCGAGTTGCTGGCCTTGAGCTTGATGCCGTGCTCCCCGCGCACGTCGTCGGCCACGTCGCCCACGTCCTCCTTGCGCCGCGCGTGCGACACCTCCTGCGCCAGCGACTTGGCCGCGTCCACCGTCTTCTTCACGGTGCTGCCGAAGAAGCGCTTCAGCCTGCGACGCGACACAACTCTATGCGAAACTGTTCATGCTGCTCGATAAGTCACCCGACACGCTCGATGTATCAGTGTGCCTAGTGCGAGTTTTGTCAATTTATTTACGCGCTCGGTCCGTTTGGCGTAAACTTGAAATTGTATGGAATAAGAGTAGCGCCATCTAGCGTCAGTGAATCAGTCACTAGATGGCGCTGCTATTATTCCATACAATTTCAAATTTACGCCAAACGGACCGAGCGCGTAAATAAATTGTCAAAACTCGCACTAGGCACTCAGGTTAACTCCCGATCTGCCCATGAGACAAATCAAAATATAAATAATATCTTTATATATACAATTCTACTGTACGTGTTTATATCACTGAACTCCTAAACGGCTGGACTAATTTGAATTATTTTTTTGTATGCGTTTAGGTGGCGCCCTGGATTAGATTCACAAATCATCCCGGCAGACGACGCTGCAGTCATACTTTGCAGTCATTACAGGACTACGTGTGTCGAGTCCGGTAATTTAAATAATATAATCCATTAATATACTAATCTCATCTCATTGGCACATAAATATAATGTATATAGTAAAAAAAATATAATGATTAATTCAGTACTAAGACATAACTAAATTCCCACCAAACCAATTAACGCAAGTGACTTCAATCCACCGGAACGTTGACTGACGTTACTGGTCGATTTTATAATTACGGATTATTAAAAAAAAATAAAAGCATAAAAACCACTTCGCAAATTATATCAGATGATTTTCGCAATAAAACTTCTACATGTATGGTTAAATGAATAGCGTATTCATAAGCAATGGGAGTCACACTAAATAAATTAAAATGTAAGTATCTAAATGAGATGATTTATTTTATTTTATTTTCATTATTTTACTTCGATTCCTATAAACCGACTTCAATAAAATATGAAGAGCAAATATACGAGTACTCTTTCTAAGTTTTATCTCATAGTCGTACGACGTTTCGCATTTTATTTCCTACTTAATTGTAACTTGCACGTTTAGTATTATTCTAGTGAGAGTTGTACTATTTAATTAATTAATAATTAAATTCCTATTTTCTGCTCGAACTCCGCTTTTTTTTCTCGAGAATAGTGTAGCTTTATATCAATCAAAGAATTATAAAAATCGGATCAGCACTCGGAAATGTCAGAGATTACCCGTAAGAAAAAAAAAACAAAATACTTTTACTTCTTAATAATATTAGTATGTTCTGTGTAAATAATAAGTAGGTACAGCTAGGGCGATTCCAAGACAAAGATATGGTCATATCAAGTAATGTTTAGACTAAATTTGAAGTCGGTTTATGAAATAATTATATACTGTTTGTAGTTTGTTTGTCGTATGTATGAGATTGTGCTAGCGTCTAGTGTCAGATTTATCAAGCCGCCCAAGGCTATAGTGGCTTAACGACTGCTACCAATCGCTAACAACCAGGGCCGAGGGCTATCAATTAGTATATTTCAATAAAACCAAGTCCACTGCAAAGCGGCACATGTTAGTAGCGCAACCTTTTTTCACCTGACGTTTATGTTGTCTTGGGAATGGCATTTCACTAAATTGTCCGACGGTTTCCTAAAGCGATAAAATATATATTAAATATTATGTCAATATGTTGGACCTTTGCCATCGTCCGTGGGAGATTAAACTAAGCAGAAAGGTTACTAAATTCATAGCTCATTCACACAATGCGCCCTCAAAGAATCATTAGACGCACAGATTAAAGGATAACATCGTATGTTAGACGAATCTTTAATATGATTTCTAAATATGATACTTAATTAATTATTACGGATATAAATACCTGGGCGACCAAATTATGTCAATTGTAAAATCACGTTTCCTTCAGGAAAGACCCTTATGTATATTCATACTTTCCAAAATTTAATTTAAAATTTAATCCAAATCGTGAACGGTTTCGAGATACACGAATTATCTATATATATAAAAGCCAAAACTGACTGACTGATTGACTGACTGACTGACTGACTGACTGACTGACTGATCGATCAACGCACAGCCGAAACCGCTGGGTCTAGAACCATGAAATTTTGCACAAATATTCCTTATGTGACGTAGGCGAGCAATAAGAAAGGATTTTTGAAAATTCAACCCCTAAAGGGGTGAAAAGGGGTTACAAAGTTTGTATGGAGCAACGTGTTTTCTTAGTCCGATCAACTTCAAACTTGGCATTTATATTCTTTAAAAGATTTAATTAAACACGTGTTTCATCGTTTTTGAATATTCAACCCCTAAATTGAGAATAAGGGGTTGCAACATATTTTCATCCGATTTAGTTCATAATTTAAATTTGGATCAATTATTATGCCATAAGTGACATAGGAGTGCACTTCAATATGATTTTTAAATTCAACCTCTAAAGGGGTGAAAAGGGGTTGTAATGTTTGTGTGTCACAACGTGTTTTCTTTGTCTAATCTGCTTCAAACTTGGCTTTTACATTATTTAAAAGATTTATTTAAATATTTCATAGTTTTTTAATATTCAACCCCTAAAATAATAAAGAGGGGTTGCAAAATATTTTTCATCAGATTTTGTTCGAAACTGAAATTTTGCACAAATATTCCTTAAAAGACGTAGGTGTGCACTAAGTTTCTTTTTTTTTTAATTCAACCCCTAAGTGGGTGAAAAGGGGTTTCAAAGTTTGGATGGAACAACGTGTTTTATCGGTTTGATCAACTACAAACTTGGCATCTATATCCTTTAAAGATTTTAAACACATGTTTTATCTGGTTTTAATAATGAACTAAATGAATCCTAAATTGTAGGTAGAAAGTGGTAAATTTTGTAGAAAATGATTAATTTAAAGTAGGAAATGGTAGTTTTTAGTAGGAAATGGTAGATTATTGGTAATAATGGTAGATTTTTGGTAATAGTGGTAGATTTTGGAAGGAATTGTAGCTTTTGGTAGATAATAGTGAATTTGGAATTAAAATGGTAGATTTTGGTTAAAATGCTAATTTGGTAGAAATGATAAATTTGGTAGCTTTTGATGAAAACGGTAAATTTTGGAAAAAAAGGAAGCTTTGGTTAAAAATGGTACTTTTTGGTAGAAAATGGTAGATTCTGATTGGAAATGGTAGGTTCTGGTAGGAAATGGTAGCTTTTGGTAGAAAATAATACATTTAGTAAGAAAATAATAGATTTAGAAACAAAATTTTAGATTGTGGTAGAAAATTTTAATTTTAGTAGGTAGATAATGGTAGCTTATGGGTAGAACATGGTATTTTGGTAGAAAATGGTAGATTTTGTTAGGAAATGGTAAATTTTGTATGAAATGTTAGATTTTGGTATAAAATGCTAGATTTTTATATAAGATAGTAATTTTGATAGAAGATGGTGGATGTCGTACGAGCATGTTGGATATCGCATATCGGATGTCGATGTCGAACACGAGGTCATGGTCTATTTTTAGTTAAGTATTTGGAATTATGGTAAAATATATAGTCCGCGCGGACGAAGTCGCGGGCAACAGCTAGTTATAAATAAACGCTCCTTAAATAATTGTAGGTACTTCCATAATGAAATATTCTTCGTTGTTGAAAGTTGAAGTTAACGCTCGCCGCGTTAATATCCGTGGCTGTACGCTAGATGGCGCTGAATCGAATATAATATAATATTTATAAACTAGGTAAGTATATATACTAACTTCTCAGTCTTCCGCTTGATGCCGGTGGTGTGCCGGTCGGCGGCCTCCCGCTTGGCTCCCTTGGCGTCGTCCTCGGCGCCGCCCGCGCACACGCTCTCGCTCTCCTCGTCGGTTTCTCTGTCACACACACTAGCCATGAGACCTATAGCGATGGTCGGCTTAAACACAAACATTTAGGTTAAACCTCTTGCGTTACAAATGTATTTGTATGAAAAAATGAGCGTCAACGACAAAAGTCATGTAGCCATATCAATAAAACTGGTGTATACTGTACTTCAAAACTTAGAAATTAAATTAAGCGTACCTAAATGTTAGTATAATTAAGCCTGATTTAGACGATGCCATTTTTTTGGATACAAACATGAGCAATAGTAGTATTATTCAATAACTAACTTAAGGCCAGGTTGTGCCAAGGTGGTTATACTGGTGGTTCTGGCAGAAGGCCGCGAACGCTTGAACCGGTAGTTATTTTATGTTTTTAATTTCGTAAAAACGTGGTAACGAAATTAGAAAATGTAAAAAGCCCCATTTATTGGTATAACTTTCCCGTGGTTTCCATGATGGAATCTTTTAGTAGATGACAAGTAAAGATGCGATTTAATGTCATCTTTCTGTTTTTTTTTATCGCGCCAATTCATTCGTATAAACGCTTTTCTGTCTTGAGAAGACATCGTCTTCATTGTATGAAAATCAATTTTAAGAAAACAATGTTTTACTCATAATCTATTGTTTTTTGGACTTGGTTTCTTGAACTTAAACAACTTTGAAATTGAGTAAATCCTCGCCTTAAACGCAATAATTTACATACCAAAATTGTATGGAACTGTTGTTTAGACGATATAAGCAAATTTTTGCTTTAATATTATTGTATGAAATATGCCAAAAACTGGCATCGTCTAAATGGGGCTTAATCAAATTAGGGGTGGCACGAATAGTGCAGACGCCATTGAGCAGTGTCATGTTAAAAATAACGCCAACCCTACACATTCGACATTCATTTGGGACAATGTATACAATATTTAATATGTACCATAGAAGACTGAATCTAACGAACGAGCTGATCCAAGTACACACATCTATAGACATAATGTTAGCAATGATTATAGTACCCGACACAAGCCCACACTCACACACCAACCAATTACAAGCCAGAGTTCAACCCAATCCAAACTATATGGAAATACACATAGAAAACCAGTAATCGTGCAAATATCTTCCCTTCACCCCCAAACGTAATCCTTGTTACATAAGAACTTAAGGTCGATAATCCTCTGAAACGGCAATGTGTGAGAACGAGAGAGTTGAGAGTATACTTTAAGGACGCGTAACGGCCGTCACGTTTACGCACCTTTCGTTACATGAGAGAGAAGATATTATGTCGTAAAGAGCCCTATACTTATATATTTTAAGGAGTTGCACTTAATGCAATGTATTGTATGAATATACCTATCTCTCTCATAAAATCGAACCCTGGCAACTAGCACAACAGCAAGCTTTACCCACACCGATACCAGCCGCATTCAGTCGAGAAGCGAACAATTCCCCGAAACCTACCGTTGCCATGGCAACCTGTAGTAAATAAGCATTCGTTTACACGGTTGCTATGGCAACGGGATTGATTACTTTAGATTTTAGATAATCAAACGCTCAAGCGCCTTCTGGCGACTACCCACAATAGTTTACTTTTAATAACATTAAAGATTATAACAAAAAATGTATCAGCAAGCGTGTCGTCGATTCGGTAAACTCTCACGCGGGTATTCCTAAGCCCCATGCGAAAGACATTTTTTGTTTCATTGAGGAGTATAATTCGCCTCTCGACCGAGTAGTCCACAGATACAGCACAATAAGTATGAAACAGGAACCTATCGGTTAGAGCGTGGGCCTCGCCGGCGGGCGGCGGCCGGCGCCGCGCGCGGGCCGAGGCGAGCACAACGAGCGCCACGCGGCGCCGCCACGACGCCTGGACTCTCAGAGCCGGGCTGCAAGTACCAGGGGGGTCCGTATCCATATACAGAAGCTCGCTAGCGCCGCAGACCCGTTTTGACGTCTTATAATTCGATGGAGCCGGCTGAACGCGCGAAAAAACATGACTCGTGCGGTGTTACCTCGCTCTGAGGAGTTCCATTTGAGGCTTGAAGTGCAAGCGAGAGCGCGGAACGAGTGACAAAGAGACACAATCGGCCTCCGCGTTCGGCAGCGTTCGGCATCTGTCTCTCTCCTACTCGAGTGAGCGATGCGTCCGCGTGGACGGTAATTTCTTACCTATGACGTTGTCACGTTCAACTATCGTCAGTAAACCGACTTTACAAACAACCGATTTTTTTACTGACTCTTTTTCGGTCGCACGGATGTGTCTAACCCCCGGTTTCTAGAACGTTTGTTGGCGTTGACAGTAGATTAAAACTATCGTTGGCTCTATCTGACTATAAACAAATGACAAGGATGGCAATATAATTAATCTGTTGTCAACGCTGACTGACGTTTCAGAAACTGGGGGTAAATCTTTTCTCCGCAAATCGACGTCTAACGCTCGCCTTTTGTAACACAATAACAAATTCACATGTAAAATAATTAGGAATGCCATGATTGAGTAAGAAAACGCGAGTGATTGACGTCGATTCAAAGCTTTTACGGTAAATATGTATGCAATTCCCCACTGTTGGACTGAATACCGACACGCATGCGACATTTGCATTGCGCTCGTGTGCGTGTTGGAGAAGATAATAACATGGCACTCACGCACACATTGATAAAAAAGTGGCTTCACTTTTGAGAGTGAACTACGCATGGAATTACCCATCTCTTCCATAATATATCTGTCGCCCCTGTTCTGGCGGCGGGCCTTGAGTGCCGGCCGCACTCTAGAAGCATGCTTGACAGCTTGACACCTTCAACCATATCGTCACTTTAGACCAATTTTTTTTGGGTGAGATAGTGGCCCAAGGTAGACACTCCGTACTTATAAGGTGAGAGAGAGACAACACGCTCAAACGTCATACAAAATCCAGATCATGCTATCCTGCTTTAATTGAGAGTGGCCCTTCTTCTAAGGTACCTACTAATATAAGTATTCTATGATAGTGGTGAAATAAACTCCACATATAGCTTTTTATGTGGAATTGGCACGCACTTGACCACAATCTCGCCTGATGTAAAGCCAAGAGGTCAAAGATGGTGCTTGATTATTTGAAATTGTATTTGAAGAAAAAGTCTTCACCTGGAAAACGGATCTAATAAGATGTCAACTGAAACAGGCACTTAACTGACGTTTGTTAGATCCTCGCCGCTTATATCAACATAATCTACAGTAAAGTGGGTTGATTGGATAATGGATATGTACAAAAGAAATGCACGATAGAGGTAGATTTCCGCGCTGGACCCACCAACCCGCATAATGTGCGGTGCCTGTACATTTTTTACATTATACACTCTACTTCTGTCAACCATTGAACTGTGATTTATCGATACAAATCCCTGTCAATCGGCAATTTTACCAAGGTTTGTGTCGGAAAACTGACAACAACTGCGAATTTCCCAGCAATTAAAACCGAAAAGCACTATAATAATTAACAGAATTGCGGTCCAGATCAAAAGTTATTATTAGTCAGACATGCAAAACAAGTAAAACGTGCACTACTGAACTCAGTTTATAAAGTTACAATGAACAAAACGGGCATGTTCACACTCTCCCCGTACGCACGCCTCGAGTGTTCATAGGCTCCTCGCTCACACAACTCACGCGTTCACACTTCCCCACGGCTACGCCTCATGCATTCACACTTGCCCACGGCCACGCCTCTCTCGTTCACACTTGCCCACGGCCACGCCTCGCTCGTTCTCACTTGCCCACGGCACTCCTCGCTCGTTCACACTTGCCCACGGCCACGCCACGCTCGTTCTCACTTGCCCAAGGCCACGCCTCGCTCGTTCTCACTTGCCCACGGCACCCCTCGCTCGTTCACACTTGCCCACGGCCACGCATCGCTCGTTCTCACTTGCCCACGGCACCCCTCGCTCGTCCACACTTGCCCACAGCCACGCCTCGTTCTTTCCCACTGGCCCACGGCCACGCCTCGCTCGTCCACACTTGCCCACGGCCACGCCTCGCTCGTTCACACTTGCCCACGGCACCCCTCGCTCGTTCACACTTGCCCACGGCCGCGCCTCACTCGTTCACACTTGCCCACGGCCACGCCTCGCTCGTCCACACTTGCCCACGGCCACGCCTCGCTTGTTCTCACTTGCCCACGGCACCCCTCGCTCGTTCACACTTGCCCACGGCCACGCCTCGCTCGTTCTCACTTGCCCACGGCCACGCCTCGCTCGTTCTCACTTGCCCACGGCACCCCTCGCTCGTTCACACTTGCCCACGGCCACGCATCGCTCGTTCTCACTTGCCCACGGCACCCCTCGCTCGTCCACACTTGCCCACAGCCACGCCTCGTTCGTTCCCACTGGCCCACGGCCACGCCTCACACGTCCCCACTTGCCCCCGCCCCCTACCTCTGGTTCTCGTCGTCGTTGGGCCTGGCGATGTACTCCGAGGTGAGCCGCATGATGTGCAGCGAGAGCGGGTTGATGCACTGCGGCAACTTGTGCTCCGCCACCGACAGCGGCACGCGCTCGCCTGCCGGGGGACCTTCGGCGGTTGTAGCAAGGTGCCGTTTCCTTTGCAGCCGCCCGGCTTGAACCGAGTCGGGGCGCGAACGTGACAACACAAACCTGCCCACTGCCTGCGAGCGCAAGCGAGACAGATACACGAAATGATATCCGTCCTATGACTCTGTTCAAAACGGGCAGACTGCGTTTTTTTTTAAACCTAGCACCACATTAGGATTGCTCCTGTACCATGAGTACCCCTTACAGACATAATATTTTCACACATCCAGACCAGAAACAAACATTTGTGGATCACAAAAATATTTGTTCCGGGCGGGAATCGAACCCGCGACACCTAGCGAAGCAGTTCAATTGCTCGTATATAGATGCGAGGATGCCCAGTGACGTCTTTACAGCGCGCTTTATAAATCTCCCGCATGTCGGTAAGTCGTTCTTTATCGACCAATGAAAATAATATGCCATAAGTAGTAATTTGAGAAAAAATTGGTAGTCTTAAAAGTGGAATAGGTTCGCGTTAGAGACAGTCTGCGGCGCCACTTCGCGGGCAGTGGCCGGGCGCACGTTACCCGTGTCCAGGTTGAGCACGGTGACCTGCTCCAGGATCTGGCTGTCGGTGAGGCGCTGGCCCGAGGCGGAGCGCGGCGCCGCCTCGTCCCCCGCGGAGCGCCGCCGCGCGCCGCCCAAGCCCGGAGCCCTGAGGAGGCAGGGGGACTTGCCGATTCACTCGATTTTTTTTGTGACTTTTAAACACTTTTCTATGTCCAGGTCCCAAGCCAGTCCCATAGGAAATCTCCTTTAAACTTAAAATTTTTTTAACATGTTTTTTGCCAACATCAACATCAGCTCAATCAATATTCACACAGTTTCACTACGAGGACTCGATTATAATTATGTTGAACATAAATACAATTACTATGCAAAACTTGTAATATTTCAATACTTGACACTAAACCTTGACTTGACACTAGACATCTTTTACTTACTAGTCCTTCACACTAGACAAAGAAAAATGCACCCCGTGTGAGATCAAAGCTGAATAAAAAAAGATGTGGTTGTTACCTGGCGGAGGAGCCGAGGCTGGAGTGTCCGGTGGCGGGGGCGGAGCGCCCCTCGCTGTGCGTGCGGGCGCCGCTCCGCGCTCGCTCCTCGTCGCGGCCCGCGGCCTCGCCTGCGGACCGAAACACAATCAGATAAACACAACCCGGTGAAAAAATAAAAGATAATGAGGTAATTTATATTTAAAAAAAAACTAATATATCTCAATTAGATTACAATCGATAAACGTCTAGAAAGTGTAATCAAAGTTTTTTTTTAACACACAAATAAATTGTTGAGTGAAACGAAACGTAATTTGAAAAACAAAACCTTGGCTTCTGTCTAATCGAAGCCAACATCAGCCTATTAAAACGAGTTGGCTTCGCACGAACCGTACATCTATCCAGCCAGAGTAGTGTTAGAAATATAGAGATACAAATAGTTGGTCGGTCGGTAGCGTAGTGTAAAGTGTTCCCCGGTGTGACGTCACGAGCACGCTTACCATCCCCGGCGTGCCTGCAGGCGGGCGCGGCGGCGGCGGCGGCGGCGGCGGCGGCGGCGGCGGCGGCGGGCGGCGCGGCGCCGCGCCCGCCGTCGTGCAGGCTGGAGCGGTCGCTGGCTGGAAAGAACATTTGATCTGTGCGATCAATATTTTTAGTGAAAGTGACACGTACAAGTACATGGTGTGAAGTGATAATAACGTTTTATCTTAAAGACTGCATTTCGCTTTAATTTTTTCAGCTTTTACTAAATATAGGTTATTTTAAGTTACGACTTCGGGCTATCTTACAGTGAAACTGGAATTTGTTATTGGTTTAGTACTTTTAATGTGATCAGCGGGCCTAGACAAGTTGCAAACGCTTCGAAGCTATTCTATTCGTAAAAACGTTAACGCTTTAGCGTTAGCGAAAATAGTTTGGTAGACAAAGTGTTATGACTCTGGCGAACGCTCATTCTAATCAATCGTACGCTAATAATTATTTGTTCATTCAATTTGTTCACTCATTTTTGTCATCTTGTCCATGGATTAGCTTACAAACTTCAGTGTCACAGTCACTTTAGGTGTAATTTTCTTTTTATAGTTTGGCTTCGCATGGTTTGCGAATTCGGCTAGTGTCAAGTATACAAATATGCGTCGTAGTAGTAGGTACTACCTAGGTAGTTAACCTAATCTAACCTAACATTTTTAAATTTTGATATTTTGTTACTTCTTTTTAGCAATGGAACCAAGATTGCGAGGTCCACAATAATCCTAATGCCTGCATTATCTCGTTATCTCGCGAAAACAATAAAAATCTACGAACAAAATCATAACACAATGCTACCGTTTGCAACAGCTGCTAGAAATCCGCCATTTTGTTTCGTTTTCTACAGGGTCCTAGCGAACGCTAGGCTGTCGTTCAAACGCAACGCTAACGCTTGTCAAAAGTGGCACTTGTCTACGCATATGTATGGATTCTGTCGAACGACAGGGAGCGTTCATTGGATTCGATTAGAATTGAATGAACTTGTCTACGAATATTTCGTTCGCTTCGTGACGTTTCCTGTGCTTATGTCATCCCATACATTTTCATTCTATTCGTTTCGATTTCGTTAGAAACGTTTGCCACTTGTCTAGGCCCGCAGACAAGAAAGCGAACCTATATCTTCCTCGATACATTTTAATGATGTAACTTAACGATACAAAGTCGTTTTAATTTTCACTTTGTGATCCAATATAGAACGGTTCGATACGGTAATCATTGATTGAATTATTCAAGTAGAAGATTATTCAGTAAAACATACCATATTTGGAGTGGCCTAACTCGAGCGAATCCTGGAATTCCCTCGTGAGTGATTCTATGGTGCTAGCCGGGCTAGGCAGTGCCGCCACCGCGCCCGCGCCCGCACCCGCGCCCGCCTGAACAAAAGAAATACAGTTTTTATGAAAAAAAAATTGCATGGCGGAAGAACTTTAATACATAATATCATGATAATATTTTCACACCTCATGCTCAAAAAGTGTGTCAGATTAACTCAGCTTAGCGGGAACAAACGAGATTGTTGGGCACAAGGGAGTGAAAGTAGTTTTTTTTAATTTGTACATGCTATTATCAACAGGCTGTAGATTCGACTTTTCAATTTTCCATTTTGACATAATTACTTAGAAAAAAGAAGAGTATCTTAATGTACAAACCGTGCAAAGCCCTGAACCAAAAGTTTGACATTTTAAAGATGTCTATCACTATTAGATTATGTACTCACGTCGACTAGCAGCGAATGCAGATGCGGTTTGTCCATGGTGGAGCGTCGCTGCGGACGCATGTCATCCGTGTCTGTCGTACAAATACTGAGATTGTCTCCGTCAGTAGTGGATAAGGACTGAGATCCGTAAAGCTTATCTGAAACAATAAGTTACGTTTGTGTAATATCCACTCAAACCGATCAAACCTAGTTACAGAGACCTCTACTACGCCTCGTACTCTTACTAAGCCTCGAGCCCTAATCTGTTGTGACGCCACTTGCACTAACTTCAAACCGGCCAATATCTATCGCGCGTACTGTAACTAGGTCTGACCAAGTACCTTCATCGGCTTGTGTATAATAAAAAAAAAAGAGATATTCTTAGTATACAAATAAACCACGATAACATGTCATAAGGCAATAAGACGAATAACATAAGAATGAAGAGAAAACACACTATGATTATTAAGTATCGACAATATTGACATGATGTACTAAATGCATGCAATACTGGGTTGCGCTTTATAAATATTGTACCAACAATATTACAAATACTGTTGGTACAAACTAAAAAAAACTAAATTTAAAGCTCTAAACTTATTGCCTTCTCTTTCGTCTTCATAAGGTTGAAAAGTGACAACAAATCATCGTCTCATTATGTTTTAAATCTAGCAGTCATGGTATCGTGGGTTATCTATAGCTAGCTTTCACCCGCTACTACGTCCGCGAAACTACAATTTATCGTTCATGTCCTTCTCCAAGGTCCAATCTATATCTATACCAAAACTCATCAAAATTGGTGCAGCGCTTCAGAAAAACTATCAAACAGACACTTTTGCATTTACAACATAAGTATGGTTTAGATTTAGAACTGGTGATTATAACTGCGTGTATTTAACAGGTCTAAGTTACTTCGTTTCTTTTTCCGAGGGGGCGCGACGGGCTGCGGGGCGCCGCTGGAGCCCGAGACGGCCACGATGGCGGCCGAGGCGCTCCGGTTCTGTTTGAGGCTGTTCGCTTTAGTGCTCGCTATCACATCCGGTTCCGCCATCGCTAGCACTGCAAGTGCGGAAACCAACTTTCATTCATCACTCTGTGGCATTTCACAAACAACAATTTTGAACGAACAAACTAATATATTAAATGACAGTCTCTGTGGCGTTACTTGAGAAGCCTCAGGTTACGTAGCTTAGGGTTCTCTAGATACAGGGATTCTTAGGGGTCCGGAGCATCCTGTGAGGCTACCTATTCTTATTCGGCTTTAACGTGGATTGATTCTATTATTTTTACTAAAACAAATAGCATACAAACTTTTCACATAACAATACTGGCTAAATATAGTAATAGTGAGAAGCAAAATTTAAAAACGTACAATGTTTACATGCTGACCGTTTTCGAGAAGGGTGACTTACCATTTTGAGTTCTATTTTCGGACGGGCAAGGGTCATCGGATATGGTGGACGGTTCACGCGACGTCCCTGAAGGTATAGGGGGGTCGCGAACATTCGCTGAAATAAATTAGACGTTCATTTCTTTTTTACAAGTTTCGGAAGAGATCGAAGGGTGACGGCGGTACTCCCCTCAGTATTGTAGATTGATTACCGTTTAGACAATGAGTGTTAAAATCATGTGATTGAAATTGATTGCAACAGAAGTTAGGTAATCGGCACTATTAGTCTATACCTAGTTTGGGCGCGAAAACGAAAATGTGGTACTGCTTGCTGGTACGTTTTTTTCTCATGTCTTCGCTTT
Organism: Hylaea fasciaria; assembly: GCA_905147375.1. Lineage (NCBI taxonomy): Eukaryota > Metazoa > Arthropoda > Insecta > Lepidoptera > Geometridae > Hylaea > Hylaea fasciaria. Next base: position 1,088,811 of record LR990200.1, read on the forward strand.
CACTAAAAAACTCTCAGGAAGTTTCAGTAGAGCTTCAACCACATTAATGAATCGTGACGTTGCCTGCGACTATACTCCACATTTTGATTAGGTAGCTTAACAAAAACCGTGAAAACACTGAATTTCTGTTGTCATAAACTAGTCTACATTCTAGTAAGTCCTCTCAAATGATATGCTGTCTCTTTTCAACCTTATGAAAACGAAAGGGATGATAGCAACTTTACAGCTGTCTAGGTTACAGTTTGTGCCAATAGAAATATATTACAACTGGCTGAATGCGCGAATCTTTAACATGAATAAAATAAAACTCACACTGAGATTCGGAAGCACCGCTGAGTATCCTACCGATGCGGCCAAGCGACGTCATGCTCTGCAAACTCATTGTGTCATGAGCTATTATCCTGTAACAATAACGGAAGGACTCCTTGTAGTCTACTTCTGTCTATTACTCCCTGTGATATTATTTAAGAAAAATTTTTCCACAATTTCTGCGATATATTCATTTCATTTCATTCCATGGGCGTTTGGTAGGAAACCGTCTTCATATCCATCAATATCCATATTAGAAATGCAAAAGTAATCCTGTTCGTTTTGGTTTGTTACCTTTTCACAACTAAATGGTGGAAACAATTTTGACGAATAATTATGGCATATAGATAGATTGGATCTTGGAGAAGGGCATAAGATATTTTTTAAATGGCGTTCACGCGGACGAAGTCGTAGGCAAAAATTACTACTATTTACTATTGATACACGTAAAAATATCAAGTAAAACCAACACACAGGTTACAGATAATTGTATAAAATGTTACAATAATTTATTCTAATGCTAAACAGAGCGTTCATCCTTAAAAAAAGCAAAACGTAAGAACTTGTTTCATTAGCATTGATTGCATGATGGTTCTAGGTATTTTAATACATTAAGAACAAATACTATTCAGTGTAACTATTAAATAAGTACAATGAGGTAGTGTGAGCCTCTGGGTCAGTGGGTCAGGCTGCACAATTGGCTCTAACATGGCTTAACAACCGCCATCAATATAAAACACCCGGAGCTGACAACTTAACTTGCCCTTTGAAACATGGAGCGAGGGATATCTGCACAATACATGAGGGAATAAGGTTTTGGGCGAGCATAAAAGCCGGTATTAGTGGGATGTTAAGGACTTACTTGAACGGATGTTCTAATTGGAAGGTCTGGTGGTCTATAGAACCCGAGGGATCGGGCATGACTCCCTCATCTTCTTCCTCAGTCTGCATGCACCTCCTCAGTTCTTGGAATTTTCTTCTTCCTTGTACTACCTATAATAGGTTTAAGGTGAATAGAAAAAAAATACATTTTAAGTTAGTGCGCACAATTTAGGTTTTTGTTTACCTTCCTTTTTTTTTGCTAAAATAAAAAACGTATTTTTCCTGTAACATTTATAAATACACTTTAAGGTAATAAACCATTCTATACAAAAATTATTAATATGCAAAAGCTATTATGCTTACAATGGAACATTTATATTATGTCCTACCTTAATCTTGCACTAATTAGGCTTCACTACATGTTGGTTACTAGGAACCTTATAGACTATAGTCTCATAAGCATCCTGACTGACCACCCTGACACCCCATAAGCACATAATCACATATGGTCCCCACAAATATTTACCTGAATCAATTCTGCAAGTTAAACCATGACATGAAACTGTGTAATATTCAAACATACTACTTACATTTTTAACTGTAGTCCTATCATCCTCAACCGTATCAGCTGGCGCGATGGCGGACACACTGGGTGGAGATTCAACTGCTTTTGTAGCGGCACTTTTGTCCTTATCCGAGGCATCTGTACTATCTGTTATGCTTATACTCTTGCAAATTGAAGACCTTCTGGAAAGGTGTACAATTTTATTTGGTACTGTTGACTTGACACAAAATAATGAAACCTACATACTCGGGAGTTATTCAGAGGTCTCTACTTTACCAATCTAGACTGTACCCTGTGGTGAAGTATAGTCTAATATTATTGTTGTAATGTCTTCTAGCATTAAGACTAAAATATGCGAAATATAATTCTTATTAGAAGTGTATAAGATTGAGAAAATAGATATGAATTAACACACATACAAAGTAATCTTCTTAGCTGTTGTTCTCATAATAATTTTTCTGTTTCACCATCAACATAAACACACATGTTGCCTGTATTTGATAAAATATAACCAGTGACTGATATCACCAATAAGATCTTATTTTTTAATTTTAAATTAAATAGACTACATATATTCTACAGACCACTGTTTAGGCATAATGTACAGTCACAAATGATATACAAATTATAACCAACATTGGATCCACTGTGAACCATACTATATTGATTTTTAAGGCACTGAAACTTATGCTTACATCATGCATATACAATGATGGACATTTCCAGTTATCAATCAGCTTTATGTCAGTGTTATAAGGATCAGAATGGAATGCAAACAATGACCACACTTATTACTCTGTAGGAGCTAAATAACTGGTCAAGTTTGTTGGTGCCTCCATAATGTTTCTATTTGTTTTGGTCTAATAACTCATTGTTCCACTTGAGTCACACGTCTTCGCATCATCGCGCGTCTGTTTTCGTAACGAAAGCCCTGTCGTTAGCCAAGGGCGCATATCAATGGAATACCTAACATCTGTTTATGGAAAACCTCTTCAATAAAAATGTATAGTTTTCCATCAACAAGCTGGCTAATTTTGCACGTAGATGTCTGCGAGTTATTCTTCAAGTTATTTTAGGCAATACGAGTCAAGTACATCGAGAAAATAATGCAATTGTGTTGAATGATTCTATTACTTACTTTGAACCCTTCATGGGTGTGAACTCTTCTGCATCATAAAACTCTTCGGAGTCACTACTGTCCCCCATTTTTGCTATAAAAGTGAAGAATACGCACGGGCGAATTACTAAAATACAATTATTTACATCATCATAGGAAAAAAGTTAAGTTTTTTCAAAAGAAAGCTGAAATCTTGAAATCAAATCGTCTCTTCAACCACTTTCTTGTTCATGTCGTATGTCGTCCGTCAATATTTGACGGTAAAATTAAATGTCATTTTGACTTCAACATTGACAACCGGTTCTTATATATTTTTATTTTAGTTATGGCTTCGCACGGCTTGTGCATTTAGCCAGTGTCAAGGCGTATTATTATACTCGTACCTAATAATATTTACTTAATATGTATTTCTTACTTTCACAATAGCAAAGGTATAGTATACTAAAGGAATCCTCGTGGTCAAATAATGAAGTCAATTATTTAAATATTCAAAGTCACAATTCAGTCAAGTGAGGGATACTTTAGTTTAGTACCTACCTACCTAGGTAGGTACTGAAACTTTGTGTGAGTTTTGGAAAATATGCGAATTGACACGCTTTTTACCTATCATTTTTTGCCTACACTCTAGCACGATAACGAACAATCAATGACTACTATATGTGACCAATATTACACATTATCACTTGAAACAACACAAGTTTGAGAAAAAACATAACAAAACCAACAACGTCCCACTATCGGGTTCCCGCCAAGAACCACCCGCATTTAGCCAGTGTCGAGTACCTACCTACCTTACCTACCTACTTACTTACATTTTTCAAGTTGTAGGTATATTTTCACAGGAAATAATTTTAATAGGAAAATAATAGCCTCAGGTCAGGACTTCATTCCGGATTAGGTATAAAATCCTCGTGGTCACGTAGCACATACAGGAATAAGTAACCTGCCTACCTTTAGCATTCCATTTAGAAAAAAAACAATTTCACTCGCTGTTCTCAAATGACTCAGAGAGGAAATTTGAGGGAATGAATAATGATAAATGACTATACACCCTATCTAATGCACTGCGGACTGCCTACACGTCAATACTTTGGATCCGTTTTGTAGGCCACGAGATGAGGATTCCCAGCTCACCGGTGAGCCACGCTTGCTTGCGGTCAACGTAATGGTAATGACAAGAACAATCATAGGTATTTGATAATGATATGAATCATATCAATGAAATCTGGGGGTTTCTCCAAAATATTTCTGAGCCAATAAAAAGCCCACTCTAAATTATTTTATATAGGCCTGCCTGCTTTCTAAAGATTTTATCCTAATACCTATCATTATAATGATTATCGTCGATAATTTTATGTAAGTACCTATAGGTAGGTAGGTACCTAACATAATAAAATCGTCTTAAGAGTTTGTCTGGAGAAGTAACACCAAAGCTGCACCTTTGCCAGATCAGATTCATTCCGTCAAGCAATAGTACCTAGGTACTCTACCTACCTAGGTAGCTTGTTGTAGTTTACAAACATTATACCTACTTAGATGTAGTTTGTAGGTAGGTAGGTAGGTAGGTACAACTTTGTATTCCGGATTGAAGGGCAATTTATTATCAGCTATTCCACCTAATTACTGGGCATAGGACAAACTTACGAGTATACCTAGGAACCTCATCATTAGAAATGCTGCCACGGTGCAAGCATTAATACATTCATTCATAACATAAGTACTTACTTAAGTCATTTTGAATAAATCTAGTAGGTAGCTACCTACTTCCTCTCTTGATATCATAGTCATTTTCCACTCCGTTTAGCCAAAACAAAAAGGAAAGGGCGAAATCTAATCCCACACTCACCCACTCACCTGTCGAAATCTACCAGACTTTTTTACTTTTTTTATGGCACCTGCCTATTGTACCTACCTACCATTCGTCCAGGCATTCTTCCCGTCACGGTCGCGGGCCGCTCGCCCGGCCCGAACGGGACTCGACATCCTTGTAGAGGCTGCGAAACCTGAAGCGAAGGCAACGGCCACAGGGAGGCCGCCTGGTTGGCTGCTCGGCTGCCTCCGAGGCCCCTGACCTGTTTAGCTCGATGAAGAATGAGGGTAAGGACTTGGCAGACCACCTACCACAGATTAAAGACACGTTTGATGGTGTCTGAATTTGACAGGTAGCCCAAAGCAACTGCTTCAGTGGTGGTCAGTGACTGTCTTCGATTGAATCGCGACGGCTACAAAGTGCAGAGCAAACAATAGAAATCCGCGCAATAGGAGGGTAGGTAGGTAAATATCAGTACCCTATAAAGTATAGATAACTCATTGGTGTTAGGCCAAGGTTTCGAACCCGGTGACGTTTGGTTGCAAAGTGCGTGGAACCGCTCGGCCACAATGGTTGTTACCTATATAATTATAGGTAAGTACCTATTTGGGATATTACTGCAAAAAAATCGTGGGGGTGCAAGAAGAATACTACCTACCTATATTAAAATGATGAACCCAACCCTTATATTCTTATTGTAGCACAATATTGTCACTCTAAAGTCTTAACAGCTCTTATCACCTTTCGAGAAGGCTTGATTGATAAACAGCAGAATCACAGCCGCTAATTTAGCGGCTGGTGATTCGTGACAGCTAGCAGCAAGATAGGTATTTGATATTCTGCGACTAACGGTCCTGATAAATATCGTCACGAACGAAGCCCTCAACGATTGCACAATGGCACCTACCTACCTAACTACTTATCTGATAGGTACTAGGTAGTTATTTTTCAACCGCGTGTGAAGCCGCCGGTGGTAGCTAGTGGTTATTAAACGAGGTTATGACGTGTAGACACGCAAAGCAAGTCGCATTGGTAGAACCATAGACCATAGGTACTAGAACTAGAGCACAAAGCTTTTCCGGCTATGAAATTAACACACTTTATATTCAAACCCCTGAAAATATTAAAATTCTTCGATGGAAGGGACATTGCCAAAAAAGCCGACTGATTGTAGGGCTCTTTCGTTATTCATTTTATAAACTAATTTATTACTAATCTGCAGGTTAATTGGGGGAAATCTGTGCGTTAAACTGTTGTGTCCTCGACATGCGTCACGTCATGCAGCTACAGTATACTATACCTATAATATAGCGTTCCCAGTCTTCGCACTAGTATAAAACTCTTGATCTCCCCTCTCGCGGTTATTCTGTTGCCAGTTTTCGTGTTGGCTGTACGCGGTGCCGTCTGTGTCTAATTTTCGTTAAAAAATCTTCTGTCAAAACAACGTAAGTTTTTTTAATTATTAGTGCTAGTGTTGTGTTGTGGTATAGGTAGTTTTATCGATAAAATCATGCTGCATGAAATAATTTACCTAGTGACTTTTTTTTCTAACAAATAATATTAGTACATACCTAACCTATCTACAACTAGTTCTGTACAACGAATATAACTAAAATACCTATGTTTCTAGTTTAATACCTACAAAAATTGATAATTAATTTCAGAAATTATTTTAGATAAGTACGTAGGTATAGGTACTTACTTACCCTTCGATAATAATATCAACGTTAAAAAACGAAACCTGTGTGATAAAAGGTTATTCGTGTCTCGTGATAGATGAACAGAAAAAATAATCTGATAATAAAATTATTAGATTCGTATAATTTGTTTTTTTGATGCGGTTTATTTTGGTAGCTCTGTACCTAAACCTTAAGTAGGTACTTTGCCTGAAGTAGGTAATAATAATATACCATCGTGAGTCCTGGATTATGTCATCTCTCAATCAAATAGCTATTCATTTCTTGCGTGGCTGGTATAGACTAGATTAGATAGTCACTTATTTAAATTATGAATTCAACGATTTATACTGAGGCACCTACAAATCTGCATAAACCATGAGTCAAATTATTTATAGGTAAGTAAATAATGTAGGCACCTACCTATCTGACACAAATAATATTAATTTAAGCGAACAAAAAGGCTCCGTAATTGCGACTATTGTAATCTAGGTTTATCTTTTTTAAAAGGTTAAAAACAATGGTATTTTTACGAATCTCGCATGGCGCATTCGTAAGTGAAGTGAAAGGTGGAAACTGAAGAAAGTGAACCAGTTTATAGCCTCGATTGGGAGATAGTAATGTAACAAACAATGTCGTTGTACAACTTCCCACGCAGTAAGTAGGTATACCTACTCGTACCTACCTGCTATGGGAACGTTAATTATTTCGACAAATATTGAACCTATACAATACATAGCCACAAATTGTTTTTTTTACTTGTTACTTTTTGTCACCTAGTGCATGATACATAACAAAAATAATAAGGTGTAGGTACCTATGGCAAATAAAACACGATCAATATCTAACATAAAATATAGATAGGTAGGTACCTACCTAATAATCGTTGTGTTTGTTATAAACAGGATATTATTTTATTGTAATTTATCTGCTTGTAAAGACTAACCAATTAATAATTATGTATAAGTAGGTTCCTTAACTTACATGTACCTATATATGTATGGTTTACCTGCAATGGTGCCGGCATAATTATAGGATACCCACTACAAATAAAATCTATGTTAATTAGTCTGTTTATAATAATAATTATTATAATGTATTTAAAAATAGGTACCTACTAGCAGAGACTAACTCAGCTGTAAAAAAGAATTAATTATACTTACTGTTGTATGTACAAAATTATATTATTAGCCTTTTTGGTAGGTATACTTAAGACTAGTTATTTTATGAGAAAAAAAATAATATCGTATTTGAATAAATTTTAATAATAGGTGTATTTATAAATGATAAGTTGATACAAAATGGTAGGGGACTGAAAATGAATTCGCCAAGGTCGGCTGATCGTTTCATTCGTCAGAGTCATATTAAGCTAAGTTTTTTGCAAGTCATGCTGATGCTGACCGACTTCGCATTATCAATTGCTAAGCTAACTGCAAACGCATAATTCCATACTTAATAATAATATGAATCACCATATAAATTGACTGGAATGTTCTAGTTTTAAAAAGTAACATGTAAGTAGGTATTGTGCCAACTATGCCCGATAGCATCCACCTTACAATTACATAGAACTTAGGTTAGAAACAACCCTCTTTTCATTTACTTCTACTTAGTTATGTAACCTACCTAAAGAGGTACTTTTTACAATGGCTTTTAACAAAATTGTTGATTACTTATCTTTCTCACCTACCTAAGTACCGTATCCTTGACTTGCTTTTTACTTCAATACCACTGAGAAAATTGCTTCCGTTTTGGCATTACCTATGACTCAGGTTTCATTGCCATTACTTTTACTTATGGGTAGGTACCTTCTTTTCTTTTACTAGGGTTTTTTTTTAATTTTTTGTTTATATTTTGATGCCCAACTAACTAGTATATTATTATAGCACCATCACCCACCACATAATATAGAGTATTTTATATAAGAGCTTTTATTCCATTCTGCAACTCACAATAGGCACAAAACATTTAGGTTCCTGTATTTTCTAGTCAATCTTTGTAACTGATATGAAATCATGGAGGGTGTGAGCAAATTTTATTTTTTCTCTGTTCCTACTTCTACTAATACCAGTGGTCTCCATTTCTGCAGCATGCCCCTGACCCTGTACTACGTGCCCGGCTCGGCGCCCTGCCGCGCGGTGCTGCTGACCGCTAAGGCCCTGAACCTTGACCTGGACCTGAAGCTGGTAGACCTGCACCACGGGGAACACCTCAAGCCGGAATACTTGAAGGTAAGGACTCGTGGACACTTCTGCGTTGAACGAAGCGGGACTGGTGATGATAAAATAGCCTAGTGGGAAGCGTTTGGTTGCCAAGCAGAGGGGTGCTAGTTCAAATCCTAGTGCGGATATCTACGTCGTACCAATGTCTTTCTTGTAAAATTATATCCTTCGCTTTTCGGTGAAGGAAACATCGCAAAAACCCACGTGCCGGAGAAGACCTATAGGGCGTAAATTCTAGGCCCTAGAACATATTCAATCGGTTTATTACAGTGCTTAACAGTAACTTAGTCAGTACTTAGTTTAGTTAGCGGAATAGTGATAAAACAATAAACGCATAGGAAAACCACAAGTATTGCTACTTCCTCTTTGATTTTGTTTACTTAATTACCTAGTTATTTATTAATACTACTTACCTAGTAGGCGTAGCTGATTTTTAAATTTTATTAAATGATTAGGGCCCCGTATCCACAGATTGGTTCAATCACAACCCTAATTTCTGGCTGTGCGATGGGCCTGTCTGTATTAAGTCACGGAATGCTTGCCTTAGATTATATACGAAGTAAGAACCATCCACCGAGATATGATCATAATATCTCGATGGAATTAAAATTATAAAGAGTTTTAATTATTTTAAATGTTTCTTGGTACAAATGGTGCATGATGACCAGCCTCAGGTCAACGACATAGCAGCCATTTTGTAATTTTTCATAAAACAATGTGTCAAGATAAAAAGATAATATCACAAACCTTTATCATCTAATAATACCTACTTTATTGAACACCTTATCATACCATAGAGTGATAACAATGCAGCCATATACCTACTCGTAGGTTTAAACCAGTCAAAGCGACAATTTGAAACAATTTCACAACACTAGGTGGCACTGCAATCTACTATATAATCGTACTCATTAAAATTAAAAGAAATAATCCAGGCCAAGACTCATGGCATCCAGCCAGCATTTCCGTCAGCAAACTTCAAACTAGTATAAAATTCCCAACTCCTTTACGAGCCACTTCCGACTTTAACTCTTGACTGCTAAAGCATGTTTTACTCAAGCTTTCCAATAGTTATTCGAAGGTCTTTTAACTGATAGATAATTATTATAGCGAAGTACGGTCAGCCTCGAATGTAGCAGACAATTTCCATACTGAGGCGATATCGCCTTGATATTGGTGTTTAAATTCAACTGACTCTGAAGCTTTAAGCTATCATCGATAGCAGAGCTCAGTTGCTTAGACTTCGGATTACAAAAATTGCCGATTGTCGAAACTGATAATAAGCTTCCAATGAAAATGGCACTATAGTGTTAAGGCGATGTGGCACTGGAAATTAAACGGATCTAATTCGCGAACAAACTAATATAAAAATATTGGTATAATTTTGACATACCTACCTCGACGTTTCGGCCGAGTTACATCGACCGTGATCACAAGAAGAATGGAGAATGCGGGTATCACCGTCCGGAGCGGCAGGTGTTGTTTCCAACTACCCGCGTTTGGTCTTGCAAAACATAACAATAGTGGCTATGGTGCACCAGGCACTATGCTACCTGTAGTGCCCGGCCTTAAGCTACTCTCAAGTAGAAAATCTGTCGCTAACCCCTAATCAGGGTTTCTATGCTCAACATTTTTGCAACTGTTGACCACAACTGTCTAGACACATTATAAAAATCTTAGCGTGTCCAGCTGGAAAAAATCTTGCAATATTCTCCCCAATTTGGTAATGAAATTAGGGCATGTCAGTTGCTTTTGAAGCCAACTGTACTTTAGTAAATGGTGTGCTAGTTATACTATAGCTATATACCTACTATGTTGGCGAGTATGATGTAATGCCGCAGTAGGTACTGGGATCGCTGAACTCGTAACATTGCAGTGCTTGTTTCCATTTAGACTCCTATCTATGTAGCCGTTTGTATGCTGTAGATAAATAATATAAGTATTCATAATACAGTGACACCTGGTTAAGTGAGACATCAAGGGACCTGCAATGTCGTTTCACTTTAGAGGTATTCCACTTACCCAGTGTCTCAGATATACAGGTATAAATAAATATCTGTCTCATTTACAGAGGGTTCCATTAATAGAGGTGAGAATACAGGTTATTTCAGTTATACAGGTGCAATCATTAAATAAAATAACGTGAAATGTATGTAAATGAGTTTTAATAAAAAAAAATAGTATACTTAAAGGTAATCATACAAATGTAATCAACAAAAATATTCACATTAAATTCGGCACAAACTTCTTCGCGTGTCTTCCCACTTTCATAAACGAATAACTTATTTTTGGTTTATTTTTGCTTATATTATCCTATTTTTGGCATTTTTCAAATAAACATCTGTATGATAGAAGTTCTTAAACTTTCGCGAACTGAATACATGTTAATTAGTATTTAAACGGGTCTAATTCGCGCTAATTCTAAAAATTATATATTTTGACTAGCTGTTGCCCGCGACTTCGTCCGCGCGGACTATATAGGTACCATAATTCCAAATAACTAAAAATAGACCATGACCTCGAGTTCGACATCGACATCCGATATGCGATATCCAACATTCTCGTACAACATCCACCATCTTCTATCAAAATTACCATTTTATACAAAAACCTTGCATTTTATACCAAAATCTAACATTTCATACAAAAATCTACCATTTCCTACCAAAATCTACCATTTTCTACCAAAATACCATGTTCTACCAAAAGCTACCATTTTCCACTAAACTCTAAAATGTTCTACCACAATCTAAAATGTTGTTTCTAAATCTATTATTTTCTTTCTAAATGTGCTATTTTCTACCAAAAGCTACCATTTCCTACCAGAATCTACCATTTCGTACAAAAAACTACCATTTCCTAAATTAAATCTACCATTTTAACCGTAATCTACCGTTTTACCATTATACCATTTCAATTTCAAATTCACTAATATCTATCAAAAGCTACCATTTCTTCCAAAATCTACCATTATTACCAAAAACCTACCATTTCCTATCAAAAATCTACCATTTTCTACCTTTAATTTATCGTTTTCTACCAAAATCTACCACTTCCTACCTTTTAAAGAACATAGATACTAAGTTTGAAATTGATCAAACCAATAAAACACGTTGTTCCATCCAAACTTTGCAACCCCTTTTCACCAACTTACGGGTTAAATTAAAAAAAAAAAATTCTTAGTGCACACTTGAGTCTCTTAAGGAATATGTGTACAAAATTTCAGTTTTGAACTAAATCTGATGAAAAATATTTTGCAACCCCTCTTTATCATTTAAGGGGATTAATGTTAAAAAACCATGAATGTATTTAAATAAATCCTTTAAATAATGTAAATGCCAAGTTTGAAGCTGTACAGACAAAGAAAACACGTTGTTACACACAAACGATACAACCCCTTTTCACCCCTTTAGGGGTTGAATTTTAAAAATCACATTTTAGTGCATTCCTATGTCACTTCTATGGCATAATTGAGCCAAATTTCAATTATGAACTAAATCTGATGAAAATATCTTGCAACCCCTTTTTATCACTTTAGGGGTTGAATATTAGAACAGGATGAAACACGTGTTTAATTAAATGTTTTAATGAAAATAAATGCCAAGTTTGAAGTTGATCGGACCAAGAAAACACGTTGCTTCATACAAACTTTGCAACCCCTTTTCACCCCTTTAGGGGTTGAATTTTCAAAAATCCTTTCTTATTGCTCGCCTACGTCACATAAGGAATATTTGTGCAAAATTTCATGGTTCTAGACCCAGTGGTTTCAGCTGTGCGTTGATCGATCAGTCAGTCAGTCAGTCAGTCAGTCAGTCAGTCAGTCAGTCAGTCAGTTCTTGCTTTTATATATATAGATATTCGTTTGTGCGCGAATTAGATCCGTTTAAATACTAATTAATTTGTAAGATAGTAAAGCGAAACTAAAACTGAAGGTAATTGAAGCTCAAAATCACTTACGTACTTGGAATTACGTGTGGAATTTGTGGGTAGAATAAGAATGAGTAAACAAACAATGTTATCTCAGTTACAGAGGTTTATGCATATAAAATTTACTCGCTGTCTCAGTTATAGAGGTGTAACTATGATGATAAATCGAAAGAACAAATCCCAGATATAGAGGCTTACCTCGTCCCACTAACAGAGGTAATTCAGTGCCAAAGTGTTGGGACCTCAGCATGAGTTCCAGTTATGGAGGTTTCTCACTTATCCAGGTCCCCACTTAACCAAGTTTCACTGTACTATATTTACCATGTAAGTATATACTTACCTACTTGCCGTTATTATTCCCACACAGATCCATTTAATGCAATTACCTATTAGGTGGGTGTGTTACGGCTGTGGTTCCTATATTACCTACCCTGCGTGGTATTCGAATCCGCAAACTCAAGCTTCATTATTCTTACTCTGTAGAATAGTAAAAATAAAATAAATAGGTAGAAATACGCAACCTATTATTATCTCCCTGGGTAGGTATATCGTACTGGGGATTCCAAAGAATACTGCTAGGTATGTTCACGACTCGTACTTACAATTTATTTTCTCTATCTCTTACTTTTCTTGCATTACAATTCTTTCTATCCGCCATCATTAATTCTTTTTTTCCTTTCTTTAACCATAGACCGCTTTTTCTTTTCAGGTTGACAGTTTGTTGGCAATCAAAATGACATTCTCATTGCGATCACCGGTCTTGATAGTTTTTTACAACAGATTATAACTAGAGTATTGAAACTAAACTTAATATAGAAATCAGCCTTTTTACGATAGCCAACAGTCGGTCATCCTGTTACAGGAATGCCCCTATTCCTGGACCCTCGGCCTTCCTATCAAGGGTAATGACCTCATACCCAATGTGAATTTTAATCAAAATTTATACAAAGTAACAACAAGAAAAATAAAAAAATAAAAACAAAAAAAACATCAAAATGAATTTAACAAAACAAAACAAAACTATGCCTAGGTTAGGACACGATAATTTACTATTTGACCTGCCCGTCCAAACAACCAGACATCAGACCTGGAATTGATACAAACAACAAGGAATTATTATATTTCGATACAGTTAATTACCCTTTTTTTTTTCCCCCGTGAGCAAGAGTTATCCATCTCTACATTTTGAGAGCTTGCATCTTTGGATACCTCCGATCGTTGTGTTACAACCTTTACATAATTAAAAGCCAAAAATCTTATTATATAGGCATGAGATAGGCTCTATATAATATTAAATCACTATCTAGGAGTTGCTATCTTATCACTGGCGTCCATTGCGCGTGTGTCACCATAAGGTTATATTCTGTGAACCGTTGAGCGTCGTCACGTTGCGTAGGTACCATCCGCTACCTTCGGGACAAAACCTGATCTTGCTCACGACACGCCCCCTTACCGTTTGCCACCTTCGGGACACGGTCTTAATTTTGTCTGGTACTGCTTAAGTGCTTACTACCGCTTGCCACCTTCGGGACACGGACTTTAGTTTATTTGATACCGCTTACAATCGTCTGCCACCTTCGGGACACGGTCTTAAGTTTGTCTGGTACTGCTTAAGTGCTTACTACCGCTTGCCACCTTCGGGACACGGCCTGTAATCTGTTTGTCCTCCTTTGGGACATTCACAAATGATACGTCATGATTAGTGCCGGAACAGCCCATTGCCGTGTTCAGAATTCAATCACATTGCTTATAATATTCCCATTAGCTATCAGTTGTTGCCATCGGGACACGGCCTGTTCTTAGTCAAATTCCCGTTGTCTCGGCACCATTCTATTCATTCTATTTGTACCTAGGCTGAAATGGTAAGGTTTAGGATGTTAGGAAAAGGAAGGTACTGCCCACGTTCAGCCCAGTTTTGGCCTGCCCATGCGTATTTCCTATTATTTGTCGCCATCGATATTTGACTCGTTACTGCTGCTACCGCTATCTTCGCTCGCTGGTGGGGATACATGGAATGTAATCCAGGGTTTCAGGTGATCTGCTGGAAATATATTTCGATACTTTTTGTGTGCATGGCCATGAATGTTGGTTACCTCATACCTATCCTTGTCGAGAACGGATGTGATCTTGAATGGTCCACGAAATTTAGGAGCCAATTTCTTGCTCTTCCCTTTTTCCGGATTATGGTTTGGTATCATTACCAAATCCCCTTCCTTAAAGAACTTTGTCGGGGCCCTTGTCTTATCGAATGTATCTTTCATTTTCTTCTGTGTTTCTTCGATTTTAGATTTTACCGTCTTTCTTATCTCTTCCCGACTGTTTTCTTCTGATTCTAGTGCTGCCTTTAAGATGTTTTCGGACTGACCAGCTGTTCTTTGTCCAAAAACGACTTCTGCAGGTGTTTTACTGATTCCTTTGTTCATTGTGTTGTTTAGGCTCCACTGTAGTTTCGGGACATTCAGGTCCCAATCTTTCTCTTGAAGGCCATGATTCATAGCGGCTAGTGAGTTCAGGATAGTTCGGTTGTACCGCTCAATTTGTCCATTTGCGCGTGGCGTAGCGACCGCATTAAGCACATGCTTAATCCCGAGGGAGTTCATAAACTCTTTGAAATCTTTTGAGGTAAAGCTACTGCCCTGATCGGATATAATCACCTTTGGGTGACCGAAATTTGAAAAAATATCCTCGAGAACTTTTATGGTCGTCTTTGACTTCGTGTTCCTAACAGCCCTTACAAAGATAAATTTGCTGAACCCATCTATGATTCCCAGAATATAAGTGTTTCCCCTTTTGCTTTTAATAAAAGGACCCAGATGATCCATGTGGAGGGTGTGGAAGATGGAGGCGGTTTTTGGAATAGGATGTAAATAACCGGTTTTCTGCCCACCCATTTCCTTGTTATAGGCGCAGTTTATACATGCAGCAACGTACTTTCTAACAAACCGTTTCATTTTCGGAAACCAATAGTCTGCACCTATCTTTTCCAGTGTTTTCTCAAAGGAAAAGTGCCCCGCTTCATCATGGTTCATCTGACATATGCGCCACCGTGCACCATGAGGCACTACCCATTTTAGCTTGCGTCCTACGCGTCTGTAAAGTTTGTCATCACGGAGAACATAATTGTTTGTAAAGTCCTTCAAATCCTCTTCACCAGTGGTTAAAACTGTTTTAATGTGCTTTAACCGTGGGTCAGTCATTTGGACTGTATGCAACCAATCATTAGTTGTTATCTGGAGGACCTCTAGTTCCTCTGGCTCTTCTATTGGCATTGGATTCCGACTCAGTGCATCGACGTGTTGCATGTTGTGGCCGGGTCTATACTCAATCGTAAAATTAAACTCCTGTAGCATGAGCCACCATCTAGCAACTTTCGGCATTAGATCTCTTTTAGTAAGTGTGGTCCGCAACGCAACACAGTCGGTCACTACTTTAAACTCCAACCCTAGTAGGTAAACACGAAATTTCTTAAGTGCGAGAACGACCGCCATCGTCTCCAACTCGTAGGAGTGCCAAACTGATTCTTCCTTCGTAGTCTGTCTACTAAAATATGCGACCGCCCGTAACTTCCCATCCTCTTCACACATCTGAAGCAATACACCACCTACTCCAATTTTGCTAGCATCGCAATGTACTTCAGTTGCATGGTCAGGATTGTACAACGCAAGTATGGGTCTGTTTACCAACTTTGACTTAATCTCCTGGAATGCCCTTTCTTGTTCAGGGCCCCACTGCCACGCTACATCAGCCTTAGTCAGTTTGGTTAAAGGTTTAGCGAGGGTAGCAAAGTTATACACAAAGCGGCGGAAGAAACTCGCCAAGCCTATGAATTGGCGCACCTGGTGGACATTCGTAGGAGTCGGAAATTCAGAGACTGCACGTGTCTTTCTAACCCCTGGTCGGAGACCGGATCCTGAAATCTCATACCCTAAATAGTCTAGCTCCGTCTGTAAAAAGTGACACTTCTTTAGATTCAACGTCAGACCAGCTTTAGAGAGCAAATCCAGAATTTCCTCCAATTTTTGATAGGCTTCTGCGAATGTACTCCCCGTACTCAAAAGGTCATCCAAATATGGGATAGCCAAGTCAAATCGTCTTTTCCCTAGGGCTTTGTTAATCATATTCTGAAAAACTGCCGGTGCATTTACCAGACCAAACGGCATCCTGGTATATTCGTAGTGTCCATCTGGCGTTATGAAAGCAGTCAAGTGCCGGGAGGATTCCTGGACCGGTATCTGATAGTAGCCTGACGCCATATCTAAACTAGTAAACAGGGTCTTGCCACTCAACCGATCTAACTGGTCATCAATGACAGGCATCGGATAGCTATCTTTTATCGTTTTTTTGTTGAGCGCCCTGTAGTCGACGCAAAGTCTGTATTCGTTGTTCTTTTTGCGAACCAGAACAATAGGGCTCGCGTAAGCGGAGTGGGATTCTCTTATTACATTGTTCGCGAGTAGCTCTCCAACCATCTCTCTCACGACAGCTCGTTCACTAAATGGCAGTCGATACGGTTTATAAGTAACTGGGGTGTCATCATTCAGTCGGATAACCATTTCCGCGATTTCAGTGACCCCAAGTTCTTTCATATCAAATGCGAAGCAATCACGGTATTTATTGAGGAGCTCAAGCAACTGTGCCTTCTGTCCTTCCGATGTTTTGGGTCCTATGTTGAGCATATCCATCGTGATCGGTAGCTTAGGTATTTCTGGTGGGTCTATCAGTGCATCTTGGGTGATCGTATTTACATAAACTTCCAATGGGATATTCCTATAGTATTGTTCCGTATTAGGTAACATGACAGCACGGGCCAGAACTTTATTTTCAGGGAGATTTAACGGCTTGCCCGAGATGTTAACCGCAACAATGCGTCCCGTGCCATTAGTGAATTGATATGCTCCTTGTAAGATGAAGTATTCGCTATCATTTTTCAAACAAACGTATCCTGCCACAAACAATAGCACTGTGTAGTTTGTATCCGTGACATGTACCATAACGTCCTTGACTCCCTCCAGCGTAACATTAACAGAATTCAACACTTCAACTTTGTTGAGTTTGGTGTCATCACAGCATAACGTCAACTGAGTACTAGTTTTGTAGACCGATATCGATGGCAATTCCGTCAGTGATTGTCCTATGAGGACATCAATCTTTAATAGCTCATCATCAACTACATACGCATCAACATCAGCTTTCACCGCATCTATTTCAATCGTGACTGTAACGCGTCCCAAAGGTACAACACTACTTGATCCGAACCCCTTAATAACCGGGAGTCCTACCTTAACTAGATTCAAATTCAATTCCGTAGCAACTGTTGACCTAATGAGTGTGCACTGACTACCAAAGTCTATGTACCCTGACCGCGATGTATTATTTAATTTAATATCCTTAAAGTATTTACCATCTTGTGTTTCGTCCTTTTTTATTTGTAATACACTTTCAGTTTTAGATCCCCGGGTGGCATTATGTCCTTCGGGTTCCTGGTGTTGAGGTTTAGCCGGCCGCGTACATTGATGGGTTTCATGGCCCACCCGAGAACACTTGTCACATCGAAGTATAGGTTTCGGACACGCCCGTGCCCCATGACCAAACTCTGAACAGTTATAACATCGGGAATGTTTAAATTTGTTATCAGCATCTTTTGCATTGTTCCTAAATGCATTCCGACTGACACGTTCTATATTCCTTTCCCTCGGGTCGTTATAATTACTCCTAGCACTCGGCAGTGGTTTTTGCGTTTGGTTAGTCTTCTTAGAAATACGGCGCAAGTATGTCAACAGCTGGGATGGTCTTTTAATATCTGACCCCTGTGCATTTAATCGAATGTTGTTGTCATAAATTCCGTTTATAACACAGTCTACGGCATTCCTTCCCGTGATACCACACATTTTGACGAGGCGTATTTTGTCATGGTAGTACTCTTCCAACGACTCATCTCTCTTACTCCTCCTATCAAGCATTTCGTCCAAACGATCGGCATAATTTCGATCATCAGGAAACGTTTTTAAAATTTGCTGCTGCCACTGTCGCCAGCCGAGTTTTACCGAATTCAGTCCTTGATACCACTTTTTCGCGTAGCCAGACAATTTTGGAATGGCGTGATAAATAGTTTGCTTTTCGTTCCAACCATATATGTCCGCCGTTTCGTTAACTTTTCTTATCCAATCAATAGCTGTTTGTGTGTTTGCATCCGGGTTGAATTCGGGGATGACATTGTGCGCCCCCTCAAACGTGTGGCCATTCTTGTCGTTTATTAACTTTGCAAATCTCATGAGGAAGTTCGCCTCGTGACTGGTGGTTGATCCTGTGCGTCTTTTCCTCATCGTCGGTGTTTTCGCGGATCTCTTTGACTTCTTTCTTTTACCCGCTCTTGGCCGCGCCTTCTCCCGAGATCGCCTCGCCTTCCTCTCAGTTTCCCTGGGGAAGCTGTCATCATTGCTGCTAGTACTACTTGACTTCGACGTGCCCGAACTGCTTGTTGACGCCGATGAGTATGAGCGTTTTCGGCGGTAACGGCGGGTCTTCAGACTATCATCCCTACGCCGGTGCTTCAAGATCTGACGTGAACCGGTTTCACTGCCTGGACCGCTAGAAGTACTATCATTCTCAACAGACGAATTCCTGCGGCGTGAGCGACTACGCCAAGTGCTCCGTTTTCCTGAGGATCTTCTGTCGACGTTTGTTATTGATCGCCTCAACTTTCCAACTTTCTTACTCCTAGCGGGGCTCCTTGCTTCCCTAGCACTTGTCTCGGGGAAGTTCCGTAGCGGTGGGGTGAATGATCTACCCGACATGTCTCTTAAAACTACTGCAATGAGCGGCCAAATTCGTGGGGACCAAAGGTAGGAAAACATGGTATTCATCAGGGATGGAAATAAACAAAATCACTTTATTCCATGCTTTGCATTTTGAAATAGGACATACAAAATATTCAGATGATGTTAGTATTATTCAATCCATTAGTCTTTTTCTATTTAAGATTTAGTATATTATTATTAGTAGTTTATTCATATTATTTCATTGAAACTTATTCTTATTTTAATTTTATTATTTGTACCTACCTACAAGCTCGGTCAAATCATAATTTGCAGTAATTCTAGAGAACACTATAATGATAATTGTAGTCTGAATTCAAACATGAGCAAACCTGTAGGTCAGTCAGTCCTCACTACATTGTCTCAACCGCACTACACATTCCACATGCTACATCATTGTGGTCCATCCCACCTAGTGTTACCAGCCCTGCTTACCCCCTCAGTTTATAAGATAACAGCTGTAATGGTGTATATGCAAGTGGTAACAAGGGGCTAAGTATTTCTTGAACATAGCGAATAACCTTTCAACGGAAAGCACAATGTCACTTATTCACATAGACTTTATTACAGTTTTAGATGTTAGTCTATACATGTACCTACATTATACATTGTTTCATTTTAAATACACTCACATATTATGCCTATCCACCCAATTGATCATAAGATTTTAATCTGGCTGCACAAAATAACCCCCAGTTGTAAACAAAGCTAAACATTAAATTACTCTCTACATACCTTCTGTCTTTCTGTAATTCGCATAAAACTAAATCAGACTAAATCAACCATCCCCCCCAGGTAAGTCTGGTACCTAATCAACCGTCTAACTTGATCGAACTCGATGAAAACTGTACCTGCCCCCAGTTCGGTGTTGTCTGACAATAAGTATCGTTATTATTTTGTTCTAACTGGATATAGTATAGCTAGGTACAGTTGTTCTCTCAGTATTCAAGTATAATATATCATTAGTGATATTATCATGATCAGTCTGCAGCTCTTTACGTGATCAGCGAAATCAGATCTCATGATTACAACAAAAGAATAGGTTGACAGGTAGTAAGGTACTGTGTTTATACATACCACGGGCTTCCTCGAACGGTCTTACCACTTCTGATATTATCTCCCTGGGTAGGTATATCGTACTGGGGATTCCAAAGAATACTGCTAGGTATGTTCACGACTCGTACTTACAATTTATTTTCTCTATCTCTTACTTTTCTTGCATTACAATTCTTTCTATCCGCCATCATTAATTCTTTTTTTCCTTTCTTTAACCATAGACCGCTTTTTCTTTTCAGGTTGACAGTTTGTTGGCAATCAAAATGACATTCTCATTGCGATCACCGGTCTTGATAGTTTTTTACAACAGATTATAACTAGAGTATTGAAACTAAACTTAATATAGAAATCAGCCTTTTTACGATAGCCAACACTATTAGGTAGCCTAGTTTAATTGAGAACCTCAATAGCCTCCACCGAATTTAGAAAATCATTGGTTACCTACAACAAAAAGCATAAATATGAATACCAATCAAACTTATTCAAAGCTTTTCATGGCGTTCAAATTACTTGTCTGACCAGATACCGTGTAGCCATTGAAAGACCTTGAAAACCGGTTACCCCAACGAATACTTATGTAATTGTGTTAGGCACCCATTACACGTTCAAGCATTGTGTTACAGACACCAGCAGCCAAACGTCAATAAAACGGACGGGTAACAAAACTGAAAAGAGTTGCCTACCTATTATTTTTTGTAGTGGGTGGGTACCTTACCTACCTACCCCAGGTGTTGCATTTACTTTTTATCACCACCTAATCGGGTAGGTCATATCCGAATTTTGGTAACCATTGATCCGTAGCGTACCTACCTACATTACTAAAAAAAAAAAAAAAATGGAACAAAAGACCGGCCCCGGCCGGGGCGGCGCGCGGCGCGGCGGCACGCTGATTAAAGATTTCCTTCAGATTTGAGCTTTATAAAACAACGTGTAATGGCTGCTTTAGCAGCCTCCAGCAATGTGATTAAAATTAGAGTTTCACAAAAACTAAGTTTTGGGAAACATGCATTTTGCAGCGGTCGTTCGACGGTCGACAACCACTCGCGATGATTTATCAAAGCGTGTAACACCACGACGACTCTATTTATATGTATTCTTGGTAAAAAATACTGCATTGTTCCAAAGATAACGTGTACTACCGACCTGTTAACTAACTAAACATGATATGGACGGCTACTCGTATCTTACTGCAAAATTTATACGTAAAAGGTTTTAAAGTAAGCGCTTAGATTTAGTGCGTTTCTTTCACCTCGCTAGTTAGTAGGTAGGACAAGGTGTAAAGATTGTAAAAATATAATCGAACAGAAGGATCCTACACCCAAATACCCTACCCTTCTAGGCAATCGGGTTGATATGTTTTGAATCGATATGAAACTAAGGCTTGGTATCATCGATAAGATAATTAACGCACTCGCAACTTGGTAATTTTATTATGGAATGAAAATGACTTTGATTTTTGTTATCAATTCTCTATTATTAATTTTACTCTGACTCTACAAGTAGGTAGGAAACGCCGCACCTATTCGAGTCCGATGGATGGAGATAGTTAAAACTTATACCTACTACTATAGGTAAGTAGGTACTTAGATAAACTACAAATTATGGGTGGGTCATTATTATCTTTGTTAAGAATACAGAGACTTGATACCGTATCTAAATCAACTGCACAACGATACAAGTCTTTGTTATCTAAGAGCGTTGATCTATCTACCTACTCGTTGAAACATATCTCACCGGAAAATGCTATTACTCAATACAATACTTCTTCGACGATAAATATAAATCTTAAAAGTACTTCACTTTCTTTTGGTCTCCCTTTCCTTTTATCTATTAATGAACGTATCCTACCCTCATACAAAAATTATGTAGTGCAACAGGTATATATGTATATATAGGGTTCCATGTTTTAAGATTCTAAACTGCGTTATCTTAAGACCTAACAATGTACATGTGGAAACAGAACAATAAATGAATATTATGAATATGATGCCAACGTTGTTTGTGTACAACTAGTCTAGTTAGTAGACAGAGAAGGAACAGCATTCCGAATATCACACGTTAATATACCGCATTCTGTGTGACTGTAGACGTGCCAGTCTACCATTATATCCAGACGTTTCCAAAATCTCGGGGTGGTCCGCAGCAGCAATAGGTGAAAGTCTTATTCTAGGATAAACGCTACCTCCCTCAATCACATCAACAACAGCAAGCAATGAAATGGTTGCTTAATCCTTTTCTAACGTCAAAGAGATGATGTAAAAGGACCATCTTCCATAGGTTTAGAATGTACCTACAGAGTAATTTTAAGCCTGTGCTATCTTCAGAGTTGAACCAGTTGAACCACCAAAAGTAACTCGAGAACTGACATAGAACTCCTTGTCCACAGCTGAACCCCCAGCACACAGTCCCGACGCTGGTGGACGACGGGTTTTCCATCTGGGAGTCCCGCGCCATCATCACCTACCTCGCCAACCGGTACAGCAAGGGGTCCTCCCTCTACCCTGACGAGCCCAAAGCCCGAGCACAGGTCGATCAGCGACTTTACTTCGACATCGGAACCCTGTACGCGAGATTCAGCGATTACTTCGTAAGTATGCCCTTAGACTGGGATATATTTCCTTCTGGAACAGCTGGAAATCATATGCCTTAGCTTAGAATAATAATACATCGAAATCAAGTATACCCACGTGAAACTACGCATGTAACTATCCTTCTCTGCGTTATTATTCTGAGGCCTAAAGATACAATCTGTACGAGTATTTAAGCAAATAGATTCCCAATTTTTCTAGAAAAAAAATGTCCTTGTCTGAAAATGAGTAAGTAAAGTAGTGTGATTCACAAGATTGGCTGGCGAGTGTTAATTTTTGGCTGGGCCAGTTTATTTTCTTTGTTGAAAGGTTGTTTGTGCTGATAATCAAATACCTGATCTACCACCAGCACGATAGGGTCTACTACAGTTCTATAACGTCAGAGAAAAACTTTGCAACCACCGTTATTTCCGCAGTTGACCCGATTGCCCTTCGACTGAAAATTGTTTCCTTTACAAAAAGCATTCTTAATGCGACCTTCACAGCCTTGCATTTCGATTGTTATTGTTAGTCACCGTTACGTGTTCAATAGTTCCCTAATTCACAAATGCATGCCAAGTCATGACTAGGTAAGGCTTGATTCCAATGTCAGCATGACGTAATCTACTTGACTACAGTGCCTACCTTCCTAGCTTCTCTTTCCATGTCGAAAAGGACTAGAACCTAGTGAACTGGGCCGGACTGGTATGAGATAGTGGCCCTTGTTAAAACAGGTCAATGGTTAAATCAGGTTTTGAGTCAATGCCTACGCCATCTTATTGGATTTGTGAAGCAAATACCATTTCCATTTTTTACGCGTTTCATCAAAGTTTTTAAGTTTCTAAACAGTCCATGGATACCATTTTTCAACTTGATATCCGTATAGGACTATTAAGACTACATCACTGTTAACTTACTATTTACTTGTGTCTTTACCTATTAGTATAACCCTTCAAGTTCATATAAATCCTCATAGAACAATCTAGACTACGTATTAGGTATATCAACTACAAGCTACTTGTCCATCCCTCTCAGTACCCACAAGTGTTCGGCGGTGCGCCGGCCGACAAGGACAAGCTTGCCAAGGTGGAAGACGCACTCCAACTCCTGGACAAGTTCCTGGAAGGCCAGACCTACGTGGCCGGCCGCAACCTGACCGTTGCTGACCTCAGCCTCGTCGCCGGAGTCTCCAGCTTTGAGGCCTCGGATATCGACTTCAAGAAATACGCCAATATTAAGAGGTGAGTAGACTACTTCTTTGGAAGGCGACGACACACTCTGAAAATCTGTTGCTAAGCCCATTTCAGGGAGTTTTATCAGCAGCTTGAGAGGCATGCACGATCTTCGGAAACAAAGGAGGTACCTACCTTGTCTTAACCTCTGTAGCATCTTAGAACGTCCGCTGAACGATCAAATTGGCTTCTTATAGGTTTTGCATAGAGCAATGGCTCTCCAAGGTGGCTTTAAGAGTGTTGACAACTAATTCCAGTAGAAAACCTAATTGCTTGACTTCTCAAAGAGGAAACTGACATCTAACCGAGGTTTTGTCAATTCCAGATGGTACGATATGATAAAGAAGACTGCCCCCGGCTACAAAGAAGCCAACGAGGACGGCCTGGACGCGTTCAAAGGCCTCGTCAACAGTATGATGAAGAAGTAATCTCTCCAGTCCTTAACACAAGACTTAATATATTCCGTCACCATCACAAAATGTTTTCCAACACTGTTTGTATCTGTATTATAATTTAAGGCTTAGATATTAAGGCACAAATAAAAATTAAAAATGTGAGAGCTGGTTTCATTTCTACCAGCCAATCTTCTGAAATCTACCCGAGAAACTACTCGGACTAATCAAAAACTCACTGACAGGAGACTATTCAGGATGGACTAAGAGAAATTGGTAAAACGAGGGCGTTTACCGATAAATGTTACAGGTAGCTAAGTAATTATTGAGAATCGTATTACTTAAGATTATGGCGATACAAAAAAGATTATGATGATAAGGGTTGAAGAATAAAAAAAATAAGGTTGATAATATTAAGTAGGATTAGGTCTTATATTTTGTAAAAAAATCTGCGTTGAATAAAATTAAATATAACCGTAAGCCTTTTAACCAGTATTAGTAGGACCATAAATGATTTATAATTAGTAAAATGTATCCTAGAGCTCGGTTTTCCTAGACTTTAACAATTTGATCATTTCCTTGAACTCGTCCACTCCCTTCTGATTTGCGTCCTTGTACCCCGGGGCCGTAGTCTTCACCAGCTCCAACCATCTGCCAAGAAAAGCATCTTAATGAAGTAACTTCGTTCTTCCATAGCCCTCTTTTAAATTCACTTCCTATTGAAGTTGAAGACAAACGGTGGCGTCGCAGTGCGGCCGTAATTTTTATTTTTTTTACACTAAATTACAATCGTTTGATCACCTGATTGCAAATTACCTAGGCCCACAGTTCAGCTGGGGGAAGTGAAGATTGAGTCAAACGTGGAATACTCACGAGTTTTATTCTTTATACCAGAGAATAAATAAGGTTTGTTTCGTAGTGAATTCGGCACCAGTGCATGCCCCGTTGTGCTATCAATAATTATAGTCCGCAGAACTTACCTCGTGACGTTAGGGTAAGGTTCCAAGCTGATGCCCGCAGCCTCGATGGTGGATACGGTGGCCACGAGGCTCAGGTCGGCCAGGGTCAGCTGCGAGCCGACCGCGTACTTCTGGCCTTCCAGGAAGGTGTTGAAGAATCCCAGGGCTCCTTCAAGTTGCTTCAGTAGGCCTTCGTCGGGCTTGGCGTCACCGAAGAGAGTGGGGTACTAGAAACAATAGGTAGGTACTAACAGTAATAATACGAAACAAATAATCCGGCTTTCTTTACTAAATAGCTAATATTCTCATGAAAATGTGGAAGACTAATTGTCTAAATCAATACCACAGTAATTCTATACCCATTTTACTGGCCCTAGAACTTTGGATTCCAATTATTTATCCACGCACTTTACGCACTGCGCTTGCTTCTCCTTGATCTGCAGCTACATTTTGCTAAAAAGTACTGGAAACGAAGTTTTACTTTTATCAACTAAAGGCATCAACACGTAGGTATTTTCTTTTTACAAGTATTTACATTTTGCCGAATTTAATGCTCGTGAATCGTTATAACTCCCTTTTGAGAATGGCAGTTACGTAATTCTTACATAATAGAGTGCAAATTTGGGGTACAGCGTTCCAAGATCAAAGTCCAGCCTCTGGTCGACTAGCGCTCTGGTCTTCGGATCCTCAGGGTACAGCTCGCTGCCGGCGCCATACTTGTTGATCAGGTAGCGGCCGATAGCGCGGGACTCCCACAGGGCGAAGTCTCCGTCCAGGATCGTGGGTACTGTGTGTTGGGGGTTCATCTGCAATATTAACCAGAGAATAAATGAACCTGGGATTTCAAAGGGGTTATCTGTTGAGGTTATCCGGTCCTGTTTTTTTTGTGCTTAACCTTTTTAGTTTGATTGTGATACAGCCGTTGCTGGACGAAATACGGTCCTAGGTTAATACTACGTAAGTATTTGCACTCCCTCCCTTCTCAAACGACGTCGCTGTTTTGACCCATGCTCTCAAAAGGGTTCTTCTAAACAAAGAAAAGAGAAATGCCAGGCCTATCTCTGTACAGCTGGAGGTTACCTTCAGGAAGCTCGGTTCGAGATGTTCCCCCGCCTGCAGGTTCACCACGTTCAGGTTGAGCTGCAGGTCCAAAGCGGCTGCCACAAGCAGCACGACGCGGCACGGAGCCGACCCCGCCGTGTAGAACAGGCTTACGGCCATGCTTGACTGTGGATTCAGAGATATAAGAGGATAATCTATGCACACTACAAATGCAGTGTCAAAAAACCGGTCAACAGCTGTTCTTGTTATGTATTTACAAACTGTATTTAGGCCGTGTACCTACTTGAACTGCTGATTTTCTTCACCAAAATGTATTCTACTTGCAATAGGTACTCACCAAACGTAACTGTTGGTAGGTAGATAAATAAAAACGTCCTTTCGAACACCGAATCAAGTGTTAACTAATAAAATAAAAGTAAATTGACGGAATACGCAAACATGGATGTAAAAACTTATCTCACATCACATTCACAGGCGGCAACCTTGGATTGGACCGGCAACCTTATAACACGACCAAATTAAATATCATGCTAGCAGTTCCCTGATTATAAGAATGCGATAGAAATAATGTAGGTAGTTTCTGAAATGGACAGCATTGCCAGTATTTAAGCGCTGAATATACTTACTCCTGAAACTCATAATCGTGCATCTTAATAACGGGGTTACATGAATAGAGGGCTCCAATATTCTCGAGAAAAGCTATTAGGGTTGGTAAAAGTGGAATAATTGTGCCATAGATACAGTGGATACAATCTATCTTTATTAATCTAATATTGCAGTTTTATAAAAATCAAAATATTCCACACACTAATTATTGACACACTCGCGTATTTTCAGCCGCTTTATGTTGGAGGGTGTAATTTTTTCAATTTCTTGTTTTGCTGAGACGCTGCAGGAATCGCGATTTCTACATAATCGCTACCGCTGGTACTGGGTCTTGGTGACACGCTGATTGGAGGTGAACCTTGGGGAATAGAACGCAATTCCGCGTTACCCACCAACGACCCGATTTGCATCCTTAATCGAGCTTGCTCGTACCTTGGAAGCTTCTTTACAATTTTGGCCATGGAACTGAAAAAGAGGTCAGTTTCGTCTAACTCATTTAGGGCATTTAGATTTCCGTCAACTGCTTGCTTTAATGGGTCTTGAGCATCTGAATTATATTTCCGTTTCTGGTTACTCTTAATATTATGACCTCCTGTAAACTCTTTCTTAATATCTTCATCATTTATTAAATCACATTTGCTATTGTTGTTTTTATTAAACATATCAGTACTGCTATCTCCTTCGTCTTCGTTATACAATGCCATATCTTCCGTTTCATGTTTTTGGAAAGGATTTTGTTCCTTGTTATCCTGAGTATTCTCTTCTGGGTTATAAACTTCAATGATTACATTGGAAATGCTTTGTCTCTGTGACGAAGGCAAGCTATCCAAGAAAGATAGGAGTTCGGATCTCTTTTTTGCTGTTTCTCCACTTGATACCGTACCTGCTTTTCCTTTGCGTCGAATGTAATAGTCCCTTACATAACACCATCTTTTGTAGCAATCAGAATCTGCAAGTATTTATATTTTGTTAATCATATTCATTTTTCAGACACCTATCACCTAGCTAAAAAGAGAGAGGCTAACGGCGAGTTTTTAGCAAATCGTTTTAACTACAAGGATAACATTTCTCTATGGTTTTGCTCAGGGGCCGTTGAGTGGCAATTAAATGTTATACAATTTAAGTAGGTATAACTTACGTATGTAGGTAGGTACCTAGGTCCTTATAATATATCTAGATACTATTAGGATGGGCTCGGAGTGATTACCCTAAATGACAATTATTATTAGAAAAGTTAATAGGTAGTTTCATTGTACATACTACATACCTGTTTTATTTAAAATTTCGCCCACTTCACACCACAGTTTTTGTTTAACCTGCGTCTGTCTGTAGCCTTTACACTTTACATTGTATAATATTTCATGAGCCCGCACAAAATCTATTAAAATTTCGTCATCGGCGCTGCTCCAGCTAGAATTCATTTTGCAATTAATTGTTCACCGTTACCTATTGGTAAAACTGGGTAAAACGTTCTCTAACTCTGTATCTAGACGGCCGTCCTGCAAATGGCGTCACCGCTATTTGACGTTACGGTGGCAAAAAACGCTCTAACCCCGCCATCTTGTTTGGTTGCACCTACACTCCACGGCCATCCCACCCCACTCCACGTTTCGGTGACGTAACGCGACGCTATAAAGCGACGGCCGCTAAAAGTTATTGATTAGAGCCACTTGACGGTACCGCTATTTGAGGAAACATCCATTGAATGTGTTGAAACCAAAGGCTTTGAGAGTTTAAGCTATAAATTATAATTCTGAGAGAGGAAGGTACCTATAAGGGATAGAATAACAGTTCTTTCTTGGTGTTCTGCAAGGTATAATAGTGTAGGTACCTACTCGGTTGAAAGTTCCGTACTTGTTAGGTAGATATTTCTCGATAATTTCCTATGGCCGGATTTTTAACAAGAGTATAGGGAAGTAAGTTAAATTTATTTTTTACTTGTTCCATAGAGGCCTGCTCAATAGATAGAAAATCATCGAGTTATATTTAAAGCCACTAGCTGCTCCCCGCAGTGTTACCCGCTGTTTTCATGATAAAAAGTATATTTAGTCAATGTCTATGTTAACCCTATGCCTATGTTAATCTTAACTACCACCATAACCAAATTTCGTCAAAATTGGTCCAGCCGTTTGATCGTGAAGAAGTACCTAACAAACATACAAACACAGTCACAAACTTTCGCCTTTACAATATTAGTAGGATTTACCGCATAATAATCAAGCCAATTTTAGATAGGTACTAGGTAGTAAGGTAGGTGCTTTGTAATAAAATATGCGTACTGCGTAGGTATATTATTAATAAGTAGTTAGGTGATTTATTAAAAAATACGGGTAGGTAAGTAAGTATAAAGAAGATATATATCTAAGTAGATTCTTATCGTGTGTACGAAAATTATTCCTTGTCAGCCTTCACTTTGTCCACAAAAAGTTTGAAAGCATCCACGTTAGTCTGGTTTGCTTCTTGGTATCCCGGCGCGGTCGTTTTCACCAATTCGAACCACCTGAAAACATGATTTATTGTCGAATGTTTATACATACTTAGCAATGACAGCAATGAGCACTTTTTGATTAGGTATCTTAAATACAAAAATATATTGTGTTACGGGATGATTAGTATATTTTTAATTTCTCTGTTTTGTTCTCCACAATAGGTAAGGGTTGTTTTGGAAAAAGGAACATTAGGAAAACTCTAAGGAACAGTCGAAATGGAAATACTGTGCCCGGACCACGTCCCGTGACTAAGCGGCTGAACCGATTTTGAAGACTTTTGGTAGGTATAGACCAATCGTATCTTGGACAAGAAAAAATATTATTTTTTTATCGCCATAAAATGTACAGCACGCGGAAGAAGTCGCGCGGGTAACATAGCTCTATTAGTTAGATACACTTATATTATGCCTTTGTAAAAAGTTGAAATCTTCAAATGGAGGATTTATCTCTTCTAAGATAACTTACCTCTCCACATTTGAGTAAGCCTTCAAATTGACGTCAGTGATCTCTATTGTGGAGACAGACGCCACCAGCGCCAAGTCAGCGATGGTGAGGGTATCCCCCGCAGCGTACTTGCTGCCTTCCAGGAATGTGTCGAGGAACCCCAGGGCTTCCTCCAGCCGCTTGAGCTTCGCCTCTTCAGGGTCTTTCTTCTCGAAGAACTGGGGATACTGAGGAAGGACGATTAATTTGTTTAGACTTCAAAAGCTAAGTGTAGTATTTTAAGCTAAAAACGGGTCTAATTTGTGCACAAACTAAAATTAAACCCAGAAATCAAAATAACCCGACGGCTCATGAATTAAACGCGTTCATGTTTTCTGTTCGCGAAAGTATTTTCTGTAGGTACTTACTTACCTACTTTTTACTTTTTTGTAGGTTATTTCGTACCTCTGGAATTTCTAACCCTGAACTTCCGGATGGCTCTACGTAACATACTAAGTACCTACCTACCTAACTTTATGAAAAATTGGTTCAGTGGTGTTTAGTTTTAACCTTGTTTGGTTCAAATGAATATTGACATCATAGATTGAAATATTATACGAATAGGTAGGTATTATGTTTGTCACGTCAAACTGGATTGTTGCGTTATTTAATTTAGCGGTAGCTTTCCGTGTAACATTTGTGTGCATGACTATGTTGTTGCTATACCTATGCGCATTTGAACCTCATTATTGTTCTTAAGCTAAACCTTATTACCCAATATTCCCCACAAATACTTACAAAATAGTCAGCAAATCTCATATAAAGCGTCCCTAGGTCGAAGTCTAGCCGCTGGTCGACGGTGGCCCTGGCGCGCGGCTCCGCCGGGTACAGCGCGCCGCCGCCGTACTTGTTGGCGAGATAGCGCGAGATAGCGCGCGACTCCCACACCACGAAGTCGCCGTCCACTAGTGTGGGCACCACGTGTTGGGGGTTCAGCTGAAATAACACTCTGTGACGTCATCACACACATGTGGACTGGGAGTGTCGACATCTTGTAGACAGACGTAGTTTGCAGTCTATTTTATAAGTACTGGGTATTAACGATGATTACCTTCATCGGAAGCTCATGCTCATTAGCGGTCAGTTGGTTTTGAACTCACGCCTAGGGCATGTCATCCGAAGACGGAACCAACTGAGTTACCCCTACCATCGCTTCACTGTCTCGCACTGCGCTGCAGTCGTCAACTCGTCTGGCGACAGACCAAACTGTTCCTTCTTTCTTCTTCTTTCCTATTCAACAACCAATTTTATCAATGACAACGCGTCATTCATATTACATTCAGCTATGATTATCTTTAGGGAATCTGGATGCACCAGGGTCATGATCGCACAACCACCCAGACTCAGAGCAAACACTGCTGTGCACACAAATACCATTCACCTTGCACGTAAGTAATTATGTAAATAAACTCGCAAGTGCACGCTTCCAGTCTCGCTCGGCTCGTCACCAATTCACGCCTAAGAGGCTGCACTCTTCTTTTAACTTTACTTACCTATTGTACCCCACTGCTGGGCAAAGGTCTCCCCCATATTCCTCAAACTTCACCGACTTGAGCCAAAGTCTTGCCAACCAACTTCTAAGGACCTCAATTCGTCACATCGGTTACGATGTCACCGACCATCTGCGGGCTCCTGTTGAACGATGATCTTTGCCTACCTTCAGGAAACCCGTGTTCTTACCTTAATGAACTCTGGCTTCATCTGCTCCTTGGCGAATAGGTCGAGGTTCTTCACCTCGAGCTCGATGTTCAGAGCCTTCGCCGTGAGCATCACCTGGCTGCAGGGCGCCGAGCCCTTGCATCCGTACAGGGTTATAGGCATTTTATGTCACTAGGGACAAAATTTAGCATTTTAGCAATCAGAAATACAAAGAGATTGTCTTGGGTGTAAATTCAGTGGATGAAGGATTGGCCCTAACTCGCATCCGATAAATATAGTAGGTACCTCATATACTAACTATACTCGTATGTATATAGGTATACTCTTTCTCGAAATAAGTTCCTATTTGAGATCAATGTTTACATGGCATTGGAGACCAACTAATTTTGCCTGGACCCATCACCCACCGCCCATGTTATAATAGAACCAAAAACACTCAAACAATCAGGAAGCACACACGTTCATACACACAAAATGTGACAAAAACCTTTCGTTCTAAACAACAGAGACTTAATAATTATGTAGGTATCTTACTACCAACTTCCAACGTAACAAAAACAACTTGGTAAAGAACAAAATTAAAATCAACTCACGAGCTCGCGCCGAATCGCTGCACGTCCGAGAGACTAAACAGAAACGGACTAACTAAATTATAGTACCTATCGCAAAGTACAGAATATCAACAATATACGGGATGTGCCGGATTGTGCCGGTCGCCGGCCAATCATTATCAATAGAACGGCCCAAGGCCACGGGTAAGCTGCGGGGGTTCATCTAAAAACCGCTGTGTCATTGTGGGCTTGGATAATTTTAAAATTGTGTAAAAATAGAATCCTGTTTAGAGTCTAGTTGATAAAGAGCTACAGACTTCTTCCATGCAAGTTTATTTTTTGGAAACGGTAGATATGTTAAAGGCAGGTAATCTTAATAATATTTAATTATTATTTACAGAATTAGGTAGGTAACTGGGTAACTAGGTTAGGTACTTAAAATTGTTAACTAACGTAACCTATAGGTACACCATCCATTTTTTTCTGAAATCATCAAGGCACACCTACACTTGCTACTATGGTGGAAATTCTAATGGCGATATCAGTTCTTAAATTTATCATTAGGTATCTTAAGTATTATTATTATCTTTTCACATGTCATCTCATGCTCGAAAAGTGCTAAAAGTAAGTATTCGCTCAGTTTAGCGGAGCGAAAAGAGATCGTTCAAGCCTAGGGAGTAAAAGTTAGTATAGTATTTTTTAAATTTATGCCATAGAAAAAAAGAACGGTACAAACCGTGCTAAAGCGAAAACATTTTTTTATGGGTCTAAAATTTACATACATTGTTGGCGTTAATTTGTTGTTTGCGTACCTACTAAGCGTGTGTTTGCCAATATGAGAGTAAATTTAAAAAGTTTGTAGCTATTGCCAGCCGCTATAATATGTAAAAAAATTACAGCTATGCTGCATAGGTTCTTACACCTATTTATTTCGTGCAATCTCGATGTGAAAAGTTTTGTATTGAACGCGGTTCTCAAACGACTCATCCATACTCGATTCTATGCCACACTCGCTACGCTCGTGAGGCAAAACGTCTAGAGTGACCAATGAGTCATTTTCGTCCCTTGTTGAATAAACTAGGTACTAGAAACTGGTATCTTATCTTTTCTGTATAGGCAGAAAAAACTAATATAATATGCCACTCACGTCTATATATAGATATCTGTAGAATCGAATATGAAAACAAAAATGAAGGCCCCGAACAAAATTGTAAAAATGATTGATAACTTATCTGACTGCAGACACTATGTGGGGCCGACCTTGAAGTGCAATGCCGGTCTGTAGTGTAATCAAAATAAGTAGGCAAGTATACGTATAACAATTATATAATAATTGGTATACGTGACTGGGTTGACTGGGCATGGCGAGTAGGTGCGCCATTTATCCATTAGGTAGACATCTTATACAGTAGCTGCATAATAGTGAAAAAGTTGCCTTATTATACGTATATAATAATATACCTAGGTATGTATTATCCGTGGCATAATGGGGGAAGGTAAGTGGTCTATAGTCTTTGTTGTCCTACCCTCAGAACATTTAGTATTCAGACATTTTTGCTTGAAAGTCTTTTGACAAAGAACTTTTATTTTGTGTTGTTCAAAATGAAGAGATTACAGGATAAGGTAAGTACTATTTTATTATACCTAGTCAGGTCATACATTCTGTCACATGTTTTATATAAAATAATTGAAACAAGTTTATTCATTATGTAACCATTTATATACCAAAATGAACTTAACAAAACATAGATTCTTATGACACTAAAGTTTATTCAAAATGACCTCCGTGATTTTGAATACAGGCCTTCAATCTGCGCGGCCAGTCGTCTATCGCAGCACGAACGAGGTCCATGTCAATATCGGCGGCTGCCTTAATCAAGGATGTCTTGAGTGACTCCAAATTGGGATGAGGCTTTGAGCACGCCTTTTCCTCCAAGTGTTGCCATATCTTGTAATCTAGCGGATTCAAATCTGGACTGGAGGAGGGCCAGTCTTCGTGCCGGATGAAGTCGATTTCACGCGCCGCCAGCCAGTCTTGTGTGCTCTTCGCTCTATGAGCTGGCGCCGAATCTTGTTGGAATACCCAGTGCCTGTTATTAAACATGGTATGAGAAACAGGTTCCACAAGGTTCGTCAGGACTGTATTTTGATACACAACTGCATTCGTTTTTACACCTTTCTCACAAAAATGTACCTCTGTTAAGCCCCAATAAGACACTCCCAACCCAACCATACCATGAGCGAGGATGGAAAATGACCTCGTTGGACACGCGGAATACGGTTGCTCGCTTCTTCACTACTGTGTGCGTACACCTTATCATTTTGTTTGTTGTAGCTCTCTTCTACGGTAAAAATTTTTTCATCCGAAAAAAGAATTTCCCTATATTTTTTTCCCGCGTACCGCTTCAACAAAGCGCGGCATCTCTTCAGTCTCAGGTCCATTAGACGAGCATTCAAATGATGTCCTGTTTTTCTTCGATATGCCCGAAGCCCTAAGTCTTCATTTAACACCCTTTTCACCGTGGAACAGTTTCTGCTTACGTTTGGGATTTCTTTGAATTCGCGCCTTCACAGCTTTTATCACTGCTGGAGTCCTAACAGACCGAGGGCGACCACTTCTTGACCTGTCATCTACACTAGAGTCTTCATTGTATCGTTTGATGGTACGATAAACGAATCTCTTGGTTATATTCAAATTTTTCAGTATGTCAAAAATTTGAATTGGCGCGTAACCGCAACGATGCAACGCAATAACTGCAACACGGTCTTCTTTAAGCGTCCACTCCATATTTAAAAATGAGTAAAATTCTAAAAAGTATACATTTTTATTTTCATGAACAATTCGAAATTCGAATTCAATAAACTTTTTTGTGGCCAGCATTCTAAAAGAAAAGTTTTTACTGTGTGACAATACTCAAAGAGAATACAAACGCTACGCTAACAATACTTATGACCTGACTAAGTACCTATACCTACTTGAAAAAATATCGAGTCTCAGCGGTATCAGAGTTTTAATGGCTTTTTTTACTTAGGTACCTATCATGTTTTTGTGATGGCATAAAAATCTTGTATTGTTGATTTCAGAATATGTGTAGTTTTATTCTTAGTGCAGTTTTAATTTTGATTCTTTATAATAAAAACCTATCTATAAAAGGAGAAACTAACCGACTGACTGATCGATCAACGCACAGCTGCAACCGCTGGATCTAGGTAGGTAGGTACCTACCATTAGAATTTTGCACAAATATTAGGAGCACATTATGAAATATTTATTAAAAATTGAAATTCTTTATGGGTGAAAAGGGGGGGTTATCATACATTCGCCACAAAGTAAATTCGTCACGAAAAAAAGGTTGCAAAGTTTGTATGGAACAACGAGTTTTCTTGGTCTGAGCAACTTCAACTTGGCATTTATATTCTTTGAAAGATTTAAGTAATTATACTAATAATTAAACACGTATTGTATCGTCTTTAAATATTCAACCCCTAAAATGATAAATGGGGTTGCAAAATATTATTCATCAGATTTAGTACGAAATTGAAATTTTTCAGAAAAGTTCCATTAGTGACGTACCTAGGTGTGCAATAAGAAAAGATTTTGGAAAATTGGGGTGACAAGGGGTTGCAAAGTTTGTATAGAACAATTCATTTAATTCCACATTAATTTCATACCTACTACCAAATTTCACACTACCAAAGTATATACACTCTCAAATTTCATACCATACCTCATTTCAAACCACCAAATTTCATGCTACCAAAATATG
This sequence comes from Hylaea fasciaria, assembly GCA_905147375.1. Lineage (NCBI taxonomy): Eukaryota > Metazoa > Arthropoda > Insecta > Lepidoptera > Geometridae > Hylaea > Hylaea fasciaria. The sequence goes on from LR990200.1 coordinate 1,124,897, forward strand.
TCCTACTACCAAATTTTATAATACCACATTTCACATAACCCTACTTCACACTACCAAATTTCATGCTACGAAATTTCATACTACCAAATTTTTTGGTGATTTAGTTAGGAAATGGTTTTTGTATTTTTAGGTAGAAATTGGTAGAGTAAGAAATGATAAAATATACAGAAGGCTTATTTAAGCAAAACTATGGTGGTCTCAGAATAATTAATTCATCCCTTAGGTACCTACAGCTATCCATACGAATACTTATCACAGCGTAATAAATCGAGTCATGCACACTGTGCCATGCACATTGCACACTGCGATGCAAAAGTGTGTCGGTTTGTTGGTTTGTAACGTCACATTCACGTCTAAGCTGCTGAACCAAATTTGATGAATTTTGGTATGGAGATAGATTGGGTTTGGGCACTTTAGGGAAACTAGGTCAAATAGGAATAATCAAACAATAAAATTGTACTTATTTCGGTGTTTTCTATTTTATTAAAAAATAAACTATAAAGCTAGGTGGCACGTTGTAAGGAATACATCGAAAAGGTACCTAAGTGTTTTCTGGTATTTTTGTATAATATGGTACCTACCACACACCTACACACCATACACCTACACAAAAACTAAAAAAATTACCCAAAACAAAAATACAATATTTTCATTGTAAAATATTAAAAATGCCTATTAAAACTTACAATAATTTACCTTAGCAAATATTTGGAATGTATTTGTGTTAATTTATACTATTATACTTACCTACTGTAAATCTAACAGGTACAGAAGTAGGTATAGGTACCTATGCGAATAGGTCTGTCATGGAATACGATTGTTATTTCAATGAGCTTTCTTCGCTTTCTTGAGTTCTGTAATTAATTGTTTAGCCTTGTCCACATACTGTTGGTTTGCTTCTTGGTATCCTGGCGCCGTAGATTTTACGAGTTTCAACCACCTGAAAACATATTTAAATGAGCATCTATCTAAATAAATAAAATGGATATGTTTGTTTGTAAGTAATGTCACAATTACAGATATTTACTAAATGGATAGAAAGGAATTTAATACAGTAGGTAGGGACTTAATATTATGACTGTAGGTATGTAAGTATACACATTTTTTTTTATCTGTCAGTCTGTTTGTTCCGCCAAATCTCCGACACGACTAGACCGGCTTTGACGGAACTTTCACTGGCAGATAGCTACAAGGAGTAGCTTATTACTCCGGTTATTTTAGAACTACCAAAGCTCCGCAGTTTCACTCGCGGGATAACAGTACACGCGGGGCACCTTGATAGCAGTTTTCTCATTTAGTATTGTACATAATTGTTATAAGTATATGAGATAAGTTGTTATTTGAAGTTTTTGCATTAATATACCTCTGAATATTAGGGAAGGCTTCGAGGCTGATGTCAAACGACTCCATGGTAGAGACGGAGGCTACAAGCGCAAGATCCGCGATGGTCAGGTTATCGCCGGCAGCGTACTTGCGGCCTTCCAGGAATACGTTGAGGAACCCTAGGGATTCCTCTAGACTCTTCAGCTTAGCTTCGTCTCGTGGAGCTTGCGCTAAGATCTGTGGATACTGAGAGAAATAGGCTATGAGCAAAAGCAATAGCTTTAAGAAGTCTCATTGGCATCCGCAATGGTTTTGGTTTTTCTCGTAGGTAATTCCTGCGTTATAATATTCCCTAATATTCTCAGGAGAAGGGAGGGACATTTTAAGAATCTGGCGTCTTGTTTATAAACGTAATATTTGTGTTAATATTGAATAGGTATAGGTACTACTACTAATAGGTAGACGAAGTGACGTAGAAGACTATAGTTTTTGTTCATCATGACTTTTTGTTCATCATGACATGACAACTTTATTCGGTAAACAGGCATTTTGTCTGATTCGTCATTTGTATGTAGGTATTTAGCTATTGTTTTACCGAAGTAAAGTATGGTAAGGAGTAGGTATTACTAGGTATACCTACCTCACCTTAGCGAATATTACATATCTTGGCACTAAAGCTAAGTAGGGGTTGGGTTAGTTTTGTGAATGATGAAAGTGAATTTTGAGGAAAGTGGTCCAGTAAAGAACTTACGAAAAAATCAGCGAATCTCTGATACATGGTAAAGTCGAAGTCCAGCCGCTGGTCGACGGTGGCCCTGGCGCGCGGCTCCGCCGGGTACAGCGCGCCGCCGCCGTACTTGTTGGCGAGGTAGCGCGAGATAGCGCGCGACTCCCACACCACGAAGTCGCCGTCCACTAGTGTAGGTAAGGTGTGCTGGGGGTTCAGCTAGAAACAAATTATGCCAATCTGTTGTGTGCTCGATGGGTGTTTTATTGTGGCGACTGACGAGCGACGAATTAGGACAAAATCTACCAATTGGATGCACTGTGCGAGAATTTTGTCTGTGTACATCTCCTTCCTGAATATTAAACTAATATATTATTGATAATAATAATAGATAATGTAGAGAGGTGCCTATGTACCTATCTAGTTACGTAGGTAGGTATATACCTACATAAATTAATAGGTACCTACATGTGAAAGTCGTGTGGTCACATCACACATGGCAGCACGACAAAACAGCATCTAATGTCAGTGGCCGGCTTAGTTAGTTACTCTTCCAAAAGAAAAACTAAGTAGGTAGGTAGGTACCTACTTATCTATAGTTACCTACATATTTCTTGCGTTAAAAAAATCTAAAATGTAGGTATTGAAGTTTAGCCGATAGACTAAAGAGAGAGAGAGATCTAGGAAAGAACTATCGTTATATTTGTTGTTTATCCATATGCACAAGTTTATTTTTGTTAATAATTAATAGGTTTGCGTTTGACCACTAACGCACTTGATGTTACGAGTATGTGTCATTCAATTCAGTTTACGCTGGTACACGCTAACCTAGAAGTAACTTATTCACTCGCGACTTGAAGACTTTCAGGTGATAACTAGATTTTGTCTTTCAATGCTGCTTACCTTCAAAAATTCTGGCGTCAAATGTTCTCCCTTCATCAAGTCTATAACCTGCAGTTTGACATCGAAGTTAACGGCCTTTGCAGTTAGCATCACTAGGTTGCAGGGCGCCGAGCCGGTTGCAATGTATAGAGTCATTTTGCTGTCTGAAAGAAAGATGTCGAACTTGAACACACCCCGTCGCACAAGATCTAGCATCAGGTGAAATTCTTGCCAGTTTAGAGGATATGAGATCGAGTTTGTGGACACATTATTTACCTACTATAATACTTTACTAGAAGGTTCAAGAATCCTTTACTGGAAAAAACTACCACTTCTTCAAAACTGTTCATGGTAGGTATTACAGAGTATTAAAAAGTGGTGTCACGCAATTATCACGATTTATAATCCAACAATCCTGTAAGATTCGGCTCAGGGTTTTAGCACGTCACTAAATTTTAGGAATTTAGCCTTTTATCGTAATAAAAAGTGCCTATAGCCTAGGTAGGTGTTAATGCAGGGTGTTATAGCTACCTCTATAGGTAGCAAATTTTATCAATATTGGTCCAGCCGTTTGAGCGTAAAGAAGTAACAAAAATAGTAGGGGAAAGGTGTACGAGATGATTGATTCACTTAAGGGAGAATGCTTGTAGTTTATAAATACAACATTCAAGTTAAAGCAGCAATGTTAAGAGTTAATTATAGGAAATTTATGTCTATCAGTTGGCATACTCAAAATGTTATATTTTTGCATCTATTATTACAATAATATATATTTTTTAAAACACTACCAAAGAATCATCTTGTACCTACACCCGGGTGTCCAAGATGATTCCTACGGTAAGGGCAAGATGATCCTGGGGATAATTTGGGGAAAATTAGTAATGAAAAAGGATCATCTAACCTCAACGGATCATCTCGTACACCTTTCCCCTACTTACAAACACTCACAAACTTTCACCTTGATAATTTAATACTTACTTGGGATATCAGATAATTATTATGTAGTCACTTTAATTATTAACAAAACAAACCGAAACTCACGAGTTCACACCACCGCGTCGGAAACTGCTCATAGGTGTAACTGATGACACAACCGCTTATATTTATTTGGGTGCGACTGTCTTATCTACTTATCTAAGTACTGGTCAAGGTTAGCAAACAAATATAATGCATCCAATGATGACGTGCAAATTACAATTTATACCTATAGCCCCCTTTTTCTGTGATTTAAGGATAACACTAACACTAAATTGATTATAGGTACCTAGGTAAAGATAACGGAAACTTCTAGAAAATAAATGATGAAAAGTTTATCAAAAATTGAAATGAATACTTGTAAGTATGTACCTACCTAACTAAGGGTTCACATTTCGCAGAGTCATTCTACACCGGCTTTATAGACGGATACTTCCTTATGTTGCTACAGGTGATTAGACCAAACCAAAAAATGGGTTTCATGGTCAGAATAATAATATGATGCACAATGAGTCTTTATTTTTCTTTACTTTATACCAACTAAGTACTTCCCGCCCATAGTCATATAATCTATCCCATTCCTGCGCAAACGTCTCCCCCAAATAGGTGAGTAATGATACTTATACAAATAGAAATAAGTGATATGTAACATACTTACTTAGTTTAGATTTCGAAGAACATACCTAGTTATTATCGTGTTAGCGTAGGTACCTACCTACTTACTACTTAGCGAAAACTAATAGATACCTACCTTTTTCTTTATAGGGGGAAATGCCTTCGCACTATCCCTTCCAACACGGGGGTGACGGAAGGGGGGCATGTGGGACTTGAACCCGCTAAAACCACCAGCCGTCGATCCGCCTGGAGTGGGGCGAGATGGGGTCGTGTTGGCATTCACCATCTCGCCCCAGCGGCCGGCCCCCGTGGGACTACTGGGCCACTAACCTAATAGATACCTGGCGTGACCCGAATAATCACCTCCCGCGACAGACAGCGGCACACACTGCGGTGACCGTTTATCCGCATCTTCCAAACAAGTGGTCACGTCTTCCACGGGTGGTGTTTTTACGACTGCAGACTAGACTGCGATCATTTCGTCATCTCAATCAACATGTCATAATAGGCGTGTCGACAGTATCAAAGAATCGTCGATTTAATAATTTTAGGGGAATCTACATACTAAAATAATTTAATACACGGGTTAAGTTTTATTGAAAATAATCAGATTATTAAGATTTTCAATAAAATAAAACATTAAAATATTGCAATCGGCCATTTTGATTGAAACACCAATCACAGCGCATGACGTCACGCTTAGGTAAACTCCGCTGATACCACTGTATTTTGTTGTTGTGAATACTGCTTTGCGCTTTTGGAGTGCTTTTTTTATTATTTAACGTGTGATTTATCGACTTTAATCTAAAATATAACAATGGAACCAGGCTTTGTTAAGGCAAATAGCTCAAATTTGCCTAGGATTGATATACAATGTTGGGCGATTTCTTCGCAACAAATAAAGAATTTTGCTCGTCTGAGTTCCGAAACGTGAAGACTTCTTTGTAAGTCACTTCAAGAACCATCATTCTTCGTTTCTTAGCTATATAAGGTCGCTCAGTTGTGTCGGATGTTCGTATTTTCCTGTCTGATTGGCGTGTAAATTTATGGGGTAAACATTCTGGTTTCATTCGTACCTACTGGTGATACTGATACCATCACATGATAGGTACTCCATATAATTTTCCATGTCATTTGGCACCTCAAAAAAGAAAAAGAATTTTGATAAGGAATGATAGCCAAGGCCAAAAGAAACATAACCTCAATAAATTAATTATTCCATAGCCGCATTAATTCAACTATTTCCAGTCAAACAAACATTTTAAGACCTATAATTACATGATAACATACTCACTTCAAAGTGATCTTCACAGAAGTTTCGCCGTGCAAGCTTTAACCACTTAACTCTTATTATTTTCTTGTTTGGAAAATGTACAAACACTTTGTTGGGTGTTCTTATTGATGTGTTTTTACACTGCGGTACTGCACACCACTTATAAACTTCGGAATTCGTTTGTATCACACTAAGTATCTAAATGTTTTGTTTAAATTCTTCGTAACGCATAGACATAATTACATGTTTACCTAAGCGTGACGTCAGAGCCGACGCCATGACACCGTGAGCTGTTTTGGCGCACTATTTGAAAAAATATTTAAAAAAGAGTTTTAACTTCGTTAAACTCAAATTTATTACCGAAATAAAGGTTTTTTCGTAAATAGTAAATATGTACCGCTATTATGGAAGAGGATTTCAAAATCTTTCGACACGCCTATTATTTCATCATCTCATCATTTGGAATGGAATGGGTGATTCCCATCGACTCCAATTCCCAACTGTTCCCATTCCCATTTGATACCATTCCTATCTGCTCCAATTCCCATCAGCTCCATTTCCCACCTGACCCATTCCCATCTGCCCATCCTCATAATATTATCTAAAAATAGATACCTATCACCAATATATTAACATGCAAATAATAATAAACATGCAAAATCAACGAACACTAGTATATTTTATAACTTTACCAATAACAGCAGTGCTTGGGAAATAGTCATGTACCTAATGGGTAAATGCTCATGTGACTGGTAAATGGTCATGTGTCGGGTATACAGGGTGTATCGGCAAGGTGTAGTAATATTGAAATGTGGGTATGTGTACCTGGTGATGAATCATTTGCCAGGGTACTAAAACCTGAAATCGATAATCGATTTTTTCACTCAAATTGACAAAATAACTAAATATTACAACCCTAACATGATACGGATGACGTCACGTTACGCCGGTCACACAACGCTTGCGCGATGCAGGATTTCTTAGAAACGGCCCTGGCGCCATCTAGTAATTTTTGGTGGAACTTTTACCACAACTTTACTTCTACACCTAGTTTTGTTTGAGTAATGCAGCCGGCTAGAGGTGTACAGTCTTACCCAACTTATATGGTGCGTCGTGAATCTTCGTTCGCGCAGAAAATAAAGTATGGTCCGAAGATTAACGAAAGAATGCTTAACACTTACAATCAACCTAAGATCACTATTATAAGGTTCATAATACACTGCAGCTGTTAGTTCCATCTCACTCATGCCACGCGGCGATCGCTAAGATGGCGGGGCGGCTGCCGACCAATAGCGGTCAATAGCATTTCCCGCGCTTTGAAAATTCATCTTCTGCGCAGGTAGAACTGCGATGTGCAACAGCTGCAGTGTATTATGAACCTTATAATAGTGATCTTAGGTTGATTGTAAGTGTTAAGCATTCTTTCGTTAATCTTCGGACCATACTTTCTTTTCTGTGCGAACGAAGATTCACGACGCACCATATAAGTTGGGTACTACTGTACATGTTAGTCCATGCCTCAAGTTCACTGACATTGCCCAGCTGATAACTAGGGTTGAACGATGGTTAGTTTTGCAGTAAACTTTGACGTGTAATAATTCATTACCGTAACTACTTACAGATTTATAGTACCTCCAGACTACTTCGAAATATGATGTGTATGCGTAGTTTCAGTATTACTACACCTTGCTGTTACACCTTGTATATTTGTGATTGGTAAATGGTCATGTGACGGTCATCTGATTGGTAAATGGAAATGTCACGGGTAAATGGTTATCGGATTGGTAAATGGTCATGTTACGAGTAAATAGGCATGTGATGGGTAAATGGTAATGTAATAGATACAGAATTCATGTGATGGGTAAAGGTTTGTTTGGGTAATGGTCTTTTGATGGGTAAATGGTCATGTGATGGGTAAATGGTAATGAATTGGGTAAATCGTCGTGTGATTGGTAAACGTTTATTTGGGGATCATAATATGATGGGTAAATGACCATGTGTCGGGTTAATGGTCAGGCATAGGGTAAATTATCACGTTTTTTGGGAATTAGTCATGTCATGGGTAAATGGTAATGCTTCAGGTAAATAATCTCGGATTTGGGAAATAGTCATGGACAGGTAAACTGAAAATAGGTAATGCGATGGGTAAATGGTCGTGTCTAGTAAATGTTTTTGATGGGTAAATGTTCATGTGATTAGTACGGTCGGCATCAAAAGTAGCTTAACATGTTTTAGTTTCCAATATTCCATTGTCGATACGCAAAATGTACATTTTTAGGGTGTATAATTATTAAATTTAAGATACGGAGATGTTCAACTCCTTAAGAGGCCGTTCAATTGTAGATACGCAAAAATCTATTTTTAGGGTGTAAGTATATTAAATTTAAGATACGGAGATGGTAAGCTACTTTTGATGCCGACCGTACCTAAATGGTCGCGTTGGGTTAATCATGTGATGGGTAAAAGTTTGTTTGGGAAATGGTCATATGGTGGGCAAATGGGTGTGTGATGGGTAAAAGGTAACGCCTCTTGTTAAGGTCTCTGGTAAATGGTCGTATTAATAATAATTATAATTTATACATACTTATATATTATAATAAATATTAAATATACTTTGGTTGTATTTAATATTTATTATATTGTTTTTAAGTATTGGTTGTTACAGCGACAACAAAAATACAACTCGAAACAGAAAATTTCGAGACCATGATTCCCGGGACTAAAGCCTTAATACATAGGTACTGCTTCTTCCCGACTGCTTGCCTGTAGAGCATTCCTCATGATTTGGCAAACTTATTCGGCCACGAAGAACCTCTGGCAGCCTTCATTATGGCTATTACCAAATCTTAAAAGGGGTAAACCAATGAAAAGGCCATGGAATTTACATTATATTTTATTTATTATCTTTGTCTTTAATAAAGTAATTACAGATAGGCACTAAAAAAATAACCATGCATATTTAAGACCATAATACAATAACATATTTCCTTAGATACAACGAACACCGCATTCTTTCTGTTTGCGAGTAACGGGCCCAAGCGACGAGTCGCTTTAGGCCTTAGAACCGTAAAAACCATAGATAATTAAAAAATGGCACGGAGCCAAGAACACTTTCTGGGATCGAGTGAGTATTGTCACAGCGGCAAATAGCGGAGGCGATCTTTAAGTATGAAGCGATTCCACTCGTGGATACTACAAGTCGCGTCTACTGTGGCCCTACCTAAGCATTGCAGGAGTATAACTATAATATTATACGTTAAGCCCGAGTAGAATCTTCTCCCTGTCACTGCTACAGACTCGCTCCACTACTAGTTTCGCCTCTGTGGCAGTGTTCCTATGCGGTCACCGACGGCGCTGCTACAATCGTCGAGTTTCCATGAGACAGCGATATCTAACACCAAAAAATTACGCAAAATAATAAAAGCTTAAATATAAAATTTACATGCGTGTCCATGTCCACTGAAGGCACATAATATCGGTAAATTAACAAAATGTATCCATTTAAAAAAGCTATCTCGTACTTATAAAAAATTATCTAACCGCTAGGTGTAGTACAAAACAATGATTCTCACGAAGCTACGACCTGTGTGCTCTGAACAGTGTCACAATGTATTGTAGCAGACATGTCATATCGCTCCATACATTAATGTATGAATGTACACAGAATTCGTGCGAACACGTAACAAAATTTCATATTGTATAACTCAAATGGACCACCGGTTAACTTGCTATAATATTTTTTTTAATTCACTAAATAAATAGATATAATAATATGAATTATCTACTAATTCCAAATAAAGAAGATAACACCTAAATAAAAAGGTAAATATTCAGGTATATTTTACACAGGCATTGTGTGTGATCACTAGGAGCGCCAAAAGAATAAAGGGTGCTTCGCTATAACAAAAGCAAGTATACTAACTTGTGTTTATATTTAGTCACCTCTTCAGTTACAATTTTAGGATTCATTTCGTTCGGACACTAAATATACCAATAATTACACAAAGCTATCTACATGAGCCACTCTTAACCGCTTTTGAATTGTGCTGCCAGGAGAAAATATTTCAGGTTTATTGCCAGTAATTACAACAAAAAAAAATAACAGGTACTGGCCATTTTGTAACAAAAGTAAATGGTAGTATGACAATTTTCGAGTGTTTTCGCTTTATTATTTGTTTTGATATTGAAATTATCATAGCGCTATTGCGTTCGTATCACAGCACACACAATACTTTCCTTCTGGCAACACTCGATGTTGATAAACACCATTATTGGGAATGATTCTTAATGATTGCAGTTAGTTCTCCAGCCATTTTGTCTCTCACACTTCAGCTCGGACTTTTTACTGGACTTTCCTGTAACAAACATGAACATAATATTAGATAAGATATTATACATTGTGTCCCGACGCAGAATTATTTCCTTATTGAAAGTTGTGTTACTACAATAAAAGATAGCAATTAGGATGTCTTGTGCGTGAGATAGTGCTGGCCTCTGGTGGCGAAAGTCAGCTGCATGATGAAATACTTGTGCCCCTATGGAGTCGAGTCGATTCGATGCGATATTGTGCGTATCGACAATTTCCGAGCTATCAGGACATTCAATCTGCAGTTTCGATTCGCAGCGCAAGATACCAAACCGAATCGATGCTATCGATCGATAACAACTGTGCCAGTGCCCTACGAAGCACAGAGTGATGGCAAACCGCACATAACTTATGAAAACTTAGGGAATTACATATTCCCAGTTTTTTTCTGTTGTATCAACCCACAAAAGTAGCTTAAACCTCAGATTAATCATCTAACAGATATGACATTAAAATCAAGATGCAGAGAAGAAAAGAGACACGTGTATACAAATAGACAAAGGAGTAAGTGGGATAGTACGATGATGTTTTGTCTTTGTCAGCGTATGCACTATCTTTTTACTTTGCCGCAGAAGCAAACCAATCTTGACATTTTAGAATGTCGCACGAATGGTTCGAGCCACACCTAAATAACGTGTATTAAATTTATCTGATTCATAGGGGTGGTTGTAGCCAAGTGTGTCCCTTCCGGGTATACGCTTTTGTCAGGTTCATGATCTTAACGATAAGCAAGGCAAGCTTGCCGGCCGGCGGTGGCGCCCCATTCTAACTGCACAAATACGCCGGTGGCGCCCCCTCGACTACAGGATGCCCCTTTTCTCGCATAATATTGTACAATTAGAGGTCTCGCCTGCTCTGGTGGGTGGGTCTGGCTGGGTACGCACCTCGGTCGCTACTGGCAGCACTGGCGGCGCACGGAGTCGGCCTGGCCGGGGCGCTCGGCGGGCTCCGCGTCCGGCCGGATCACGTCCCCCTCGCCTGCTCCGGTGGGTGGGTCTGGCTGGGTACGCACCTCGGTCGCTACTGGCAGCACTGGCGGCGCACGGAGTCGGCCTGGCCGGGGCGCTCGGCGGGCTCCGCGTCCGGCCGGATCACGTCCCCCTCGCCTGCTCCGGTGGGTGGGTCTGGCTGGGTACGCACCTCGGTCGCTACTGGCAGCACTGGCGGCGCACGGAGTCGGCCTGGCCGGGGCGCTCGGCGGGCTCCGCGTCCGGCCGGATCACGTCCCCCTCGGGCGGGTCGCGCATCTGCTTCTGCGACACGATCCTGTAGATCTCTGCGGGGGTACGGACAATTTGACTCTGTGCCAATACCAAGATCGATGTCAAACTTTTCTTATTGTAACTACCTGCGCCTTGTTATCAGCGGTATTTGGGATAAAAAGTACCTCATATGTTAATCCAGGGCGTTAGCTACCTCCATACCAAATTGTATCAACATTCATAAAGACGTTTGAGCGTGAAACAGTAACAAACATACAAAAACAATTGCAAAACTTTCGCCTATTATAGTAGAAGGATGAGAGTGCTAAGAGCGTGTAACGTGCCAGAAAGAAACATGATGGCGTCTTCTAAAAGCTACATTAATGTTGTTTCCATAACTCGTTATATAATTTCGTAATATCCCTGATGGCGGGAACCTGGTATATATGTAAGTAATATTATTTATCTAACTTTTATCTCCACTACAATATACGCATAATTAAAACGAAAGATGACGAATATTACAGGATATTTTGTAACTTTTTTTCTAATTAGAAATATTGGCGAAACTGGACCCTACAATATTATAAGTTTGAAACAGAACTTGTTTACAATTTCGGCAAAAATTTAACACTGTTCAACAAACATTGATCCAATTTATTTGTAAATTTCATGTGACGAATGCCACCTGTTATAGTAACACTAAAAGTCCGTCACATAGAGATTCTTCGCGGCTGATTCAACACGAACAATAAATATGAGCCAGGCTTGGATCGCGTCACATAAAACATGTAACTACACCAACTACATCGATTAAACAAACATGATTCATGGGCTTCGCGAATCCGAGAACATACTTTTACGACTAAAGTTTACTTTACATAGTTATTTTCAATGACGAGGTGAGGTAACTGTGTGACATTACGAAAAAGATATGAATCATACAGTGCTGACAATTTAAAACAAGACTTATTTCTTTAAAATTCTAATCTCTTGTTGTAAAAATGTAATAACAAACAAAGCCACATAACAAACGTCTGTAGATACATTTTAACAATAATTTGTACTGCAGTCTTTTTTTACCAAAGGCTGTAACTTTAATGAATATAAATATTCTACCTACAGTGTATTTAAATTGGATCACTTTTAATGACAAAATTAAGCCAAAAAAAATCTGCCTGTACTGTCCCACTGCTGGGCAAAGGCCTCCCCTCACTTTCGTGAGGATTAGGTCATAATCCACCATGGGGGCATGGTCCGGACTGGTGTATAACATGCTTCCGACACAATTAAGACACTATTCATGTTATTAACAACAAAAAAAGTCTCACCTCAAAAATAGTTTAAAAAAACCGCTACCAGGAACATTCCCAATATGATAAAAATATCATGATTACAATATCTTCCATTTCCTGAATGACGTACATAAATATAGGTACAGACAAGACCTAATCAACGTCAAAGCTTCCACCCTAACCGAGTATAATTATAGTCAAAGCGCGTACTCCAAAGGGAAATGACCTCAAAATTAACTTTTAACTATCACCTCGGAAACTAGGCGGCCGTTAGTGACCTCCCAGTTATAAATAGATGTACACGTCACGTGAGACACCCTAATATGGGAGGACATTGACATTTCACACGTCGGAACTTGTGTTAATTACGTTTGTATTAATATCAGGCCATTGATAGCATGGACGACCTATTGAATTGTATTGGTTTGTGATTTGGTTGTAAAATTTGCCAGTATTTTCATATTTTTGTTCATGTTGAGTGATAATATGAATGTGTATTTTTAGGTCAAAAACCATTTAAACAACGCAAGTGTCAGACGATTTGTGGAACGCAATTTAAGACCAGCTATTCATCTCTTACTTATGTACTTAACAGGCTTTTACGGCCGGATAAACTAAAGTATGTTAGACTAACTAATTAATACACATTTTACATACACACATACAGCCTATGCGTTTTCCCTGTTGCCGCAGGCAGACTACCTAGTCTGCCTGCCTCAACATACTGCTCTACATATTTCCCTCTGCCTCTGCTGCATTACAACTCTGCCTACATATTTCCAAATGCTACGATCCTGACACACCTATTTCGCTTCCTCCACTTTCATGTCTCTTCATACATGCTCGCCAGTTATGGACACTTTTAGCTTTTTTCTTTATGGCATCCTTGATTTAGACGCTAGTTTAATTAAAAGCAATAACAGAATATACCTTAGTAATACATTTTAGCAGGCACTTTGTTGCTTGTGTGTTGGCCTCTTGGGAGTGCAATAAAGAGATGCTATCATTACTATCTTGATTGAACCCTTACCAGTAAGAATATTCTGAAATGCGGGTTCCACATTGGTTGAATCGAGAGCTGATGTTTCAATAAAACTAAGTCCGTTCTTTTCCGCGAACGCCTTCGCTTCTTCCGTTGGGATGGATCTGGAAGAGGTGCATGTTTTTTTTGTTAGATGTTATGTTTGTATTGACGAAATGTTTATTTTTTTATATCTGCCTGCTAGCAATTGACCACCACCTCACTGGTTGACGATGTAGTATAGTCGAAGGTGTTAAACATGCACAGCCTAGAACGACCAATGTTCACTGGTTACTGGCTAACCCTTCGCCCGTCACACATGATATTATGCCGAATCTTTTATCAACGGTCCTCCCGCACCGCAGCCTGACGTTCGAGGGGTTAACAAATTGGCAACTGGATAAAGATTGGAAACAAGGCAAGGCACACAATAATCTGCATTAAGGGTGTAGATATTCAATAAGAATACATTATGTAGATAGCTTTGCTACTTGAATAAAGTTTAACCAGTAAACAATCGTAAAAGGTATTTCACTAGCATATTCAACACCTCACTTGTCTTAAGATCACTTTCATTACCAGAATCCAACAGTTGGTAAACATTGCCTCACCTAAGACACCTGAGCTGGCTCTCGATTGAATCAACAGCTCATCTTAGATGTCTTAGACCACTTGTAATTACCAAAATCCAGTTGTTCCCAAACACTGTCTCACCTAAGACACCTGGCCCGGCTCTCGAGCGAGTCAACAGCTCATCTTAGATCTTATAATTACCAAAATCCAGTTGTTCCCAAACATGAGTCTCACCTGAGATGCCTGAGATCGCTCTTGTTCCCCACGAGCATGATCAGTATGTTCTGGTCGGCGTGGTCGCGCAGCTCGCGCAGCCAGCGCTCCACGTTCTCGTAGGACAGATGCTTGGCGATGTCGTAGACGAGCAGCGCGCCCACCGCGCCGCGGTAGTACGCGGAGGTGATGGCGCGATACCGCTCCTGGCCGGCCGTGTCCCATATCTGGGCCTTTATGGTTTTGCCGTCGACCTGGAAAGAGGGAGCCCTCTTGTGTTGACTAATTACGATGACGTGCGTACTAAATGTAATTAATTTATCGACATATTTATTTTTTGCTAGCTGCTCCCTGCGCTGTTATCCTCTGTTTTATAATTATTTTTCAGCACCGGTGCAAGGGGGTGCAGTTTTTGATTACTTTACGCGCGTATTTATAGTATTGAAATACGTCACGCACTGACAGGAATAAGACAAACCTGTGCAAATTCGTTTATCTCATTGCTCGCTCAATCTTTGTGAGCAAGTAAGAACAAGAAGCTAATGATGTTTTTAAACAATCAAACAGGGCAGCAATATGAACTATACAGGGTGTATCGGCAAGGTGTAGTAATATTGAAATGTGGGTATGAGTACCTGGTGATGAATCATTTGCCAGGGTACTAAAACCTGAAATCGATAATCGATTTTTTCACTCAAATTGACAAAATAACTAAATATTACAACCCTAACATGATACGGATGACGTCACGTTACGCCGGTCACACAACGCTTGCGCGATGCAGGATTTCTTAGAAACGGCCCTGGCGCCATCTAGTAATTTTTGGTGGAACTTTTACCACAACTTTACTTCTACACCTAGTTTTGTTTGAGTAATGCCGCCGGCTAGAGGTGTACAGTCTTACCCAACTTATATGGTGCGTCGTGAATCTTCGTTCGCGCAGAAAATAAAGTATGGTCCGAGGATTAACGAAAGAATGCTTAACACTTACAATCAACCTAAGATCACTATTATAAGGTTCATAATACACTGCAGCTGTTAGTTCCATCTCACTCATGCCACGCGGCGATCGCTAAGATGGCGGGGCGGCTGCCGACCAATAGCGGTCAATTGCATTTCCCGCGCTTTGAAAATTCATCTTCTGCGCAGGTAGAACTGCGATGTTCAACAGCTGCAGTGTATTATGAACCTTATAATAGTGATCTTAGGTTGATTGTAAGTGTTAAGCATTCTTTCGTTAATCTTCGGACCATACTTTATTTTCTGCGCGAACGAAGATTCACGACGCACCATATAAGTTGGGTAAGACTGTACATGTTAGCCTATGCCTCAAGTTCACTGACATTGCCCAGCTGATAACTAGGGTTGAACGATGGTTAGTTTTGCAGTAAACTTTGACGTGTAATAATTCATTACCGTAACTACTTACAGATTTATAGTACCTCCAGACTACTTCGAAATATGATGTGTATGCGTAGTTTCAGTATTACTACACCTTGCTGTTACACCTTGTATAATCGAGGTTGTGTAGTAGTAAGCAATAAGCATATTATGAAATTACAAGTCAGCCACCACCCCCTACATCACTTCAACGCCCCCTAATTTTTTCTTGGCCCCTTACCGCCCTAACCCTCCAGCGCCACAAGGGGGCGTTATTTGAGAACCTCTGATCTAGGATGTCAGCTACCTCCATTCCAAATTTCATCATAATTGATCCAGCGGTTTAAGCATGAAGACATAACAAACATACAAACACTCGCAAACATGTGACTTTGTAATATTAATGCACTGTGTAGCCGCACATGAATTTCTGAATGCTGAATCTGAACACTAGGTCATACCATACTTTAGTTTTGATCAATTGTTTGCTTCAAATCATGTTTTATATCTATTAATTACTTTTGTACACATAGAAAATGCACAAATTCATATAGGGAAGGAAACATTGAATAAGGAAGGCAGATATATGATACAGGTTCTACCTCTGTGACATCTATCTCCCTTATTAGTTACAAACTGGCCACTCTACAAATTGTAGGTACCTACCTACCTATTATTGGATTTAACAATACACCCAATTTACCTGTAACTAATTTGCTCTAAATACCATTCACATTCCTAATATGACAGAAGTTAATTATAGTGCATAATATTTGCTTTCATTTTGTGTTTTTTTTTTAACAAATCAACATGTTTTTTGAATGACCATTTACACACAGGAAAGTGCAATTATTTGATTTATGTGTGAAACTAATTTGTGGGTTCAATAACATATTTTCTTGTCAAAGTCAAAGTCAAATCATTTATTGTAAATAGGCAATAAAATCGCACTTTTACAAGTCAAACACTTCAATCTACTCAGTCTGGTTACTTACTGGTTTTATTAGCAGCATTGCACTTTCATTATATAGGTAGGTATAAAAAATGTATAGTAATTACTAGGTATATTCCATTGTATTACAAATATTTCTAGCTTTTAACTGATTACTGATCCAACAATTAGCAGAGAACAAGCTGCTTAGATTGACAACACAACACAATAAAAAAAAACTGCATACAAACAATGAAGATTTGTAACAAAACAATAACAATTCACTCACCTCTATACTTCTTGTGGCAAATTCCACTCCTATTGTAGATTTAGACTCTAAATTGAATTCATTTCTAGTGAAACGTGAAAGGAGAGAGCTTTTCCCCACTCCAGAGTCTCCAATGAGGACCACTGAAACAAAGAAGGCACAATAAACACTATTATATCCCACTAGATAGACATTAAATAACGTTCTTTATTAATAAATCTCCAGTGGCATGCCGCATTCTCGATTAGATCACAGCGATACGTCGAAAGATGAGTCACGAACCTCGAAAATTTACGCAAAAATCGATCAGCGAGTCAATCAGCTGACGCTACAACAAACTATGATAGACTTATTGAGTACTTTCCAGGGCAAAGTGGCGGGTTTGTGACATCCTGGGATACTAAAAGAGGATTCGGGGTATATTACACTATGAAACAAAGGGGATAATAACATCAGTCGCTTTTTTCTACGTCACTGGGAGATGAAACAATGGGTCATAATTTTATGTTAGAGATAAACGCTTTTTGCGTTTTGTAACGAAAGATTATTATAGATAGAGTATTTCTACACAACTTACCTTTGAACAAGTAATCATATTCGTCCTCTCTTGTGCCCATTTTGATATAACAAGAGAGAGCTTTGAAATCGACGTCAAAATCGGTCAACTATAAAACGTCAACGGTCAAGTGCACGTAAACAAAAATAACTGTGGACACAAATATCACAGCCTCTGAAAATATTACACAGTATTCTAAATATCACTTTTGAACTGGGATTACTGGGATTTTTACAGGTTTCATGGAATAAAATCCTAAATTGTCATAGGGACAAAATGGCGGATTGTTTTACGCCCCTCTTGGGTGCGTTCGGATCGGAAGTTAAAAGAAAACTTAAAAGTTTGGACGTAGTAGTTTATTTTCTATACAGTTTTTTCAAGAATGATGTCTAAAACGTATGAACCCTTAACAAATAGAAATTAGAAAATGGGTGCAAACATCTTTTTAGTAAGAAAGAAACGAATCCCAATGATTTTATTCAATAACAAATAATTATCAATAAACCTGAATTTTTAACATATTTCAGTTTCGGAACGTACTTTCAATGTTGACAGTTTGACAAAATATTATTGAAATGACGTCATTCTGCCAAATTTCTATGGTGCCAACATAATGTCAATAATAAAAGGTAGGTACAGCTGTCTAAAGGTACCTACCTAATTTCGAGGGTGGCGTGGCCCCGCCCACCCCACCGAAGCTGGGGCTGGTGCTCAAGCCATAAATAATTATATTTCAGATAAATGAGTGGGTAGGTAATACTGCACCAATGTTGTTAAAGCCTAGGTAGGTACTTTATTTATTTAAAGTGTTTCTTTTTAATTATTTGGATACCTAGTGTTGTCCCGTAAATAATCGGAATTGCCTACTTACGCATATTATGGACCTACCTTTTCGGTTTTAAAAGAAAATAAAAATCAGACTGTGGACATGCTTACAACGAATTCTTCAATGAACTCTTTCTCAAAATATAATTCAATGATTAAACATTATAATAGGTAATGTTTGATTGTACCGAGGGTCAGTTATCAGTACATCGCATACTCAACGAGATACGCAGTAGAAATAAAATAATAGAATGTTTAGGAGCCCACGAAACCTACCGTTTGAGAATGGCCCTTCTGGTGTTGTCCTAGCTACGTCCACCTATATACACACCAATGCTGCCAATCTGCAGAATCTACATCGACGCATTCATCGATAACGATTTTTTGATGGTCGCGTTCAATTTTTTTTAAATAAAAAACATGAATGAAACAAAATTCATTTTTTATTGCACTTTCTTTACATTAAATACCTAACAAAAGCCTAAAACCTAATTACTACAAATAAACAGAATAATTACGCCGTAGCGGCGACGGCTTCACCCTCATCATCGCTATCTTCTTGCACTTGCTTAGACAGCTCACGGTCGACATAGACGAACGGATCTATCTTGAGTTTCTCAGGGGATGGTGGACTGGTTATGATGCACCTGAGAAATAATAAACGTGTTGGTTGGTTTTCTTTGTTTTACTTTTTTTTTAAGTAGACCCATGCACAGGCACAAGGATTTCTCCTGTATCGTGATCGTGGGTACCGTTTACAGAAATAATTTCACATACACATAACACCCAGACCAGAAACAAATTTCTGCGGATCACACAAATATTTGTTCCGGGCGGGAATCCAACCCGCGACCCTAAGCGTAGTAGTCCGAGAGCTCAGCCCCTACGCATATCGCATTGTAAGATTCGAAGTAAAAGTTAATGTTTGGCAAATGATGGATAACTGGTAATTTAAGTATGGTTTGCTGACCTGCCACGGGATTTGTCTATCAAGAATCCTTAGCCCTGGCTGCCTCAAATGGACCAAAGCAACTTTATTGTATCAAAAAACGCAGTTTACTGATGTTGTTTATTGAATTTAGAATTGGTATTGTATATTTGCGAGATGTATATAGTATAGGTAGGTTTCTATACTTTTGTAATGTGGTAATTTATGTACATTCATACCTAGTAATGAAAAGCCCTTCTCTCTTAGGACGGACAGCCTGTAGATCCTTTAGTAGGGCTTCAATATTTTCAGCTACTTGCTTCTGGTCCATATTCAACTGTAATAAAGGCATGCATTGATAGTTTCTATATTATTATCTGAATGCTATGCTAGCATGTCATGGCCAGTAATTTGCATTTTTCATTAATTTAAGAATGATTCCATCTATAAATCATTCTGAGTTCCTTACCCGTCCCACAGCCACTTGTACGGATCCAAAGTTGTCCTGCCTGTCATCCCTCACGACTCGATACTGAGTACCTCCCGCAAACTTCCTGACCAAGGCAGCGAGGTCGGTGTCCAGGGTGCCCGCCTTGATCGTGGGGAACTTCTTCTTCATCAGCCCCCGGATGGGCACCAGCTCCGTGATGATGTTTGGGTGGGCGATCACATAGTCATATTCGAAGATCTTTATTTGACCTTCCTGAAAATGTGGATAAGGGATTTGGTCTGTTTGTTTGGCAATGATGTTGTGTAAAGTAGAAAATCTGTCTCCAGCCCCCTATCGGGGTATTCCAGCCAGGTGAGATAGTGGTCAAATACTAGTCTCTAGAGTATAAAAAAAAATTACCATTTTTATATATTGGTTGCACTGCTCAAAAGTTTGTAATGGCTATCAGTTAAGAACAACTGGAACCATGCCCTTCATTGTGACAGTACTGACAGTACAAATTATTTTTATAATTATACACTAACATTTGACTAACTATCTCACTGTCTTGTCTTTAGTGACAATGTGGAGGAGGGTGGGAAACACGCTCAGTCTAAAAACATGAGAATTGCCCACCTGTATCTTCTTGATGAGCTCGCCAGCCCCGACAGTGGTGGCACCGGCCTCCTGCACCTCTTTCACCAGCTCTGGGCCCTTGCAGAAGGCCAGCACTGTGCGCTCCTCGTCACGCGGGAACGAATGCGGCAGCAGAGAAAGCCGCGTGAAGCTATCCATGAAACGATTCTGGAAGTTGCAACAAAATTAATTAGGCAATTATTAACTCTTGAAGTATTTATATGAGGTGTATGTGTCTACCTATAAATATCCTTATTTATGTCTATCCTTTATGCCCATCTACTCTAATATTATAAAGAGGAAAACTTTGTTTGTTTGGTTGTAATGAATAGGCTCCGAAACTACTAAACCGATTTGAAAAATTCTTTCACTGTTGGGATGCTATGCTATCCCCGGGTGACATAGGCTACCTTTTATCCCGTAAAAATTAATGGTTCCCGCGGGATAGCAGTTAACGCGGATGAAATCGCGAGGTGCTTCTAGTGTAGTAATAAACTGGTTGTGAACCTGATCAGCTGTTTCTTTTACATCCGCCTATAGTTGTTTACTACATTATTTAAACCACATTGTGAAATGTAAATTGTGTATTTGGGTATGTAGGCAGAAGAGAGAAGAAAGAATTTATTTATTTTCATACAGTTCTTATACTACCCGTATAATCAACATTATCTTTAATACACCTATCTTAACATGAAAAAAAGGGATTACCTTCTTCGCTGCAGCCATGTTGAATTCAATCTGCGCGTACACATATGCATCCGGCTGGTTGTACATTGTCGGGTGATGCGTCTCCTGGTGCGCCTTCACCGCATCCTCCGCAGAGAATGTGATCCATCTATGGTACTTCAGGGGATAAACATCATCTCTGGGAATAGCTTTGGACAAGTCGTCAGCATGCTTGTTGGTTACTATTTTGGACAACCTGTAATATTGAGAATGCTATGTATTTATATTACATAGTTAGGGCTATTTATGTGTTACCTAGTTTAATATAGATAAAAATCAGTTTGTCCCTAGACTCTTCATATGATGTAATCATTAATCATTAGATAAGTTTTATTATTCCTAGAAAATGGTAGAATAGAAGAACCTATTATTTAAACCATAGCTTACAAGATACATAGAATAATGTACATTACAACCCCTTGAATTCATACCTAACTAGGATATTTACATTATTTAAAGAGCTTATTCGTTTAGGCGAATATGTTGCTCTGTGGGGTAACATAAAAAACAATTGATTACAAATCAGTTTAAACATGGCACTAACAGCTCATCAAACAAAATTTTACAAAGTCTAAGATCATATTGGCTTTATCTGACATCAGACGAAATAGGTATGAGTTACATAATCCAGTGGAGCTGTCCCCAAACAATTGATGTCTCGGTCCTTGACCCCTAACTAGGATTCCGAGCATTTAGTGATTCAGGCACTACAAAGACTCCCGGCCCAGTAATATGCAGATTATCGGTAACTGTGTTTAGTAAGCAACTGATACCAACTCACCTATCCTTTCCTCTTTCATTGTGAGGGATGAATCCAACTTTAGTTAATTCAACTTTAACTTTCTTTGCACGGGCCTTGGCTCTTGTGCCTTTACGAGCTGCATAGTACACTGTAGCTGTGTGAATAGATCTCTAAAAATTTAAAACCACACACAATGACAATGTAGGTAGGCATATTCAGTGACACTATATACAAAACTTTAAGAATTTTATCAGGTATTGAAGCAGTATACACTATAGAGATAATCTTACCAGACTTGCTGAATTACAAGTATACAATGATACAGAAGTGTTGAACAGAGAACCTGCAAATTTAATAAAATAGTCATTAATTCCTAGATACGAATAGATAATACTTTAGGTATATTGTACTTGTATATTGTATTGGTGTACATTGTACACCAGTTATTAAAATATACACATAGAATGGTACAAAAAGCTCCTAAGGACTATGGGCGGCCTTATAGCTAAAAGCGCACTTCCAGTCAACCTTTGGATGGAAATAAATAACGGAGAGTGACGGAGAGAGGTTGGCGGTTCCTAACACCTATTTATGTTCAATGTAAATAGTGTAGGTAAATATTTCAAGACAAATGGAGAGACTAAAACTCACGGAATAAAGGTCCAACCATACTGATAAATTACTTTAAGACTTTTTCTTTGATAAAAACGATTTCATTTAGATAATATTGGAATTCTCTACTTTTTATATTCAACTTTTGAGGTTATATATTTCATAAACAGCGCAGAACAAGATATTTGACGTAGGTTTTTTTTTATCTGTCTACATTGACACTTTTTTTTGTTTTAGTTATGGCATTAATAATACTTGACAATGGCTAAATGCATAAAGCGTGGGAAGCCATAACTAAACCAAAAATAAATAGGATATGTGTGTACAAATGTACACCATCGATGTACCTATATTGTACATTTGTACAATCCATGGTGTAGGTACGTACACAAATGAAAAGTATCGATTCCTACTCTATGCCAAGTATCGAACCAAAAGAATCGATACTACCTGGTACCGAGTATCATTTTTTAGAAGTGACTAAAACGTGAAATAATAAGTGCCTGATCACAATATACATAATTATATATTACAACACAAACGCTAAAACCAGTACTCGTAACAGAATAAGCTCTGATCTAAGATAAGACAAGACAAATAAATTTATTCCTCAGTTGCAAGTTTTATTCCACATTATTATGTAATATCATAAGTAACGGGTGAAATCAAAACATGAGGGACAAAAGTATCAAGTATAATTGCGAAAGTATTGATACCTAGTAAAATACTAGACCAAACGTATCGAAGAGGAAAATACTAGGGTAGGTATTGTATCCAATGGTGTCGATTCGATACTTTTTGCCTAAGTCTGCCTATGTCTGTCTACCTACTGCTTAACCCAACCCTATTTTTATTACAAACAAAACCGACCGCGACGCGACCGACGGACGGACCGACCGCTAGCGTAGCGTTTGTATTCTCTTTGCCGACCGCTGCGGCCGCTGTCGATCGAACGCATTTCAAAACACTTGTTGTAAGATTTTTTAATTATGAATATGTGAATTTGGCAGCAATATGAATTGAACCAAGACTGATTTTTCGAATATTATAAACAGATAGGTGTGTAAGTGTAAAATGGAGACAATAAACTGTGGTTTATTGGCGATTTCGCTGTGTGTTTTGCTGTGGGGTGTGGCCGGCCAGTATGAGTGGCAAATACGAGATGCTTTCGATGAAGTTCGTGGTAAAATGGACAAGATAAACCCAGACAACTGCTTTATCAGCCATCAGGACGACATGTACTTACCCGAGGACTCCGTGTCCCACCATCCTGACGTCAAAGAGATCAATATCAATCCTGTGTTCCCGAATCGTACTGCGATGCTGCATTTGCACAACATGGCTATGAACCGTGCGTTTTTCTGGAGCTACATCCTCCAGTCCAGGTTTATACGACCTGCCATCAACGACACTTACGATCCGGGCATGATGTATTACTTCCTTTCATCGGTTGCCGACGTCTCATCCAACCCTTACATAAACGCCAGTTCAATTTACTTTTCGCCGAATATGTCATACACATCGTCTTACAGAGGTTTCTTCAATAAGACAATGCCTAGATTTGCGCCGAGAGCGTACCGCGCTGATGATTTCAACGATCCCGTCCATTTACAAAAGATATCAACGTTAAACACATTCTATGTTGAAGATCTGGGTGCCTTCGAGACAGACAG
This sequence comes from Hylaea fasciaria, assembly GCA_905147375.1. Taxonomy (NCBI): domain Eukaryota; kingdom Metazoa; phylum Arthropoda; class Insecta; order Lepidoptera; family Geometridae; genus Hylaea; species Hylaea fasciaria. The sequence continues at coordinate 1,149,069 of LR990200.1, forward strand.
CTTGTCAAAAGATTATACGTCTGAATTTTACCGTACTAATGAGTGGTACAAGCTGTGGTTGCCCGATAGAGTAGCAAAGAGGCACGATACAAAGACTACATACCAGGTGGAGATCAGATATGCAAATAATACAAATGAGACATTTACATTCCACGGACCACCTGGAAATGATGAGGTTTGTTACTAATTTTATTTAACTATTGTGTTAGAGGCCCCTGAACCAAGAACCATTACTTTTGAGAAGATTTCTTGTTTATTCGTTTTCATTTATTGAGTTTTTAAACTGTAATTGCCATGGTCCGACCAACTACATCATGGCACTATTCTCATGATTATTAAACTAGATACAATATTTCTTCACTAGGTTCCTGGTCCCGTAAACTGGACACGTCCGTATTTCGACTGTGGCAGGTTGAACAAATGGCTGGTTGGTGCAGTATCGCCTGTTGCTGATATCTTCCCCCGACATACACAGTTCAGACACATTGAATATCCAACGTGAGTAAACTATGTAGTTAAAACTACGAGCCGTTCATACTAGAGTGAAAATGAAATTGATAATGGTCCAACATGGAGAAAAAAGCAAAATAAATATGGCACAGCAAGTATGAGCAGGTATATCCCTTACCATCATGTGAAAAACCTGCATCCTGTTAATCCTATTAAAAAATAAACAATGGAGACATTAACATTTGTGTTGGTGAGTGTCAATTACGTTTCATTTTGCATAAAGCATTTCTTGGTTCAAAATGCATTGTTTCATAGGATAGGTGATAACTATATTATGTATGTATTGTTAAAGTTTGAATTAAACTTCTACAAGGTATATTAAGAAGAAAACAATCTGAAACATCATAATATAAACTCAATCATGAGTCTCGCCTATTGTTTTTATGTGATGTGGGATTGCACACAAAGTAATTCTGCTTTTGTAGCCAACTTATTATTATAATGTAACGCAGGTATACAGCAGCAGTAGTGATGGAGCTGGACTATGACCGGATAGATATAAATCAATGCCCACCCAGTCAAGGAAACGATAGACCGAATCGGTTCGCATCCACCGCTAGATGCAAAGAAACTACTGAGGTAAGACTAATAGACCTAGCAGTATTATTTATTTATTTATTTAGCCCGTTATACTGGGTGAGAAATTTAATCTTTACAGCTGTATCATTTGGTAGTTTTGCTATAGGATGCCCCTCAACTCAGTGTGCCTTTTGGCAAAGGCCTCCTCCAGTGATTTCCATTGCTTCCTGTCTTGACCAACTCTCCTCCATTTTGGTCCCACAGTAAGTTTCAGCTCATCTTCCCAGCGCATTAGTTGTCGTCCTCTACGTCTCTGGCCATCTCTTGGGTACCAATTCGTTATAATTTGGAGCAGTATTATAATATCTAAATAGAATAATAACTCAGCCTGTAACTGTCCCACTGCTGGGCAAAGGCCTCCCCTCATTTTCGTGAGGAAGCTCTTATCGGTATTCTGTGGGTGTGGTTAAAAGCTATCCATAGATGTGTTACGACAAAAATACCTGTGCCGTCCGCAGTGCGAGCCCCTGCACGGCTGGGGCTTCCGCCGCGGGGGCTACCAGTGCCGCTGCGCCCCCGGCCACCGCCTCCCCAGCATCGTGCGCCGCCCCTACCTAGGGGAGATCATAGAGCGCGCCACCTCCGATCAGTACTACAACAACTTCGACTGTAAGAAGATTGGATGTGAGTGGCTGATTTTTTTTTTTATACCTAGGTATTTTATTTCATAGAGGTTTTAGTTGGACCACTATCTCACCTGGAGTAAAGTGATGTTGCCGTCTACGTAACCTGCTATGCAATTGATATGATTTTAAAATAATTTAGAAGAATTCTAAGTAGAAGTCCAAGCTAAAATGATTCGTATTTGAGTCCAGCCAATAACTCTGGCGTGATAGGCGGCAGTGGCCACTAACCACCGGGTGGGCCGCCTGCTTTTTGCCGTCATTTTCACATGTATAAAAATGTTTTACCTTTTTTTTTCCGGGGACTTTTAGCCACTCAGCTGTAGCCATGACATAGCCCCATACGTAGATATAAAAAAGTTAAAATCAGTATTTTTCTATCATTTTTCTTTTATTTGTGGCCTTTGATCACAAACCGTGAATTCAATTTCTGTTTTCCAATAAATGAAGGATATTCTCGCTTCTAAGAACCATTGTTCTGCCACTCCAGGGGTCCAACGCCTCCCTGTGCAATGGGAGAAGGCGCACCCCTTCCTCCGAGCTATCTACAGGGACAGATACTTCGAGTATGTCAACTCTACCAGCGGGCCCGAGTCGCTGCACACAGAGAGGCTTAACGTGTATGAAGCGCTCAACTTCATAAGAAGTGTCCAGCCGCATAACTGTTCCAAGTAAGATTTTTTTTTCAAATCATCTTAGCATCCTTTTCTGTATTCAATTTACATTAAAAGCGTGTTAACCGACAATGCACGATTCGATCAAAAAGCAACGTTATTTCGTTACAGATACAATCCAACCGATCTATTCTTGAACGGTGACATCGCATATGGCGCGGAGGAACAGTTGGAGAACCAGGCGAAGATGGCGTTGCGACTTGCTAACTTCATCAGCGCTTTCCTACAAGTGAGCTCAGTGTTGTTTTTGTTTTTTCTATGCGAATTTGAATCTTATTTGTTCTAGTGTACAAACTGGGAATTGAAATGTGAGAATTTGAGTAATCAAGGAGGGGTCTGTGACTTCTGTGAGATCGTGACGCCGCGATAAAATAAAAATCTTCGCTTATTAATTGGGTGCAGTGGATGTTACCACAACAAATAGATCAACCAACATAATATTATCAAACTTTGTATAGTGACCATTCCGTTGGAGTCTTGTTAGTTCAATTTTTTCCATTCTCAAATAACTTGGTCTATTTATGCGTATCTAACTGCGGCTCGCGGTTTCACTCGCGTTGACAAACTATCCCACAGGAACCGTTAAGTTTTAGGGGATAAAAAGTAACCTATGTGTTCGTTTTTCCCCTCAAGGGGATTTTCCAGGGTGGAATAAGCCGTGTTATTCCAGGACTTCTTTAGAATCCGTTTGATCGTTGCGGTGGCGTGAAGAGAGAACAAACATACAAACATTCACACATATAATAATTAATACTAGTAGAATGTCATTCATTCTTGCTAAATCAACAACAATCCTCAGGTGTCAGATCCTCAAGAAGTGTTCAGCGGCAACCGAGTGGCTGACAAGCCACTGACAGAAGACCAGATGTTCGGGGAGACACTCTCCATCGTGCTCGGTGACTCTAAGATTTGGTCTGCAGGTAAAGATCCTTCTATTCTACTATGGCTTGGGGGTTGGTAGAAAATACTGTTGTAACATCTTCATTATCTCCTGCCGGCTGATGGATATCTATGTAATGGTTTCAGGTACTTTCTGGGACCGTAACAAGTTTACAAACAGAACTTTCTTCGCGCCCTTCGCCTACAAAAACGAGTTGAACACCAGAAAATTCAAACTGGAAGATTTGGCGAGGTTGAACAAAACTGGTATGTATTCTTCGAGCCGTTACTTGCAAATGAGTTGTCAAATATAAGCCCGGGGTGGACACAGTACACAAAAGGTACTGAAAACCCCGGAAACAGTCATCAACCAACTGCCCCCACGTTCCCAGACGAGGTGTACACCAGCAAGTCCTGGTTCCAATTCCTGAAGCAGCGCTGGTCCACCAACTTCGACAGCCTGGAGCAGTTCTTCCTGAAGATGAGGATCCGCGACGGCGAGGCGGGCGGGTACCTGAAGCGGTACGAGCGGTTCCCCACCTCGTACCGCGCCGCCAGCCTGCGCCACGGGCACTGGACGCGCCCCTACTACGACTGCGGCGGACACCTCAAGCAGTGGGTGCTCACCTACGCGGCGCCCTTCTTCGGCTGGGACAGCGTCAAAGTCAAGCTGGAGTTCAAGTGAGTCCACAACGGGTTGGGAATTTGTGATACAGATCCGAGAGAGCGGAGAGCCGGTACCGTGCTAGGCTGAGCGTGGTTACCGCCTTCGACTATGTAGGTCAGATGAGACCGATTTTTTTTATACAATCTGCAATCGGCTCTTGAGCCATAATCAGATTTTGTTTGGGTTTGACTCCGACTTTAAGACTAAAGTATTTAAAAAAAGTTATCAAATTTCGTTCAGCCGTTATGGAACTGAGTGGCAAATACATCTTATTTTCACATTTATAGGTCCTACTAAATATTTGTTAGGAAAGATACTGTGATTTAACCCATAGTATCCCATCATTTAGCATATAATGGTTCTCATATTTTAGTTTATAAAGGCGGTAACACATGGAACATTAATGGATTGTGTTCGCAGGGGCGTGGTGGCGGTCACCATGTCGCTCACCTCGCTCGACATCAACCAGTGCCCTGACAAGTACTACGTGCCGAACGCTTTCAAGAGTACGGACAAGTGCGACAGAATGTCTTCCTATGTAAGTAGCACTGACATCAATAAAATGTTAATATTTAGGTATATTTTTTATGCTGTCCTGATTAATGTATCATGACATTTTTGATGAATGAATTAAAGAATAATCATGTTAATGTATTGAAATTTATGTAGAACTTATAAAGTTCTCTTTAAACATAAAATATTAAAATTCACGGTGACAGCAAGCTGTTCTGACGATGTAGTCTGAGGTAGGTAGGGACTCTTCATTGTCTGACTATGTTGACAGTATTTGAGCTCATTTCGACTAGCTTACAACATAATGAAAACTTTATAATGCAAGCCAAGAGATGGCAAGAGACATACGATACCTTTAATACTGATTGCAATTTTCACAAGTACCATGTATACTTCATTATCCATTATTCCTCACGCCATTCTCGTTATCCGTTGCAGTGCGTCCCCATCCTCGGCCGCGGCTTCGAGGTCGGCGGCTACAAGTGCGAGTGCCTCCAAGGCTTCGAGTATCCGTTCGAGGATCCCATCACGTACTACGACGGCCAGATCGTGGAGGCCGAGTTCCAGAACATCATAACCGACAAGGAGACCCGCATAGACATGTTCAAGTGTCGCCTGGCTGGCGCGGCGGGGATACAGAGCAGTGTCGCCACCGTCACCGCTATACTGTGGCTGCTATATAAACTGAGGTAGAATAAGTATGATACAATAATGTAAAGTGAAGTCTTAAAATGTTCGCGCACTAGTAATCCAACTGTCAAACAAGTAATCCAACAATCTGAAACGTCAGCCAACTTTGATTACAGATTAATTATATTGCTATCCTTGTCATTTGTTTAGTGTCAGATAGAGACAACGATAGTTTTAATCTACTGTCAAAGCCAACAAACGTTTAGCATTTGTTGGCTTTGACAGTATGCATTAGCATCGATGTACTACCCAAACGTAACAGAAACTGGCCTTTAGACCGCTACTATGCGGTTTATAATGCGAAGCGACCAAGTGCGGGATAGAATGAATAGTATCATAGAACAGCTGCTCTAAGGCGGGATAAAGTCTTTTGGACTATTAGAACGCAGAGTTACAAAGGGGATAGGCGTCACTTAAAGTCGAGTATTGTTTATGAAGAATTGGCTTATACATACAAATTGTAATAGCCGACTAATACTTCAAATAATTTTTCTCCTTATGCGCATTACCTCTTTTTATTGAGTGCAATCCGTCCTACTCCTACCTCACCTAATATGGTATGTGTAACACACTGACTTTTGTAATGTTATCTATTTTATAGCATTTCCAGGTACAAGGTGTATATAAATGACTTTTTCATATGACATTTAAATATTATGTAGAATAGACAATTAATTTTTGTATCAAAATCCGGCGACTCTATAAGCAATTTTGAATAGCTTTAAATTAAAATGGAAATCGTACATAAAATGGTGGTCCTATATAAAATTGGTTTTGTACATATTGAATAATTGCATTGAAAATCAGGGTTTCATGTTAAAATTATCTTAATTATTACAAGCTTTGAAACAAGACATTTTTAATGTTATATAGGAATCTAGGATCACACTTTCATATCACTATATTTTTATAATACAGCTATTTAGAAAATAGACTAACTTTAGCATGATCTGATTATTTTTAGGTTCTGATTATTATGTTTCATATAATTACATTAAGTTCTTTTACTCTACACATATTTTAATACCTATAGACAATAAGAAGCTGTTTTCGGGTATGTATTCTTTAGATATTATTTTATACTGTGTTCCTTTTTCTATACTTTTTCAATCTCTTTACCATCCTTACAATACTTACATCATATAATAGACTGATATTTTGTTATAGAATCTCTGCACAAGTAGCTAAATACCTTATGATATTATACAATGTAAGTACCTAGTGTTATTCAACTAGCTATTGTAAAAAAGAAGTAGCCTTTAGGAAGTTTTAGAAAGTAATTAAGGTCAATTAATTATTATAATGAGCATATTAATATGTATTTTCTTACAGATTTTGTATACATTTACTTGATGTTATATCAATGTAGCATAATTTATATTCCATATGCAAGTACTGAATTGGGTGATAAATCACGATAATGATTATGTACTTGCAGTTCTACTATATTACATCTGTAAAAAAGCAAAGTGACAAGTTTATAAAATAAAGTAGGTATATATAATAAAAGCTGGTAGATCACTGATGTGTCAGTATGGCACCTATAGGCCATCTAAACCTTTGTGCCCAGTCTGTTAAAACTTATCCGTCACTTAAATTTTATTCGGAGATGGTGAATATAGTTAATTTTGTATTTTGTATCATTCCATTGACTAGAATAGAAAGACTTGAACTGAACTACTTAAAACCGTCCACTTTATGCCTTTTACTATGTGTATTAAATTTTCTATTTTATGGCTGTGTTTCATTCAGTTGTATGGGGGGCACATATTATCTTCATTGAAACTGAAAAGAAATTGCAACTTATTATCTTGGTGATCATGGTTATAAGTACTTAAAAGAATAATCTGAACAATGTAAGGGTTAAAAAGTAAGCATATAACAAGAGTATACCTACAAATAATTCGTAGGTAATACCTACATGATTTAGAGATGTCTGAAGCCTAATTTTCACAATCAGTAGTTGGTGGATGGACAGTGAAGGACATTTACTGAGCCGTGAAGACAGTTGTGCCAGTATCTATGACAAGACTAGTAATTAATCTGGTGAATATACAGTTATTGGGCCTGTGAAAACCTTGTGACCACTCCTCACACTGCACTGGTATAAAACAGAAGTTCCAATAAGGTTTTATACAAGGCTATACCAATAAGATTTAAAGTACATGCATGCATATAGGTACTTACATTATTTAGTAATACTTACTTGATGTTGAGGAGTTTGGTCCTGGCGTAAATAAGAGCTCCTACTAAACCGAAATAAACGGTTATGTACACTAGCATGTACATTATAACGAATGTACGGAGGAGGCCCATTGTGAGGCGCTCCAGCAGTTCTTGTTAATTTATTCATATTGTTCACATGCTTATTTTCATTGAGAATCCATAATTTAATTAGGAATTAAGGAAGGAGAGTTTCTAGCGAAGATTGGAAAGCATTTATTGAAAAGTGTGTTGTTTTTAACAATAATTGATGACGTCCAGTCCACGTCCAATCACAGAAAATTAAACGTTCGCCAACCTTATACATTATTTTTGATGGTTCGGTGGGTAGTAAGAAGTTTATTTGAATTTCCCGCTTTATTCAACATTTCAGCAACAGCGTGTGCAGTACATTTCAATTAATGTGTAATGCTTTATGTTCTCAGAAGATTATCTATTATACTTCAGACCTCATCCTTCCATGATTAACTATGTAGTATCGATCTCCATACGCGCCAATTACACGAATTTCAAAGCCAAAACAAAATTTATTAAAATTTTAGCCTATTTTGTCTATGTCATAGACAATACCCCAATGGCAGCCCTTCAATCATGTCATTCGTTCTTTCGTGCGCGCCATTGCACGTCGCGTTTTTTAATAATTTTGTAAACTATAATCTAATATAATTTTATTTTCAGGAAATTGGGAAGATGATAGGCGGAGACGAAGATTTCTTTGGGGAATATTGTGTCTATTAAAACTGTAATCTTACAGCATTATGTTCAGGGCACTGGTTTAGGCATACTGACATCGTCATGCCTGACAGTATTGTATGGATTTCTTTATACAAAGCAGTGTTTCTTATTACCTATAACAATATAATGTACTTACCTATGTATGAAGTATTATGATAGATACTCCACCCTCTAGCATAAGAGATTTGAGGTGGTGGAGAGACCATACTTTAACTGTTTACACAGTTTTATATTAAATAAATAAATAGGTACCTAGGTAGGTACCTATTGAAGTATAGATTGATCGTATAACCCAATAAGATATAGTATTCGGTAATAAGTTTATCTTAGAATCTTCTCGGGCTCTTTAAAGGTGGGTTCAGGAGCATGTTGGGGGCACGAGATAGCCAAGGGGACATGAAAGGAGGAACGGCAACTTTATACCTAGCAATGTTAAAGGTTTTTTTATTATTATCATAACATCAGCTTCTTACCATTGAAATGTTTCACGAGAAATAGTAAGAATACAGAGGTTTTACTAAGAATAGAGAATAGAACTCTGATATCCTAGATTTATAGGTCAGGTGGTACCAATACCTGTGTACAGGTTCCACACTTTCACTCTATTGCAGAGAGCATTTGTAAAGGAAGTGGTTAACTATGGTTATATGCTTAGATTAGCTATGGTGTTATGCATCCTATGGTTCTTCAAAATAAACTTTTGAGGCTAATGTTCAGTTCAGGCTCACTACTGTAGAGTCAGGGGAGAATTATCCTCGATAACATTATATTAACACAAGAATCTTTTCGCATCCAGAATTCCAGGTGTAATAAGTACCTAGTTATAGGAAGGTACCTATACTTATGTTTGTTCACACTAGTTCAACTCATGTGTTCTGTACGTACCTTGGCACAGATATTGGGAGATAGATGCATTTATTTACAGTGTAAAGCAGCTTTTTACTAGTTATGTGTAAAGAATGAAATATTACTTACCTACTAGTTATTTTTTACCGCTTAGTATATGATATAGAAGTCGTTGACGAAAATCATCAATGGAAAAGCAACAGACATAATGGTTGTTCCCTACTGGGATGGCCAACCTTGGTTCCCGTTGTGAGCCATACATAATATACTTATGTCAAGTATCCTGGCCCCTAATAAAACTTTGCCTTTGTCAGGTTCTGGAGCACCTCATCCACTGCACAAAGATGAGATGAAGATACCTGAATGCAGATATATTGTCTGGGAAACTTGTTCAAGACAGGGATTGTCGGATGAAACATCAGAAATATGCCTGGCATCTTTTCAAGTAACACTTTAAAGTATATATTATACTTAATTAAATCAGGTACATATTTTGAATTGCAGGTTGCCTTTTGCAACTTACACAATAGAGATTAGGTACTTTGAGACAAGAGCTTTGGCTATAGGTACTCTTACAGTTCTTAATGAGAAATTATAAAAGAGGGGCAGCATACAGGACCTCAGCCTGAAAGCAGCTGTTGTAGCTCTAGATATACATATAGGTTGACATATTTGTTCTAATGTTATTGTCAAACGATTGTTAGAGGCATATGGAAACAAGGCCTTGTTACTTACTTGAGCTCAGTAGAAAATCCATTATATACCTAAGTACCTTTAATAGCATTAATAACAGGACACCATCCAGACTTAATAGGACAATCTAACTTGGAAAAAGATAGTCTGAGTGTAAAATTAAAAATCCCTGAAATAATAAAATCTTCAGGTCCAGGTACACATACCAACCAGTGGTAGAGATTTCTTTCTTCCAAGATCAACCTGATGTCTGTCCAGCAAGTACATAGTGTGCATTATTATTTTTATGTTAGCTTCTAAAACCCTCTTTCATCTGTTTTGACATTAGGCCGTTGGGTTAAGGGAACCTTAAAAGCAAGTGGCATTAACGCAGTCATGTTATGGCACATAAATAGTACAAGGCATGCTTCTTCTGCAGTTTAAGAGATAGTTGCTGGAGTAAGTTCCGGAGGGTTACAAAGAATATGGAGGTACCTACCTATGTAGGTAGGTTTATTGTAATTTTCGTATGACCCAGTGAGATGGACCTGTAATATTATAGGTAATATTGTTGTATAATAATTGTACCTTTTCCTCTTATTTATCACAAACTAGATTGTTATGATGTCATCGGCCCCTCTGGTAGGAGGCCTACAACATCAAAAGAGTCGCAGGCAACAGGTGGATGCAAGTGGCAAATTGTTGCTCGGTGTGGCGAGGCTGATGATGATGAGATTGTTATGCATAGTTAAAGCACTGCTTAACAGTTGGGGCTATAGATTACCTTAAAATAATCAGGTACTTATACCTACCTTTGATATGATTAATATTAACTACATTAAGGTTTTGTAAATACCTAGATGACAGTGGTATGGTATGGTTATGTTCACACTTTTTAATACCTACCTAGGATGTGTAATAATGAGAATTAAAGACTGAATTGGATAGAGTAACAATTACTTATGGAAGTAATTTAGGAATGATTCTTGTCGTAAAGACATCTATAAGAGGTATATCTTATAGACATAGGGGATATTGTCAGAATTAAGTTTCTATATTATCTCCTACAACCTTTTATGCTTTAAACATCCTACATAGTTAATCATGGAAGGATGAGGTCTGAAGTATAATTGGTGATCAAACGAACTTACCTGTAAGTGATGTTCGATCATAATTATATGAAGACCTCATCCTTCCATGATCGGTCCCACCCGAGTTTCTCTCCCCAGGTAACTCATATACTCATTCTTAAGATAAGAGTCACATTGGCCCAAAGAGATATAGAAATTCGGAACTGGCGGGCTTTGAACTAAATGACATGATTGAAGGGCTGCCATTGGGGTATTGTCTATGACATAGACAAAATAGGCTAAAATTTTAATAAATTTTGTTTTGGCTTTGAAATTCGTGTAATTGGCGCGTATGGAGATCGATACTACATAGTTAATCATGGAAGGATGAGGTCTTCATATAATTATGATCGAACATCACTTACAGGTAAGTTCGTTTGATCACCAATTAGGCATCATAAATGTTAAATTCACTTGGTAGGTACTTTGCTCTATACCATACAACACATTGACTATGTATTTAGTGTCTTTTGTTTTTGAACGAATCATCAGCCGGAGAGCACATGCGTGACAGTGACATTGATACAAAATACATCACAGCGGGCGCAGCTGATTGACCAATTTGACATTGACATTAATTTGCTCGAATCAAACGAGCAAGACGAATCGAAAATATCGAAATTGTGAATTAATGTGAATGTGAATAGAAATACGACGAAGGAAGGGTGATATTATATTGATTTCAAACTCGATAAAATAAGCAATGTAAGTGTTTTTCTAGATAATAACAACAACTCCATTCAAAATTGTTAAAGTCCTGATAAAAATTGTGTGTAACCTTGACATTTATTCTACCTTGATAACGTAATTTTTAATTTATTCATTCCATTTCTCGTGTTATTTTACGGCTGCTAAAAGAGCATGATATATAATTATTTATCTAACTGACACTGCATTATGTAACCTTAGCCAAAGAAAATAATAATTATAAAACTTGCAAGACAAACAGCACTTTCACCAGGTGCTACTAAAATATTATATTTATATATTCTATTATTCTATTCCGAGACAGTGTGCGTGTAGGTAGAATAAGAAACTACCTATACCTAGGCACTGTAAATACAAAAAAATACATTAAAATAATTATCGAAATAACTTCAAAGACATTTTATTCAGTTTTCAGCAAAAATGGCGAGTTTTGTCAAGAACATGCTAGGTCAACTGAAAAGCAAAGAATTTAGGGATTATTTGATGAGGTAAGTGAGTAGAAAAATATTTTTATTCACATAGAAATTGTCTGTTTTGTACCTACTGTATGGTCGGCATCAAAAGTAGCTTAACATGTTTTAGTTTCCAATTCCATTGTAGATAAGCAATAATAGTTATGTACATTTGTAGGTTGTATATTAAATTTAAGATATGGAGATATTCAACTACTTTAGAGGCCTTCAGTTGTAGATTCGCAAAATGTATATTATTAGGATGTATATTAAATTTAAGATACCGAGATGTTAAGCTACTTTTGATGCCGACTGTACATATACTTTTTGTTGTAACCTATCCCCGAGTACTTATAACAAAATGAGCAGGTTTGAATCGTCATCGAATATTAAGTGCCAACACCTGCGCAACTGTTGCAGTGCCACACAGTAGTTTGCATTGCAAAATCTTGCAGGGCACTGCTTTTTAGTTATCACCCTGAGAGTATTCTGAATATATTTAAACATAAAATTAAATGCAGTATACCTACAAACTTATATGATTTTTGATCCCATGTCTTTTTCAGCACCCATTTTTGGGGCCCAATCGCCAATTGGGGAATACCCTTAGCAGCCATAGCAGATATAAAGAAGGACCCTAGCTTCATTAGCGGCAAAATGACATTTGGTAACTATAATTACATATTAATTAATTATTTAATACTTAACACACTGCACACAAAACATACAAAGTAATACATACTTAATACTAAAGTATTGTAGTAAGTAGTAAGTAGTGAAAGAAAGAAAGTATTTACATTTAACTTTGACAGAAACATGAGAAGAGAAAGAATTTTCTCACTAGACATTTATGCTATCTGAAACAGAATATTTGAAAGGGTACTTTGGGTTAAGGTTAATAATAGTCTACTGTTAAGCTTGGCAATGCAATGTTGATAAAATCAAGTTATATAACAAAAATCCAAATATAACACAAAAAACATTATTATGTGTTGTAACTTTTTGTATTTTGTCAGGCAGTTTAATGGCCTCTGACATGGCTTAACAACTGCTATTGGTTGATAACAACTGACTTTGAGTGTATAACAGTGTAACTTTTCAAAGCACAGCATTCAAACATAAGTAGGTAAAATTGTATATAGGTTCTTATTAAAAAATCTCATTTACCTATTGACTGCATTTTAAAGTTAGTTTTATTTATACATCTGATGAGACAAGCAGGTCGTTGGATGATGGCAAGTGCCGGGCTGCTACTGTTCCTGTAATTATATCAAATATTAATTGAGAATAACCACACAAGAGGAGTTATTATTGACCTTTATTCAACCGTCACATTTGACTGATCACTGATAATATTTACTAATAGTAATAAGACAAACACAGATCACAATAATAATTGTAAACCATAATTATCAATAATTACTGAACAGTTCAACTAGTTGCCATAGATCATCAGTTTTTGTTGAAATGTAATTTTTTCATACATCTGGTGGAGACATGGGCTGCCCTGCCCAAAGTGCCCAAACCAAATCTCATTTAATGTTCTGATAGTAGAGTTAAAATTTAGTACATTTAAATTTTGTTAAAGCAAGACAGGGTTCTCAATATTATTTATTATTTGGAGATAGTTTCATGGGGATAGTTAGGAAGTTACACACAGGCATAGAAAACTTATTAATACCCCAGAAGAAGGGATACTTTATTTTTAAATTAAAGCGTAAATGCAGATCTGGCGTTAATATGACATTTTGAGTGAGTCAAGGGACCTATTAAGAATAAACGCGGACGTCGCTATTCCTTAGCATACGGATTTGCTTGTCTTTCGTCTGATTCAGCCGTTTGTATGGAGTGTCCGCACTGTGACACTGGTTACTTAAATAGTTTGATATCAAGTACCATTAGATAACAGGAAAATATCTCAAGTTTTGACGGCGCGTTTGGCGTAGTAGCTGACTGCTGCGCTAGGTGTCGTTGGTTCAATTCCCGCCCGGAACAAATATTTGTGCGAACCACAAATATTTGCTTCTAGTCTGGGTGTGATGTGCATGTAAAATTATATGTCTGTAAGCAGTACCCACGATACTGGAACAATCTTAGTGTGGGGCTATGTTTTATTAAAAATAATAGAAAAAAAAAGCTTTCATACTCAGCACCTAATTTTTAGAGACAGTCACGTCAACAGAGTATGGTACTGACGCCATAAATCTATTAAACTCGTACTATGCTTATCACGGTGCCATTGAGCAAGTAACACTGGTTTACAGTGCCATATTATCATTATTATCTCAAGTGTTCCTCCTCTTATCAGTTTACAACTTGATTGACAGGCTGGATTTGTCCCTGTAATAAAATGCCATAATCCTATTGTATACTCGTATTATATCTGTACAAATTTGTAATTCATTTCAAGATAATATTTGAATAGTTCTGGTCAAAGGTAGACATTTTATTGTAGCTAAATTAAGATATACTAATGCCGTTACAAAGTCCAGGTTTTGATGTTATCGTATTATAATATTAGTATATTATCAAGGCGAAAATTTGCTAGTGTGTTTGTATGTAAGTTAAACTATTCACGCTCAAACAGCTGGACCAATTATGATGAAATGTAGTGTGGAGGTAGCTAACACCCTGGATTAACACGTAGGCCACTTTTTACCCTGAAAATAGCGGGTAACACCACGGTGCGGATCTAGTATACTATAATTATATTATATCACACACATATGAAATGTTATTCTTTACTAATCAATTATATTGTCACCAAAAATAGTTATAAAAGTAAAATACCTAACTACTAATGATTATTTATGACATACGTTAAAAACACCTATCCTCAAACAAACATACATACATACATCTCACATACGAACACACTTTAACTTTCACAGCGAGTAGAAGAGTTCCCAACGTGTTACACTTGTGTAACGGTGTACTTCGATGGGAAAAAAAACTCCCAACGAGTCGCACCGTGGCCAGTGTGCCTAGTGTGAGTTTTGCCAATTTCTTTACGCGCTCGGTCCGGTTAGCGTAAAGTGACTGACAGTCGCTAGATGGTGCTGCTCTTATACCATACAATTTCAAGTTTACGCTAACCGGATCGAGCACGTAAAGAAATTGGCAAAACTCACACTAGGCACACTGATGGTGTGAGTCGTCTGGAACCAGTTTGATGCGTTTCGTATTCTCAACGGGAAACCGTTTCGTTTCAGCCCTGTCGCTGTACTCGCTGATGTTCATGAGGTTCGCGTGGAAAGTCCAGCCGAGGAACTTGCTTCTCTTCGCGTGCCATTTCACCAACGAGGCGGCGCAACTGACGCAGGGGGCCCGGTTCCTCAAATACAACTACTTAGGAGGCAAGACGGAGGAGAAGGAATTGAAGAAATAAATAGGCCAGCGATGGACGTTGGATACCAATGCCTTGGATCTAGGAAAGTGACTTTTGATAAGTTAATTTTATATTAATGAAAGCATTGAAGCTCTAAAGAAGTGACAGTATCGAAGGCACAGAGTTAATCGAATTAGTATCTGAAACTGATTAAGAAATAATTTTAACTGCATTGTAACAGTGATCAGGTCAGCTGCCTGATAGTAAGTGCCAGGCCTGCCCAAAACAATCTTATAAGAGCAGAAGTGTAGAGTGAAACTCGAAAATACGTAAATCCGCAAGAAAACAAAATTACACAGTAATATTAATTTATCACTGTTATTGGGCAACTTTTTTATTTCTATGACAGCAAAGAAAAGATAGTTACCATGGTCAAAGCGAAGGCTGTGTGATTTCGTATAAAGTTTTAATTTTGGACTTTTATAAAGAATCCTTTTCAAAAGAAACTACCTATCATGTTTGTTGTGACCTGTTGGTTGTTATTTTATCAGTTAATTTGTATATTTTAAAACTTGTTATATTTAATTACTTGTTCGAATAATATAAATCTGTATAATATAAAATATTGTATGGTAAAAGTGGCAAAGCAATTTTAGATTTAATCGTAGATCTTTTTGCCTGTTAAAAACTTCGCACGCACTATGAAACTCTACAAGTCACTAAAAAAAGTAGTGATTACACTTACTATTACTGTATATATACGCTTGTTGACTATGAAAGCCATTACCACACAGGAGCGACATTATCGATCCAATAAATGCGTCCCGCGTTGTTATCACACATCTGCGTTTTTAACTCACGACTAGCTTGCTAGCTTGCTTTTCTAGGGTTAAAAATGCAAGGTGTGTAAGGTCGTGCGTGTCATTATACAAGATTTACTAATAAGAGATATCGCAAGGACGTCTGCGTTGTTATCCATCGATATTATATCGTCGGTGTGGTGGTGCCTTTAATTCACAGTGCCTGCCCTTTTGGGCTAGGCATTGTTATCTAGCTGTTAATAATTTAATCAATATCCCTTTGACTACGTAATCTAGACAATTATATCTAGTTATTAAATATTTTATCATAATGTTATTTGTAAAAAGTCGCTTTACTAGTGCATTCTTGCCGTGGTTAGTTCCAAGTAGTGTAATAGGAGAATGTAAAAGCAGTAAGGGCATTCGTGCAGATCTGATTCTACACACATAGGTATACGGCGGCTGCCGACCAATAGCGGTCAATAGCATTTCCCGCGCTTTGAAAATTCATCTTTTGCGCAGGTACATCGGTAAGCCATATCAGTTGGGTAATACTGTACGCAGTTTCAAATAAAATTCTTAAAAACGCCTTAACAATTAAAATTATTAATAAATGAATGCTGCGGCAGCATTCGTTGAAGGACGTAACAAATAAAGTCAAAGTCAAAGTCAAATCATTTATTGTAAATAGGCAATAAAATCGCACTTTTACAATATTATAGTACTCGAATAACAATTATCATAAGAAGTTTTGTAGGTCCTGAAACAGTCTTTATGTAGAGATTTTAATACTAAGTCGTAATTATTGTAACAATACATTACTAGGACTTCTTAGTTTAGGTTAAACGCTTAAAGATCTTAAAACGATTAGCTAAACATCGTTTGACATTGCCTTTTGTAGATGTGTAGTATCGTCGAAATCACACATACACATGTGTGAGGGTGTGTGTGTGTGTCAGATCGTTTTCACTCGAAAGCCCCTACCTTTGTTATAGTTTATGAAAAGTGTAGTGCAAATGTTTATTGTAGGTAGGTGCGTACAACTGTGTGCCTATTGCGAGTTTTGACAATTTATTTACGCGCTCGGTCCGTTTGGCGTAAACTTGAAATTGTATGGAATAATAGCAGCGCCAGCTAGTGACTGATTCACTGACGCTAGATGATGCTGCTCTTATTCCATACAATTTCAAGTTTACGCCAAACGGACCGAGCGCGTAAATAAATTGTCAAAACTCGCACTAGGCATACTGGTGTTGTAAAAGAGTTTATGTTACGTTACGAATTTACAAGTGTATTTTGGAATATATTTATTGTGAATTTTAATATTATACTCTGTTATTGATCTGTTGTATGCTGTTTAATTTATTAGTACTACTAAAGATTTGAAAGGAAATAAGTAGGTTGGTGTCTGCAAAAACGAAAGCGTTTGCTTGAAATAAAAGGTACTTCCCTACCGTGAATCAGGGTGAATAGGAATCCAGGGGGGTAAATAGGGACATATATTATGCAACTTTTAGCTTTATATTTTAGTCCCTGGTTAGAGGCCATTGCGTTAAAAAGTGGCCCGTGGAGGCCGTGAGAAGTGGCCCAAGACTTATTTGTTTGTTCCTATTCAATACCATTATTCTTAATCACCCTTACTTACCTTCTTAGAAGTTAAGAAGAAATTAAAGTTATGATATCCATGCCAACTAGAAAATGGACCTAGCCGTGGTATTATTATGAATTAAACGTCTGGACTCTGGACAGCCGCGTAAATGAGCGGTAGAAGAAACAATTTTATTCTTCGTTCTTTGGCAGTGATGTCTCCACAGAAAACCACTTGAAAAAACTCGAGGAGGCACTTGTCTTCGATCTCATATTTTTGTGTTTGTTTGTGTTTTCTTTTTTTATAAAACGTAGCCCCACACTAGGATTGCTCCTGTATCGTGGGTACCGCTTACAGACATAATTTCACATACACATCACACCCAGACCAGAAACAAATATTTGTGGATCGCACAAATATTTGTTCAAGGCGGGAATGGACCCCGCGACCCCTAGCGCAGCAATCCGATTGCTCGGCCACTACGCCAAACGAGCCGTCGAATATGTAATGGGCAATTGCCACCTTTCTGAAGCTCTAGATCTGCACTGTTCTTATAACGAACCTTTGCTACGAAATACCATCCCCTTTTTCAAATTACAGATAACATTTTCGTTTCCAGCTCATAATTATAATGGTTCCCTCAAAGTAAAGCCTGGGTAAATTACGAGAAACAAAAATAGAAATAGCGCGCAAACTAAATGCGGAATATAGTTCAGAGAGTATTTTCTCGCCCTTTCACGTATTCCTTTGAATACCGTAGCAATTATAATTTTCAGTCGCACAATATCGCGCGACCCAGATCGTTGTGGCGTATTCAAAACACTGCCACAGTGAGCGTGTCTCGGCAGACTATCTCGTAGATCTTTCAGGTTATCGAGAACTAAGACAGAACTATCAACAATCGGTTGTATGTCAACTTCACGTACCTACCTACACTACAATTTATTTATTGAAACATACAGCCTTAAAGAGTGTAGTTTGTTTAACAAGGCACGAAAACGTCAAATTTATACACGCTCGTGAGCATAAAATCGAGTATGGATGAGTCGTTTGAGATCCATTTTCACATCGAGATTGCGAGAAATTAAGTAAGTAAGTGTATACAATTAAAAAACGCTAAGAATATTTTACAAGTAGTCACGTTCACTTTCAAATTAATGATTGTATTTGATTTCAATGAATATATTGTGTAGTATATGGTGCAAGTGCACCCTCTTGCTTCCTGCTGCCGCCGCCCATGCTAATTACCAAAACTTACTTACCTATAGGCACCTACTAATATAATGTTTTGAATTATGCTGAACACACCACTTCTAGCCCGGTGAGGATTTCCAGAAATACCGTTACATTACTCTTATGGAGACATTACGTACTGTAATCTTTCCTCTGTGGCACCACTTGCCCGGGACAATGAAGACGGGCGGCATTGTCGACGTTTCTAAACGCTACCTATTGTTTGATAAACGCGCCTCGCACGGCGGTTTAGTCTCCAGCCCCCATCTCGGTTAGTTCTCGTTAGTTATAAGTTAATTAGGGCATAGCTGTTTAACCGTGGCGGTTTTTAAAAGTTACATCACAGTTGTTTGTTTCTTTTTCGCATGAGAGCTGTATGGCGAGCACGAGATTTTATCGAAAAAGTATTCGTTACGCGTAAATATTTGTTTAAGATTTGATCAGTACCTACTCCTACATCTAGCGGAGCAAGCACGAAAATTTTAACGGTTCGTATCGATAACGTATCGATCAAGGCAACCGTTCGCGTACGCATCTTGTCGATAGCAAGGGCGCTGATCAAATCTCTTTTTTTACGTTAACGATACGAATACTTTCTCGATAGAGGTTCGTGCTCGCCCTACCGGTCTCATAAGAGGACTTCCTACGGGTATCAATCGATAACAACCGGGACCGACGGCTTAAACGGGTTCCCAACGAGTCACACCAGATCCGGTCACAGTTTGACTCATTGGGAGTTTTTCCCATCGAGTTACACTGTCACACATATTGTGTAACACGTTGGGAACTCGATGGAGCTAAAACCAACTAGTCACTCTGTGATTGGATCTGGTGTGACTCGTTGAGAACTCATCACGTCTTAGTGCCCCCTAAAGCACTGAGCGATAATAAATCGTAGGTCATGCAACTACCTACAAATCCCTACGAGCTGCACAAAAATCATCCCTATATCTTTTACCTCCGTAAGTTAGATAAAGCCCCTATGGAATGAGGCGAGCCCAACTTGAAGTATTTCCTCTCCCGAGGTCAAAGTTGCTCAAGTTCTTAAGAATACCTTGCTGTTGTGGGACCTGCGTTGCGGTCGGAATTAGAACTTGGAAAGTAAGTTAGGTAAAGTAACTTATACCGCGGTAGGTGGACAGCTACGAAGGGTGTTTTTATAATAAGTATTAGCTAGGTGCGACCTTTATTGACATAAAGTTACAGCTTTTAGTGTTCCGTACCCAAAGTGTAAAGCTGGACCCTGGTGTATTACTAAGGTTCCGCTATCCGTCCGTCTGTTTGTCTGTCAGCTGCCTGTACGTCACCAGGCTGTATTTCATGAACCGTGATAGTTAGACTGTTAAAACATTATAAATCCTGCCAAAAACTTTGGTCCAAGTGGCTAAGGCTTTAGTATATATATTTGGTCCAAGTGGCTAAGGCTTTAGTATATTTAGTATGGCTAAAGTCAGCACAATTCAACCAAATAATATAATAGCTAAGCAAACAAAGCGCAACTATCCTCACACCTGTTCTGAACAGAACAAACGCTAATGCTATTGTTTGTTATTTTAGTTGCACTGGCGGAATTTCTTTGTGGGAAGTGCGGATACACACGGCATGCGTTTCAGACACGAAATATAGTTAAGTAGGTATGCAGATTCTGATAAAAAAAACGCAAAGAGAGTTACCTACCGAAATACAAGCTGCGGTAACACGATTCGGGGCATTATTTTGAACTTTTTTTAAATCTTCGATTTGGTGTATTATTTTTTTTACCTACTGTAATATTTATAATAGGCATCAAACAACCAGTTCAAGAAGTAAGAAACGACGGTTTTTAAACCACCACATAGTAAAATATTATAAGCTACCGTCACTAAGAAAACGATACAACACCTTCCTACTATTTGTGCGCTGTTTAGATTCTGCACAACACACAAATACCCCACAAACACGAAAACACAATACACAAATTACACATACACGAAAGTACATTATATTATAATAATATATACAAGAAAGTACAATAATAATAAGTAAGTAGATACTTTATTTCGGAATTACAATCCTTGGCTGGAGCCGCGGCCACACGATATATCCTCGAGACGTAAAGTCACACGATAACTAGCAAAACAATACCGCGTGTACCAAAAACAATGAATAGAAACAAGCACAGCGGTCCGGCTGAACACACAGATAGCTTCGAGATTTTAATTAAAGCTAAATTGTTTTGGTCAAATAGCTGCATAGGTTACCTGCCAGGCTCGAATTTAATTTTGGTTATGTAAATACTCCTAGTGGAAATAAAGTTTGCTAACGTTTAACGTTTGGTGGTTAGTATTTATTTTCATGCTATGACTATGTAGGCATAACTAACATGGTTACGGTCGGATAGTTTGCTAGAGGGGCTTAGCAACAAGACTTTAGGTTTACGGTTATAATTTGCTGCTAAACATCACTAACTGTAGAAAAGTAAATACTTACTATATTTCGTAAATTGAGATTTCATATTTTGAACTGGAATAATACAGGCGTTAAGTAGGTAAGGTAGGACCTACGAACCTATACCTTATTGTCGTATTGACGTCTTATTGTTTGTTTGTTTGTTAACTATCCCTACCTATCATAAAAAGTTGTAGAGCGAAATAAATATTACGTAAAACTCCGCGAGAAAACTAAATAAGGAACGTGGAATTTAATAAAATAAAACATGAAAAAGAAAAACAATATAACTCTATGTAGGTACCCCAAGAAAACATCTTTCTTACGACCTGAGCCCGGAAGTAAAAAGAGAAAAACAACTATAACACAAGACTGATTCGTTTCCCGCCTTTTTTCTATGACAGATCGAAGAATATTATCACTGTTTGGGCGGGAAAACTCTTCTGCCGCACTTTCTTGATACATTTGTAATGTAAATAAGTCGGAAAACAGCGATAAACTCGAATCATCGAGCCTGTTTCACGCTGGCTTGCTTGCTTCTTAAGGATTGCAGTAAACAAACATATTACAATGCCATTTTGGGCTCCTATTTATACGTTATGTTTTCTCTATTTATTATGTCAAAAGTCGGCAAAGGTGTACCAATTTTTTATGAGTAAAAGTTTTTTGAACATGCCAACTTAAAATAAACCACCCTGGCAAATAGAAACTATCTGAAAATAAATTATTTCCAGGGTAATTCACTTAACAAATCCCACTCGCTCAGTGCAAAGAGGTTTTATTGCAGTCGATAACTCACCGCGCTTAATTACTAGTCTACCGAAAAAGCCACTCTGCTGGCCATAAGTTTGGAAGAACCTACAAAGATCGGGCGCGGTGCCAGCCTTCAGAAAACAGTTTGAATTTTTCCCGCGCTGCAGCCCGACCGTGGCTGAATGAGTCCTCGCGCTTGCCACGCTCGATTGAGCTTGGAGTGAGAGTTTGCGAACGCGCCCGACCCGCCGTTTCCGGGCGAGGCGCCGGAGTGACGCCGTCCGGTTCCGGGACACGCCAGGCTGGGCTAGAGATGGGAAAGGCGGGAAACTGCCAATGACAATCCTATTGGCTGCTAAAAAGAATCATTGGAGTGGACGAAGCGGGGAAAGGGACTTCGGTGGCTGTTTATTTTTGTTTTCAACAAATAGTTACATTAAAAAAGTAGAATTATATATTTTTTTTAAACATAGATGTCTCGATCCGATGTAGGTCTTTACTAATATTGCACAATTCAGTTTATATACTTTATAATAGCTATTCTACTTGGTATCAACACAATTTTGGCTCTATGAAAGTAAAAAAAAATTGTTGTCTTTTTTTAATTAATCTTCTAAGAACAATTAATGGAGGTACACTATTGCCATCCCTACGCAAAAACCTATTGTTTTCTATGACTGCATGCCCCATACAACACGGCCCGAGAAACCTTCATAAAACCAAACCTCTTCGCTCAGCACTAGCTTGAAGCGCGGGAATCACCAGAAAGAAAAGATGGCGATTCGCACAAAACACACCCATTACCGGCTTTAGCTCCAGATTCCAGTGTACCTACGTTAGTTATTGCTCCACATTTGTACCACTGCCACGTTTGAGACTATAATAGGCGGAATATATATTCAGGAATACATTGCGTGTTTTATTCCACGGAAAAATTGTTGTTTGCCAATTTTAAATTGGCGCGAATTTGTCGTGGTCCATTGGGTATCAATTCAGCGCCCGAGGTGGGTTTAAAACAGTGGAGTTGTTGATTTTGTTGGACATGAGGTATTTATTCGTGGAAATGTTTTCCCGATTATAAAATTTTTCGTGTAGGCCTTGAAAATTCTCTATTTACTCCCATATACAATACAATAATCTTTGTTGAACACCATACCAACTAAACATTTACAATACAGACAAATCTTTAACAAATGCTTCTTTTGCTGTACAAAATGGACCGACATTGCTTAAACCTATACTTACTTTCAGGGGCTGAAAACTTAATGATGAATACAATATATAATATTTAATTTTATGAGTAAATTTAAACACGGCATAATGAAAACATACGTGGTATATGAAAATAAATTATATGATAAAAATTAATTCTTTCAATTACGCAACCATCGGATTCAGAGTTTACATGAAAGCCAGATTAGCTACTATGTACATAAACTTAAAAGCTGGAACTTAAACACTTACGTAGCATTACTCGTAGCGTTTCGTAGGTATATTGAAAGAAGATAACGATACTTGGTTCTGGCTACAGTGTAGCTGATCGTAGCACTCGTAGAGTTAGTTCATACGATTCGTAGAATTCCGAAGTGAAAACGCATCTATCATAATTATAATTATGATTTGAAGAGATTTATGTAATGTATTATATAAGAAGAGCTTTGTGTTCCTAAAAAATATAAAAAGAAGAATTATCAATTGGATATAACAAAACTCAAATGATTTCTTGTAAGAAGAGTCTGAGGTGCGATTTTTGGAAGTCATCGGTGATTCGATGTTATTACCATCTAAAAATAATTATTAACATCGCTAAAATTTTGTATTTCGTTGGTATTTTTAACATAAAAATATTTCACAGCTTTAACCACTAACAAGCGCATGACTGTGTTCCATTCTACGCAGTAATTATAAAAATAAATAAAAAAATCGCCCATTTTAGTGACGTCAAATCCGATGACTTGTCAAAGACAAAATGTCAAAATGCTCAATTTACATCGCAGGCGATCGTAGCACTCGTAGCTTACTCGTGTCGTTCGTAGCACTCGTAGCACCCGTAGCTATTGAATATTAAACGCGCGTCACGCGGCGTTCTGTAGCGCTAATCTGTCCTTTGTCAACGAGATCCGATACGGACGTGCCCTGTAATGTTTCCGAATCTTTTGTATGGAATAAAGGTATTTCGTTACGAAAGGAATTAGATTTCTTGGCAAAGTTGTGTTGTGGTAATTAGAGTTTAAGTCGATTGTTGATGAGTGTTTTTTTTCATCAAGCTGATGCGGTGATCATCTCACACTATGTTGTATATTATACTTATAAAAAAAATATTTTCTCAAAAAATAAGAAATGGTACGCGTTTGAAGAGCAACAATACAAAATCAACGTAACATTTTCTGTTTCCCGCCCAAAAACTCTGTGTCAATTTGTGCTTTTTGTCCGAATGTAATTCAGTCGAAAGTCTGCTCAACATTTCATATGACGCTGTATAAAACTTTTCCCCATCTCAGCTGAAATGATTAGGTACCACACACACACACACACACAAATAGCTCATCATCACATAAACAAACCGAAATGCACATATATTTTTCCTTAATTATTCACAGAGTTCGTTAACGCTCGACGAGTGTTCACTGGCGTACACGAGATATAACCAGACGTAACCGGATAAAACCAAATACAACCGGATATAGGCAGACCGCCGATATCGCCCGATTTCTCCACGGACATCGATGAAGATTCGAAATTGTCGATACGAACGATTGCGAATCTGAAGTCTCTAATTGGGCAGTGAAATTAAAAAAAGCTAAAATAGGAACTGCCTCGAGAGAGTCGGGGGATCGCTGTTAACGAGAGAAGAAAGAAGATAAATATTGGAAAAAAATATAAAAACTATATGCCGATACATCAATCAATAATACCATCTAAACATTATAAAGGAAATGTAGCTGTTATTCCACCAATCCTACTAATATTATAAACGCGAAAGTTTGTGAGTATGGATGGATGGATGGATGGATGTTTGTTACTCTTTCACGCAAAAACAACTGAATGGATTTTGATGAAACTTCACAATAATATAGCTTACATAACAGAATAACACATAGGCTACAATTCATAAAGATATATTATTGTATATTATCCAAACGCGGGTGAAACCGCGGAGCGCAGCTAGTATTATATAAAATCCGCCCATTCTGCTATATAAAGCTACATACTCGTATATACGCCACAATATTACACCACTTTGTTGAATATGGATGTTAGAAAATCAACCCCCGACTCTGTCTAGGTAGGTATATTATTATCCGCTCCCCAATTTTTGTTATCGGCGGTATTTACTGAATATCGGTGTCTATGTGGAAGTATCTAAACATAATTCACAGTAGGATATTACCAATAGATCTTGCACTTCGATTTTAGACCTTGTTCTCACTCATTAGTGTCATGTACGAAATTATTGAATAGTACAAACATTCCACGTTGCCATAGCCAGGCCATTTTCGACTCTAACGACGAACTTTTAAGACGAATGAGTGCTGTAATTTAAACACCTCGTAATTTTAATTATTTAATTTAAAAAAGTTGTAAAATAGTGATGTTTTAAAAATAAAGTCACGTAACTGGCTCTAAACGATTTTTAACATCGCGCGCGATATTTCAAATTATACCAATTTCAAGAAAATATTAGTGCTTTTATAACTTTAAAATGTTGCAATTCCGAAAAAGGATTTCAGAAATCTCGTTTGAAAACTTTTAAATGAAAAGAGCCAATTTCTTTCAGTTTTAATGTTTTAAAATGTGCATGGCCTGCGAATAATGTGTTAAGTTAGCGAAAACTTACAATAATAGAAGAACTTGAGTTACAATAAATATTTTGCTCAGCAGGCATAAAAGTCCTATGCAAGTTAATTGGTTAAAGTAAGTTACCACTTACACTAATTGTATCGCGTTACATAAAGTTATTGTAAATTGTACCTTTATCATATACGATGATATGGTCGAAAGTGGTAAAAACGCCGTCTAGAATAGGAACTAGTACCATACAAGTAAATTGTTTTCAAAATGAAAGCACCGACGGCTAAAACAATTCAGATATTTTTTTAAGATAATAAAACTACTTTTACGCGCAAAAAGTAACCGCGAGAGCGTTAAAAAAAACGTGGGTGGTCGGAGAAAATCGTGCCAGGAACACACAAAATAAAAGGAGATATATAAATTCAGATTCACACTATATAGACACCATGTTGGTTCGGACGAGTTAAATTCTATTATCACAAAATTAAATAAGCTCTAGAACATCCTAAGAACCGCTAGCAGCTCGTGGAATATTCTCTAATGCGGCTCTTCGAACCAAAATCTCAACTCGGTTAGTTCACTTCCGGGGATAAATTAAAAAATAACAGAGATCCAGCAAGCCAGCCAGTGCAATTGAGACCGGCTTAACCTTGTTACCGCGCAAAATCGCTGAATTTACTGGGAATTAATCAAATCCAGAATAATCAAACGTTCAAATAAAACCTGCCTAATTAGTGCCAGTATGGAACGTGAAAACATGTTTACAACGAATCCAACCCATGTGAACTGAACTGTTTGCTAGCGATTTGATTTGATAAGTCATTGCCTATTTGTGACCAATGTTGAAGTGACCATCGTCAGACGTCATAAGATCAAAACACTCATTTTGTATGCGTTTTTTTTTCTTTTCTTCTTTGGCATGGTGCTTTGTTTGCGTTGATCCTATTTATTAGTCTAACCATACCCCAGAGTACATAATAGTATTGCGGCGATACTTCTTCCTAGGCAAAAGGGTAAAAAGGAGTAGACAAGTTTTTTTTATTGGATTGATTTTGCTATTTAATTTATTTAATTTTATAATTTAATGACGGTTTACTACCCAAATATTAAATGAAGCTTAGAAAATTGATGTCCTTTGATATTCTAACTAAAGTATACGAAAACAGATTAAAAAAACGGCTAAGTGCGAGTTGGCCTCACGCACGAAGGGTTTCGTACCATTATTTATAAAAACGGCTATAAAATCACGTTTGTTGTATGGATAATATATATATTACGTATTTTATTCTGTATTTTAGTATTTGTTGTTATAAAGACAACAGAAATACTTCATCTGTGAAAATCTCAATAGCCTAACTATCACGGTTCATGAGATACACAGCCTGGTGACAGACGGATAGCCGGAGCCTTAGTAATAGGGTTCCGTTTACACTTTGGGTATGGAACCCTAAAAATAGTGAAGATAATATAAAGATCAAAGATATAGTTCTGAGATATTATGTCAGTTTTCGATTCAATTTCATACTTACTCTATGTACAACACAGGTCTCTAGATGTGCAACTGAAGCGAATCAAAGGCTGAATGGCAGTGCTCGGCGTAGGCATATAGATAGATGTCAAAGCCTAATACGTATGTTAAACTTGACGAGCGTTTCTGCACACAGCCTTACCTAAAGGTATTAGGTATCAAACCTCGTATTAAGCGGCCAGTCGGCAACCTTGTTTGAGGTAGACTCGCCTACACAGGCTACATAGTCAATCAGGCGTCGAGGTAATAGCGCTCGCCGGCAATTACTGACTGCTCGGGCTTTGTAGAGCTAACTGATAAACGGGCTCGATTAGAGACCGAAGGAGGCAGAATGGACCTATGGCCTTTGCCTGGCCCACGTCAAAATGGCCGACGTGCGCGGGAAATTTAAATTTTTCTTTTCTTTTTCTGATACTCGTATTCGTGGCCAGCGACACGGTAATAGGATGATATGAAGGTAGAATCCTTGTTTTCAATTAAAACCTCTCTAAATAATAATATTTAAAACGAGAAAGACGAGGTAAATGAGACAATTTCGAACTAGTCTCCATGTTCCCCACAATCGCGTTATCTGAGTTCGACAGCGCTGGATTGAAATGTGTGGCTTTCGGGATTAATTGGTAGTTCTCACATACGCGTACGATGACCGATGTCCGCAAATTATAAATTAATAATAGAGCGCACGAAGCGTGTTCTTCAAATCAACTTTGACAAAGTGGCGTTTGTATTGTTTGCATTGCAGGTATAATTATGTGTAATCTTAGGTTCTATAGTAAGCTCTCGAACCGATGATGTGGGTATTTATAAAAACTAGTAGACTGGTTAAGTACTTCGTAGCGTTGAAACTGGCATTAAAAAAAACATTTGTAAAAGGTTTGCACCGTTGCGGGTCCAATCAGCTCAATGTAGTAAAAATATAGAATAGTTTTATTACTTATTCGTACCGTGACGTCGTGTTGTGACATATTGACGCTCAATTTAGGTTGATTTTAAATCTAATGTGACGCCTACCTAAATGATATCGAAAGGCATGTATTACTATTATTTAAAATAAAACGATTCTGTTTATGTCCTCAATTTGATCGCAATAAGACGTCATGGTAAGCCCCCAGGTCTTCGTAATATATAGGATAAGACAGGTGAATCCGGCGGCCCAACTTATAAGAGGAAAAATGATTATGAAGTGTCAATTTACTCCATAAAGGACCAGTACCACCCACGAGGTTAACAATGATTTCCAACTAATTCGAACTGTCGCTCACAATTAATAAACGTTATAGCTCGTTCTACCGCTGCAGGGGACGCGGCATCGGGGTGTAGCGGCGATAATTTGTGTCGAGCGAGAATCGCGTCTCGCCGCCCCCACAGGGCTAACGATTGGGTTAACGATTTGGTTAACGATTGACAATTTGTTGGCTTGATGGTGTTGTCGCATCGGTTGCGGAGGTTTTATAGACTTTGATGGTATCGGTGTGATACACCATGCAAGTATGAGTCGATGAAGTAATGTATTTGGCGTTCCAGTTCGTGCAATTATAAAGGTGTTTGTGAATACTATATAAATTGATTTTGAGCAAAACATAGTAGGTAAGTATTCCAGTTGCTACCAAAGTAATGTACCTAACTTTCTAAGACTTATCACTTAAATGGAAACAGATGGGTAATAGATACGGAGAATGAATAGAAGTCCACTTCAAACGCAAAGGCGAGTTCGCCGCGTGATTACCCCAAGCCATTCCCAGTACTATACTCATTGAAACTTTTTAAAAGTTGCCAGGACAAAGGAACTCGATCTAACCTGCGTTTCCTATTCAATCTCTATAATAACATCGCAGTAGATGTAACCAAGAGGTACAAAATATAGATATTATAAGGTCTTTAGCTGATTGACATTGCGATGAAAATATGAGCCGAATACATTGCGATAATACAATAGAGGCTCATACTAGGCTAGGCGTTTTAAAATGATACGGACCTAATTTTTTACAGCCGTCCTAGAATATTTTTGCCTTGAATTCTATGTACAGTTTATGTTGGGAGTTATGGTACTGTATTTACCTGTATGTTGTACAACTTTTAGATTTCTCTCTTGTAGTGTTGTAATACAAAAGATGCGCTTTATACAATGCAATGGTCGAAAAAGTTGCCCACACAAAAGGTGAAGATAAACTATCAACTCGTGAACTTTGCTACAGAAATTGTTAATTATAAACTCTGTTAATTGTTAAACTTCGGAGACAGCTTTTCTTTAAATGCTTATTCGTTACAATGCAACAATTCATGTGGCGATAAATATTAAAACAGAGTGAAGCCTTTTTGTTTGGGTTTTGACTTCGCAGTATGGTGCATTCGACCGTTTTAGTCTTTAAGAGTAGAAGTCGCAATGCAGACTGATAGTTACGTATAAAAAAAAAGATTCATAATTAAATTTCGACAACTCAATACTGACTAATTGAATTCAACTAGCAACACCAATAAACGTATCTAACATGTCGATGAGATAACTAATTGCATTGCAAGGTAGATCCACAGCTACATGCAGCTTTAGAGAGCTTTCAAGTGCGTACCTACAGCAGTACCTATCTAGAGTACGTATGCGTATGTAGTGTGCCCAGTCAATGTGCATTCAGGCAATGAAAAAGTAAAAATCTTTTCAACATCCGACCGCTGCACATTTTTTGTTGAAAAATCCATCGCAAACAAAACATCGGCGGTCGCTCGCAGCACCCAGAGAATATATTTAGCGGCCGCGGTGAGCAATCACTCGTTTTGAGGAAAAAAGGGCCTTTTTCCCGTGAAACCGGATTGATTCACCGGCAGTGAGTTGAGGGTATTCCGGAATTTCAGAATGCCTGTCAAATCCATGTGCGAGCGTTTTTGTGTAAAGGCTTCAAAGCTTTCTGGTTTTTGAAAGAATACCTGTACTTACCACTATACCTAAATAAGTTCATAAAACCAGTTACGATTTTCTCCTTTTTCAGGTGGCCCCAGTTTATTGATTATCACATCGTTGTTTCATGCTAAGGCTACAGAAACTCATTGTTTTCTCATTTGTTAATAATAATATGATGGTAGGACACGAGACTGCCCAAGAGGCGTTTAAAAAAAAAACTATAATGCTGAAACTTTCCGGGTACCTACTACAGAAACTCACTAATTTCTCATTTGCTGTAAGAAACGAGACTGCCCGAGAGGCGTTTAAAAAAATAATACTATAATGCTGGAAACTTCTGGTACCTAGCTAATCCTGTTATCACGTGTTTCAGATCTAATAGTCTATCATGATTGAAACTTTGACACTAAAAAGTAAAAATATTAATTATGTTACATAATTTACACTCAATAAGGGCGAGTTAAAAGTATTTCCTTATTACTTTACCCCTTATTTAGTTTTAGGTGCGTTTTCCATAACGAGTTTCTATGTCCTCTCGTGACCACGGTCGACGTAACTAGATCAGAACTTTTTAGAATATTTATATACTCGTCTTGTAATTAAAAATAAAGTGCTATTTAATATTTTTTTAGACCGATCCCCATTTTGGATTACTGCGCCATCCTAGTTAGTTTTAATATCATTTTTACTAATGAAATAAAATATGTAGTTATACAAACTAAACGTAGTCTAAGTTCCGTAGTAAGGGACGAAAGTGCATTACCATCGTACGCCTCTGCAACATCACGTATTCATTTCCTTTGCTCTGATGAAAGTGTCGTTCTGAACGTCTGAACGGATCCGATGTCGAATGACATCATTCCTACGCGTAATTATCTTAAGCCTGACAACTAGGTTACTCAGAATGGATTAAACGATATTAAGTAATATAAACCCTGACGCCGGAGGGGGGGGGGGGGTTCTTCATTATATAGAACAACCGATGAGTATGCTCATCATCAAAACGAATCCTAGTTTAGTGTATATGCCGTCGTTTATAATAATGTGATGCAATTATCTAGAAAATACTACACCTATTTCTGTAAATAGGTTGTCGGCACGAACGACAAATTATTATAAACTAAAATGGCCTGTCGAGCTTTTCAAATACAATAACATTTTAAATTTTAAATATTGCAATGGTATCCCGCACTAATCCCGCGTATCAGTGTGACCATGCTCCATTTGCTGGGGATTGTCCCGCTTTCTTCATTACGATTTGTGTTTACTTTGTGACTTGGAGAGAGAAATAGAGAGAGCATAATAATTGATTTATATGCATGACATATCTGTCATTGGAATAAACCACTTCAGCAATCGTCTCATCCCATAGATCTATTATCAGAAATAGGATTGACGAAAGCGTACCCGAAAGGGACACAACATGGCTACAACTTATAAATCGGATAAATTTAAATTTAATACACGTTATTCAGGTGGTGCTCCAATCATTCGTGCGACATTCTAAAATGTCAAGATTGGTTTGCTTCTGCAGAACAGCAAACATTTGTGCATACGCCGACAAAAACAAAACATAATCGTACTATCCTACTTGCTCCTTTGTCTATTTGTAAACATTTGATGCACTTGTCTCGTTTTTCCCCAGATCTTGAGTTAAATGTCATATCTGATAGATGATTAATCTGAGCCTCATCCGGTTTAAAATAAAACATGGCCACACTCGTCAGTCGTCATGTACCGACATCGGTATGCAGAACCGATAATCGGCATAATTCGATAGCGAGCGGGCAACACCGCCGCGGGCGGCCGATGTTGCCAGTTACAATGTTCGGGTATGTTTGTACGTTGTAATTTGCTTAGTAGTCCATATCCAGCTGTGGTAATTATACAGTTTGGTTGGGAAATAGGCATACTGGGTTTGTCAATCACAAACAAATAGGTACATCTAATTTTACTCACACTCAAACCCGTAAAATTTGAAGTCACGTAAGGTGAAAACCAGGCGTAGCTTCAGACACGGTAAAATACACCAGAAAAAGCGTTTTCCTAAATGTTACAGTAAAATCTGAATTATTTCATTAAAGCCAAGCAGACAGGATGTGAATTTTAAATTTTTTCGTTAAAACTGCTTTGTAATTTGGAGAAACCTTTGTTTCATTTCTTTTTCAACCATTTTTCCTTTAATTGTGATGAAGAGGCGGAGAATTATTGAAATTGTTGGCAATGTTTTATTAACCGAAATAAATTCTGTAGAGGGATTCCCATTTTACCAAAATATAAATATTTACCATAATTTTAAAATGACTTATTACTGTTTTTATAACAATAAAGCTAAGAAAAAGGTACCTTTTAATTTTCATCTATGAGAATAATGATGGCTCTACATAATAGGTACGAGGTAATAATTAGTAGGTATACCTTTGATAAATATGTATGTATGTAAACACATTTGCACGTTAACAATGAAATAAGATTAAATGCAATGAGATCAGTTCATAAAGAAATATTGTAGCCCAACTTTTTTATGATTGAAAAAGTTTAGTCAATTTTATTATCCACTCGCCCTAACGACTGTTAAATGTGCTCCAACTTTGCAGTGGACAAATATTTACCGCTTGTTTTATGTCGCACACAAAAAGGCGCAAAAACACGGAACATAGATAACAGTGGAAGTGACTTAACTAGATATCTGTATTGGAACCGCTGTCACCAAAAACTGATTTAAAGTTACTGTGTCAATGTGGGCAAAGTCAAGTCAAATTTGTCAATTAAAAAGTCAATCGCCGTTTATTTGAAAATGTGCATTATATGCTAACAGCTAGGTATGCTTCATTTTAATGGGCTCTAAAACTGCATTATCCATTGTGTGGCAGACGTAGAGCATACCTGTTGTATGACACAGTATGCATGGTAAGACTGGCGTTGGTTTTGAACTACTAATCATATGTTTGGCACGCACTTTTCACTTCCACTTGTCTCTCTCTTTCGTGGCGCATGAAATCAAAGTATGATGAAAATACTTTATGTTCAGTTTTAGAAAACCTAATTATCGTACTAGGTGACGCTTATTTACTTTTTTCTTATGGGTGACGACCATTAACGTGTCCACTCAGGCGACATTTATTGAAGAAAAAAAAGACTTGAAATGTTTTTACTGAAATACACCGGTATGAACTAGAAAATACACCTTTCAATATTAAAAAAAAAAATTGTACATTCATATTGCTTCTGAAACCATGCAGAAATATTACAATAAGAAACCTCTACCTTCTTTCCTCCCCTATTTAGGTTTCACAACTCACTCACAGACTTGCTCTGCCATTGGCGCTACTGAGCTCACTCTACTCTACTTTCTTTAGTTCCTGAAAAGCGCGTATTTGCGAAACGTTCTCCGACTCGTTTGCGTCGCTCGCCGTGCCATAATCGCAGGAAAACAACTTTGTCCATTACATGCGACTTTGTTCGCGCTCAGCGGGAACAAGTCACGGGAGACAGCGTTTAATACTGCCATGTTTTTTTAATATTATGTCATATTCCTATATTATTATATTTTTGGGTGTGTTGTGCATGTGAAATTATATGTCTGTATGCGGTACCCACGATACAGGAGTAATCCTAGTGTGACCCACCTGAATGACCTACCAATATATAATAATAACGGGGGTTGCGGAAGAGGGGCGTGTGGGACTTGAACCCACTAAACCCCCCCGTGAGCCGTCGACTGCGTTGTACCTACGTCATATACTTGTCACGACGCCGAAGCGACGCTTTCTCCGACGCACCGTCGCGACGAAGGACGTTCATTAAAATTACAACAGTAATTGGACACTCTACAAACCATTAATGGTATATCAAACCATTAAGAGCAATATATATTACAAAGTACCTACATCCAATAATCAAGCCAACCGTAACTGTTCTTAACTTAAACGGGGCTCTAATTTCGCTTTCCGAACAAGGTTCCGATTTTCAGAGAAAATTCCTAAAAATATGTATTATTAAAATGAATTGGTTACTTAAGCAACTCACTTATAGGCTGCCGTCCGATATGAAACGAGGAATTTTCGCAAGAATAATATCGTTAAGTAGGCACGCTGCCCGGGTGTAGTTTGAAAAATTCAATAAAGTTCGTCCCGTCGACTTTCGTGGAGGAAAATATATTGTTGGAAAGGTATTCGCTTCACTTCCTATATTATCAATATTATTCGAATTTTTCGAAATTTGCGAAGCATTCGATGTTTCAGGTGTATATTGATTGACTTCTTTTGAATGGGGAAACTTAAATCCCCACGGGCACACACTTGAATGGGTGACAGTTTAGATCGGAGCGCTGTCGTGACGTCCTGTTATCCCCGTGATGGGGACAACGACACTACACCGTGCTTCGTAGGGCATGTCATACTGTCGGCATAGAATATCTATTAATATCCTAGAAGAAGGAACACTCTCTCCATTTTTAAATTCAAGCGAGATGGCAGATCGGGAGTTAGTGTGACGTTTTGAGCGTGTTGGGTGACCTATTGAGTACCAATGCGGACAGTACTATTGCTTCGCACAGTTTCGCTTGGCTTTTATCCGATTCAGCTGTTTGTATGGAGTGTCCATACTGTGCTGTCAGTTTGGGAGGCTTGACAAATTGTATTACCATTTTTCAGCACTGATAGTCTTTGTAGCTCTTCCGTAGCAAGGCGCTACGCCGTAGCCACATCTGCTCTAAACGATTAAGTTTGATAATAATTTATCAATCGGTATTTACATCTTGATACCGACAGGTAAAGTCGCGGGGCTGGTAATAATCAAATATGAAACATAAGTTATCGCATCTCAGGACAATCATAATAAATTATTGTGGAAAAGTTTAAAGTATTTACTGAAAACAAATGAATACCTACTTGCGGATGCCACAAACGAAGTTAAAAATTAAAGTGGCGAGTGCCAAAGCATTAGCAATTCATTATTAAGACGCGCCTTGGGCTAATCCTGCTAGCAACTCTGTGGCGTGCTTAGATTGGGAGATGAACGCGAGAAATAGCAGGGAAGTGTTAATTTTTAAGCGGAAGGACCAAAAGTCTTTTGCACAAGTCTTGGTAGACGGGAATACGGGGAGAAATTGCAAGCGTTTGCAATTTTCTAATTTTAATTTTGTTAATTATTGTCTATTTTTAACCCCTAACAAAGATTTCTTCTATGTTTCTCTAAACACCTCTCACGTGAAGTGAGTTAAAAAAATAATCATCATCCATGTTTAAGTAGACCCATTTCTGTTGCTGTATGTTTACATAATCCTTGTTGAACTTTTAATGTCAATATTATTACGGTGGTGCTATAACGAGATTGCCCAGTTGGGTTGTTTAACGTTTTGCACATTAATTTGGGTATACCGGGCGTTGGTGGGTAACTGTCATTTAATATTATGCTCATAATTAACTCCTCAGATGAGACAGAGATAGGTCTAAGTTATTCCGATAGACGGAGCCCCTGAGGTCCCATATCAAATAAATGGAAGCCGGCAGAGAATTGAAATACAACTTGTTTTGCCAACTCATTTATTCTCCCAAGAATACCCTAACTTTACCCAGAAATACTACCTAACTTTCCCTGAAGATATAGCCAACTTCGCACAGAATAGGACACTAATAGGCCATTCACTTTCTTTTTCATACCACATCCAAGTCCAAACTTGGGGCCTAAGCGCAACACAAACATTGTAATTATATTTCAGTACAAAATACACAGACATTTGTATCGTCTTTTTCGCTTGACAAAGTTAGTTTTTGCCGATTCTCGGACGCAGGTGTAAGGGGAATTTCAGCTGTTAAAATTAATTAGTGAAAATTATTCAGGATTACAAAGATTTTTCTAATTAGCCCCTTGGCTCTGAGGCAACGCCGCTGCGACTTCGGTTAATGTCATGAATTTCACCCAAGTTCATGTGTCCTTTAATGATAGGAAATCTAATGGGAAACTGCGTAGAAGAAGAAACAGAAAAATATTAGGGACAAAAAAGTATATTATGTTGTTGTTAGTTGTTCTAGCATGTTCTATAATTAGCCTAAAAACTAAGAAGATAGCAAACAAATTTATGATTTCATGTGTTGCTTTACTTACTTAATAAAATTATCTAACTGTCTATCAACAGTGAATAAATATAGCTTAGAGAGAATATAAGAGAGCTCACAGTCAGTCAAATCAAACCATTGAAATTTGGTGATATAACCGTTCAGAATATTATTTTACTACCTATGGTATGTAATTGTTTCTGTTATTCCGCAAAAGTAATCCAAACAGAACGTTAAATTGCCAAACAATACGTTAAAATATCCATTTCAGTTTGTTCCTAGAATTTTCGCCCTCATAGGTATGTCTGAATAATTAATACCTATATAATCAAAATCCGGAATTTCCATGTTAAAATAAAAAGCTAATGAACATTTTATATGTAAAAATTCCCGGTCACTGTCATGTAATTTGATCTATTTGATGTCATACTATTAAGTGATATCAAAGAATATTAATATCGTACCTACGTAGAATTATGCTGACAAAGAATACCGGTATTCGTTTGTATATTAATTGTACACAGGTAGCAATCATTCAAGATAATAGAGTCTAATATGTCTGAGTGCAAATGAACTGGATTCTTAAACCTAGTAACCACCACGCGATTACTTATTACGAATCATATGCCATAATGATAACATTTCTTAGAACACGATAGCAACTTGGCTAGGATCGTAGACCCCTGACGTAATAAATATATTATTACATACCTACATTTGTTTTTATATTATATACATTTGTTTCCGGAAGACCCAACTTACGCTTCACATAATTTAGAATATTTCCATTCAAGGTTACTTTCATAAGTTTTGTTTAAAACAATCAAACAACATCCAAAACGTGGTAAGAATACATACATCCCCTCACAAACGTAGAGGTAGAGAAAGCGAAATATAATAAGCGAAATATTTTCTTCCTGAGAGCAATCGAAAGCCTCGCATAAAAAGACAGCCTGCGATATACGGAATATTGGCCAAGTTTTCTCATATTTTTGCAATACGGTTTGCATTACTGTTCCAGAAAGTTGCACGGTTAAATATTTCCCGGTTCCAATATTGGACGGCATTTGAAGAAGCACTTGTGATAGAAACGGACTGTTGCGGGTAGGTACTGTGCCGTACAGAAACAGAAATAAACCGAAACAATAAACATATATAATAAACCTTCTTTTTTGCTTCGCCGTAGTCGCCTAAAAGACAACAACCTACTCGTACCTTACAACATATTGTACCTATTCGAAATATTGCACCCACAAAATTAATACAGAACTAGCTGTGGATTTCTCACGATTTCACCGGCGTTAATTAATCGTTTCTGTCTGCCTAATTAAATTATTTTGTATTTCCTGTCGCCTGTCTCAAAAGTGATGATACTCGTCGAGTTAAACAGCCCGCGCGACATTCGACGGGCATAAAATACTGATGCCAAGTTTGGCCCTTAAATATACAATATCTTAATAAAATATTTTATCATGAGAAGCCGTTAGATATTCGAGTCACTCAGAGCCACTTTTTGGACGATTAGTTTCGGAATTTATCTGGTTGTTATGTAGCTCCTCACATGCCGATATAAATTGCTCTCTTAAGTATATACTTAAGAGGTTCTTAACCATAAGTATTAAGTATCCCGGAAGACTCAATATTCGGGTTTTGTTGGGGGAGCACATTAGCCTCCGCTGTCTGGTGGAGTCTCTATTAGATGATTTTCATGGTCGATTGGTTGGTCTATTTATTTGTTTGTTGACTTCTAGTGTTAGAATTAGATATATTTTACGTCAAAATGTCTCAGAATAACGTCACGGCTAGCTCTTAACACCTTCCATCCACTCAATTACATAATGTACCTACTCGTAGTTATTTAACAACTACTTACTTTGAAATTATAATATATGGCGATAAAACCACCAAATTGTATCTCTTGTTAAATTTGTCTTTTTATGTTTTCTACAAGTTTTATACATTTGGGTGTCAGTAAAGAGTTATCTTATCTATCTATTCATTTTTCCCTGTATAAAATCAACCTAGATAAAAAAACCTCCTTGCCAACCGGTAAAAGAAAGGCTCTGAAGTGCGAAGAAGAATATTTCCGGCGGATGCGAGCGTTTTGCAAGAAAATTTGTTGTTGCTTTCCCGCCAAAAGAACCGTCGCTAGTGATGACTTCAGGTTTTTTTTTCTTTTCTTCTTTGGCCATGGTGCTTTTCGCACATTGTGCCAGGCTTCAGGTTTTCCTAGAGTCATTACACAATACAATACAACTAGTGGTTTTGTGAACAGTATACCTTGCTATCAGAGCTTAACCAATATCATGGTGATAGGCATCTCCCCTTGTTCCCCCGTTTGCTCTCAATGGCATATTTCCAATAGTAAACATCGAATGATGACGTTAAACATCACAATAATAATTTGTATCCGCGATCGCTGGAATGCTTTGGTTTAGTGATAAGGCTGCGCACTGTACTTTGAATATTAGTGTTTCTTATTTTACTTTTATAATTTTGGTTAAGACGACAAAAGGAAAAAAACATAGAATTACGCTCGTGCTATCATATTTCTATTTTTGTGTGTGTAAAATAATATGATTTTCAAACAGAATCCTCGACAACAATGGTGGAGTTGCTAACTCTTTTAAAATATTATCACAATTTTTTCGCTGTCGCGTACCATGCTATCGTGGAGTACCTGTGGTATGAAATCGATTGAGTTACATTCCATTGACTGCTTTGTTAGGTTATGGTTTGCTCGGGCATACACTTCCACTGTTGCGTGAATGTTGCATTACATATTTTTGCTTTTCAACCAATAAAACCTATTTTTATCACTTTTTCAACAATAGGGACTTCTACAACTGAGTGCGATTGCCACACGAGTTGTAACTTAGAATCGTTCGAGTTGTATTCGAATTGAGATCGCTTGTTTTCATTATGATTTTATGTTTTTTTTGTTTAGGCTGTTCTTGAGAAGTGATATCTCGTTTAGGCCACAAACATGCTAAATCTCGTATTATCTTGGTCGCGACACAATTAAATTACTTATACCAATTGTTAAAAACCTGACAAAGGTCCAAATTGTACTCCCAAACAGAATTTCACAAATAACAATCCAGCCACCGCCACCCTTCCCAATATTCATTGAAAATGTTCGAACATTGTTGAAATAATTGCTGAAATATAACAGTACACTAAACTACAATTACGTTTGTTATTCCGCCGCAAAACTACAAGCCAATTAGAGGCTTGCAAACATTTATATCGGTATTAAAATTTTAGCGAACAGTATTTGCAGACCGGTAAAACGGTAAAACCATAGGCTTTGAGCGAAAAGATACCACACATTGATCATAGATGTGCGTCATAAATTAGTTTTCAGAAGGTGTACTTTTTACGCAGCATCAATGAATGTTTTCTATTGAGTCAATAATACAAAACCTCTTCTAATTATTTCGGATTGATATTAAAATTTCAATCGCTGTCAATAATTTTAGAACTTATTTTAAGAAAGTAATTAAATAAATTAAGTATGATGAGCTCTATTATTGTAATCTGTTGATTTTCATCTCCAGGCTACCTCTTGTGTCAACAAAATAGGTAGCACATTTATTAAATCGGATTCCTTTTTTGCCGTACCTAATTCCTTTAATTCTGTGAGTAAAACCGGTATTACAGATTACAAAGCCTGCCAATAAGTACAATTAGAATAAATGTGGGGAAAAATAATGCAGTATTGTGGGATAAACGATAAGATCTTAATTTTTATTGTCATT
The DNA here is from genome assembly GCA_905147375.1 of Hylaea fasciaria. Classification (NCBI taxonomy): domain Eukaryota; kingdom Metazoa; phylum Arthropoda; class Insecta; order Lepidoptera; family Geometridae; genus Hylaea; species Hylaea fasciaria. The sequence goes on from LR990200.1 coordinate 1,189,132, forward strand.
TAATTATTTTTTTTGTAAATAATGTCTAGGTAAGGTTAGTAAATTTTATCATGTTGTCATTTTAGTGAATATTAACAAAAAAAAAACATTAGCTTATGTTATAAAGTTATCCGTTATAGCTTCTTGGCAATTCCAGACATTGCCCCAAAACGGAGCTGGTTTCTCAAATCCCGTATTACCACAGCCTACAGTTTTTACCCTGCGGTTATTACTACAATACAGTTTTACAGTTGCTGACTGATTGCAAACGACACGTTTAGTGGTTGGCCCCCGCCACTACCGCGCTGAATGATGTTAAACCGTGTCGCCAGTTTGTTTGCGGTTTTTGTGTGTTGTTGTCGTTTTTAATGAGGATGCCATTCAATTTACTGAAGTAACTCAGAATAGTGTACAGTATATACCCAATTTATTAAGCAACAGAGTTTATTTTATTAAAATCAGCTTGGATCACTACAGATAAATTACTATGATTGCAGATAAAAATGCACATCTCAACGGAGAAACGGTCTTCCGCGAAGTTTTCGAGCAGTTGTTTTTTAATGTTTTCCAGTCATTCCGCTTCTCTGCCATCGCCGTCGACAGCGGCGTAACATGTAAAAGACTTCGTAAATCCCTGGACGGCAGGCACGGCGTATAAAATAAATAAGTGACATAATCAATTCGGCTTTACCTTTAATTTCACTGAGAGTAGACTGTGTATTGTAATATCCAATACAAATGACGTAATACCCACTCCGGGGCGGACCACGGTCAATTTAGGATCCAATTACGGGCAGCTTAGTGGGAAAAAATCCGGGTTAATCCCGTGCTTACTGAGCGGTGCAAGGGATCGGAGGTTTGTGTTTTTTGATGCAGAATTGGCCTACTTGCTTGATGATTGGTTGGTTGACTTTGTTCGAGAAATTACTGTACTTTATGAATGTCGCCTAAGCTTTTTGGCAGGACTTCAAGGTGCTTACTGTTACGGCAATAAAAATTGCTCGTCGAGGCATGACATTTTTAGCTATATGCTTATGTTGTCAACGAACGTAAAGCCTCCACAATGAACCTCCCGCCCCCAGACAACACTTGAAATTATGAAACGATTTTGTCGAAATTTTTCAGTTTCTTTTTGTATAAAATGTGGGCCGCATATTTTCCATTTTATCTGTTTGGTTTGAATTTGTCTTTTCTGTGTTTTCAACATTTTTGGTCTTACCACAAGAGTTGAACTGATGTGCCTAAATATTTTCTTCACAAATCAACGTCCAACCCTCACTTTTTCTAGCTCAATAAAAATTCACATGTTAAACAATTAGGAATGCCAGGGTTAAGTAAGAAAACGCGAGTGATAGACGGCGATTTTGTGGAATGTAATTTTAGAAACATCTGCTTAACTCTGGTCTAAACTATTGTGGTAAGACCTTTTGGTGTTATGGGGGTATGTGTGGTAATTTCGTGGTTGGAAGATGTAGAAGAAGAAAGATGGTAAATGTTCAATACATACAGTTTATTGTCCACACACGATAGTTCACCAATAATATTAGAAGGAGTAGAGAAGATGAGAGAATGAGAGTTAGCAGACAGTAAGATAGTTTACAAGCACAGAACATAAAGCGGCAATATCGTAAACAATATACTCGACAAGCGGTAAGCGGTGCGCAAAGCGGCGCGGGTATCACGCGCGATAGGTAGATCGTGACTAGTGTTCTGCGCGGGCGGCGGGCGCGGTGCGGCCGGCCGGGCCGCGGCCGACATTCCATCGGTCGCAGACCGGTTGTCGCGGTATACGCGTTTCCACTGCACCGACGCGCGGCGCTGACTATAATAATTATCGTGTGTGTAATGTTTATGTATTAATATTTAGAAACGTGTATGTAGTTGTTATATATTTATTTATATTATATTAATTGTGTATTATATAATAAGTATATAATTATTATTTATGTTAGGTAATGTGAGTCGGCCACATCACTCCCCTCCAGAGACCATGACTATGGGCGATAATAGTCCGGGAATCGAACGTGACGTCCGGAACGTGTGGTTTTTCCCGCTGGAGAAGGTGATGGTGGTGGATCCACAGGTGGTATGTCCAGTTTTTGTAGAGTGGTATTTATAGGAGTGTTTGACAATATGTAGGCCGGCTTCAAGCGGTCTATCGATACCGTCACAACTTTACCTCGAACGCAAATTTTATAAACTTTGGCGTGTCTCGCTAACACCTCATGGGGGCCAGTGTATGCCGGTTGCAACGCTTTTCTCACTAAGTCCTCTCTAAGGAAAACATGAGAGCATGATGCCAAATCTTTGTAGATGAAGATTTTGGTATTTGCGTGGTGTGATGTTGGGACTGGCTGTAATTTGTTGGCAAATGTTCTGATACGTGTTGTAAATTCAGTAATGTCAGTTGTACATTTGTCATCTATATGGCCAAAAAATTCACCTGGCAGACGCAAGGGTTCCCCATATACCAATTCAGCTGAGGAAGCTTGAAGATCCTCCTTAAAGGAACTTCTTATGCCCAGTAGTACGAGGGGGAGTGCTTCGGTCCAGCTGCTATCGGCGTGGCACATGATGGCCGTTTTTAGCTGTCGATGGAACCTCTCGACTAGTCCATTACACTGAGGGTGATACGCTGTTGTTTTGCGATGCCGAAAACCAACTATTTTGGACAACTCGCTGAATAGCGAGCATGTAAATTGGGTGCCCCGGTCTGTGACGATGTCAGTAGGACAACCGAACCGAGCTATCCATCCAAGCAGGAGTGCTTTGGCCACAGATTCCGCTGTGATATCGGTGATGGGGACAGCCTCAGCCCATCGCGTGAAGCGATCGACCGCTGTCAAACAATACCGATAACCACAAGACGGAGGTAACGGTCCGATGAGGTCAATATGAACATATTTGAATCGCGCTGTAGGTAAATCGAGGGAACCTAATGGGGCTGTGACGTGTCGATTTACTTTAGTGCGCTGGCATGCCAAACATGTCCTAGACCATTCGCGACAATCTTTCCTCATCTGTGGCCAGATGTAGCGTTCTGCTACAAGTTTGACACTTGCATTTGCGCCTGGGTGGCTCAGCGAGTGCAAGCTGTCAAAAATTTGCTTGCGAAAAAGTTGAGGAACGTAAGGCCTGGCAGCCGTTGTACTGATATCACAGTACAGTTGTATGCGACTACCAGGTAAGCTCAACTTTTTAAGGTGCAGACTAGATTCGCTCTTCAGCAAGTTCTCCAACTCGGTGTCAGTGTCTTGGGCCTTGGCTAACTTTTCCAGATCTACGGGTCTCGACAGTTCATCGACTCTGGACAGTGTATCGGCAACTATGTTGCTTTTTCCAGCGATGAATTGGATGTCTGTCGAAAACTGTGATATGTAGTCTAAGTGCCTGTACTGCCGAGGAGAACAATTGTTTTTGCGTTCGTGAAACGCGTAGCACAAGGGCTTGTGGTCCGTGTATATAGTGAAAGTGGTAGCTTCCAGCCAATGGCGAAAATATTTAATGCTCTCGTATATAGCCAGGAGCTCTCTATCGTACGGTGAGTACTTTTTCTGAGTGGTGCTCAACTTGCGAGAGAAAAACGCTAAAGGCTGCCAGTCACCACTTTGCAATTGTTGCAGGACTCCGCCAATAGCCGAATCAGACGCATCCGTGACTAGTGCTAATTTGGTATTAGAGTCAGGGTGTGCCAACAGTGCGGCCTTGCAGAGGCTTTCTTTCGACTCTTCGAAGGCATTCAATGAGTCTCCACTTATACTGACTGGTTGAGAAGCTTTTATTGAGCCAGTCAATAAGGCGTTTAAAGGGGCTTGGATTCGGGCGGCTTCTGGGATAAATCTTCTGTAAAAATTTATCATGCCCAGAAATCTCCTAAGCTCTCTTGCCGTTTTAGGAACAGGGAACTCTTTAATGGCCTGGACTTTGCTTTCCAAAGGTTTAGTTCCATGTTGAGAGACGCGGTAGCCCAAAAATGTGACTTCTGTTACACCAAAAACGCATTTTGCTGTATTTATGAGCATGCCGTACTCCTTCATCTTGGTGAATTTATTTATTTATTTATTTATTTATTTATTTATTCAGATTAATTACACGGCCGTGGCCAATTACAATAATCAATCACACATGTCATAACATTAAAATTAGTTAAATTGTTCAAAATTTCAAGAATAAGTAACATATCAAGTCAAAAACATAGAAAATTTATTATTATTATGACAAATTCCATTTACACACTCTTCTCACAGAAATCCAAGCATTCAGCCAATATCACCTTCCATTCATCCGCAAATACATCACAATCAGGTCTCGCGTTCAGGAGGGCATTGAGTGCAGCGAGGGTTCGCGGAACAGGAGAGCGAGCGCGCGCGACGGTTCGGCATGAGGGTACTGCGAACTGTTTGTGTCTCCTGCTACGGCGGTAATTATTAGGAACGAACAATTGACACAGCTCATTGTGTAGATCTGGTGCGTCAATTTGTCCACGAAGAACTTTGCACATGGTTATTAGCTGGTCGTTTGATCGCCTAACTTCTAGGGAATTATATTCTAAGCTCCCCAAGAGAAATTTCGTCGGATACATGTAAGGGTAATACCCATATAAACGCTTATATAAGAATCGAAGGAAAGCTTTCTGCACTTTTTCCAGTACCAGAGCGTAGGTGCTCTCATGTGGATGCCATACACATGAGCTAGCTTCCAGTTTACTGCGAACTAGAGCTCCGAATATGAGCTTAATAACATGGTGGCCTTCAAAATCTTTGCTATTCCTCAGAACGAAACCCAGCCGTCTATATGATTCCTTGGCAACTGAGGTGATGTGGTCATGAAATGTTAGTTTTCTGTCGAATGTGACACCCAAGTCTTTCATTGATGTAGACCGCGTTATGTCTGTAGACTCTAACTGGTATTGGAACTCAATTGGGTGCCACATGCGACCAAATGTCATAACGAAGCATTTGGAAGTATTAAACTCCATCCCATTTGCGATTCCCCACTCATGAACCGCATCCACATCGGCCTGAAGCCTCAGGCAATCATCCACGGACTTTATTTCTGAGAACAGTTTCAAATCATCTGCGTACAAAAGACACTTGGCATGCCTTATGACAGCAGGAATATCGTTGATCATCAGAATGAATAGAAGAGGTCCGAGAATAGACCCCTGGCTGACTCCAGAACGCGTATGATACGGATGCGATTCGTACATGCCCAACCTAACATATTGTTGTCGATCCCTGAGATAATCCGCGACAAACCCAAGCAGCCAAGTGAAGAGTTGGCGAAGATGCTGCTCATGCTGGGCCTCATTTTTCGAATATACCAAAAAGTCATCTAAGTAACAGTAACAGAAGTCTAGCCCACGCGTCATCTCATCAACGAATCTTTGGAAAGTTTGGCCCGCGTTTCTTAAGCCAAACGTCATAAATGGAAACTCGAAGAGTCCAAAGGGGGTGGTGATAGCGGTCTTGGGGATATCCTGCTCAAATACCGGTATCTGGTTATAGGCCTTAACCAGGTCTATGGTGGAAAATATCTTGCAACCAGATAGGCTATGAGCGAAGTCATGGATGTGCCTGATTGGATATTTATCAGGTATCGTCCTTGCGTTCAACATGCGGTAATCTCCGCAAGGGCGCCATCCGTTGTCTTTCTTTGGCGCGAGGTGAAGCGGAGAAGACCAAGGACTCTCTGACGGACGAGCAGTTCCATTCGCCAACATCGCCTCAAATTCAGATTTGGCAATCTTCAGCTTGTCAGGCGCCAGTCTTCGCGGTGAGGATGCAACTGGAGGGCCTGGTAAGGTGCGAATATGGTGTACTGTGTTGTGTTTTGGTGTGTGCTGGGTGCCGGCTGGCCGTGTAATTTCTGGAAACTCTGAAAGTAAGGTATGATACTTAGAACTACCAGTCACGACCTTGACACTTAAGATTAGGCTATCAGGTAAAGCAATAGAAGCTACAGTTGACAAATTAGTAGTACCGTCTAGTAATCGTCTATTACGTACATCAACAACTAAATTGAAGTGAGATAGAAAATCTACACCTACAATAGCTTTCGTTACATCGGCTACTATGAACCGCCATATGAAGTCGCGACGAAGTCCGAAGTTGAGGTTGAGCTCGACATAACCGTACGTGTCTATCTTCGTGCCGTTGGCTGCGCACAACTGGTATTCCGTCTTCGCACGTCGTTGTTGGAGCGCAGATCGGGGAAAGACGCATAAGTCACTTCCTGTGTCAACCAAAAATTGAACCTTCGATCTGCGGTCTGTCACAAATAGGCGACCAGTTGTGGGAGGGCAATCTTCAGTCGCCATTATCGACTGCCCTGCTCGTTTCCCGAGTTATAGTCGCAAGGCTTGATGCATTTCTTCCCTTTGGAGCCGAACTTGAAGTGGTACCAACATAGAGGGAACTTCCTATAGTTCGACTGAGACCGTCTGGAGGGCGTGCGACTACGTTGGTGAGGTTGTTGCCGGTCACGCTGGCGGGAACGATCATGGACTACAGTGGTGAGAGCGCTGACCTGTTTGGTCAGCTCTGTTATCTGCTGGGCCATGATGGCCAACACTGGGTCTGATCTGTCAGTGCTATTTTGCTGCCATGATGCTGCTGCCACTTGTGGTGATGATGGTGCTATATCATGCACTCGATCTGCCAGGTCCGCCAGCTCGAAGAGGGTTAAGCTCATCTGTGATGCGATGACAGTCTGCAAATTATTGGGCAAGCGGCTGGTCCATATTGTCCGCAGGAAATCTTCAGGGATGGTGGGTCCAGCCAGGTGCTGAAGGTGGCGTAAAAATTGCGAAGGTTTACGGTCTCCTAATTCTTCGGATTGAAGCAGCTGTTTCACCTTCTTATCTTTCGAAACAGATAGGCGTTTTATTAATTCGCTCTTCAGCTTCTCGTACTTGCCTGTGGTCGGAGGATTAGTAATGATATCCTCGACTTCAACTGAGTACTGTCTATCCAGGTGTGAAAGTACGTAGTGGAATTTAGTGACGTCATCCGTTATTCTTGATATACTAAACTGCCCCTCTATCTGGGCGAACCATATCAGCGGTTTTTCAGGCCAGAAGGGTGGTATGCGTACACCGACACGAAAAAGTTCGGATGACGTGCCGTCGCCCGGGTCAATGGAAACGCGCTCACATCTTTTCCGCCTGGGGCGGGTAGGCAAAGGAACGCTCGGCTGGGATGCCGCCGTGCCCGCTGTGTCACTGTCGTCATCACTGGTCATCTTCTTCTCGATTGTTCAGAGGGGTCACCAGTTATGGGGGTGTGGTGTGGTAATTTCGTGGTTGGAAGATGTAGAAGAAGAAAGATGGTAAATGTTCAATACATACAGTTTATTGTCCACACACGATAGTTCACCAATAATATTAGAAGGAGTAGAGAAGATGAGAGAATGAGAGTTAGCAGACAGTAAGATAGTTTACAAGCACAGAACATAAAGCGGCAATATCGTAAACAATATACTCGACAAGCGGTAAGCGGTGCGCAAAGCGGCGCGGGTATCACGCGCGATAGGTAGATCGTGACTAGTGTTCTGCGCGGGCGGCGGGCGCGGTGCGGCCGGCCGGGCCGCGGCCGACATTCCATCGGTCGCAGACCGGTTGTCGCGGTATACGCGTTTCCACTGCACCGACGCGCGGCGCTGACTATAATAATTATCGTGTGTGTAATGTTTATGTATTAATATTTAGAAACGTGTATGTAGTTGTTATATATTTATTTATATTATATTAATTGTGTATTATATAATAAGTATATAATTATTATTTATGTTAGGTAATGTGAGTCGGCCACAGTGTCAATAAAGAGCCTATCTATCTATCTATTGATTGCTGTACGTATACATCGTCGCTGTAACCCCCGCTCCCGCTCGTGCCTCCCACTCCACTCGCTCCCGGCTCCCGCGGAGGCCCGCATCAAAACACAATCGCGCCCTCGGCAAGGATTAAGATGCTTCATCACTATTGATTGCGCACTACACATTGAATGCGTTATTGTTTATGATCCCAGTATTAATCCTCACAAGGGCTTGTGCTTTTCCAGGCTGTTGTTAACGGTATACTGCAGAGTAATGCGTCTTAAGGGGAGACCAGCCGAGCAGAGTTGCGCACCGCGAGATCATTTTGTTGGTGTATACCTATGTAATTATGTATACTATGACTGAAAAAAAAGAAAATGTCTAAGAATAAGTTAAAATATGACATCCCCGTAGGGTTTCTTGGTGCTGTCTTCTCTAACGGGTGTATTCTGAAGCCCTGGTAGAGTCAACGGAGTTTCCTTTTCCTGTCCAGAATTCTGGTACAGTGCTTGAAAGGAAAACATCCTTTATCAAACTCAAACCATAATCAATTACTGTATAATTTATCATATCTTATCTTTTATGGTTCTCTTTGTTAACGAGAATTAGCTGTTTGACTCACAGATTAAAGTATTACGTTTGACTTGTAAAAGTGCGATTTTATTGTCTATTTCCAATAAATGCTTTGACTCTAACTTGTTGTCTTTAATAAAGATATTATGTCTCTGGTCTGTCGAATAGTTGAGTCACTTTACTGTGGTCACCCATTACTTCTGCTTTATTTGCTCACAAACGTCCTCGTATGAAAAGCTAGCCGAGAAATTGTATTCAACTTCTCCAATTTGTTGATACCTAAAAGGGCCTCGCTCGGCGCGTTAGTAAAACAAAACTATCCTTTGAAGAGGGGCAGAGAGGTCGAGTAAATAGCTCGGCTGGCGGCCCTCCGAGCAATTCAGACGAACTGACTCGCAAGTTACGTGACTACAGGTAGGTATACTAGTACCCAACTTATAAGGCGCGTCGTGAATCTTCGTACGCGCAGAAAAGAAAGTATGGTCCGAAGATTAACGAAAGAATGCTTAAAACTTACAATCAACCTAAGCTCACTATTATAAGGTTCATAATACACTGCAGCTGTTAGTTCCATCTCACCCTAAGCTCGCTAAGATGGCGGCGGCTGCCGACCAATAGCGGTCAATAGCATTTCTCGCGCTTTGAAAATTCATCTTCTGCGCAGGTACATCGGTAAGCCATATCAGTTGGGTAATATATGGGTAATAACAGTTGGGTATAGTACTTACTGTATACTACTATACCGACCACCGAGGTTTACCTCTAGCATACTGCTTCAGAAACAAGACGGTATCGATATCGGGTGATCGTCACCTCGTCAAATGCAATGTTGCCGTGGTGTATCTACTTATATTAGACTAGAAGCGCCTCGCGGTTTCACCCGCGTTAACTAATATCCCGCGGGAACCGTTAATTGTTACGGGATAAAAAGTAGACTAGACTATGCCACCCGGGGATAGTGTAGCTTCCCAACAGTGAAAGAATTGATCAAATCGTTTCGGTCGTTTCGGAGCATATTCATTGCAAACAAACAAACAACCAAATCTTTCTTGTTTATAATAATATAATATTAATAATAATATTTATTAGTAGAGATTATATTCAAAGTTAATTACCAAAGACCCACAAAAGAATAGGCACAAAATCAAGCACCTACAGGCATTGCGGCCACCGCAGCTGAGGTCGCAGACGCCATTGTTTATTTAAAACTATACCGTTGTCAAAGTTGGACTCAAAGCTTACCTCAATCAAAACTCCCGGCGACTTTAATTAATTTTCACAAAGTCTATTCATCGAATAGAACCGAAAATAGTTGGATATTCAGAAAATCTATCAGTCCGGGAAATTTATAAGGGAGAAGTTGCGCCCCGCGGTTTCACCCGTGTATAAAATAAAAAAATATAAATTATGCGTCACGTTGTTTATCTGCGAGGGACTCCTAAACTACTTAACCGATTTTAATAAAATTTGCACACCGTGTGCAGTTTGATTTAACTTGAAAGATAGGGTAGCTTATATCTCAATGTATAGTCGCAATAACACAAACCTTAGCCACAGCAACGCGTGGCCGTGTCTGCTTGACAGGACAACGTCTGTCGGACCAGCTAGTTATATTGTAATAAAATTGTAATTTCACGACCTGAAACATCTATCTATATTATGTACCTACAGGTAGGTAGATTTGAAATTTTGTGTTTGTGTATTTTCGTTGCTATAATTTATTTTACCATTTCAACATTATATACTCGTATATTGACAACCACTTAGTAGTAGGTACCTAAAGGACAAACAATCTGTAACGTCAGTATAATTATACTCTTAGCGGGTTATTCCCTGAGTACTCCATTCTTTTCTTCTCAGAACTTTTTATTAGCGATAAGATCGCCTATTGTGCCACTAATAATTAATTTGTCTGATCGAGCTTTAACTTTCCTTTGTTCTGTGGAGTTTCAATAAAAAGTTAATCTATTTATATGAAAATATTAGGTATATATTACTACTAAAAAAACAACTGACATAATTTATACTTCTAAAAAATACATTTGCAATTTATAAAGAAGTAAGTATAAGTACTTAATATAAACGTAATTTTCCAGGCCTTATAAACATAATTTTCGTTGCATATCAGTTTCCTAATGATTGATACCCAAAGTGGTATTACCACAGATTTAGGGAATAGATATCGCAAGCTGGTCATAAACAAAATGAGAGCTTCATTACAGTTTTTCACGCTCCTAGTCACATGGCTTTCGACTGTGCTCGTCGGTTAAAAATCTTATTGGTTCATAATTAAAACTTGCTTGTTCTTAATTAGTGAAGTCATCCACGAGCTGTCTTTTATGTTAGCATCACGCCTTACCACAAAAGATTAGACCAGAGTTAAACAGAGTTTTCTAAAATTTATTTCGACGAAATCGACGTCTTACACTCGCGTTTTTTAACTCAATCCTGGCATATCTAATTATTTTACCTGTAAATTTGTTATTGAGTTACAAAAGCGAGGATAAGCCGTCAATTTGTGGAGAAAATATTTAGACTCGTCAGTTCAACTTTGGTTTAAATATTTTGTGGTAAGATCGTAATTGCCGTTTTGACCGTAATTGTGCCTTATGCATCAGATAAGTGGCGCATGGCTTTTGTACTTCTTGGTGTCATAAGAGATTTGTCTTCGTACGTATTAAATTCGCTTTCCTCGGCCGCAGAGATCATTGGTGGAGCAAGATGCGCGATGATATCGTCCATGTCTAGAAATTTACCGATAAAGGCAGTATGATGATGCCAATTGCTTTCTGAAGTTTACGAAATAGATACCTACCATAATTTTTAAAAGAAAAATGCATTGAATGAGTATGCTTATCTAAACGAACGACATTAAAATTATATAATTATATCTCTCGTTCTCATGTAAGTGACTATTGTAGAATGTAGACTTTATGAGAATATTTTTTTAAAACCTATTTCCATCACAGCTCCACACCAGTATAGGAACTTGCGATAGAATAGAATAGATTCTCTGTTAATCGGCGGTTGCGATCGATACACGATGCCCAGGGAATCGTATTAATTTGGATAATGGCCGATTTGATCTCACGACCGCTCGTGTTTCTAATCGATGCCATTATCTAATTATTGGTTGCAGCAGAGCTCAAATGAAAATTCTAAAGTAATAAAAGTTTCCGGTAATACGCGGATATTACGTATATATTTAATAGCAGGTAGTATAAGTGTTCAGCTATTATAGTAATTCGTATCATAATAGCGTACTAACTCCTAGCTGCTAAGGGAGAACGAAAGTTACAGAATTTTGTGCAATAATGAATGGGCTATGTTTGAGGTATGCTGTTCTGTGGTATTGGTCGTCTTCGTCCACCTCATCACCAAAGACTCACGCATTAACACCACAAAGTTTGTGAATTTGATAGCTTTCTTATCTATATATGTATATCGAAAGATCAATATATATAGTGGCTTATAACAGTAATTTAACACTGTTAAATGGCTATCACAATTGAGGTCCAACTAAAACAGTGGTCAAATCCTAGTCAACATAAACACCAAAAAACTTGCTAGTGCAATGTTTTCAATATTCTGAATTTCATTAAATGGGTCGACCAATTAATTACAACTATAGAACCGTTGTTTATAATCCTTCCAGGTAAACATAAAATGCATATGGATTTCTTCCAATCACTGGACCAAATTCGTTAGCGACCAATCACAACGGGAATTAAGCGCAAAAAAACATATTTTAATTGCCAAAAGCTTTCATCGAATAAAATAGAGTATTCCGATGCAAACGAAGATCGGAGCCGCGATACAAGAGATAATACCGGAATACGGATAATACCGGAATACCGGATAATGCCGGAACGGCCTGCCAAATCTGGAAGCACCTCGCGCGCGGCTTCCGATATTATTTGGCGGATTTCCAAAATAATTACTTACGTAAACCAGTCGTCCACTAGTTGGCAGGAAGTAACGAAGAGAGTGTGCACAGTAAGATTGGATGCGGCTCTTTTCTTTCCAATTGTTGAAGGACTATAAATGAGTCTGTTTCCCAAATATGTTACTATAATAACAAATATATACTACCTACTAAATAAAAATAAAATTGTGCACTATACGGAAAACCATGACAAGGGAATCTTCTACACACAATTCTAGGAGTGTCACAATTTCTGTCGAAACAAGCTGTTCAATTATTTCGTATTTTACCAGTCTGTAATCATTAATTGGCTTTAGAGCGGCTGCGAAGCGAGCTGACGCGTGGCTTGGTGTATAATATCACGCTTTTGCAATCATTACATCTTGCTAATTTTGCTAAGCCTGAGCGTCGTGGGTCTAACTTCACATCCATCATCAACAACTAATGCGATCGCGTTAGTTTTCAGTAACCATGTTATAAGAGTACCACGTCCAAAAAAGCTACAAAAAATATGTTCGCAACTCCGCGCCTTCAACAAGCCCCCAATACAGGCGTTGTATCAAATATTCATTACCTCGCCGAAAAGGGTACTTCGAAACGGACTCGCTATCTGCCGAGTAATTTGGCAACGATCCGTGGACAAATTAAATACAGATGTATGCTTTATTAATTATTGGCTAATCGAGCTTGGAGAGCATGAGAAGGGTTGTTTTGAAGAAATCAAAATGTGTGGTGTTGAAGTGCCAATTGTTTTTAAATTGTTGATTGTTGTTCCAAAATGAATGGAATTATTGAAGTTGCACTGTTTGAACGGATGTATGCTATGACCATTCTATTCACTTTTCTATAAGTATTTCTAGCTACGATAGAATTCAAATTCGAATCTAATTTAAAACTCAATGCACTCACGTTTCGCTAAACGCGACCTATTCCAATCTGCATGGACGTAACGAAGAACTAAGCCGTCTTACCACAATACATTTAAACCATGCAGAGTTAAACAGATGTGTCTAAATATTTTCTCCACAAATCGACGTCTAACCCTCGTTTTTTCTAACTAAATAACAAATTTAAAAATAGAATAATCGGGAATGTCAGGATTGAGTAAAAACCCAAGTGATAGACTTCAATTTTTACTACCGAAATTTTAGAAACCTCTATTTAACTCTGGTCTAATCTTGTGTGGTAAGGCCGAAAACTTTTGATATTTCGTTTAACAGTGGCCTAAACAGTTGGCCCTGCCTCCAATCGACTGGCAGCCCAGCGTTGACCCAGCTAGGATTGCTGTAAACAGGTTACAAGACAGTTTAGCCTCTGTGGCTGAATTGTCGATGAACCATAGCTGGCGCACCAACTAGATACAAGCCCTAGAGCGTGGAGAGCGGTGGTGACTTCAAACAGCCACATATAGGCGCCATCCATGTCTATAGCGTATAGCTGGTGTTTTTGCAATATCTGTTCTCAGTACAAATAAAATCAAATAAATCTCAGTTTTGTCTGTTACGCGTGAGTCAATGTCGCCTGGCGCACAACTATGAACAATTGTATACTTACGGTCGAAATTAATATTGTATCTCCTATCCAAGATTGAAATCGATCTTGGATTGCTGCCTATCGTTCGATCGATTTCCAATCTGCGTGCCTTTATAAACCAATCCACGGATCGGTTGTTGGCACGTTTGACCCTAAAAATGGATTGTGATATCAATCCCAGATAGCAAAATTTGGATTGGATTGATTATTAATTTCGGCCGTTAGTCAACAAATGGGCCGTCAATAAACGAAAGGGTCAGAATTAGATATAGAGCAGTTTTGCCTCGTTTTATTCCCATGAGCGAGGCCTCACAGTGATAGTTATTTTTGTATTGCCATTTGGTTTTTGCGGGGGTTTCCCACACATTTCTTGGAACGAGTCAAATCGAAGACGCCCTAGTGAAAGGCCAAGTGAAAAGTACCCATAACCGGGGAACATTATGAAGGGGCTCATGAAAGCGGAAGAAGTGAAAGAAGCATGTCAAGATCATAGCATGACTGTAGTATCTGTCTACCCCAATGGATAAAAGGCGTGTTTTGTATATGTATAGAATTCATGAGTTAGGTACTAAAATAAATACCTAGACGCTCCAACCAGACTGAAAGATGACAATGGCCCCGAAAAGGTACCTAGTACCAGTATAATAGCTAGGACAAGTAGATTCGTTGTAAGAGCTCGACATTACTCCTAATTATTCGCCTCAGCCAATATTAACATGACTGCAATTTACGAAACACTCCGAAACCGACCTTTATTAACATCTAGAGATAAAATAACTACATTTACAAATTATAACAGACATTAAGTTAATTATTTAATTAGTGTAAGAGGCGGTGTGAAATATTTTAGTCTTGATTAATATTTTTTTCGTTTTTGTTGAAAATACTACGTGATCTACATTTTAGTTACAGTCAATTACTAAACTAATTAGTTAATTTAAATATTCTGTAGATAATTTGAAATTACAGACCACTGGTATATTATAAATAGTAAAATACCAGGTACCTAATATGCATAGATATTATACCTTATTAATGAGTGCTTTTATAATAAATTCTGTATTGTGACCACATTTCAAATATAGTCGACATCTGAAGAGTCGTTTTGGATTATTTCTTTATTTATAATCTATTTGTATACATTCTCATGATTCATCGTACATTTCTTAGCTACTATCCAGATGCACAATCAAATAGAAGCTTGCAAAATCACAACTCCCACAGTGAGTTGCATCCTGACACCGACTTGAGACATAAAAATTAAACTTGTGAAATTGCATTCATTAAGAAGTAGCTAGGTAACAACAATTAAGCAACAAGGGGGAGTGTCGGACACTCCGAAATCAATTTAAAGTGTCGACGGTGTCGGGAGTGTCTGCAGATCCTCCACTGTCATATTTGAACATGATAAATTGCGGGCGATATTAGTGTACGGGTGCTATAGTGCTTTAGAGCGGCCACTCCGTCATTGTCGTTCTCACAAAAGATCATATTGATATGCGTCTGAATTAACATTTAATTTAACCTTTCTAAAGGAACCTCGAATTTGTTATTTACAAGGTTCGGCCCGCGGTTTCACCCGCGTTACATATACAACAACTATAGCTATTTGAAAGGTTGTCGTAACTTTTTTATTTATGAACGATTGACATGAAACAAACAGTAAATCTTAAGTGAAGCTTAACACAATTATATTAGTCAAAATCACATCTAAATCGAATAAGCCGTTACTGAGATTAGCGTGCACAAACGAACAGACAAACAGACAACAATTCTAACAATCATTGTTTTGGGTGCTGTTTGAGTTGATAAAGGTCCCAATATTGTTTCTCATATATCTTCCATGTACAGACAGCGATCCGTTACATGTTTATTATATGTATAGATTTCAGTAAATTTGAGAGTTCTGACAGGAAAACTTAAGTTATTTAGTGAAAGGCTCTTTAAAGTCGTCGACGGCAATTTGATCTGTGCCTGAGTGTTTATGGAACTATGGCCCCGTAGCTCTTGACATCCTCGATGCATAAAGCCTTCTAGTTATATTCGGATTCTTAAACTCATGGAGTAAAGTCTCTCTATGTTTCTCTCTCTCTCTCTCATCTTACATCACCTCATATCATCACATTTCATCAGTGAGATTAGGTATCCTACAGACTGTGGTTTTTAATATACACCATTGTCACGCCATACGCCCCGTCCCGAGGCTTACTTGAGAAATGTACTGTTGTGGAAGTTCTTAAACTTTCGCGAACTGAATACAATCATGTCAACTAGAATTTAAACGGGTCTAATTCGAAACGTCGATGTATGTCTAAATTATATATTTTAATACTAGCAGACACGGCCACGCGTTGCTGTGGCTAAGGTTTTTGTTATTGCGACTATAAATTGAGATGTAGGCTATCCTATCTTTTAAGTTAGACAAAACTGCACACTGTGTGCAAATTTGATTAAAACCGGTTAGGTAGCTTAGGAGTCCATCGCGGACAAACAACATTACGCGTAATTTATATACAGATAAGTTTGTGCGTGAATTAGACCCGTTTAAATTCTATTTAAGATGTACTGCTTAGGTATGTTTCATGCGCTGATGTAGATATACATAATTTCTATAATAAGCATCGTGACGCGGCGTAAGGCGTAACGCTGTAAGCGCCGATGGCGTTTATAGATGACAACAAATTTTGCGGTTAGAATCTTCCGGTTACGGTTAGGATGTCAGTTATCATGATAGGAACATCCCACAAGTAAGATAATGGGTGTTACTTGAACGTGCACGTGTTTGGCTAAGAAACGTCCTCATTATAACGTTTGCAACCTCAAGATTCACAACACAACTGCAACACTAAACTTATCCCAGTCGGAATGCAGAAACTAGTTGTAACTCGCCACAAGAACAAAGTTACTGCAAACTTAGCTAACGCAGGTGGTAATTACAACCTTCTACTGCTAGCTGCCACTGAGCGTGAGCTCCCTACCCCCCCGGATCTAGACTAATTCTATTACAGGTAGGGGGCTAGTACTGTTGATTGGGGGTCAAGTTATGCTGGCGTTTAAGTGAAAATAGGGTTGAGGTTGTTTAATTTTTTCATTAAGATATTAGAGAGTAACGGATTATTTTATCATAATATGATTTTTCTTTAACATATTTAAACGAAAATAAAATACGTTTGTACTCAAACTAAAATACTTGAAGTTTTATCCGTGATGAAATAACATGTTTACAAAACAATATTATGTATAATATCTGGAGTAAGCTTTTTAGGGATTTGTATACCATTAGTGTAAACGTTGGAAAGCCGATTGTTATCCGAAAGTTTTCTATCGGTATCGGATATCCAATTGTTTGAAAACTCACCCCAAACTTTAATTTCGTTTTTGCTTTTATACTCGTACAAGCGCTTTATAAATTGGTGTTCGAGATATCTGAAACTTTTATTTCGTGTATCCGATTAATCCGATACTCTCCGTTACGGATACCTAAAACGTCCAGTGGTGCTGAAAACCAACCGTTATCGGTCCGGTATAAATTACCTGTATTAGCAGCCCGATTATTAGTGGATGTTGTTTGACAGCCGATTCTGGCGCTAATTGAACAGGCTGCTTCTACTCGAGGCCTTATGAGAGCTTAGCTGTAATTTGCTATAAATCGAACGGCTTATGAGATCGGGAGTTGGATCGCGAACTCGTGATTGTGTGCTATTATCGTATACCGCCTTAACGTGTTGGTACACATTGTAGTACAGTCAGTGATAGAAGTAGTATTACGCTTTCATTTACCATCTTTCACGCACAGTTCTATTTACGTTAAACGCGGGATAGTACATTCAATGTGTAGATAAAATAACACTACTTTTGATTACATACGAGTACTATCACGGTAAACAATATTCTCAAGGGTTAAAACTGTCTTCATAAGGCTGAACCAATCCTTAATCATCTGAATCGATCTTGATAAATTTGTACATCAAGATTGATTCAGGAGGACAGAGCGAGGGTTGCTTTCACTTTTATAAAGTCAATATAGATAGACTCAATAACGCTTAATTGAGTCGGGTTTCCTATTCTTCTTAATATTGTATATAAGATAGAATTCTTGTATATAAGATAGAAATGACGATGGTTTTTCACTGTTAATCCAAAGATTATCTGGAAGAAATCGCTTTAAGTGATAAGACCGCCTATTGTACCTAATACTTGATGTGTTTCTCCTATTTTCTATTCTTTTATCGTGGTCTAGTTACAATCCGTTTCCGCGCTACCTTTCAAAAGTTTGGATTAAAAGAGTGCAGACAGTCATGACAGGGGAAAGTTAGTGCTTGCGCTCATTAAAAGTTAGCAGTTTTGACTAATTATTAATTACTAAGTCGGACAGGGACGGATGCTGACGATTTGTTATTGTAACTTCTCTTGGATGTTAAGTGGTTGATTTTTAAATCACTTCCCATGCAATTCTTATTCGGGAAACATACGTATGAAACAGTTTTTAAGTTCCATCGGGTAACTATTAACTATTAGAAATAATGGAATTCGCGATAGTCAAAAATCATTCTCAACGTTTATTTTGACTATTAAACATTATTTTATATCTTCGTATACATTCTAGAATAAGGATAAGAATATTTTGTTAAATTGTGTTAGTAAAAACCATACGAGTTCAAAGATTTTTTTCCATTTGGAAAAAGTCATAACTGTATATAGCGAGTATGTAAGTATACATATTTTTCACCACAAGCTCTAACAAAACCCAATCAGAGGGCCTCCCAAAGAGCGCACCTGCCAAACTAAATCGAGATTTAATATCGCAACTTTAGAAATTAAATTTATTTCTCCTAACAACTTGTTAATTGTCATCGGTGGGTGCAGGTGTTGCGGGCGAAGTTAGAAGCCGTATCCACTCCTCACTTGCACTTTATTGAACTCTATCACCGAGAAATAAGGCCTGTTTTGGCTCGCGTGACGGTTACGGTGGGCAATTATAAGTTTTCGCACGTAATGCCTACCGTCGCTCGCTGTCAAAGTCTGAAAGTCTAACGATTTTGGAATGAATGTTGCTGAATTTTGCCGCGGGCCACAACTAGGTACCTACAATTTTAAACTGCTCGTAGCGAAGCTGTAAATATTATATTTACGAGTAGGTTTAACTCCCGGTTCATCGTTCGTTCTAGATTTCGTGATGGTGAACTTCATCGTAACGCAGTCTTGCTTACCTTGTGCTGGTTACTTGGTTAGTTTTTTGCGCAATTAAGCTGGATATCGGTCCTTCATTAGACTAGTTCCTCGGTTCACCCATCAATGATTTTACGTAAGTTATGCGCGGATTTACATTACCATCGCTCAGTGCCTCGGAGTTAATGTGCGCTCCGAGCCAAAGGTATCGGTTGTTATCGATTGATAGCAGTCGCTAAAGGGGTAAACTCTGGTAAACTCTGACACTAGAAACTAGCACAGCCTCATAAGACAAATAACAGACTAGTATGTGATTAAAACTAATATCTAAAGCCACATAATATTAATAATACCGTTATCAAGCGCCCCTGCGATATTTCTTTAGTAAACTGTAGATGCCGTGCGGCATCCAAGTTTTCCCTCAGAAAACTCCATTACTTGTAGGACGTTACAATGTGAAATTTTCATGCTACAAGTCGCGTGATCGAATTTTGTCTAAAGGAAACCGGCATCTGAGCTCAATCTTCTACATTATTGGACAAACGTTGTCGCTTAGGGTGGGACCCCACTAATGCGCTGCTCTACCTAGTACGCTACAAGTGTTTAAAGCACCTATAAATTCTGTGTTCTGTTTTATTTATTACGAAGACTTGTGCCTTGACGTTCTGGTGTGTACTATGAACTGTTCCATAATCATACGTCAAAAGTTTTTGATTCCATTTGTAACATAAATTCAAGTCAAATGGTCGGTGTTTTTACGAGTAATTCTTAAGGTTATGCAACGCTTTGGAAGTTGGGGAAGCGTTTCCGAAGCTCTCTATCTAGACTTTCGATACAGGGGATACAATGAAACAGACAACCGACACATATCTTAGCTCCACTGTCGGTAGCACCCCTTAGCTGTCGCAGGAAGCAACCCACCGTCCGCCAAGCAGGCACCGGCAGGTATTTTTGCCGTCAGACAATCGACTGAGTCAATTTCACGGTGTCCCGGCCGGCAAAGATGCCCGATGTGTAGTGTGTACCGACATTCGGAGGGGCTGCTGTGAAACAGACTGTAAATGTAGGTATTTGTTTTTTTATTGTACAGGAATCTATCATGTGTAACAGATGTTCCAACCGCTGTGCTCTGAGATGAGCTGTTTTGGTATGTTGTCGATATCTGTATGCGACGCTTCGTTGCTACGACGACGTAACGATCGCGGAAATCCGCTTCTATTTTTTTGCTTTTATTTAATGGTGCATTATTCGTATTATTATGTTCACCTCAAAAACATAAAAACAACAGTGCCGTTTCTTTCTGACGCTCAAATACTTAGATGACCGTGATCGGTGAATTTATTTTATAATGGTTTTTTTTGTTATATCTACCCAGCTTGTTAAACTAGTAACGCTTTGTATGTCAAAATAGGGACAACTACAATTCGTCGATTGGAATGTATGTAATCTAAACATTATGACAGTATTGTAGTAGTTTATTAGTAGCCCCCTAAGTAAATTGTATAGCAAGTGAAGTAAAGTTGCCCGCAGTCGCCCGCACTAAATATGGGGTTCAATAAGGCCTTTGAGCTCCCGGAAATAGTGAGCGGAAGTCGGTGAGATAGCTGTATATTTTCAGCAGCTCAATACGTTGTTCCAATATGTCAACTGTTTTAGTACGAAACTTAAAATATCAATGATCATCAACAACCCATATCGGCTCATCTCTCATATCATAGAATTTTATCCAGATTGTACATATGGAATTCGTTTCATTTTACTATACTATACTGAACTCACCTTAAATTCATATACATAAGTTTTAAATATTGATAAAAATTTTTATCAAATTTTAAGTAGGTTGGTAGAACAGTTTAGTAGGTAGTTTTTATTAATTGACATGTAGTCTGTAATAAAAGTTTAATTTGATCGCAAGACTTTTATTACGGCAACGGCATATGCTATAAATAATTAATAGGAAAATATATAACACTGATATATTTTGTTAAAAATGTTTATGGATTATTATGTTTTATATTGAATTTACAAAATTTTGTATATACTACTGATAATTTTCGTAAACATTTTGAGCTTCTGTTTTCATTTTTATTCTTCTTTACACTTCTTCTAACAGCGAGTTAAACATAAGAATAAATACTGCGTCTACATGATTACAGTTCTTAAAAAGAATCGGAATTTACATCGGATGGGGTATCCCTTATTTCTGGTTCCTGTTCAGAAGTTGAAAACCATTCTGCAGTACCCTAACCTATCCTTTTTATAACCAATTGGGCACTGGTTGGGTATCGCTAGAATCAGTCTCGAAATGACACAATCTCCATTTTCAGCTTTCACTAATCCGTCCCCACATTTAACTGCACTTTCTTCTTTGTCAGTATTGGCATCAGTTGCTGAATCATCACTGCTTTGTATAACTGGATCTGCTGCTTGCTTATCACCGTCAGGGTCGTCCTTTTTGCTTAGATCAAGGCTGTCATTGTCTGAATTTCCAGGAGTAGACTCCTCAATCTTTCCATGGTATTTTGGTTCAACCAACTCGACTTCACTTTTCGGACCAGCTGTATAAGTTTTTTCATTTGGTTTGATCACTTCTTCCTTTTCGATTTTTCTACTTGCATCTCCATCGCTTTTCGGATCGAGTGGCACTGCGTTAATCGCGAATTCTTCATTATTTTCACGTTTTCCGACGAGAGCGTCGTAGATAAACTTCTTGTATACGACAAACACTTTACTGAAGAAATCCGTTAAGCCCAACCTTTCGTTTGAAACTGGCGCGTCCGCTTTCAACACTCCCTCTTTGTCTTGGTTTCTGAATGAGAATATCCTTATTTTGTTCACTAATACGTCAGCCAGAACCTCGTTCCACGTCAAGGGGTTCGCATCTTGGAAATTTTGCAATTTTCTTAAAAGGATCCTTTGTTGACTCTTGTCAGGTTTCGTGCCTTCAATAAGTGAGTCTGTCCCGCCCGTGAGCAGGATTGTTATTCCGAGAAAGTATAATATGATGTTCATTCTTGTTGTTATTTTTTATAATGAAGGTGGCACAATGGCAGCGACTGAAAGATTGCCATGAGATAAGCCGGACGCGCAGTTAGACTTGACGAGAAAAGTGATTTCATTCGCTATAAATATATTGTGATGCAATGAAAATAAAACAAACAGTACGTCTACGTTCACGCTATTATTACTATTTATACATTAGCAGCAATTAGCTGATGCGTGTAATATATTGATTCAGTGCACTTATTTAAAATGGTAGTCTAATCTAGTTTGAAACAGTTCATTGAGGGAGCACCTATCACAGTCTCCGGTAGCTTGTTCCAGTCTATCCCTACACTGTTTGGCAAAAAATATTTTATCGGATTGCTTGTACACTTTTCAGTTGACAGTTTGTGTGTGTTCCCGAGGGCTTTGTTATTGTTAATCATATTATACGTAAAAAGTACACAGCATACAAAGCAGTATTCATCGTTTAATTAGCATATTTGCTGTATTCATTTAGGTTCATATAGGTACATTTATTTAAATGTTTTTGATGATATAAGTATGGCATTGGTATTTTCTTATATAATTAATCGCTCCGACCGTAGCTCCATAGAATTGCCACTACTATCAGATAGTATTTCTCTAACACTTTTCCACAGAACAGTACATTACACCATTATCGCAGATAACGATAGCGTTAACCAAATATTGACGAAGTGACGTCGGCTAACTGGAAGTTGCCGATTGTTTTGAACGCGGTTCATAATACTCGAGTGGCTAAAAATGTACCAAGGACGTTATGGTTAGCGGTTATGAAATTAAATACTGGTAATTCGCTTTAGCGATACAATTTCGTAGAGGTACTAACTGTGACGACGCGAGCAAAAACGTAATTCCAAGTAAATACGAGATCAATTGTTTAATTATTTATTTTCCCAAAGTTGAGTATATAGTAGGTATACTTAGTAAGAATTATCCATACATATTGACAATTAGTTGATTTAACCATGGATACAACATTTAGACCTTCGCAGTTGAATATCTTTCATGATGAAAGTACTTAAAAGTGTGCCCTAAAACAATCAACACAAAGTTAAAAACCCATTGAATCCACTGTATCGTTCAGCCAATAAATAGCGGAAGCAGCAAACATTTCCGGTAGCAAATAAAATTGGAAATGCAACAAGCGATTAAATTTCTTCCCTTTTCATTTATGTTTGAGCTCACTTAGGGTTGTCAACGACACTTTTTAAACTCACAGTAAATTGAAAATAACTTACATACGAGTAAATGTCAGAACACGAGTAAACTGAAGGTATTAAAGGTAAGAAGAGTCAGTATTTTCTCGTCCTTTTACGTCTTGCCGTTGCTTCTCTCACTAGAGCGACAAGGAACTCATTTATTTAATTGGATTGAATTTATTCCTGCTCTCAGCTCAATTATCGTATTTGACAGCCCTACTTAGCAGATTGTTGCTTGTCTGTATTCTTGTTAGACCTTGTATTTAGCGGCTTAGTTGGCATTGGCATTGGACAGTATTCTAAAACGTGGCAGCATTACTGTGGCCGAGGATGAGCAGAGGTAAAGGGGTTATTTGACCGCCATCACTGTTAAGGGATCCATAAAGGTTTTGTAATCGTGAAAGGTCGTTTGGAAATCGTAAAATTGTGGGAACAAATCCTCACGACGAAATTCCTACCGGCTGGGATTACCGTCCAAACGGGTTGTACGCTTAAATTTATGTCATACCTGGTTAGGCGAGGTTTTGTTTTTAAATGTTACTCATATCCTTATATCATATTTTTGGAGATTATCCGTAGCCAATTAGATTTCTAGATTATAATCGCCAAATAAAAATCTATTAAGTTATTGATTATTGTCAAAAATGCTGTTGTATTTTTATGTATTTACAAAAACCTTTGAAAGCAATTTTTTTGTTTTTAGTAGGTACTGTTATTCTTTTCAACCACAATTTAGAGGAGCAAATATTTTTTTGCTGAAAATACAGGAACAATGCCGTGAAACTGTTTCAGTGAGGGACAAGCGGTCCGTGAAATCGAGCTGGACTCCACGTCCGGTCATCCGGCCACTACTAGTGATGTAACTCAAATTTTTATGTTGTCTATAAAATCAATTAGGAAGTTAAAAGCAACTTCCACAGATAACTAAAATAATCATTTACTGCCCTTATAATAAGCCTCTATCATCCCACTACAAGGCCCACCTCCTAACTTTTCAGTTCTCATTTCATCTCGCATACTCACATCTAGTTCGTTCCTCTGTCGTCATTTGGGAGGGACGGTTGGAAAAGGTACTCTTCAGCCAATTAAATATTAAACAATAAGAAACGAAATAATATAATTGAAGATCAATTGTAAATTATAATTTATAGAAAAATACAACAGACATTTTTGATTGGATAAGAATGAACGAATCGTATTTTCTATGAACTCTAATTTTACGGTCGAGAATCCAACAAAGATATAGAATATCCAACCGGTCGGCGGTCTAACGTCGCTGATGAAGTGGTGACTGCTGCCTTGCAGTCGATATCCCACCCTACTTTATCGTGCGTCATCTGAATTATCGATATGCGAGCTTGACCACATCACTAACTGCCGGTCATAAATGTACTTATGACATAACACGATGATAGCTTGTGAAACTGTTGACTATCCAGTGTCTATTTTTGTATAGTTTTTGAAAAATAGTGCGTCTCAGATATGTATAGAGCGTACCGGAAACCGGCATTGCAAATTGCAATCTGTCCAAGAACTTTTAACGTGCGTGGCGAAACAAGTTTTAAAGATAGCATATCTATGTATCTCTATGGAAATTGATAAGAGTGCAGTAAATAAAGGTAAATTTACATACTTAGTACGCTTCCACAAATTGTAAAGTACTTGGTCGAAGCGTTTCGCAGTTATTCGTTTAGGTAACGTAAACTCCAGTAATTATCTGCCGCTGTCAGTTCACTAACGACCACGCAACTACTTCCGGGCATCTATTCCGGGGATGACTTGTAGGTAAAAATAGTTGTTCGCTTATTCCGAAATAATTACACGTTAAATTGAGTTGGTAAGTATTTTTTTTCTTTTGTTTTGGCTGTAGTGAGAATAAGATATTGTGTTTAGGCGCTTACGCTTATATTAAATCAAGTATTACGATTTCAATTCCTAAGATTGATTGATAGTAAATGTCCGTTGTAAGAGACCGTCAAAAGCTTAACAGCGCAAGCGTTGTGTTCCAAAAAAATCCTATCCTATTAATATTATAAACGTGAAAGTTTGTAATTATGGATGGATGTTTGTTACTCTTTCACGTAAAAACTACTGAACGGATTTTAATGAAACTTTACAATAATATAGCTTATACATCAGAATAACACATAAGCTAAAATATATATAGATATATAGTATATTATCCAAAGTGGGTGAAACCGCGGGGCGCAGCTAGTTTGAAATAAATTAGGTACAAATTTTTGCACCCTCATCCGAATTTTATTTGGGACTTGTGGACCGTACTTACAAGATGTTTGGACAAACAACTGGTATATATTGTCCTGAAATCAAACGGAAATCATTGCTACAAATACCTTTCGCGACGTCATAGCTGTAACGATTCAACCGATCCTCCTACGGGCTTATGAAAGGATCACTTTTATTCTTAAACCGCCTATTCTAATTAACCGATGATAAACGCGCGTAATTGCCAGAATAATTAGTATAATTGCCCATTAGCGCCACAGGTTTATATCGCCTTAAATCCCTTTTATATTTTTCTTCAGTTTAACGCCCCAGGCTCTGTCTAGATGTCTACGATGTTAAAGCAGCCATCTGGCCTTTATAATGTAATGCCATATCTAGTTACATTATGCTGGAGACTGGGTGTTACCCGCGACTTTGTTTATTTTGGATTTGTTTTACAATCTTGTGATGGATGTCCGGATATTTCTTGTAAGACAATTTTGACATAGTTTTCTCCTTGTTGAGTTGATCTGTAATTTTGTAAGCTGGAGTACCCTACGCTACGCAATCTACTTTTTTATCAATAGCTATTGGTTGCTACTTTGTTTAGGGAGTTTAGGGTCCTTTACAACTAACAAAACTACACGCAATCGATTCAGTAGTTTTCACACGTACCATTTTGAAATACATTATTAAATCTAGCTTATTTCGTATTATCTAAATATTTTTTTATAACTCTTCAATATAAAATCTTTTTTACCATATATTTTATTATAAGTATAAAGTTTAGATGTCACATCTAATATTTCATTCTTGAGATGGGTTATATTCGCTAAATTAGTCTACAAATTCAGCTGCTAAGTACCGCTTTAATCTCTAATGGCCTCGACAGACAGCGGGCGTGGGCGGGACGGAGACGGGACGTGAGACGTGTACTGCAAGTGTACTAGGGTGGACACTATGAAAACGGCTGAAACGAAGAAAATCGAACAATAGACGAGCGAATACTACGTACTCAAAAAAAGCCCAACCTCGTTCAAATTGTCAAACAAATATCTGCCATCTAGCTCTAATTTAAAACTACAGAACCCTAAATAGGGAGGTATCCTTTCTTTTGGGTGTTCATATGTATTCTATGCTAGCGGTCGCCGTTCGGCACGGCGGTACAAGTCGGCGGCATGGTACTGGTACATTATCGCACTTCATACATTTCAACTGCACTAAAGCCCTGCACTGCCCTATAGCCTCGTCGGCGGGGCGGTGGCGTCCCGCCTACGCCCGGTGTCTGTCGAGGCCTTAAAGTCACATTGGCAATAAATATTAACCTTGCACAGTTTTGATATAAATACATGTATTTTACACGAATATTTTTCTAATTATATTTCGTTCATATGACGGTATAAATTATTTTATAAACGGATTTGTAATTAAGTAAGTAGAAGATAATTGTGAGGATTAAGCATTTTATAATCATACAAATTTTCTTTGAGGTAATCTAAGGTGTAATTTAAACGTTATTAGAAATAGTGAACAAACTTAAAACTAAATATGGATCTTAGATGTTATTTAGATTGGATTGTATGTCCACAGAAACTAATTTTACCTATTTTCTACCGAACATTCTACCGAAGCTTGTCAAATGTGCAATCAGCAATAAAAGTCACTGAAATTACGAATAGTTTTTATGTAGTATTATTACCTATCAACAGTGAAAATATACTATTTGTTTTTTTTTTAAATCTAATTTTTGTTTAGGGACTTTAGTCGCTCAGCGACTATGCCAGCCCCGTGAAGGCTTACAATATAATTTGTACTTACTGTCTACTTACTTAATTAAATCATATACTAATGTGTAAAGTGTCCTAGCTGCTCCACTCAGTGGATCAGCTAAGACACTTTGTATAACACCTAAATCTAATATGTTCAGTCCGTATTGCCTGCACATTTGTGATCTCATCGACCGGCTCCGAACACATTCGACCAGAAGGTGATGAGCATCTTCAGTGACTCCACATGTATCGCAATTAGGGGAGTCTACCACCCTCATGAGATGTTTAAATTTATTTAGTGGAACGTGTCCGGAGCGCAGCCTGTGAGCCATAACAATGAAACATCTCCTAAGCTTACCAAAATATACTATTATGCATGCGTAAAATCAAATTGGATATAAGTATATGTTCACATACTTTTGAGGCCGAGTGTACTCCAGCGACGCGCTTATGAATTCTTCATACAACCAATACGTAGAACGCGAAATCCCACACTAGGCCGGCAACTAAAGGACTTAACCGAAATAAAACACGTCTGGCATCAGGCAATCGCAGAGCCGCCAAGGGTCGATCTGGCCAACGTAAAACAATTTCATCTTATTTACACACAGTAATTACTTACTGAGCTGCAAAGACACACCACCCTTTGGGAAATCAGCTCTGCCTGTCCCTCATACGTAGTTATTACGACGTGTAGACGCGGCGGGAAATACAGATTCTATTTGTAAGGTCTTTGAATATAAAGAAGGTGGATTCAGGACCTACATTTGTCTCGTGTAACTATAAATTGAAACAGGTAAAGGACTTTATTTGGTTGAGATCTGTCTGCCTTTTATAATAATAATATATTGTGGATATGGTTGAATAATGAATACAACTCAGAATTGTATTTGTATGTAGTACCTATTCTTTTGTTTTCTTTACTTATAATAAAATAATAAAGAACACGAGTCTGTACCTTTTCCCGTATAATAATATGTAAGCAGATATACTTATATTTAAATAAATAGTCTATGTGGCATGAACATGAAAAAAACGTTTTGGAAAATGATGTCTGTCTGTCTGTGTTCGTATCACGTAAAACTTCTGAACCGATTACAGAGCAGGTTCATTGTTGTTTAGCTTCTAAAGCATTGACAATTAACGATGTATTAATACAATCAAGCGGCTAACAATCAGTGCGCTCCGAAGCAATCCAAGCAAGCGTTCATACAAGTGCGTGCTACTGGAAACGTTGCTTAGCTTGAAGCTCCTAATTACACTTTCTTGACTTAACCACAGTAAAACCACTTGGGATACCGTATGATTCGCCCAGGTCAGTCCACAAATTAGGCAGCTAGACAGCAAAATCGCAGTTTAAAAGAAAAATACCAGTTTTATGGCCTATAATTATTATTCTACAAAGTTCATCCTCTACTACCAACAACCGTTTTATCACACACTCGCAGGTATTCATAATTTATTCAATCCGCTTTATGAGTTAACTATCTATCAGAAACGAGGAATAGTTTTATGCGTCGTAAAATAACTGCCATGAAAAGTCACCAAAGAAGGAGCCATTAAAACTTGATTCTGGCTAAGTGAAATAGTGCAACTTTTGACGGCTCCTACTCTACTGTACCGTAACAATAAAAGTAACTTGTAAAAATAAGAATTGTTATTTTACGATCTTTGCTAAACTGTCGGCTCGATAAAAGTTTGCCATCAGTAGGTTAAGGGTTTACGCACATTTGTAAACCGGTTACGAGCTTAAAAGGAAGGCATTTGCCTCGATGGTCTACCATCGACAGATTGACTCATCGTTGTTTTTTTAACTCGTGTCTCATATTCTGAGGATGGAATGCCGAATAATCGTGTAACTGTGTCATTATTTTGAGGCAATTATAGCTCAGTTATAATATGTTTCCGTGTTCAAATCGCACGCCGCTGGGCGTAGGTTAGTTTGGAGAAAATGTATGAAGGAAGATTGACGAAACAGATTAATGGATCGAGTATGAATGGACCAGCCGGTAGGTAGACGTACCACGATCAAAATGAAGACGTCGGCTAAGTCAAAAGTACCCATAACCAGTGAGCAAGTATGAACGGACTCATGAAAGTGACAGAAACGAAAGAGGTGTGTCAGGCGGATATCATGTGTAAAGATGACATGTAATCTCTGCAAGGCGATTCTGTACAAAACTCACGACTTACGTGGCTGCGCTGAATCCGCGTGGAATCCGCGCTGCGGTACGTCAGTGTTAGATTGGTTACGTACCGCAGCGCGGATTCCGCGTGGATTCAGCGCTGTCACGTAAGTGAATTTTGTACAGAATCGCCTTGCCGTCTTCCCTAACGGGAAAATGCCATGACTATAATTATGTAGGTATGTATAACGATTTAAGCAAACCTCTAATATACCTGGTGTCATTGAGTTAACTTAGTTTACAACAGAACTTCGAATTAATTGTAAAAAAATAAGCAAAACTTTAAGAAAAAACTTGCAAATCCTTTCTCTATGCCTCCTAATATAGGCTTATTTGTCCACAGTCGTATACTTCGAGCACCAAATGGGACCTAAAAGGGGCCATATGTCTCATGTGCATTTAGCTTTACGGGACCAATCCGAAGGGTTGCAAGCCTTACAAGTGGCCCTTTTTGTAGACTTTTTATAGTCGAACGTGAGTGAAATTGTACTTCAGTGGAGTCTGCCCCTAACTTTTTTATTAAGATACGGCAGTGTTTTATGCCTCGGCTTCTTGTTTTGTACAGAGCTGTTAAGGAGTTGTTTAGTTCTGATGTTTTTGTTTTGAATTAGGGATTATAATTAATACCCTATCTATCTAATATTATAAAGAGGAACGATTTGGTTGTTTGTTTGCATTGAATAGGCTCCGAAACTACTGAACTGATTTGTAAAATTCTTTCACTGTTGGGAAAATACACTATCCCCGGGTGACATAGGCTATTTTTTATCCCGTAAAAATTAACGGTTCCCGCGGGATAGTACTTAGCGTGGGTGAAACCGCGAGGCGCTTCTAGTTATCTTATAGATAGGTGCATATTATATGTCAGTTATGTAAAATATATCTGGGTAGTTTTGTACTTTTAGGACCGTGTTTTGGGTATGCTTCTAAAAATTTAAACAGCTTTGAAAAGCTGCACAAAATACGTACACATGCTACTAAAATGAAAGGTGCCCTCAGTATGAGTTACAGTATGAGTAACGCGTCAACTAGCTCTTTGTACGAACATTTTACGTTCATAAATGCGCCGGTAGAGGCGCTGTACAGGATCTTCATACAAAAGCGCTAGTTGACGCCTACTATAATAATTATGTCGAGCTAGTAAAAAGTCATACCTACTAGGGGTACTGTTCTCAAAATATAACATACTAAACAATCTTAACAGTTTAACCATCCGATAAACTTATCTGATTGCGCCAAAGAATTCAATAGAAATGCACCTAGACCTGCACAGAGCACACACGTTAGAGGTAGGTAAATATCGGTTAAATACGGGGTGAATTATCGATATAGTTACCAATTTACCGATGTCGGTAATTATTTTGCCTATTAGAAAAGCTTTGCAATTCAACGAGGCAATGATGACAACATGATAAGCTAACTGCTTGTCATTGCTTATAGACTATTCAACAAATGTTGCTTATTATTTTTTATTAGTTAGTGAATAAAGCTTTTACTTTCTATTGTATAAAGTATGAAAAGTGCGATTTTATTGCCTATTTACAATAAATGATTGGACTTTGACTTTGACTTTATTAGTTAGTGAATAAAGACATATGAGTTGAAAATAATGAGGCATTTTGCACTTTATACTTTTTTAAAACGGAATGATCTGTTTTGGCAATCGGTGCATAGTTGCTGAGTATAAGGATACCCTCATTTTAGGGTTACTTAACACAAAAAGAGAAAAACTTGACATACGCTTCTATCGATATTTTTCCCTTTTCCCATATAATCGATTTTACCGGTTTATACCGTGGCATCCCTACGGGAGTGTGTTGCAATGCAATACGCGCTCTTTGATCCTTTACAGAATACGTAGAACGCCAGGATATCTCAATTCGGTCGCACGCTTCCTGAGCGAATCCCGTCGTATACTACGTCTCTATCGGGAGAATTTTATGCCTTGACAATAGGGGAAATTTTGAACCTTTCCAAAGTTATCCTTTAGGTAGTTGCTAAGGGGATAATTTTGGATTAATGCGTATAATGGCTGAACCGATTTTGTACAGTCTTGGCCAAAAAACAAAAATTGGTTCATTTCGCGAAAACTAAACGGTTTTCGATGAAGAGGTCTGCACTTTATTAACTTACTTTTATAGAGAGGGTTAAGTAAGTTAATAATTGTATTGGACATCGTGTCAAGTCGCAAGCATAAAAATACAACAAAAATACATTTTAACATCCTCTTAAAAAATTAAATCTCAAGACATCCAAAAATCTTCCAGTGTTTCCTTGCAATAAGGTCAAGCCAGAACACAAAATGAGCATAAAAATCGAGATTTGCTTGTGATAAAGATATTTTATTCATATTTACAATCACGGGCGCACTTTAGTGTGCATAATGTTCTAGAGTTACCGTAGTACCTTCGTTTGAGATATATAACGGCTCCGTGGCATGAAACTGTTATTTCTGAAGATGTTAGGGCTGAATGAGCTCTTTGGGTAACGTATGGGTAACTGGGTTCATATTTGAGTCACATTTTAGGGTCGGAGTGATCATTTTGTTCCACAAATACAAAAAGTAAATTGTAACGAGCTAAAAATGGGTCTGATTTGCGCACAAACTAATATCAAAATGTATAATTGTGTGCATGTCTAAATCACATAATATTATGATATTAGTTTGTGTACGAATTAGACCCGTTTTTAGCTAGTTATATGTTTTCAGTTCGCGAAATTTCAAGAACATTTAAAAGGTCGTTTGGTGTATTCCTGACTGGCACAGCAGAATGAAACTCAATCTTAACAATAGTATAATAATTAGGTTCACAGCAGTATCTTAGTTTTATTGTGGAGTAATTAGTGAGAGTGTGGCGATATTTTGCAAAATTATGTGCCTGTTCTGGTCGATTATCCACGCGTTCCTTGCTTAACAGTACCCTATACCTACCGCGTAACCGCTCTCTGTATTCGAGTCTTGCACCACCGAAGCTTTGCGTACGGAGATGAATAAATTCTGATACAAGTGATACTCACGATGCTCCACGCTCACTCAGTTTTTGACGTGGATGCCATAGACTAGAGACTTTCACTGGACAGGACATGACGTAACATACTTAGGTACTTATGTTTCTTTCTGATACAATACGTTAAGTGCCCAAGTTCAATTTTAAAATGAAACATAATATAATAACGTTTCAACCCGAAATTGTAAAATAAAATGAAGTTGGTTCAAAGAATTAGAAAATAAAGTTAAAAGAAAAACTATATTCGTTTGATCTTGTGATATGAGTCGAAATACAGCTTGGTGTAACAGCAATTTGATATCGGTAAAATTCTTAAACTGTATCGATGCATCGCGGAAACTGTCGAAGTTATTCGCACCGTGATCTCGAATATGTGAGGAGAGGAATGGGGCAGCTCCGCTTTCCACATTGTACATTCGCTTCGCTTCGCTTGCCGTCGAAAAATGTATTACGCTAGAATTGCCACTTTGTAGAGATTAATCCAAATAGTTTCAATTTCACGACACAACTCGCTTATGGGCTGGAAATTTACTACTATATATAAAGATATCTATTGACATTGCTCTGCGGCAAACTTTACCATCTGAGCCTTAGGAATATTTTCTATGCACACAAAGTGCTTCTGTGATGGACAAGCGGTGAATTCCAAATGTAGAGACTTGTCAAATTTTCGGCTCAGTCTTGACACAAATGGCAGGGAATTAAATATTTACCGCGTATTTTTTTAGCTTCAAATGAATGTTTGTAAGTATCTGAATTAGACTATGACTTTTGTATTAATTATCAATTTCAAATTGATTGACTTGAAAATTACTAAGCCAATTTTTATGGAAATTGTAAGCGAAAACACATGAAGTCAATGACAAATATACATAAAAATCGTTTCATATCAATTTAGGCAAAATGAGGTCATGAAAATCAGCCGTTAAGAGACCCTCTTCCATCACAAAGCCGGGATCAACAACCCCCACGGCAATGCGTATACACGAAGAGAAAGTTCAGACGGCAAGTTACAACTTTAAACTTGAACTTTACAAAAGCATCTAGTAGGACCTCATTAAACATAACAGTACAACTAAAAACCTTCCACTACATAACGTCAAACAAACAGTCCTGATCCCCAAAGTCCGGTCCCGCTAATCCCGGAAACTGTCCGCCCCGGACGGACCCCTGTCCCGGGATCCCGGCATTATGTAGACAAAGCTTTATATTACACTGGCTTAATTGTCCTTCACTTGATGTAACGCAATTGTTTAGTTTGAAGAATAGACCAACCCAACTAACAATGTACCGGTTATTGTCTCGTGTGGGCTTAGACGTGTATTGTTCATATTCGTGTGTGGCATTTCGTGACCAAGCCTTTGACGAAATGTTGAGGACCACTGCACTCTAGCAATCGCAAATATAATTCGAGTTAAATGTGATACATTTTGACTGTAATTAATTTTATCTGTTCCTACCTGATAACTTTCGATATTTCAGCGGATAACATTGACGTTTTAATTGATTTATTGGACATAGTAGGTATGTGTAACTAGGTCACAAGGGTCGTCAACTCGCTGGTAAAATAGTTCCTATAAATTCGGTAATAAGAGCTATCAAAATAGAGCAACGTATATTTTATTTCACAATGAACAATTTCTGTACAAAGCCCATCATTTTCAATTGAAGTCCTGAACCTAAAGAGGTAACAACTAGCAACGAATCATCACAAAGTGATAATAGAAAATTTATCCCTTTTTCGCGCAGCCTTCGGAGCGTAAAATAAATTTCCCAATTCAGCGAAAATGGTAGGGACCGTCAAAGGAATCAATTATGTAATTAACCTTTGGGTTAAGAAAAAAATCGCGATAACGAATCGAAAGATTAGCGTTAGATAATTGTGTTTAACGAACCACGCGTATCCAGTCGAGTTGTTGGGAAAGAATCGTTTATCTTTTGGTACCGGTTGGAAATCTGGGAATAGGTGTGGAACGACCTCCTTAATCTGCCTTAGTACTTGTAATATACTTCTTGGTAACAGAAAATAGTGAGGAGTTAACTTAGAGCTTGAAATTATGGAAGCTTATTACTGAGTTTGAGGGGGTCTACCAATTCTTAATTATGAATCTAAGACCAGTAAAACCGCGTTGATTGCTCAATGCTCAGTGCTCGGAACTGAAGGCTAATTTTGGGTCAGTGCGCTATCCTAGTTAGTTAGTTAGTTATTGTTGAGTTCAGTGGGATGTGTGGATGAAGTTTGGATGCCACATACTCAGTTCAAAATCGGGTAACAATGAGCATAACATTCCAATAAAACTAACATTGAAAATGAAAATGAAATCTCATTTGATTTGGAATTTAAAAAATAAAAAGATATATTTAAAACATTCGCTAACAAATAAAATTAAGATGAAATCCCGCATAAACAATTTGATTCTCGCACACATAAAATCAGATCGAAATAACATTAATTACCGGGCAATGGCCGATAAACTGCTATTTATTAAATACATTTTGTGTGTCGCCGACAATTTCATTCCAGCAATTTATGCTCCGGAATAATTTAACAATAGGTTTTACTGTTTTAAACAAGAGTTTTGAGAGGACAATGGCAACTTTTAATGGGCCCAGGGGGCATACACTTTCGCGTTGCATTTTGGATCGTATCCAACAATTTACAACTTCCATCTCTACTTCTGTTTGTTAGACATCCCTCAATTTGAGGCAAAGTTTGATTAAAATTGCCTTTATTTGTTGCCACCATTCTTTAGTTTCTATTTACATCATCAGTAAGTATAATTTTCGAAATTCCCGAGTTAAAAAGTAACTTATGTGTTAATCCGAAGTCTATCTATCTACCTACCAAATTTCATCTAAATATGTTCAGCCGTTTTGGCGTTATTGTGTAAATAAATATTCAGGCATCGAAACATCTAAACGTACATACTTTCATAATTTGCTACAGGCTAGGTTTATTTTAAAGCAAGAAAGTTACAGTCTTGCAATCAATATCATGAAGACTCTGGAACATGAAGCGATATATTTTCTAAATGGCAACATTTCGTAGAAAGCTATTTGACAATTAGAGAGAATTGCAGAGTGGTAGCTTCCCTTTTCTAATACGCAAACATTGACCAAATATATTAAAAAAAAATGTTATCACGGCTCAGTCTGCATATCCCTCAAAATGGACACTGCACGTAGTAGGTACGAATGTAGAAAACCATCGACACTTCATTTCGATCGACAATACGGCCAGTTTCTTGAACATTAGTAATTAACATTGACAACAGATTAAGTCCATTGCTGTCCTTGTCATTAGTTTAGTGCCAGATAGAGACAGCGATAGGACTTAATCCGCTGTCAAAGTTAACAAACAGGCCATTAGTAGCGCCTATGTTAAAATTACTGTTTAGGGCTCGTATTAATAAATCAAACTTAGCTCTGAGAGTTATCTTCAGTGTGCACTTGCTCTTTCGTTCTATTTAATATATACATCTTATGTTGTAGATTAGGAACAGAAACTTACATGATCTCTGGCAAATTAATAAATTACACTCAGCGGTTAAGTGCTATCCGATTAGACACAATTGACACATACAAGACAGTATCTAGTAGCCAGTGCTACATCTCAATATCCATTTATTAAATTATAGCAACGATCTCAAGATGTAGATTACATTTTGAGTGTGGATCACCTGATAGCGCACTTGGTAGCGCTATTGAGGTTCGTTTATTAATACGGCCCTAGGACCATATTCCTATTTTAGTGCTGGTAATACCAGTGTAGGCACTTGAGCACTGCCTTTATCGTCTGCGACCTAAGCACTAACCGTAAAATAGTGTTTATGTTCAGTGTTGCCACCATTTACGGTGGCTACACCCTGGTGTTGCCAGCATAGAAATTTTATACCTTGTGATCGTTAAGGCTACATTTTTATGGGTACATCTATTAGATAAACCACGTGCATCAGTTACTGTAATGGACACAAAGAATACACAATGAGTAATTAATATATCATTACGA
The DNA here is from genome assembly GCA_905147375.1 of Hylaea fasciaria. NCBI lineage: Eukaryota > Metazoa > Arthropoda > Insecta > Lepidoptera > Geometridae > Hylaea > Hylaea fasciaria. The sequence continues at coordinate 1,225,550 of LR990200.1, forward strand.
ATTGTGTTTTACGTAATATTATATCATTCTATAATGATATTCTATAATACATGAATATAATGTCATAAGATTAAAAAAAAAACTATACTAGGCATATCTTTAGTCTTAATATTCACGTAAAATTACTGATTTGATGACTTGTATCTACCTACATTTGGCTGGTTTAGAAGTTCATAGTCAACGACCCTAATTCCTATATTTCATAGCAGCAGAACATCATAGAACTATCACACACTCAGTTCAAAAGTGTCAGACACTCGCTTCATAAAGTGTCAGACACTCACTTCGTACATTCCAAGCAAAGTGTCCAAGTCGGCACGCATATTGCATCAAGCACAATGAAAGTTTATTTCTCTACACTTTGTCCTACATTTTCAAATAAATACGCTCCGACCCTCGACCTTCTGTCTCGCTTCAATCAATTAGAATTAGAGCGGGACGTATAGAGCTGGAGATGCTGGTTGCCTTTATTACGAAGTACAGGTAAGTTTGAATTAAGTTTTAATAACGCTTCCGGGACAGATTAGTTTTGTAAAGCTTCGTTTGTTTTCTTTGCGGAATAGAGGACATAATATTTATATTATTATCTATACAAGTAGTATATTATTTAAACGCTATGAGTATGTTATAGTACGACAAAAGCGATTTCTGAAAATCACACTATTACACACCCATGAATTATGTTGTATATTTTTGTCAAACGCTGTAATATAAATAAAGTAAGTAGGCAATGACAGATACAAATAAAAAGGTACATCACTGACTTAACTTCAGTTCCTCTTTGAGTTAGCTTTAAAATCAATCAGGGCAATGCCGTCCCCATTTTAGATGCCTCGTCAACTGATGGTGGGTTATTATACTTCATTTAAGTACCTACATAGAGCTTGTAGGTAGTCCAAGTCCAAATAGTGAGTAATTGTGAACTAAGCGATGAATCTCTCTACAAAAAAACTTTTATAATGAACTACGAATATATAAAAAGAGCTGAAAATAGTTTCATCACAAGTAATTAAACTAAACTTTAACTCTTTCACTAAATGCTCATTTTCCCATTATTTACGCCGGACTTAATCTTATTTTAACTTAATTCGTTTGCCTTTAAATTGTAGTAAAATATGTTAATTTTGTTATTAGGGACTGGACACTGGACAGTGGAAAAGGTCTATTGGAGTTCCTACTGTTGTCGCTTCTGAAACAATATTGCTCTTTAATCTGTTGTTCCATTAGCGTACTAAGACACCGCGAGAAAACCAGCGCAGCACTGGCGACGGCATACTGATATTGCATGAAACTTTTCATGCAATTTAGAAACTTATACCTCTTAGATTAAAACTGTTTGTACAATTCGCTATATTCAACACTAGAAGCGCCTCGCGGTTTCACCCGCGTTAACTACTATCCCGCGGGAACCATTAATTTTTACGGGATAAAAGGTAGCCTATATGTGTACCGGGGATAGCATAGCTTCCCAACAGTGAAAGAATTTTTCAAATCGGTTCAGTAGTTTCGGAGCCTATTCATTACAACCAACACAGATGCGCTGATCACAGCGTACCACGGACTGGTAGCATCTGTCCTGCGCTATGGCATTGTTTTTTGGGGGAATTCCACCGACAAGGATGTCGCTTTTAAAGCCCAAAAGAGGTGTATTAGGGCGATGTTCCACCTTCTGCAGACAGATAGTTGTAAGCCACATTTTATAGAACATAAAATATTAACTTTACCAGCCCTATACATCCTCGAGATCGCCACATTTGTCAAATCAAATCCGGACTTATTCCACCGCCTGTCTGATGTAGTCGTGCGCAATAGACGCGACAACACAAGACTGTGCCTACATACTTCTAGGACGGCTCTCATGCGTAAGAGTGTTTTTTGCATGGCTCCAGTTGTCTACAACAAAATACCTAAAACCATAAAGGAGCTAAATATTGTTATGTTCAAAAAGAAATTAAAAAATGTATTATTGGACAAGTGTTACTATGACATTACAGAATTTTTGACTGATAAAATGTTATAATAGAATTATTAAATAGTATGTTACTTGGTGTTATGTATTGATAATGTAATTATTAATGTATATTTAATTTAATTTAATGTAATTTAGTTTAATTTTTAATATTTTTTTTTTATTTACCTAATTTTTTTTTTTTAATTAAATTTTAATGTAATTTTAGTTTAACACTGAAATTTGTACGCTTTTGTAACGCGGATAATATGAATAGATACTTTATGTCGGTCAGCTGGTAGTTTTTCTCATAGAGTAGGGATTACTCTTTGAGCATTTGTTTAGTCTGTACCTATGTTTTTCCGTTGCCAGGGGGATATAGAATATTAGTTGTCATGTGGAAAATCCCTACGGAAGCTGGTAATTATTTTTACGTTTTCTGTAAAATATTTAATGATGAGATTGAGCAATATAACTGTGTATGAGATATAAACGTTTCATTTATGATCCCTTTCTGGAGTAGCCTTACATATCAGAAGCGGGGATAACGTGAAAACAAATTGTTTTCACGAACCACCCACGAGCTCGCCCACAGAGATTAGCTCAACCTCATAGAATTTCATCGAAGCAGGTACAAATAAAACTGAGGAAATATTCATCGAAAGTGTGAGTCTAGCGTTAAATTACAGCGAAACTCTAAAATATTCACCGGAAACGGATTGAGATACCTACCTACCACAAGCCATGTTTTTTTTTCCCTTACTTGCTCTTCTTTTGTTTTGACATCATCCAATAAATGTGATAACTGGATAAAATAATAATTATTGTTATTATTATTATGATATTACATTATGAAAATAAATGTAATATGTACATATATATATATTAACCTACATAAAGTAGGTACTCTGAAGATTTTAAACCTCAGGTGAGAACCATAAAGTAGTAAACAAGTGACATAATATTATAATGTCTGAGTTCCAGAAAATGAGCAGCGAAAATCCCGAGTCAGACGTTCGGCGTGCCGTCAGCTCACTTTGTGGCGCGGATGAGAGGCGCCGATTTGCCGGAACGTCCCTAAGTCGAAGTCGGGACCTGCGAGGCAGCGTGCGCCACAGCCGTAGCCGTAGCCGCAGCTGTCGGCACAGCCGTGGCTACAGTCACCGCAACAGCAGCACGCCTCGAGCGCGACGGAGTTCAGGCCGCAGTACATCGGGCGGTCATCGCCGTAGTCGCCGTCGGAGTAGAAGTAGCAGCAGTATCCGCACGCTCCGGCAGCAGCAGCGTAAGCTCATCGAGGAAAAGGAAAGGCTTAAAATACTCGAAGTGAAGGTGGGTAGGGAACGCCAAAGACTACTTGAACACATACAAAGCAATGGGTCATACAGGCGTTTCGATACACCTGAACCCGTCACTAGTGACACCGTTGCTAAAAATATGCGAACTAGGCACTCTGATAGTCAGAATCACTCATGCTGTCTTACGCCCAAAAAGCGACCAGTATTAAATGAAGGCGATGAGGTAGAGGAAGTGTCAAAAAAACCGAAGTTGACGACGAAAGATTTTGTAGAGGAACTATTAAATGTATTGAAGTGTAAAACAGGAGGGGGGGATCGTGAATCGTTTGCCGCTTTGAATAACGCAATACCCGAGTTTAACCCGATGTCGAAGGAGCAAACGGTCAATATTTGGCTCGACAAAATCGATGAGTGCACGGAAATCTACGGTTGGAGCGATAAGCAGACGGTTCATTATGCCCTACCTAAACTTACCGGACTGGCTAGAACCTGGTATCAGGGCTTACCCTCTATTAAATATACTTGGACACAGTGGAAAACTTTATTGCGGGAATCATTCCCGGCAACCGAGAACTACGCCGAGATACTGTCGGATATGCTTAGTAGGAGGGTACGCCCTGGAGAATCTTTCGAGCTGTATTATTTTTCGAAAATAAATCTTTTGAATAGATGTAAGATTTTTGGAAAGCAAGCGGTGGATTGTTTACTCTACGGAATCGACGACAAGGGTGTACGAGTGGGCGCTCAAGCAGCCAAGTTTGATAAACCAGAAGATGTGCTTGATTTCTTTAAATCTATCAAATTCCATAACAACCAGCCATACGCTAATTCTAGAGATGTAAATAGAGATAAACGGCCTAACAATATATCAGTGAATAATAACTCCATGAGAACCACCGATAGCTCCTCGTTCAAAAATAGCAGCCTCAGATGTTTCAACTGCGGTAACGTTGGACATCCAAGTTTCAAGTGCCCTAAGCCCGTCATCAAATGCACCAACTGTAATTTTATGGGGCATGATTCTGCAAACTGCTCTAGGTCTAAAGACGCTAAGAACGTGTCTAAGGACAAAAACGTTCTTGATGTTTCAATGACGGTTGATATCAATAACAAGTATAGAATCATGGTAAGCGTAAATGGTGCCGCGATCGTTTCCCAAGTTGATTTAGGTAGTGAAGCTACCCTGATACGTGAAAGTGTTGCTCTGAAACTAGGGCTGAAATGGGACAAGGTGAATGGACCTTATTTAAGAGGGTTGGGAAATATACCGTACTTGCCGCTAGGGCGTACGCTGGTAGAAATAAATGTACAGGGTATTTCCGAAAAAAATGTCGAGGTGTTCATTGTAGATGACTGTCTGATAAATTACAACATCTTACTCGGACACAGCTTCACTGAAAGACCCACTCTAAAGATAGTCAAGACTCCGACAGACTTAATATTTGAAAGGGCTGAACACAACTATGACTTGAAATTACACCTGTCTGTGGCAAGTGACGTTATGGTTAATACTGGTGAAATGATATCGGTCCCGGTGAAGTCTGACACTGTATGTACAGGTAGTATCTATGTGAGTGGATCAGTAAGAGGCTGTGCAGGCCAGGAATACTACCTCTTACCGGGTGAATACCAGATTCACGATGCTATGTGCAATCTACTCATCCAGAACGTCGGTGCTAACCCGGTATGTTTTAAACAAAACACGCTCATTACCCGTGCACGATTTATGGGACCGAGTAAAAGTGTTTTGGATATCTCAGATGGTTCTAAATCTTACGATACACCCACTATCAAGTGCGGAAACCAATTATCCGATGTTCAGAAACGACAGTGTGAAAGTTTGCTGGATAGATACAAAAGCTGCTTTTCCACTGGCATGCACGACTTGGGATTTACTAATGTCACCGAAATGGAGATTCATCTAAAAGATACTACACCTGTTGTCTATAGGCCATATCGGTTGCCACATTCTGAGCGCAGGTTAGTCCAGGATATGGTGGGTGATATGATCAAGCACGATGTTGTGCGCGAGTCCAGTTCCCCGTACGCTAGTCCTATTGTCCTGGTTAAAAAGAAATCGGGAGAAAAGCGACTCTGTGTAGATTATCGTGCCCTAAATAGTCGTACCAAGCGAGACCACTACCCACTACCCAGAATAGATGACCTCTTAGATCAACTCTCGGGCCAATCGCTATTTACGTCTTTAGACCTGGCCTCGGGATACCATCAAATTGCCATAGCCGAGGAATCTCGAGAGAAAACCGCCTTCGTAACTCCCGACGGGCAGTTCGAATATAATCGTGTCCCTTTTGGGCTGGCGAATGCTCCAGCAGTTTTTCAGAGGGCAATGCACAAGATCTTGAGTAAGTCCAAGGTCGGGTATATAATAATATACATGGACGACATTCTGATACCATCAAAAACGTTCGCAGAAGGCCTGACTCGTCTTGAAGAGGTGCTTACTCTGTTGCGAGAGGCAGGCGTGACTCTCAAGATGGAGAAATGTCACTTCTTTCAAGAACAAATTGAATTTCTCGGGTTCGAGATAAATAAAGATGGTATCAAGCCTGGAGCTCAAAAGACCGAGGCAGTAGCTAAGTTTCCCGCTCCCCAAAACCAACATGAAGTAAGAAGGTTTCTCGGGCTTGCTAGTTTCTTCAGGAGGTTCGTGAAGGGATTTGCGCTAATCGTGAGGCCAATGACTAACCTCTTAAAAAAAGACACACCGTGGCAATGGAATGATGTAGAAGCACAGTCTTTCCAGACTGTGAAACGGTTACTTATAGACCGGCCAGTTTTAGCACTGTATGACCATGAAGCTGAAACACAGTTACATACGGATGCAAGTAAATTCGGTGTTGCTGGCATATTGTTGCAGAGGAATGGGTCGGATGCTTGGCGACCGGTAGCATATTTTAGTCGCCAGACGCTGGCTATTGAGATGAAACTGCATTCGTTTGAACTTGAAACACTTGCGGTCATTAGCTCGTTGAACAAGTTCCGTACGTATCTCATAGGAATAAAGTTCACCATTGTTACGGACTGCAATGCTCTGCGTTCAACTTTTACCAAAAAGGACCTCATACCTCGCATATCAAGATGGTGGATCCAGTTTTTGGAATATGATTGTGATATTGAATACCGCCCGAGCGAGAGAATGTCGCATGTAGACGCACTCAGCAGGGGGCCTGTTTCAGTGGAACCAGACAAAATCCACATACTCGACATCTTAGCGGTCAGCACGGAAGATTGGATTTCTACTGTCCAGTCCTCTGATGAGGAAGTAAAACGTATCAAACAGGTTTTAGAAGACCCAGAGACACTTAAGATAGCGGGCATTCATAAAGAGTACAAGTTGAAAAATGGACGAGTATTTAGAATTTTGGAGGATGGTTCAACAAAATGGGTGGTCCCGAGAGGTGTGCGCTGGCAACTGTTGAAATCAAATCACGATGACGTGGGTCATTTTGGTTTTGAGAAGACGTTGGAGCGCGTACGATCCCTATTTTGGTTTCCCAAGATGCGGAAGTTCATCAAGAAATATGTGACAGCATGCCTTGAGTGTGCCCATCACAAATTACCGTCTGGACCCAGAGAAGGTCTGCTTCACCCAATTCTGAAAGTTGACATCCCTTTCCATACCCTGCACGCTGATCATCTTGGCCCATTCCCACGAAGTAAACGAGGCTACACGTATATATTGGTGGTTGTTGACGCCTTCACTAAGTTCGTGAGCCTAATCCCAGTAAAAAGTACAAAAACCAAAGAAAGTATAAAAGCGTTTAGGAGTCTTTTTAGCTATTTTGGGTCTCCCACGCGCCTTATAACGGACAGAGGCACGAGCTTCACGAGTAAGAAGTTCAGGACGTTTGCACATTCAATCGGTGCTAAACACATTCTTAATTCCGTCGCCACACCGCGGGCTAACGGACAAGTCGAACGCTATAACCGTACGGTTCTGGCCTCTCTTGGATCCATGGCTCACGGAAAAAACAAGAACATATGGGATGAATTTCTTCCCAGTGTCCAGCTGGGCATAAATACTGCTGTTCATGATGTAACCAAGAAAACGCCCACTGAACTCTTGTTCGGTAGAACTGTCAATAACCCTGCTCAGGGTATATTGAATGACATAGTCGATGATATCGAGGAAGTTGGTGATGATAGAACGCTGGAAGAAATTAGATCAGAGGCTAGTGAAAAGATTAAGAAAAACCAAGAAACTAATAAGAATCGCTACGATGCACGCAGGAAGGAGAGCACTAGGTATCAAGAAGGCGATTTAATAAGGATTGCGAGAGCGATAGTGACAGGACCAGGGCAGTCTAAAAAGCTGGAAGCAAAATGTCAAGGGCCCTATAGAATAAAGAAGATATTGCCAAATGATAGATTTCTAGTCGAAGACACTCCGTTGACTAGAAAAGGGGCAAGGTATGAGACGGTAGTGGCGGTTGATAAAATATTTCCATGGCTGAGTTACAATGACACTGCTTGCTCTTCAAGTGAAGACAATGATGACTAAAATACCTAACGATTTCGGCTAAAGTGATTTCGTCTAAATGCTCTGGCTAGACATAATTAAGTGAGTTCAACAGTCTTCTAGCATATTTATTTTTGTGTGTATCGAGATAATGGTAGGTAGTATAAGATATGGTTACACCCATTCCTAAACGATTTCTCTTGATATGGGGAGAACGGTGACTAGGTATATAATATAATAATGATGTAACGTTGGAATTGTTATTATTTGATTGGAACTGGTGTTTTGTTTTTTAATGGATGAGCCTTGTTGGTTTTGTTATCGTCAGCGTTATTTTTGAGTTCAAAATATTTTGTTGGATTAATTTGTGAAGGGAAAAGTGAGGATGTTGTCGAACCGGGCAGGATTGACGTACGAACTCGTCGCCCATGAGTGGCTCGACGCGTCGCAGCCGGTGATGGTGCGTTTGTGAATGAAGTAACTTTCACACCGCGCGGCTATAGCATAAGACTGGTGAGGATGTTGTCAAGCCGGGCAGGACTGGCGTAGGACGAACTCGCCGCCCAAGGTTGGCTCGACACATTGCAGCCGATGATGTGACAATGAAGGAAGTAGTTGTCGCTTTGCCGAGCTATAAAATAAGTTAAGTCTAGGTTTTTTTTCTTCGGAACGATCATTATGTGATTTAGTACTACTTGACTACACTGTAGTGATGTTATTTTACAATTGCGATGAATTTTGGTTCAGGATTTATTGTATACAGTCAGTGAATGTAATGTAAAACTTTAAGTTCTTGAAATGTGTACTGAGGGGGTAGAAGTTAATGGTTTGTTTTTTTTGTCTTATTAAAGCTGTGTTTTGTATGTTGTCGTGAACGAAGGGACTCGTTCCGATAGGATGGCCGACTGTAACGCGGATAATATGAATAGATACTTTATGTCGGTCAGCTGGTAGTTTTTCTCATAGAGTAGGGATTACTCTTTGAGCATTTGTTTAGTCTGTACCTATGTTTTTCCGTTGCCAGGGGGATATAGAATATTAGTTGTCATGTGGAAAATCCCTACGGAAGCTGGTAATTATTTTTACGTTTTCTGTAAAATATTTAATGATGAGATTGAGCAATATAACTGTGTATGAGATATAAACGTTTCATTTATGATCCCTTTCTGGAGTAGCCTTACACTTTATAGGCAAAAACATGTGCAACAACCTAAAAACTTAAGATCTTGCTAAAGTATGACAATGTAATGACATGTTTTGACAAATAAATATTCTTATTCTTATTCTTATTCTATTCTTATTCAAACAAACAAAGTTATCCTCTTTATAATATTAGTGTAGACGTACGAAAATTCATCCCCATGGAGAGACGTTATATTATAGCAGTTATATGTACGTTTTGGATCAATTCATTGCTTACGAATTTGCGTTTTGTAATCATATTTTATGGATTGCGTGCGTTGTGTTTTAACAAATATTCTGCATTGTATTTATCTTGAGCTTCCATTGTATTTACACGAAGTTTATTTCTTTGTTTTTTATAATTATTATTGTCCCCCTCCCTTGTTTGTTTCCCGTATGAGATTTTGATGATAGTTCTATTAATTATCTGCTTATCAATCACGGTCACAGCTATTTTTTTAATACAAGTATCTGATACGATTCAACCATTTATATCAGTTAAAGCCTTGCAATCAAAAACATATTTAAAAGTCAAACAAAGTGAATCCATGTTCAATATTAGAAAATGCCATGTTCAATATTAGTGATGGGAATATTACAAAACAGGGCAATGTCAATTGGTATTTACAGGGCACTTGAATCGTGGCCACTACGAGTGTCTAAGAGCTTGCAAAGGCACATAAATTGCCTAACTATATTCTATATTATGTATTATGTAGTTCATGGTAGTTCAAGCTTCATTAATATAATAATGAGACGGCATCTTCATCAATAATTAATATTTCAGTGCGTGGAGCAAAAACAAATTGACCTGGAAAGTTCAGTGGCTAATAAATCATGAGCCTCTGTAGTCGCACAAAACAGTTAGTAAGAAGTTAGTGCTACCAATTTATACTGAGAGAATAATTATTTAACTCTACAAATTATTTATGTAATAAATGGTTAATGGGTAATAATAGTGGTGAATATCGCGTGTATCAGTGATGCAGAATCTTTTTGTTATGTTTAAACTTCCTAACGCTCGAGGAGTTAGCTAAATATCACAATACAAGATTAACTTTAGTAATAAAGATCATTTTTGTTTGTACACATTGCCAGTGCTACAGTTACCTTCATAATGTCTCCATTAATATTCCTATAATATCAACCTCATTAGTGCAGAATATACCATTAGCGATTCCTTTTGCGTCTATTGAGTTAAGTGTGTCATGCAGAGGTGAACATCGGACCTTTGATCTTAGAATGTTATGCCCACTCTGCATTTACGTAGAGAATTCTTGACGGGAATTTGATGACTTGTTCATGAGGTAGATGTTTTTTTTTAATTTTTAGCGTTCGAACTCAAAGCGAGAGGTAGATTTATGCCACATTCGTCCCACCAAAAAGTCGCCCCACATGGAAAAATCTGGTTTCGTCCCACATTGTATGCCATATTCGGCCCCAATTATATTTTGTTTTTATGCCTACTTTTGATCTAACCGCCGCTAGTCCTGAAATTTGGGTACCACTTTTGCCGTTATCATTAGCAAATTGGCCAAGATTGGTTACTAAAAAACAGTGAAAGCGAATTAACCAAAAAATTTTACTAGTTCAACCTCTGTTTTCAATTCAACGTTCTAATACCTGCTTGTTCCAATCGTAAGATGAATCTAAACATAAGCTTATAAATACCATCCATTATAAAGACTTTGACATAGCGCCGGTGAAGCTTGCCTTACTTAATTACTGCAAAATTAATCATTTACAACAAGGGCCAATGATAAACTTGCCGCTTGTTACCCGTCTGCAAATTAATCAATTTATAAAATCTTAGGGTCGTCGCGCACTGGTGAGATAAAGATATTGGGGTAATAATAAATTGAAAATAAGGCATCGATCTTATTTCTTGAACGAAGTGGGCTTAAGATATAATTGGAGCCTTACGGTCGAGATAGATAAGCGTGAACTATGGAGATTGTAAGATAATTGATGTACTAATTAAGCCGTGGCTATTTTTTAACTAACTTTTCACCATAGTTTTTGGCAATATTTTGATATAAATAATACCAAAGCTCATCTAAACCTTAATACAAATTGGTAACTGAAAAGATACCTATACATTTTAAACAAAGGCAGTTCAAATTCTTAAACTTTCGCGAACTGAATACATGTTAATTAGTATTTAAATGGGTCTAATTCGTGACCACGGCCGATGTAACTCGGTCGAAACGTCGAGGTATGTCAAAATTATACGAGTATATTTTGATATTCGTTTGTGCGCGAATCAGACCCGTTTAAATACTAATTAAAAAGGCAGTTCAGCCAGTAATTTAAGTCAAGATGCGTAACCAAAATCCTAATAAGCGGCTATTTTGGCATATCATATTGGCATTGCAATTCAATAGGGCAATGCCACCAGCATGTCGGGTTCACTGCTAACTAGCAGTGGGCTAGACCACTTGTGTTACCTGCCTGTCATAATGGTTACCAATAACGATTTGTGAGCTCTCCAACTGTCGAATTAGTAGGTTAGTTTTTAATTAATAGTAGACATTTGCCCTTATTTTTAATTAAGAATGATCTCTGAATCTCGGCCTAATTATTTGCAACCTGCGCCGTCTTACCACAAAAGTTTAGAACAGAGTTAAACAGATGTTTCTAAAATTTCGTTCCACAAAATCGACGTCTATCACTGGCTTTTTGTTACTCAACCCTGGCATTCCTAATTATTTTACTTGTGAATTTGTTATTGACTTAGAAAAAGCGAGGGTTAGACGTGTATTTGTGGCGACATTTTGTAGACACTAGTTCAACTCTAGTTTAAATCTTTTGTGATAGGACCTGTAAAGTTTATCAATATCCCACTCTAGAGTTTAGATCCGAACGTGGAATCAGCTGATTTCCCCGCAGGCCTCTACACGCTACAAGTGCACGCTAACTCGCAATTTTATTACCAAACTTCCACCGTCAGATGTCAAGGTAATTTATTATCTGGCAACAAAATTGTATTCGAATCGAGCCGTTACACCGCAAAGCTATATTTTATGGAGTTGGCTTAATTATTAATTTGCGGAGTTCCTCTGTTCAAAATAAAGCGATTCTGTTATCGTGTTCGCAAACTCGCAAACATTTGAGTTTCGCAACCGTGCGGGAAATAACGGAATAGAGTGAGCGTGCGTTCTTTAGAATATTCCTTCGTTGTGGTTTTGCTATGGAATACTGAATAGGTGGTCTTTGTATCGGGTTTTGGCTAAGTCAAGGTGAAAATTTATTTTTGCGAGCACTGTCAAGTAGAAAGTCGGGGAACCCCTTTATTTAAATAAATCGATCTCTTGATTTAAAAAAAATGCTAGAATCGTGCTTCGACCAAAACAGCTCATCTCACGGTACACTGGTTGCATTATCGGCATAGGAAGGTACATGTTTCTCGTAGAAAATTGTTTTCAGACGCGACTCTAAACTTATAAATGTATAACTAAACTATAACCAGTAAATGGAGCTTTATCTAAAACTATGAATTTGTCTATGTGTGTAATGGAACATTTTCATTGTCTCTATTAATTAAAATTCTTAATTAAAATTCTCTATTAATTAAAATCGTGTTCTTTATAGGTAGGACTTGTAGTATATTTTATTTTATTTGTTGTATTGTTTTTATTCACTGTCATTAAACACTATTTTGTTTTCTTGAGTCTTATCACTATCTCCTTCTGATTCAACTACAAATGAACAACGAATCAAATTATCGTAAAAAATCGCTCTCTTAACCGCTTTAAGCGATAAAACCACCTATTGCACTACCTTATTGTGTGTATTGCTTTTCTTTGTATAATAAAGAGTTTTCTATTCTATTCTACTATCTCCCTGTCTAAAGTTCACAATTCTTAGCTCTACACGAGCGAAAATCGGAGAAGTCGGCGAATAATTAGCATTTTAATTGTCGTACAACAAACAGAATGTGATGAGTCAGCACCGGCTCTGCCGAGCCGACAGAACGCCCGCTCCGCACTCACAACCCTGTTGTTTATAGAGGATTTTGTAAATTTAGGATTTCTTATGCAATTACTTTTCTAAATGGTTATTTTAAATATTTATGGTTTCTTTTTAATTTTATTTTTCACATATAAATCCTATCCCATTAATCCTACTATCCTACTAATATTATAAACGCGAAAGTTTGTGAGTATGTATGTATGGATGGATGGATGTTTGTTAATCTTTCACGTAAAAACTACTGAATGGATTTTAATGAAACTTTACAATCATATAGCTTATACATCAGGCCACAATTTATAAAGATATTGTGTGAATTGGCTAAAATATGACGATAAGTGTCCAGCATTGTTTATGTAATAATTTTAATGTCATAATGTTAGTTATTTTCTACGCCACGCTAATAATATAAGCTACTCGAAATACTAATCCTGCGCAGACAAAGTCGCGGGCACCAGCTAGTATAATAATAATATTAAGAAGAAGAAAGATTTCATTGTTTGTTAGTTTGCATTGAATAAATTCCGAAACTATAGAATGATTTAAAAAAATATTTCACTGTTGTGTGTAAGTCGGAAGCTGCACTATCCCCGGGTAACATAGGCTAATTTTTATCCTGTATTATTTAACGGTTCCCGCGGGATAGTAGTTACCGCGGGTGAAACCGCGAAGCGCTTCTAGTATAAATATAAATCCTTGCGTCCATACCCGCAAATTGTTTCGGAGAATGCTATCCATCCATCCAACACCAATATCAGCGTGTGAAAGAGACCACAGCAGTACTTAATACAGCATAACTCGGTGTATGGCGCGCGGTATGATGCTGTAAGCGACCGATGGCTAACGACAATTGCCATAAGGTTCTGTAGTTTTCCAGGCTGTTTCTCTGATATGAAAGGGTTATAGAGACTGTACAAAATCTCCGTACAAAATCTTATTTTCTATAGGTACATAAACTCACATATAGTTTGTATTATAATGCAAATTAATGTTCCCAACGACAATAAGATTCTTGCCAGCACCGAATAAGGAACGGCAACATTTGTTTTTCCAAGAAAATGTAGTAATTCTGTTAGCTTTTTGTATCTCCAAAAAATAATATCGTATCAAAGAAAGGATCACAATCGAAAGGAGACACTAGAGTCTATCTCGAATACTATTGCGTGTGCAGACACCGAAATGGTTTATTTCCATTTGTTCCCAGTATGAGTTCTTTAAACATGAAGCCGGCTCATATCCCCGAGGAAATGAGATTTTTCCGAGTAACCAATCAATAAGAACGAACAATATTGCCTTACTTCTGTTTGCTACCGTTTTATGTTTGAATAAGTTATTATATCATTTCGTTTTTATCTATCGACAATATGGTGGTGGAAAACATCGATAGAAACAAAACGGAAGATGTGTTAGACTCGTGTTGATACGTAGAAAATGATGGCCTTCTTATCATTTGTTCAAAGTGTAATGGCATCTGTGGCTACTAGGTATATGGACAGACGTCAGCGTCGGGTTAGTGAAGTTTGTGCGATGTATATAGTTGTTCACGGTACCGAGTACCGATTGATTTTAATTGCAACATCATAATGCTATGATAAGCAGACGCCAGTTAGTTATTAAGTACGTTTTAGAATCAATCATTGATTTGTAAAATCGATATTCGGGAGGAATATGTGTTACACCCGTTCTGACACTGGCGATATTTTAATTATGGTTACCTACCCACCAGTATAACGCCAAATGAGGACTTCATAAAATTCAAAATTAACGGGCACAGCAGTAAAAATGCCCTAAGTATAGGTCTATTATACCGACAGTGGTCGTGAACACATCCTCCTTATTTACTTATCCGAGGCGCGATATTTACCTGGAAACGGATACGACTGTGAACTAACTAAGTATGTTGGTACTATTTTCTTTTGTGAATATACATACTTTTTGGATTCCTTGAATTACCTGTTTTCTTAGAAATGTAAATTAGATTCTTCCAAACATTGATTTGTTAGGGTTTCTTTGCTTTTTATGAACTTTAATGAAACTTATCCACTTGCCAATAATTTCTAAATGGATGGAGTTTTCGGTTGCCATGGCGCAGGGCATGAAGTCGATACCAGCTCCGTAGAAAATGAGGATAAACTTCCGATGAAGCAAAACATAGCTGAAAACCTTGTTAATAGGTTAAAGGCATTTTATTTGGCCGTCAATTAAAATAAAATCAACCTGGCAACAAATCCCAGTTAAAGCTTGTTAAGACTCAAAAAAGCCTTGAACTCGAGTATCTTTGGATTTTAACGGTATCATTCTAAAGCATAAAAAAAACAATACTGGACTGAAATGACTGGCTGAAAACGACCACAAAAAAGCTTTAAATATTCTTTGGATTTTAATGTTAGCTTCTAAAGTAGGTACCTACGGTACAAACGCTAAACCTGGGAGTGAAGTCTAGCTTGCTTGCTCACGGTGTGACATTACAAGAATCGGCTAATACGCACCACTAGAGCATATCTAGCTATCTAGGACTTTCTTCCTTTTATCCTATACCATAAAGCTCAAATCCTCATTACGATTGTTCGCGTGTACGGCATGCAATGTAGACACGTACTCGTATGCAATAAAATCTGCGCTGACCCACGCATAAAAAACCTCACAACGAGCCTTCAAATTATGATATCAAAATTATACAAAATGGTCACACGTCCCGCATACGAACGAGCGTGCTGACCCCTTTTCCAACGGGACAATCGGGACAATATTGGGGCGTTCATACAATGTGGGATGTAGGTGTGAACACTGTGACGGTAATTAGGGGCTTTATTCCAATTCGAAGATATTTTGACATCGATTCATTTCCCTGCGTGTATGATAGGTAGGAGACACAGTGTTATGATAATGACCTATTACCCAAATTTTTTTAGTGTTTTGTGGGATAATTATCTGACACTTAAAAACTTATCTTTCACATAATCTGATTTTGTTGCTTTCAAATTAAGAAGTAACGTAGTTTATTGTCCAATTATCAAGTTGTAAAATCAGTTTTGTATAAGCATCTATTAAAACGTTCTTACAAACTTGGAAAATTCTATAATCTAATAATTATTAATATAAAACAATTATGAATCTAATAACAATTACTGATTT
This sequence comes from Hylaea fasciaria, assembly GCA_905147375.1. Lineage (NCBI taxonomy): Eukaryota > Metazoa > Arthropoda > Insecta > Lepidoptera > Geometridae > Hylaea > Hylaea fasciaria. Next base: position 1,241,565 of record LR990200.1, read on the forward strand.
TTTATCGGGCCTACATCAGACATAGTAGAAACCAGCTTTTATACGCCAACACAATATTTTTCGTGATGAAATCAAATCCTTTTTAAACCGGAACGAAATGAATCGAGGTTCCGCCGGTTCTGAAATTCAGTTTTCAAGCTCCGAAACGGAACCGTCCGGAAAACGCATTATAAACTTTACAGAGTTATTTTTGCATTGAAAAAAGGTGTCCGACCGGATTTCCGCTTTGTTAGGCAAGTTTCAGGGTACGTTTCTTTTGAATTACTAACTGTAACTAGTTGCGAGTGGTTAAGTACACAAAATATGGTTTACGTTGAATTTGTCAGTGGGGGTTTCCGGAAAAATAAAATATATAGCATACATCGAACTCACGTACTCTCGAACTAACGTACATCGAACCTCGGTACTTTCGATATAACTAAATAGGGATTTCGTACTTCAAACTAGAGATATAAAGTCGTATAACGTATAGTGTAACGATGTTTTATATACCCTCTTCCTTAGTTCTTGTTTAAGACGTTGTTCATAGACCTTTGTTAGCCGCTGAATGCGTACAAGTCACACGCGGCATCGACATAAACTATACTATTATAAGGAATTCGGCTGCGGCGTCGCATGAAAGTTCTTATTAGTAAGCAAAATTAGTAGCGTAGTAAAACCTTAGCGTCTTACCACAAAATATTTCAGCAAGAGTTAAACAGATGTGTTTAAATATTTTCTCCACAAAATCGACGTCTAACCCTCGCTTTTTCTGACTCGATAATAAATTCACAAGGAAAATAATTAGGAATGTTAGGATTGACTAAGAAAACGCGAGTAATAGATGTCGATTTTGTGTAACGATATTTATGAAACATCTGCTTATCTCTGGTCTAACCTTTTGTGGTAAGACGGAAACTGCATGCATTACTTATGTACTTGTGCTAAATAATCAGTACTGATTATTGTTGTCATGCAATTAACTTTACGTCGTGCGCTTAAGATATTTGGACAGTATCTTAACGAATAGGTCAACTGATCCCGCGGGCTCAGTTTTGAGTGGGCTCAGTTGACGTACGAGCCATCTAGGCTAGGTTTTATGGATTCTTTCAGCCTCTATCTCAAGATAGGACCAGATTGGCGTAATGTTGATAGAAGGTCAGTCCAGTCTCTTTTACAGAGTAACGTATGACGAGAGTAGCAGTGAAAATAATTCAACTCTAGTCTAAAATTGTTGCATTATTTTCTATGTGACTTCATTACACAATGTCGTATAGCTAAAGTAAGATTCTCGGCGTTGATAAAGTATTTTTCAAATTGTGAATTGAAATACGTAACATAATACTTACAAAAAAGTATAACAGCGATAAGATTAATCGTTACTTTTCTTTTTGACGTCACAGTTTAATGACATATAGTGACGTCATCATAATCAACAGGGTGCTTAGAAGGCCTCTCCCAAGGTATGGAGCTCAATCTCCCTATCTCTTGAAATCACATGCCTAGATGAAGTCACATGCTACATTACGCCGGGGAAATATCGCAATATTTTTGCGAAAATCTATTAGTAAAATGTAATAATGACTGTTTGAAACATTTCAAGAAACCTATTGACGAATTTATATGGCAATGTGCGTGCGTAGCGCCGTTAATGGGCGCATTGTTGCATCGTCACATTTTTTCTCATACCTCGCTTTTCCTCATACAAACTCCTGGTTTCTCTGCACACTTCCCTCCTCTACAAGCCTGAGTCGAGAAGGCCCAGTTGTCCGCGTCTCGAGAGCTGCTACCAACCCCAGGCACGTACCACTCGAATTTACAGGCAATTCATTCGATATTGGATTATTAGGCATTGATCTTTTTAAAATTTTCCCGAATTACACTTTTTTCTCAGTGTCCCCAATACGCAATTTGGGCGAATGAGAAAATAGCGTGGAGCGATCCCAGCACGAGGCACGAATAATAATTTCTCGGCTTTATGATGGCTTTTTTATGTTTGGGGAAGGAAGCTTGTTATGTTAAATTAAGAGCCTAGATTTCGCTGATTTTTTTAACGTTTTATGTTGGTTTGTACTTTGAAGCTTTGCTACTGAGATGAGAGATGAAATTTACTTGCTGCCGAGAGTTGAAAGACTGTAACTAATTAATATATCCATATTATGTAGCAACGAACTGTATCTAAAAGGACGGAAAGGAAGGAACGGTATCTAATTAAATCGGTTAGTCTATCGTCCGTCTTTGTATCACATCCCGATTTTTTAATGTGAACAAAATTGTATGACTGGTTTAAAATGTAAAGTTGATTAATATATACTAATACCAGTCGCATCGAGGCTTGAGTCAAAGTCAAAGTCAAAGCCGAAGCATTTATTGTAAATTAAATTGTAAAAGTCTAACAGCTAATTCTCGTAAACAAAGATAATCATAAAACATAAAGCCTGATAAATTAAATTAAACACTAATTGATCATGGGTTGAGTTTGAAAAAAGGATGTTTTCCCTTTGAGGCGATATAAATTGAAATAAATAATAAAAAACATGTATAAATATTGCATACACTTTTTTGCTTGTTCACAGAATTCCTCCAGAAGCATTTCATTACTAAATTCCAGAAGCAATATAACGCAATAAAATTACAAAGTACGCATAACGAACCAGCACACTGGGAAGTACTCTGCAGTACTCTGCAGTACTCTGATTCACTGGAATTATGAATACGCGGGCGTCACTCGCAAACAGCGACGCCAGACAACTTTTAATTAAATACTAATGCTTAGCGGGAACAATTTACAATTAAAATAGGGACGCGAATTGTCGGCGGTTTGTCGATGAACGGGTTTAAGTAATTTGTCGCTGGGTGGCGATAAGGTTTATAATGGCAAGTGACCAATTAAGTCTTCCAATTAAGTTCTACATCGAAGTTTAGTTTATATTGTTTACGAACGGGCTGCGTTTAAAATAATACTTAAGTTAGATAACATATTACTACTATTATAAGTATATTATTTATTACAATCAAAAACATATTTACACATACAGAAAATAAAAACTAAAGACTAAAACTAAGTAAACCTAATCTAATAACGAACTTTACGAACAGTTTTGTAACTTAGCGTAATTTAGTTGGTTTCTGTGGTTAAGCTTATCGATATAGTTAGGTAGAATTATCTATCCATCTATACATATCGAGCCAGGAGTCTACACATTATCGACAATGTTTTCCACATCCCTGCCCCACGTATGCGTTTGAAGAAATTAATTCATATTTCACTTGTAGTAATGTAGCAGCCGCGTTTACAGACATACACACAGAATGTATTATTTTGATATAGTAATTAGGGCATCATGTTCAAAAGGGGATGTAAACCGACTTCCTGGTATCACAAGAAATCCTGTTAAATACTGATAAAGATTTACCCGAATTAACAAGAGTATGATTTTCAGCCAACTGTGAAATTGGATTACATTTTCTTGGTAATTACGTTTTATTGTCCCAATATTATAAATTTGATGTAATAGTATGCGTGTCAGGCGCCAGTATGATAGTCGATTATGTAAGTTTTGATGATAGTACCATTTTTTTCACTTTACTGGAATAAGGGGATAAAACCACGGGCTGCAGCCAGTACATTGTTATGATTACTGTGGTACACTTTTGTAGACATTTTAGTAATATCATTTTAATTTGTGTTTTTATTTGTTATCTAGCATTTGAACACTAGCTCACCTAGTCATAAGTGACGATGTGGTTGAAGTTGCTAAATATGCTCAGCTTAAAACAAGGCTTACTCTCAAGGAGCGCTCCCGGAACACCCCGCATAACGATATTCTTTTCCTTAGATACTCGTAGCTAGGCGCCCGCTATAGCGCCCTCACAATAATGCTGATTTCAAATGTTTAACCTATATCTACAAAACCAAACGTATAATAAAAATGTAACGGATCTGTCTGTAGATGGAATAATGAGAAACAATATTATTGGGACATTTATCAACGTTATTTGGGTGCTATTTGACCCAAACAATGATTTGTTAGAATTGTTGTCTGTTTGTCTGTACGTTTCTGCACGCTAATCTCAGAAACAGGTTACGCTATTGAGATGTAGTTTTGACGAATATATTGTGGTAAATGTATGTAACATTTCATGTTTGTTTAATGTCAATCGGTTTATAAATAAAAAAGTTACGCCAACCTTTTAAAGCTACAGGTGTTGCATATGTAACGCGGGTGAAACCGCGGGGTGCAGCTAGTACCTATCAAAGTTGATGAGCGTTTAATTCTAACAATTAACCAACATGTTAATTAGTATTTAAACGGGTCTAATTCGCGCACAAACGAATATCAAAATATATAATTTTGACATACCTCGACGTTTCGACCAAGTTACATCGGCCGTGGTCACGCTCCGGACGGTGATACCCGCATTCACCAGTCTTCTCGTGACCACGGCCGATGTAACTTGGTCGAAACGTCGAGGTATGTCAAAATTATATATTTTGATATTCGTTTGTGCGCGAATTAGACCCGTTTAAATACTAATTAACATGTATTCAGTTCGCGAAAGTTTAAGAACTTCAATTAACCAACAATTTCAAGGAACTACATTAATTAACCAACATCCCGGTTGCGACAGCAACACAAAACTTTCAATTCGAGCCTCTATTCTGAAACACTATGTACAACGAAGCTTCTTTTCTAATCAAACAATTTGAGTGGAGATCTCTTCAGTGAACGGGCATTGCCCGTCGCCGGGTCTGCCCGTCCCGCCCCGGCGGTGTCATGCAAAAAGCACGCAACCGTCGGACCGTAACGGGAATATCAAATTGAGCCGTTAGACTGTTACGCTGTTTTGCATTATAAGACAGTCGGGACGGGTAAGAGTTTCTGTTGGGAAATTTGCCTACAGTTCCATACTCAAATGTAATTAATGAAATGTATGGAATGGAATTACAAACACGATGATTAATTTTACCAATAAGTACCTACTTGTCACATCACACATCAACAACGCATAATCGTCCACTGTTGAGCACAGTAGGGTGAGCAGGAACCTCTATCGAGAAAGTATTCGATACGTTAACTGTCAAATTTGTTTTAGTTTTGGTCAGTAGGTACTCCTACAATAGCGCAAGCACGAACATTTGCATGTGTGTTGCACAGAGCACTACCACACTACTAACACAATACTAAAAAAAATAGTTTCATTTTATTTCTTTACAGATCGAGCTGCTAAAAAACCAACCAAGTGTGATTCGGACTTGCGCACGAAGGGTTCTGTGCAAAAAATCACAAAATATCTCCATAAAAAATCACGTTATTTGTATGGGAGCCTCAATACAAAAGCGCTAGTTGACGCGTACTATGTCGAGCTCGTAAAAACTCATACTAGGTGTTGGCGACAGAGTTTTTATGTCTCTTTTGTAAATAATAGATACTTGGTTTATGGTCGTAACCATGGTAACAGAATAATATGGTATGGATAGGAAGAAAAAATATGGTTTCACTAGAAAGAGTTATTGAGTTGTTTTTATTAATGTGTTAGTTATTTTAGAGTCTTTTATGTAAATATATCTTCGCCTAAACGTTTTCTATTTCTTTGACGAGACATCCGCGCAGCTCACAGTTTCCTTCGAGCCGGATCGGTCGGATATAGGATCTTTTTCTGATCGAAATGTTCCGCTCTCCGCCGCGCACAATGGTGACTAGAAGTCTCTCTAGAAAGGAACGCGAACGCCAGCAACAAGAAGAAGGCAATGGAAGGCCTCAAAGTGAACAACTTCGGCCAAATACAGAAACGCATGGGAAGAAAGGTGATGAGACGGAAAATATGGTACAAACGGAACCACATATGGAAAAGGTTTCGCCGCCTCATCACCGATCTGAAAAGACTAGATCAACTAAGAGATCAACGTCTTCTTCTGTACATAAGGCGAAGTTAGAATTGAAGGCAGCCGAGGCGAAGGCAAAGATTCAGATGGAACTCATTGATAAGAAACTCGCCATGGAGCTTGCTGAAATGGATGGTGAAAGCAGCTTCCGATCCGAACGGAATACCCACTATGATGTGGAAGAGTGGATGGAGCGCAGCCCAGAAGAACCGGATGCACCGCCCGCCCCCGACTATGGTAACACTTCGGGCGCGCCGTGCCTACCTGCGTCGAACGACGTCGGTAACGAACATGGGACGGTTCAACTTCTGGCCAGCGCACTGAAAAATTTGACCACAGCCACCAACAAAGATGGCCCGAACGCTAGCCTGTTGAGTCGCATATGCACTCCCCGGGACTTACCAACTTTCACCGGGGACCCCATGGAGTGGCTACAATTTAAACAGGCATACACTGAGTCGACGCAAGTGTGCAACTTCAGCTCGCAAGAGAATCTATGGCGTCTACGAAAGTGTCTACGTGGACCGGCACACGAAGCCGTCTCAGCTCTGCTCATCAGCGCTACGACGCCTGAGATGGTGATGTCGACACTGGAGCTACAGTTCGGCAACCCAGATCTCATCCTGTCAAAAATCATGCTCAATATCAAGAAGCTACATCCGGTATCCCTAGACTACCATAAAGATATCGTAGCATTTTCCGTAAAGGTGCGGAATTATGTGGCTGCAGTCTCCGTGATTGGTCGAGAAGAGTACCTAGTGGCAACTAGTGTTATAACATGTGTACTGTCAAAATTACCCACTGTACTCCTATCAAAATGGGCCGACTACAGTTACCCGCTGATCACTCAAGGTAAGAGACCGACACTGCACACATTAGCTGAATTTTTGAATGTCGAAGCTGTGAAAATAAATTCTTTGGCATTGTTAAATACACACAGCCCACTTGAAAACAGTAATTATCGACGGAAACACCCAGAGCCTACATATACTCGCTCACATACGCTGTTAGTAAATGACAAAGATGGCGTCGATAAGAACTGTAATTACTGTCGTGTATCTAAGCATAAGATCACTGACTGCAAGAAGTTTATTAAGTCACTATGCCGAGACAGATGGACTTACATTAAAAGGAATAGGCTATGTTATAAATGCCTACTATCCACGCACGGCAGAGATATCTGCCCGGCCGCTGTATGCGACGTGAATAAATGCGGGCTGCCGCACCATCGCTTGCTACATTACAGCAATAGCGCGAGCAAGAACGGTAGCTCTCAAGAACGAGACGAAGATAATGTTCGTGAACCCACCAAGCTTGAACCCCTTGAGAGATGTCCGCAGCCGCAGCCTGAAAACGTAGTTCACATCAATTCGCAGACGGACTGTAAAGTGCTCCTGAAAGTCGTACGTGTTAATCTACATGGACCTAACGGTGAAATTAGTGCGTATGCGTTATTGGATGACGGGTCTACAGTGAGTCTCATCAGTGCCGGTCTGACAGCGCGGTTAGGGTTGCGCGGAAGGCGCGACACTTTCCATGTCCTCGGTGCTTGGGAAAACAATGATCTCGTCTGTGAAGCTGAGGTGGTGCGTCTGCAAATGACAACCTGTGAAGGAAATAAACATGAACTTAATGCGCGTAGTGTTAAAGAGCTGAATTTACCTAAGCAATATCTGTGTACTGTTGATTGTAGTAGCTATAATCATCTCAGCAATTTAAACTTAGGTTTTTGTAATGAGAATGTAAAGCCAGATATTCTAATTGGTCAAGATAATTACCATTTGTTACTGCCTTTAGAGACGAGGGTAGGAAGGCGTAACGAACCCTGTGCAACACTCACTCCTCTCGGCTGGTGCATCCACGGAAGGGTGCCGGTGGCGTCATCGCAGCGTCACTCCACGCTCTTGATCAGGGGGAATGCCCAGGTAGCTCAGGATGATGACAGACTCGTGCTGCAACAGCTGCACGATGAGGTAAGAAAGTCATTTACTTTGGAGTCAATGGGTATATCTGGCAAACCTCGCCAGAACGCTGATGATGTGCGTGCTCTGGAACATCTGGAAAAAACATCAAGATTAGTTGATGGTAGGTGGCATGTTGGACTTCCATGGCGCGACCCTAGCTGTACAATGCCTGACTCTAAGCCGAACGCGGTAGCTAGGTTGCGAGGGGTAGAGAGGAAGATGAACCTGAATGAAGGCTACGCACAGAGGTATAAGGAGAGAGTCAAACATCTGTTCGATAATGACTTTGCTGAGGAGGTATCTGACACTACTGAAGTTGCAAGAACATGGTACTTGCCTCATTTTGGAGTTGACAACCCAAATAAAAAGAAACTGCGTTTAGTGTTTGATGCAGCATCGAAAACTAAAGATTTGTCGTTAAACGACTATTTCTATAAAGGTCCAGACTTGCTTAGTTCTTTGCTAGGAATAATGATGAGATTTCGCGAGCATAAGATTGCGATTGCTGGAGATATAAAGGATATGTTTTTAAGGGTGAAGATCCTATCTGAGGATCAAGACGCATTACGGTTTTTATGGCGTGACGATTCAAATTCCCCCATTAAAGCTTACAAGATGACGTCACTAATTTTTGGTGCGAATTGTTCCCCATTCGTAGCTCAATTCGTCAAGAACAAGAACGCGCAGCGTTTTGATGCAGTGATGCCGTCAGCTGTTGAAGCAATAGTCAAGCAGCATTATATGGACGATTATGTGGACAGCCAGCCGGACGTGGCGACGTGTAGTAATCTGGCGAATGATGTGAGTAAAATACACAAGGACGGTGGCTTTGTGATATGTAACTGGCTGAGTAACAGCGCTGAGGTATTAAATAATTTACCAAGTGATTTACTGGCTCCCAGCGCACATAAACTGAAAATAGGTCAGCAACTGGATGGTGAACGAGCCCTAGGACTTTTATGGTACCCTGAGGATGACACCCTAGGCTTTGATGTTTCGTTCAAAAGAATTCCGTCGGAGATATTAGATGGAAAGCGACCTACCAAAAGGGAGGCATTAAGATTAATAATGTCGGTATTTGATGTTTATGGATTTTTATCGCCGTTTACTATAAACGGGAAAATCATTTTGCAACTAACATGGAAGGCTAACAATAATTGGGATGACGCTTTAAATGATGACATTTATGAGAGATGGTTAAAGTGGTTGAATGTTTTAAAGTCAATTGGTGGCATACGCTTACCAAGATGCTACCAGTGTGTACCGAATATGTCAGCAGTAGCAGGTATATCTGATAGTGCTACGCAAAGCGTAGACGAAAGCAGCTGTGGGAGATATAGGGACCTGCAGTTGCATATTTTCAGCGATGCATCGAGCCAAGCTATGTGTTGTGTAGCTTATTGGCGTTGGACTGAAAATAATAAAATTAAGGTTGCATTTGTGTCTAGTAAGTGCCGAGTAGCGCCAGTTAAGTCTACGACAGTGCCCAGATTAGAACTGCAGGCGGCTCTGATGGCAGCTAGGCTAGCTGAATTTATTGAACGGGAGCACAGAATACAACCTACGCGACGTGTCTTCTGGTGTGACTCTACGACAGTACTACACTGGATACATAATAACAAGCGAGATTATAAGGTTTTCGTCGCTCACCGTTTGGGTGAGATTGATGAATTAAGTGACATAAATGAATGGAGATACATACCCACTCACTTGAATGTTGCGGACGTTGCGACCAGAGAGTCATACGATGTGTCAGTGTTTCAGAAGGAGTGGTTTACCGGACCGAGGTTCTTGTCCTGCGGTGAACAGTCATGGCCGGCAGACATCGTGACATCTGGAAGTCCTGAAACAGAAAGTTACAACGCTGAGTTTGTATCAACAATTAGAACAGTGAGTAACGACTTACCTGTACCGGATCCCGGTAGATTTTCTTCGTGGTTGCGCTTGGTGAGAAGTACTGCAGTTATGCTGAAGTTTCTAGATAAATGCAGACGTAGGGTACTTACCAGCGATTGCGTGTTAATGGCTCGCGCTGAAAATCTATTGATTAGATACTCGCAAGCTGAGTCTTTTCGCGATGAAATAGCTGAAATCCAAGTCAATAGAAGCGTCGAAAGAACGAGTAGAATACTGACCTTAACACCATTTCTCGACGAACATAGAGTATTACGATGCCAGGGCCGTATCGATGTCGTCGCCGAAGTCCCCCTCGATGTGAAGCAACCTGTAATACTGGATGGAAAGAATTATATTGCACGGTTGATCGTTCGACACTATCACGTAAAAGCTGGACACGGAAACCAAGAGATGGTAGTTAATGAGTTAAAACAAAAGTACTGGATACTAAAATTGAGACCTACAGTGAAGCATATAGCATCAAAGTGTATGTTATGTAAAATTAGAAAAACTAAGCCTGAGATGCCAAGGATGGGCAATTTACCTGCTGGAAGGGTGGCGCATCACCAAAGGCCGTTCACCCACTGCGGAGTTGACCTCTTTGGACCTATGGAGGTGACAGTCGCGAGACACCGGGAGAAAAGGTACGGTGTCCTTTTTACATGCCTTACGGTACGAGCTGTGCACGTCGAAGTAGTGTCTTCTCTCACTACTGATTCATTGTTGATGGCACTGCGTCGAATGGCCTCCAGGCGTGGATGGCCACAATTTTTATATTCCGACAATTGAACCAATCTGCGAGGTGCGGAAGCAGAAATACAGAAGTCTATACAGGAGCTTGACGAAGAGGTACTGAAACTCACGGCCAGCAATTATGGCACTCAGTGGACCTTTATTCCTCCTGCGAGCCCTCACTGGGGTGGGGCGTGGGAACGGCTAATTAAAAGTGTAAAGACGACGTTAAAGGTTGTACTCAAGGAGCGAGCACCTAGAGATGAAGTCTTGAATACTTTGTTAGCCGAGGTGGAAAACATAGTGAACAGTAGACCTTTGAGTCACGTATCCGTCGAGGCTGGGTCCAAGGAGGCATTGACACCAAATCATTTTTTACTTGGAACTTCATCCAACCTGCCTGTGCTGGGACTTTTTGATGATTCCGATCTATTTTTGAGGAAACAATGGCGTATATCTCAGGCACTTGGAGACATGTTCTGGAGAAGATGGGTACGTGAGATATTACCCGACATGCTCCCGCGTAAAAGGTGGAGCAATGACCAGATACGGCCGTTAGCGGTTGGGGATCTAGTTTTTATTGCCGACTCGGACGTCCCTAGGGGCGTATGGCCACGAGGGGTCGTGCAACAGATATTTCCCGGTAAGGATGGTCGGGTGCGCGTGGTTGCTGTGCGAACCGTTACGGGTACCCTGAAGAGGGCGGTATCGCGAGTCGCCAGGATTCCTATAGAGGAGTGAGTGCTGCCAGCGCAGCACTAGGGTGGGGAGTGTTGGCGACAGAGTTTTTATGTCTCTTTTGTAAATAATAGATACTTGGTTTATGGTCGTAACCATGGTAACAGAATAATATGGTATGGATAGGAAGAAAAAATATGGTTTCACTAGAAAGAGTTATTGAGTTGTTTTTATTAATGTGTTAGTTATTTTAGAGTCTTTTATGTAAATATATCTTCGCCTAAACGTTTTCTATTTCTTTGACGAGACATCCGCGCAGCTCACACTAGGGGTAGGTACTTGGTCACTGGACCGGTGGCTAACTTGAGTGTTTACAATCGCAACATGACACTCAATATTATTATTGTATCTTCTATCCAAGCTTAAAATCGATCTTGGATTGCTGCCTATCGTTCGATCGATCTCCAACCTGCGTGCCTTCATAAACCAATCCACGGATCGGTTATTGGCACGTTTGACCCTAAAATGGATTGTGATATCAATCCCAGATAGCAAAATTTGGATTGGGATTGATCATTAATTTCGGCCGCTAATCTTACTAGGTAGCTTTTGTTTACGAATTCCTCTGTACACTGTTCTACGTATACTCTTTGACAGTAGAGTGTACAATCAAGCCCAATTGGCTAGGAACCGGCGGAGTGAATGAAATTTCTCAAGTCTTTTATCGCCGGCGCTTGCATTGCCAGCTGTTATGTTTTGTTTAGTGATACTGTTACGGCTTTGTTTATGCTAATTTGACGATTAAATTTTACATTCGCTTTTTAAGCTTGGCTTGAAGTTTGTTAACGTTGGAAGTTGGAACTAGATGCGTTGTAAAAGCGAACCTAATATGAAACGGGGTGACTTGTTCTTTAGGTAAACTTTTTTGTGCAAAACTTATAGTGAACGGAGCTAGTCACATTATTAACAGGAAGTTAGTCAATTTCTTTTATCAGTTTTGTTGGGGTTTACTGTTACAAAAGGTTTTACACAGAGACCTTTGAGATTTTTTTGTGGTTGAGGTTCTACTTGCCCATTTTTTCGGAGGGGTTTCTTCACTTCAATGTCAAGCCAAATCGATTGCTAACCGATATATCGTAAGAATCGACGCTCCAACAATCGGAAGCGCTAAGTAAGTAAATCAACACGCTCCAAAAGAACAAAGTACTAAAGAAACACTCTTTCGACCCGAGCGAGTATCTTACGTAGGAACTTGTGACAACTCTTCCTCTACAAATAAGTTATAGAGTTAAATGGTGCTGTTTTTTCCGTTGACCTTTGGTCCCTTTGTTTATGTTTCCACTATTTCACTGCCTCGTCACAGATACATAGATATACACAGAATATAGACACGGTTTCGATAGATTAGGATGCGTGAAGTTGGTGCAAATGCTTGTTACTTTACTGTCTCCTCTTTAATTTTTGGCATTTTCAAGCAAAAATATCAAATTTTGTAGTTCTATTTATATAGTAAATTTGAAAGTATTTATGTGTGTTTGTGAACGGAACTTAAGGTCAGGAATAGAACGATCTTATTGTTGAAAATTTGTAAAGTAGTGGTTCCAATAGATATTATACTTTGTTGACAAATAATCGAACTAACATAATAATACTTAGCGGGCTCTATTTCCGCTATATCTGTGATTACACCGCCTCGTTCACGCTAAGTTTTTTTGTCGTTTTGTCGAGCCAACTTTGATAAACAGGATCACTAAAATGTAAGAGGTATATTTATTTGGGTACGTATTTCTCTATTACTACAAAAACGACAAACAAGACGAGCCAGGTCTTTTAGCTGATGGCAAGTAGCTGTTCATAATAATAGCAATTGGCTTCTGTTAAGTACGATAGGTATTGTTATCCTACTAATATTATAAACGCGAAAGTTTGTGAGTATGGATGGATGGATGTTTGTTACTCTTTCACGCAAAAACTACTGAATGGATTTTGATGAAACTTCACAATAATATAGCTTACATATCAGAATAACACATAGGCTACAATTCATAAAGATATATCGTATATTATCAAAACGCGGGTGAAACAGCGGGGCGCAGCTAGTATTATATAAAATCCGCCCATTCTGCTATATAAAGCTACATACTCGTATATACGCCACAATATTACACCACTTTGTTGAATATGGATGACAGAAAATCAACGCCCGACTCTGTCTAGGTAGGTATAAGTATTTCCCAACTGATATGGCTTGCCGATGTACCTGCGCAGAAGATGAATTTTCAAAGCGCGAGAAATGCTATTGACCGCTATTTTTCGGCAGCAAATTACAAATTAAATAAGGCAATGAAGCATATTGAAACGGTCGTAGTCACGGTGGCCATGGGAAATTCTATTTAACTATATTCATTCTTCTTTTCTGAGAATATTATGGCACATTAATTACTTGAAATGAGAGTAGGACATAGGAATATATCCAAACCGCGAGAGATACCCGACACTTTTAAATAAACCGAGATTTTTAAATAAACGTACCTCCATATAAGAATTTCTACTGTGTCACATGTACATAAACATAACACTCAGACTAGAAACAAATATCTGTGGAAAACACAAACATTTGTTCCGGGCGGGCATCGGACCCGCGGCACCAAGCGCAGCAGTCCGATTGCTCAGCTGCTACGACGAACGTGCCGTCAAATTATTGTTAGCATCAAAAGTACACACACACACGAAGCGATATAAATCATTCAGATAAAATACTGAAAGGGCTACTTCACATAAAATGTTGGAAAACGTGCATGCACTGCAGAGTTGAGAGAAACGGTTGGTTGCATTTCACAAACATAGAAGACTTTGTTATCCGAGCAATAACCGTATGTCACGCTTACGAACTGTGCGTGCTAACAGCTGTGATACAACGCGTGCAGTCGTAACGTATGCTGGTACATAACGACTATTCTAAAGGTCCGGCCAGGTCACAGCAGTGACGGTAACGGTGACATTCCATTGAAATTGTCCTCTAAACTTTATTCTAATGAAACCAATTAATGGTTCATACAAATATTTGCCCTGTGCGGGAATTGAACCCGAAACATAATATTTCTAAATCGACTAAACTGACGCCCCAGAGGCCGTCTTTATTGAGGGTCTGACCATTTTCCCAGTAACGATGTGGTCGAAGCTCTCTGGACTTTTCCATAGCACTCAAAAAGTGCCATAATCATAAACAATTCTTATTAAATCTTTCTCAGGCGAGTTCTCCTTGTCCACAGCTCAGGTGTTGACCCAAAAATGTTGAAAAGCTTTAAATTTTTCATACAGAAAATGTCGTCTGAAAATACAAAGTTAAAAAGTTTCGTCAACAGTCCTCACCACTAACACGTTTGTGCCGTGTGTTTTTAGCCGACAAAATGGGGGAAAGTTCGCTCTTCACCTGTGTTTTGTCATAATTGGTAATAATGGCTCGTGGACAGTTTATGTTCCCACTGCTGGGAAAAGGGTCTTCAGAGCAAGGATGAGCTATAGCCAAGCGCAAAGGCCTGAAAAGCCAGCTGGCCCGAGGTGGCACAAGACAGACTGAAATGGCGGTTCATATAATTGAAAACCAAGACTCATTACGGGTCACTACACAATCCTAGTTATGTTCAATTCCCCATTCCCCAAAACCCCAAAACCCCGAGTGTCGGTTTCGTAATGGGGAACAAAATAAACTCAAACGTAACGCAAACATTGGATGAAACGTTTGTGCCGGAGTTGCTTTAAAGACCTCTTCGGGGACTTAAAAGTTTGGGGAGTGAAAGTAGATATCTAACTGGGTTTTGTTATTCCGAAACGATTGAAATAAATGTTTGAGTTGAATCGGTGATCTTCAGTTTTATTGTGTTTGTTCAACTCATTTACATTGTGTTCGCGTGGCTTTGTCAATGTGGATTTTACACTTTTCAATACATACTATGTCTTGATTTACATTGGTTTTTAAATATACTCGTTAAAGTCAAATTAGGTTAAATATAACTGAGGATTTCATAAGTATTGCATTCTTAAGGGCCGGGCAGCTTGAACTCAAAATGTATTTAGATTTTGTTAATTCGAGATTCAGTGCCTAACTCTGTTTACATGAAGGCCTCCTGTGAAATCTTACGTTTATATATCGGATTTACACATCACTTAGATATTGAACTAAGTTAATGCTAACGCGTAATTTAAATATAGGTTCTTGACTAAATGAGTATTGATTACACAATTTAAATCATCATCTCAGCCTAAACTAGACAAATGGCAATGATCAGATGCTAAGCGAATAATCCTACGTAAAATGTGACTATTCTGAAACTTTGAACACAAATAGCATTATTTCGATAAAAGCTTCATTATCATACACAATTTTTCATCAGTCAAGTGAGAGCAAAACCGCGGGTCACAGCTTGTATGCGATAAATTGGGGCTACAATACCCCTCCCGGTCATGCCACGAACTACATTACGACTAAAGTTTCTTTCGCCAGAATAACGACGAAATCGCGTACCTACCTTCAACCAATAAAATCAGTCCGAAATAAACAAATCAACAAACAAACATCGTTCCGACCGCCATTCCGTAAAAAGTGAAAGTACCCGCATAAAAACCCCCGGAACAATAATAATATTTAAATAAAGAGCACGTTACTGCAGCGGCGCCGATCGACATTCACTGGCGGACCGTACCGAGGCCCCGGGGAAGGGTTTCAGGCGAACAGGTTTGCAGTCTCGTAGATCGTAACTCGTTTGTTCTCTAACATTTTTTTGGGTACACATTTGTGACATAAGGCACGACGGGTGTGTATTTTGATATTGGAAAATTATAAAGAAATAAAATAAAATACATTTATTTCATGTTACGATTCGAAAATCAACATAAAATACCTAAAAACTAAACGGCCCTGCTGCTGGCGATATGCCTATCAAAACAGTGCAGATCAGTTACTGCACACTATCCCCTCAGCCACGGGGGTGACGGAGGGGGTTTTAGGGATAAGACCATCAGTGTTGAGCAGTCCTCCATTGAGGTAAGGCAACTGAGGTCACCCTAGAAATCCATGCCTAGCAAATTCTACGAATGGATGCAAAAAAAACAAAATATGCTGTAGACGTATTTGAGAAAATAGTTAATTACGATAAATTACTTAAAACATTAGGTAGGTACACAAAATAGGCAAACTTTTTACCATAGAGATAGTACAAAAGATACTAGAAATATAAAATTCCCTTTAACCTAAATATACTAGCAGCACATAATAGCGCGTATCCACGAGAAAAAACCTTCATCTACTGGCAGCAAAATAATCGCGCGTAAAAAAAAACCTTGGAGGTTAAAAAGAAGTCACCTTAAAAAAGTCTCGCTATAAAACCGATGAAGACATAAAGCGAGTTGCACGTCGTAAAGCGCGCCGCATCGAAGCCGTCTGCCTTGGACAGGTTTAGGAGCCCAGGAGTACGGAAGATTTACCGATAACCTGTACTATGTACGGGGGCCGGTATTGTTAACGTGGTTTTGGTGGCACTCGATGGATTGATGGATTTAAATGAAGATGAAAAATGGATTTGATAGCAATTTTTTTGTTAATGGTAACACTTGTACCCGAAGCTCTCAGTGTGACGAGCGCCATGCAATTTTTTTTAAAGCGTGGTTTCCTTGGACTTAGTAGCTGGGTGGACAGTGAAGGACAGTTACTATCCGACAGCCACTGAGTCCGTGTAAACAAAGTTAAGCCAGCTCCAACCGTGATAGTAAAGTAATGTACTAAAGTACAGACAGCAGAATGTAGGTAGGCACAGTTACTGGCTACTGTCCGCCCAGCTACTGGGTCCGTGAAAACACGCCTAAGAAGTTTTAATTTAGCTCATTGTGTTAGTATGGAAGTTTGTTAGTCAAATTGTCAAAACAACTCAACTTTAGAGCCAGTTTTCGAATTTGCACTATGTACAAATTGTACAAGTTTTGGGCGACACCGTTAAATTATTTCACTCAAAAACCCTCCAATATTGAGACCTTTCAATAACAAAATATTTACCCAACATCGTCTACAAAATTACGCATTACGTACGTAATGTAAAACAAACTGAATTCCAGCTATCGGTCTTAAGGCCCGCTCGGGCATGCCCCTGCATAATGCCCGCATTGTTTGCCTACAATTGAGACATGACTCAAACTTCATACATAATAATATGGGGCTTACAACTATCGGGGCCGTGGGTTAGACTGAAATATTGTAGGTTTTGGAAGGCCTTAAGTGCTTAGTTGAGGGCCAGATAGTCTTTTGTTTTGGTGAGTATCCACAGAGTAGGCATAGTCACCTTGCGCGGTGAGGTAACTAGGCCTTAACAAATTAGCATAGTATTATGTTTTAAAGTTTTACGCTGGCCAATATAAGCAGGACAGACTAGACTTTAGACCAATGATGTGACTGACAACTTGTTTTTTTAGGTACAACCATTTGAAGCTTACATTTAATCGATTGGTTTCGAATAAACTAGAGGCGTCTTTTGCCGTCAGTGTACGTTAGGACGCTAGAGGGTCTCTGACAGGGCTTAGCGATTGATCGATTAGTATTAGGTCCACGGCAACACGTCAAAAAAACAGCTGTGCTGTATTTTAGTGAAATAATTAGAAATAATCGTTTATTTGCGTAAATCTTGCGTTAAAATTGTTAATAAGTTGCAATCTAAGTGTGTGCCAGTGTTATTTGTGATCAGAGTCGTAATTCTGATCAAAATCACTAAACAGCTGACCGTTGGAAACCGGCCGGTGTCGACCTGTCAACGTTCGTGATTTGAAAAGATTGTGTCTTTTCTTCATAAAACCGGGGAAGTAAACTTATTTTAGCTTAATATTTCGATTAATATAAGTGCGTACATAGAAATAATAATCTTGCCCAGAATTTACGACAAAATAATACCGACGTTTATATATACTTCAGTGTTAGGTCATAATCAAAAACTTATTTCGTTTTGACTACCTATTTTGCTAGTTTTGTAATAAAGTATACACTAGAATTATAGCTTTTCACCTTTTATAACTATAAACGGGTTTGAAATACTTTATGAAAGCAGTTCAAACGTGATTTACAAGAGGTTTTATACCTAAATCTTTAAAATAATATTGCTAATAAAGTAGGTACATATATCTAAGTTAACTGTTGCAGTAGGGCACTAAAACACAACTCTAAGCTAGAATTTAAGGTGCTTCATTGTCTTTCAGAGCCTACCACTCACATATACACAATGATGACTCGCAAGGCATGTGATCTGGAGGTCAAACTGCAGACGGCACTGGTAGAACTGAAATCCACCAAGGAAGCTAACACCAGGCTACTCCAAGAGCTAGACAGCCATGAGGCGGATATGTGCAATGAGCTCGACAGAAACACCCAATTGAAAAATCAATTGTCTGAGCTAGACATTGCATATGAAGACATGAGAGACCAGCGGGACCGTCTGCAGAGCACAGTTGACTCCTTTGGCAAGGATCAGGAGACGTATGAGGCAGCCCTTAGATACATTAGAGATTTAGAGCGCGAGTTAGACCTTAATAAGGCTAAGTTAGAGGATTTTGAGTCCTCACCCAATAATAATATCAATATTAGCTCAGAGAAAAAAATAAATACTTTGGATTTATATTCAGAATTAATTGAAACTAGTACAAAAGACCCAATAGAATGTAACAGTATACCAATAGTTGACCTCACCTCACCTAAGTTGGGGCATAATAATTGTAATAATAAAGTTTGCATCAGGGGGTCCAATAAGCTTAAAAAGTATATAAAGATTAATAAAATATTAAAAAGAACCGCAGTCATGTTAAAAACGTACAAAAAATGCTTTAAATGTACAAACATTTGTAAGGAAAAAATTAATTTGCATACAGAACTAGAGGAATGTTATAATTTGTTAGGCCGCAATAATAGAGAAATAGATTATATGGACAGTAGAATCAAATGCTTACAAAAGCAGTTAAGTGACATTAGTGGCAAATATGAAACTTCAAAGAAACAAATTAAGGGACATATAGCAGCCATGACATGCTTGATGAACCAAAGTCGCAGCTGTGATAAATGCACAACAACCATTTGTACCGACCCATAGTACCTACCTCTGTTAAGTTAAACAAATTATTAGCGCGTACGCAAGTTTTGGGAACAAGGGCTCGTTGTATGAGAGTCAAGTGGAATTACAGGGGTGAAGGGGGGCACCTGTCGTCAGGAGAGAGGTGATTTCAGTCGGGATAGTTGGTCGATAATTGGAGAGTAACGCACACGCATCCGCAACATAGTGGTAGAAAGGGTTGGGGGGTGTAATAATATTATGCATAGGGATAGCGGTGTGCTAATTCGGGTTAGTGGTGTTATAGTGAAGTGCTAGTGGTCTTCAAGCCGAGGTCGTGAGTCGATTATCTATTATTTAAAGATGTTTCGGTTGTAAATTTTCTAGTAAGCTGGGACGTTTTCCTAGTACATTGTTCTTTTGTGCCGGCATCTCTATTTGGCTTAGTAAAATGTTCATGTAAAGTTTTCTATTGCAAATTCCATTAAACATGCGCATTTTATTATGCTACTCTTATTTGAATTATAATATGTGTGACGAGAACTGATGACTGATGGGCGCCGGAGGAGATCCTTATGGGTTGCCATGTCTCCGATTAGCTAGTCACTTTCTTTCAGTTATATTAATCGGTAAATTGATTATAACAAAACCTTCGATCGGTTTCTGTATTTATTGTGATCCATCTAGTTCAGTCTTCTAATAAGATGAAACCTTCGATTGGTTTCGGTGTTTAATGGTCTATTCAAATAAACTCATTCCAACTTAGATTTAATGAAATCTTCGAGCTATTTCAGTAATTAAATGAGTAATAGTGCTCATTCACTTCCAAAAGCTAGGCTATTTCAGGTGAACCTAACATGGCAATCCTAAGGTAAAAGAAGCCTTCGCGAGGTTGGTGGAACTTTTATTAACATGCCTAATTGGATCGAATCATAATATTACTATTTTTATTATGATATTAATATATTTGTTTAAATTACCTTACTGAAATAATTATCTATTTTCATACTTTTGCTGTGTAAGGATCCAATTTGGTCATATCAGTCGTTATGGTGAGTGATAAGTTTCCACATTTTATGCAAAGTAATTTATAAATCACTCATTGTACTTCTGGTACCTATTTAAATGATTACATTGTTTTGATCTTTTGATTTTATGTTGTGTTCGTTATTTTATTTAAATATGTGTTACATTGGGAGGCTTTACCCTACCAATGTTTGCGGCAATTTACGTTTAACTACTGAATTTACTTTACGTTCGTTATTCTGCCGTTTTATTTCATCTTACGGTATATCGGAAGGCTTTACCCTTCTGGTGTTACTGTATTTACTTTACATACTTACGTTATTCTACCATTTTATTTACGGCCATAATGGAACATTATTTACTTCGACACTATTTCTACGATACGGATTTTATGTTTTACTCACGGCTTTTAATCATTTTACTTTGATTTCCACTATTTAACATGCTTATATTGTACGTGTTTATTTTCAGCTTTTGACTTATTTTGCGTTTATTATTTTATCTCTCATGTAATATTGGAAGGCTTTACCCTTCTGATGTTTGCGGCTATTTACTGAATTTACCATACGACTTCTGAATACTACCATATTACTATACTACTATACTATCTACTGAATTTACCATACGTTCGTATTCTATCATCTTATTTACAATCATAACTATACGTTATGTACTTCGACACTACTTTTACGGAACGGCTTATATAAATTACGATTACTCACGGCTTTGAAATTATTAATTACGTTTATCTCTACGATTATACGTTTACGTGCGTTACGTTGACATTTCGTATGAACGATTATTTTGACATTTTATTTACAGCTCTAACTAAACCTTTATTTACTTCACTACCTACCATTTCTACGAAACCATTTATACAATTATTTTCAGCTTGAATTTATCTTACCATCGTTCTATTGACATATATTTACGATTCACGATCAAACTATTATTCACATCGGTAATAATTACTATTTAACAGCATATGGGGTTTATTTCTACTTTCGACAATTATCATACACACATCATCATCTTACCGTTTATTTACAGCCTTAACCAACTCGTTGACTATATCAACATATTATTACACATCATTTACTACATTTCTTCAGCACTGAACCACGATCTATACCTATTTGACTTTATTCTTACACAAAACTATTGACTACTTCAGTTATATTATGAGTACAAGACTGCGGGATGGTTACACCTTGTTTTATTTAAAACCTACCAGAACCCGGCTCTATTGAAATAAGCTGATGTACTATAAAATTATCTGACACTATGTGTTGTGCAAGGTACAGGCAATCCCATTTCAGTCGGTAAATTGTGGACAATATGGTGGGATTGTCTATTATTCTTTTACTGGTAACTAAGGTTTTGAGGTAACGTTTTGTCCAGGTAACATCCCCTAGTTTAGATTAAAATCAACAAACTTTATATTAATTGCTGATGTGCAGTAATTTGCTCATATAACATACTGTAGGTGTTTTCATAACTAGTAAGTGATTGCTTGGAATCGTTGTTGCGTCCGAGGCCTCACAACCCTTATATGCTTGGAATTATTCCGATGAAGTTACTACTAGTGATTACGTCTTACTGCAAGCACTAACACTATACACGCAGGGCACAAATATTTCCCCACACTATACATCGAATCGGCGAGGAAATGTTCAGTTAGGCCAACTGTGCATCCCTTGCTTATTCAAATTACAACGCTATGACCAAACACATTTAGTAAATTATTGCTAGTCAGTAACTTTCGCAAATATTGATAGGGGAGTACCGACTCCTATTAGCTTTCCTCCTCTTAATCATTTCCTACCTATTCTTTCCGTTAATTTACGACAAAACTGATTATGTATTTACTGAAAACTATTTCAGCCTGGATGTGATTGATCCATGCCATTTACCGGAGCATTATTTACAAATGATAATTACAATTTATAAAACAGCTTTTATGCAATTATCGGATTTCCTTGGGGAAATATATGTGGGCTCAATCATTTCCGCAGCTGGGCACCCAGCACTCCTGGAACATCACGTATGTACAAGCGCTACATAGCAGTGGGACCCCTGGGTGTACCTTCTGGCTCTGCTTTACGCATTGTGGATTGGTTGTAGTCATGAGCATTGATCTCTTGATGAAGTCTAGTAATTGGGAAAATACCCAACATGAAAAGAACCGTGAATGGTCAACAAACATAAATAATGAATTCCGGGATTGAGTAAAGGAAAAAAAGTACAATCACATTTGGACTGAATGGTTAAAACAAGACCTAATGTCCATACCTTTACCTCTTTCCCGGGGAGTGCACTCTGTGGTTGGCACTCACAAGGATGGGCGTTGGCTGGGGCCTATCCTCCCTCCCCAAATGGGGGGGGCTACATTCTTCACAAAAGGAAAGCAGCCTTTCGTTTTCCTTGGTATTCACAGGTTAATCTCTCTCTTATATCTATAAGACTCCTTTTTACTTCTCCTTTATTTAATTATATACTTCTTACTTATATACTTCTCCTTTATTTAATTATATAATTTTATTTGTATTTCATTATAAGCAGTCTCTAACTCTAAAAGAATCGAGGTTACTGTTTTTCCACAACGAAGGGTTAAGACGACCATTTGGCCATATATTTTATCACGTGTATTTTCTTGTTTAGGTAGGTAGGTTAGTTACAATTTGGTGCCTTAGGACCAGGATATTTTAGAGTAATCTTTATATTAAAAGTAGGCTTTACAGCCTACAATTTGGTGTTCGTGAAATGGAAAGAGTTTATGAGACTGTTTTAGGAAATTCACACACGTTACTTATGTTCAGTACCTACCTAAATGTTTAAAATACCTAAGATCTTAAGACCGTGGGGGTGTTGCGTTTTAATTTTGTTAACTTCAAAATATTTAGGACATTAAGGGCGTGGGGGTGTATTGAGTCCAAAGTTTGTGGGGGTGTTGGTAAAAAGAAAGATAATAGTTAGATAATGTTAGTTACTTAATTTTCATTTACGCGGATAAGTAACATAATTATACGGTATTAACTACTCCATATAACGGTTTCAATATTGGTATATAAAACTTTATATAACGTACCTACAAGTTAGTTAAATTTTGTTGAAGTTTATAAGCCGGGCATTGATAGGTACAGTCTTAGGAAAATAACCGTTCTCTGTCACGAAGTAGGTTGAATGTTTGTTTACAAGTCAGCAGATTTTATATCGGCGTTGCTAGTGCTGTTTGTGTTGGTAGGTTATGAAAGGGGATCAGTATTAAGTATTGTTTATAATTAGTAGGTAACGAGAGCCCCGCGGCTTAATCTTGCGGCCACTTATAATATTGCTCAGCATTTAATTGTTTATTTTTTGTATTGTGAATAGGCCAACTGTGTGGGGTTCAATGAAGACTTATTGTATTGTGCCTTAAGTGCAAAGAGAAATGAGACCTGGCGTCATAAACAAGTCAGCCACTTTGCTTACGAGTATGTTAGTATTAGCATGGTGGGAACGGAAAGGAGTGACGACTGAGCAGGGCTTTGAGTGGGGTTCAGCTACTTACTTGTGCCGTAGTGAGTACGAGTTGGAATGTCCCTATTTCTAAGTGTTATAGCTGCTTATCTATGTGTATGCGTTATGTAATTGTACACTAAATGGGTAGGTACTTGCGGATACGGTGTTTATGGTTATAGGCAATTATATTCTTATAAATAAAATTAAATATGGTAGGAAGCGGCAAAACTATAACAATATCGTCTTATTTTAACATAGGAACTTTGCACAAAATAATAATGATATAATTATACGAATATTAGGTAAGTAATATGTACAACATAGTTGCATACGTATTACTAATAGGGTATCGGTCAACCACACTTAGGTTGTGAAATATTACATGGGTTTTGTCGGTACCTATTTTGGTGTTCGGATTATATTGTCATTAGGAATATTGGTCTAGGTAGGTACTTAAAAACAATAGGCTGCTCGTATACTATTAGTAGCAAACCAACTTAAGTATTTACATATTGTTGGTTGTAACAGATTTACAATTATTAAAAGGTACCGTGAGTAGTTATTTGAGGTTTTTATTTTGCTGTAAACAAATAATGGATTAGCGAAGAATATTGTTAGCACAAATAGTAATTGTCACCAGGGCGACTGCTTGTGAATTGTGAGCGCGTGAACATTGATAAATATCGCGAATATTTATGAAAAACTTAAGTACTTACCTTATATCTTAATGAATGTCGAAAAAAAATTTATGGGTTGACAACATTATTACGATCGAGTTAAAGGTGACTAGTGGGGTGTAGGGCCACCACTTTCGGAAAAAAAGGGAAAATAAATTGAATCTTAGGAATCTGTCAGTGTAATATGAGATGGAGATAAATAAATTTCGGTAACTATGGTTCGTTTTCATGAAAAAATTTTAACCGGATAGACCTTTTAAAATTTTTGGGGGTGAATGTACCGACCCATAGTACCTACCTCTGTTAAGTTAAACAAATTATTAGCGCGTACGCAAGTTTTGGGAACAAGGGCTCGTTGTATGAGAGTCAAGTGGAATTACAGGGGTGAAGGGGGGCACCTGTCGTCAGGAGAGAGGTGATTTCAGTCGGGATAGTTGGTCGATAATTGGAGAGTAACGCACACGCATCCGCAACATAGTGGTAGAAAGGGTTGGGGGGTGTAATAATATTATGCATAGGGATAGCGGTGTGCTAATTCGGGTTAGTGGTGTTATAGTGAAGTGCTAGTGGTCTTCAAGCCGAGGTCGTGAGTCGATTATCTATTATTTAAAGATGTTTCGGTTGTAAATTTTCTAGTAAGCTGGGACGTTTTCCTAGTACATTGTTCTTTTGTGCCGGCATCTCTATTTGGCTTAGTAAAATGTTCATGTAAAGTTTTCTATTGCAAATTCCATTAAACATGCGCATTTTATTATGCTACTCTTATTTGAATTATAATATGTGTGACGAGAACTGATGACTGATGGGCGCCGGAGGAGATCCTTATGGGTTGCCATGTCTCCGATTAGCTAGTCACTTTCTTTCAGTTATATTAATCGGTAAATTGATTATAACAAAACCTTCGATCGGTTTCTGTATTTATTGTGATCCATCTAGTTCAGTCTTCTAATAAGATGAAACCTTCGATTGGTTTCGGTGTTTAATGGTCTATTCAAATAAACTCATTCCAACTTAGATTTAATGAAATCTTCGAGCTATTTCAGTAATTAAATGAGTAATAGTGCTCATTCACTTCCAAAAGCTAGGCTATTTCAGGTGAACCTAACATGGCAATCCTAAGGTAAAAGAAGCCTTCGCGAGGTTGGTGGAACTTTTATTAACATGCCTAATTGGATCGAATCATAATATTACTATTTTTATTATGATATTAATATATTTGTTTAAATTACCTTACTGAAATAATTATCTATTTTCATACTTTTGCTGTGTAAGGATCCAATTTGGTCATATCAGTCGTTATGGTGAGTGATAAGTTTCCACATTTTATGCAAAGTAATTTATAAATCACTCATTGTACTTCTGGTACCTATTTAAATGATTACATTGTTTTGATCTTTTGATTTTATGTTGTGTTCGTTATTTTATTTAAATATGTGTTACATTGGGAGGCTTTACCCTACCAATGTTTGCGGCAATTTACGTTTAACTACTGAATTTACTTTACGTTCGTTATTCTGCCGTTTTATTTCATCTTACGGTATATCGGAAGGCTTTACCCTTCTGGTGTTACTGTATTTACTTTACATACTTACGTTATTCTACCATTTTATTTACGGCCATAATGGAACATTATTTACTTCGACACTATTTCTACGATACGGATTTTATGTTTTACTCACGGCTTTTAATCATTTTACTTTGATTTCCACTATTTAACATGCTTATATTGTACGTGTTTATTTTCAGCTTTTGACTTATTTTGCGTTTATTATTTTATCTCTCATGTAATATTGGAAGGCTTTACCCTTCTGATGTTTGCGGCTATTTACTGAATTTACCATACGACTTCTGAATACTACCATATTACTATACTACTATACTATCTACTGAATTTACCATACGTTCGTATTCTATCATCTTATTTACAATCATAACTATACGTTATGTACTTCGACACTACTTTTACGGAACGGCTTATATAAATTACGATTACTCACGGCTTTGAAATTATTAATTACGTTTATCTCTACGATTATACGTTTACGTGCGTTACGTTGACATTTCGTATGAACGATTATTTTGACATTTTATTTACAGCTCTAACTAAACCTTTATTTACTTCACTACCTACCATTTCTACGAAACCATTTATACAATTATTTTCAGCTTGAATTTATCTTACCATCGTTCTATTGACATATATTTACGATTCACGATCAAACTATTATTCACATCGGTAATAATTACTATTTAACAGCATATGGGGTTTATTTCTACTTTCGACAATTATCATACACACATCATCATCTTACCGTTTATTTACAGCCTTAACCAACTCGTTGACTATATCAACATATTATTACACATCATTTACTACATTTCTTCAGCACTGAACCACGATCTATACCTATTTGACTTTATTCTTACACAAAACTATTGACTACTTCAGTTATATTATGAGTACAAGACTGCGGGATGGTTACACCTTGTTTTATTTAAAACCTACCAGAACCCGGCTCTATTGAAATAAGCTGATGTACTATAAAATTATCTGACACTATGTGTTGTGCAAGGTACAGGCAATCCCATTTCAGTCGGTAAATTGTGGACAATATGGTGGGATTGTCTATTATTCTTTTACTGGTAACTAAGGTTTTGAGGTAACGTTTTGTCCAGGTAACATCCCCTAGTTTAGATTAAAATCAACAAACTTTATATTAATTGCTGATGTGCAGTAATTTGCTCATATAACATACTGTAGGTGTTTTCATAACTAGTAAGTGATTGCTTGGAATCGTTGTTGCGTCCGAGGCCTCACAACCCTTATATGCTTGGAATTATTCCGATGAAGTTACTACTAGTGATTACGTCTTACTGCAAGCACTAACACTATACACGCAGGGCACAAATATTTCCCCACACTATACATCGAATCGGCGAGGAAATGTTCAGTTAGGCCAACTGTGCATCCCTTGCTTATTCAAATTACAACGCTATGACCAAACACATTTAGTAAATTATTGCTAGTCAGTAACTTTCGCAAATATTGATAGGGGAGTACCGACTCCTATTAGCTTTCCTCCTCTTAATCATTTCCTACCTATTCTTTCCGTTAATTTACGACAAAACTGATTATGTATTTACTGAAAACTATTTCAGCCTGGATGTGATTGATCCATGCCATTTACCGGAGCATTATTTACAAATGATAATTACAATTTATAAAACAGCTTTTATGCAATTATCGGATTTCCTTGGGGAAATATATGTGGGCTCAATCATTTCCGCAGCTGGGCACCCAGCACTCCTGGAACATCACGTATGTACAAGCGCTACATAGCAGTGGGACCCCTGGGTGTACCTTCTGGCTCTGCTTTACGCATTGTGGATTGGTTGTAGTCATGAGCATTGATCTCTTGATGAAGTCTAGTAATTGGGAAAATACCCAACATGAAAAGAACCGTGAATGGTCAACAAACATAAATAATGAATTCCGGGATTGAGTAAAGGAAAAAAAGTACAATCACATTTGGACTGAATGGTTAAAACAAGACCTAATGTCCATACCTTTACCTCTTTCCCGGGGAGTGCACTCTGTGGTTGGCACTCACAAGGATGGGCGTTGGCTGGGGCCTATCCTCCCTCCCCAAATGGGGGGGGCTACATTCTTCACAAAAGGAAAGCAGCCTTTCGTTTTCCTTGGTATTCACAGGTTAATCTCTCTCTTATATCTATAAGACTCCTTTTTACTTCTCCTTTATTTAATTATATACTTCTTACTTATATACTTCTCCTTTATTTAATTATATAATTTTATTTGTATTTCATTATAAGCAGTCTCTAACTCTAAAAGAATCGAGGTTACTGTTTTTCCACAACGTTGGGTTAAGACGATCATTTGGCCATATATTTTATCACGTGTATTTTCTTGTTTAGGTAGGGGGGATTAGTTACACATTGACAGGATAGAAGACTCCAGCTTGCCTTCTGGAGTTTCTATAACACCTTCAGTGGAGAGTAGCCCCCCATGCCTGGTTCCGGAGCACAAGTCACCTATGCACGAACCTTTCTCCCATTGTCCAGATGTTTCTCCGGTGGACTCAGGTTGTTTAAAAATTCAGTCTGAGTGCACTGGGAAAACTGTGGTTTTCAGTGATCAATTGGGAGTAGGCATGGGCAGCCTAATACAAAACTGCCTAACACAATCAGTCTGCAACAACAGTTTCTCTGGCATGTCTATAAAAGAATTAGTATCAAAAATTCAAAACAATATATATGATAAAAATACCAACATTGTGGTACTATTAGGAGATAGTTTAGCTATAAATAAATGTGATATTGTATGTCTTATTGAGACCCTCATAGACATAGAAAGGAAAGGTATAGGCAAGATAATTATCTGCTCACTTCCTTACTCAAACAAAATGAGTCCCACTCAAAATAGTCATGTTCATGACCTAAACCTGACATTGTATAATTTGACATGTCGTCAAAGTGACATTTTATATTTCGAAATTAACAATTTTACAAGTAGATTTATTTTGACAAAGAATACTTTGTATCTCTGCAAGAAAGACAAAATGACCATTGCTAAATTGTTAGCATTCAATATACATGATCCAGTTATACATAGTATAACTGATCACATTGACCAGCCCACAGCTAATAGCTGTAATAATCGGGATATAGGTAGGATGACTAGGTCAGCCGATTTAAACTGACCGCTAAGACAATGGAAAGGCCCGGTACCATTCATATATTCCATCAGAATATTCAAGGCCTTTCCAGCAAAGCATTAGAATTAGAACTATTTTTAGACTTTTGTAAAATTCACGTTATGTGTGTAACTGAACATTGGTTCAGGAAAAATACTTTGTTACCGCCTATTAAGAATTACCAAATTGCAAGTTTTTTCACTAGGGAAAAAGCTATTCACGGCGGGTCATTAATTTATGTAGTAAACAATTGCCAATTTAAGGAGAGAAAGGACATAGTGTCCTTGTCTGTCGAACGAATTATAGAGTTATCATGTGTAGAGCTGGAGCAGCATATAATTGTTTGTGTATACAGACCCCCATCAGCTGATTTCAACGCATTTGAGTCCATTATGGAAGATGTTTTGAGAAAATCATTTAATACCTCAAAATACCTAGTTGTTTGTGGCGATTTTAATGTTAATATTCTTGATAAGTGCCCATTGAGCGATAAATTACTAAATTTATTTTTGTGCTTTGACTTAAAAAATCTTTTTTATCAGCCAACTAGAATCACAACCTCCTCTGCAACTTGCTTAGACAATGTTTTTTGTAACTGTGAACCACAAAGCATGGCTATATGTGACAAGCTTAGCTCGGATCATTGTGGCCAAAGCACTGTGTTTCCATGCAGATCAAATAAAATCTCCCCGGAGTTTACTTACAGACCCATTACCACCAACCGTATGGAACAGTTTTCAGAAGGCATTGTTAAGCAACTTACATATCTACCGTTCGTTGAGAATCCAGATGAACTTTGCAATTCCTTGTTCAATATGATAGATAAACAGTTCAACGCTATATTTAAATTGAAAACATGTAGAGGTAAAATCAAGGCGAGATTTGATGGCGACTGGGCTACACCGGGTATCTATAAAAGCAGGAATAAATTGTATGACTTATATTCACAAAAAAGTATAAATGCAGATGACACTAAATTTTTAGACTATGTGAAACAATACTCAAAGACTTTCAAATCTGTATGCCGTACCGCGAAGTCTCTTCACTTGAGTAGAAAAATTAAGCAATCTGAAGACAAAATCAAAACGACGTGGAAAATAATCAACAATGAAACCGGCAAAATTAAGCCTCGGGACCGTAAATTTGTTTTAAATATAAACCAAAAATTAATTTCTAATGATTGCGAAGTAGCCAATGCGTTTGAATATTTTTTTACCAAAATACCTATAGTTACTACTCAGTCGTTACATTCATCCCCGGTTGAGGCTGCTTCCTTACTACAAAATAATGTTGAAAGGTGTAATGATGTATTTAAATTCAAACATATTAATGTAGACACGATTGTTAAGACTTTTAAATTGCTTAATATTAAAAACACCGAGGATCTTTGGGGAATATCAACAAAAATTTTAACTTGTATTGTTAGTTCAATTGCCCCATACTTGGTCGTTATTTTTAATATGAGTGTTGATGAAGGAGTTTTTCCCGACGTAATGAAATATAGTAAACTGATACCTTTGTATAAATCCGGCAATAAAAGTGATCCTACTAATTACAGACCAATCTCAATACTTCCCGCTCTTAGTAAAATCTTTGAAAAAATTATTCTTAATCAATTACTGACTCATTTTAATTTGAACGGTCTGCTTCACAGTGAACAATATGGCTTCACTAAAGGCCGTTCCACCACAGATGCAGGGATAAGGCTCTTAAAGCATATTTTCGATGCTTGGGAGAAGTCACAGGATGCTATTGGTGTTTTCTGTGACCTATCCAAAGCATTTGACTGCGTTAGTCACGAAACATTAATTTCTAAATTACAACATTACGGGGTTCATGGGAAAGCTCTCGATCTAGTCTTCTCGTATCTCAGTAACAGAATCCAGAAAGTGGATATAAATGGAGTTAAGTCATCTGGGTCTCTCATTACAATGGGTGTTCCTCAAGGTTCAATTCTGGGGCCATTCTTGTTCTTGGTGTATATTAACGATCTTGCCTTTTTTGTAAAGAACTTATGTGATATTGTTTTGTTCGCTGATGACACGTCTCTTATTTTTAAGACTGACAGAACTAAGAACAATTTTGACGATGTTAACAAGGCAATCGCGCTAGTTCTTAAATGGTTCACGATCAATAATTTAGTGCTAAATTCTAAAAAAACTAAATGTGTCAAATTCTCGCTGCCCAATGTTAAAAGAGACCCCACAAATTCATGTATTTTAATTAATAATGAGGCTATAGACCAGGTAGATTCAACTATATTCCTGGGAATTAATTTAGATTCAAAATTACAGTGGGGTCCTCACATATCATCTTTAACTGGAAGATTGAGCTCTGCAGCTTTTGCTGTACGTAAAATCAGACAGTTTACTGATGAAGCCACTGCAAGATTAGTATATTTTAGTTACTTTCACAGCATTATGTCATATGGCATTCTGTTGTGGGGCAAAGCCGCGGATATTCAATCAGTGTTCGTGCTACAGAAGAGAGCAATTCGTTCAATATATAATATGAAAACCCGCGATTCTCTCCGGGAACGGTTTAAAGACATCAGCATTCTTACAGTGGCTTGCCAATATATATATGAAAACTTATTGTATGTTCGTAAAAATATTAACACGTTTACTAAAAATAGTGACGTGCACAATTTCAACACTAGAAATAAAAATAAACTGAATGTACCAAGATTTCGGTTGCAGAAGGTTAATGGTTCATTTATGGGGAACTGTATACGCTTTTATAATAAGTTACCAGAAGGAATAGATCAATTATCCATGCAAAGGTTTAAAATTTATATCAAGGTTAATCTCATCAAGAAAGCCTATTACACTGTTAATGACTATGTTAAAGATAAAAATGCATGGCCTCAATGTCCCCAGCTCCATGATAATAATAATTAACGTGAATTTTATGAATTATTTTGTTCGTGTGTGTTAATCTATATATTGTATGTTTGTTAATTTATATGACTGAAAAAAGAATTTGAAAAATAATAAGTTAAAAAATGACATCCCCGTAGAGTTTCTTGGTGCTGTCTTCTCTAACGGGCGTATTCCGAAGCACTGGTAGAGTCAACGGAGTTTCCTTTTCCTGTCCAGAATCTTGGTACAGTGCTTGAAAAGGAAACATCCTTTTTTCAAAATCAAACCATAATCAATTACTGTTTAATTTAATGTATCATACTTTATGTTTTTATGATTCTCTTGTAACTTTTGTTTGACTTGTAAAAGTGCGATTTAATTGCCTATTTACAATAAATGCTTTGACTTTGACTTTGACTTTGACTTTGATCAATCGGTACTGCTGGGAGTGACGGTGCTTCGAATCACGGGGGTCTGTGGACGTCACCAAAGGTAAAAATTAGGTGGTTTTTAAGGCACTGTATGAATATGTCAAAAATACGTAAACAAGATGTTCACCAACACACTTAATGGGAACAAAGTAAAAAGCACACTTCGCGGTTGCCGTTATAATTTTACACATTTACTTTGAAGGTTTTGCGTAGAAGGGATTTTTTGCGGTCCCAAAGGAAAGGGCCGAATCCGCGCGTTTCAAGGCTGGAAGCTTATGTTCACACGATGACGGTGACGTAGGTATAGATGACTGAGGCAACTTTGAGTAGACTTAGCAGTTTAGCACCTGTTAAAATTATGCTTTGAAATGGGCCTGAGATTAACGCTTACTGAACAAAAGGTTGTGCATTAATAATTGAGCTTTTGATGGTACGTTCTTGAACTCGATCTTTACAGTGTATATTACCTTTGATGAGAATAATGCCGGACGTCCCAACTACTAACTTGATCGGTAGGAACGATGATGTACAAGAATCCTACGGACCCCTAAACATACCGAGGGCGCTATAAAGCCGTGCTATTCGGGCTACTTCTGGTATAAATATAGCGCCTAAAAACAGTTATACTGGACGGCTTAGGTCTTTTAGGTATCTACAAAGTCACTTATTGCTTCAATTGTGCACAAACCTTACATAATAAGTTGGGCCGAATGTGGAGCTAAAAAGTGGAACGAAATGAGTTTTTTTTAAATAAAATACAATTTGGGCCGAATGTGGCATACAATGTGGGACAAAAGCAGAACACTAACTGTGTATTTAAATCAAATAACTCCCAGCATTCCTACCGGTGAAGCGATGAGTCGAAGGTAGAGAAGTCGACTGGGAGTAAGCCCACATTTATCATATTTCATGTTTTCATTGTTCTCTTGATGTAATCAAGTGATGGTGGTAACGTGTGCGCTTTAGGATTGAACGATACCGGGTTCGACCCCCCCACTCAGATGCTAGAAGCTAGCATCGTCTCATACGACAAACAAACAATTGTTATCTTTATTAATGAGATTTAAATGTTTGACATGTGAAAGTGCTATATTATTGTATACTTAACTTTGACTTTGACTTTAACCGAATACGTCTAAATTAGGGACCATGAATGAAAACTCGAGCGTTATCAAGTTATGGGCGATGTAACGGCGCACCGTTTACGAGCCGGGTCGGAGATAAATGATTGTAGTATCGGATATATCGCTTCAAGGCCTTAAATATACTTTGACAGAATTCTGTTATGAAGTACACCTGAGGAAGCAAGGGATATTTTGACACAGCCTCAACCTTGTCATCATCATCATCAGCCTGAAGAAGTCCACTAGTGAACATAGGCCTCCCCCTCAGACCGCCACACCGAACGACAATTTGCCACTTACATCCACCGGTCGCCAGCGACTCTTTTGATGTCGTCGGCCCATCTAGTGGGAGGCCTACGTACACTGCGTCTTCCAGTCCGCGGTAGCCACTCTAGAACCTTTCTTCCCCATCGGTTATCAGTTCTACGAGTGATGTGGCCTACCCAATGCCATTGGCCTCAAACCAGTAGTCACACGGAAATATCTAAGGTTTTAGCTCGCAACTATTAAACCACCGATACGTTTCATAATCGTAAATGTTATTGAATTTGTCACTTACTTCATACCTACAAAATGTGTTTGTTAGTGCCCTTCTTCTTTCATGCAGGAAGAGACAGAGAGAGATTCATAACCTACTATTTATCCCCAAAAAATGCTGAAAATATAGTCGAGTTACTCAGCACAACTATAGTGCATTATGCATAGTCACGCAAGGCAGTGCTGACGCGAGTGTGGTGTGACTTTTCATAAGTTGTGCGGGGTCTATCGCTCCGTGCTTCGGATGGCACGTTAAGTCATCGGGACCGGTTGTTATCGATTGATATCAGTCGTTAAGCCAGGTCAGAGGTCCTCGGGTGGCCTGATGAAATACTACAAATAAACTGTTATTACGGACTAGCTGAGCAGAGCAGCCTCTGCAGATTTGCCTACAGGTGTGCCGGTGGAAAGTGACTCACATGTAGAAAGAAAAACACCAACAGCAACTTTTACTAATCCTCTATTGCTTAAATCATTAAGCATATCACAATAGTTTTTGCTTCGTCCAATATATAAAGATTACAATAATATTCACGGAATTATATTGGATACGTGTTTACAGCACAAAGAGATTTTGACAAGAGAGAGAGTTCAATAGGCATAGATAGGCATAGATAATCAAAATAAGACAAATTCTACTCTATGGTAATAACAAAACAACATAACAAAAACAACATCCTTTGAACCTGTCATTGATCTCAAGGCACATCGTTTTTGAAACGTCGAGACGTAAGCAGAACGAACTTCCGAAGAAATTCACCACCTCTTAAAAACTTCGACTCTGCATTACGACAAGTCGAAAGAATTCGCCGCGCATTAAGTTGAGTAACACCTGATAGAAAACCGTAAAGATACCCCCCAATTACTGGGGTTATTAAAGTTTACTACACTTAGGCCCTCAAACTTAACGGCTGGGCAGAAGAATGAATCGGGGATGCGCAAAGAGGGTTGCTGGAAGGGATGTGTATAACTTTTTATGTTATCTCTGGGGGCTCGTATCGTCGGGTAAATAGATAGATGAGGTCAATAGAAGTTGTTATCATTGATAGTGAAGACCACGGTGTAGCCCTTTATGTAGATGTTGATTCAGTTTCAACGAGTTAACAAGACTGAATTATTACGCAAAAATTACTGTTTATAATATATTACTTAGAGATAGTGATCAAAGATAGGGGTGATTTACTAACAGCTCAGTATTGTTAATTCTTCTCGAGTCTCGCAACGAAGTTGCTAAGTATAATTTGAAGGATCATATTTTGTGGAAGAATCGTAATTTTATTATGGTATATGAGATTATAATATTATCAAACTCGTAAATACTTTGAAACTAAATTCGTACTGTCGTAGGCGTTTTACGATATTGGTAGCACCGTAGGCGCTCTACGAAATCCGTAGCATTGTAGAGGTGATCTACGAAATGCGCAAAGTTGTCGAATGACATTCACCAGGCAGTGGGTGTGATGCAGAAAAACAAGTATTTAACAGTGTGCCTAGTGCGAGTTTTGTCAATTTATTTACGCGCTCGGTCCGT
Source organism: Hylaea fasciaria (assembly GCA_905147375.1). Classification (NCBI taxonomy): domain Eukaryota; kingdom Metazoa; phylum Arthropoda; class Insecta; order Lepidoptera; family Geometridae; genus Hylaea; species Hylaea fasciaria. The sequence continues at coordinate 1,277,182 of LR990200.1, forward strand.
TTGGCGTAAACTTGAAATTGTATGGAATAATAGCAGCGCCATCTAGTGACTGATTCACTGACGCTAGATGGCGCTGCTCTTATTCCATACAATTTCAAGTTTACGCCAAACGGACCGAGCGCGTAAATAAATTGTCAAAACTCGCACTAGGCACACAGACTATAACATATTTCATGGTCTTTTAGTTTTTGGAATCAAGAGAGTCTAAATGTCTACATTATAACGGTAATAATGTTTGGCCGCCACGTATCTTCGAAATGAATAAAAGCGCATCACGACATAAATCCTTTGTAGTCAGTTTTTGTGTTATTATTTGAGTGGTTATTAAAAACTGTCTCATCCAGAGCTCTACAGCTGTAACCTATAACCTTAACCCAAAAGATACGGTAACGAACGCGCGCCGGCCATTGACTCCGGTAGATTACCTGATAAACCTCCCTCGATGGTACACGGCGATTAGCATAAATTAAAACGTATCGCACTTTTAAAACGTAGTTAACGTGCCCTTCCGCCATAATTAGGGTTAATTATTTATGTTATTACTGAAACAACACGGAGTCGGTTTATGTATTTGTTTATCAAGGGTGTATCTTCATTATCATAGGTATTATCATCTTTATCGTGAGGCAATTCCACCATAAATTAAAAATGTAGATGTAAAGACGTGCAAATTTTAATTAAATTTGTATTATGTATCTATTAGGTACGTTATTATAATTAACAACATTGCATTTCACAGACACGATATATACAAATTCTAGAACTAACGTAAAATGACAACTTTTTAGGAAACTATATAGTCAAAACCAGTCAAAACCAACTATATAGTTATTACAGGTATTATACTTCAAGTGGTAGAATGAAATCAATAAGAAACGGTCGATTTATCTATAATAAATTGATTAAGTTTAGAAAAAAGAGAAAACCTAATAAATATTTGAGACAGTATATTATTCTAAGTCTATATATCTGGGGGCACGGCAGTGCCCCCGCCAAGTCGAGCAAAACAAAAGGCACGGCCGTACTATCCTTTTCTCGAAGCGATTCGGGCCATTTTCGACCCCCTGTAACTTCGCTATGGATAAAACTAGAAGCCTACATTTTTTGTGACCTAGAGGGCATCACGCCTACAGATAATAATCCAAGTTCCATCAAATTTGAACCAGTAGTTTAAGAATGATTGCAAGTCAAAGTTCCTTAATTTTGCTGCCCACTGACTGACTGACTGACTGACTCACCGATCATCAAAATTCTAAGGTACTTCTAGCCGTCCCACAAGTTTCAAATTTTGAATATAGCTATTGTTTAGCTTAAAAATCATGGAAAAATTCTGACATTCCATAATTTTCATCCCGTTTTCTAGATATATGATCTGCATAAATAACTTTGTATTCCCATATAAACCCTATTAAATTGTATGTGATTACAAAGTTACTTTTACAACTCATAATAAGACTTCATTGAAATTGAATGAAATGGGTAACAGGAGTTAAAAATGAGAAATGGGTTCGAGAAATTCGACAGTTGAGCGCTTTTTAAAAACTTCCACGATAGATAGAGAGATACAAATCACTATACTATACCTACCTACACTTTTATAGGTCGAACAATTCGTTACCTAGGTACATTAAAATAGGAACCTAGGTACCTTATACCTAATACGCATCTGTGGAGACGCAAAGACACTCGTTCATGATAATCTATGAGCATGACCTATGTCTCAAGGGGCCCCGGCCGCACAGGCGCGGGGCGCGCGTTGATGCGTGTTTTGCAAAAAAACTAAATAAAGAAAGAAAACCTACAAAAAGAAATGAGATCCCATCAAAAACATTACATGTACAAAAATGCACAAGTCTCGCATCGCAGTTTATCTGCCGTAAAAAGTTGTGAGATCGAATGTAAACCAAGTCGGTTAATTTCAATACCTACCTGTACCTATCTATGGGAGCAGTTATATCTTTATTTCTTTAGTAAATAGAGTGTCTTGGCGATTGTACACGGCAGCATAATCTACTAGGCAATCTAAATATAGTCTTCCGTATAGGTGTACTTTCAAACCAATACAAGCACAAAGCGCTTAACATAGATTTATGTTGCCGTGTGCAATTGCCAAGTCACTCTATTTACTAAAGAAATAAAGATATAACTGCTCCCATAGATAGGTACAGGTAGGTATTGAAATTAACCGACTTGGTTTACATTCGATCTCACAACTTTTTACGGCAGATAAACTGCGATGCGAGACTTGTGCATTTTTGTACATGTAATGTTTTTGATGGGATACATAATATTATGTTTGAAAGTTATGAAAAAGTCTTCAGATATTATATTAAACCTCTCCATTTCAATTGTTGTAATGGCATTAGCGTTCTATGCATTTAATTTTGGAACACGAATAAAATCACAAATAGGTACCATTGTCGCTACTTCTCTCAAGTAACTCCCACTCCAAAGTCTTAACACGCACCTCTCAATGCCTACCTCAACTTTGAAGTGAAATAAATCAACCTTAATCCATGCTTAGCCGCGTCGCCCAAAAATGGAAATTAATGTTAAGGGAAACTTTGATTAAGTTGAGGAAAGCCTCCAATAGCTACCTTTATTTTGTTGTTGGGTGCAAACGGGCTTTATACTCGCTTCGCTTCGTTCGGGACGAAGCGAAAGTTGACGAACGTTTCGCGGAGTTGTGAATAATAAACACATTGTTGTGCTGTTAATCAGAATCTGCACACTAATATACCCGGTGTTATCTTTAAATTATGATTTAAAGCTGGAGTTTGAACAGTGTACGAGCATTGAAGAAGGCTGAAAACAGCATTGAGCAAAGTTTATAGCATTTTAAAAAGCAAAACATCATTTCTTCGGTTCGACGTTCTTGTCGGTTCTATCGTAGTAAGTACGAGAGTTTCCTGGAAGTAATCAGTGTTTGTATGTTTGTTCGTTTGCTCGACGACAACACGTACAATTGATCCTATTAAAAAAATATTATAGACTTGTTTAACAAACTTCCTAGATACGGTAGACAGTTATCGCGAGCGCTAAACAACGCAGAGAAAACATGACCACATACTACCATAACTATAGTATGCCTATTTAACAAAATTACCATGCGTAAAACTTTTGCGACACCGTCCAATGTCATAAACAATGTCGCCACTAGATTTTAGTTATTGCTGAGGTCGCGCCATCGCATTCCCAGTGCCCATTACTTATCTTCATAATTATTACATCCGCCGCGAAAAAGACGTTAGCAAAATTAGCGAAACTGAGCACAGCCCTAATGCCTTCCTCGGGGCGTCGCTCAGACGTCTCTCAAACAATTTTAGCGGTTGCATTTTAAATTTTATCATAACGAGGACGACTCCGCGCCGCACTCTCGGGAACTGCGGCTACGAAACAACTCCTTACTTATTTAATTCTTTTGTACTTAGGAAAATTGCTTTAAGGAATTTTCGAGAATGTTTGCCGTCGCCGAGAAACTATTGTAGCGATAATCTTTTGTAGGGATCATTGTTAAACTGCTTTCATGCAACTTTGGGAAAAAATTAAAGGGAAATGTCTGTGAATATTTCATATTATAAGAACTGCAGGCATAGACTAAGATATTGTGGGTGAATTAATTGCAGTTACATGCTTTTATATAGCATACGGTAGGTGTATGTATGTATATGGTAGGTTACGATTACGCACTAATCAGATCATTACTCATCAGTTGTCACGTAAAATGCCAAACCACAAAGTTGCAACTCAATTGAACAACAGAATCTGGATCAAATTTGACTTGCAAGAAGTAGAAAGAAAAAAAAACATTTACAACGAATTAATTAAGTATTCTATAGAAGTTTGTATAAATGGAATATGTCGGCAGAGTCAGCCACAAAAATAATTTTGGCAAGGACTTTGTTGATGATTATTATCATTACTATCACCTGTCGAGCATGAAGCTGCTATAGCCGAGTCACCAGTGTACTTATCAGCACGATGTGTTCCCATCCGGGCCGCAATCGCGCCCGCGAATCTGTCACGCCTCGCGGCGTGTCTCGCGATAATTATCGTAACTCACGTCTTGTAGGGTTGTGTGTTGTGACATGTTAATGTGTCGGTTTTCAGTCTTGAGTTTTTATTTATGTGTAAGTTGTAAGTTACTTAGTTATGCATTCCGGTGTTAGACAAGATATTGTATCAATACAGACGTAGGTGGCAAAACTGCTGAGTTACGTCTGGACGGTCCGACTCCCGCATAGCAGCGCCATCTAGCGTCAGTGAATCAGTCACTAGATGGCGCTGCTATTATTCCATACAATTTCAAGTTTACGCCAAACGCACCGAGCGCGTAAATACATTTTCAAAACTCGCACTAGGCACACCGGCCGGAGTGCATAACTGATAAGGAATGCATTTCTGTATACTCGATTCAGTTAGTTCTTAAGAAGCTTTCGAATGTATTGGACATTCGAATAAACTTTATAGCACCGTGCGACCTAAACCCGCACTTAGGTCACGCTTTGCGCTGTTCAAAGTAGCACATTTTTAAACGGCCTGATGTTCACTAACTTCACACCGTTGAAGAATATAGCCATCGTTGCGAGCGTAGTACTGAACCAAAGCTAATCAGTCATACATTTTTACACCACTCACAAGCTCATAGTAAGCAAGAGAAGATACGTATAACCTGTAACGTGTCGGACCGAAACGCCAATCAATGTCTTTGGTGCCATATTTCTGCATGTTTTCATTTTGGTCTTCGTCGGACAATATTACGTGAAAACGCTATAGTAAGTGATATTACCCGTGCACTGTACATTTTATTCAATTTCTAATACGATTATATAATTATTGAAACATAAGAATACTTACTTGATTTAGAAATGTTGCGTTTTTTGTTGGGGGGTGTTTTTTTAATTTTCTGCATGGTGAGATGTCGTGAGATTTTATTCAACCCCCTCCCCCATCCCCCTATCTCACGTGAGATTTTTCAAAATGTGAGTTTCTTACGTAAACGCGTTGGATTGTTATTGTAAAAAGAAAAAAACAAATTTGCTTCGTGCTTTTATTTACGACTAGTTAAGACTAGTAATCAATATTGCTGAGAGCATGTACAATCTGGATTAAATGGACCAAAATAGTATTATTTTTTTTTGTTTCAATCAGAAAAAAATTGCGTGATATTTGCCGAGACCCCCCCTCTCTCCAACGTAAGATTAGATGAGATTTGACTCGACCCCCTCCCCCCCTTAAACACCTCACGTAATTTATGGACGCCCCCTTGTTTACATAAAATGTAACCGACACATGAACTATTTTCACTGAATACACACACTTTCAATTATTATACACCATATTATATAATAAAGTCTCATAGTGAATACATTTATGCACAAACCAGATCAATCACAGATTCCTATATTAAGTAGGTATTCACGTTACGATAAAGATTCGGTTACAAAATGAAGCCATACACTACTGATACTTTTTTCACTGTTTTTTAGTTGAAACCTGTTTGACTATTATTTAAACTGAACAATATTAAATCTGAAACAATATCACATTAAGCAATCCACGAACAATAAATATGCATCCAAAAATGCTAATAACCTAAAAAACAAATCTAGAAGTGATACGGGTAGGTGTAAATTGTGTTTTCCCGTTCTCTACTAGTGGAATGCCAACCTACCAGCATTAAAATTTGTGTGTTTATTACTAAGAGTCAAATGAACATCTTTTCATTGCATTAATTAGAAGATTATTTTTAAATAAATTAAATGGATGGCGAGTTTATGTCGCACGTGCTATAAAATAGTATACGATACTCGCTGCACAAGCGGTTAGCACCCTCGCTTCGCTCGGGCGCTAACTTCACGCCGCCGTGTATTAATATACAACTTAGACAGCTTGTATCGTAATGTACTATTTATTTTCTAATTTTGTCTTTTTTTTTAACAGTTTCTTCCAACGTCAAATCTTGGGTACCTACTACGAGTATTATAATTATTTATTTAGTTATACTTTAAGACGGTACTGGTTTTAAACGGGATAGTGTATTGATGATGGCAAGGGTCCGTCTACGTTAGGCCCTAAGTTAAAAAAAATTAAAAAACAAATAAAATTCACTTTGAATTTGATGGAATCCAGTATCATGAACTGAATATCAAATGAACACGACTATGTATAAGAACTCCATGGACTGAATACGCAGTGTAGGTAAGCCTCTCACTAGATGGGCCGACGACATCAAAAGAGTCGCAGGCAACCGGTGGATGCAAGTGGCATATTGTCGTTCGGTGTGGCGGTCTAAGGGGAGGCCTATGTTCAGCAATGGACGTCTTCAGGCTGATAATGATGATGTGTAATAAAAGTAAGTAAGATAAACAATTGAGCCTAAAGACAAGGGGTCCACTACCTTTTAGTGCTAGCACAATTTATTTAAGTCTCGAATTAGGTTTATGTTAGGGCGTTCGGACGTACCACTCTCTGGCCACAACCACAAGACTGAAGTTGGATAGTGGTTTGCATTAATTACGTTGTAACCTTTTTTTACGTAATACCACACCACAACCGCACAATCTTGCATTGACAACGGAATTATTGAGTTCGTCTGATAAAATACATCGCTCGTCAAAAAGCAGCGACATCGCAACGGTGTGGTTGCGATACCGGCGCGAAATTTAGCGGTCGGGCGTGGCACGTCTGAAAGTACACTTGGTTCCTCGCAATTTATTTAGGTCCCTGCGCCGTACGTGTGGGGTTCCGTACACTGCGCTATAAAACGTGACGTTTTGTGTGAGATTGTAAAAATGAGATTGAAGTAGATGCTATGTCGCGTGCTCCAAAACTCGCCGAAACGTTTTAAAGCGGTACGATGGGTTAAGTGCAGAGAGAGGTAGATATTTTAAAAAAAATCAGATGTGGTTTGGTGGTTTTATGTTTTTTTTGTTTATGTAGGTACATAGGTAGGTACATATAAATTGCTATCCTACTTTATTTATGAAGTCACGATGAGACTATTAGACGTGTTTTGTTTCCTCTGGCTGTTTATACAAAGGCAAAAACTTGAGCACAATTTTGCTGGTATATTTACGTATTCAAGTTACGTCCGTATGCACGCCTAAAATCATTTTGGTCGTAATGCCTTTAAAACGCACAGACAAATAGACTTTCAATTAAATAAAAACAATTTTCTTTTCATGCAATTTCGCTGTAGTGCTTATTGAACTCACGTTTGTGCTCGCTAAAAGCTTTGTTACGCGCAAGGTTTAAATCTAATTATAGTATAAATATCGAATATTCTCAAACAACTCTCTGTGACCTTGTACGCAAAGTGCGGAGCTTTGTATCTTCTATGAATCAGGCCGCGGTGGGAGAAACGCGAACACAATGTAATGAGGCGCAGGGTGGCGGACAAAGAGAAAAGTTTTGCAATAGGTGGCCATATTTTTTAGTTATTCCACACTTCCACAGACGTTTAACAAGGAGCAGACCTAACATTATAGTTATTTAGTGAAGCCACAAAAAATTACATCCTATAAGGCTGACAAGTGAACTATGCATGCATAAAGATTAAAATTCTCACAGAACCCGCCTATATTATGTATGTATCTATTTGTTTACATTAATCCAATTGCAACAGCAAATTGTTATCCTGAATACATGAAATCCGATTAAATGCAATCACGATTGTTAATTTTAATTACTTAAGGTACATTAATCAATAATTAATATAATTGTTAACATAAGCACTTAACTGTTAATTTTAATTACAGTAATCACGACTATTGACTATTGACCACAATTTTATTTGTTTAAAGCAAACCATCAAATCAACTTCGACTGAGATTTTTGTATGTGTGTTTGACTATCTATAACATGTGAACCGTAGCTCCAGTCTTTAGTATATTCAGCAGATAGATAGATACGGTTTTTATACCCACCAGATATTGGATTGAGATACAGATATTGGACTTACTTGCCTAAAAAGAACGAGAAGAAAGAGATTTATTAGCAGAACCAATTTACAAAAAACTAGATTTGAGATAAGCTTAGTCACTTGAAATAATTGGGGCATCGTTTTCTAGGGCATCTCGACAGTATTTCGTTGTATGTGTAGCTAAAAATGCTAGTCCTAAGAAACCGGTATATATGCCCACCCTACGTATGAACTCAACAAAAGTGCTCACCGTAATTTTTTGTGCTTGATTTAAAACGGTCGTTGTAACGGAGTAAGGGATGTACAGGTTGCTACAAAAATGTATGAAACTTATAAACCTAATCGCTTTTAATGATTAAAAGTGATAGAAAAAAAATCTTTTCTGCCAAAGTTTGATTAGAAATTCTTAAACTTTCGCCTAGCTAAAAACGGGCCTAACTCGCACACAAACGAATGTCAAACTATATAATTTTGACATAGTTCGACGTTTTGGCTGAATTACATGGACCCAAGACAAAAGGAAGACGAGCTATGTCACAATAATTATGCATTTTGATTTGTGCACACGCATTCGCGCACATAGGTACAGTTTGTGCGCGAATTACACCAGTTTTTAGCTAGTTAATAAAGTTTGATTAGTATATAATACTAGCTGCGCCCCGCGTTTTCACCCGCGTTTGGATAATATACAATAATATATCTTTATGAATTGTAGCCTATGTGTTATTCTGATATGTAAGCTATATTATTGTGAAGTTTCATCAAAATCCATTCAGTAGTTTTTGCGTGAAAGAGTAACAAACATACATACATCCATCCATCCATCCATCCATCCATACTCACAAACTTTCGCGTTTATAATATTAAGTAGGATTTTTGGAGTTGACTGTACCTAGTTGTTAGGTTATCGTGAGGCTTTTTTGTGCTCAAAGTTTTTAGTAGGCACTATTAATTATTTCGTGGTATTATGTCTGAGAGCTTGTGGAGAGGAGTTAGGACGAGTGTTTTATTCTTGTATAGGAGTAGAGAGCTGGGCAATACGACCTCGTTTTGTAATACGACCACGGTTGACGACCTCGGTGGCGCGACGGGCGAAGGTCCGCCTGCGACGCAGGAGGTTGCGGGTTCGATTCCCGCCCCCGGACAAATGTTTGTACGATCTGCAGATATTTGTTCAGGGCGTTCTGGATGTTTTCTATGTATAATAAAAAATATCTATATATGTAGTGTATTGTATTATGTATATCAGTTGTCTAGTACCCATAACACAAGCTCTGCTTACTTTGGGGCTAGATAATGCTGTGTGAATTGTCCAGCATTAAAAAAAAAAAAAAAAAAAAAAAAAAAAAAAAAAAAAAAAAAAAATACTGTATTTATATAACAATATTTATGATAAAAAAACCGGCCAAGTGCGAGTCGGATTCGCGCACGAAGGATTTCATACCATTATCTATAAAAACGAGAATAAAAATCACGGTTGTTGTATGGGAGCCTCCTTAAATATTTATTTTATAAAAAAAATCCGTATTTGTTGTTATAGCAGCTACAGAAATACATCATATGTGAACATTTCAACAGTCTAACTATCACGGTTCATGACATACATCCTGGTGAGAGATGGACGGACAGACAGACAGACGGACGGACGGACAGCGAAGTCTCAGTAATAGGGCCCTGTTAGCCTTTGGGCTAAATTTGGGCTTGGAAAACTAAAAAACTAATTTAATTTTGACTACATGTCAGCGTCGTTGATTTATGTAGGTAGGCAACTAAAGTGTAATTAAAACAGTGTAATTTAGTGTTTGCTTAAATTTTAGTAAAACATCTACCTCCTTACTGGAATCGTGACGTAGACTGCGAGTAAATAACTAAATGTACGAATCTTGCAAAACCAAGACAAAACCGTATTATGCATAATATTTCTCCGTACAAAATATAGATATCAGAGTTCACTCATAATACAAGTAAATCATTTCAGTTTTGAAGCAAGAATGCGCCAAGTCCCAATTTAGCTAGCAGCGAAGCGTCAAAAATGCATGAGATGAAAGATGCATGGAAAGCATTATCACAAAGGAAACTGGCTTTAATGGACAATGCAGCGACCCACTTTGTGATGCGCGAGAATAATAGCAATAGTAAAACTGTTTCGTATGAGTAATTGGTGCTAGTTTTCTATGAAAATACCTTAGTATTTGTAGCTTCTATTCTAGCTTAAATGTAGCTAAGATGAAAATTCATGCTGAATCTGGTCTAATATTTTTACAAGTAGAATGAGCTGCCAGAATGTCGTCAGTTTCATTCACCCGGTTAAGACTAATTTATCAAAATCCATCAAGCCGTTTGAACAGCACCGAAAACATATCGCTCCTTCTGAGCAGTCAGGTAGAAACAATAGCATACACCGGCTTAGACTTGTACTGCATTTCCTATTAACAGTCTCAATAGCTTAGATTAAAGGCAGTAAAGTAGAAGGCATCGAGGTAATTGCCTCGAAAGTAGTTTGATCACAAAGTTGCGCGTCTCAACGTGCCTCTGTAACGGGGTTGCAGTGCGATACTTCGAAAATCGCTTATTGGACGCAAAGTTCGTTTTGAGGTTATAACGAGCTCTTTGGTGGTTTATGTTAGTTATAATGTTAACTTATTAGTAGGTTGTGACGATGAAAAGTTTCATTTACGAACAGTGCTAAGCGAAAATTTAAAATGCAATAAATGATAACGTCGAGGTTTGACTTTAAAATAATAAACGTAATGGAGACTGAACAACGTCTCAGAATATACACATGGCTTAAATTTTATGACGCAAACAATGCAACAGCCATTACCGTATCGCGGGCGACACACTCTTAATTCCTGATGGCTTTTGCAACTTTACTTCCGACTTTATGATGTTGTCCTATCGAAGAATTTACGGCACTCGATAAAACGTAAGGAAGGTCGCGCACTACATAGCTCAAGTTCAGCACTATCGGTCACTTTAGTGCGGACATTGTATACAGCATATATTTTTCCTATATTGTACAACGTACATGTGGAACATTGTACTCCAAACGTTTACGTGTACTAGTATGTGCTCTACCTAAAAATAGGTGGACAATGTGCAAGATCCATATCACACGTAAATTCCGCGAAGTTAAAATGACGTGACACCAATGACATTTAAATTCGATTGGATACTGACCTCTGAAGTTAAGTCGGTCATATAATCCATACAAAGTAGTTATGGTATTAAAAAGTCGTTGAAATACAGAATCGGGGATGATTTTTGATTCGTAAAAACTAAAGCTAGTTTTTAATAGCAGTGTTAATATGCGGACTGCACCTATTATACCGGAAAGTGGCTGTAAATAGTCCAAAGTTATACCTACTAGAATTGCATAAAATGATACTGCACCATTATGATACTGACCAGTGGTTTAGGACAATCAAATAACTGCACAATCACCTTCAAACTCAATGTCACTACAGCATCGGACTATGTTCAAAACGCTTTGCTTAAAACTTTATGCATTTTATATTATTCAGAATTATGCTAGCATAAAATTGCTTCATGCTTTTATGGTGTAAAATTCAATTTGGTTGTTTATGAGTCCGTCCGAGACCGTACCGGGACGTGACCGAATTTTAATCTTTGAACGTTTCGGGACGGCTGCAGCAGTGTTGTGGTGCGCCATTGGTAGTTGCCGTCGGCAACGCTCTAGTTTTGATGTTATATAAATCGTACCCCAGTTTAAAGTACGTACTTTCAAAATGCACCATACGGTTATGATAATGATTAAACCACGATTTATAGTTGCGGTCAATAATCAAACCCATTCACAGATATGTATGAAAACCGAAAAACAAAATCATAGCACTCCCAAGCCGTTAATACCACGGGCTTCCACTCCTCCGGCATAGTTCAGATGAAAGGCAATAAGTCAATAAGTTGCTAACGACTTCGGACTGCGCCTTTACAAATCATACTAACCATTATTTATTAGACAAGATATTCTGTTAGTAATGGGGTCCACTGAAATAGTGTGGCCATTGACAGAGACGCAAATCCGAACAGCGCACAATCCATTGGGATGACTTGGAACTGTGGTCGCCTAATGACTGCCGCCGGCCAGTCGTGATTTATTCTCTAACAGCTACGGATTGGAGTAATACTCAAGGCAAAGGATATCAGCGGATTAAGATTAGTAACGTATTGTGGCAGTACTAGAATTGAATACTATTGGGTATACAATTGGATCGGAAGCTTGGTGCCGTGACCAGGATGTTTTTTTATTATAGGGCGCTACATCCTTTACTTCAATCTCAAAATAAATGCAATCTTAATAATGATCACAGTATAAAACTCAATTTATTAAGTAGGTACAATATAATGTCAGGCTGATATAGAAAAAATTTCTTCGAATCTATTGATAAAATCCAGTGAATTCCGTGTAAATACATTTAGCTTTACACAAAGATAAATTAGGTGTTATTTCTTGTACTCTCTGTATTCTTGTAGGATAGTAGGCTATAAATGGCAATGGTCAAAGGCATGTGCCACCTCACTTCGTCTTTGTGATGCGAGACGACTGCAACAGTATGTGATTGGTATGTAATCGTGCTTGTGGTTTTTATTATAACACTACGCATCGCAACGCAGAAACTCAAGGTAAAGTAAGTCTCGTAGCGCTCTTATTTTTCTATAGTAAGTAGATATAAATTTAACCTACTATAGGTACCTAATATAGCCTCTACCAAAAATATTTGTCCAGATATATCTATCGTAGACATGCAAAAGATTTTCATTATTTGGTACGAAGCATTCGGTTTCATATTCTCTGTTACAAACTTATGGTTATTGCCACAGCATCACATCTCTCACTCGCTCCAGCCCAGTGCAAGGAGGTGAATATCACGAGTATATTATTATTATGAATATGCATAATTTCCCCACGATGATTTCCCTGACCGTTTCTAGGAAAAGCGAATATATCGCACAAAGCAAAACTAATTAAAATTTTGGAGTTTTGGAGTGGCATTTGATTGTAAAGCGTGCAAAGTTCCGTTTAGATACTACTAGTTGTTGGATCACAGATATATAAGAGAAAATAGACCGGGCATTACAGATATCTAGTGAATCTAGTCGTCTAACAAATCGTCGTTTTGATGAGTCGTTGGTGACATTACTGCAGCTCATTCTACTTGTAACATTTTTAGGTGGGATTCAGCACAATTTTTAAAATAAGGTAAATTTTACTAACGTATGTGAGCCTAGTGGGCGAAAATCCGTCTTCGAAAACGGAGGTGGCGAGTTAAAATCCCAGTGCGGGCACGTACCAATGTGTTTCTTGTTAAACAATTATGTACGTAATTCACACTCGCTTTTCGGTGAAGGAAAACATCGTGAGGAAACCAACATGCCCGAGAATTATTTCGGAGGAATGTTATCAACCAACCCGGACTAGGCCCCCGTGGTGGATTATGGCCTAACCCTCCTCACGATAGTGAGGAGAGGCCTTTGTTCAGCAGTAGGACAGTTATAGGCTTATTTATATTATTATACTATTTTTATGTATGGTTGCCTTGTGAACCTGAATGTAATTTCGACTGGCTTTATTAGATAATAATATTTTTATTGCTCGGTCTGCTTCGTCTTATATGCCTGTGAGCTAGATCCTAAAAGTCAATATCCTCGGCTACCCGCTAACGCTCCTGCCACAAAGCGCGCACGTTACGCGCACCTGCCACAAACTTTCGATATCGAAACGCGAAAACGATAATTGGTTTCGATTCGGCCGCTTGTTTGCGCGGACCGGCTGCCCAATTAAATTCTGTTTGCATGTCTTTACGTGACATCACGGATTTGGTGGCGAAAACATTCCGCCGACTGTAGCAAGGCCCGGTGTCCACTACTTGGCTATAGCTAAAGAACTCAGTTTGCTAGTACGAGTACAATGAGCACGTGGACGAAGGAAGGACTGAGGCGAATATTATTGGCCCTTACTGAAATAAAGTTTATAACATCTTTATAATGAACTATGCACCACATACCATGATAACCATTTCGCTCACTGCTGACCAAGATTCTGAACTCACTATCGTGAGTAGGGTTAGGCCATAACCCAACACGAGGTCCGGGTTTCATGTGAGTCACATAGGTACCTCTAAAATAATTTTCAGGCATGTTACCATCTTCACAAAGTTTTCCTACGCCGACAGCGAGTGAATAAACTAATCAGCAACTAGGCATAACTAACCAACCTACATAAGTGGGTTTTAATAGCACAGGTAAATTTTGGTGTGCTTAATTTTTCTATATATTATCATAATACAAACGCAAAGCGCCACTGCGTTGTATCACATATTGTGGTAAGTGAATCACGTGTTATTGGCAAAAAAGGGAAAACAAAGAAAACCAAAAAGACAAAGAAAAAAGGAATAGAAACAAAGAAGACAAAAAAATGGAGTTGGTGCAGTTTGGAGAAATTCAAAATAGTTATAGATCGACATTACAGCGAAGTAGGTACGTACTTATGATGAGATTGTAGGTTCGGATTCTGTATAGAACAAATATTTGTTATGATCCACACAGATAATGTTGGGTGTTTGTGTGACCATGGAGCATGATGACCATGTAACTTGTGGCCATGGCTTCCTAGGATACAAGGAATCCTGGTCACGGATCAGGGTCTATGCGATTGTGACGCTTTAGAAGGTTATTATAATATATATCTTCAGTGTCTCCAACTGGAGGCGTAACTTTACAGGAAAAATGCTTTGAATTCAGCCACAAACATAAAGCCTACTTAAGCCAGGCAAACCGCGGCAGGCGGAAGGGAACAAAAGTTGTGTAGCAAAGATCCGACTTACTGGACTTACTGCTTTATGTAGATTTATTGTTTAAATGAGAGCGTATCTATGGCGCCTTTATTTTTACGACTATGGCAATATTTCTTTTCTTATAAAAATAGTAGTGCACCGTGGTTTCACCTGCGTTTACTATAATCCCGCGGGTGAATCCGCGGGGCGTGGTTCTAACATAGAAGCAGCCTAAGTTAATCCTTAAAACATCAGCTGTCTGCCAGAGAAAGTCACGAAAATATTTACTCTGAGCAGGAATCAAATACGCCATTTTCGCAGTCGACTCATGCCCCACATATAACAAGGTTTATACTTTATTAGGGCCGGAGGGAATGGAAGTGATAGACACAAAGAAGACTTCAAGCTAAGCAGCACTATCTACCATGGTTCATCTGTTTCAGCGGACACCGGAACTTTCTTCCAATAATATTACTTCGAATCTAATTTACATCCTGGAATAAAACAAAAAACTAATAAAATAAAACCTAACTTACGCTCCCAACTAAATTAATAACCTCCCGGAAACCGACAAAGTTACGCGGGTCAATGTACGAACGAACGCATTCGCGCTAACTACATAAAATTACAGTAAAGGGTTCCGTCCGTTGCTCGCTTCGATCTAATTGCGACTTCGTGACTACTGCTTTCCTCTTCCATTAGCAACCCACACTGCGAGACTGAAACGGAAGACAATTACGTCGCTCGCGTAACACAATGACGCCCTCGCTTAGAGGCGAAGTTTCGTTTCCCCTTCGCGATACGTAATGTATGCTGCTAATAATTCAGAGAAAGACGCCGATTACATCTAAGATTAAGGCGCGTCGATATCGTTAAAGTCTAGACAGAAGTCGATTCAATTTCTTACTTACTTCGATTTTCTGCCTAAACGATTGAAGATGATAGACTAAATGCCATTTGATCTTCAATTTCGTTTATTTCAAAGTATTTGAATTAGATAGTAACCTTGATAAGATTTTTATTTCGCTTAAGTTCGGGTACCAGGTACCTGATATAGGGTTTGGAATGTAAGATATAAAGTAGGATCGGACTAAGCTGACCTTGTACAAGTAAGTGCCTTTAATAATTTAGGTTCGTGACGTCATCCGTCCGTCTAATTTTAGGACTTTTAGGACAATTTTAGAAATGAGCTTGGCTAGTTGTCGAGCTCATTTCTAGTGTTGCCTTCAAGATTAGTAATCCATTCTTTCAGGTCGGCGTTAAGGCCATAAAGCCATCTCCTTTAGGGCCTGCTTAACTTTTAAAATTAAGGATACGTGATTTCCTTGACCTAAAGTAAGTCTACATGAAACCTGATTCAAACCCGTGCCTCCACTTAAGCACCCACATAAACTACGTAGACAGGCTTTTTCACGTCCCCTGGTCCGACGGAAACCATCTTTCGTTGGCAAATTCACTTTTCCTGTTGTCGGCGCAAGGAAACGAATTCACGCCACCTTTACACCGTAATAATGTTGTATTAAAGACCCTTAAAGGTGAAATTCCTTTGTACACTTCCCGATATTACACGTACCTATGTGGTAATGATTCTGTTTTTATTTACAAACGAGTGTGGCCTTTTGATGTCGTGTTTGGTTTGAGAACTTTGAGGTGGTATAATTGAGCCGGTTGTTTATGTTACTGAGGGTTCAAAGACGTTTGCTGGTAATGGGGACATGTAATTTTTGGTTGTATGAAATAATTAAATCTTTTATTTATTCAAATCCAAATTAGGCTTCGTTTAAATGTTTAATTAGTTGTTGTTACTTTTCGAGGAAACGTCTAATATCTCCATGTTGAATGCATTATGTAAGAAATTTGTTAAGATGAAAGTGTGTGAGATGAGAGGTGGGAAGATGGATAGGAGGAAGGAAATAATAATTCATTGTTGAACACTTACAATGTCGACCCCAAGGTAGTTAGTAGCCTAGTCAACGTCACGATACAGCAATTTTTATGTTTCACTGAAACTATTTTTGGGGTTTTGGAGAAAACACAATGTGACACGTATTTTGGGAGTTTTGTAAATGTCTACATGAAAGCCAGTGTAAAAGTATAAAATAATAAAAATAAAATCATCCTGATTTTTCTCTATCTCCAGTATTCTCCAGCATAAATGCATAGGCGAGGAGTACTTGGACAAATTCATTTTTCTTGTTAAGGAGTCGCGGCGACGGCTGTGCTCGGTAATCGAATCAGCGGCTCTTCACCGCGAGAGGGCAAAACCTGTCTACCGTGCTTTATTGCATTGGAAAGGTTAATATTTTTCCGTGCAGAGTTATTTAGATCTGCATGTTTTCACATACTTAAAACACAATCCTTTACAAATGATGAGAACAATATATCGATCAACATTTTCAGGTATGCAGTTACAGTATCCTATTATCATCCAGTACAGTTCACGACAAAGGCTTTAGAACAAATGTCTGAGGGTGACGAGCGCAGCGGATGATTTTCAACCCATTTTTCTGGGTGGTACTGTACTATAGCTTATGGGCTGATATGGCGTGTGTCGTCTGGTGACCTACATGTCTCATATTATGGTCTCTTATGGGCATCGTGACGCGGCGTACAGTATGACGCTGTAAGCGGCCGATGGCGTTTCTAGGAGGTTCACAGCCTAAGACAATAACATTAAAAACCTGCAAAGTGCGAGTCGGACTCGCGATCTATAAAAACGACAAAAAACAACTGTTGTATGGGAGCCCCATTATATATTTATTTTATTCTTTTTCTTAGTATTTGCTATTATAGCGGCAACAGAAATATTATATCATCTGTGTAAATTCCAACTGTCTAACTATCACGATTAACGGGATATAGCCTAGTGACAGACGGACGGACGGACAGCGGACAGCGGAGCCTTAGTAGTACGGCCCCTTTTCCCATTCGGTACGGAACCCTAAAACTAAAAGCTACTGAACCCCGCTAGCTACATTCAGCACCTTTCGCTGCCCAACTCAATCCCATCTAGTACAGCCAAATCGTTTTATTGCACGAGATCCCTTTTCTCTACAGGGCTGATTGCAAGAAGCAAAACAGCATAATAAGCCATGTTGCCAATGGAGGCAGCTCAATAATTACGCTCTGGGCCGACGGAGCGCACTTATTATTTCGTCGGGCGAGGCGGCAGGTTTTTTTGCACCATCGTGTCTGGTTACTTGAAATTTGTAGGCTCAGTTAGTATGGCAGAGGCTTTAAATTGTGGAAAAATTGACACGCTTCAACGCTTTTAGCTCGCGGTATTTTGCTTTACACTTTGTACAGGCTAGCGTTTGCCATTATCTAGCCTGGTGACGATGTAGTCAAAGGTGGTCAACATGCTGAGCCTAGAATGGGAGTGGTTCTAAAGAACCGTTGCCGCAACACCTCGAGAGGATTTTTGCGACAGATTTTCTAGTATGTGCTAGCTAGCTAAGCAGATACAATTACGGTCTTCCACAAAAAATTTAAACAGATGAGTCTAAATATTTTCTTCACAAATAGACGTTTATCCCTGGCTTTTTATATCTCAATAACAAATTCACAAGTAAAATTATTAAGAATGCCAGAATTTAGTAAGAAAACACGAGTGATAGACGTCAATTATGTGGAACGAAATTTTGGAAAAATCGGTTTAACTCTGGTCTAAACTTTTGTGATAAGACTGTGTGTGTTCTACCACAAAGGTTTTTAACAATGTTTTCCTTTATTGGAGGCACAAACTAAGTTTCAATATGTTTTTAAATATAAAAACCCCAAATCTGAAGTATTTATCAAATGTCTATAAAAGCCAACTCCACTCCTCCGAGAACTGCAAATGACCAGTTAATACAGCGCAGCTTTTAATCCGCCCTCTGCTTTTCAGAATATTACAGTTTCATGGCGGCTGCCGACGCGGCACTACTACTGTACTATTTTAAAGAAAACAAACAAATGATTTCTTATGTTTAAAGCGCTATTATAGCAGCGATTTATGTATTTTAGGAGGTAAAAGTTGCCGGCCGGGCCGCGCGCCACGCTAGCTCCGCGCTCACGGCAAGTCGACAACGCTAATTCACAATAATCATTATACTCTTTGTGGGGGATTCCTATCGCAGGTATGTGTTTTGTAAACAAAAACACCGATGATTTTCGTAGTGGACTGTATTTCTTTCTTCTAAGTAGTTACAATGTTTTCTTTCTTGAGGCTGGAAGATATCGGCGCTGTATCGAACCCGAACCCAGATCTTCCGCCCCTTCCTATATTTAAACAACTTTTAGCTATGGCAACTGCCACTAAGTCAAAGCGCTAATCTACAATTATACATCATGAAGAGTGACTGAGAATGCGATACACCCGGTGCTCTTCACAAATGTGGGAGCGAGACAAACTGTTTGTTTTGGTGCCGCCGTCCCGCTCTCGAGGCTTTCGTCCATAACACTCTTACTCACGGCATCACGTGGCCTTAGCACAGATTACTAGATAGTTACTACGTAAGCTTTAGTCTGAACCATTCAATTATTTTGAAACTGTAATACGTGCATATTGTCCGAGTGGTCTGAGATGCTACGTTCCGTTCCTAATGACGTAGTTTCGAAACCCGCTGCCGGTAAACTTTTTGTGTATGATTTTTGTATTGGTGTAGGTATATTATAGTAGTTTGTTACAATGAAACAAACGCAATAGATGAAGATCGCAATCGATGAAGCAAAAAACGATGAAGTCGCGAGTAAAAGCTAGTTACAGTAAAGTGTACTGAATCATCTTCATCATTCGATCATTTGGTCGATCATTTGGTCGCTCGGTTGGTCGCTCGGTCGGTCTAACAGTTGATCGCTCGGTTGGTCGCTTGGTCGATCGATCAGTTGGTCGCTCGGTTGGTCCCTCTGGTGGTCGCTCGATCGGTCGATCAGTTGGTCGATCAGTTGGTCGTTCGGTTGGTTACTCGGTTGGGCACTCGGTCGGTCGATCAGTTGGTCGATCGGTCGATCGATCAGTTGGTCGCTCGGTTGGTCATTCGGTCGGTTGGTCAGTTGGTCGCTCGGTTGGTCACATTTGTTCGTTGCTTTTTTTCAAATATATGGATGTTAATTTTATCAATGTAAATGCCACATAATATTATATCCGTCAAAACACTTTATCACATTTATTTCCTCTATAAAATATGCATCGCCAATAATAATTAAATTACTATGCACTGTTATTCTTAGCTTAAGTCGTTTGAATTTTAACAAAACTATGGGACGTAGTCAATTTCTGCCGCCTTATTACTACAATCCTGTGTCATTTTGCGATCACAACGAACTTTATTATATTTTATAAAAATCCTAGCCTAGATAAAGTCCTAGCACAAGGAAGTTTTCATAACAATACTTTATCATTTATCATCAATCAAGCAAAGCTTTATCTGGCTCTTTATTCCTATGAATTAGAGCCATCCGTCATTCCAAGAGGAGTAACAGGAAGATAGAGACACAACTATATATCGTATTACAGCAAAAATTAATGAAGGAATGTTTTATGCGATTACAATCACGCGATCGGCCTGCGGTCTAGCTCTTGAAAACAACTCCGAACGGTATAAGAACAATCCAAATGTGGCTGTTGGTCCTATCCGTCATATTTAGCAATCTGTGGTACCGTGATCACCAAATGGTCTCAACAGTACACCAGCGCTGGCTGTCCGCAGCCAACAACATGCTGAGTTGGGACCATATTGAAACAAGGTATACCTAATAATACGTTATGTACGAGTATCATAGTAATAATATTGTTGTAAAAATTTCTGCATGGCTTTAGTGGGAGCTTGCCCTATTAAAAAAAGCCTAGTACACGGAAAAATAAGATTGAAAAATATGCTCCCACGTTCAGCCATCAAAAAACAATCGCAATCTCTCAGCGCTTATCGCTCCTACCATTTGATCTCGCTTACGACACGTTAGCATTTCGGAAAAACTCGCAAATAGCCTTCGGGCCTCTAAGACCATAATCCTTATCTTGGACCCTTTGGGCAGCGGTTAGCACCCTATCAATTGGACGACCACCCTCATAAATTGCTGTTCAGATAAAATAGCACTTTCAATCACAGGACTTAAACTTTTGTTACATGTATTTCTTCGTGAGAAAATAATTTACAGTGAGATGGCTTCGAGATTGGAGATAGCAGTGAAAAATGGAGGTTGGGGACAAAGTGTCGGGAATTGACACGTTCTTCGCTTTTCAAGCCTGTGTAAGTTTCAGTATAAAGCATCTTTCTCATTAATGAATCGAGACGTTAAAACCACGATTTGACTTGATCCAGACTACAACTTTGATTCTTAAGTTTCACGCAATACCTACAAATTTTGCTAAAAACAGTGTCATTCGGACTCGATAACATTTTCACGTTACTAGGTAACATGACGTGCATGAAATTCACCTGGTGGTTAGCGCCACGCTTGCACATTAAAGTCCCAGTGCCACCTACAATTAGCTACGTCTGAGGTGCAGTTGCAAAATATACGTCAATAAAATAAATACAAAATCTAACTGAAGCTTCACCTGTGCGTTGTGACGTCACATTTCGTCTCCTCAGCGCTCCCTAGGATTACCAGATTTACGGTGAGCTCCGTTCTCGCAAGCCATTTGAGCCTAATTTTCTATTCGTTTATCCTTATAC
The DNA here is from genome assembly GCA_905147375.1 of Hylaea fasciaria. Lineage (NCBI taxonomy): Eukaryota > Metazoa > Arthropoda > Insecta > Lepidoptera > Geometridae > Hylaea > Hylaea fasciaria. Next base: position 1,298,562 of record LR990200.1, read on the forward strand.
ATTACGGGATTCTATTAACGACGCCGATGTTCCCACTTGAGGGGTGATTTTTTTTAAATCAAGGTTCTCAATTCGAGCCGTAGAGTAACTTCATTTATTTTGTTACCAACTGATGGGAATTGTTAAGCCAAGTCAGAGGCTCCTTGGCGGCCTGATAAACTCACAATAGAAGCTGGCACCCTACCTCATATTGTCATACATCTATCAACTAATTTGTATACGGATACGTATAACGGACTCTCTGCGTGGGGGTGGTTTTTGTTTGTAAACGTTACTTGTACAGTATACAGAATATATCCTGGGCTAAGGGGTCTCTAAAATGGAATATTAGTAGCTACTGAATTCTATGAACGGCTCAACTGATCCCGTGGAGGGGGAGATTGTATTATTTTTCGCTTCGACCTTCAAACGGTGGCGTAATTTTCAACTTTATATCTACTTGAGGGGTTAATTCAATTTTATTTACGTTCCCTGAGATATGAGACTGTTAATGTGGGGAGTCGTTGTGGGAAGCTGATTCTGTTTATTCGGTTTAACGGAGTTTTAAAATTGTGGAGTTCGGAGCAAAATGGGATCGGGGGTGACACGCTCCAAAATGCGTTGCGTGTTCTGAATTTATACGCGTACATACTCTACACACGTTGTAGGTTATTTTATGAACCAAAAATAGGAATTTTAACTACATAAATATTATTAAAAATTAAAAATTAAATCATATACCTCCTTTTTTACTAGTTTTTTTAGTCTCGTCCATGACGATTACTTTCCGAACGTTATCTCACATAGTAGGTCCGGTTTTTTGCTAGTTAATATGTCATATCAGGTAGTAATAAAGTGTTAAGGGATAAAAGATATGAGAAAGTATATTCATTCCAAATATCTCATTTTTAAAAACTTGTCACCTCTGCTATCAGTCATCAAGATAATATCTTGGTAAACACTCCCAGCTTTGACATTGAGTCATACTCAAGCCTGAACTTGAAATTTTCTATTAACTCAGGCCTTACAGACCCAGCCCCTCGTCAGTCAACCCCTATTCTACGGGTAGGTAAATACCTACATTTGAATTACGCGAGATATTTGAAATCCACGAATTTTCAGTCCTCAATTTAACATTCGCAGTACTGCATTTCAAAAGTTTCTATTGAAAATAAAATTGAAAGTATTTTGTTTTTTTTTTAAGATAATCACGAAAACTCCAATGCTATTTTGAAAGGCATTCATTTAGAGCTTTTTTGAGAAATGCTTGGGGTTAAAATGTTTATCAGTGTATTGAACTTGTAAAATGACTGTCAGGCATTTTTTAATGCTTCCAACTTTTTTGCACAGGTATAATTTTGAACATGAAATACCATGTGTTTGTGAATTACAGCAAATGGGTAAACAAACAGTCCAACAACAGTTATAACTTTTGTAAGTAGATAGTGCGAATTGCTAAACGAAAAAACTATTCACATCGCGGTGCAAATTTAGTTAGAAAGTGTGCAATTGGTAGCTTCGCACCATAGCGCGCGTATACACGCGTGCCAATCCGTGGCTAAGATCTAGTCCAAGTTCTTTTCATAAACTAAATGACTGTATAATATTTAAGTAGACTGTTTAACGGCACGTTTAGAGTAGCGGCTGAGCAATCGGACCGTTGCGTTTGAAGTCGCGGGTTCGATTCCCACCCGACAAAAATTTGTGCGATCCACAAATATTGTCTGAAAGCGGTACCCGCGATACAGGAGCAACCCTAGGGCTAAGTTCAAAATATATACATATATATATATATATATATATATATATATATATATATATATATGTATATATTTAACTAGGTGCGCCTCGCGGTTGCATTCGCGTTAGCTGTTATCTCACAGGATTCGTTATTTTCCACGGATTAACGATTTTTATGAAATTTGGTATACAGATACAATAGGTAGTACGTGTAAGTATATCAAATGTACATCCGCTAAAGCGTGAAGAGAGGACAAGCATACACACAAACTTTGACATTTATAATAATATTAGTAGAAAGGATTTCCCACGATAGAAATATGCGTCACTCCCGTTCATTACTGATTGAAGAAGCGATCAATCAATGACACGGATAATATTTTTTATTCAACCGGAAAAATTCAATCGGTGGGTTTATGTGTTAAGTGGAATACAACTCGTGTATTTGTCGCTACATTTTTTTACAAGTTGAGAATGATATTGGGTAAAAGGAGAGTAATTTATTTATTTACTTTTTTATCGGTTACTAAGAGTTGCGATGATAGATGACTAGATTTTTTTTTAAACGTAGCCCTATACTAGGATTGCTTCTGTGTCTTGGGTACCGCTTACAGACATATAATTTCACATACACATCACGCCCAGACCAGAAACGAATATTTGTGGATCGCACAAATATTTGGCCCAGGCGGGAATCGAACCCGCAACCTTTAGCGCAGCAGTCCGATTGCTCAGCCACTACGCTAAACGAGCCGTCAAAGATGGGCCGACGACACCAAAAGAGTCGCAGGCAACCGGTGGATGCAAGTGGCAAATTGTCGTTCGGTGTGGCGGTCTAAGGGGGAGGCCTATGTTCAGCTTTGGACGTCTTCAGACTGATGATGATGACGAAGTCCTATTCTAAGTTGAGCATGTTTGCCACCTTCGACCACATCATCACTTAAGACCAGTGCCCTGAGTATGAGTTTTTACTAGCTCGCCATAGTACGCGTCAACTAGCTTTTTGTATGAAGATTTTTCGTTCATAAACGCGCCGGTAGGGGCGCTTTACAGGATATTCATTCATACGAAAGCGCTAGTTGACGCGTACCTACTATGTCGAGCTAGTATAAACTCATACTAGGGGTGCAGGTGAGATAGTGATCAAATGCTAGCCTCTAAAGTATTAGAAAATATGATGACGATAATATTATAACGTCGCGTCATGATCACATATTATACAAATTAGATCAATATAATTAGTCTTCCCTGTTCTAGAAAATAAGGAGCTGCAAGGACTATGGTCTCATAAATATTTTTTTTAGCACAACAAGGTAAACTAACCTTTATATTACTGTTTATTATGTTATAATAATATGTATTTTATTTATTTATCGTTAAATTAATTAATTACCACTGGTATAATTATGTTATAAACCCTTTATTTGTGTTATTATTAGTATGTATGTATATGGTATTCGTATATGGGTCGGTAGACATCAGTGTCAACCCTATTCCTGCTGGATATCTTGTCCAACCAAAAGTTGTCTGGTAGAGATCGCTTTAAGCGTAAAGACCCCTCATTGTACATTTTGGCGTCAATAAAGAGTTATCTATCTATTTATCTATCTAGACCTATTTATATTTTTTTAAGTCATTAATATTTCATCACGCAAATATACTACCTTAGTACATATTTTGGACTCCGTTAAAACCGGCCTCTTAAATACGGCAATAAATCTACATCACAAAACAACATGTCACATTTTTTTACCTTTTTACAATATTTCTGGCAATAAAACTCGGATGATAACACAGGGCAAAGGTCAGGTACGAATTATGGCCGATATTTTATTACAAGCCGTAAAAAGTCGTGGTTATTGCGAAGAGAGATGGTATTTATATTTATATTATGTACCAGATTTTATACACAGCTTTAATAAAACACAAAGTCAGTATGGAATAGTGATGCATTCATATTATGGAAGTCTGCAAATTTTTTTTTATTAGTCTGCTGGTCATATAAGACCATTTGAAATCAATGTCATTATGAAATGTCACAATTCCGAAGCCACTCCATTGAAATTCGATTTTAATCTACTAGGTACTAATAATAATTTATTTCTCAAATATAAAATATTGATAATTATCTGCCTGAAACTTTTTATAATCAAGTTTCATAAACAAAATATATTAACTACAGTACCAACGTTTGAACTATCCCTATGTAGTATGTAGGTACATACGAGCTTAATACGAATTTACGTATATAAACAACATCGCAATAATAGTAATATCAGGCAAGCAAAATACTCTCACAATATAACAGCTAACGTTATATCGATTTGGACCGATATTATCATAATTTCAATATTAGTATCATGGCTTCAAATATATTTGTATGCGGCGGAGTCTATTGCGATATACCGATATACGCTTAATCCTCGTCCAATTTACTAAATTAGGGCACACTTGTACCATATTGTATTCGACTGTAATACTGGGGCTTATTTTCGTCGAAATATCAGCGATCTCCTGTAATTAACACTTGTATGCAACACTCGGGAGCTTTTCAATGCATTGCCACTCTCTGAAATATCACTCTTACGTATATTGGAAAACCATAATTCTAATAAAAAGCACATTCTCTAGCTATAGAGAATATAATTTTTCACTTTACCTGTGTGTGTTAAATTGTACATGACTGTTACCGTAGTTGAGGTCACAGGAACCCTAGCACTGGATCAGCCCTTACGTGTCGCGTGATCTCTCACGTACTCGTATCTACTATATTTCAACAATGCGCCACACACCATTGCATATCAAAACGACAAATCTCTCAAATGTAGTATTTCCATCCATTTTAAACCTACTCGACGTATTAAAATTATGTAAAATGCTAGAAATGGGACTTCTAAGCTCCGACGCGTTATACCTACCTCTTCTCCGAGAGTAGTATCACGTCATGCAAATCTGGATGGTCCCGAATTTATAAATATATTCATTATATTTACATAAAAAGGTCGGAATCTTTGATAAAATGGAGACAAATGCAAATCCTAGGATTTAACGGGTGACCGGTGGAAATATAATCAGGCGAGTCTGTTGCCGGGGCTTTGGTATGGGATAAGGAACGATTTAAATGTACCCAAATTACATTAAAGTCGTAAAGATGGATTTTGTTTTCAGTTGCATAAAAATAACTCTTTACTTAATGTTATGTTGAAACAGTAAAGACCTGTATTGGCACTTGCCGGGCTTACATACGCGCTGCAAGATAATTGTGTCGTCGTGTCTAGAAAGTTATCTTAAACGTCTTATGATCCATTCCTTTTTAAATATATTATAATAAAATAAAATAAACTAAAACTAGCTAAACCTTACAAATCTAAACGTCTTATAACTTTGCCTTACCCCAGCTATGCACTCCAAATAATATGGTTGTACTGATAATAATTATAGCCAAACCCACTTCATAATTTTGTAATTTATATATCTACTAAAATAGCACCTACTTATTGAGCTTTGGCAACCCTACCATACTATACTAATCCTACTCAATTCATATTTCATACGCACCTCACACCTATGGAAATCGAACTGACCCACTCAAACAAACCTTACCTTTTAGGTCAAAAACATTTGCTCTCCTTTGGCATTGGGGGTAACAACTCACAAATCGGGCGAAATGTAAGTGGATGTACGCTGACGATGCGGGAGACCCTCTCCATCATGAATCATACATTTAGCAGCACGCCGGAGGCTATAAGGGTGACACACAACTGACACGAAAGAATTGCCCGAGGTGTTCAGGAAACTGATATAGTCTGTAGCGAAATTATTATATATAGACCACGGCGATAAAGTGTACCATTTTAGTTTTTTCAGAACCACGTTTAAATAATTATACAAAAAGTAGTGCTTTATTCTTATAAAAAAATAGGGTAAAGTACATTGTTTTACCACTTTAGAGTCATTTGGAGAATATATAGTAATATAATACTCTTTCATTTGTTGATTTACGCATTTACAATGGCAAACAAAGTTCCAAATTGAAGTTCTTAAACTTTCGCGAACTGAATACATGTTAATTAGTATTTAAACAACACCTGCCGCTCCGGACGGTGATACCCACATTCACCAGTCTTCTCGTGACCACCACCGATGTAACTCGGTAGAAACGTCGAGGTATGTCAAAATTATATATTTTGATATTGGTTTGTGCGCGAATTAGACCCGTTTAAATACTAATTAACATAAAAGTTCCAAATTGTCCTACCAAGGTCCAATTAGAATACACTATTACGGCGACTGTCAGTCTGCTGTATGAGGTATTGTGTCAGCTTCTAGCGTCAGAGCTTATCAGGCCGTACAAGGGCTCAGCGACTGCAAACTGATCTGTACCTCTAGTTGAGGTTTTACTAGCTCGACATAGTATGCGTCCGATGCGAGCGTGTGCGACCGAAGGTAGTCAACGGTCACTTCTTAGTAACTAAAACTATTCGTAGATTTATGATTGTTTATTCCATTTTGAGTTTTCTACACACAAACACTGTTTGACACTTCAAGTAGGTGACATGTTCTAGTGGTTTAGGCACGACATGCCACTCGTCGCGGTGGCGTTTAGGCCGGATACTGTAACTCGATTGTGAATCCAAAATCGACCGCGTCACGCACCCAGCTACTTTGTATTCAGCCGCCCTAGAGCCCGTCACTCGTGCATTTACTTATTGTATCATATTTTAGTGGGAGAAATGTAATTCGATGATGTTTCGTCAAAAAGCAGGAACAAACGGGTGTTAGAGATGACGATGCGTCTTGAATAAAGTAGTGAATTGGAAAGGAGGTGGACGTTTAATTGTTTTAAAAAAATTGCAGCATGTTATACCGCATAGATCCTTATAGGATATCATAAGTGTACATTATCAAGGGCACAAAATACCCTATGTACCTATATATTTAATAGAGGGTACGTACCCATAAAAAAATAGAAACTTGAACTTCCAGAGCTTGACTTTTACGGCAACACCTACAGCACCTTTTTCAGGCAAAAAGAGACAAACAGACAGAATTCAAAGACTTCGCAGTGATTATCAATGGATTTTTATTTTTGAAGTAGTAATTACGTACGTAATAACGACGTATTGTCTTTTAATCATACATAGATGTACAAACTTACCGTCAACCAAATCCCCTGATTAATTCAATCCTGTATTCGGATTCACTGAATCCATCACGCACAAGTATCGCAGCATTTGCTAAATTATCACTGGCATTCCTCTAATTAGCAGGGACATACGCTCGCCGATCGCCAAATTCCCCATTGAGTATTTACACACGGATAATTTGAGCTAATCATTTGGGCAAGCACTCGCGTTTGAAGGTTCAATTAACAACTGTCAAACGCAACAAATAATTGGTGTAACTAGCATAACTATTTCTGTTCATAATTATGTATTATACCTATATGTGTTGGAAATTGATATATGGCTAAATATAGTTTAAAGTTTGTAGTTTTAGTAATATGTTTTTGTTATAAGTTTAATTTATAAGTTACGAAAATAAATAATTTTACAACCGTAAAAAATATTAGAAAGTTATTTTGGTACGTTCACATTTTCATTTTACAACGCTTCCGTCCTAATAACACTGAATTTAGTTCTAGGATACTGTTTTGCCCGTGTAACCATAGCAACCCCTAGATGTTTATTTATTTGTGACGTCACCAGCCGCGCCATTACATGATATTGACGAAAATAAGCCGTAATCAAATGTTAGGTACTTATTATAAAATTATTGCAGAAAGTAGGTCAGTTTATGAGAAAATGAAGATAGAATGATGATAAAGTGAATAATTAAACAAAGAAAATAACTTAATAAGCAGAAAGCAAATTTGTCATTGTAGTCAAATAGCCTGTAAAATGATGTAGCTTAGTATTAAATATTTGTTCATAACAGTTTTATGAACTGTAAAATATTCGCTTATTTCAACTCAGAATTCTGAAATTAATCCTTTGATAGTTTCTTAACAAGCGTAAATGAATTTTCAAACAATTCATAAGCCTTTGAGTCGTATCTTTAAACTATTTCAACAAAGGGTGGAACTATAGCCGATACTTCAGAGTGACAAACGGTGGTACCACAGATATAGACGAAACAGACTCCGCTAGTTGAAAATGAAATGGAATAATCATGTAACTTCAATTATTCAGCCAAAGTTTATTTGAACACCACTTAAACCTCATCAACCATTGTTGTGTATGATGTACAAAATAAAATCTGATTCTATAAATTAACCTCATTATAATTTTTTAACACCTTGAAAAAGTACTGGTTCTCACTTCAACTGCACTTTTTTGTTGCGGATGCTATGTGATGTTTCTGGGATTTATAAACTGAGTTGAATGTTTTTTAGTAATTGGATCTAAATAGCTCCTCCATTTGGTTTTTGTTTCATTTAATTTAATTAAGTATGTCATTTGATTTCCTAAATCGAGAAGACAAAATTCGCGGGCCGATTAGTCTTTTTAAATCTAATTCTCAACATGATTTTGTTATGTTTTATTCATACTAAGAGTTTAGTAATAAAAAAAATAGTAAGATTTGACAATCGACCATTTGCTCCAATTCCATTCAGTCTCACATTGACGACAAACTTGCGGTTTACCATATCTATTCGCTGTAGGTCTGTGTACATTTTCAATATTTAATCATTGTGAGCCTTTTCAGACCTTGCTTTGAAGTCGGTTGAGCCTAGAGAAATATTAGGAGAGTCTTAAACAACGAATAATATTTGAGGTTACATCAGATAGTGAAAGAAATTAGACCCCCAATACTACGAACCAAAATTGCATAGATTATTTATTACAGAAGCCGGCTCATGGGTACTATACCTTGATAATCCGTTCTATAGCCACAACAGTACAAAATCGTCAAACAAAAAACGTCAAGTAACTGTAGGTAACATACATGCAGGCAGATATGTAGGTGCATCGCCGCCGGGCAAAAAAGGAAACTTTTTGATTTGTCCGCGTGTTGGATGCGGGCCCGCCTGCGGAATACTAATGAATTGGGTACAGAATACCCTTCTCTATATCGGGTATATGTAGCGAATGGTTTTTGACGAAAATCGCGCAATGCCCGATGAGAAATATTGCGATAGCACGGTAACTTAAACATGTTTATGTTTAGTCTTCTGAAAATAATATATAATAATGAAAAAGTAAGGAGATCCTCCTCTTGTATACAGTATACCTGATGGCATTGCTAGTGTGTAGATAAAACAACAAGAAGGCAATGGACATTATTTTTATACAATAAATAATGGACTATGAGTGAACACGTGTAAATATATGCTCTATGGCTGTAAATCTATAGGGACAAGCCGCAAAATGGTACGAGTACGAGGCTATGTATACATCTACATTATTCTTTGCAAAAGTAAACACGCGTTTTGGATTTACCCATCGAGTTTATAAGCTTACCTATTTGTTTTGTAAAAGCATAATACCAAAAAATCGGAACATTTTCAATGTACATACAAATCCGCGGGTGGAATACAGTGTTTCTGAAACTGGAGTTGGCTGCGCTATGAATATTCATTTATCGATGGCTTCCCTAAAAATGCGAATGGAAAATTCTACCAGAAGATTACTGGGGGTTTCAATGTAAAAGGTAAAACAAGGTGAATTTAAACTGTAATCTCTTTTGGAACATTGGAATTGTAATCAGTGAGTGCGGAGGAAGAAGATAATTAAAAAGGTATTAGGATACAATTTAAAATAATACTTGTACTATGTGAGGTAGTAAGTATTCTTATTATATTCTATTGATCTATATAAAGTAAAGTCGTGTTACTACTCAAGAACAGCTGGATCGATTTTCATGATTATTGCTTTGATGCATTCGTTTCTATTCCAAATAGTAGGATAATTATAAAAACATATGAAAAATTTCCGTCGACACAGCTTTGTATTTTTTAAAATTGTGGATTGAAGTTTCACTTTTTATTTAATTCAAAAATAAAAGGTTTCGTCCCATTTTGTATACTGCCTGCATTTGTAAAATTGTGGTATAAAGAAATAAACACAATGGAAATCTAGCCGTGGGTTTTATTTTATATAGAAGTATGCAAATATTATACACCTAAACACATAAATAATATACTTAGTAACCCCTTTTCAGTAGTACATAATATCATGCAACGAACTAGGTAGGTATATTTAATAATTTTCTGACAAAGAGTTTTTACGGTTAATTTAAAATAAACTTTATTCTACCTACGTGTTTTCAGTACTTTTATTATTTTACCAGTGTGAATAAATAACGTGTTTTGTGCGCATTACGTTCAGATATTCACAGTAGCTATATTACAGTATACCTACAATGTTATTTTACACGAAGGTTAAAAATCTCTGTTACTACATATTAGTATTATATTAATAAAATTCAATATTTTAAACCTCAGTTTAAGGTAGAGGTTAAAATAACATTCAATAAGATTGTTTCAGGTTCACTACCAGTTTAATCATGGTTTGACCTTTACTAACATGTTAATGAAAATTTTATATTAACTGTGGTTTAATCACCGTTCAAATGTTGGTAAAGCTTCGTCTAGGGGCCATTACGTGGCGCTACTTTTACGCTTTATCGGCATCGATCTCTGTCAGCCAACGATGCAAACTAGGCTGCGGTTTTCTATAAACGCCATAGGCGGCTAATAGCGTATACTAGTACCCAACTTATAAGGCGCGTCGTGAATCTTCGTTCGCGCAGAAAAGAAAGTATGGTCCGAAGATTAACGAAAGAATGCTTAAAACTTACAATCAACCTAAGATCACTATTATAAGGTTCATAATACACTGCAGCTGTTAGTTCCATCTGCAACAGCGGTCAATAGCATTTCCCGCGCTTTGAAAATTCATCTTCTGCGCAGGTACATCGGTAAGCCATATCAGTTGGGTAATACTGTAACTCCGTACGTCGCGTCACGACAATCCCGTAAATGGTGGTTAAAATGAAATCACGGTCAAGTGCACACCTATCTAGAATAAATGATAAAGAAAAAAACCTTCAAATCAGCTAATAACAAAGCTGAAAGTTGCAAAGTTCTCGGATTCCCGAAAGCGTAAAAACGAAAAAATCTGAAAACGAATATTGAAGCAACGAAATATAAAAAGGTCGACTTCTTTTTAATTAGATTCCTCGTCGACTTGTTTTCTATTCTTATATTTTTGTTTATCCGCTTTTTCACCTCCTAAATTACTTCTTTCAACTGCCCTTTAATGAGGAAAGTTTTAAGTGGCGTTCGAGGAGGGGGGGGGGGGGGGAGGGGTGCGTCTTGATTGTCTCGTGTATTAGTTATTGAAACGATTGTCAAGTTGTTGTTGGGCTTTTGATATTAAAAACATGTTTTTGATGCTGAAAAGAATATGAACTGGACTTTTTATTTGGCAATGCCAAATTGCTTTTGAAATGGCAAACAAATTAATGAAGTTACCAAAATTATGATATGTCATTCTATGCGAAGATTTTGATCATGTTTCAAGGCTATAACTTTTTTTTTCAAAACAATAAGACTCAAAATACGAATACCAAATAACGAAAAAGTCTAAAAACTTTTATACGTATTTCTATAAAAAATATCTAAGTAAATTGAGCCGACGAAAACTTTGTTCGTCCTGACAAGTTCTCACTTGTAAATTATTCATAGAAAAGGCACCTCAATAAAAACTTGGCATATGAAACATCTGTAGGTATTACTCGAGTTTTTCCACTCCCTTCAAGCTTAAAGCATTTCCATTATTACCTACTCTTCGATAGAACTTTGATATTCCTATTTCAAGTAGGTTTTTTTTAATCTATTGTATCTTAAAAGTGAGTAGATCTGACGTAAGTCCCAAGTCTTCTACCTATTATCGGTTTATCTCACTTTGTTCATCTGGGTGAATTCATTCCAAGGTGAACAAAGGACACTTGGATAATGGCCTTAACCCTCCTCTCCTCTCTAGAAGTGAGGGTACACCCGTGCACGTGGGTGGATGAGGATTGGTGATGAAGCAATGAATAAGCATGCATGTACTACCGCCGACCGCATCATCGCTTAACATCAAGTGGACAAAACATATTAACAACTTTCCTAATAGTGTTGAGGTTCCGTTCGCTTAATTTTTTTTATCACCAAGTGTTCTGAACATAGTGGAACAAAAGTGAAACAGATCTGAATAGATTGAGTTGCATTGAACGTTAATAGAATACCCGTACATTTACTGGCATTCTCATAATTTTCATTTTCATAACTACGCGCTCCACTGAACTATTTTTTAAATACGTTACCGGAATAATCAAGTTAGGCGCCCTGAGTTCAGGTTGAAACTTAGCGTTAACTTGGTACTTGGTAAACGGCTGCACTTGTAACTTAGTTAACTTAGTATAGTGACTGTAACACAAACGACCGGTTTCACCGCGCGATAAATCAAAAGTTAGGCAATTAGAGTTAACTAGTGTTTAGTTGGAGTTGAGTGGCCGAGAGCGGAGGCGTGGGCGGAGGCGTGGGCGGCATTGGTGGCCATCGGTGTGCTGTTGTAATACTTGCAATAGACCTTGGTCCTTGATTTGGTCCTTGAGATGATAATTCAATTATGCTAGGAGAAATTATTTAGAGATATAAGAGTTGGTTGTTGAGGTAAGTTGCTACAATATACTTATTTAGTTCCAAGTAAAGTAATTATTTGGGAACAAAATTGTTCTTTTAAACTGTGTTTATTTTAGCCATTGTACTCATATTAGTTATTTTAAAAATATATTGTATACGGCCACGCGTTGCTGTGGTTTTAAGGCTTTTGTTATTGCGACTATAAATTGAGATGTAAGCTATCCTATCTTTCAAGTTAGATCAAACTGCACATGGTGTGCAAATTTTATTAAAATCGATTAAGTAGTTTAGGAGTCCATCGCAGTCAAACAATGTGTCGCGTAATTTATATACATTAAGATACTAGCTGCGCCCCGCAGTTTCACCCGCGTTTGGATAATATACGATATATATTTATGAATTGTAGCCTATGTGTTATTCTGATATGTAAGCTACATTATTGTAAAGTTTCATTAAAATCCATTCAGTAGTTTTGACGTGAAAGAGTAACAAACATCCATCCATCCATCCATCCATCCATACTTACAAACTTTCGCGTTTATAATATTAGTAGGATGTTTACAAATTGTGCTTAAGTGGCCCTACTTCCCAGTCATGGGCAGTCATTAGGCAGTATGCACACGAGCCGTCTAACTGCAAACTCAACGGTAACTACCTACCGACCGAGTCAACGGTAACTACCTACAGAATCAACGGTAACTACTCGCGGGTAGCTCCTTCCCAAACGTCCGTGTTCGGTGTTTGGAGGCAGAAGTTATGTTTTAACGTGAAAACAATAGTTTGTTACTCAGTTTCGTTTGCTAGCTATCTGTTTACATAGCACTCCTTTCAATGTAAACTGAAATAGGACAAGCGAAATAATAATTTAAAAGCATAGCGAGCATTTATAAAACAATTTAAAAAAGCAATAGTAACAAAGCCTGGTCAGATATATATTTATAAAGCGCGGTGGAGCAAACTGAGCATGTTGAAATACATATAAAAATACTGAAGAAAGCCAACAAAGAAGATAAGGTTTCAACTGCACAAGACATTGCCCACATCATACATCCTACTAATATTATAAACGCGAAAGTTTGTGAGTATGGATGGATGGATGTTTGTTACTCTTTCACGCAAAAACTACTGAATGGGGTTTGATGAAACTTCACAATAATATAGCTTACATATCAGAAGAACAAATAGGCTACAATTCATAAAGATGTATTATTGTATATTATCCAAACGCGGGTGAAACAGCGGGGTGCAGCTAGTGTATAATAAATATAATACAATTTTACTACGGCAGAAGCCCACGGAGCCGCCTAGTGGCTTACTCATAATAATATACATTGATATCTTTTGTACAGTTTTATTGTTAAAAAAGGCAAAATTATTCAATCTGTGTTGTGTACCTAAGTTTCCTCAATAATAGTTCAACAGTTATCTGTGCTGTAAAATATAATAAAACATTTACAAGAGCAAATCACGACACAAAAGCAAAGGCAAAAGTTTCCAACCACCCTAGATCTTACTTCAGTCCTCATACAAGCACAATTAGGAGGGCTTAGTGTCTGGCGGCTCCCCGCTACATCGCAGATTATCTGCTATTACGCAGATTAACCAAGATATTAACGTGCCCGGGCGCGGTGTATCGAGCTCGAATTAACATAGAATTACTATTTTTCTCCATAACAGAGTAACTCCGTATTATTTAAAATTATCAACGTGGTCATTATAACTTCTGGTTAATTGCGTACTGTTTAAAGTTTCGTTTCAATAAATTTGGTTTATGTTAATGGTATTTTTGGTGAAGTAAGTTGGAAATAGGGTTTCGGAAAGGTTATTGATACAACAAAAGCACATAGTTGTGTAGTAATCAATTAACTCAACTTCTATAGGATCCTAATCCTTTGGGTGGAATTATGGCTACAGGGCAAACATATTTACATATTTGTACAGATAACAAACGGAACAGCTTATGGTAATCAATATCTGAGCTTGAATATGGTATAGCTAGCTGCTAGATTCAGCTAGATAATGAGATATATGCAAGCACAATTGCAAGCTCCAATAAGTTTTGCCCTCCTCACGATAGTGAGGGGAGGCCTTTGCCCAGCAGTGGGACAGTTACAGGCTGAATTATTATTATTATATTTATAATAAGTTTTGTACATAATAAAATGCCATAAATATCTCTGACGTACTCATGTCAACTTTAATTGCAATTCAGCCGAGAGCCGTCCCCTCGAATTTCTTTCGCAGCCGTTTGCTATTCATTAGACAGGCGGTAAAAATGAAAAGAGAGCCATTTCATCTTTTAATGATCGCCTAACTGACCCCCACAGGTCTCGGAAGGCCAGCGGAACAATCAAAAGAATACTTAAAAGTATTATTTACAAGGTTTGAGGGGAAAAGCCGCGTTATCATTTGCAATTCATCAGACATTTCGACGGTCGAGTGCTGAGATAGCGATGCTAAAGCGAGTTCACATTTGTGGAGACGCCGCTGAGTTTTGTAGTGATTTGAGTACGGAAATGTGGATGGGTTTATGTTTGATATTTTGTACGTGTACCGGCCCTAATTATTAGTTGCATGAGAATGAAGTATACTGTGGTTATAAATGTACTAGTTTGTCCGTCAGACGTTGTCCCGTGAAGTGGTTCCATACAAAATGTTTATTAGTACTATTTTTCATAATTACTCCCATGTTTTAACAGTTATTCTGCTATTCGGAGCACAGACTAATCCAATTAAGCAAAGGTCATGAAAATCGGTCCAGCCGTTCTTGAGTTATAAATGGTGTCACTAATACGACTTTGTTTGTACCATAGTTATAGTCATTAACGTTTTATTTAATTAACTATACAATATTGCATAGTTTGAATACAATACTTTCAGGTGAGAATAATTTCTTGTTTCATACTTTTAGAGCGCGATTTTTCAGTTGTTGGTTTTCACTTTTTGGACTTCCTTTTTTCAAGTTGAATTTGAATTCAAGATGGTCGGCAAGTGTGTAAGACTGCTGAAATGTTAAATGAGTACGCAATAAGAGAAAATAACATAAAAAACACGAAACGAGAGCGGTCATTAACAATTCCCTTTGTTTCCTGAACATAAAAGAAAATAATTAATTTACTGGCCCCGATACTAAAACTACGGCAAATTTGTTTCTGCTTTAGAAATAATTTTAATTATCCGACGTTATAACCACCAAAGAATAATTAACTTTTTAAATACCATTTGTGAACGGAGGTGAGTTGAAGGTAAGGTAAGGAAGAAAAATGGTGCTTGAAAATAATTCTGTAAATCAAATGAATCGTTCTAAAAACCACAACTAAAAATAAAACTAGAAACTTGAACACAACTTGCATGTTGCAACATTAGACGTTTATTCATTTTCCTCTTCAGAGAAAAAGAATATCGAAGTTCTTAAACTTTCGCTAAATGAATACTTGTTAATTAGTAACTGTCAAAACTATATATTTTGATATTAGTTTGTGCGCGAATTAGACCCGTTTAAATACTAATTAAAAAGAATATCCTCATAAATCAAGTATCCAACCTTATTAGATAGGTACCTAACAAAATTGCAAAATTAGATATCAGCGGGGCTATTCCCAAAATCCCCCAATTATAACGACAGGGAAGAAATTACGTCTAAATTTAAACACATAATTTTAAAAGCTAAGGTTCAATATTTCCTTTCAAGCAGAAGTCAAATTACACACAGAAACGTTTCTTAACGAAGGCCCGTTACATTTTTTGTCTTACTTAAAATATTTTCGTTAAATAGCTTCAGTAATAGAAAAAGTTTTTGTTGCGATCCTCTCTCCATCAACCCAGATTTATGAATTTTTTTCTTGGAGTTAAATGGAAAAAAATCCCTTTAGGCCGTTTTTGTATTGACGAACCGTTTGTTGCAACTTTTAATTATCATTCTCGTTTTTTTTACGCTGTTTCGAGAAACAATTTAAACTAAGTAAAAGATTACAGTTCAAATATCTTGTTATAATAATTTCAGGTTAGGTAAATCAGAAGAAAACACAAATTTAATTAACCTTTTTAATGAGACGTCAAGTTTTTTTGTGTAGTCGGCTCATCCTGTTGAATTTAAATCGAATAACTTTATAAAGAAGGTTAATGTTTAAATAACTTAGCAGATTAAAACCCATTTACATTTGGCAGTACACACCTAATTATACAGTCGTGACGCCACCGCGATTTCACGCTTATTTCGCCGATTCAGATGCTCAATGCGATGATTTAATTCTTTATAACGCCGGGCACGCACTTTACATAACGATTTTGTTTCGCTCATCTTGCACCCGAAGAAGCGGGAGAGGTTAAATTGCTAAAGCCTAATTTAATACGATTTTGTAAAGTGGTTTTTACCTAATAGCGGACTAGTTATAATAAGAAGTTCTTAAACTTTCGCGAACTGAATACATGTTAATTAGTATTTAAACGGGTCTATAACGTCGAGGTATGTCAAAATTATATATTTTGATATTAGTTTGTGCGCGAATTAGACCCGTTTAAATACTAATTAACAAATAGTTATAATTATTTTATTGGCAAGGCCAATAGCAGAGTCTGACCATACATCACACAACCACCGATGGTATCAAATAATTGTTCAATCAAGTTTTATTCGAAACTAGCTGACCCGACAGACGTTGTCCTGTCATTGTCTCTATGAGTCAAAATGAGTGACAGGAGTCAACTTTTTTTTTTCTTAAAGTAGCCCCACACTAGGATTTCTCCTGTATCGTGGGTACCGCTTACAGATATAATTATAATTTCATATACACATCACAACCAGACCAGAAACAAATATTAGTGGATCGCACAAATATTCGTTCCAGGCGGGAATCGAACCCGCGACACCTAGTGCAGCAGTCCGATTGCTCAGCCACTACGCCAAACGTGCCGTCAAACTGTATGTACAACCCGAATTTATCAGTTATATTTTTCCCAGTTTCAAAAATTTTCCCGTGATAAATAGTATCTTATACTATCCTTCTGCTGGTTTTCAGCTACCTTCCTACAAATTTTCAGCCTATTCGGTTCAGCCGTTCTTGAGTTATAAAAAGTGTAACTAACACGACTTTCTTTTATTAATATAGATATTTGTTACATACGGCTATGTCATTGCTCAATACGGCGATGTCATTGTTCAATACGGAGACGTCCTTGCCCAATACGGCAGTTTCGTCACTAATACGAACGAAGGTGGTGGATTAATGGCATACGGTTAATTCGGACTGTAACTTGACCTTTTTGGCTGAATGCTCTGCGTCGGTAATTGCAGGCGATTACGACTAATTGCTGAGTGAATGGATGGAGTAGATTTGTATGGAATGGAGAGCGGTATAGTAATGGAATGTGTTTGTAATTGGTTTACGTTAAAATATAATTCGTTTTCTAATTGTAAGCAAACACATGCCCTTTTGATTTGCATTTGTATGATACATACTCGTACTGGTATGAAACTGTTTTTGTTTGTTTTTTTAGTGTTATGATACACACAGCATTCATATGAATTTATTCTAGCATTAAAAATGTACATCCTAATTGTGCCATGTGGCTTTCTAAGAGCTATTAATAGTCAAACAATAAGGTGTTTTATAATTGAAAATAATTACGTAGAGCCATTAACTGCATACAATGTGATAAAAATCTTACTTTTATTAAAACACTGCTTAGTACGTATTACGTAACTGGGAGACAGCGTAGACAGCAATAATTTGTGGCGTAGCAGCCACTGCGTAGAGCACAGCGTTTATGTAGAGCTTATCGTAGCAAGCCCGTAGACTTGAGAGCTCGTAGCAGGCTCGTAGCGAGCACGTAGCTAATGGCGTAGCGCAGTTGATAATAACGGGCGCCGCGAACTAATGAAATAGAAAACTCAACTTCTTTGTGACTGGCTGAGAACTAAAACCAGACCTGAAATAAAAACTTACACCGATTTCGGCCCTGACGTCATAATTTAAACTGATACCAACGCTGACGTCGAAACTTAAACTGATACGAACTCCGACGCCGTAGCTTGGTGCAGCTTGGCCGCTGATGCAGATGCAGTGGCTGTGGTAACTATTGACTCACACAAAACATAGACTTTTGCTTTGAATTTTTAACCACTGCTTTCCACTTTTGCTACGACCACAAATGCACTATAATAGTATTGTATTTCGCCAATGCTAACTTGACTTTAAACATATTTTTCCAATTTTATTGCTCAGTCTAAGCATAAGCTAAGCTATACCTTAGTTATAAATAAATTACATACATAGAGACATACCCTAATTTCTTTCGCCCAAAAAAGAGACAGAATTACTTCACACATGAGGCGCAACATTATAATACACATACATTTTCATGATAAAGAGGGGAAAAAGTTAAAATATAACATCTCCTTCGAAGGGTATCCCGAGACGAAGATAATTCACGATGAGGTAAGGTTGCCCCCAAGAGATGGGGTAAAATGGATTAAACGCCGCGTTCGGGTAAAAGACGCTCTTACCCCGCGTACTTCTGGGTTTTTAATTATTCAAGTTAAGGTATTGCGGGGAACTGACGTCGCGGTTATATTATTGTGGAACTTGTTGAATAATAAACTAGATTTGTGTTTAGCGTATTCACAATTTGTGCTAAGTTTTTTTTATATAATAATTATTTGGCTCCGAAAATCCTAATACTACGAAAAAAATACAGTACAATATCGACAGATAACTTTATCATCATCAACTTTACCTTGAATTATGTGGTAGAACCAGTCAGAAAGCAGATATCAACAAAAAACTAAAAAACGTGCATGAAAAAAGTACAACCCTTCAAAATTCGAGAGAGCCGTATCAAACTTGAATTAAAAATTCCACTTAATAACATAATATGTGGGGATGGTTTACATAATTCCGTGTTCATATTGTGCTTGGTCCCTACAGACGGCTCGCTGTACCGTCGGCTGTAACTCTCCGAAGCAGGAAGAATGTGGACGACGTCGCACGTGCCTCGGATATTGGCACAAGTATGCGCGGACAGACATTCCGGACGCGCCTATTTTGAAACGAGATATTCGGATCATAATACTAAGCAATGTAATATGTCATAAGTCTAAAAGCTGAAACTTGATTACGTACAAATAATCTGTATTCAACTCCAAGTGTTGTATGGGATATTTTGAATTATGTAACGAATAGATACATGCGAAACAAAGTCTTCACACCAACTGTGACAAAACAGGCTCGCCTATGTATTTTAATTACTTTTACAGAGACACAGAAAAGTATTTTTTCCTATTGAAAATTTCTTCATATTTTGCTATCACATTACAAAATCATAAAATAGACGTGTTTTAAATGCTATTTCAGAAGGTGTTTAATTTTATTAAAATATTTTTTTTGTTACTACTAATAGCATGTTATCCACCAACCCGGACTAGGCCCCCGTGGTGGATTATGGCTTAACCCTCCTCGCGATAGTGAGGGGAGGCCTTTGCCCAGCAGTGGGACAGTTACAGGCTGAATTATTATTATTATATTTGTTACTACGAATGACGTCCTCTTACTATTATTATTAGTAAAATGCAAATGAAATGCCTTTGATGAGTATACCTACCTTTTCTATCAAACAATATTGTACTATTATCCATCTCTTTTACACACACATAAAGTTACTTCTTGGCAGTCAAGTAAACGCTTAAACTTTAGGTCTATCTCATCACTATCAAGAGCTAGTTCTATTTAAAACTATATCTCTATGCCCTTATGTATTAAAGTCTACGGTAAAGGCCCGTTTCCACTAGATACTAGTGCGACTGCAGCGTACTCAATTTAGTCTGGTACTTTGGAGACAGGCTGATTTGTTGGAGGTAACTTACAGTTAGAAAATCTACATAAGATATTGTTATTTCAAACAAGAATAAAAATGTAGTCTTTCATTACACACTAAAAGACATTACGGTGATCATTTTATTATTTATCATGGTATAAAAAATTGTAAAAGTTATTCCACGACTAAATATATAAATATATAAATTATACAGTAATGCATAAACGAGTAACATCATTTCGCAAAATATGATGCCATTTTCTGGGATCAATTTGAGCGCTGCAATCAAATGGGCCCAAATCCAGTAGTACCCAACCGAATCAGTCCTTCTGCACGGACCCAACCGTGACACGCTAGTTCGCGTAATTATCTTGGCCTGCAGCCAGCGTTACCAAATAGAGATACGGCATTAAGGCGGTTCATTATGCCGCCGCGACCTAGAACCTAAATTACGCTCATCTCTATTTAAGCCTCGATTCTAATTTTAACTCAATTGCAATGTTAGTTATGTTATAATTTAAGATTTTTATATTCATGACAGCTAGACTTCGCGGGATTATCACTTTCCACGCCAAGTATATCCAAGTGCTAAGTATAAAAAAGTTTTGAGAGCAGAAATACCAACTTTACGAGTTCGCAACTTTACAACCGTAGAGTCCACCGCAAAAATCAGGCATAAAAAGATCAAAGAATATAAAATTAAGAATAGGCAAGCGTTGCGCGTGGCAATGCCTCGGGGCAACGTAATTATGTCTGATTTATTTAATTACAGCCTTAATTCCAACTGAAAAGGGATAAGATTAGGCCGCGCCAGAGTTTGAGGAAAACAGTGGGCCAATTTGCGGAAGCGAGATGGAAGTGACCGAGGAAATTGTTAAAAATGTTTCTTTTTTTAATTTCGAAATTCTTAATGGAGGAATTTAGTATGAACGCGGGGAAATTCGGTTTGGAAGTTAGAAAACATAGAGAGAATGGAGAAATTTTAGCTGGTGGTGTAAGAATTGAGGGCAATTTTGAAAATGTTTGTATTGAGATAAATTACTTTTTAGTGAGACCAAAACGCCATAGCTAAAACTTTATAAAATATGAAACACAATAGAAACAAAACACACCAATGTAACAAGAAAAAATAATTAAACTTCAGTATCCAATACAAAAATTTGAGAAGGTATAAAAGTCTCGTACAGAAGACATAACCCCAGTACTATATAATTATATGTATAAATGTTCTTCCGTCATATTTTTCTATTCATTCGTCTGACAAATTCGACGGAATTTGGCTACGTATTCTTCTGCATTTTGAATATAAGTTAAACTGTTAACACAAACACACAAAGACAGATTCTTACAACTATTAATCTAGTATATTAATCTACAATACAATAAATCTAGAAATTGCTGACGTGTCGCATACACTGTGACATCACGCCTTATTTACAGGGGTTCTCGACCAACCGGTTCACGGCTTAACCCTACCAAAGCTCAGGCTTTTGTGACCCTAAAGGCAATAAAAATTAAGCGTTGTTCAACAGTTACGGGGACAAACAATAGTGAGAACTTAATTGTCCGGGTTGAAACGTTTTTTTAAGTGGCTTAGAACTGTAGGCTGCTTTATAGTAGCTTAGGCGATGTGCGTGTTTACTGCTCCTACCTGTAGCTTTTAATGATGTTTTTCAGCTTAAAGGCCTGTTAAAAGGCACGATTAAGCAGTTATATTATGGTGCTATAACGTGTGAAGTTAACAAATGGATAACTATAAAATATGTTAAACTTATAATACTTGCAATGAAGTAATAAATGACAAAACTTCGTGGATATAATATTTGACCTAAGAGATTTAAAATACGTTATTGAACGAGACTTTATTCACAGTAACACAACTGAATTGATTGCAAGTCTAATATAAAGCTGCCATTGATACCCCAAAATTTTGTAAAAATCGAGATCTCTATGTGGCTTGTCCAACTCTGATATCTACCGAAGGCAGACACTTCCTGACTCGACAAAATAAACTATTCGCAAATTCAGGTGCAATTAAATGTTTAGCAATTTATCAATTTTGATGAAAAACGTTGATAAATGCATTTCCCTTCATTTGAGCTCCAAGTTTATTTCTAAAAATATAATAAATAAATACTGTTACATAGTATAATCCTACCTAGGGGTTTAGTAAATAAAACAAGAAGGTTGGTTTATTAACTTGTATTTTATTATTGCTTTTGAGTTGTTTAAGTTAGTTGGAACTTAAATATAGAAATAGTGCGACGGCTTAGCTATGGTTTAGAGCACAAATTCAGGGGTAGCAGGTGTGGATACCGTACTATATACCTACTGGGTTTCCCTGAGATGAAAATTGCAAATTGCTGAGAATTTAATAAAGTTGAATTATTATATTATAGAATGTTGAATTAGAATAAAATTGATTTGAAATTTAATGGTCAAAATAAGAGGAAATGATTAAAAATGTGTGTTGGAATTAATAATTGATTAGTTAAGGAATGACGGTAAGTACTAGGTATTTAACTAGAGAAGAGGGCGCCAACCGTAGAGTTTCAGCTACAGTACTGATTTAATAATAATTAAGTTGAATTCACCCCACCTAACCGAATGAGAGGTTTACCGGCCAGTAGCCTCCAGGCTTGGAAAATAGCGTTATGCTCCAACGGGACAGCAGCGCAGAACCACAACCCGCAGAGGAAGTAGATCACGGGGTGACACCGGAATAAAAGAAAAAAACCCCCTGTAATTGAGAGAAAACTCCAATTACAAACTAATATTGTAAACAGTTCCAACGGAACGTTGTAGAACATGTGGTTAATTTGAAGAAAAAACAAGTTTTACTGAACAATAAGGCTTGAAATTAATAGAATAAGTAGGTTGCACCTTTGTGAACGTTTTGTAATGTCAATTCAGTCGCCAATCTGGAATATTTGTTTGGTTAAACACTTGGCCTAGTGCACATGCACTCAAAGACAGTCTTTTCACAACAAACTTACCAAATTTGAGATATAAAAGACACGTACTGCGTGGAAGCAGCTTCCGTGTAAAATTATAGTTGTAAAAATGGCCGAATGCAGTGTGAATTCTTGCAGTGAAAAAAAAATGCATTCGAGGGTTGCCTGCTTTAGCAAAAATATGCTGAAAGCGGGTGAAATATCGCCACCGTAGGAGCGAAAATAGAAGAATAATTAGGTTGAAATTAGAGAATGGTGAGACTAAATAATAACTACAATTTGGACAAAAAAAGTTAGCAAAAACATTTAGTTTGTTTATTGGAAACCAACGCCGCAACAGGAACTAAATTAGAAAAAGAAGTTAAATCGAAGGAACGGTGTGACCAAAACAATACCTGCAATTTAGATAAAACGATATTGAAACTAATAGGCTTACTTATTGTTAAAATATTTAGAACTTCTACGCGATTATCCGAAACATCTAGCTTAAAATAAATTTGTAGCTGTCAACACTAACGCTCGCAGCCACGAAACGTTCTGTTTCGCGCAGAGTTGCGTTCCATTTCAAGTTATGGAACAAATTTAAATGATAAATAAAGAAAATAATAAAACCCAAATTTATACGTTACAATACTTTTATGAAAAATATGCCTTTACCATAAACCTTTTGAAACGAATTGACTGCCAAGTTTTCTTTTGCACACAGAATTCTTCAACTATTTCTAAGCAATTTCCTTTGGCGCATTTAATTTCATAATAGAACCTACAGTTAACCGTAAACGAGTGATCTGATAATGGCTAACTGTACTTTGCCCCGCAGCTCGGCCTGGGTAATGTTGCCAACCTTATAAAAGTCCTGGACGCCAGCCACATCTGATACAATGAATTTTATTAGATTGCGTTAAAATTAATAGCTTGATATGAAGCAAAATCTTAACAATGTCGTACTGGACAAAGTGTGTACTTTGTATAAAGAAAAGTTTATATTTGGCAAATGTTTTGGTTTTGAACAGTCTCCTCATAATCCCTATTTTTTTACCCTCATCGACACGGTCACAAGGGTCTTCACTTTCGTGAGAAGGTTTAGGCCATAACCCACCTCGAGGCCCGGTCCGGGTTGGTGGATCACATAATCCGAAATAATTCTCAGATAGGTCGGTTTCCTTACAAACTTTTCCTCCACCGAAAAGTCAGTGATATTTACGTAACATTACGTGCTTATACCTGGATTTGAACTCGGACACAGGCAGACGTTCTTCACGAGTGCGTAAGTTTTTAGTTCGATTTACAAACGACCGATGAATGTCAGTGCTAAAGAAAACCGGTCCGATTAACGTTAGTGTTAAAAAATGCCTGTGCGATGAACCTTAGTACTAAAAAAGGCCTGTGCGACGAACTTTAGTGCAAAAGAATGCCTGTGCGATGAACCATTCACGAAAGAACGCACATTCTCTATCGCCTTTGTTTTTCTTACATATTAAAAGCAAAGTTCCACACAGATTAATAATTTTAATTAATTTCATTTCTATGAGAAACTCTGTTGTGAAAGTGGCTGAAGCTGAAGCCTCGTGAAGGCCAAGTAGACACATAACAGAACACCACAATTGCTTCATAAAAGATTATTCTCAGTGACGAATCACCTTTTCCGATATTCCCACAATCGGCTATTGAAGGAGAATTGGTATTAGTGAAGTCAGTTGTTCAACTTAGGCTTATTTGTCGTACCTATAAGGCAGTGCCAGCGTATGGTGAAAGATTCAAAGACATTGTTTTTATCATTTATTGAAAACCCAAAAACTGCCTAATTTTTAATAGCGACTTTGCGCGGACTTTTGTATAGATGATGCGGTTCCTTATTTAACTTACCCATTAAATGCCTGGAGTCGGGTAACTTTGGTGATCGGTTAAGATTCTTTGCTCAAACTATTACAATACAAATAATACTGTAAATCTCAATCACAAAGTTGGAGAAAGTAAGGAAATAGATAATAATAAGTTAGTTGTAAGTGACTTAATTCTAGATAAACGTACACCTCCGTAGAATGTACCATCGCATTGAGATAGGAAACGAGAAACTATTTCTTACTTTACCTACCTATAGCCTGTTTTAATTAAGATATGTGTAAATAAATAATTAATCTATCTATCTACTTATTTACCTACAACTTATTTCTTTTTTTAACTAGTGATTTTACGATTATAAGCCACGCCGTATATACTACTATTCATCAATTAATGTGGCTCTTACGTCAACTGAGCCCGTTCCAAACTGAGCCCGCGAAACAGTTGATGATGTAACCGTATATTATGTCACTTTCAACATAGCGCGATACAATTGAGTTCTTCCCTCAGCATGTGTAACCCCAACTGATTGTGGAAACCTTATTCTCTGTCTCCCAATCTGACCGAAGGGACAAGACGGCGGCACGTTTGAAGTGCCCCAAGGGCTACTCGGGGGTCTGCAGTTGATAATCCGCCCCTTTGAGGTGGTACTTGTTGTGTTCTTGTTACGTTTCGCCCGAAATATGGTTTTGTGTGTTCCGGAATTCGTTAAGGAAACCCTAAAGCCTTACCTACATTTCCGAGTTGAAATTTTTATTGAGCTATATACTGAGCAACATAGTCTATGCAGCGACGCTCAGAAGTTTGTGTTACAAAATCTTGCACGACACTGAAAGAGACGTTAGGTTTTAAAGGTTTTTCGTTTTGATCATCGATTACTAAGAACTGAAAGGTCTGGAAAGAAAAAGAGCTTACTTTTGCCCAGTAATAAGCTAGTACAAGTTAGAACTTAGGCATAAAAATACAACGGTGGCGATCGAATGGGCAAAACGTTTAAAATAACATCTAGGTACATTGAATTTAAATGGATTTTAGTTTTTTAGTTCGGCAGTAACAATAGTAGATTGTTCAACAAGGGAGGGAAACGACTCGCGTGGGAGGCACTAGAATCGAGTATGGATGAGTCGTAACAGGCCCGCGTTCAACACTCTACTTTTCAGTTCGAAAATAAATTAACTAGGCACACAAATAAACAACAGTAAAAACATTTTACATAAGTCGTTACAATACTTACATCGTAGTTAAAACATCTAGTACATAATACATAAACATTATATTATTTTATGTGAAACTGAACTTCGCCCTAAACTACTCATGTCTCCATTCTAATCACTGACCTCTAGTGTATACATCATAGGGGTCAACGATTCTATATGTAAGTTAAGTCTAGATACGTTATATATTTCCGTGATCTCTACCGCCATATATTATCTGTGGGCGGCGAGCTGAAGGCTTTATGCCTCTATGATATAGGAGCTTAAAATGAGCTTCCGTTGGCTCTGCTATCTTTTCGGTCACTTTTCCATACACCCGTCGAAGGTTCAGCAACTTTGTATTATTTATAGATTTGTTTGTTCATTGTCTACGAGTAGGTTGAAATAAAACAGTAAAAATAATTGAGTTGAAAGTTGTGAACCTCCACATTATAGTTCGGTTTTGGACTCAAAGTCAAAGTCAAAGTCAAAGCATTCATTGTAAATAGGTAATAAAATGGAACTTTTACAAGTCTAACAGCTAGTTCTCGTTAGCAAAGAGAATCATAAAACATAAAGTATGATCAATAAATGACATCAGGAGTTAAACTCCAAAATAATTTCTGTTCACACATGAGATAAAAAGTAAGTAGGTCATATAAAAATGAAAAGGTATCAAAGACGTTTCAAGAAACGCAATTTTAAAAAGAAAAAGATGTATTTTTAGTTATAACTTTTCTTCAATACTTGCCTTTGTCAAATTTGAATTCTTTGAGCCTCTATGTAATATTGTTGTAGGTACAAAATGCAACTCCTAGGTTCCACCTGCTCCCAGCCAACTCAATAACAACATTAGCCGAAGCGTATCTCTTTCACGCTACTGTGTTCTAATACTGTTTATATTACGTTATCGGCTTCAGTTAAAACAAACATAGGCTGAGAGCTAGCGTCTATTTGGCTTATGTAACTTATTTTCTACTTCTTCCGTTTATGTTTACCGAATATGATTCTCTCAAACATTTAAAAAAAAACTTATTTAGAAAATGTTGGCGTTTTTATTTCACACGGTTCAAAATGACTCTGACGATCAACGGATTTGAATAAAATCGGTCCATAACATAAATGGTTCAAAATATACACTACGGACGATCAAAGAATCCGGTTCCATTGACATAAACGTAGTCTACCAGCAGTCGCTCGCAATTATGACATGGCACTAACTTGTTAAACATATGTACGTAATTATCACTCGCTTTTCGGTGAAGGAAAACATCGTGAGGAAACCAACATGCCCGAGAATTATTTCGGAGGCATGTTATCCACCAACCCGGACTAGGCCCCCGTGGTGGATTATGGCCTAAAACCTCCTCACGATAGTGAGGGGAGACCTTTGCCCAGCAGTGGGACAGTTACAGGCTGAATTATTTATTATTATATATTTATTGGCTCGGGGTTAGGCATGGCTTTAATAAAATATAAACTTCACTGGAAATCACTTTATTTCACTGATTTTTACATGAACTAATCTATAATAATTCTTAAACGTTGTAATTTTAAAGATAAATAACTATAATCACACTATAGGCCTACAGCATGCGCACCGGGCCGTGTCCGAAGTAAGAATGAGCCCCGTAGTACACCGAGCGCTCCTTTTATAGCCAGATGGGTGGGGGAGCGATAACAGTTACCGGTGTTGCCATTGGTATAAATTTAAATACTACCACGGTGACCGATCACTGCCCGCTGCGCATGCCGTTCACAGTTGGACGGCGCCGCCGTCACGGCCATACTGACGTGCGTACGTCCTCGTACGTGTAGCTTCACATTGTATCTGGCGAGGGGCATTAGTATCATGGTTGTTCGTTCATCCTGATAATAAAATAAGGTGAAACTTAAGATTCCAACCTCCTAATCATCGTTAACCCTCAGGACCAACCGTATCCCTTCATTTACAAAAAAATGGACCGGATAGTGCTAGACCGGATAGTTATCCCTTTAGCAACCAAAAATCATATTGTAATATTCACACACTTTTTTTTTTTTCTTCACAATTTTTTTTTTCTCTAACTTCATTAATTAATTTTATCCAATGTATCATTACCCTCTTTTCATTCTCTCTTTTTTCATCATTTTTTTTTTATTTGTTTTTTTTCTTCTGTTTTCGTTGGTCCTGGTTAGCCCTGCAACTACTTCTTACATTTTAAATTACATTGCATCGGCTTGATGTACAATAGCATTAGTTATAATGTTAACAGATTGCGGTAAATCTATTGAGGACTCTACAGAGACTGTTCGTGATCTAGAGTTTTGAATATTGACATCACTGGCAGTTAATGAGTGCGAATCACCGGACATAGTATCGCTATCAGCAGACATTGTATCGCTATCAGCTGATATTGTATCGCTATTAGCAGACAAAGTATCGTTATGACTAATGGATACAGTGTCATTTTCGTGGCTAGTTTCATGAACAAGATTACTGATATTAGTGTCACCCGCCGTCACGTCATCATCACTATAATTTTCTGAGATTTCTATTAAGCCTGATTGGCCATGAGGTACTTCCCTTAGATTTTCATGGGCATACTTGTAAACTCTATTAGTACCGTTTATATGTCTCAATTCATATCGATCATTTCCTAAAACTGCAGTAACCTTAAAAGGGCCCTTATATTTTCGATCTAATTTTGTTTGATGTCTTTCTTCACTTTTAACAAAAACGAAATCTCCTACTGAAAATGGTTTAACTTTTGCTTTGCCTCTATTAAATCTAACCGTGTCAGCTTGTGCTAATTTTTGAATGTTACTTGATGCATTAGATCGCGCTATTTCAAGATCTACCCTGTTGGTGTCGTGAGGATTCGTGGATACTTTAGACAGTTCTAATGAGTTGCCTTGAATACCCAGCATCAGTTCTATCGGAGCAAATCCTGTCACTCTACAGCGTGTACTATTAAGAGCTAATTGTATGTTACCCAACTCTTCTTGCCATACACCATCAGAATCACTTTCAGTTATAGTGAGCAGGCTTTTAAGAGTTCTCATAACGCGCTCTACTTGCCCGTTTGCCCTACTGGAACCAGTAGCTATTAGGTGCAACTCAATATTTTTATCTTTGCAAAAATTCCTGAAATCTGCATTATCATAAGAACGTCCGCGGTCAGCAATTATACGTTTTGGAGCACCAAACAGATGAACAGCATCTTGTATTGCTTTAATGGCGTCGGAGGAGTTTAAAGTCAGAGTATGTTTTAGTAAGACAAATTTTGTGAAAGCGTCTATAATGACTGAGCAATATTCCTTTCGTTCGCTTTTACCACTTAGTTTGCCAGTAATATCCAAATGAATAGTATGCCATGGAAGGGCAACTTTTGGAATTGGATGTAGTCGAATTTGTTGAGCGCCCGAAGGACCTTTAGAAGCTTTACAGATTACGCAAGATTCTACAAATTTTTTCACATATTTTGACATGTTTTGAAACCAATAAAGTTCATACAGTTTGTCAAGAGTTTTTTCATATCCCAAGTGCTTAAGTTCGCTGTGGACATGACTTATAAGAGACCAGATCAGAGAGCGTGGCAAAATAGGTAACCACTTGGTGGTTTTACTGCGATCTATTCTACGGTAAAGTATACCCTGCCTAATATCGTATGTGTGCGAGACTTCAGAGGGTAATTCATTGGATCGTAGCTTCGAAATTATATCTGAAATTTCAGAATCACGTTGTTGTTCTACAATCAACCATCCCTTTTCAAGTTCGGAAAAATTCACATTTTTGGAGGTGATTTTAGGATT
This sequence comes from Hylaea fasciaria, assembly GCA_905147375.1. NCBI lineage: Eukaryota > Metazoa > Arthropoda > Insecta > Lepidoptera > Geometridae > Hylaea > Hylaea fasciaria. The sequence continues at coordinate 1,328,510 of LR990200.1, forward strand.
TTCCCTAACTGTTCCCTTTTCAATAACTACAGGGGAGTTGCGTGAAAAGAAATCTGCATGAGCCATATTTTTCCCTTCTTTATAAATGACATTGAAATCGTAAGATTGCAAGATAGCCCACCACCTGTGAACTCTCGGTGTTAAATCTTTTTTTGAGTGGGAGGCCTTCAACGCGTTGCAGTCAGTAAATACTGTGAATTTACGCCCGTAAAGATAATGCCTAAAATGTTCTACAGACTTAACTACTGCCAATGTCTCTAACTCATAAGAATGGTAACGACTCTCTGCATCAGTTGTCTTGTGGCTAAAGTAAGCGACCACGTGAGGAAGACTGTTTTCTCTTTGAATTAGGACGGCTCCGTACCCATCATTACTCGCATCGGTATGCAATTCAATAGGTAATGATGGATCGAATATTTTCAAAACTGGCTCTGTTGTCAGATAGTTTACAATTGCATTGTGAATTTTGTCATGCTCGTTTGTCCATGTGATTTGACCTTTACCAGAAGTCAGAGGGTACAAAGGCTTCATCAATATCGAAAAGTTTGGAATGAACTGCCGGAAGTATGTAGCTAGTCCGATGAATTGTCTTAATTGCGTTACTGTAGTCGGCTTCGGGATGTTTTGTAAAGCCTGAATTTTACGGGGATTTGGACTGATTTGACCTGAAGATATCACGTATCCTAAATATTCGATTTTCTTTTTCATAAACGAGCATTTGTTAAAGTTAAAGGAAAAGCCGGCTTTAGACAATATACCTAGCAATTTATCAAGACGAGACAAGCCCTCCTCAACGGTTTCTGATGCAGAAAGAACGTCATCCATATAAACAAGGACCTTGTCATCATTAAGAGGTTTGAGGGCAGAATTGATTGCTCTTTGAAAAACCTGAGGAGCATTTTTTAATCCAAATGGCATGGCCAAGTACTCAAATTGACCCGTCGGTGTGACAAAGGCGGTTTTCCTTATGGAATCCTCATGAACTTTTATCTGATGGAATCCAGAGGCCATATCAATACTTGAGAAATAACGTGCTCCGTGCAATTTGTCTAACTGGTCGTGAATTAATGGAAGGGGGTAGCTATCAGGGAGAGTGTTACTATTAAGTTCTCTGTAGTCGACGCACATACGATCACTACCGTCTTTCTTTTTCACTAAAAGAATGGGACTTGCAAATGGTGAAGAACTTTCCCTTATGATATTAGCATCTAACAGTTCTTGTACCTTTTGATTAACAATTTCTAATTCGGCTGGGGCAAGTCTATAAGGTCTTCTGTGAACAGTCTTGGCTGGATCTACGAGGTCAATTTTAAGTTCTCCGGTTGTAATACAAGAGGTAGGAAGTGTCTTTATAAAGTTACCAGTATATTTTTGGAGAATACTAATAAGCTGCTCTTTATCATTTCCTACAAGGTCTGTATCAATTGAGTTTACATCAAAGGGTTCCAATTTTGAGCACGAATTTAGAACTTTGGTTTTTGCAAAAGTCAATTCATTATTGCTGATGTTAACAGAAATGCCCTTTTCTAAAATGTCTCTGCCTAGCAACACCTCTTCACTCAGACATTCATCAGGTAAAACATGATATGTGACTTCAAAAGAAAGATTTTGAACTTTAGTGGGACATTTAACTTGTAATGATGAGGTTACACTATTACTACCTACGCCCTTCAAAGTCACTTGTTCATGAAACTGTTCACCTGTAAGTAAATTACAATTACTCTGTCTAATGAGAGTACATTCAGAACCAGAATCGAATATAAAAGGTAGGTTTACACCACTTATCTGTAACACACCGTGCGACGCTTTGGAGCAGAAGTTGGTCTGCTTGCTGGAGCTAGCACTGCTGCTTAGAGTGGTATTTTCTTTCCTCATCCAGCGCTTAGGACAGGCGGAGACCACGTGGCCAGGTTCGTTGCACACGTAGCAGACGATAGCTCGGGCAGTGACAGGAAATTGTCTGGACGTCGATGGTTCAGTTTTGGTTGAAACAGGCAAATTTTTTGAAACAAAGCGTTGTTTGTCGCGGCACTCGTGGCCGCGATGACCAATTCTTCCGCAGAAGTGACAGTTTCCGCGAAAGGCAGGTGAGTTTCGAAATCTTTTTGGATCAGACTCTGAAACAACTAAATCTTCACTTTTCCGCTTGAGTGTGAAGCCACGAAGGATGCGGAAGAGCTGATATTTGTCGTTGACAACTGCAGAGTTGAACTCTCGACGGATCCGGTCATCGCATTGAGATAACACTGATACGGCGAAACCAGTCACCACCTTTTCTGGCAAGTTCGCTTCAGGAATCTTCTCAATCAAGTGCCATAGCCGCATTCCAGCTTCAGCTGGGTTTTCTTTGTCAATTTGAAATTTTATAACTTGATCAAAATGATCCTGCATCATCATAGGTTTTGAGAATTTTGACATCAACATCTCCTTAATGGAAGCCCAAGAGATTTTGTCAGGTTGTATATTCGCGAGACAGGAAGCAGCGCGACCTTTTAGGGAATGGTTGAGTGCCAAAATCAAATCTACGCCTTCTACTTTCTTCTCTCCGATTATCATTTCACTCAGCGCACACCAATTTGCTACGTCAGATTCTGGTGCATCCGGATCAAACGTGACTAATGCCGTGGGTGCGCTTGAGACTGGTTGACAAGGTGTCATATTGTCGGCTATTTTTTTTAAAATAGCCTCCACTCCAGATGAAAACAATGTCATCATATTTTCAGCCGCGTTGCTTGAAGATTGATGTGGAGATGGACATCCCACTTCTGATATTGGCTCGGGGTTAGGCATGGCTTTAATAAAATATAAACTTCACTGGAAATCACTTTATTTCACTGATTTTTACATGAACTAATCTATAATAATTCTTAAACGTTGTAATTTTAAAGATAAATAACTATAATCACACTATAGGCCTACAGCATGCGCACCGGGCCGTGTCCGAAGTAAGAATGAGCCCCGTAGTACACCGAGCGCTCCTTTTATAGCCAGATGGGTGGGGGAGCGATAACAGTTACCGGTGTTGCCATTGGTATAAATTTAAATACTACCACGGTGACCGATCACTGCCCGCTGCGCATGCCGTTCACAGTTGGACGGCGCCGCCGTCATATTTACTAACTAAACATTGTTTACCCGCATCCTACTTCCCCAAACAAATAAAGATAAACAAGTAAACTCATTGAACATAATATGAAACATAAAGCCTTATTCCTTGTCAAGCCATGCCAGTGTTCTGGATAGTGGATATACCTGGTTCAAATTGACTGGCGGCTCCTAGCATACCCGCTAGCTTTGCTTTGTGCATAACTACCCTATTACGAAACGAACATAGCCTGAAATTGGCAGGTGCTGTATGTAAAGTTGTGAGATGGGAATATCTGTTTGGAGATATTGTTTCTAAGCAATATGGAGTGGTTTTGTTTCGTATCCGTTATAATATTATGGCAAATTTTGTTCTGGTTATGTAAAATTGTTTGCTTTTTGTAATTTTGGATACTAGATTGTTGTCTCTGATAATGCTCTATACCGATTCTGATTTCAATACATGAATTTACAATGGTATCTTTAGTATTATACATTTATTGTTGTGATTGAGATCGGATTTCATTTTTTTTTTGTCGATTAACTTTATGAAAATGCTGATGGAAAGTAACGCTATGGCAGAATACCATAATTTTGATTATAAAACCTCTTTTTAGTATTTAAAAACCAATAACGCAAGCCTCACACAACACTGTTTACATACAGTATTCCCCGAACCCTTTCCACCGCAAATCTAATCCATATAGCAGTACATTATATCCGCATTACGCAGAGTATATTATCAGCATATTATTGTAAATAACAGAGACCGGAAGGGTGGTTAACTGGCTCATTGTTGCCCTAATTGAGGTGTCGGTGTGTATTTTCGAAAAGGAGTATAATATACAGCACCTTTCTTATATTATTTATATACATCAGGCTGTATATCTATGTTCAAGCATTTTTATTACTTGAATTGGTAATTAATTCAAAGAGTCTTTGGGACGTTTAGGTGAAGGTGGTAAATATGTTCAGTCTATTTTGTTTGTGGGACCATGGTCCTCCTGGTAGATCCTGATTGCTTTGTTACAAGAAATCGTGATTAGGGATCAAGATCTGTTCTCTGTGATCGTGATCGTGATCATGATGCATTAGTGTTATTGTCATCAAAAGTAGCAAATAAATAAATGGCACGTGAAGTTTACATTGAAATAATAATATAGTTGGGAGACAGAGGGCTGGCTCTTATCTCGCACAGAAAATAGCTATTGCTAATCAGCGAGGTAATGCAGCCAGTGTTCTTGATACCATGCCACATGGACACCCACCCACTTTTGTTAGATTTTTAAGGTGTAGATTTAGCTAGTTTTAGGTTAATTTTAATTAATTCAACTCGTTTTATGTAATAAGAAGTGTATTGATTGCATTAAAAAACAATAATATAGTTTATGTTTTACGGTCATCATTAAAATCGAATCGTTGTTTACTATCATAATATTATGCTTGTTTCTAACGTTTCTAAATAAATATAAATTATTTATTTTCAGTCATTTGCCACAACATTGACCTGTCTGCAGCGTAGACACGGATCCAATTAATTAAATTAATTAACTGAAAAATCATTTATTTATTTATTTCAGGCAACTATGCAGACAATAGATTTTCCATTGTTTTAGTTAATTACAGCAGCATGGAGGAAGTATCTAAAATGTATCTTGAGATTGTTTTAAAGCAGCGAAGACACAGTATAAAATATTGGCACTTGATCAATACGCTCCGTTAACAATTAAACCGATTAAATAGAGCAATGTGGCCACAGTTTTAGGTACGGTGCCAACTAACTGTAGTGGTTTCAATAATTTACTCAACTATTAGGCTCCCGTTTTTAATCAGGTCAGTAGGTCAAGCTTCTTAAGTCAGCCTTCTTTATATTGGCTCACTTATGATCCTTTCATAACACTTTTGATTTAAAGTAATTGGAAACAAGTTTGAAAAAAAATAATAGAATATCGTTTTAAGGCCCTACATAGGCAAGCGTAGGCGCAGGCGCATGCGTTTTTACTCTGTGCTGCGATAATTATCGTCGGGATGGAAATAAATCACGGCGCGCCGCGTTATTGCGTTATATCAATCGTTAAGGACCTGTAGGCAGCGAGCTTCCGTAAAATGGGCGGTTTTTTGTCAAAAAGTTAAGCTGTAATTACAAATATTTATAAGCCAGAAAAAATACAGTGTATAGCCAAGTGTTTCAGTTAGCTAATAAATCAATAATATTGGACTAAAGTTGTCTAGTATCTTGAGAAAAAAATTCACGAGAAAGGACCCGAAAAAAATCTTTCGTCACATAATGCTCAACATTTTCAGCGACAACTATCATATTTTTTGGAACCATAAAAAAGGCAATTTTATTTTCCAATGAAATTTGAATTTTCCAATGAACTGAATCGATTCCGTTCTTCTAAATTAATAAAAACGACGAGAATATGATCAGTTTGAACGCGTACTAGGCGGCTCAGTACCCGCTACGGCGTTTCAGAGAGAGGACGTATGTCGCTGTTCCTCAAAATTTTCTCGTCGAATTTACTGTTTGTTCTCCAAAAAAATAAAGCAAACAGAATCTCTACATGGTATACAACTGGTTTATTTACTTAGTTGCCGTAAATGACTTCCTTCGACGATTACTAAACTTTTATTATAACCTTTATTACTTTGTATTTATTCTCCATTGTGTGTAAAGAATAATGGCTAATATGACTATTCTTGCACCAGCTGTAACTGAAATTAGCAGCAAAAACGCGTTTTTAGATTGTTCACTTAAATAAAACTGGGATTTCTTATGATAGTTTGGAGTTAATCAAAGGAGCAGATTATGATTGTATATTAAAATGAAGATGTAGTGAACTTCCGTTTTCCATAATGGCGGATCTGGCGAATGCATATTCTGACGTTTTATTTTTAGCACACTTCCAGTAATCTTTCTGCTCAGCTATGAGCCAGTTTTTTCAATGTTTTTGCTTCGCACGATTTGTGCATTTAGTCACTGTCAAATATTATACTGTAAATTCGAAAGTAACACTGTTTCTCTGTTTGTCTGTTTATTTGTATGTTTGTTTGTTTGTTACTTTTTATGGCTAAACGGCTGGACCGATTTCGATGAAATTAGGTATAGAGAGACAGCAAAAATGAAAATGAAATTTGGTAGGTATATGGGAGAAGGAAAGATGAGGACCTGGGGAGATGGGGAGATGGAGAGCAGCAGCTGGAGAGATGAGGAGATGGGAGATCGGAGATGGATGAGGGATGGGAGATGAGATATTGGGAGTTGGGGAAAAAAGCGATGAGGAAATAGGAGGATAGAGATATTGACAGAGACGTGACGTGCCCGATTGATTTACGCATATTGTGTTCTTACTATAGCTGGATTCGATTTAAATGCAGACGAAGTCGCGGGAAACAGCTAGTATTCCATATTTTTACAACCTCGTGGTAAAGTAAATTTACAGTCATAGCCACGATTCAGTAAACTTTACTGAAACTAGCTTTTACGCGCGACTTCATCCGTATATGAAAAAGCAACTGTTTAGAAAATAAATATTGAAGTCTTTGTATCTCTATCCCTGTCCCTGTCCCTTTCCTTTTCCCTATCCTTAGTCTTAACCTTTATATATTATCAAGAGCCTAAAATAATGAAGTGTCAGATCACCTACTTGAGAAATTATGAATTGCCCATATAAATTTTCAACTCCTATTTATTTGGATTCTAAGATCCCTATTTTTTCTGACGAAAAATAGCCTATACCCATCTCATAGGTCCAATCTTGGTCAAGATTGATTCAGCCGTTTAGACGTGAAAGGATGGCAAAAACTAAAAAAAAAACCAACAAACACACACACACAGTTTCGCATTTATATGATCTTAGTACGGATGCCTGACACTGGCTAAATGCACAAATCTTTTACTCCGTCATTGTCATTGTCAAAATATACTTATATCAAAAAGAAAATTATGGAAGTGGATGGACTAAAGAGGATGTCTTGTATCAAATGGACTTGACAAACGCGCATACCAGAAGGGACCAACACTAAATAAATTTAATACAACTTATTTAGGTGTGACTCCAATAATTCGTGCGGCATTCTAAATTTGATAGGATTATAGTCAAGGAGGTAATAATTTATGTAATGCTGGCGGTAATAATTCTTTAGGAACGGAACGTAGCATCTCAGACCGCTCGGCCAATCTGACATGTCATTACAGTGTCGAAATAATTGAATGCTTCAGACTAAAGCCTACGTAGTAACTATCTAGTAATCTGTGCTAAGGCCACGTGATGCCGTTAGTAAGAGTATAATAATTATGAATTAGCGTTTTCGACTTGCCGTGAGCGCGGAGCCAGCGTGGCGCGCGGCCAGGCCAGGTAACTTTCATCTTCTAAAATACATGAATCGCTCCTATATTAGCGCCTTAATACTGCATCTGTGTGGGTGTGGTTTTATTTGAGACAACTAAATATTTTTCAACAATAACAAATAAAAAATAAAAATATAATAATATGTATGCTACAAATAAGCTTTGATTTAGCAAACGTTATGACCATATTATACCTTTAATACTTCTTATATATGGTGGTTTGGATTTAATTTGCTTATTTTAGTTCATTTTTAACTAATCTTCATCTACTTATGATTGCGAGGTTGATTTCCACTGAATTGTAATAATGGCGTTGTTGTTTAATTGATTCATAAATCCATTGAATTATTTCTGATTATCTAGGTACAGGCACTTGTTGTAAGATATTGGTATTCGTAGATTTAACTTAGAGTTCAAAACCCTTTAAATTCGAAAGCTTACACTTACACTTACGCTCGTAAACGTAACATCGATCAAAATAATGAACAATGGCAGAGAAAGAGCACTCTCTTAGCCACCCACGTATTAAAATAAACCAGCAATAAGTTTTTTTTCCGAATAAAACGGCAACTTTCCTTTCGTTATTCCGACTACTTTCCCGTGTTAAAAACATTTCGGCGCCCATTACACACAGCTTTACGATACAAAACTCATTACAAAGAAAAGGTTTTAATAGTTCACGCTACCCCTCCACACCCTTTCCCCTTTTTGTGCCGAACGGCGGCAAAACGAATTTTCTGTGAGAAGTTTTTCTCCTTTCACTAAAAACGCTTTTTGCCACCTTCTGTGACGTAGACATCAAAGAATTTTGTTACACTTAGGGTCCGTGAAAGTGTACAATAAATTTATTGAAGTCGTCGCCCTAATAGCTAAGTTGGTCTTGTCTTAAGTTAGCACGCCGCAAGGAGTATGTTCAAAACTAACTGACCGCTATAATTACTGTCCAAGAGCTTTCGATGAAGGAAAACCTAATAAACACAGGTTGTTTAATGTCTGTTAATGAACGAATCCTACCCTCATATAAAAATTCCGTAGTGGCTTCCAGGGTTCCATGTTGTAAGATTCTAAACTGCATTATCTTAAGACCTAACAATATACATGTGGAAACAGAACAATAAATGAATATGAATAATTATAAAAATCCTATTGGTGGTATGGCATTATTATTATAGTTGCTCGCCTAGCTAGCTACAATCGGCAAGCCCCCCTATCGGGATGTTCCAGAAGGGGTTCTTGAGAGTCAGTCTCATTATAGCCAAAAGCCAAAGCTATTTAAAGATTCATGAAAAACAATGACATGTATAAGTATGAGAAACGACTGGATATTTTTTGAATTCTTAAATTGTGCTTCAGGTAGCGATGTGTGAATCGGAGATATTTGCAGATATACAAGAGCAATGGTTGTTGGCATCCGTCGCTACTCGCCACTTAGTTAGTTAGAATACGATGGTATCACAGTAGAACTAAAAATAAGCAACTTCGAGAAGTTCAGGAAAACCTCAGATCAAAACTTGAGTTGCAGTTCCGATACAGAAGTTATGAAATTCAATTGCAATTGGAGTTTGTGAACTGAAACTACGACTGAGCTATTGCAAACTGTATAATGTAATCAGTTATTTGTAAATTTAACCGTTTGTTAGTGTTATAATTCGCTAAAAAAATGTTTTATAAATAATATAATTGGTTTAGCATTTTTTTTAATTTATCAACTCATGTAGCCAAAGACAAAGTCAAAGTCAAACAATACTAAAGTAATATGTAGAAAATCGAATAGAAAGTACCTTATTATATACTAGTAACCAAATTTCACTGAGTATAAGCTTTATTCATGCTCTACATTACGAGTACATTACATTACATGTAAAGCTAATTTCCTACGCCTCTACTGCTTCCAACGTTATCGAGAATTAACTAAATCCAATACAGAAAGGAACATCTACCTTGTTAATACATTGCGAGCTGAAATCAACATCAACACGTTACACGAAACGACTCTCTACATATTGTACACGATGTACACTCCGCAGGCACGCAACTGTATCCTCAGTTCTTTGGGAAATAGAACACTTTGAAGCCCCGCTTGTATTTGCGGGTGTGCAAATGTGCGCGATGTTTGTCGCTATGTGTGATTAACGTATCACCACACGTTATTTTACGATGCGCTTTTGCGGATTCTTTGATGGCGTGTGAAAAAAACGACCACCCACACAGACGCTAATTTATGCGACCATATTATTAGACTCGCAAGAAGCATGCAGAAACGCGGGCAATGATTATGTCTCAGCAGAAGGAAGTTATTGTCGTTAATAAAATGTGTCTAGTCGAATAGATTTCGGTAAAACGCGGGATGTATTAAAAACACGGACTGCCGTGTTATGCGTTTTTCTGCCTTTTCCTATAATCATTTTACAATATAGGTACACAACTCGTTCAAAGGTTTTCTTTTGGGTTCTTACTTCTATCAAAGCGATGTTATTGCCGCAGTGTGTGACCGCGCACATTCCGATACTAAATGGACTAACACAGATACTGCCAAAACGCCTGCGACTTTATCGCGCCTGTGTGGTACGGGCTTTATTATGCTTCGCTTGTTATCAAGGAATAAAGGTATACTACTTGTAAGTTTGCTTTATGACGTTGGAATGAGGTCATGTTTAGATCCGTAATAAAGGTTAGTTAGTTAATTTAGATTACTTCGACGAGGTTGTTGTTTTATTTTGCGTAACTGTTTTTTAGGAAATACTTTTATGACCCTTACCTTCTAAAATATTGGGGGCTTTATTTGAGTTGCAATAATGTTTCTTTTTTATAAAATTACTAGCTATTACCAATTTTATGGAATTGCTCTTTATTTTTTATTTCTTATACGATGTTTTAATCTCTGAATGATATTCTAGTTTATGTGGGTCCTTTACATGAAAATTTGCATGCGAACTACGTTATAAAACATATTCTACCCACCCTAACATTTCTAACCCCTAAACCGTGTTTTAGCAAATAAATGATTTGATTTAATTTGATGGCCATTACCTATAGTGATTGTTGTCGACAATAGTAAACACTAACATTACCTAAGCCTAGAATGGCTATTCGAACCTGAACTAAGCCATTGTATCAAAAACAGATATTCAGTAACAACCCACTCACTGTTAAACCAATATACTGGGACCCACTTGACTCCAGTAAGCACTAAGTATAAATAAACTAATTCTAAGGACGCTACCCACACAGGACGTCCTGTTCGCAGACTCGCTCGATTTAAAAAAGCGTTACCGTTTCGAAGACAATACAAACGTTTACTTTGGCCGGCACGTAGTACACGCCGATCTAATCAACGTTGCGGAGCGGGCATGGTGATAGAAGGCAGCGGGAGCAGCAGCGATTGTGCTAGAAAAATATTTCTTTCTAGTTGCGCCATGCAAGTGTGACTGTTTGATACGTTTTGACGTCTAAACCGCTGAACTAATTCTGATAAATTTTGGTATAGACATAGATTAGACAAGAAGAATAGACAAGATTCACTCTTGCGGAAAAAAACATAGGATACTTTAAAACGCGATTAGTTGTAGTCCACGTGTACGAAACCGCAGGCAAAAGCCAGGCTTTTATACAAATAATATGACTGTTTTTGCTAAAAAGAGCTACAGCCAGACGATTTCTCCTATCGATTTCGATTGTCCTATTTGTCTCATTTTGCACATAGAAAAAATGATAATTCTACCTATGCCTTTTGGCCGCATAATATAATATAATGTAGATTTGACAGATCAGTGTAACCTACGCTTCTCGCTTCAGCTTATCACCGAGAGCAAGCCTTAACAGTCTCTTTGGACCCCATCCAAATGCCGGGAACAGCTACCTCAGAGGTTAAACATAATATAAAATGGCTGTATATCTAGTATTGCGAAGCGTATGGCCAAAATACATGGTAATAAAATAAGTGCAGTTTCGCTTGGCAATCGAAAAACACTCGAGCAAGAATTTAATTGTATTTTTAACCTCCGTAAATTTGAAAATAAGCCAGTGCGAAGCGTAATGTTGGGGACTCGATTCCCGTCCAGCTCTACACTGCCGATACTGATCGTCACGTTAAACATATCAGATTCGTTCTTGTCCTCAAGTTAGGTACTATATGATTCGCCTCTTCCAAAAAACACATCAAAAAGTGTATTCGCATTTTGCAGTGAATCCGAGGGCAAATATTTGCGTGGTTCAAAAATGTTTTCCTCTGTGTCTAGTTGTTTCAAGAATGGCGGCTCTCCAACTTCTTGATTCTCGAAATGCAGTTAACTTTAGTTAGATCTAAAGAGCTTCTCGTATATATTATGTGTGATAGTGGCACTACTATACCACCGTTAAATTTTACTTTTAATTCAACCTTAAAAACAAAGATAGATGACTCATTAAAATGTATATACACAGAATGACAATGCGCGGTCTTATGGCTAAAAGCGATCTCTACCAGACAAACTGAAGATAATTTACCATAGATATAATTCCAAGTAAGATACAAATCAAGCTCTCAAGAGTCGATGGAGCCAACCGCAACCGCTTCACGGTCCTCGCCAACTTATACAACTAGTTCTAAGCACTTAGCTACGACTATTGAACTATTTAAAGTTTTCCAATCAGTCAGTGATTGCTAGATAGCAATCACTGACTTTGAGTTAGATAACTAGATTGGATGAAGGAAGGTGGTTTGAACTTGTGAGATTGATGACACAAATAGTTCCTTTTCCGTTGAACTTTCTATTAATGTCATGGGTATAAAATAATTATAATAATTTAGCCTGTATTGTCCCACAACTGGGCAAAGGCCTCCCCTCACTTTCGTGAGGAGGATTAGGCCATAAACCACTACCGGGGGTAAGTCTGGAATGGCCTTCGAAATAATTCTTGGGCATGTTGGTTTCCTCACGATGTTTTCCATCACCGAAAAGCGAGTGATAATTACGTATATATACATATATTTAACAAGAAACACATTGGTACGTGCCCGCACTGGGATTTGAACACGCCAAGTCGTCATGCCCATTAGGCTACCGCAGCATTGAGGTAATGAAATAAAATTAATACGTCACTATTAATAATGTTATGTACATAGATCCATGCTATATTATCACCACTACATAATATATAGATCCTGGACACTAACTAGTTTAGATGTTTAGCCTTGAAAGCGGCTAGACAATCTCTAGACAATCGCTAGACAATCTCTAGACAATCTGAGAATCCCTGCCGGAACACCCGGAGGGTTTGGCGACAGATTATCTACTTGAGATGGTAGCTAGCCAGGCAGCCACTAGAGTTCCCTACCAAGGAACCTACCACCAAGGAAAATGTAGTGAATCCTATTATCCTACTAATATTATAAAGGTGAAAGTTTGTCTGTATATATGTTTGCTACTCTTTCACGCTCAAACAGCTGGACCAATTTTGATGAAATTTGGTAGGTATAGAAAAAAAGAAGAAGAAATAAAGACAAACATTTATTGTGATAAGACTGCACACAACACCCAACACATACACGTTAGAGGCAGAACAAGATGTGAAAAAACGGGAATACTAAATATTATATAGTGTACGCAGACAGCCGCCGCGTACAGTGATGTCAGAAAAGGTCTGAGCTCAGCATGTTGCTGCGGTAGAACCACAATATAGAGTATGGAGGTAGCTAACACTGTTAATGAACACAATATGCCTATTTATTCAGAAAAAATCGCGTAACACCAAAGGGTGCAGCTGGTAGGTAATAATGTCTTAGAATTCAGTAAAAATGTTATGCTTTGAATAAATTATTAGTATGTTATTAAATAAATAAAAATCATTATTAAAAACAGCTTACTTCTTCCAGCTTCGTCCCATTTAAATTTCATGAAACGTGTAATAATTTAATGTGTATCAATATTTTGATTCAAAGATTATTACAAATGCGTGTTCTGGCTACTTGATTCCAGAGAGTACTCGATTTAATAGTCTATTTAATGCCTTGCGGTACACGTGTAACCTTAATTCCGCGTGGAAATAGGCTGATACCTACCTTATTCACGAACAATAAGCAGCGGGAATTAATATGAAAATGTACCTATTTATTCACAATAGAACTGAATGAATGTAAACATTATGAATGGGTGGGTACATAATTTTATTAAACACTTAGGTACATAAAGACATCTACTCGGGTGCTTGGTTAACTTCCATTCATTTTAATTATGTGATTTTCATTTTAATTTCAGAATGATTCCGAAAATAAATTAAAGACATATCACGTATTTCTTGATTTTCCAATAGGAAACATATTTTCGTAGCTGCAAAGATAGCGTGACTTCATAAAAAGTTATAGCCGCGAACAATACTTCAGCTTGCTTGGCGTCTATGCCATAAAAACTGTAACAAACTAAAAATAGATCTTGCTAAAACAAACTGTAAGTTTTCGAATAAATCACGAATAGAGAGGCTGCTTTCGGCAGAGGGGAAAAGTAAAACTTCCTCGTGGACTGGAACAGTACGTTTCCTGAAAAATAGAAAAAAATATTCCGGCTCTGATTTTGTAAGAACGAAAATACTACTCTATATTTGGAGAGTAAAGGTTATGTGTAGTTCTTTAATGTACAATATTAAACGTCATTATTTATTAAATGTCGTCGGGCCGATGGCATCAAAAGAGTCGCAGGCAACCGGTGGATGCAAGTGGTAAAATGTCGTTCGGTGTGGCGGTCTAAGGGGGAGGTCTATGTTCAGCAGTGGACGTCTTCAGGCTGATGATGACGAAGATTTATTAAATCACGTTTATGGTCATGCATACGCTGTGGATGGTGAGCAGACTGTGACGCAGAGAGTGCTGGTTCGCATCCCGCATGACAAAATATTGTGTGAACCACAAGTATTTGTTCAGTTTTTGAGTGTTTTGACATGACTTGACATGACTGATTCCCGTCACACAAGAACTCTAAGTAGCAATCAGGATCTATAACAACGTGTTTTTTTTAATTAGAATGGGTTGCGTTCGACCTCTATCTCACACGATTTAAGTGACGATGTAGTCTACGATGGTGTTCGCTTACCTGCCAGTAACCTGTTCACTCGTGCCTTAAAGATTCTCAGATTATAACTAATCTATGGGGAACCAGATTCCGGCAAGAAGTTCCACTCCTTGATTGAGATGCTTTAAAAATACAGAATAACGAAGCGAGCTTTCGCGAAGCGAATATGTTTATTTCTACTTCCGTGATTCATACTGGTATACCAAACTTCGTACGCTCGCTCGTTTATGGGTTCAACAATCAGGAAGAAACACATGCACGTATATAACAAGAATCCTTTTTACGTTTTCAGTAGGGAAGTAATTTAACTGGCTTTGCAGGGCATCAGTGGAACTCATAACGTTGTTAGCGCAACTTTTTACGGCCCTCTTTACCCCTGCTATATCACAATCTATTTGAACTGAGAGTAACTTCAACATTAAGTACGTGGTTGAACAATTGTTATCGTGTAGCTTCTATCCCAATTGTTGGAGATTACGTAGAGTGATATTTTGACACACTTCTCATTTTGGTCGAGATAAATAGTATATTTACGTAACTTTGCTTTAGAATGTTACTATAGTCTGACAGACAAGAAAAAGGGTTAATGAAATCACGGTAAAAAGACCTTTATACGACCGTAATAAGGCCGATACAATCCCCATATGACCTCCAAATAAATCGGATATCAGCTCTCACATCTTCGACTCTTTTATTAAACCGCGGTCACAGATGGCGCTGATGGATTATTCAAATGCAAAGAGTTACAGCTGAACTTAGACCTAATACAATAACCTCACAGGGTCTACGGTAAAAGCAAGAGCGGGTTGCTATAAGCGGCAGCGGGCTCTCAAACTACTGTATGGCTGTAGCTGCGTGTAGTGATGTGTGTCAGTGTGAACAAATTTAAGATGTTCAAAGTTGTGAAATAAGTTTGGTTGCCATGTTATCCAACATTTCTCTAATTTTGAATTTTTATAGGACCACGCTCTACATAGCTCCACATTACCTACTTAAAATCTGATTTAAAAAAAACCAACGTCATCCTACCAGAGCGCAAACATCCTTAAATCCAAGTGAAAATATTTACGACGAGGTCACGTGCCTGGTCACATTTCATCGCTGAAGTTTTATCTCTTGTCCAGTGCGTAATCCGGCCCCAGGTGAAATTCCACTAATAAACTTCGGGAGTCAATAAAAGAAACGAGACAGACGCGCGAAATTTGAGCTCTCTGTTTTAACTCAAGCGACACACTGTGTGTTAGTTTGATAAACATGGATCATACATTCTAATATAGTTAAGACCTCTGAACGCATGATTTTACGGTATACAAAATATTCATACTATCAAACTTTGTCATTAAAGAAAGCTTGTGTGTTCGAATCACGCCAAAATAGCCGTACGGATTCTGACGAAAGGCAGATGCATGGATGAAACAGAGATTAACACATAGGTAATAACGGGTTAGTGTAATTTCGTCGTAGTGTTATTTGGTCACACGCAAAAACCAGTGTAAATGGCTTACATATGTATTTTGTTTTTTTTTTTATTTGGATAGATAATGAGTGAATTTGGTCACACGATACGTTCCACAGCTTGTAACTGTACCTACTCACTGAATTGATTCTATGTGCATAATTTTTCACCGTTCTATTCACACCATTGATCAATTATGAAAGGAGACTGATCGATTTTGCTTTTAAAATCTAGGCGTGGCTTCCTATGAATAATCGTTGTGCATTCATGGACCGATTGATTGATGACTGCATAAAGCCAAGCTAAGGATGCAGGAGAAAATCTTTCTTGAACCAGGAAATATCTAAAATCTACTTTCAGTTAACTTTGGTCAACCGTTAAGTGTATTGCTGTCTTGGTCATTTGTTTAGTGCCAGATAAAGACACCAATAGACTTTTCGGTTGGTCAAAGTTAACAAGGGGTTTGGGAACCAGGCAATCTCTTAATAGAGGTAAAGAAGTGCTTTATCGAATAAGGTTGAACAGACTTCTTGTACCAGGGGTTATCAGACCGCTTAAGGGTCTCTGACGGTGCTCGCTACTATCATTCAATAACAACAGAGACTATCATAATGTGCCTTTCGAGCACGGAGCGATGGATCGATCATACAACTGGAAATTAAACACTGGAGCGAGGTTTCGGACAATTAACCGCTCGATCATCATCTTTCTCAATACCACTTATGTATTTATAGAGGTAGTTATGAGACGGAATGAATTCTATGACTTATAGCTCGTCTAGTAATTTGCTAGACAAACAAACAAGCAATGTGTCTCTACCAGTTATAGCTACAGCTTAACTTTTCCAATAAAATCGAAGTGAAATGAAATTTGGAATTTAGGAGTGAGAGTACGAATGGCGAGGTAATCGAGCCGCGCGTGGAAGCGAGATGCTAATTCTACTTACTTCTACCAATTTCTACTTATTTTTACCGAATTCTACCATTTCCCCAACGTACGGGAAAATTTAATTTGGCATACACCCCTCAAAAACATTTTCACTTTTCTTCGGTTTAGGGATTTATTGGTAAATGATGATATCGGGAGTCGGCTGATTTCAGGGCGTTTGTTCAAAGTTTCTGTTGCTTCTGCGAATTTGGAAGTGATTTCATTGAACACCTATTTTCTTATTATGTACTTAAGAGTTCTAATTTCTGTATTTATGGGTTATCCTATACTTTACATTGAACAGGTATATAATGGGAATCAACGGTGTTCAAATGTTTCAGAACCACATTTGTGTTCAGCGACTTTCATTTAATTTCACCGAGTTTCACCTAGTTTTCATGTAAGTTTTTTTTGTAAGACTTGTGTTGATTTCTATCGCTAATAGGTACTTTAGAGACCCGTACCCCTAGTATGAGTGTTTACTAGCTCGACATAGTATGCGTTAACTAGCGCTTTTGCATGATGATCCTGCACAGCGCGTCTACCGGCGCGTTCATGAACGCAAAATCTTCATACAAAGAGCTAGTTGACACGTACTATAAAGACACTCACTAGGGGTACCGGTTACAGTCGGACGCAACGCCAGAAGCCCTTGGCTGCCTTCACTAACTTTGACATCAGAGCCCGTCGGTACCTCACCCGGCAAATAACAAACTAACCTAGTGTTCACCACCTCTAAGCCTCACACATTACCGAATACCTATCACTCGCGAGTCCAACTTACAAGCCGTTGTTATGCTCCGACACGGCCACGATAACCTGAACGTGACGACTACTACCTAACGAAATTACCGAAAAACCAACTTATCTTTACCACCATCGACAACCTTATTTCTTACCTCTACAGCTGAGGTTGGTCTAAAACATCTCCAGTACAACTTTGTCGATAAGTTGGAACGGATGCTGAAGTTAAATTCGAACTTAACGTGTTATATTTAGGTTAAAATTTCAATGTATTTGATAGATTTTGAACAGAAAAATGCTTTTCCGGTTATAGAGGTGGTACTGCAGCTATTAAGTCGAAGAAATGTAGTGTTAAAGTGGAATGGAACTGTGAAATTAGGTTTTATGGGAAAAATTGTGACTACTTGAAGTACAAGTGTATTAGTCAGTAGGCATAATATATTAGTAGGGTTAGTAATAGTATGAATTATGATTTGGACACAACCAAAACATACGTAATCAAATAGACATACTTTACTTGTTGCCATACCCTGACAGGGTCAATATGAGAATTGAAATAAGTCAATATCAATTTGGGAACGATGTTCAAGAACGTTGCCACGTATATTCGAAAAGTAATTCACCTCCATTAAATAACACGGCAAATTTATAAAATAAAAATAAAAGCGAAGATTATTATAAAATAAACATTACCTACGTCTACAGGCCCAAGAGACCATCCGTCAGTCTGAAAAATGAATAGGCCTGAAAAATATGTCACCAAAATTTCATTTATGAAAGCTCTATTTGATTAAAACGCACTTTACGTCGTTTTTGACATTTTCACATTTACCACTTTTATTTAAACACGATGACATAAATTAATGTGGGCACAAATTTAAATGCAAACGCTTGGTTATATAACATATAGTCTACCTTATTTTGCAATTCACGTCAACTTTGCGACGGTACAAATAACAACGTAAAGTTAATAACAAAACAATGTTTTCGTAACGCAATAACGCAATCACGGGTTACTGTAATTACGTCATAGTGTAATTTGGTCACTTGCAAAAACCAGTGCATATCGGTCACACGTAAATCCGCCCCAATACTTCAATAATGCAATGACATACTACTGCAATGTAGCAACGCAACCAAAGTGGCACCACATCGCTTAAGTAATACCTACGTATAATATTGCCGTCGCAACGATATTGTAATGCAGCGTCACACGACCATTGCCATGCAAATTTCAGCTTTTAATCTTAAAAAAAAACTTAAATTAAAACAAACACCTGTCACTGAGTTAGTTCCATTTGTTCATACTTCGTTATTATTTACGTCACATTATTTATTAATTATAATAAATAGCACCTTATTTAGTACCTACTATGTATTTTTATATATTATTTGGATATGTATTGGTTTATAATAATATCATAGGTGTTACTATTTGTAACCATGTTATATTTAATAATTAGTGTAATTTATGATAACCATGAATTATGTAAGTTTATTCTACATACATATATAATAAGTACCTGCTTATTGTATTATAATTGTTATTTCTTTAGTCTTTTCTCTTTTCCTATATTATTATATACACCACCAAACACTGCAAAATCTCTTAAAATTCTTATCTATCCAAACTGTAAGAAGTTCCTTAACCGATAAGGCCGCTCATTGTACAGCATCTATTTGTTTTACTTTTCTGTTTATTGTATGGTGTTCAATAAAGTGTTATTGTGTTGTAAACACAATTGCTAACACAGGTGCGCACCGCTCAAAACCGCACCATTAACACGTAAATAGTACCTACCTGGTGACTTGCTATACTAGTCATGTGGTGCGTCTGCGATACATCAGACATTTGACTTTGGAGGGTTCAAGTTTACTCGCAACCTTTTAGTTACCCTTTTTTAGTCTAAAATTGGACAATAAACTGTCACGAAAGACAGAGGATGACCGCCAAACAAATTATACAACTTATTGCCACTCAGTTGATTCTCGGACAAATATAAAATAGAGTCAGTGAAGAAACACATAGACTGAGCAAAAGCGAGCAACGACAGAATTTTTGTTCGGAACATGTAAGTTGTTCGGTTTCTGTACTCCCGCAGGATGTCGTACAAAGGTCGAGCAGCCGCGGCTCTTTTTTGCATGACAGCGTTAGTTTTATTTGCGAAATAGTTCGCGATAGTTATTTGTGTGATTTGTTGTGGCTTTCGTATTTGTGTTGAAAAGCTGCTTCATTTAGTTCGTCATTTTTAGACATAGCATGCACTATATTTTTGTGTCATCGTGACTTACTTAGGTATTCGTTTAATTAAACTGTAGTATCCCGGTGTAGGACAAAAAAAACCCCTAAAATTAACCTGTATCTTTGAATTTTGCCAAACTAATACAAAATTATATTTATCGTATAAATGAATTTTGCAATGAGTATATTCTGTCATATAAACAGAATTAATGCTATTAACAGCCGAACTCAACAACCTTATTAAAACTTTGTTAATTTCATAAACTTTGAAATTTCAAATTACACGCGTAGCAACATGCTACGCCGCGGTACTCGTAGACCCTCTACGAATACGTTCGTAGCGTCGAGGAGCGTAGAACTATTTGCATCTGCAACTTGCGTACAAGTTTGTTAGTTATTTCTGAATGAGAATAATATTATTGCATGTGAAAATCTGCAAATGTCGGAAGCGCTTATTTAAATTAAGCAGGGAAACCTTTGCGAGTAATACTTTACTATTTATAGGTAGAGAGATAGATAGATCGTGCGCTTTGTAACCCAACGATATCGGGTTTGACCCTCGATCCACATCAATGATACCAGAAATCGATGAAAATTGCAATTTGCTGTTTTCTACCAATCAATAAAGATCAAATTCTATAAACTATTGTGATACAAAAAATATTTAGATGTCACATTTCTTTCGAAATAGCGTGATACTTGTACTAATGCAATCCACAGCCAATATTTCACGCAGCCATCAACCCTGCAAAGTTTTGATTGCTTACCCATCCGATCATATGCCGATGTAAACTCAATGCAAACTCGACTTTTTCTACATCCCACCACATGCAAACACCATGATACCGTAGAAAAAGTAAGAGTAAACCGCCCGATTCACTTCACGCACACTAACGTGTATACGTGTACGAAATAATAGATATAATTATCGACAAAAGCAGTGTTCTTTTTTTGTTTTAGTTAAGGCTTCGCACGGTTTGTGCATGTAGCCAGTGTCAGTATTTAGATACTACACTTTGATCTTAGACAAAAGGCCGAGAAGCGATAAAAGTCGTGTTGCTCTGTTAATTTGTAAGGTCACCCAAGGGCCTTAACTTATGACAATTTCCTTACTGCGTCTGCACCGTACTGAGATCTTTATTTATGAGGGTGGTCGTTTACATCCGATCAGTGGTTTTTACGTCGAGCTGGCAAGTTTGTTTCAACTTGGAAAGTTTTTGGCAGCTCGGGGCATAAGAAATGTTCCTAAGTGTTTTTTTATTGACCGTTGCTTGTATTTACCAGGGGTATATTGTAGATCTTATTATCTTGGTTGATGTTTGCGAGGCATTTGCATAAGACGTCAGTTGTTTTTTGCCTTTAGTATTTTAGTCGGAAATTGATTATATCTGAAGTGGAGAGATGACCGAGCGATAAATTAACGCTTTATTATTTATTTATTTTACACTTTATTGCATATAAAACATTTAAGTAGTATAATGTGGCGGACATTATATATTTAAGGCACTCCGATTACTTATTTAAGTAGTTACACTTTGAAACCCATACACTGGTTCTGATTGTCACTTACTTTTTTTCGTAAGTTAAGAGGCTGATGGGAATATATAGTTATTTCTTATTATTAAGCAGCGACAGGCGGTGTAACAGTAACGCTTACAAAATACGATAGCTAGATATACCTTATAGCAATATTTTCTTGAAGAAACCCCTTTCTTTTCTCGTAACGCCGCCATTATTGGCAGGTCTCGATACGGAGTCACGTGGTGCGCACCCGGCGTCCCTCACGTGACTTACCCTTAAGTAATAAATAGCGCCTGTATCTTTGAAGCTATGAAGACAAATAGTTCGTTTTTGCAGAAACTACAGAGAAGTTAATTCAAGAAAATACGTAACATAAACATCAACATCGTCATAAATCCACTGTAGTTTTGACGTCTCACAACTGAGCGCGCTTCCAGTCTATCTCTCAGCGAATTTTTCCTGGAAATCATGCTATTTTTCCACGAGTCCAGCTCAACTCGGTTTTGTTTTCTTTGCGCAGCGTTCTAATTAAACTTATGGCTCCGAATTCGCGGCACCCAAGCCATAAACTTCTGACCGCAGGGAAAATTAGAACAATAGAATTAGCTTTATGACGTTTTTCCTGACCTTTTGCGGCTCGTTTTTTATCGGGAATTGTATTTAGGTGCTCGACCTTGAAAAGGGGGTTTTATGGTGGTTAATAACTAATTAATAACTAGGTATCATCACCAACCCATACGCGCCTTCTGCTGATCACAAGTCTCGTCTATCTTCGTGCGAAACCAGACCAATCTAGGCTGAGCATATAACCTACGACCATTGCCACTTAAGACCGGTGAGATAGTGGTAAAATGCTAGCTTATAAAGTGTTTAAAAAAACCGATCAGTCAGATTCGCGCACGAAAGGTTCCGTACCATTATTTATAAAACGTCAAAAAATCTCGTTTGTTGTATCGGAGCCATCTTTAATACTTATTTTATAAAAAAAATCTGTGAATATTTCAACCGTCTAACTATCACAGTCCATGAGATGCAGCCTCGTGACAGACGGACAGACGAACGGACAGCGGAGTCTTAGTAATAGGGTCCCGTTTTACCCTTTGGGTACGGAACCTTAAAACGAGGCTTACTTTACCGATCTCCATCGCGTTTCCCGCTGGTATCTCACAATTTGAACTTCGCACTTACTCCCGCTTTTATTTGGCAGTCAGAATGATAAATGCTGTTTCATTAGTGGCCACCGAGGCGGAGCAGGTACGGGGCTACCAATATTTGCCTTTTTATATGGCAACCATATTCGGCCCCCTGGAATAGGGCGTTATATCAAAGGGCCAATTAAATTGGGTCATATTTTCTTATAGGAATAAAGGATAATGACAAAGAAGCTCTCGCCTTTTTTATTTGATAGCAGGCTAGTTAGTATACTTAACTGTTTAAAAAAATGGTTTACAGGCGGGCATTCATTTATGGAGATATTTACCGGTTATCTAAAAATATCGACTAATTCTGCCCGAGAATTAATAATACCTAGTTAGTTATTACTCGTTAGGAGATATGTTTTTTGAATCAGTAAAACACCAGAATACAAAGGTATTAACTAGCTTAAACGGGTCTAATTCGAGCACAAACTAACATCAAAATATATAATTTTTATATACCTCAGTACATTTGGATATTTTGACATTTTGAATTAGATTCGTTTGTAGCTAATATTATATGTTAATAATAGTTAATATTATGTTTTCTGTTCGCGAAAGTTTCAAAACTAGAATACAAAGGGGTTACTCGTAAATATGCCATTAAAAGCGTCAATACTTCCTCATGTTCCTACGCTTTCTGTGAAATAATAACTATAATTTTACTATAAAAATTTTCCTCTGATACAGTAAAGGATTACTCTCACTCGTTCGCAAAGTCCACTGCCACCGCTTTGAAGCTAAAATTACATAATAACAGCTCAAATGAATTTTTATTTCATAGTTTTTGTAGCCGAGGTAACAAGACGATAAGCTTAACGAGTGAATAACATAAAATATCCTTTGGAGTTTCTTAGAAAAAGTTCTAAGAGGGCAGATTACGCTGCTTCTGAGTCACTGAGTGGGGAAGGTGAAATGTGAAACTTGCAAATGCGAGTTACCTGCAAGCTAAAATTCTTTCTTTCTTTCTTAAGTAATGATGGGCAAAATGAATAAATTCGTGCATTGTTTTATTCGGGAAACGCACTTATATAATACCAGAAGCGCCTCGCGGTTTCACCCGCGTTATCTACTATCCCACGGGAACCGTTAATTTTTACGGGATAGGTATAAAGTAGACTATGTCTCCGGGGGATAGTGTAGCTTCTCAACAGTGAAAGATTTTTCAAAGCGGCTCAGTAGTTTCGCAGCCAATTCAAACAAACAAACACTGAAATCTTTCCTTTTTATAATATTTATTAGTATTATTATTAGTATTTGTATAGATATATTAGTATAGCTAATATGAAACCTAAACACCACTTATACCTATACTTATGACAGATACACATATAGAAGCTCAGCTTGTTTATGTTAACAAAGAGTGAACAAAATGTACCTACCTACCCACTTAGTAATACAATCATAAACTTGTTGGTAAATCAAAAACTTTCATTTATCTGACGCTACTAATTTGTAAAATGTTCGATTAAGGTTACGATTTTGTGATTACGAGACAAAAAAATAAACATAAAAGAAAGAAGTAACAATGGAAAAAGTTATAATCAAATTAAAATAGTACACGAGACATTTGATCCGCACCGCATCGATCGCCTAACAAAGTTTTTATTTACAATGTTCTTTGTAAGTTCACAGTTTCACATGCACATAAATGTTACTTGACACTCCACTGACACCATTCACTGTGATTCCATCAAGTATGGATGGAGATTTTATTAATTTCGCGCGGAGCACAGCGGTCAGCGCGCAGACGCAACTCGTGGACTCGCGTAGACAGTGGCGGCACTCCGCCGGTGTTCGACGCTTGGTGGAACTACCAGCTGCAGCCAGCGCAGCGACCCGCGCGATTCAAATTGCCACGGATCGAGCGTCTTCGTACTTATAAAGTGGAGTGGGCTGAGGATAATAACAATAGGGAGAAAGGAGTGCAAGTGTTATCTACGTTGGCCCTGGTTGTTATCAATTGATAGCAGTTGTTAAGCCTTGACAGATGCCCTTGGGCCACCAGATAAGCTTTGACATTATTTCATTCGACAAAAGAACAAACAAATCTAGGTTCAAAACTATTTCTTTTCGGCCACATAAACAACACAAAAAAAACAAAAAGTCGACTGTACCGGCCGACTAACAAATGAAACTTTCACAATTTACTTAAAGTAGGTAACTTCAAGTTATTTGTGAAGATTTTCTAGACTTTTTGCACTAATATCGTTATGGAAGAAAACGTGGCAGACGCAGCGGCATCGAAGGGGAATATAAAAACACGTTACATACATAATGGTCTGGCGGAGTCGTCAATAAGAAATCACATTCGCACTTCAAGGGGACGTCACGAATATCTGACAACTGCTAACTTCATTGGTAGGGGTGCGGGTTATAAGTTGTAAGCGATTTGAGTTTCATTACTTTTAATATGTAGCCCTTACTATGCTTACAATCGCCTATCGCCAGTCATTAACGCGAAGAGACAGGCGTCTGGGACCTCTTCGAAACTAGGACCGGCGGTCCCAGTTGCCTGATGAATTTATTTTATTATTTTTACTCAGACGACTGGTACCACTCGCAAAACGAACGACAAAATCTATTGCTTAATCCGAAACAGTTAGAAGGAAAAGTATTTGAAAAGAACAATAAAACTAATTTATGTCTTAACATCAGTTTAAAGTGTAATGTCATTAAGTCAGGACAATTGTCATCAGGGTAAGAAATCTAACAGGGATTCCTTGTAAGAACTAGGAGGATCATTGCAAAACACAGACTAAAAGCACACAAATGGTGTGATATATAATATTATTATATGAAATTATATGCCTGTAAGCGGTAGCCAACTACCCACGATACAGGTGCGATCCCAGTATGGGGCTACGTTTTATTACAAAAATAAAATAAACGAGTGGCGTAGGAGCGGTGGCACTCGATCCTACAAACCTGCCCTGAAATAGTCCTCTGCCGAAGCGAAACAAGAGAGATGAGTCTTGTTCTATCGCCTAAATGTTGTACCCTATTCCATCTCCGATAAGGGGGCATAATAAAAACTTTTTCATACAAATAAATAATTCAAGAACATTGCGTTAGCGGGCCAAAGTCGCAGCGACTCTTAAGATTAAATTTAATTTCTGTTTTATGCGTAACCGTCGAGCACGTCGACGCAGTTCAATTATTCAGTGGCTCTCTGGGACATCGGCTGATGGTTCTGTAAGTTGCGTAGTTAGCGAGAATTGATGGTAGTGGTGTTGTGGTTGGTACTGTATTCTTAACAAGTCACTAGACTACCGGTAGGAGCGACATTTCAATGAATTTGCTGATGCGAAAAGCGTGTGGTCTAGTCACAGTGTTAAAACGACGTAAGGTATTTTTAGTTAAAAATATATAGTACTTTCGAAACACAAATTTTACTCGCACAGTATGCATTCCAAATAAATTATAATAATAATTCAGCATGTAACTGTCCCTCTGCTGGTCAAAGGCCTCCCCTCACTTTCGTGAGGAGAATTAAACCATAATATTCGAAGTAAAAATTTAAATAGTACGTACAGGGTTGGTGGCCACAAAAAGTTATAAAGATTCAGAGCTTCGCTATAGGGTTAGATCAACTATCAAGTGAAAGTGATTGAGAAATTAGTTACTTGCAATATTGGTAGGAAAATGAGGAAAGTAATGGAATAGTCTGTTTCAGACATAATGTTCACCATCATCTTGTAACTTAAGGCCAGCACTCACTGACGGGACAGAACGAAAACTGATTTTTCAAGCTCAAATAATTCATCTTTATGCTTGATTATGATTACTCTTGCTTTTTGCTCACATCAACCAAATGTGACTCATAAATGCTTCATTAATCCCTGATAACATTTCACCACTCCGTCCCGTCTGTTTTCGCCGGCCTTAGACTATGTTTCCCTAAACAACCATCCAATTCTCAAAGTTCCAACGCCAAATAAGTGTAACCGAGGCGAAATAATTGTAACTACACAGCGGAACGTAAACGGAATCGTTACGGGTTCTCTCACAAGTCGTGGATCCGTCTCGAGAGGAAAATCGGAACGGCAGTTTGGGAGTCGGAATGGCCTGCGGCGCTGATCGACTGGACCCGCTACAGTTGACGACAAAAACAAGTTGTCTGGAGACTGACCTCTATTCTTATAGGGATTAACACCAAAATAATTTATCAGGTTGTTAGCATCCATGTAAGAACAACGTAGTTTAAATGCTAATTCTATGAAGGACAATTCGATGAAATATTTGATATGAAATAGGATTCGATCAAACCAAACACACATGAAACGACTATTACACTAAAATACTATTACATATTATACCATTTGAGCATTGATATTAGACAAATATTATTTGAAACAAAAATTATGTGATCGAAAAATATACTAGGTACCTAATGAATTCGAATGATTATACTAAACGTTGTTAGTTCAAGTGATTAATTAAATGTTGATATACAAAACAAGGGTGAACCGATTATAACCCACATTGACGGCATCAGTCAACTTTGACAACAGCTTACGTGTTGATGTCATTGTCAAATGAATAACAGGACCATAGATGTCATATTTAGTTGTCTGGATTAACAAAGAGAATGGTAAGAATAAACTAAGCTGTTGTGTGTACCACACCGACTTAGGCCCTGTAAGTCTGGAGCGGTGTATAGCGCGGTAATAACGAAAAAGAAACGTATCGATTTAATGCAATTTAACTTTTGTTTAAAAGACTGGGATGAATATTATCAATTTTTGAAATCAAATATACATTTACCACAGCATCGAGATAAAATCGCAAATTAGATGGATTTCAAAAGTCGTATACATAGAGGACAAAGAAAAATTAACACACAAAGTTTTTTTACCCAATTCGTCCACTGTCCAACCCTCGGCTCATCGCCACAACAAGGCGTATTCAAGCCGTGTAATAGAGTAATTGAGTACACTGTAAAAGTTATGAAGAGAGCGCGACTCGGCGGCGCCGCGCCGGATATCGGACCCCGCTACCCGCGGCTCTTCAACCCCTCTTGCACCGGATGTGGACGGTTCGCAGAAAAACTGGCAGATTTATTATTAGGGATATAACATTTGTGTTTTTTCGCAGATAATTGGGAGCCACAGAGACTTGGTGTCTCTGAAAGGCGCGTTCGTTCAGATGGGCCAACGATACTATCGAGATTGCAGGTTGGACCTGGATCCAATTGGCAGAGGTCCGAGATAAAAGGTATGAGAAAATTTACAGGATACAGACTGCAGTTGATGAAGATGATTCAATAGTAGCCAATAAGCGCGCGCCCAATCAAAATGTGTATCGCTGGGAACGTTCTTAAACTTTTATATCTGAGTCCAAAACTATTTAATTGAGATTTGAAGATGATGTAGACGCCAATGTTAATTAACTTCTCTGCGAACGGTACACAGTACAGAACTCATTCTAAAGATCTTCCGATGAACTCACAAAAAGTTATTCGAAGGAAGCGCGCCAGCCATTTATTTTTATACGGCCACTATTGTTTAGCAGTTTCTCATTTTGTACAACGGCTCTAGTTTTACGTCAGATGCCATTATCGTCATCGGAATTGTTATTTATTACTGTTGGCTGGGGTTTGTTTTTATTTTAGGGTATGTTTTTGACCTTGAGAAAGAGATAGTATATCTATCTATACAATCAAATGTAATATGGTGAGTTATGGGCAAAGTTCCGTAGATGTTAGCTCAAATGTAGTCGGGAGGTTTAGTTTATTTTAAACAACTGATTGGGCGCGTCGTTTATGTGATGGCAAGGGCTATGCTCAAAATTAAGCATTGGGAAATTTTGCACAGCATTGCCCTACCTCGTCATCTATAATTTGTAACTGGAAGCAGTGCGATGCAAACTGGAAAACAGTGATGTTAGTACACTTGAAGTGGCGGTGCTTCTGTAGGCAGATTCTTGTATAACATTATTTTAATTAATTTAACACATTTACATACAGCCACGCCTTTGTCCTGTATTTAATTAATGTACGACAGACTGAATTTTCCTTTTAATAAAATTGAATGAACATAATTTTATAATATTGAACGTATAATTCACGTATTCATGCCGCTCGTAACCCAAGCGGGTAATAGGGTGAATTTTAAAAATATCTGAATTTATATCCTGATAAAGCTAGGTTTTCAGAAGTCGTCTGAAGTGTGTGTTCATGTGGTGTGGCTGCAATTACACAGAAATGTAATAATCAACAATTATTGGCTATTGAGTTCGTTCAATTTATACTGTGCGTGCGAAATTTGCTTTTACTAAGCCTGTCCTTGGCGTAGTGGGGAATTACAGATTTTCATACTTAAAAGACTATTCTATGATTTAAAATACAAGTCAGACTGAATAGTACAGTTTGTTTACTAGGGACGAAAACTACTCATTCATACTCGATGTTTTGCCTCACCAGCGTTATAGCGAGTGTAGCTGTAGAATCGAGTATTAATGAATCGTTTGAGAAACAAAATAAGTAGGTACC
The DNA here is from genome assembly GCA_905147375.1 of Hylaea fasciaria. NCBI lineage: Eukaryota > Metazoa > Arthropoda > Insecta > Lepidoptera > Geometridae > Hylaea > Hylaea fasciaria. Next base: position 1,357,567 of record LR990200.1, read on the forward strand.
TTACCTATACTATACACTATACAATAAAAAAATGCTAAGAATATTTTACAAGTAGTCACGTTCACTTTATAGTAAAAAATTAACAAATCAATTATTTAAAATTCAATTTTGCATTGCTTTAAAAATTCTAGTTACCGATTGTTCCTTTTCGTGTTAGGTGAATGAATAATCTGACTCCAAATTTGATTATACTTTGAATTTAATGATGTTCTTTCCAATAATGATAGATCTAGAAGTAAAAGTATAGAATGTAAGCACACGTATTAACGTAGCGGCGTCGTCCCTGTCTCTGGCGAGCGGGGGCGGTCGCCGGCGGTGCGCAGGCGACGGGGTAGCTTCACACATTCTGGCGTGCTAGTGAAGCGCCGGAACATAATCGGGGGCCTTGGAAGCGTCGGATTCCAAACGGTGGTCATCTGCAGGCTCAAGCAGTGGGCAAAGATACTTGACTCCTCGTCGGTAAGTGCCTGTGGTAGTTTTGACTTCAGCAACTCGAATTATGCCATCCTTCCCTGGAAAGGTTGAAGTTATGCGCCCGAGCTTCCATTGCATAGGAGGAGAGTTATCGTCCTTCAGGAGCACCAAGTCTCCTTCCTGTATTGGCCGGTTGTGAGTGCGCCACTTGTGTTTCTGCTGCAGTTCGGCTATGTACTCGGTCTGCCACCGTTTCCAAAAATGTTGTCTCAGTTGTTCGAGCCGTTGGAATCGATTCAGTCTGCTCGAACTCACATCATCTAGATCTGGTGACGGAAGCGACATAAGCGGCCTTCCAATAAGGAAATGCCCTGGGGTTAATGGGTTAAGGTCGTTGGGGGAAGAGGATAACGGACAAATGGGTCTGCTGTTGAGGACGGCTTCTACCTGACAAAAGAGGGTTGCCAATTCCTCAAAAGTTAAGTGAGTATTACTAAATATACGTTTTGCCACGCTTTTGGCTGATTTGACAGCTGATTCCCAAAGACCCCCAAAATGTGGTGCATAAGCCGGTTGAAAATTAAATTTGATACCTTCTCCTGATGTGTAGCCTACAATGTCATCAGCATGAGAGGTAAGAAACTCTCCTATCTCCTTTGAGGCGGCAACAAAGTTACGTCCATTGTCGCAGAAAATCTCAACTGGGCGGCCTCTACGAGAGATAAAACGACGAAAGGATATAATAAATGCGTCCTTGGATAGTTCGCTAACTGCTTCAAGATGAACACACTTATATCTAAAGCAAACAAATATACATAAATAGCATTTACCAATTTTACAACCTCTGCCTTTTCTATCAGTGATAAGGAAAGGTCCGGCAAAGTCGACACCGGTAGTAGCAAATGGAAAACCTGGATTTACTCGTTCTTTAGGTAACATACCCATCATTGGAGCAGATGTGTTACCACTGGCCCTTCTACACACAACACACTGCCTGGCCGTGGTGCGAGCTAAATCTCTGCCACCTATTGGCCAGACTAATTCTCTGATTGATGACAACAGAAGCTGAGGACCAGCGTGAAGAAGTCGAAAATGTTCCTGTTGAAATAATAGCTTAGCAAGTTTGTGTTTTGCATGTAGTAGCATGGGGTGACGTTTATTATAAGGGTAATTAGAGTTGTCTAAACGCCCTCCAACTCGTATAATATTACCTTCAGATTCCAAGAATGGACTTAGCGATAGAATATTGCTCTTAGAGTTGAGCGACTTGTGTGAACGAAGAATGTTCAATTCCTTTTGAAAGGATTCCTCTTGTGACAATTTAACTAAATACCTAAAAGAATTCGAAAGTTCTTCAGGCTGTAACATACCAATGCGCTTGTTACCTTTTCCTTTGCAATTATTGATAAATCTTAAGACGTAAGCAAATGTGCGTTGCAAAAAACTTAATTTTGAATACCTATCGAAATCTATTGCGGGCTGGTTTGTGCCTACCACGCTACTCGTATATACGTTTGTTTTTATTTCAGGCAAATCTTTGAAAATATTAGAAGAATTATTTTTAAACATAGAGGGCCATTCTGACTCAGGCTCCTTTAAAAATGTTGGTCCGTTCCACCATATATCACATTCCTTGATTTTACTTGCGTCTAGACCGCGTGTAGCTAGATCCGCTGGGTTCTGGTCAGTTGGAACGTGACGCCAAACATTGTGTTCTGTAAGCTCTAAAATTGCACTTACTCTGTTAGCTACAAACGTTTTTAATTTGCCGTACCTCATACTTAGCCAGGATAGTGCTATAGTGGAGTCCGTCCAAAATATCTTGCGCTGAATGACACATCGCAAAGCGCGACACACGGCGGCCGAGAGTTGAGCTCCAAGCAAACATGCACATAGTTCTAGCCGAGGTATTGTCGTCGGCTTCACAGAGGCTACTCTAGCCTTGGCGCATAAAAGACGAACAGTAGCGTCACCTTGCTCGTTCACGGATTTTACAAAAACAGTGGTGGCCATTGCAGCAAAGGACGCGTCGCAAAATATATGTAGCTCTGTATACACAGATTTCTTACATAGTGCCTGCCTAGGTATGCTAAGAGTGCAAAGGTACTTTAAATTATTAACAAAATTGTTCCAATGTTCCCGTATTTGATCTGGCACTGGTTGGTCCCAGTCCAATTTTTCGAGCCATAATTTCTGAATGAGAATTTTAGGTATAATTGTTAGTAAGCTCAACAAACCGAATGGATCAAATATTTTACAGGAGTCGGATAATATAGTTCGTTTTGTTGGAAATTCCGTTCTGTTTTTATAGTTGCACGGAAAATGAATAATATCATCATTAGGATTCCATCCAACACCTAGTGTGTGAGACGATGAACTTATAGTTAAATCCCTTTGATCGCCTTGAGTGTGATTTGATAAGACTGACGGTAAATTAGATCGGTATTTACGTAGATTGAAACAACCCGAACGCAATGCAGCTTCGACGGACTGCTTAATAAATAATAATTCGTCACCGTCGTCACTTCCGGTCAAGAGGTCATCAACCAGAAAGTCCTTTTGAATGATTTCCTTTATTTTAGTGTCGGTGCACTCATCGCCTATCTGCCACAAACAGCGTGTACTTAAGAAGCTTGAACTAGTATAGCCGTAAGTGACCGTATTCAATCTTAAAAGCTTAAGTGGTTGAGTTACAGAATCGCGCCATAATATTATTTGTAAATTACGATGATCGTCTTGCATCTCTACCTGTCTGTACATTTTTTCTATGTCCCCTGAAATTACATAAGAATACTGTCTGAATCTTAACAAAATGTTGAATAAGTCATCCTGAATATGTGGACCTACCATTTGCAAATCGTTGATTGAATAAGATGATGTTGATTTTGCATTGCCATTGAAAACAACTCTTAAAGCGGTTGATTCACTATTTGGCTTGTAGACTGCATGATGCGGTATAAAATATGACGGTTCTGGCACTTGGCTAATTTCTGATAAATGTCCTAGTTCAGAATATTCCTTTATAAAGTTAGAATATAACTGTTTAAGCTCTGGATTTTTTGTTAAGCGCTTCTCGGTGGCTAGAAATTGTCTTTTAGCTTGTTTCATTGAATTACCTAAACAATCAGGTTCGGAAATAAGGGGTAACGTCACACAAAACCTACCTTCTTCATTTCTGTATGTATTTGTGACGAAATGAGCCTCACATAAAATCTCCTCTTCAGTTAGTAAATTACTTGGTACAGGAATTTGCTCCAATTCCCAGAACTTTGTGAGGCTTTCATCTAACGATTCATTCGAAATAGAGTCACAACTGGATTTAATGGATATATGATTGCATCTTATTGATTTACTTCTGAATTCATTAACTGTAAAAATTGGGCCTGCCAATATCCAACCTAGCTTAGACTTACGAGCTACTGGCTGGTTGGGGCCAAGAAAGATTTGCTCCGATTCAATAAGATGCCAAAACATGTCAGCACCCAATAGCAAGTCTACTGGTGCTGTACGATAAAACGTTGGATCGGCCAATTTGATATGCTGTGGTAAGTTGATTTGTGAAATATCTATAGACTTGTTAGGTAACCTACCTGAGATTTCTGGCAGCACAAGACACGATAATGAAGATTCGAAACTACTTGTTTTCGATTTTAACTTGACAATACATCTATGTATTGCGTTGGATGCATGAATATTGCCTACACCTATGACATCGACTTCGGTTGGCTGAGAAGTCAGTTTTAATTTGGTTTTCAACCTATCCGTTATTAAAGAAGACTGACTTCCGCTGTCTAGCAAGGCTCGAACTGTAATATGTTCGTTTGTATTTGGATTGTATAAATCAACCAGCGCGGTTGATAGTAACACACTACTATTATTGGTGACAGACATACTAACTACATTATCATCAGATATCTGTTCGCTCACGGACTTGTCGACTTGAGATGGTTGCACATTGGATACATTTACAGCCTGAGAAGAAACCCTATGCAATAAAGAATTATGCCTTTTCTTGCACTTAGCACAAGGGCCCAACCTGCACTGATGAGACGGGTGTCCCTTACGAAGACAGTTCATGCACAGCCTCAGCCGCATGACCTCAGCTATCCTTTCTTCAACATTTTTCCCCAGGAACGAAGCACAATCGTATATGCGATGACGGCCATTACATAAGATGCAAACTGGACCATTGGTACTGGCAGCTGAAACCACACATGATTTTGTGCTAGATTTTTCAAACTTACGGGAGTATGAATGGGCTGGATTAACTTGCTTATCAATTTTATTATTGCGAAAGGACTCTAAAATGTTTGCTCGGGAATTCAGAAATTGGAAAAAATCTTTCAAAGACGGGCTTTTATCAAAGGTATTTTTATGTTCTTCCCATTTAAAACTAGAACCAGCATCGAGCTTGGCTGAAACCAAATGAATGACTAGAGAATCCCAGTGCTCCGTTGGTTCGCCTAGTGTGCTCAAAGCACGCATGTTTTTAGAGATATTATCAACTAAAGCTCGTAAATCTTTCGCCGAATCTCGAGGCACAGGCTGTATATTTAACAAAGAATTCAAGTGATTATTGATTAGTTGTTTTTCGTTGTTATACCTCTCGCAAAGAAGACGCCAAGCCTCCTCATAGTTCACAGCACTGACTTCTAAATTGCTGATGACATTGGAAGCCTCCTTCTCGAGATAAGAATTTAGATAGTGAAATTTATGTATTGATTCGATTTTGTTGTTGTCATGGATGAGTGAAGCAAATGTATCCCTGAACTCAAGCCATTTATAGTATGTTCCATCGAAGGGTGAAATTTTTATAATAGGTAATTTGAAGCTTACGTTGTTATTATTCTGACATGTATGACTGCAACTCGATTTTGCTGAGTTACCATCTTCATTTCCAGATGATTTTTCACGATGTTTCTCGATAAACAACTTGCATTGTGCGATTAATGAAGAGAATTCCAATTCAAATTCTTCACGAGTGTCAATTTCATCATCTAAATTAGAAGAATTTAGTAATTCTATTTGAGATTGCAACTCATCAAAACAAAAAAATAAGTCTTTAAACTTATCGTATCTCTGTGTCAACATACACAGATCGGTTGCAGTTATTGAAGCAGCCGTGAGAAAAGTACTCAAGTAATTTTTAAACTTTGTAATTCGGCCCTTAATTGAACTACGTTTTGTATTCAGATCCTTCAAATTACTTAAAGATGGAACATTTAAACTAATGTTTCCCGTAGGTGACCTTGGCTTTGGTTCCATGTTTGACACAACAATAAATAAAGAAAAATAAGACTCGTAGCTTTGAAAATTAAATAACTATACGTAGCTTTTATCCGGCTTATGCACGCCAATACGATGTCGTCAGGAGATCAGCTGATTGCCACTCGGCAAGAACAATGGATGGAGCGGGTAATGACCTCAAGCGATCAGCTGTTAGGCGATTGCAATGTCGCTGGAATGTAAAGAAGCAGGAAAATATTAAAATGGGTTGCGTTATTTTGTTGCGGGATTAGTAAATTAGAGGTTGGTGCCCTAATCGAGTAGATGTGATGGATAGAAGTCAAATAATAAATAAAAGCAACTAAACGATGAGTAGGTACTCGAAATGTTAAGTAGGTACTTGTCGTACTAACTTTACACTCAAAATAAGCAAAGGAAAGATAAGATGTAAGCTCGTGATTGGTTCACGATATAATAGTAAAAGGATGCTATAAATGTATGAATAAATTGCAGTGGTATGCAGAATAATTGCTCAAAAAACAAAAGCGTTTGAAGCTTGCGTGGCAAAGAAAATGTGCTGCACGAATATAAGCTTAACGTTAAAATGATATGGATTGTAGAAAGACAGAAATTTAGCAACTAGTAGAAAAGAGAGGGCTAGGTAAATGTAGGAAAGAGTGGGCACTTCCCTTATAAAGCTGGGCTGAGGCGCTGAGCTGCGATGTCATGAATATCGTCACGGCACGGCTGGCATTCTTGCCTGCTTGATACAAGGCGGGCTTTGTTAGCAATCTTTGTCCTCTTCTCTTCTCTCCAATACGTAGTGATTGCTTGCAAAACTTTACGATTTCTCGGCAACACGTTTGTAACACCGTTCTAGATTCAAACAAGTCTGTTGCAAGGTCGATCTTTCGGTTTTGGTCCAACGGTCGATGCACAGGATCGATGTTTCAAAATGGCGTGTCCGTTTTAACTGCGTAGAATTTTGCTGTATCACGTCGGGGTCACCATGTTCCTTTTCGTGTTAGGTGAATGAATAATCTGACTCCAAATTTGATTATACTTTGAATTTAATGATGTTCTTTCCAATAATGATAGATCTAGAAGTAAAAGTATAGAATGTAAGCACACGTATTAACGTAGCGGCGTCGTCCCTGTCTCTGGCGAGCGGGGGCGGTCGCCGGCGGTGCGCAGGCGACGGGGTAGCTTCACACATTCTGGCGTGCTAGTGAAGCGCCGGAACACCGATTATAGCGGCAATACAAACTTTTAAAATGTACTTATTGTATTGTTGGCAAACGCACACGTATAAACGCATACATCCAATGATCGCCAAAATGTAGACAAAATAAGTTAAATTTTCAAAAATAAAATGTTTTGGTTTCGCATGGTTTGCGCATTATGTTAGCTTTCTTTTTTTCTAACTACCTACATTTGTATAAATGGAAAATTTAAAAGTCGAATCATCAGCCTACTGGTCAATAGCAAGTAGGTACAAATTAAAAAAAAAACAACCTAAGGCCAAACAATCTCTTTTAGGTCCGCTAAGCTGAGCTTTATTATGATACACTTTTCGAGCATGAGATGTGAAAATTAATCTTTGCGTGTACCTACATTGAATTGCTATTTATAAAGGTTTGCAGCATTATATATTGTATCATAACGGAATAGATATTTTTTTTAGATTATGCTTCACTCGTGGATATTGGATAGGCGACAGTTGAGTGGCATAAAGCGCTTCTGTACTCGTACCTACTTAGGAAACATCGTTCAATAGCGATCGTTGAAGGTAAAATATCTGGGACTCTTGGACGACCTGACACCAGATGCTACAACTTCATTTGAGGTTCCGATGAACCTAAAATGAAGTTGTAGTTGTAGAAATTGTAGTATCCAGTTTCTGGAATATTCCAGACTAGACACGAGCTTAGGCTTAAATACTTGTACCGCAACTGGGCCTTAGAGCCCTTTTTCCCTCTCCTTATTCCATGCCGGCTTAATACGTTATCAAGAACGAAGACGCTCGATCTGTGGCGTGCAGATTTACGCGGGAACCGACTATTCCTGGTAGTTCCACCAAGCTGCGGATACCGGCGGAGTGGCGCCACCGTCTATGCGAGTCCACGAGTTGCGCCTGCGCGAGCTAACCAACCGCTGTGCTCCGCGAAATTATTACAAATCACCATAAAAGCTTTATGGAATCTTTGAAAATAGCAGTGAATAGTGTCAGTGAGTGTCAGGAACCTTCTGTGCGTGTGAACTGAATAAGAACTGCAAATATAAACAATTCAGGCGATCCAGGCGGTGCGAATCAAATGACCGCAGCCGGGGTAAGTTTTCCATCATTTCATTACCAACCTTTTTTCATCGTTTCTTCGTATTGCTAGCTGTTCAGGGTGTTATTGCGTTCTAATTTCTGTTAAGTTTCGTAGAAAGGTATAGGTAATGTAATTTTTTTTTATGTATAAGTAAGTTTTAAAATAAAATCAAGTTATAAACTTGTGACTATTTATATAGGTACCTAATCTTGTTGCGTCAAGTTGCATCAAATAAGTAAGTACTAATGATAATGGGCTATATTGCGGTGTGACATACAGCCGCTTATAAAGCGTAGCTAACATAATTGGCATCATACTAGCTCGAGGCTCGAAGCTCACAATTAGTACCTACCACCACACAATGCGAGCAAGTACAGTCAGCTACAATAACGAGTAGGTATTCCGTGAGACACAAACGGCCGAAATTAATAATCAATCCAATCCAATTTTTGCTATCTGTGATTGATATCAAATCCATTTTTAGGGTCACCCGTGCCAATAACCGATCCGTGGATTGGTTTATAAAGGCACGCAGACTGGAGATCGAACGAACGATAGGCAGCAATCCAAGATCGATTTCAATCTTGGATAGGAGATACGATATTAATATCGGGCGAAAAACGATCACTAGAAGGCTTTCAACGCTTATTACAACATTGTCCATTTTATTACTTGCGGTTTGTTAGACTAGCATGCTTAGTACTAAGTTAGTTTAAGGTTAGCTTTGTTCCAAATTATTTGAATGAAGAACTTTATCAATGACCGTAAGTGCAGCTTTTGAAGTTCTCAGTTGATTCAGTTGACACACCAGCCTTTACAGTATCTAGTCGTACCATTTAATGTTGAAACATGATTATGATGTTGTTATTGGTTACTGCTGAACCTGACTGTACTATATTCACGCTCCGCCTGCTCTTTACACTTCGCACACAAACATGACCAAGCCTGAAAGAAAATCTCGAGAACTTCTTTGGAACGCTCGTAAGAGAGCCTGTTACGGTGTGGTCTTAATAAGCCCTTTTGATGTTCATAAGCGACAAATGTGCTCGCGAAACGTGTAAAAAAACTATGAGGAAATAATGGCATGGTTGCTGAAGTAGTGCTGGTTTTTGGTGTTTGATTTTATGAGGACGCTCAAGGACTTTGGAAAACTGATATGAAGTATTTCAGAAATACTTAGAAGAGGAAGCAGGCTCAACATTTCAGATAGCTAGTGATGCCAGAAAAAATGAGATTCAAACAGGGCCGAACTAAGGCTGACTAGACAACTATGCATACGTTTATACAATTTGACTACTTTATTAAGATTACAATGCGTGCTGAATCCGCCTTAATTTTAGGAATAATGTAAATGTAGAAGGAGCAGTCAAAATATCGCCAGTGCCACTCATCTATAAAACGGTCGTCTTTGTGACTGGATTTACCTACTCGATATCTCTAATGTTTCGTCTGCTTCCTCTTATAAATATGTCTATGGTAGAGTAGCGGCTACACTCTACGCGACAGTTTTGTTTCAAACCTGTATTTTTAATAACACGGTACGTCACGATTATTAGTAGGTACTGCAGTTACGTTCACTTATCACACAACTTCTTGTTTATTTGAATCGCAGATTCTATACGTTTTCAGGGTTGAAGAGATAACGGATAAAGATACCATGATAGCTAAAGCTATTAATAGCATTATTATCCATCATTTCGTGCAATAGGTACTCGTACTCTCGTTTACTTGGCGGAAAAACAAACAAACTGCTTAAGAATCCTTATTTATCATCAGATCTGTTTTCAAAACATTCTCAGGGAAGTCGGCGAATTGCGTCGGATTGTGTATCGGAGAGATAAAAACCGTTTTTTATCCATAATATATTTTGACCTAAATTATATTTCGCCATGTTTTATTAAACATGTCATAAGTATCGCTAAGCAATGTTCATGGTATTAAATACCCTTCTTGATAGTCTACAAAGTGTTGCATAAATAATGTATTTTATTGATTACCAATTTTAAACTATGTTACGTATACCTAATAGTTAATATTATTACGCATCTGAAGGTAGCCAGTCGAGCAAATAAATCCTACTAATATTATAAACGCGAAAGTTTGTAAGTATGTATGGATGGATGGATGGATGGATGTTTGTTACTTTTTCACATAAAAACTACTGAATTGATTTTAATGAAACTTTACAACAATATAGCTTACACATCAGAATAACACATAGGCTACAATTCATAAAGGTATATCGTATATTATCAAAACGCGGGTGAAACCGCGGGGCGCAGCTAGTACACAATAAATCTACGTTATGTCAATTATAATTATTAATACGAGTACTATCTATGATAATATTATGTCAAGAACTTAACTAAATGATGATTATGATTAAAAAAAACAAACATTAGGGCAAATAAATGTTATGGGAAAAGTAGCTAACAATCGAAGCGGCTGGATTCTAATAATAAGAAGCGAAATTTCTAAAGACAAGAGCACTTCTTTGGCGATATTAGATTCTTTCACTTCAGCTGGAGGGAGAGTTGTTTATTTAATAAAGTGTCAGGTGTACCCGGGTAGGCCTTTATCTCAATTAAGACTAAGAACAGAGACAAAATCTGTATAAATATAAACAACTGTAATTTATTGAAACTTAATAAATACACAAGCCATGTTTTTTTATCATTTTACATAGATTCTAACCCTTACCTAGGATTATCTGTATCTAGAAACTCAGTAATTACGAGTGCAACACCCTCATAAACGGCCAAACCAGTGCGGGAATCGAACCTGCAATATGTTACATTTTCAGGCATAACATTACGAACTTACAGATTCATCAACACCGACATTAAATTATTACGCCGTTGCCATTTATTATGGACAACCATTTGTCGCATTCACTCACGTTTCCCGCTGTTTAGTGGCCACAGTCCTAAGTATCGATGCACATATCCCAGATGGTTAGCCTGTGGAAATAATCGCACTCGCTGCGAAATTACAATCGAGTCCGTAAACGTCTCGCTTCTTTACTGAACTATCGATGTTTTTTAAATCGACGATTAACTAACCGATGCGTTCCCGCTCTCTCGCACTAAACTTGAAAGAATCGCTGTCAGTGGCGCCGATATTTTCTTTCGGACATATAAAAACAACTCGGATTCACTGAAATTCGACTGCGAGAGAAGACCATTGGGACCATCGAGATGCTCACACAATCGACTGAAACATCTTGGACATCGCTAGTCCCCAGTCGGCATTGTTATTCAACCCGAGCTAAGTGAAAACCGCACTGGACCGTCTTTACCTTCAATGGCGGATCAAATTAGGGACCTCTGTGCTAGGTCAGCACGTGGTTTTAACTTGTGGTCAATTTTGCATAGACAGACGGCAATGAAAGTATATGTCATGACCTCCATTTGTGAGCCATTGGGCTTTCAAACTGTTGCTTACGCTTATCACTTCACTGCGCAATTAACAGGCTGTTAACTGTGTTAATTCTAACTTGATTTCGAGAAAGCGGCCAGCGGTTAACCAATATTTAATCATCCTAAGCGCATATTAAATCGTTTGTTTTAGTAAACATACACACGCAGACAACATAGTGTTCAGAACGTAACAAACAGAATGATGTAGTAATACTAAAATGTTTTTATTATGTTTGTGCCTTAAATTACTTCAGTTTAACACTACTACATTTTAAAACAATAATAATATAATAATTTAGCCTGTAACTGTCTCACGGCTGGACAAAGTCCTCCCCTCACTGTCGTGAGGGGGATTAGACCATAATCCACCACGGGGGCCTAGTCCAGATTGGTTGATAACATGCCTCCGAAATAATTCTCAGGTATATAATTATTGGTCTCCTCACGATGTTTTCCTTCACCGAAAAGCGAGTGATAATTACGTACATATAAGATTATAATTACCAAGAAACACATTGGTACGTGCCCGCACTGGGATTTGAACTCGCCACCCGTCATTTGGAAGGTGGACGTTTGCCCATTAGGTTATCACCGCCATTATTAATTTAACACATTATAAGTAGGTAGGTATACCTTATTAATAATGGGTATTAGTAATGTTTTCCTTCGGCAGTGAGTGAGTATTTAGGCGATATTTGTAAAGTAAGTAGCGGGTGTTACCGCGGGATCAGATTAGCACGGGATTGTGGGAACTTAAACACACGAAAGGAGGCGTACTATACCTAGTAGTGGACAACATAAGGCTGCTGAAGATGACTCTAATCTTCTTCTTCTTTAAAAAAACGTAGCCCCACTCTAGGATTGCTCCTGTATCGTGGGTCTGGGTACCACTTACAGACATAATATAATTCCACATACACATCGCACCCAGACCAGAAACAAATATTTGTGGATAGCAAAAATATTTGTTCCGGGCGGGAATCGAACCCGCGACACCCAAGCGCAGCAGCCCGATTGCTCAGCCAATACGCCAAACGTGCCGTCGTTTAATCATCCATCGTCGCCAATTAATAATTTACGATATACATATACCTATTTTACCTTACGGCTTACACGAACATAGCAAACCTTTAGAAACTAGAAGTAGATTTACATAACAAAAGCTTCTGTAAGCACCTTGAGGTTTGCTTTATAAATCACAGGGCTTTCCTCTATATCTGTGAATTATAATTTTTTTATCTCAACTCAATCTAACGTCAAGTATAAGGTATAAGGCATTGCATTAATAAGCGTTGGATTTGCAGCGATTTTTTAAGACTAAATACGTTTTCTTAAATTTTAATGTCGCCAATATAATTAGTATGGTAATTCATGGTGTAAGAGCATGTTCAAAAATAGTAAATTCCTATGTGCTAAAAACGTCTAAAGCACCCCGAATAGCTAGAATCCATCAGCGTAGTCTAGCGACTTCATACTTTCCTAACGATTTTTTAACGCAGACATTTTACTTTCTATCTTAGGGCACAAAGGTTGGAATAACCCACAGGGGCGCATTTTTTGATACGCTTATATGATAACGCCGCGTTTTTAACGCTCGTAGTCATGACGCCTAAAGAAAAATCTTAACGGACCACGCTACAGGGGATCTACAGGCGTTTTACGATTTCGTCTTATCTTGAAATATGAGGGGAATCACCTATTAGCATTGCTAATATTTTTATGCGGTCGTAACAAATTGTTGCTGAGACGATTTCACTGTGCACGCCAGTGAATTAGATTCCAACGTATCCATTTGAAGACTAAATACTATATTAGGAAAACATTTTACGCACTTTCTTTTAGTTCTCTGGTCTACTGGTCTAGCTTTCCAAATAGAAGCAGAATTATCCAAATTCAACCCTGAGACTTTGGTGTTAAGTTTCATTTACACAACGATACCCTCTGTAAAATAAACCAGAACACAGTAATGTCGTGTGTCACAATAATAAATGTGTGTGTCGTGTGACGATTTTTTGTTTATGTCTATCTAAACTACCCTATGAATAGTTAAAATACACCTGTGTGTCTAGTGCGAGTTTTGACAATTTATTTATGCGCTCGGTCCGTTTGGCGTAAACTTGAAATTGTATGAAATAATAGCAGCGCCATCTAGTGACTGATTCACTGACGCTAGATGGCGCTGCTCTTATTCCATACAATTTCAAGTTTACGCCAAACGGACCGAGCGCGTAAATAAATTGACAATACTCGCACTAGGGGCCCACTGATCGTTTAAAATCGCAGTATATCCAGCTGTCAAAGAACAACTAAATTCATAAAAATAAAAAATCATATTCCGACGAACTGAGAACCTCTTCCTTTTTTTAAGTTGGTTAAACACGTATTTTTTTATGCTGGTGTAGTCTCTGATTAAATGCAAAGTGAGCAACGTTTTCGACGCAACGCTAGTTTTGTGTATATTATGCAATCAATATCTAAAGATAGACCATTATACCGCTTCCTTATAAAGGGCGGAATTATGGGCGGGCATAAAAAAATATAGGTGGAGAAAATGGGCCCGGTAGCTCTGGGCCTATATTTTGATAGAGTTTAATGTCTACTTGCGGAATTCTTTTTATAGAATGACTAGCTGTTGCCCGCGACTGCGTCCGCGCGGACTATAGTATACTTTACCATAATTCCAAATAACTAAAAATAGACCATGACCTCGAATTCGACATCGACATCCGATATGCGATATCCAACATTCTCGTACGACATCCACCATCTTCTATCAAAATTACCATTTTATACAAAAACCTGGCATTTTATACCAAAATCTAACATTTCATACAAAAATCTACCATTTCCTACCAAAATCTACCATTTTCTACCAAAATACCATGTTCTACCAAAAGCTAACATTTTCTACTAAAGTCTAAAATTTTCTACCACAATCTAAAATTTTGTTTCTAAATCTATTATTTTCTTTCTAAATGTGCTATTTTCTACCAAAAGCTACCATTTCCTACCAGAATCTACCATTTCCTACAAAAAACTACCATTTCCTAAATTAAATCTACCATTTTAACCGTAATCTACCATTTTACCATAATCTACCATTTTAATTTCAAATTCACTAATATCTACCAAAAGCTACCATTCCTTCCAAAATCTACCATTATTACCAAAAATCTACTATTTCCTACCAAAAATCTACCGTTTTCTACCTTTAATTTATCATTTTCTACCAAAATCTACCACTTCCTACCTTTTAAAGAACATAGATACCTACTAAGTTTGAAATTGATCAAACCAATAAAACACGTTGTTCCATCCAAACTTTGCAACCCCTTTTCACCACCTAGGGGTTAAATTAAAAAAAAAAATCTTAGTGCACACCTACGTCTCTTACTAAATATTTTGCATTGCATTGTTCAGTTTTGAACTAAATTTTCTGATGAAAAATATTTTGCAACCCCTCTTTATCATTTAAGGGGCTTAATGTTAAAAAACTATGAATGTATTTAAATAAATCTTTTATATATAATGTAAATAAATAAATAAATAAATAAATAATGCTGGACAATTCACACAGCATTATCTAGCCCCAAAGTAAGCAGAGCTTGTGTTATGGGTACTAGATAACTGATAATTATACATAATACAATACACTACATACATAGATATTTTTTATTATACATAGAAAACATCCAGAACGCCCTGAACAAATATCTGCAGATAGTACAAACATTTGTCCCGGGGCGGGAATCGAACCCGCAACCTCCTGCGTCGCAGGCGGACCTTCGCCCGTCGCGCCACCGAGGTCGTCATTGCCAAGTTTGAAGCTGATCAGACAAAGAAAACACGTTGTTACACATAAACGATACAACCCCTTTTCACCCCTTTAGGGGTTGAATTTTAAAAATCACATTTTAATGCATTCCTATGTCACTTATGGCATAATTGAGCCAAATTTCAAATATGAACTAAATCTGATGAAAATATCTTGCAACCCCTTTTTCTCACTTTAGGGGTTGAATATTAGAAAACGATGAAACACGTGTTTAATAAAATGTTTTAAAGAATATAAATGCGAAGTTTGAAGTTGATCGGACCAAGAAAACACGTTGCTCCATACAAACTTTGTAACCCCTTTTCACCCCTTTAGGGGTGGAATTTTCAAAAATCCTTTCTTATTGCTCGCCTACGTCACATAAGAAATATTTGTGCAAAATTTCATGGTTCTAGACCCAGCGGTTTCGGCTGTGCGTTGATCGATCAGTCAGTCAGTCAGTCAGTCAGTCAATCAGTCAGTCAGTTTTGGCTTTTATATATATAGATAAACATAAGTAACTACTACTTTTCAATATTTGTTGATGAGAAAATTTGGAGGATAACAAATAGGTAGGTGGGTCAGGACCAAATTCTTTGCAAAAACTGGTATAATATTTTGTCCACAGCCTTTCTACCTAAAAATAAGTAATGCATTGTATCAGTGAATACTTTGTGAAATTGGTAACACATTATCAGTTCTACTAAAGATCAATTACTCAGAAGAATAACATTATTTTTAAACAAAATTGTAAATTATTTAGCAATATTTATTTTATATTTTTAAACTCTTCATACAAAATGGGCATGTCCCAAATGAGACAACCATGAAATATTGTGGTTTTATTTGAAAACTAAACAGTTAAACTTATAATTTATTGCATAATATATTGTTTTTTGAATTGTCTAACGTATTTCTGTTCAATTATATGGAATAACCTTTATAGTTTTTAATTTAGCATATATTTTATGTATGTCTCAAATTAACCTCCGTTGTGCTACTTCAGGTGTGCGACGACCCAACGGGGAAACCACAACGTAATGTCGGTAGGTTTTTAAATTATAATGATGGCAGCACTGACTCCGAACTGTCAAGACAATTTCGCACACTTCCGCCATGTAGTTTTTTTGTCAGATTTTTGTCATGTTTGTTGTGCACCACAGGTCGTTAAAATTTTGTGACTTTGATTGAAGATTCTAGTGATTTCTATAAGATCTTTTAAATACGAACGTTTAAGAATGAACTATTATGTATTCGACTTCGGAAATATCCCAAAGATAGTTAGTTTTTCTGTTTAATTTAGCCTATGTGAAGCATTTTAGGTAAAGTCGTGAAGTATTTCTATTCCATTGTGCGACGAGTGACACGAATTGTGCTACGTGTCACAACGGAAATTTCTAAAGGTATGTATACATTATTCTGATAACATATTCTTGTGTCCGTAAATTCATACGCGTAGACCATACAATTTTTCGACGAGCTTTATGCGTCGCGTGCGTGGTCCGAAAATTGCAGACTTAAAAAAAGGTCTTGGAATAATATAGTGTTCCCCCACTCATCAACACGAATAAGCATTTAAGTAAATAGTGGTTTAATAAATTGAATAATTCACTTTTTTTTTCAGATGCCTTTATCTTCTACAGAAAGATGACAAAAATACCGTAAAAAACTAAAACAACAAAATCCTGAAAAATTGGAAGCAATGAAACAAAAGAACGCGGCAAAAGCAAAAACGGTGTATAATAATAATAGTTGATATGAAAAGTTTACTTTAAACTTTAATTTTTGTTTGCTATTACATCGTGTTTTTTTTAGATCTCATTTTAACTTGTATTTTGATATACTTACTTGTGTTTTTGTGATAATAAATATTTGCTTACCTACTTAAATTTTATTTTTAGTCCTTTTAATAACCTAACCTGAAGAATTATGTTAGATCTCAGAATAGCAGTTAGTGGCTACTAAAAATATTTTTATCTTAAGACTGATATCATAATTATACCTACCTACACTACAGACTAACATACCTACTATGTACATTGTACCTACATAATATACTATATTATTTTTGACTATACTGTTTTATTACGCTACTAAAAGGGAATTATTTTCGCCTACTTACAGTCACTGTATCGGCGGTAGACAACCTCAACTATGTGTACACACACCTTTATGATTCCAGTGTGCTACATAATTTTCCGTTGTGACA
The DNA here is from genome assembly GCA_905147375.1 of Hylaea fasciaria. Taxonomy (NCBI): domain Eukaryota; kingdom Metazoa; phylum Arthropoda; class Insecta; order Lepidoptera; family Geometridae; genus Hylaea; species Hylaea fasciaria. The sequence continues at coordinate 1,374,967 of LR990200.1, forward strand.
TTTTCCGTTGTGATTTCCGTTGTGCAACCCTGCAAAGAATTTGGTCCTGACCCAGGTATCTAACTAAAAAAAATAACATTGTTGTCTATTGATATGGTGCCAAAAGTTCGCCCTCTTAAAAAATACTGCCTTTTGGATATTTATAATTAGTGCAGGTATTTTGCGTTTGACCGTACGCAACTAATACTCTAATAACTTTACTATTCACCAGCTATGACAAATCCTATCGCTCAGTGTTCCAAAAATTAGAGCATAATATTTGTGAAACGCCGATTTTTTACAAAAAAGATTTCCTAGCTACCCACAAAACACGTTGATAGCGCCAAAAATATATTCTCTTCTCACAAAATGGAGTCCCAATTTATATCCTGAAATTATTTTTACGTATACCGTTCAAATAATACGTATTCGGAATAAACGGCTCGTGTCGACGCGTCGATGGCGACTAACGGGTGCACAGTGGTTTAACCCCTTACATGAAATTGGTCAAAAATAAAACTAAAGCTCTTCTTAGGTACCGATTCAATTCAACAATTAATAATAATTTTAAATGCTAATTTCCAAAAAGTAAATAACCTGTTTATAACATGCAGTTTTAAGTACTTAATTTCGTTTTATGAAACAGTGAGTAATACAATCGTCAGCATGTTTATAGAAATTACGTTAATTAACACCTGTACAAACCGAAACCAAACAAACCGAAGTAACAATACCTATTTAGCCACTTTTAGTCACTGTCAAACTCCAAAAACAATCTACACATATAAATTCGAAGTAAATTAAGTATATCTACTTAGATAAAATCTCAGTAAGAAGATAAGTACCTACCTATATACTCAGATTTTTTAAGTACAGATATTTTTGGGAAATTAACTTCTTAAATAATCATAAATCTGTAGAAAATGTCTGATGTACCTACTTAATATATTATGTAGGTATCTACCTACTAATCAAAAGTATTTTATAACGCATGTAACCACTACTAATGTAATAAGTGTAAGTAGATACAATTGTATCTGAAACAATATTATATGTAGGTACAACAGATTGTTGGCATTATTACACCTACGATAAATTTATCTATAGGTACCTCTTGTGTCCGTCGGACCACTGTGCGCCGTCCAATCTCACGTGAATATTGATATTGAGCTGGTTTGGAACAATGATTCAACTAAAATGGTAATTTTGCTCATAATTGATAATGCTATTCTAGGAAACATAATGCCAATAGTTATAATAAAAACTTACTTATCATAATATTCGTTTTTATAAAGCTCGTTTGAGGAAAATACCTAAGTTCTTATACTTACTTACTTTCGCGAACAGAAAACATTGTTAATTAGCTTTAAACGGGTCTTATTCGCGCAAACTAATATTAAAAAAAACCTTTTTGTTCTGCTTCTCACGAACTATAACTAACTAGGTACAAAGCTATTATAGAGCGGTTTCTCGATCGAGACTTGATTCTCGAGGTGATGATGCCCACGTGATAGAAAGTCTACGATTCCATACCAAACGTTCTCTTGAGAGAAGAACTCTCTCTATATCGAGGAACCACTAAGCTATAGTCCTGCTGCAAGCACCTACCTATAAACCTTGGGATCTTCCTGAAGTCAAGCGAGTTTTATATCCTTACTGTAAGCTCTGATGCAAAGCTGTTAGTTAGCCCTGCTTCCTCTCTTTCATTTGTAAAAGGCGCATTCTACTTCCCTTAGACCATTCACGCGGCACTCCTTAACCAAACAAGCCGATCCATCACGATTTCCAATCACATTCCGTCAAACGAGCCGAAAGAAATCAGAGTCAATATTTTCCGGATGACGGCCCCTGTATTTAATCCTCGTTTAAATCAGCCCGGAACGTAGGTAAATATTGAAAACGGAATGTTGCGAATTCAGAGGGTAAATTCCGTAAATTGTATTTTTGGTCGCGTTACTTCTGCTAGGTACTGGGGATTTTCCTTTTCATGTTATTGTAAGTAGATATTTATATCTATTTTTGAATGTAATGTTATTGAACGTAGAAGATATTACGATATTTTATATAGTAATGAATGGGTATCAGACATGGTGTTAGTACCTAATTAGTAAAGTCGAAAATCCACTGACAGAGAGCATAGTGGGAAAAATGGTACGTAGTGAGAATTGAAAACCACCGCCACTGTTAATTCCAGTGCTAATAATTTTGGAACGATGCGCTTATACTCGTAGCACCGGTTATCCATTTAGCTAAATGAGGTAATCATTGTATCCAATGAGATCACGTCTTCGTTTAACCGGGCTAACATAATTAATAAAAGTACATCTACCTACTGATCTAATTATCTATATTGTGTTTATCTATTGGATTTGGTTGCGGCTTCGCTATTGCATAAAGGTAGGCACAAACAAATTGTGACAAAAAATACTACTAAACTCAGATCGGTCCTTTCAAAAACTATTTTCAGTAGCCAATACTATAACAACCATAACGTAATATCTGTCCAAACATCATTAAAGAGCTCATAAAAACGCAATATTAATATTTGCCGTTTCGCGAATTCTTCGATAAATCATAATGAGTGCTTCTTTTATATATTTGTCAACGTTTATTCTGAGTTGGCCTGAGATATGGCCAGCTATTAGCGAAACTCCATCTTGGACCATTCAAGGCAGCGTTCTTGGGCCTATTTGTCGTCGAAGTCGTTGATAAATGGGAGTGTCCCAGCCACTGGAATTAACCAGTGACATCGGGAAGGCGCCTGCGGTGTCGGTAGTACAAGAGCTACTGAAATATACGGCTGGAAATTTGGGTCGTCCGCCGCGTCTCGCTATTTGTTAGTAATGCCTGGTATGCGTAGTTCTCTAATATTGTAAAGTAAGTAGGTAGGTACAGGTACCTACAGACAGTTTTTGCGTCTCTTTATATGGCTGTGCGTACTCGTTTAAGATGCTCGGGGGTAAGTTTGGCTGGTTTTTTTTTCGTAATAGTAATTATGGATGTTGCAAAATATTTTTTATCTCGGCTCTAAAAATACTTGCAGAAGAAATAACTTTACAGAATTATGCATAAAACATAAGGGGTTATATACTATGTACTTTAGATTATATAAATGCGATGGTTCCAGAGCTTAATGTGATTAACTGGTTAAATATAAATGTTAAGAAAACTCAGGGAAAGTACGGACCTTAGTTGGCCTTACTTACCTTACTTGGCATTTACAAAGCTATGCAGACTGGTGGTAGTACTACATACATTTATATGTTATACAGTTCCCTAAGTACGAGTTTTTGCGGCAGGTTTACGCGCTCGACATAGTGTGCGTTAGCGTGCGCTTTGTATGAAGATCATCTACAGCGCCCCACCGGCGCGGCGGCGTTTATGAACGAAAGATCTTCATACAAAGCGCACCTTGGCGCATACTATGTCAAGCGTGTAAAATCTTTAGAGATTCTACGCGCACACAGTTTATTTGCAGAAATTCAAACGTTCCTAATAGCAGTTCTTTCAACGTTTCCATCCGAAATCCTTCCCGTATATCTCGACCTACATGGGAAAATAATATTTACCACCCCAACACCGTCGACCACACCATTCTGCGCCTTACCGCTAATAACTTATCGGCCACTTTCCTTTACCACCCTCGAGCGTTACACGGTGCCCATTATGAATGGTTATTGATGCGTTTTTTTATCGATGTTATGTAGGAGTACTTTATCTATTAGAGTAGGTACGTATGTGGAGGCTTTTAACGTTGATTTGTTGTAATACATGGGTATTTACTGGAGGCAGGAAGCGGAAAATACTTTATTGCCGCCTTGCTTTATTGCCTGTGACGTCGATAAGGTGAAATTTCAAGTAGGTACTGATAAAAAAAATCTTTTTTGGAAATTAGCACATACTATTATTGAATAGGTAACCTAACCAAAGAAGTTTAGGGCTTAACCCACTGTGCACCCGCTCGACGCCATCGACGCGTCGACACGAGCCGTTTATTCCGCAATCGCTAGATTACTCACCTATTTACTAGTGTATTATTGGGTATTATTGGGGTATCTTAATAAAACTTCTGCATATTTTCATCCATTTATTTTTGGTCCTATAAAAAACCAATAATATGTACAAAGTATTGCTATCAATGGATAACAACAATTACAACGATTGGTATTGCAGTGAATTTTCTTAAAAACTCATTAGTTATAGAAAATAGCCGCTAAGTTGCGTGTGATATAAAATATAGAATACCAACGTCATTAAAATCACTTCTATACATTTATATAATATATTATATTATAATACAAATTAATCATATCTAAATCTTTTTTTTAACAAAAGCAGCCCACTTTAAGATATCACAAAAATAAAGGCAATAGATTATGAAGTGTCAAAAGGCATAGATAAACTGAATACCTAAGTTTTTGAATTTAATTATATTTGTGACTATTCAAATATATTGTACTTTATTAACACTGGTAACACACAGTCACGTGTTTCGTTTTTGTGTAATGGCAATAAAACAGATATTTGACGATTTGGGCCATGTAACAAGCGGCAAGCCGGGTTTAAAAGTAGACACTTACCTTCCTAAATCATCAAACCTTTAAACGCTCTTTAGAGAACGCAAATAAAATTACCTACCTAGGTCATCATTTGAAGAATAAAAAGTTGGTACTATCAAACTTTTTCCCGATAGCTACCAACATTGTATTAGAATAATTTAGAGCACATTACAAAATAGTAAAAAAAATAGTCTTGTTACATCCTGTTAAAAAGCGGACGACACAAGCCACAATTTTATCCCGCTTGAGTACGTAACACGGACCAAACCCGAATAGCGACAATATTATTACTGTAAAAACACAACACAGAAATTCAAATGATTTGTAAAAGGGGTTGTGATGATATGATACCAAATTGCTTAACTTAATATATTCCCATATGTTTTAGCACCACATTATCTCAAGTGAAGTAACGCTGAAGAAATTCTTCATTCAAAGGTGTTGGTCGATAGTATAAAAATCTCATTCTCTTGAAAAAATATGGAATGCCGGATTATTCGTATGATCAATATTGTTACGAATTATAATCAAGCGCATGCTGTGCAACGCTTCACGAAGTGTGACAACTTTACACGAAGTTTGACAACTTTGTATGAAGTTTGACAACTTTGCACGAGGTTCGTCAACTTTGACAACATCGCACAAGGTCGTGCTCCGCAATTTGTAGCCAATCAACACTCATTTCTAAGGTATTCAAATCCAAGCCAACATTTACACACTCTCCTATTATATCATACAATAAGTGCCATAGCACGATTCTTCCGCTTGGCGCCCGTTGCCCTCGTTTGATGATATGCGAATGTTGGACGATGAACCGTCGGACTCCCACAGGCCAGGGGTTTCGATAATCTAGGAAGATAAAATATATGACTCAGTCACAGAATATACCTTTCACAAACTACGAGTCAGTCGCAATACGATGCTTTTGCAAAATGACTCTTATTGCCCCTAATAATAGGTTCGCGGGAACGGTTGTTTCATTCGGAGAACAAAGAAAGAGAACGAGCGATGTAAACTTTAACACGAGCGACCGAAATAGGCTTTTAAAATAAATATACTTTACCTTTTGTGTCAACTCTTCAAATGCCAAATTGATGCCCTCCTGAGTTTTCGCACTGCTCTCGATAAACAACATCCTGTGTTTCTGTGCAAACGCTTGCCCCTTTTCCCTTGGCACTGCTCTGGGCTAAACGAAAAATAAAAAAAAAGATGTAGGCAAAATATAAAAAAAAAAGTTTTTCATAACAGGTGGGTACTTTTAAATTTTCATTAAATTAATTTACTTACTTTATTTATTTTTTTATTTAATTAACTTGAAAAGTTTACTTTTTTATCTCTAAAGAACATAATAAACCCTCCCAAAATATCCTCATGAGCACCTTTGCATAAAATGACTTGCAGTACCCCGAAAAAACATCACTTATGATTATAAAGATAAGATATTATATCTTACCTGATCTATTTTGTTTCCCACAACTAAACAGACAATGTTCTTCTTGGTTGTATACACTTGCAGTTCCTCCACCCATTCCTTTAACTTATCTAATGTCCGCGGGTCTGACACATCATACACTAATATAGCACCGTGAGCTTCTCTGTAACAATGGAAAGGAAGCTTTGTATAACAACAACCTAAGCCGACAGACATTGTCTTGTCAACAGTATAATATGAGAAAATTCATTATATAGTTTCTCTGTTTTTGGTGTTTTTTTCCTATGTTTTAATATTAATTCTGCTACTCGAGACAGAGAAAAACCCTACAAATCAAAGACCTTGAGTTGTAAACGGTGTAACTAGCAAAACATTGTTTTTATACTTATTTGCGTATTTCCAATTTCATGGTGATACCCTCCTCACGAATGTGAGGAGACCTTTGCCCAGCAGTGGGACAGTTAGAATTATTATTATTATAGTGATACAGAAAAAAAGCAAAGTACTAATAGTTTGTCATGAACATCATCCATAATCCATATCTGCACTGTTGAAACTGGTCTTACCCCATTTACAGGAGGCAAATTAGATAGCACTCATACACTTCTGAAATAATTCTTGATGTACAGTGTATGCCACTGAAAACTGCAAGATGATGATGTGAATAACATCATGTTTTTCCAAACTCACCTGTAAAAACTAGACGTTAAAGTCCTGTAACGCTCCTGTCCCGCCGTATCCCAAATGCCGAGTTTGACCTTGAGTCCATTCACTTCCATCTCTTTGTTATTGTAGTCAACACCGATGGTCGCAGGAAACTGTGGCTTATAGTCGCCTTTTGTAAATGCTAGGATTATGCTAGAATATAATACTTTATGTTACTTACAACCTTTTGTTTGTTTAGACTTTTAAAGTTTAAGATTGGGCAAATAAATTTGACCCTTACGCCTGTTTAATTGAGTTCAAAGTCCAATGTGAATGTCTGATGTCTAGTGTCAGCTAAGTAGGTGATTGAATTTAATTCGTGATGATGGAAGGTAGAAGGTAGACAATGGTGATCTTCAGTGACCTCTACAGTGCATTGTTTAGTGAATGGGCTCATTTTCATCGGCTCACAGTGGGTACGAATACATATTTTATAAATGCTTATCTGGCAAAATATGTACCTATTCAATGTTTTAAGAACTGAGCAGGTAGGTAGGTATAGCATATTTTGCAATACAAAATATGGTTTGAGTTACACTGCTTGGAACTCTATAAGCAGCCTAGGTTTGGCACATACCATTCAGTTAACAAACTGCTTGCCTCATTTCAGGTCAATATTTATATATTTATCAATCTAAGTATGTGAAAGTGACACATTATTTTCATAATAACATTGATTTTATTTGGAATTAATTGAGAACTTTATTTTATACTTACTTGAAGGTAAGTATTTCATTACTTAAACTGAATTCAGGGCATGTACTGAATAAGTAGAACATAAAAATTGTCAAGGTAAAGTAGCTGTATTGTGTTTAGTGGATTAATGTATTACCTACCTATGCTTTGTTTATGTATAGGTACATACATTTTCCTTGTAATACACATGAATTTTAGGCGCGTACATTAACATGAGGCGTTTAGCCTGATGTATACGTATGACCACTACCCAATCTTGCTTGGCATGACTCAATGCTATCGCAAGGATGTCGATTTTATACGCAAGAACAGCTGTGCTGTTGATACAAAGGTTGGTAATTTTATGGTTTTGTTTCGGGCACAAAATAAGCTGAATCTTGTAGAACAACTTACCTAGATTTCCCAACACCACTCTCTCCTATCACTAGGATCTTCAATTTAGCAACGTAATCCATTTTCTGAAGCAAAATCAACCAAAATAAGGTGTTTCTGTAAAACAATACTATGGCGACTCTTTGTGACGCATATACGAAACACTTAACTTTCTATGCAATGCAACAACGGGAAGCTACGTAAATGTATTACAAAAGCACCAGGAAGCCTAAAACACTGAATATAATTAGTTAAAAAGCTCTTTCATAAATTTTAAATTTAATAAATTCCACAAAAACAAATCACTGAATCACTGACAAAGAAAATATGACAGTGACATCCACAGAACACTACTGACATCTGTCTGATTGTTGTACTGACACTGCTGGTGTATTGACGGCTAATTCTGCGTTTCGTGCATGGACAGTCGGTCTAATAGTATTGTCTTTTATTTATTTTGGAGGGTGTGTAAATTCAAGGGTATTTAATTATTTTTTTCTGTTGATTGGCAACTTTTTCAACATAATATATCTTATTTTTTCCTGCTTATACATTAAATAATCTATTTTCGTTTTATAAAACTTAGGTAGGTTATTACACATTTTGCAAATTTGCAATAACTAAACGTACCTACAGTAAAATTAATGAAATCCAACTTCTCACACTCAAAGAATTTGAATAGAGTTGATGATAGTTACAGGAATTTCAGGATATACAGTACGTACAAAGGTACGTACAAAGTTCCTACCCTTTAAACTGTAAGTATAAAATGTATTCTACCGCTTTAGACCAAATTCGTTGCTGGACCTACATTTAGTTTTGATGAACGGCCTGGGCTACGCTACCTCCTAGGTACCTAGGTAACTACCTAGTACCTTATACCTAGCTCCAAGCTTCAGGGCCGGATTTAGGGGAGGAGAACCGGGGCGAAAGCCCCGAGGCCTAAACAAACGGGGGGCTCCCCTAATGTAGACTTTGGAAATAAAATCTTTCAAATTCCGAATAGTAAACAGGTAGTGAACATCTTTGCCTTAGATATTTTTTTTCGCTGTTTACCATTACCTTCAGTATTTTGTACATACGATGGTTTTAATTATTCTTAAATATTAACAGAAAATATTTTATTAAAAATCTCGACTGATTTTCTTTTTCATTTTATTTGGAAAATAATTTGGGGCCAGGTGGGCTCCGCTCCTTTGTTGCCACGAGGCTTCCAAACCTCTAAATCCGGCCCTGCCTAACTTACGAAATTTCCTAAATGCCATGATCTTTGAATAGCAAAAGTAGAGCAGTTTTATAGGTAATAATATCTATCGACCTATATTACAATGTAAATACCTATACCTACCTAATTACTTACCAAATTCGTATAATAATATTATGTACTTATATGTCTAGGTATCTTGATAATATAGAGACCTCTCGCTATGACGTCAATATGACGACGTAGGAAGCCCATTCAGAGCCGCATTTAGGTCTCGAGTCAATGCAGCTAGGGGGACAAAACGTTTCTTTATTTCATTAGAATGCATTCACTGAGCGAGCCATTGTGCCCGGCATAGGCAAGTGCACCGTTCAACCCCTTTTCTAAACAATTCCCTGTGGAAAAGATGCTTTTAAAAATGGCACTTTATCGGACAATTTTCGATAGAAAATCTACTAAACTAACTAGTAGATTTTTGGGGATCAGGGAGAGTATGTGAAGCGTCCCGTGGTCCCTCGATTGCTTCGCTTCTTCTTAGAGATGAGGTGAAGTCGGTCGGTAGTAGGTATTGTAATGATACGCTCCAGAAGGTATTGACTATTGTTATATTGTCACATACGGTGTTATAACATGACACGGCACAACACAAGGTGTATAGGCTTAACCAGTAATAGGAATCAGGAGGCTTATAGTTTGGTGTTACATATAATATTATCGTCTCCGTGCGATGTCGTACTTAGTGAAGAGAGTTGTACATCTGTGTGTGTGTGTGTACGGTACGAACATCGCGCGGGAGCCTAGTGATGTGGATCGCGCGCTGGCAACTAGTGTTGTGGCGTCGATCCACAGATAACAATATAGTTGACTAAAACTAACACCTTATAAAATAAAGAAGGCGGTCGTGAAATATCACGATCGCCACACCACCCCCCCACGGAGAACGATGAAAAGATTTAACAAAAATCAGGAAAATCTTTGAATTTGACACGCCTGCCAGCCCGTGTGGTGTATGGCAGTTTGTCAGTAGTGGTCGTGGTGGTATCAGCACGAGTAGAAGGAGGCAGAAGATTAGGAGAAGGTATAGGTTGCGTTGGACTCATCGGAACCTTTGAGGGGACAGGCAAATTAGGAACGACGTCGTGGTCTATGTAAGCCGGTTTGACCCGGTCTATACTGACGATGGCGCGTCTGCCCTTGATGTCCAGAGTCACTGTTTTGCCATCGCTGGCACGGTCAATCACCCGAAATGGGCCCGTGTAAGGTGGCTGTAAGGGGCGCCTGACTGTATCGTCCCGCAGAAATACGTGAGTCGCCGATGATAGGTCTTTGAAGATAAAGGAAGACGGTTCTGAATGACGAGATGCAGGGATTGGACGTACCGTCGACATTTTATGTCGAAGTTGCACAACGAAATCAGCAGGATTGTCGAAGTTGTCAGAACTGGAAACTGAAACGAGCAATTCACCAGGTAACCGCAGAGTTTCACCGTATACCATCTCAGCTGCCGTGGCCTTCAGGTCCTCCTTGAAGGCGGAACGCATGCCGAGGAGTACGAAAGGGAGCGACCGAACCCAAGTGTCATCGTGGCACATAAGTGCGGCTTTGAGTTGGCGATGAACGCGCTCGATCATACCGTTAGCGCAGGGATGGTACGAGGTAGTTCTGACTCGCTTAGTGGCGAAATGTGTCATCAATCGTCGGAAAAGGTCAGACTCAAATTGAGCACCTTGGTCTGTCGTGATGATTGATGGGACGCCAAAACGAGGGATCCACTCTCGTGTCAGAGTTTCGGCGACTTCTTCTGCGGTAATGGAGCGCATCGGCCAAGCTTCTGGCCATCTAGTGGCTCTGTCGATGGCAGTTAAGCAATACCGAAAATCGTTGCAGATCGGCAAAGGGCCGATGATATCGATATGAATGTGCTGAAATCGACCAGAAGGCAGATCGAAATTGCCGAGAGGGGCGGAATTGTGCCGCGACACTTTAGCGCGCTGACACGCTTCGCAAGCGCGGGCCCACTCTTTGCAGTCCTTATTAACAGCGGGCCAGACATAGCGATCGGTTACCAACCTGGTTGTAGCTCGTGCACTAGGATGGCTAAGTTGGTGAAGCTTATTAAAAGCTGATCGTCGGAAGGCGGGGGTCAGGTATGGACGAGGCTTGCCAGTAGAGACATCGCAAGTGACGGAGATGTTGGTTTCAGGCATAACGACTTTGGTCAATCGGAGACTGGAGCCTTGGTTATGCAAGTTAGCCAACTCTTGGTCCGTGTCTTGCGATTTTGCAAGAGCCTCGTAATTTTGTTCGAGGGCAATGGCGTCTACACGCGACATCGCGTCTGCCACGACATTTTCCTCCCCCTTTATGTATTTAATGTCAGTGGTGAACTGACTAATAAATGACAGCTGGTTCAACTGAGCAGGCGGGAGCTTTTCCCGGCGCTGTAAAAACGCATAAAGCAGCGGCTTATGGTCCGTGTAGATTGTCGCGTGTTGGACCTCGAGGATATGACGAAAGTGTTGTACGCTTTCGTATACCGCTAGCAGCTCACGGTAATAAGCCGGCCATTGTGTTTGCTTAGGCGTCAATTTCCTGCTGAAAAACGCAAGCGGAAACCACTCATCGTCTACTTGTTGTTGAAGACAGGATCCGATGTGGACGTTGGAGGCATCTGTAAACAATGCCAGGGGTGCGTCGCTGATCGGATGTTGTAGTAAGGTGGCACTGGATAAGCTCCTTTTGCAGGCTTCAAATTTCTCCAGAAGCTCAGGTGACCATATAAATGGCTTGGCACCTTTGCCATTGGTAGCCACTACGGCGTCTATAAGTGGAGCCTGGAATTGCGCAGCGTGCGGTATAAACCGGCGGTAATAATTTAGCATGCCGAGGAACCGACGCACGCCCTGGACAGTTTTCGGAGGGGGAAAATCCAAAATGGCCTGTATCCGATCAGATGGAGGTTGGGTGCCTTCAGGGCTGATGTGGTAACCCAGGAACGTGACTTCTCGGATGCCGAGAACACACTTGGAAGGGTTTATCACCACACCATAGTCCCGGAGTCGCCCAAAGAGGATCCGCAGGTGTTCCCGGTGTTGAGCCTCATCCAGTGAGAAGACGAGAATGTCATCCACATAAGGGAAACAGAAATCAAGACCCCGTGTGACCTCATCGATAAACCGCTGAAATGTCTGACCAGCATTGCGAAGACCGAATGTCATAAAAGGAAATTCGAAGAGGCCAAACGGGGTGACGATGGCGGTCTTCGGTACATCCTCCTCGGCCAGAGGAATCTGATGATAGGCCTTCACCAGGTCTAAAGTGCTGAAGACTTTGGCACCAGAAAGGTTGTGAGCAAAATCGTGGATGTGCCGTACTGGGTACCGGTCTGGCACAGTTCTAGCGTTTAATCCACGGTAGTCGCCACAAGGACGCCAGGAATCGTCCTTCTTCAAAGCCATGTGCAACGGAGATGACCAAGCACTTTTGGAAGGGCGTGCGGTCCCGGATTGTACCATGTCCTCAAATTCCTTTTTGGCTGAAATTAATTTTTGTGGTGCCAGGCGTCGAGGACGGCAAGATATCGGAGGCCCATCCGTTGTTTTTATATAGTGCACAGTATTGTGCTTGACGACTCTGGGAAGGCCAGGAGGACGAGTGATTTCGGGGAATTCTGCTAGCACTTGTGCGTAAGCAGAATTCGACGAAGCAACAGCTTTGACGCTAGGCTGTTTCGAAGTAACGGCGAAAGCAGACGTTGATAGGTTGGTGATACCGTCAACCAATCTCTTGACTCTACAGTCTGGCAGAAGATGGTAATGAGCCAGAAAATCTGAGCCAATGATAGCGGTAGTGACGTCAGCGACGACGAAAGACCACACGAACTGCCGCCGAAGACCAAAATCAAGGGTCAAATTAACATTTCCATACGTCCTGATACTACTACCGTTTGCAGCACTGAGCTCGTAGTCGGAGGGTTTCCTCCGGTCTGAGAGCCAGCAGCGGGGGTAGCAACATAGGTCAGAACCGGTGTCAATTAAAAACTGTCGTTTAGTGACACGGTCAGTGACGAAGAGTCGACGGCTTGAGTGTTGGCTGGAGTCGCAATCAGATGCCGCCGCTACTGATTGCGTGCGGCGTTTTCCGCTTTCCAATCGCAGGGTGAAATGCATTTAAGAGCTTTGGCCCCATATTTCCTGTGGTACCAGCAGCGTTTGTCAGATCGGTCGGGGCTGGCGCGGCGTGAAACTGGGCTATCTATTGATGGAGAACGCTGCCTGGACCGAGAGGTTGCAGAAGCCGCAGAAGTCAGTGCAGCCACTTGCTTACCAATTTCCTCGATCCGCTCCATCATGGTGGTGAGCGGAGACACAGTAGCTGAGTAAATATTCGCCGGCCCTGGCTGAGCTTCAATAATTTTATCAGCTATATCCGCCACCTTCTCTAGGGGGAGTTCAGCTTGTGCTGCAAGAATGCCTTGAACATGCTGAGGCAAGCGGCGCAGCCATAGCTGACGAAGGATGTTGTCGGCGGACAGCGTTGACCCTGCAAGTGATCGAAGGTGACGAAGAAACTGTGACGGCTTCCTATCCCCCAGTTCTTCATCACTGAGAAGGCGTCTCGTTCGTTGATCTTCGGATGCAGAAAAACGGCTGATCAGTGTGTCTTTCAGTTTCTGATATTTCCCTGTTGCAGGAGGATTGGTAATTACATCCTCAACTTCACCAGCCACCTTGTGGTCAATTTGGCTGAGAACATGGCAGTACATGGTATCATCAGTGTTGATGCCTGCGAGGTGAAACTGTGCTTCGGCTTGAGCAAACCACACCGTAACCCTATCAGGCCACAAGGGTGGTAGCTTAACAGCAACTCGGCATACAGCGGGTGCAGCAGCTTGTTCTGGTGTAAGCTGCATCACACTGGGTTCATGTAGGGCACGCAAGGCTAAATTTTCAGCCTCAAGGGCAGCTAGACGTGCTTCTAAATCAGTATTCATTGTGAATGAGTACAGTGTCAGTAGGTGGCAAGGGTTAAAGGGTTAAGGTTAGAAGGGAACCTAGGACCAAATTAGATACCACACACAACCCGAGCAAAACCAAAAGGTCATACAAAAATGTTATTGAAAAAAAATTTAGTAACTGAGCGATCACACCAATAACACTGCTGTAGGCAAATACACACAAATACCAATAATAATAACAACCACAGATTCCCATAAGTTTATACATGCACACACAAAAATTAAAATTAAGTTTTGTCAAAGATGGTGAAATAGAAAGAATAAAATAAAACTGTAAAAATAAAAAATGTTGTACATACACGTTACTATACAAAAATATAGCTACAAAAAAAACTTTTTAGTACCAGAGCAAAATATCCAACTATGACAAAACAAACACACACAGGAACAATAACCCCACTAAAACAAAACAAACTCCGGCGTCATACAAACAATGAGGGTTAGTAGTTGCTCCTTGTTTAATTAGTAAATAGTAAGCAACAAATCCTGACCACACTTATTGTACCTATTTTTTTAAGTCAAGCCTATAATTATCAGGTAAGTATATCACAAAGAGTAAAGTATGGTATATCAGTAGTGTCCGAAACAAGATGCACAAAATGTCAAACGGGTACTTGCGTGAACAGAAACGTAGAACGTTGGGGCGAATGTCATCAGTCCGAGTGATAGTCGATGACAGTTTGACGGCTCGATGACAGCTCCGACGAAGTTCTCGTTGAATGACGGCAGGTGGCGCTGGCGCTTGGCCGACCAAGCGACCGGTAAAACCCGAAGATTGAATCGAGCGATGCCAACAGGTTTGAACTTGTTCAATTTTACCGCGGTATTAAGAAGTTTTTTGATACACTTTATTTGATTGCTGACGAGTTTATTACGATGATTTCGAGTAGGTAGACACTTGGTAGGTACACTATCGGAGCACTAATACCGAACGGTGAACACTGCACTGAGTAGGTAACGGCCGAGCAGCAGGAATTAACGCTGATTTGTACGTTGGTCGACCCGTGCTGGTTTGTCACCTCACGTTGACGAGCGTAATATTCAAGCGCGTCATCGGGGTCACCAATTTGGGGATCAGGGAGAGTATGTGAAGCGTCCCGTGGTCCCTCGATTGCTTCGCTTCTTCTTAGAGATGAGGTGAAGTCGGTCGGTAGTAGGTATTGTAATGATACGCTCCAGAAGGTATTGACTATTGTTATATTGTCACATACGGTGTTATAACATGACACGGCACAACACAAGGTGTATAGGCTTAACCAGTAATAGGAATCAGGAGGCTTATAGTTTGGTGTTACATATAATATTATCGTCTCCGTGCGATGTCGTACTTAGTGAAGAGAGTTGTACATCTGTGTGTGTGTGTGTACGGTACGAACATCGCGCGGGAGCCTAGTGATGTGGATCGCGCGCTGGCAACTAGTGTTGTGGCGTCGATCCACAGATAACAATATAGTTGACTAAAACTAACACCTTATAAAATAAAGAAGGCGGTCGTGAAATATCACGATCGCCACAGATTTTTATATTCGACCCACTTAATTTGGTTTGAAGGTATTGTATGGTTAATTGTTGGTGGAAAATTGTTTCACGCGTAGCCTTGCCTACCTACTTATACCTACCTTCCTGCTCCCTTACCCAATGAAATCCTATTTAATGTAGGTAGGTACATAAAAGTATTTAGTTTCTCTGGTAAGGATCGCTATTAGCGATAAGATCAAGGCAAATATTACTTTTTAGGTGGTAGGATTACTTTTTTACTTTGTGTAAGAATACACTATTATAGGTTCAGTCTGTAGGTAGGTACCTAGCTACTACCTAGTTATACCTACTACACTCTTTTCATCAAATAGTTACTTAGGCAAGGTTTAGGCATACCTATACCTACTAGAATACTTACCTACCCATAACAACATTCTTTCAATCAATCTCCTATCCCCGATACAGTTTGAATAGAAGACAAACAGGAAGCTGGCACAGCGATTCCTCGAATGGGAGCAATTGAACGAATGACCGGTTGAACGAATGAACGAATGGAACGACGGGCACGGCGGATCTCGCAGGTAGGTAGAGCTATTATATTGATTGGTCCGAGTCTACGAGAGTTAGGGTTGCACACACAAACTAAAAACCAACGCTTCGAATCTTCCCTAGAAGCTTAGTTACCTAGAACGTAGTTTATTAGGTACCTACTATCTGTGCTGCGCCACGCGGACCCACTGTTTTCAAAATAAAAAAGTACCTACCCTATGTGTCAATCCAGTGTGGAGATACCTCCATACCAAATTACATCAAAATTGGTACAGCCGTTTGATCGTGAAGAAGTGTAACAAACATACAAATACACTCACAAACTTTCGCCTTTATAATATTAGTAGGATTATAACAAGTTGTTAATGGGTTTAGAAGAGGTATTTTACAGTATTTACCTACGAATACAACTATGGTTAAGTAAGTACCAATGGACATTTTTCTCATTTTTAACGAATGAAAATGATTGTTCGTAAAATAGGTCAGAAATCTCCACAGTCCGAAAATATGTCTGTGGTGCTTATATTGCGTATTAGCTCACGTCTTGCAGCTTGTGTACTCCCACCTTTACAGGGTGTGGGATAAAGCACGGGATTCTGATAGTATAAGGGAGTTAGGAGTTGAAGTTTCAACTTGGGGTTCAACTTTAGAATGCATGAGATTTGTCGGGGTGATGGATTTAATTTACATAATGGGCTGTGATTTAAAGTTAGGAAAATGCAAGTTTGGATAAAACTTTAAATTACGTGTTAAACTAGCAAAGTTTTTAGACTAAAGAGCAGCTCAATTATTTCTCCGAATACAGGTTTGTCTTCACTTTCTTCCTACTGTTGCTATAAAGCTATAGCGGCGAGAAACATCACTTCGACTTTCTTCCCTACAAAGTTCAATTGGGTACACCTACACGGGTTAACCGCTACAAAACCGCTTGCCCAAACTAAATGAAATCAAAAACTAACGTTAGTGGTTAGTGGCGTTGTGTTTGTTCAGCGTAAACCACCTGGCTTTAGTAGCTTCGTGGTTTGTGTGGTGATTTAACACGGCCATTTTAAACGGTTGGTTTATTTTGAATCGTTGTTGGTTTAGCGGGATATGATATTTAGATCTGAGGTTAGATATACTCTTCAACTGACTGAGTCATATCTGTAGTTACATCGGTTTCCAACGAGTCACACCATATCCGGTCACAGTGGGACACGATGAGAGCTTTTTTCCCATCCAGTTACACTGTTATACAAGTGTAACAGGTTGGAAACTCTTCTATAAAAAAAGTTGCAACGAGTAACAGTGTGAATCAATAGTAGAAAAAAGCCAACGAGTACTTACCTAATACCAATTTTTTTTATCATAATATAAAAATAAAGATATTTTTTTTTAAATAATTTGGGATTGAAGGGCCCCGAAAATGTGTTTTTAGAACGTGTTTCTATTTGTATTTGTTTGTTACCATAAAACTCCGAAGTTATTGGACGGATTTTGATTGGAGTTTCGGTATTTGGTTTCGAGTAAGTGACTACCTTTGCAAATTCGCTAAATATTATAGTGGGTAGGCGTCGAAGATTGTAGAGCCCGTGCATGCCGCGAGCTATGGAAAAGACACGAATTTGGCTACTGGGCTGGAGCTAATGACGTCACACGTTGCGATAAGTAGTCCGCGCGTACGAAGTCGCGGGGAAAAGCTAGCGTATTACTGTCGAGACTGAAATAATACAAAATGATGAATTTTAAGAATCAAATACGATATGAAATATAAGTTATTAGTTGGGTTCTATGTAAGTACCTACCAAATATAAGAAGAGAAACGATAAGGTAGGTAAGTACTGAGTAAAAAAAAACTTTCTAATTAACATTTTATTTCTTAAGTGAGATGAGAATAAAGCATCAAATACCGTGTCACTTACCGATCTACATCTAGGCTACGTAAATGAGCCGCTTTCAAAGACTAATTAGGTCCATACGGACACAAAATTATACTTGCAGATCCTATGTAAGTATCTTGATACTTACTTCCATAGGTAGACAGATGACACTAATAGGATTTGCTCGGTGAACGTTCCAGAGCGTTTTGCGTTAGTTTGAGCACTTCATACTAAGTACATAACATAATTAATAGCATGTATTCTATAGAATTTACCTAGTTCAGTGTTGCTGTTTACGTAAAGGTGAATCTCACACGGCTCTAGTAGATAGGTACTTAATTATGATTTACCAACTGTCCCTATACCCCTCGATTTCACGCGCGTTCCTGCATGAACCATCAATAATTGTGGGTGAAACCAGACGCCGCAGTAGCTAGGTCTACAATAAAAATTGCCTTTGTTAGTTATTGGACAAACGTCCTATTATGCCGCTATGACAACGCCTATGATGTATTTCAGTTGAACCATGCCAGTGTTTTTTAAAAATGGTCAAGTTTATTTAAATCAATGATCGACAGCTTTTATCCCAGTACATTTTGGACGATTTTTTACGAGTATATCGACCATCCACAAATCAATCCAGTTTTATGCACACCCCATAACACTGGTCGGACTGGGCGGCCCAATTTTCACTACATAAACGTTTTGATATCATAATAAAACTGAATAGACGTATTACATTCACGCCACAAAACCCGATGACGTTTTGAATGGCAATTTGTACCATTTACAGCTGGACGGATTACAGTGTAAAGATTGCCAGTAGGGACACTTACAACGACCCCTGTACCTAATGGTTGACAAGGGTCACTGAGCAATCTGAGGCCATGTACCAAGTGTCCAATGTAATTACGTACAATTTGATTATTTATCTACATAATTGTTATAGTCAATTAATTATATTTTGTTAAATATTAACATGCGTTTTTAGAGTGGTTTTATTGTCTCTATTTATATAAAATTGTAATAAATTAAAGACTAGCAATAGTAGTAATGGTAGTAGGTAAATTCAGAAGGTAAGCTCTCTAAATTATAGCGATTGGGAGCTTATAAGTATATCTCTTTCAAAACTGAAAGTGTTCATTGAAAACTGTGGTTACATAATTCCCCAAGCCCCTTCGAAGCTTTCCTACTCTTAATAATATACACTGTGACAACGCGGGAATACAACATTGTCCTTCCATTTTGATAGACCATAGCACCGTGCCATAGAGTTTCAAGTTATATGCTGGTACGACCTCAACAACGTTGTATTTTAACACAAGCCAACTCTCTTTCGCTTTCTTCTTCACTCTTATCGGAATAATTTTAAGGTTTAGAATGGTGCAATTATGTGTTTTCGGATTATTTTGTGCACAATGCAGAGGACAGTGTGACAAAGTTGTGAACGTTTGTAGATACAAACTTGCAGTTTTGGAAGCGTAATTCTTTAGCTGTATTGTGTAGCACCGGGTTATGAGCTTTGAGGACACTGCCCCGGTTTCATCGAAATTTCATTCGATTTTCAGGGAGTTTGGATGGCGGGTTACGTAGCGTTAAACCACGATAATCTGATTTCATACAGTCGAATAATTTAGGAATAAGAGAACAACAGATCTGTGGAGGTGCAATTTTATGTTGTTCTGCACCGAGTAATATTATAGCCTCAAAAATTACGCTTCTCTTAAAATAGACATAAGTATTTTAGAAGTGCTTAAACTTTCGCGAACAGAAAACATAATATTACTAAATTTAAACGGGTCTAATTCGTTAGCGCACAAGCTAATATCAAACTATAAAATTTTGACATACCTAGACGTTTTGATATTAGTTTATGCGTGAATTAGACCCGTTTAAATCTAGTTAATATGCAAACATATTTTGTTATATTATCACGTTTCCAATTAGTGATATATAATGTTCACATAACTTTAAAACCTTATAATTTTTATCTAAATCACCTCCCGTAATGATAAAATTATTATTGTAATTTGCATTTTGGCACTGGCATGTTTATAATATCAGGGTATATTTATTTAGGCATTACTAATCTGTAATAACGTAATAACTGGAAGAGATCGCTTTAAGTGAAAAGTCCGCCCAATTGTATTTTAGATTTAGCTAAATCTCCTGAACCTAGATATATTAATATACCTTGTGTATTTTCTTATCTGGCGTATAGTAAAGTATTTTCTTTAATATTCTATTCTTTAGGGAAATAGGGATGTCCGGTAGAGTGCAACTACTCAACCGAGCTAAGTTCATTAGTTCATATTCTAAGGTTACAGATACAAAACTAGTCAAGACTGTCTCATTGGCTCGTCCTGATCAATAATAAATTAGCGATAAAATCGATAACAGAGACGATCTAATCGACAACAAAGACGATAATAATATCGTCAGTGAGTGTATGTAATTATAGCGGTACACACTTGGATGGATATCCATTAAGTGGCCATACTGGCACAGCATCCAAGGTCTGCCATGCTTCGGAGAGCATTCAACCGAAGGTCCACACCAATCGTAAGCCTTGTGAAATCTTAACCCTAAAAAGCTGCTAAAGAAGGACCAGACTAGACCAGACCAGGAAGGGTAGTTAATTTTGCCCATAGCTTCATTTTGAATATTATTAAAGTATCTACTTCAATCCTATATAATAAATTCATCGCTTTCCGTTGTTTTTATGCAGAAACTAAAAATGGTCGATTTATTTTTAGTACCCACCACTTTAAGCCAAAGAGTTCCTTTCATACCATCCCGATACAGAAAAGCCATCCCATGAAAAGTTTGATACGTATTCACAAAAGCTTACGTAAACGGTTAGTCTCTTTGGCTAATTTAAGAGAAAATCTAGACTCTTTCGTAAAATGTTTCACTCTAGCCAAAGGAACTTCAACTTTGAAAGTACGTGATAGGGTTTATTCGGAGACATAATATGAATATTAAGATTCTGCGGGCCGTCAAGTCTTTGGTATACAAGGTACTAGCCTCTTCAGTTTTACGGTATAGATAAGTCACAGATTCTAGTCCTGGCTGTAACCGAAACTCGTCCTTTAGCTAAACTATTAAGGTCCATTATTTCATATTATGCAGGTGATACCTCTAAAAATCATACTATCGTAATTTATACCTTGCAGGCACAGTTTATTACTGCACAGTGAAGGCTGTCCAAACGTTTCTCATGCACGAAAATCGGAAAATATTCATAACCCCACGACGATTTAGTGACTTACTGTAAGTACGTTTATGGAACAATAATTTATCCATTTCCTCTAGTACAGCAATAAAATTCATACCGCGCCCCACGCACTTGCAGACCCATAAATTTAACACTTTCGAACGAAATTCACACTCACACATCTCCACCCTGACACCTTTTTAACCCTGACAACTTCCTCGGGCGGAAGTGCCACATAAACTCGGAAGCTAAGCACAAATATTAGCACGAATGCCGATCGACTCCACATTTCGAGTCCCATCCGATCGTAAACCATAACTTTATGTGATCTACGGGAGTTTGGGAGAGACTATGGAATTTTTATTCCTCGCACCACCTACTGAATACTGAATGTTTTAAGTCGGTCACGTAGCGGTGCCGAATATTCGACTTATGAGAAAGCCTCCCCAGAAATTGTGTGGCTGAAATGGCCGTGTCAGCAAGATGGGAGAGTTATTCTTTTTTTCCTGTCAATATTTAATACCCTTGTGTCTGAAAATAAGTCACGTGTAAAAGTGGCTAGATATCTCGACCACACCTGGAATTCCAAATTCCTGGAAAGTCAAACATATTAATCGCATCCACTCGACCTAAATTCCAATTCCCAAAACGCTCTGGACAGGAGTGTTCCAAATTAGATATCGCGGGCGTACCGTTAAATCCTAAGGTTTCTGTGTAATAAGGATATCCAAGAGTGGAGTTAGATTAATGTTTGCTCTAGCTAGACTCGGCACCGCTCTCGCTAGAGCATCCGCTAGACACGCTCTGTCATGCAATGTAAGCAGCTCGAGATAACCTTAACTAAGGCCGAGCGCAGACTAGCGAAGGCTTGATTTTATGTGCTTTTAAAATGTATAGGCTTAACATCTCCTTGAATGAGTTTAGAAAGTTTTTACATAGAGTTCTCTTAAAAAGGTCTCATGTAGATGGCGTTCAACTATTATAGACACAGACAGTACCTATAAATTTTGAGGGTTGAATCACGGCAGTCAATCATGGAAGCAATTGTTCTAAGTAAACCTGGTAAAATCAAGAAATATCAAACTAACAATTATTTTAAAATATAATGCCGGTGTACACAATACGCAATCTTACATGCATCCTTAGTATCACAAACAGCCTGCATCTGGAACAATGCAGCGTGACGAGTTTAATTATTTGCAATGGAACGTTCGAGAAACACTCGGGTAATGGAACGCCTTACACGAGCCGAGTGGCACACTGGACGGAGACGTGTGAAAACTCAAACTCAAGTCAAAAACTTGAGTCTCATGAACAAAGAAAAACATGAACACCATAACATTATTTATGATAAACTAAATTGGTGATAAGTAACCGGTTTATGGTTTGCGCTTTGAGATATTTAAGTTGGATTTCACGCACAGATTCACGGCTGAATCGTGGACAAGAAAAAACGCGGCTTAACTCTACCAGGGCTTCGGAAATACGTTTGTTAGAGAAGATTCCAAGACCCCCATTTTTGGATGAATTTTGTTACAACTACGGAAATTTTTTTAAAAATTTGAATTTTGTTACGTTTCGCAGATGAGGCATGTGGTCATTTAGTTTAGACCTCAGTGTGTCTCAACCTAGCATCAGTTAGATATTGAACTGAACATTTCGCGCGTTCTCTGTCTGTTTAGATAGATAACACTTAGATTTAGGAACGTGTTTCCTCGAATACATCTGCAACGGAATTTCTGAGTTACCAACCTGATTGTAAATTGGGTAGCGAGTTGCCAAACTAATTAAATAACAACTCACATTATTTACAGATATTAATACATTATTAAATAATACAATAATCTGATCCTACTTACTTCGCAATCTATCAGAAGCAGAATTGTATTGTCCTACAGTTTTATTGCACAGTGAATCCACGATCCCCAAAAATAGAATCATGAAGTGTATCTTACTGACGCGCTCTTCTGCTAAATCATTGTCTACCTCACCTGGTTTTTGCCATCGCTTTATAAATTTCAACCTTCATTGTGAACGTTCAAACAAATCAGAATGTAGCGCTGGGTACACATTGTTAACCCTTTAATGTGGACGGGACCGGATTCTATTACATTCGGCCATGTAGGCCCCGCTGGACTCTTGGGGCCACAGAATAATTTAGACAGAAATGTAGCTTGGGCTTTTGGGTAAAATTTACGATTAGAGGGATGGGTTGATTACGGCTGTAGAAATGGTTGGAATGATATTGCCATGCATAGAAATCGCAAAACTACCTACTAGACTATTATTCAATGTTATAGGTCTATTAGCATTCACTGATTTCGTGTCCTTTTTTATTGATTATAAGGAAACCTAAGTTGTTATTTCTAGAAGTTATTGATTAAAGAATTAAAAAATATAAAATTAATATTCGGAAATATCCATGAATAAACAGGAAGTGGTAAATGTGTTCTTAAATTATTTTAATAAGGAGACTAGCCATAGAAGTTATGGTCCCGATTGTTATTGACGTGACAAAATTGCGCTTAAATATATTACGTATACAAGTTAATTTGGCGTTTACATTTAAATTGGGCCGGTTTGAATTTCCAGGAAAAGTTCGCGCGTGAGTGACATCCTGCCTATTGTACTGAGTTCACTCTCTGACTTTACGCTGTGTATTGTGGTCAACCACTATTTCTGCCCGGGCCAAGCTTTATTAGGGACTCCTAATAAAGATAATTTATTCTGCACCCAGCTTATACGTTGATTTTTTGCGAGACGTTTAACGGTTAAGTGAATTTCTCTGTTGTACGGTTAAAGAGAAATGAGACATATAATTCTGATGTGCTTTTATGTTTTTATGTGTTTTGGAATGGGAAAAGTTATTTGCTGTGTGTGCCGCTTTGATGGGCAGATTCTGGTTAAAAGAATTTGGTGAGGGATGGTTCGTCGACATTTCAAATATGTTGAAATGGTAAAGTTTTTATTTTCAAACGTGCCCGGAAATGCTGACGTTTCAGTTCTCCATTTCTGGTTTCACAGTATTAAAAAGTATGTACCTATAGTTATGTAGTGTTTTGCGCAATATTGATAGTCGAAGTATTTTTAGTAGATAACCTAATAACTAAACTTTTTTTTATGACGTAGGTGCTGACTACGGTCTTATGCGAAGTTGATCCTGACTATGACGGCAGCAACATTGATGTGCCTTATGAAGGTGAAAAACGCTTGCATAAAAGATATTTCTTCAATGCAACCTATCCTATCCTATAATATCCACATCAACATTGAAATCAAAAATATCGTTTTCGTTCCCAACCTCGTTTCGTTCAATTCTACTCATTCACGTCCGGTAAATCTAACGTTTTTGTCACTCTCCGTAAAACTCTGAATTAGTTAAAATTTTTAGTTGGTATATTGTAAACCGAGGAAATAAGCTTCGTCATGCTGCGTCACATTGCTGAAAATTACTCATTTAGGAGAAAAAAATGTTCTAAAAGAAGAAACAACTTTAAATGAAAAAAAATTAATATCTCGTACTCCTAACACAGTACCAGAAGATAACATCAAAGTAAACCAGTTGGCATAGAGTTAAAATAAAGTGAGATATAAGACCCAAGCGTATTATACAGGATTTAAGGTAGCTTAGCTCTGTAGACATCAAAAACCTTGCTTAGCCAAAGAGCAGCGCTCTAATTCTCGAGTTCATTGTTCACTTTAAGAACCTATTTATATGATATTGAACAAGTTAATTCCCTTTACGATCGGATATCCAATAAAGGTTTACTTGGGAGCAATATATTTTGCCTGTCTCGGGATTTGCGGAGTTGTAAAATGAGGACGAACGTTCTTACCTATAAACTTTGTGCATCAAAGGTATCCTTTTTCTAGGAAACGTGGCTTTAGTTCATAGTGCGGCGTGAAGTTCGTGCGCTATTGCTGCTGTATGACTAAGTTCGCACTTTGAACTCATAGCAGTCGTAGAGAATCTGTAGTGAATGGTTCCAGGTAGAGATAAATCAAGGAATTTCACGCCCGGCATCCAATAGAATAGGCTTATTGGTAGCTAGGCATCATTTAAATAAAGTGGTATTTTCGTTCACGACAGAGTGGTTGGCACCAGACTGCGTGGATCATCCAGATCACACAGCTTTAGGCAGTGCATTGCTGGCAACAGCTCTAACAATGCTCCACGAGCACGAGCACGCCCTTTCATGATTGAAAGAACTATCAAAATAGGGTGACAATGAATGATCTATGTATGCAAAATACCTATATATGTGTAGTTGTAATGTATGCAATTATTTTTTTTGCTTTTTATTGATTATAGTACGGAACCCTTTGTGCGCGAGTCCGACTTGCACTTGGCCGATTTTTTTGCTTACGACCATTCTACGGTGCGTCTAATTCTATGAGAATAGCAGTTCTACTAAAAATGTTCAGCGTTATTAAAGTGCTTAGCCGACCGGCGGAGGTATTTAGTCGGTAGCCGATCGATGCCCACCATTATGCAGAACCCTTGTTTTACATACGGACGCCGGATAGTTCTGTTTGTTTCGGTTTCTGCAGAATCCAATTTATCTAAGAGGCTGTGTCTGCTGGTTGATATGGGATTGATAATAAGTAATTTGTTTTATTCTCACTGGTTTTAATGTGATAAGCCACAACGCGTGATAATGAGACATACTTGAAATTCTTTCCGAACACAAATTATTACACGTTTTAAAATGTGCAAATATGTTTTGGAAATTTTAATATCACCGTCCAATTTATTAGCCGTAGCATTGACTGCAACCCAACTAGACTACTTTCACTACCCACTGACAAAATCGGCATTTTGATCAATTTTCATTATCAATCCCCTTATTGTTTTTGAACGTCAAATATAAGTATTAAATTTGATAACCTTGCGTAGTTTTCGAACGTACAAATTATCGATAGTTTTGAGGGTAGTTTATACCTATTTGGTACGCTTAGATTTATTCATACAATCAGTGAGGGTAGTTTTTAATAGTATTACCGTTTGAATGTGCCGCGTACCCAACAGTTGTTAATCTACGCCGGAGCGGTGAATCACGCTTGCTAACGTTCATATCCAAACTCGACCTGACATGTCAAACTTGCATCCCTATCGCTAGTAAGGCTTCGTCGCTAGTGAGGTGCTGCGACAATAACAATCAAACCATTCAGGTGTGTGGAACATTGTAACTACGTTACATACTTTTACACGTGTCATACTTTTCAATAGTGGATGGCGCCATTCATATGAGGACTGGAGGTGAAAATCGGTGAGTAGACTTATCTACACTAATATTATAAAGAGGAAAACTTTGTTTGTTTGGTTGTAATGAATAGGCTCCAAAACTACTGAACCGATTTGAAAAATTTTTTCAATGTCGGGAAGCTATGCTATCCCCGGGTGACATAGGCTACCTTTTATCCCGTAAAAAGTAATGGTTCCCGCGGGATAGTAAGTAACGCGGGTGAAACCGCGAGGTGCTTCTAGTATATTATATATTCATAGCTTGCTAAGTTGGTTGCGTTGATTTCGGCATCATCAATTTCCCTAACACTTTTTCGGGCGAGCTAGCAGACTTTGTTGTACAATATAAATCTTTACTCGTCAACTGCTCGACGTAATCTTCTCGACTCTCCTCATCCAGCCTCTACCAACCGTTTTTCGCAAGCCGTCACTCCACCTGATTGCGTCCTACACTACGTTTCTTTAGACGTGGTCTCCACTCTAAAACTCGTCTACTGCGGCTGTCGGTTCTCCGAGAAATGTGATCGATCTACTGCCATTTTAGCTATCTAATCCTTTGAGCTATGCCCGTCACCTAAATGTAGAAATAATGAAAAGCCAAACCTTATAAAAAGTTTATAAGTAGTTTATATAGTTTCTAAGTTAGGTACTTACCTCTACGAACGCATGCACGGTATAAAGACCTATCGTAGCAATGAATACCTACCTGCTATCAAACCCAATAGTTTCCAGTTTACCAAAGTACATTATTGATTGATTTTCCGATGAATCCACGTGAAATCCGATAATGCCAGTCTTTCAATATGCCACCTTTGAAATGCTAAACTAATGGTATTGGGCGTTGTATATAGAGAGACAGCTTCGAGGAGAGTCCGGGTTCGGCAGATGGCTTAAATTATATGTTTTAATAGGCAATTAATAAGTTTAACTCGGTTTTAAGTCCGCTAGAAGTAGAGAATAATCCGAATGGTAACTCTCTTAATTTTTAACTAATCGATACCATGTATTTAATGTAACTAATAACGAATTCCCCGTGCGGATTTATCCGAGTTATATACACGTATACAAACAAATTTGAGAACGAAATTTAATTCCTCCCATCGTTCAGACAATCAATGCCTATTCACGTTTGCGAAGTGTTTATACAATGCGATGGAGTATCGCAAGGAAACGTTTAAATTAGGCTCCAATAACAAAATCTCAAGCGCGTCTTAGCACGGTCCGACTGCCTGAAGCGCTGTTTTTGTTTTACATAGATTATGATCCCTGACGAAAGTTAGGCAATGTATCCAGCGGCTCACAATTAGATGGGTGATCGCTTAGTGGGGTTTTAAAGTAATTTGCGGGGACATGCTTTTGGCATGAATCAACAACTGTCATCTATCATCAGAGAGATGTCAGAGGTCTTTGGATGGCCTAGCAGCCTCTGACACTAGAGGGAAATGCTGTGTATTATTCTACAGATATAACATATTATGCATATTGGCATGAAAATATCCTCAATATAATACTTAGAAATCTGTGTGTTATTGTATACGCATACGGTCACAATGAAAATAAAAACAACATTACGAGCATTTTGTTCATTCAAGATTTAGTGGTAAAGTTAACTATAATATTTATATTTCAATGGATTACTGCTTACATTGAGATTAATCGACCATTGCTCTATATAATATTGTAGTGGAGATTGATACTAAACAAACGTCGTGCAAAATGTTAAGCTACGTACAATCTCACAAGTAAATCTACAATCTTAAGCAGCGCTCAATATCCATCTAAATAAAAAACTAAACACAGGTGTGACTAACTTGCACTGGTGTTTGCCTATAACCAAATTACACTATGACCAAATTACGCTATGACCAAACTACACTAACCCATAAAAAATGGTTTAATTCCTATGTCGCATATCGGCCTAAATCGTATCGCGCCCTCTAAACACTCGCTAGCAATTGTTTCACAGAACAAAAGAGCGACACGCTCACAAATCGGATTTGTTTTGTTTATTTTTGATTAAACATCATTAGGGCAGAAGGTATTTTAATTATATCAAACGTATTTCGCGAAACAACGCGTCTTTTGGAAACAATAGCCTTATTTCAAGTCTTTCCTACTCAAGAATTACTCGTATATAGATTTGTAATGACATTTTATAATTTTAGATACTGGCTTCTGATATGTTTTACGTAAGTGTGAGACCGAAATAGATGTTGGAGTTTAGTAAAATAATCGAAGGATCAAGCTGATTGGTTGCTGAAAATATCGAGATGGATTCATCGCTGTGAGTCATCATAATATCTGTTCCCAGTATGGTGTCGTTAAAGCTCTGATAAGGGTAAAACATCTCGATATAAAGCCGTGATTTGTACCTTAAAAGCGACGCCGCAGAATTGGTACTTACCATCGGTGGCGGTTGCCAATCTATACTGTTCAAACGGCGCAATTCGTGGATACGTCTCTTAGCTGCGCTGGAATAAGTTACAAGACCAAGGCATAAAAACGCGCAGTTGCATTTCCCATTGTTTTTTAATAGCTCACTTTTGATAACTACCTCGCATAAAGGCATCACCGTCAAAATATCGGCACGAATATTTTATAAATGCGTAATTTTAGCTGGACTTACAAATGTCCGATGAACGTTACAGCGATAGCATGCCTGTCTGATGAACTTTATTATTTTATCTACGAGCGTAAAACAGATTATTTCATAGTGATATAATATGTAAATATGTTTTTGGATACTTATTCACGTATAAATAAATATATCTCCATAATAAGTATAAATACGGATTTATGTCTCTATTTCGCATTATATTAAAATTAACACGCCACGCCTTACTGATAATATGAATTAAAAACATTAGTTACGTACAAGTGCGTCGAGATTTTGCATAATCAAAGTATTTCGGGGTAACGTGATTCGAGTTTTCTAACTTCGACATTTTGTGATACAGTTGAAGGAGTTTCTCATCACTTGGACGGCGGGAGAAGCATCGCTATGCAGCGTACCCAAATCGTTACACATTTGTCCGAGTAACACCTCTATTTATTCTAGAAGAGTCCACTGACTACCTGCATCCAATCCGGAAGGTGTCTGGCGAAGCGTTCTAGTTCGTTTAGATCGTGCCAACAGAACTAAATAGTATAAAAGAAGTTCTTCGAACACTATATCTACCTACCTTCCTGCCATAAAACAAGAACGAACTATAATTCTGTAACATATAGACGATAGCTAAATGTTGCCTACGACTTCGTTCATGTGGACTTCCTTTTTTCGCGATGTAAAGTACCTCATATATCATATCTTTCTCCAAGATCTAATTTATCTTTGTACCAAAATTCATCGACATCGGCTCAGTCGTTTAGTCGTGATAAGGAAACATTCAGATCACTCTCGAATTTACAATTTTAATATGGATTTAAGATTTTACGGTGTTAGGTACTACATAAGTTTTAAACCAGAGTTGAAAAGATGTGTTTTTAAAGTTTTCTCCGCAAATCGACGTCTAACGCTCGCTTTTTCTAACCCAATAACAAATTCACAAGTAAAACAATTAGGAATGCCAAGATTGAGTAAGAAAACGCTAGTGATAGACGTCAATTTTCTGCAACGAAATTTTAGAATCAATTATTATTGTTTAACTCTGGTCTAAACGTTTGTGGTAAGACGTCTAGGGATTGAAAATACCTCATTACAACACTTGGGATAGGTATTTTTGATTATTCTCCACGCGGATGAAACTATGGAGCGCAACCAACGAAGTATTGTTAATTAAAATGTACGACTTAGGCCAATAATTAGATTCTCTACAAATAAATGCTCACAAACACCTAAATATTTAATGGCACCCGAACAAACAATTAGCGAAGCTAATGTTCCGACTATTTTCGGGTCATTACTAATTGCGTGAGAGTGGAACAAAGGGAAATAATTAAGGGTGTAGCCAATACGTTAGCCCTTCGACCTACATGGCTTGTACTGACGTTAATGTTCTTGAACTAAAATAAAGTATAGTATTGATTGTTTTATTTTATATTTCTAAATATAAAATCATCGATAAAATATATCAATTTAAGTATAATATACATACGAGTATAATAATTATAATCTTCGTTCGTTTAAATTACACACAAATTTATTTGTTTGCTTTTCCCCACCCTTACTAACATTTATAGATACTAGAAAATATATTATAGAGCGTGGTTTCGCTTATTGCAGTGCAGGGGTTTTTGTTAAATTAATAATTTATTAAGTAAAATAACATTTAGAGTTCACAAACACCACAGAATTCGTTCAAGCGAAATTATTCCCTCAGTTTATTTTCAAAACTTTGCATAACAAAATTACCTCCCTTCCATTTCATAGAAACTCTACAGCTACCTCTAACTGCAGAATCTAAGAGACCATCGTACTCTGCTCTCATCAATAATATTACATTTAGCTACCTACGAAAGTGGAGGGAGCAATTCAATTTACCAATTACCTTAGGTGGGGGAGCCCTTCAGTTGGAGAATGGAATGGAAGCAGTGCCTTAGCTTGAGTTTCCTCAGAACAAGGAAATACTATCTTCATCATCAGAAATCCTCGGGTGACAAACCGATCTCTGATACTTATAGAAAACGGCAATCAAAAAAATAAAAAAATTAGTAAAACACGGGAATGTCCAAGATATCATTAAGGCTCAAAGAGATGTGACGTCCACCAACATGCACTAGACCAGCATGGTTTATGACCAGTCTTCTTTCTCACAGCAAGCTAGCACCAGTGAGAACAATACTGGTGATGGTAAGTGGAAAACTGACATTGATACTTGGCACAATCTGATTGCTAGTGACTATCTGTCTCGAGTGAGTTACTGGCATTGTATGGTGCTGGAGTTTGCAGGCTACTCAAGCGACTCTCTGACTTGGATTCACGACTGCTATCCACCGATAACGACGGTTTTGTTCGCCATATAGGTAAAGTATACGTAAGCACTAAGATTTTGTGCCACTAAACGGTCACCCATCAAAAGGATGGTCAAACTTTGGATCCGTCAAACTATGCCAAGGAGCTTACACTACTGAACGTTACTCACTTTTTGTTACTATTATACTCCATTTCGTCAATCTCAAATCAAGTACCTAAGGTATATCGATTGTACAAAGCTTTAGTACTGTTTTAGATCTTACCTTAGTCCTTCTAACGTTATTAAGTAAGGAAGAATCGCGACCAGACTGCAAATATCGGCTATATTTTATTTACTATCTTCGCCTAGCGTCCTCGTCGGTTTTTTGCTGAATTTGGTACGTTCACTTCAAGCGTAAGACGTGCGATAGCCCGAAGATACCTCGTATTTTGTTTTATATAAAATCAAGAGGATCATAAATAGCAAGGACAAAATATCTTGGAATTTTATTTAGCGCCTACATTAAAGTTGCAAAATGTTTATGTATGGTTGTGTTTTACACCGCAAGGACTAGCTTGTTTCACTTTATCTTTGGATATTTAGGTTCATTAACGATTCCTGGAAAACCCTGGTAAGTTCTATCTTTGTAACGAAACTTTTAGTTAGTTTAGTTAAAATAGGTAAACCAAGTTTGTTTGCAAAATGAAAATTCATTAATTCACCGAAAGTATTGGTTAGTTAGTGGTGGTAAGGTAATGTCAAAAAATTCTAACAGAAAAATTGTAAGCCCTATATTATAATTAATAGCCTCATATAAATTTGTTGTAACAGATAATAATTATATAGTCGAATATAATTATCTGTTACAACAAATTAATACAAACGAAAGATTTTCTTTACATCCAACATCATGAGATAATTCGGTTGAATCAGCATCATATCGATCTACGAAGATCTCCAATCTCATTAACCGTCCAGTGATTATCTAAAAATATCTCCACCTCGATAATTCTCAACGGAACCCAACTTGGAAATAGGTTCAATAAAACGGAAACAAAATCCCTCGCGGGCTTAACGAAATATATAATTGTAATTAGAGTATATTTTATCTATTTCCTGATCGGAACATTCCCTAGGGCGTGGTGAGCTTTTATAACGAGAGTATAAGGGGGCGTATCGTTGTATCGTATCTTTACGACTCCATGTAAGTAATAGCTTGATACCGAAGTATCAGCATTGTTGATACGGGTTGTAAAATGATACGTGGGTATCGGGTACTTGTCTTGAATCTCAATTGTAAATTCACTCGGTGTTATTTCATGGGCTGATTGTTTTGAGGCAACATAGATAAATTTGTGGTAGGTACTTTGAGGCTGTTTAGCTAAACCCAAAAGTTTGGTCGCTTAATTATTTGTATTTGACTCGTTAAAATTTTCTCATATCGGTAGAGATTTATTATTAGAATATACCTACGTATCTTTTTATTTCTGGGTTAGTCTAAAACTCTTTTCTGGCTTTCTCCATGTAAAAAGTTGTCTGTCATGGCATAAGAAACGTAATAGGTAGGTAAAAATATTTGACAAACATGAAATATAAATTATGTTTCACATAATAGGTAAACCAAAATGCACGTGATATTCAACGTAATCCTAACCAATTTATCATTTTGTAACTGGTAAGCATTGTTAAACATTATTGTCCTTCACCGATAACAAAACACGCCGCCAATCTCACCTACACCCGCCACCCTTATCCCAAAAGAAAAACCTTTTCCCAGAGTTTTAACTAAACATTGTCCATCAATAAATTACCCGGTCAATTTTTTCCCGACCGGATAATCCCTTCCTTTCCTTGTCGGACACGGCCGCCGCGTCAACATGGCCGCGCCATTAAAACTGTTTGTTTAGGGCACGTTACACATTATTATGGTGTTATTTCTTGTTATCAGCCTCGCTAAATTGGATGTGTAGAGAGAAATTGTATTTTCACATTTTGCGGAACTATTTGATGGTAAACGGTTATGTTTAAACATAAAAAGGGTTGGTTACTCGCTAGATGAAGGACGTTGCTAGAAAACTGCTTTTTAGAACCTTCATTTATGAACTTCATTGGTATGTTCAAGCTTACAAAGGGCTTACCATGACGTCTTGCGATCTAATTGAGGCCTTAAACAGAATTGTTTGAAGATGTCACAGTAAGACGTCATGGTATGAATAAGTAGTAAAACTATTCTGTTCTGTCCTCAGGATCGCAATAAGACGTCATGGTAACGCCCCAGTTCCAGCTAAGATTCCGGTATCAAATAACCTTGACTATCCAAAATCACCCTACAGCTCTTTTCGTAGTGCCAACTATACATACAACTTTTAATTTCACATTGTAATAATTCCACAGAACCCACTCAAACATCGGTGACAGATTTTAAACGTTTGAATTACTGGATTTAAATGGAATCGAGGTCGTGCGGGTCGTACCACGTGATTGGATGCCATTGTTCTAGGATTATCCGCAAAATAGATAGGTGGTCCTCTGCAGGGTAGCTTAGCAGTTCAGCGTTTCAAATTAGTTTAACCTGCTAATTAGTATTTAAACGTGTCTAATTCGGCACAAACTAATATCAAAATATATCATTTTGACATACCTCAACGTTTCGGCCTTGTTACATCGACCGTGGTCACAAGAAGACTGAGTATCTACCTTAGTTTTATCTGAGTACTAAGTTTTACCTTTTCTAGGGATGTTCTACTGAAGACAATCATGATCGATAATGCTGCTGGTAGGTAACTTTAAAAACAAAACATTGTATGTGTACCTATCTACCGCGAATGGCTGGATTTGGTTTGTGTGCTTTTTTTTTTTTATATAATAGGTTTGCGTTTGACCACTATGCCACCTGATGTAAAGAGACGATGCGGCCTAAGATGGAAGCACCTTGTTCAATTGTGACAAAGTCTCCCAGGCTATAACTATGGGGAAATATAGATTCCGGCAAGGAGTTTCACTCTGCACGTACGTATAATGTATGTAGAAGCAAATCGCTTCTTGTATAGAGCGTGTAATATTTCACAATAGTACGGTCGGCATCAAAAGTAGCTTAACATGTTTTAGTTTCCAATTCCATTGTAGATACGCAAGATGTAATTGTATATTTTTAGGGTGTATATTAAATTTAAGATACGGAGATGTTAAGCTACTTTTGATGCCGACCGTACCTAACTACATTTCTGTAATAAGCATGTGGTAAGGCATATTATAGTAAGGCCGTTGGCGTTTATAAGAGACCACATCCACTTTCTAGGTTGGCAAAATGTACTTACCTACGTTACGACGTATACATTTTGCAAACCTAACAAATTATCCCTAAAAACCCAGTCATCTTTTATGACACAGAATACAGAAATATTAACAGGAGTCAAGTAAAAACACCAATTTGATTTCGGTAACGCAATCTACTTTGACCCTACTCTGTTACTGTCATGTCCAATCAAATGGCACCCGAGTCTTTACCACTTGCGCCACATAAATCTTATAGCTCAGTTAATAAAGCTCAATATCCAATGGCAGTTATGTGTCATTAAGCGAATCAGTTATATCTACAGTCAGAATTGGAAATGTGTCGGAAAACAAAGTAGTTTGTTTTGATAGGCAAGCCTATTTCAGAGTGGGATAGTTCAAGGAAAATGTGGGACTAAAAATATAATAAACAATATCATCATTCATTATCCATTCATTACGACTCGGTTGATCTTGAAGTGGTACGTAGGTATCTAGATAGATCTAAAATTGGAGGTTATCAGACGCACTGCTATATAATATCGATACCAACCGAACTATTTGCAAGTATCGGAAATGTTTTGATTCCAATGACGATGATGACCTGGTGGCTTACCATGAGGTCTTATTGCGATCCAATTGAGGACCTGAACAGAATTGTTTTACTGCTTATTCATACCATGACGTCTTGTTGTGACATCATGGCGCTCAATTTAGGTTTATTTTAAATCTAAAGGGATTGACGTGTACCTAAATGTTATAATATAGGGAAACGATTCTGTTTAGGTTCTCAATTGGATCGCAATAAGACGTAAAGCCCCTGATGTATTCGATAAATGTTGTTCATATTTTACAACTACTACTACTTACTACTAATTACTAGATAATATTACTACTTATGCAATAGATCGGGAATTAATTTATCGGATAACTGCTTCATAAGAGCCCAAAACTTTCCGATATTAAGAACATTCCTGCTGAATGTACGCTCTCTGATGCTATGCCATATATCAATAAAAAATCAATTAAATATCAAAAAATCATAGGACCAATAATTAAAAAAAACTTATCAACAGTTTGTAAGAAGGCTGAAGTAGACTTCGCCAGATATACTCGTATTTCATAATTATTTCAACCCTCGACCCCTATCCGTCGAACTCCTCAAACTTTAATCTCGTTAACAGTACCCGGGATTAATTAAAGGAATTGATCAATTTAAAATATCAGCCGTTATCAAGTGCCAATCCGGCCTTAGTAATTGCTTGGTTCTGATGACTTTTATGGAGCAATAAAAATCTACATAAAACTTCTCTACATAAGTGATTGGTGTTCTATGGCAGTTGGGACTGGATGTGTGTTTGTTTTTTGAAAGCTATATTTTATCTAGCCTTTTGGGACTTATATAGGACAATTGTTTTTAACAGTCCGAGCTCTGTAATCTAGCCTAAAAAGTTTGGAGCCGAGCTAAAACATTTGCGTGTAACATCAATCCTTAGTTTCAAATTAATAAAGCAAATGCGCCAACTCACTGTTACTAAAGTGGCCTTCAGGTTATATAAGAAGTTACATTACAGGGGTGGTTTAAGAAAAATTAACATTGAAATCACCAAAAACCGAACAACCAAACAAAAAACTGATAATTTTGTCTGGAGAACACAAATTCTGACGGTTCATCTAATTCACTATGAAAATTAGAACCGGATCGTCTCATTCCATGATTAATAAAAAGATGAAATCTTTCAGAAGACGAGTGAAGCCAGGGCAGTATACGTTACTCCCGATAAGGTGCCATTAAGAACTGCCATCGGCGGACGCTTCTTGTAATGTATTGGCGCATGTAATGCTCATTGCCTTACTGCTGCGGACGGAAGATCAATAACTGGGGGTTATATTGGTATACTAATAGTTTGGTTGTTTGTCCATTGAGGTATGACTAGCTTATAGCTGGTGTCAAAGTTTCTAAGGCCGCCCAAGCCCCTCTGACATGACTTAACGTGCACTTTGCAAAACATGCATTTCGCAACATGCAGTACAAAGTTTAAAAAAAAGTACACTTTAACATAACGTGGAGTTTTTATGACGATCACTTTTCAAAATAGACACTACTCAGAATGAGCACTTTGCATAATGTGCACATTCTGTAATTATTTTAGAAAAGGTAAATACTCTCAATGACAGCTACAATCTACATATCAATCGATAACAACTGGAATGGTTTGACAGGACGTCTGTTGGACCAAGTGATTAAAAAAGAACAACCTGCCCAGTGCAAGTCAGACTCGCACACGAAGGATTCTGTACCATTATCTATAAAAACGGCAAAAAAACACGTTTATTGTATGGGATCCCGTTTAAATATTTATTTTATTCTGTTTTTTATTTGTTGTTATAGCGGCAACAGATATACACCACCTGTTAAAATCTCAACTATCTAGCTATCATGGTTTATGAGATACAGCCTGGTGACAGACGGACAGACAGACGGACGGACAGCAGAGTCCGTCCTATAATAATAGGGTCCCGTTTTACCCTTTGGATACGGAACTCTGAAAAGGAAAAGCTATATACTGTT
Organism: Hylaea fasciaria; assembly: GCA_905147375.1. Lineage (NCBI taxonomy): Eukaryota > Metazoa > Arthropoda > Insecta > Lepidoptera > Geometridae > Hylaea > Hylaea fasciaria. Next base: position 1,412,017 of record LR990200.1, read on the forward strand.
ACAAACAAACTCTTTATCAGATGCCCTTACAAATAGGCCTACTGTAACAGTCATTAGTGTTGGTGCGATAGAAACACACGATTCGTCGACGTCCATCCGACGCATTTGTCCGAATAACGACCGCATCACTCGTACGAGTCGAATCACTCGAATAGATCATTGTCTGTAATTAGTGATCATATTCTAAGTCAAAGTTAAAGATTGACTGCCTGAATTTAGTACACATCATCATTTTCACCTATCTTCATCATCGCAGCCCATATCCGCCCGCTACAACTCTTTCTATGCAATAAGTCTTCCAATTAAAGTAACGTTTCATTTGATATTGATAAACAAAATTATCTTATTGAAAATACACGTAAGTACAACACATACCGTATCACAATAAACACAAAACAACGAAGCAACACACCAATGACATAATTTATCTTTTAATATCCAATAACAATAATTGTGTCAACATCAAAGATATTGCATTTAGAAAAATTTCGCGCCGGACTTAACTTCGACTTAACTCCAGACAAACAGACTCCAGTTATTCAAAACCAAACAGCAATTTCAATTTGTAATCAAAGTCGCCTCATTACGAGTCATATCACGGCAACGCTTCGATAATCGACACCCTTAGTTTGCAAAGGGCAATGATTAAACAAATTGTTTACCAATCCGGGGCATTCAGAGCACGTACCAGCTTTGATATTTAACCTTAAAGGGTGCATTGTCTTGAATTTATCATGAGTTTTATGTTTTGACGAAACTAGGGCACGGAGGCGGGTCCATAAGTTTTTAAAGTCACTCATGCCTCATTTCTGAACCCCAAGCACTGAATACTTATAATAATAAGAAGAAAGACACTCTAAATTAAAGGGAGATAGCGTGGTCTGGTGTGACATTAGAGCGTGTCGTCTCTCTCTTCCGTGGCTTTGAGTAGGCACCTTTTGAGTATAAAGTGTCCAACCTGGGCCGTTAGTTAATAACTTTGACCAACCAATAAGCTGTTGCCAAAATATAGTTGACTCTATCTCGCACTAAGCAAATTACAAAAACAGCAATAAAATTATCAAATTTTAGTGTTGATCAAAGTTAACAAGGGTTCAGAAAGCTAGCATCAATGAGTTTTCTGAATTATAGGATCTTTGATGAGGTAATACGACTAAGAAACAAAGTAACTGGGTTTCATTGCGTAGCAAGATGAAGCAGCAGTGGACCGGATATGTGTAAAAGAACTGATAACAGAGTAGACGAGTTCTATAGTGGATACCGCGGTTTAGGCATCTGTAGTATTGGGACACCCAGGAGAAGTGAACTGAGCTAGTGTGGCTCATCTTACTAGTCAAGTCAAAGTCAAAGTCAAAGCATATAATATTGTAAATCTCTATATATAAAAATTAATCCCTATTTCCCTTGGTCACGGCATCACGCGTGAACGGCTGGACCAATTTTGTTAATTCTTTTTTTGTTGTTTGTTATCGTTAGGAGAAGGTTATTATGAAAGAAAAATCATAGTCAAGTTAACACTTGGGTTCCAAGATAGTCCAACATAACTCTTGTAAGATGAAGTTAATTCCTTTTACGATTATATTAGAAGACCCGATATTCCTTACACAAAGAGTCCAATCCGGAGCACCCCTTTTGCATTCAATACGCACAGAATATTTTTGTTTTCGCCAAATGCAGTCCAATAATTCAAGTCGACGAAAAACCAAGTCGTTTCTGCACATTTACTACGCGCATTTGGACCACTTTATATTCGTAGCACCGACATTAGAAGGAAGTGGGAGGTTCCGCGCCGCTGTATATCTCGGACCACCGGATGTGATGCTTGAAATAGTTTGTTTTTGCCATATCTTAGGATATAGCACATTTTTAAATTGATGCCTTTCTCAAAGGCAAGATTCTTTACTTACAGAGGTATAACATCTTGACGACTCTATTCTGGAGTTCCCTATATCTCTGTAGAAATCTCTATTTCCAGGTAGGTCCTAAACAGGGAAGTGTACTTTATACAAATCAAACGTTTATCCACTTCAGGTTATTCTTTCTCCCAACTAGCTTTGGAGTGAAAAATAATTGATGAGGACAAAGTAAGGAAATTTTCTAAAACCTAGATCGTTTACCTCGTTGCACAAAGTTACTGAATTAACTCTTCTATAGGTATACTCTAGAACTGAAATCTACTTGATGGTAGCGGGCACTAATTATACCATTAATTATGTGGCTCTACGTCTACTCAACGGAGGAAATAGAATATTGAGCGATGGTGGTCGAACGGTAACTTCTGCGCTATGCAACCAAACGATACGGGTTCGATCCTCAGCTGCGCGCGTCGGTATCTGAAATTTGGTTTTGTATTTTGTTTTTGTTTTTTAGCTCAAACTTGTGTTTCATCGAGTGATAATGTGTAATATTGGTGAAATATTAATCATTGAGTGTGCGTTAACGTGCACGAGTGTGGGCAAATGATATAAGTAAACCCAAAAAACGTATCAGTTCGCATTTTCTTTAAAACTCCCAGGAAGTTTTAGTAAAGCATCCACTACTTTACTGAATCAAGACTATAACTGTAAATTGACTGATTTTGGTGACTTGATTGTGAAAATATGAAATATTCAAATTACTCTTACACTTGACACTGGCTAAATGCACAAACCGTGCGAAGCCAAATAAAAAGAAATAAAATAAACAAAACACATTTATAAACACCAAAAGAACACCACCCATCATATTAAATCATCACACAGCCAACAAACGCAGAAATATAAATGTAACACCGAGTCGCCCGAGGCGTATCATATCCAAGGGTCCTTTATAAAAGAATATCCCAAGTAAGACGATATTAGGACCCCCGTACATGCGTGCAGAATTTCTATTAGGTACCTAACAGGCCGATTTGCTTTATGTTCTAGCGTCGGGTACATAAGGGATGGTTTTCGGGCGAGCGTGTTCGCTATTTATCGCGGCAAAGGTCGAGGGTGGAAATGATTTCATGGGATGGCTTTAAAATATGGTTTGGACTGGAGTATGAATAAAATGAGTCCGTTCAGATGATTTATTCGGAGTACATTGTGTGGGTGTATTTTTTTAATGTAACGTTTTTATTTTATCGAAAAACGTCTACTGAAATTAAGTGTAGGTAAGGGTTTTGCAGTCACATAACTGTGTGTTTTGCTGTTTTTTATAGTAACTGCATTAGAATCATATTTCTTGATATTATTCATGGTTATGTAATATTATGTAGGCGCCTAAAATTAATACATATTTTTGTACGAAAAACATATTATGTCTTCGACTGGGCAGTCTGTCGTATAAATACAACAACAATTATTAGTAGAGGATTGATAATAATTTAGACTCATTTAACCTCAGTTTTCACCCTAATAAATAAAAATGTATGAGACTTTCCTTTTCATTCGTAGTATAATAAAGTATATTCATAGTGCATAGTATTCCATAACCAAAAATAACAGAATAATACAATGTTTGTTTACAATTAATTTCAGCAGTTGTTTAAAGCGAGTTTAGCCAATTGTCTTGCTCTACAAAACTATTGGCCCTGTATTTCCACCAGCGGCTTTCATCTTAGATCAGAGTGAGCCGCGGACACAGTACGAGATGAAAGGGATTGATCCGGACGCGTTAAGATGACGCGAATAGTATCACGTTACCTATTTACACAAATATATGTAATAATGGCTGTGAAAAATAATGACGCGAGGAAGGGGGACGGGAGGGAAGGCTTTTAGAGGTTTTTTTAACATCCAAAGCGACATTATCGCGGTCGATGCCACCTACTGCAATTCATTCGAAAAACGCAGCGGCGAGTCGATCCTATCAATCGAAAAACATCTCGATGGAGTGAGATGTTTATACACTCGATTGTTAAATTATGTTCTAAATACGATTCTTTGCTAGACGAAAATATTATATTTTGAAACGCATTGTTTTCGCAATTCGATTCACTGTTACTTGAATTCTACGCCACGAAGTCACAATTTACTTTATCACTGACCTCTGCCATTTAAGGTGATAGTCAACACAAATCAAACCGAATTTATAAGCGCGATAATTTAATCCAATGTGGCCTATTTATACCTTTTGCGATCACATCACTCGATCCGTGAAAAGTGTGCCGATGGTAATGCGAAATGAGAAATTCCAGTTTTCAATTAACCTGGTTTTTGGTGCCGTTCGTTTAATGTATGTGTCATGATGAATAATACTTAGATCTAGTACGTGAAGAACACCTATTTTGTTTTTCTGACTCAGAGCAAGGATGTCGTTAAGCGTCTTGCACGGTGTAGGCTTTAAATTTAGGTTAGACTTCACCTACAGAACTTATTGGTAACATTAAAATTAAATTAAATCTATAAAGAAGATATATATTTTTTTAATTTATTCTCTTTCTGTATTTCAAATAAGACTTAATTTGAGCTGTAGATGGGTATACAGATCAGTTTTTGTTCTACAATTAAAGTAACAAATTATTAAGGATCTAGAGAGAGAGAAAGAGAAGTATAAAATAATGAAGAAAAAAATACGAAAATGAATAACATATCCTGAAAACATTTTAGGTGAAATACCCGTGATGCTATCTTCTCTAACAGGCGCAATTCCGAACCACCGGCGGAGTCATAAAGGTGTTTCCTATTCGTGTGCGAGATTCAGCTATAAATCAGAAAAAAGAACATTATTTTTCAAATTCGTAGCACCTCTACATGGGCATCGTTTATTTAGTTAATTGATAAATTAAACTGCACCTACCACATTTCAATTTATTTTTATTCTTAGTTCAGAATCAAAAGTCTGACTTATAAAAGTGCATACAAACATAATGTCCGTCATTACATTAGCTGTCAACATAATTAAATACAGATCGTCATTGCAACTTCACAAAACTCTAACAAAGGGAACATGTCTCCATCTTAACTAACAAAATTTGTGATAAAAATAATTTGTATAATTGAAAAATACAAAATAAAATGGAGCAGTCCTCAACAGTATTCAGGCTACACCGCCTAACAAGATTATTCTGATTCGCGACGCAATAAACCCGTTACCTAGCCGCGAGTCCGCTCACGTCTATGTAAAGTCGAAGACGCCCGCGATCGTAAAGTTATTACTGCTCCGTCAATGGCCGGGGAATACTGCGCTGTTTGTCGGGTCCTAGCGTCGTGTCATGCTGGCAACCCTAGATTTTCAAAGTACATTTCTTTAGCACTTATATACCAATTTCCTAGTGCACTATAGTTTTCGCCTGGTAGCTAATCTCAAGTAGAAAATCTGTCGCTACGCAGTGTACAGAGGTCTTGGTGACGAGACCCACTCCGTGAAAAGCGAATGACTTCGTACAGGCTGACTCTGGCTGAGTAGTTCGTTCACTCAACGCATCGTAATCAAGGAATTAATATCATCTACTGATAGATCCGTGATGATCCCGACATGTGTCTTTCTTCTTTATCTATCCGTCATCACCTCTCACCATCCTTGGCACAGTACATGACACTCAACCTATATAGTCCTGAAGTTTCTCTGACCATCACAGACAGTTAACTTGCACCTATATGAACAACTCGTTGCACCTAAAATTCAGTTTCAGCACTAACTAAATTTCACGGACGGACGGACGCCGACGCTGCGGTAATGGTCGGCGTTGAGTTAGCTACTAGCTAGAGACTGAACAATCTGGATTGAGATGTTGATTATTATTCATTATATTTAGTCAACCTTAGCGTCAAGCGCATATAAATTATGCAGTATCTTGTTTGCAAGTTAGCAAGAGTTTAGGACAGCAGCTGGCGAACAACATGGCTAAACAGTATAAACACATTAGTAGTGTTCAAAACTGCTATGTGGGAGTAGCGTGCTACAGACTATTAAATAATATTTTTAGCGCGCTATTTGATACGTTTTCGTTATAACGAACTAAACTGCAGGCGTGGAACAAGCGCGGTCGGTGACTGTTCGTAGCGCGCTACGCGGTAGCACTCGCTACACGTACGTAACACGCGATGACTCTGCTTCGCCTGTCGGCTACGCTAGGCGCTATCGGCGCTTCGGCGCTACTCGATGCTATCAGCGCTCTCTTTGCTTCTCTCTTTTTTTTTTAACGTAGCCCCACACTAGGATTGCTCCTGTATCGTGGGTACCGCTTACAGACATATAGTTTCACAATCATACACATCACACCCAGACCAGAAACAAATATTTGTGGATCGCACAAATATTTGTCCCAGGCGGGAATCGAACCCGCAACCCCTAGCGCAGCAGTCCGATTGTTCAGCCACTACGCTAAACGAGCTATCGTTCGTTATTCGCGGCTTAGCGCGCATAGTTTAACTGGATAGTGGATACGAAGGTGGATTGGATATAGTTATAGCATGAAATGAGAGCCACCACAGCACGCGCTGATCTGATATAGCGGCGCTATCGTTGACGCTATGTCTTTACTAAGACCAGTAATTTCCTTCGTAGTCAATTTCAATTACTCACTTGTTGTCCAAACACAGTAATAATGTATCAATAGTCGAGTAAAATCGGTTTCAATTGAAATTGATTGCATTATCAGTATAGTAGCCCCATAAATCTGTTAACTAAAAATAGGTACGTCTCTATATTTTTTTATTTTGTCTACTTGCTTTATTTATACTTAATCTTCATTAAGTTCCTAATTAGTTAGAGTACTAACATTTGATTAACTGGTAAAATTGTAGACCGTTTAGCCATAAAATATACTATAGAGTTAAGCTAAATCGAAGAATGTGTTGCGTGACCAAAATGTTGGTGATAATTCGACTCATCGAGATGAGATTGAGGTCAAGTTCTAGTCTTTAAACTATACATAACAATAAATAAACCAATTAAATTGTCGAATGCCGCCAATATGCTAAATGCCACCAACTGTGAGAATAAAACATTTTGGCTACTTAGTAGATTGCCCAACCGTTTGATTCAGTAGTAATTAATTTTATAAAAAATGGTTAACGCTTTTTCAAACCACCCAGTGACTAAATGACAATACCACTGGCACGTTATAAAGACACATTATGTAAAGAAACGATCTTCGCAGAACTGACCGAGCCTTCGCATCTGAAGGAACCCTTACCATATTGTTATCTTATCCCAATCATGAGTATACACGATACCCTTACACCGCTGGAATATTTCATGAGACCCTTGAAAGGCACAAAAAACTATGCCTCCATGCAATATAAATTATTTCAAATTATGTCATAAAAATGTATGAGATTTACAACATTATTGTCAAACAGTATCGATGACGCAGCTTTGGGACGGTCGGCGCGCGACGCCGACGGAATAGAGATCGGTGCTTACAAACGGACTTTCTGAATGCTTTGGGATTTGTAAAACGTAATAATTACACTGTGAGGAACATTATCTATACATATAATAAAAATTTAACGGATCGATGTCTGTAAGTACATAGAAGATATTATATGAGAAACAATATAGTTGGGACCTTTATCATCGCAAATAGCAGCCAAAACAATGATTCTTAGAATTGTTTTCTGTTTGTCTGTGCGTTTGTGCACGCTTATCACCGAAACGGCTTATCCCATTTAGATGCGGTTTTGACTAATATATTGTGGTAAGCTTCACTTAACATTTTGTGTTTGTTTCATGTCAATCGATTCATAAATAAAAAACTTAGGCCAACCTTTCAAATAGCTATAGGTGTTGTAACGCGGGAGAAGCCGCTGGCGTAGCTAGTTATTAAATACTATCATCAGATTTATTTTCAGGGTTTATCAGACTACTAAAAAGCCTCTGACCTGGGTAGCAACTGCTATCAATCGAGAAATTTTGACGACCTCGGTGGCGCGACGGCCGAAGGTCCGCCTGCGACGCAGGAGGTTGCGGGTTCGATTCCCGCCCCGGGACAAATGTTTGTACGATCTGCAGATATTTGTTCAGGGCGTTCTGGATGTTTTCTATGTATAATAAAAAATATCTATGTAGGATGGGTTTATGAACGAAGCGTGGAATGGAACGTGATTGTGCGAATGAAAGGTAATTAGCGAAGAGAGAGAGAGAAAGGAGACGAAAGGAAAGATGGCGGAAGACGTATAAGAGTAAAGACGTGTATGCGGACTAAAATTGTAAATAAATTATTATAAGACGGTGTTTGTGATCCAGATCCTTAAAATATAAATATAATAGTGACCAGCTGGAAGAATTTTATTTCGAAACCCCGCTGGCTCCACATTTGGGGGCTCGTCCGGGATCTGGAAAAAAAAAAAAACAAAAGAAAGACGAAAGACGCAAAGACGACATTTTTTACATTTTCACTGAAGACGACACAAGAGAAAAATGGCGATGGCGACAAGAAGCACGACGAAAAATGAAGCAGCAGCGGCAAGCAGCTCAAGTTGCGCTATGACGATGGCGATGACGGAGACAACGAAGTTCAGCGGCGAAGACCACACATACTCTTCGGCGAAGTGGGCGCAAGATATTGAAGACAACGCGGAGGTATTTGGGTGGACAGCACAGCAGAAATTGATTATAGCCCGCAGATCAATTACGGGAACAGCGGAGTTATGGTTGAGATCAGAGAAAATATTTAAGACATTTGAAGAGCTGAAGGCGGCAGTACGTAAGGAATTTCCAGAAGAAGTTAATAGCAAGGAGATGCATGAACTGATGGCAGCAAGAAAGAAACAGAAAGAAGAAACCTACTATCAGTACATGTTAACGCTCAAAGAAATGGGAAAACGTGCCAAATTTCCCGATCATATCACCATTCAGTACATCATAGACGGAATTTCTGACGTGGAAAACAATAAGGCCATTTTGTACGGAGTGTCAACGTATGCGGAGCTGAAAGAAAAGTTGAGCTATTACGAGACGATAAAAAAGAAATCTACGAGAAACGAGGTAGTAAGAAGACCAGCTATAGTCCCAGCACCAGTGTTCAGTCGGCGGCGTTGCTATAACTGTGGGGAAGGAAGCCATAAGGCAAGTTCATGTCCAAACGGCCTGAAATGTTTCAAATGTAACCAATTCGGCCATATTGGACCAGCATGCAAGACGGACATTACCGAAGAAGCCCGAAGCCCGAAGCAGTACGGTGCAGTGGCGCCACCAGCGGTCGTTCTCAGGCAAACTACACATCAAGGTCAAGATTACCACCAATCAAGAAGACGCACCGCCATGTTTGGATCAACGACCAACCAGGAGATTTGTACAAGCGGCCATGACAGAAACTACACGACGGATGTCAAAAACGACGATGTCATGCAGGTGTCAAACGACTTAGATGTAAACAAACGGAAGAAATCGAATAGAGCCATGAAACAAGTTTATTTGTGCAATAAAACTATCGACGCGCTAATTGATACGGGTAGCGATGTAAATCTGATATCGGAAGACCTAAGTGAACAGTTGCTTATGCCGAGGAACGACGACAAAACGATTTTATCCGGTTTGGGACTGGCAGAAGTAAGATCGCGTGGGAAAGTGTCGGCAACTATTTGTATTGATGGACAGAGTTACATTAATGTAGTGTTTCACGTAGTACCTAACCAATGTATGCCGTATGATTTGATACTAGGACAGGAATTTTTAAAAGGTGTTGTAATGTTAATGCGTGAAGGTTCAGTGCTCATAGTGTCGAAAGAAGACGAATGGTTGACGCGAGTGAATTGTTGCGTGAGCGATGTTGATGTTGCAGGTCACATCTCTAACGTGGAAATCAAGGAAGAAGTACAGCGTCTGGTTGAAAATTACAAGCCGGAGCAGACGAAGGAAGCGCCGATAAAGATGAAGATTGTGCTAAAAGACGACATCCCAGTAGCTCAGCGACCTAGGAGACTTTCACTTATGGAGCAAAAGGTGGTAGAAGATCAGGTGGAGGAGTGGTTACAAAAAGGGATAGTGCAGGTGAGTTTTTCAGAATATTCTAGTCCGTTAGTATTGGTGAAAAAGAAGGATAATACCACAAGGGTGTGTGTTGACTATAGACAACTGAACAAAAAGATAGTTAAAGATGAGTTTCCACTGCCGATCATTGACGACTTGATTGACAAGCTGAAAGATGCGAAGATATTCAGTGTGCTAGACCTGAAAAATGGGTTTTTCTATTTGAAGATAAGTGAAGAGTCTGTACCCTATACATCTTTCGTCACTCATCACGGACAGTTCGAATTTCTGCGTGCGCCATTCGGTCTGGCAGTGTCACCGAAGTGTTTTATGAGGTTGGTGACTATAATTTTCAGAGAACTGATTGCGAAGGGTATCATGTGCATGTTTGTTGATGACATTATCATACCAGCCAGTACGGAGATTCAGGCTTTGGAAAGGCTTGCCCAGGTGTTAGAAGTAGCTTCACAGAATGGTCTTGAAGTAAATTGGAAGAAAGTGAAGCTGATAAGGCGTGAGATTGAATATCTAGGTCATCATATCCAGGATGGTGAGGTACGACCCAGTCCTGATAAAGTCGATGCAGTTGCTAGATATCCTGAACCAAAGAGTACTAAGCAAGTCATGAGTTTCATTGGTTTAACATCTTATTTCAGGAAATACATCAAAGATTATGCGAAGATTGCTAAGCCGTTGACCGATCTACTAAAGAAGGGAGTTGCTTTTACGTTCAGCGAAGATGAACGACGTGCCTTCAACATTTTGAAGCTAAAGTTGACAAGCGATCCAGTATTAAAGATATACAACCACAGATTGCCGACAGAGCTGCACACAGACGCATCCAGTCAGGCTCTAGCTGCGATATTACTGCAGTTACACCCAGATGGTGAGTTACACCCAGTACATTACATGAGTCACAAGACGTCCGAAGCTGAAAGTAAATACTCAAGTTATGAACTGGAAGCACTCGCTATAGTGGAAGGAGTGAAGAAATTTCGACATTACCTGTATGGAATACACTTTAAGATAGTGACAGACTGCCAAGCATTTGAGCTAACCCTGAAAAAGAAAGACTTGACTCCGAAGGTGGCAAGATGGGTATTTATGCTAGACGAGTATGATTATGAGATTGAGCATAGACCAGGAGTAAGGATGCAACATACAGATGCTCTCAGCAGAAACCCATGGGTAGCCGCAGTGGTGAGTCTACACGACGACATAAAGAAAGCTCAAGAGACGGACGACGAGCTCAATGCAATAAGGGAGCTTATTTCAAACAACAACCAGTATCGAGATTTCTGGATGGATAATGGAATCCTGTACAAAGGTGAGGAGAAACAAATGGTAATTCCCAAGATCATGGAGAAGGAGATTATAAAGAGAGTGCACCAGAATGGTCACTTCTCAGCAAGGAAGATGAAAGAAGCCATAGGGAAAGATTACTATATACGAAACATGGATAAACGAATTGAAGAAGTACTACTAAGTTGTATACCATGTTTGCTAGCTACAAAGAAAGAAGGAAAGCAAGAGGGCTACTTGTACCCAATAGAGAAGGAGGGAATTCCACTGCATACTTTGCATTTAGATCACGTAGGACCGCTGACAGAAACAAGAAAGCAGTACAACTACATACTTACCATGATAGACGCATTTACAAAGTTTGTATGGTTGTTCCCAACAAGGTCTACTTCAAGTGAAGAAGTATTGAATAAGCTCAAGCTACACCAGCAGACGTTTGGAAATCCTAATCGAATTTTAACAGACAGAGGAACCGCATTCACGAGTAGTAGCTTTGAAGATTATTGCAAAGAAGAGGAGATACAACATGTCAGAATAACAACAGGTGTGCCCCGAGGTAATGGGCAGGTGGAGAGAGTACATCGCATGTTAATTCCGATGTTAACCAAGCTGTGCATAGAAGACAATTCCCTGTGGTACAAGCATGTAAGCCGTGTCCAGAGGGCTATAAACAGCACCTATCAGAGAGCTATAGATACTACACCATTCCAACTACTAACTAGTACGAAAATGAAGAATAAGGAAGACATGGAAGTTGTCAATTTATTACAGCAGGAAGCTAGTTTGCAGTATGATGAGGATAGAGAAAAATTGAGATTAAATGCTAAAAAACAGATTCAGAAGGTACAGGAAGAGAACAAGTCTACTTACAATAAGAAGAGGAAGCCTGCTTCGACATATGAAATTAATGATTTGGTAGCCATAAAGAGAACGCAATTCGGTCCAGGTCTGAAATTAAAGCCTAAGTTTTTGGGACCCTATAGAATTACAAAAGTAAAGAGGAATGATCGGTATGAGGTGGAGAAGGTTGACCCCACATCTGAAGGGCCGAACCGCACCTCGACCTCAGTAGATCACATGAAAAGGTGGCCATTTAGTGATGAGTAAGGTGAGTAAGATGATTGAGTGAGTGTAAAGAAGATGGATGTTTGTATGAGTTGTTGTTATATAGGTGTTAAGTGTGTGTAGGTGAGGTCTAGAGCTTTCACGCAACCTAACAACAACACCTATGCCTAAAGATTGTTTTTAATACTTTTTTATATAAGCCAATACCTAAGTTGTGTAAGATGTACCTTAAAGATGTTCTGTTTTTGTAAGTTTATGTTTAAATTAATGTTTATGCTAAGAAGGTCATTATTAAAGAAGTGTAAAACTATGTACCTAACTGTGCCTAGAAATAAGAAGTTAATTTTAGTTGGTTTATTATTAAGATTGTAAGGTTGATCTGGAAGATGGAACATGATGATGCATGGACGGATGGAATGTAACAATGTCGGATAGAATATACAATGATGACGTGTAGATTATGGTGATGAAGGTGATGATGAATGAATATTATGAACTCAAGGGTGAAAGGATGGTGGGGAGCGTATGATGAAGCATATCTGAGGGCAGATATGAAGGAGGATGGCCGAATGTAGGATGGGTTTATGAACGAAGCGTGGAATGGAACGTGATTGTGCGAATGAAAGGTAATTAGCGAAGAGAGAGAGAGAAAGGAGACGAAAGGAAAGATGGCGGAAGACGTATAAGAGTAAAGACGTGTATGCGGACTAAAATTGTAAATAAATTATTATAAGACGGTGTTTGTGATCCAGATCCTTAAAATATAAATATAATAGTGACCAGCTGGAAGAATTTTATTTCGAAACCCCGCTGGCTCCACATCTATATATGTAGTGTATTGTATTATGTATATCAATTGTCTAGTACCCATAACACAAGCTCTGCTTACTTTGGGGCTACTCGTAGATAATGCTGTGTGAATTGTCCTGCATTATTTATTATTATTATTTATTATTATATAAATATGACCAACGGCTTTACACGTGCAAAGCAAACGGAAACGTGATAGTCATAGGTAATTAGGGCAATTTCTTAAGTCATAATTGTATGTCTCTTAGCTAAATCAAAGACGCTGTTATAACACAAAAAGTTAATAGTGTTAAAGTTGATTTGATTTAATTATTTGGAAAAATGAGCCATTTCAAGAATAAGTCTTTGTATATGTAGGTCGTTATGCCTAATTAGCCTAAATTGCTAGACGAGGATATTAGGCGAACAGGACCGTTTAAGAATTAGTCATTCCGCGAATGAGTTATTTTTTCGTTTTGTTAATATATTTATTCATCTACGAAACCGTTAAAACAGAGTTCGCTCACACCATTTTAAGAATATAATTAATACTGATCTACGATAATCATATCAGATACTTAGTTAATACATAGCAAAATATCAGTTATTTTAGTCATGTGGAGATAAATCTTAACCAAACATTAAACAGCTCCAGGCTTTTTAGCAAAGGGGGTAACAACGTCACTTCTGAATTCAGATCTATATCAACATAACACACAGTGTAAACAGGGTTACCCAAAAAGGGTACGCAGTCCCACAACTTGGCGCATAATTTTCATGCGTTTGCATAATATTTATAACTAGGCCTGTATCAATAGTATCCATTCTGTTTGAGGGCGTCATATGAATATAAATTGTATTTAGGGAGTTTGGTTACAGTTTCACAGATTTTTTGTATGTATAACCTTTCTGTTTTGCAATTATCAAGTATGCAAGTATCCAAGTATTAGCACTCACAAATATCTGTCACTAAATCCCTATTGGGTTGTTGGAGCCAGTCCTATTCTATTCCTGAGCATGCTTACGACATTCGATCACGTTGTCACTTAAGACCAGGTGAGATAGTGGTCGAATGCTAAATTATAAAGTATTATAAAAAAAAGTATGTAGGTTAAGACCGGTGGCCGTCGAACAGATTCCAGACGAGACTGGGCCAGGAGAAGGCTAGCATCCCAGCAGTGGGAATAAGGTTATTTTTGATGGTACTGAGTAGTGGGATGACTTGTTTCTGATAGAAAGGGTCAAGCCAGCGCTGCAACAGTTGCTGAAATCAAGAACTTTGTATTATAAAAGCTTCCGCGGAATTGCATGGCGTTTTTCACCCTGAGTCATTGGTTCTGAAGTGTCATAGGATGCTTGGTAATTTTTTAATGGTTGCACACTATGCGGGCTAAACTGTGTCACTTCCAAAGGGAGTCTTGCTATCCCTAAAAGAAGTTACCACAATTTCGGATAGGACCATTACACGAGTACTTGTGCCTAAAGGATCTCATTACTGGTAATATAGATTAACTAAGTGAATGATGATGAACGATGAATTAAGTGAAACAGAACCAAACGATAACTGTGCAACAGTAGATAGCATACTAAATTAAGCTCGCGCTTTTTTGTTTCCAAAATAATCCCATAGAAGCACTACAGAATAATTTTCATCCGATTCTCTGATGAAAAAATTTTCCCTCTGTGCATCCGCTCCGCATTTTGTTCCCAAAGCTAGGGTATTAATAGGTATTCTGTGGCCAAAGCCCAAAACTAGTTTCGCAAAACCCATCAATGTTGCAGTAAAAGCGCATAAAACTTGCTCCATCGACTCATAAACCACTTTCAGCGCCTAAATTCAATCTGCCATCATAACTGTGAGGAATTGTCTAGCTTTTAGCGCAGAACTGAATTCGCCGGCCAGCGGGGAAACTTAGAACCCGACTAGTGGGGTAACTCTAAGGGGTAACTTTGTTCCACTTCCGAGCTGCAGATGGTCAGCCTGGTAAATTCGTCCGTCTAATATTGTTGAATGTTTGAACAATTAGCGTGATAGTAAATAATAGCTTTTTTTTAGTATTGTAGCCAGGTATTTCTCGACAACAGCGCGCATAGTTTCGCATTACTATACTCTACGAATTTTATTTCCATAAATTATCAACAACAAAATGAAACTGAAAAAATTGAATGGTTTCGAGAAA
This sequence comes from Hylaea fasciaria, assembly GCA_905147375.1. NCBI lineage: Eukaryota > Metazoa > Arthropoda > Insecta > Lepidoptera > Geometridae > Hylaea > Hylaea fasciaria. Next base: position 1,427,232 of record LR990200.1, read on the forward strand.
AGGATAGTGCGAATGTGTTTATGTTTTCTCGACTTGTGGTCATCATACTTAGGTAGGTACGTTTTACACCAGCATAATGTTGTAAATACTATCATGGTTTTTAAACTTTCGCGAACAGAAAACATATTACCTAACTAGCTAAAAACGGGTCTAATTCGCGCACATTATGGTGTTTTTTTTTATTTAATGATGAGTATTTTTCACTATACATAAGAGATTCAGCTTATCTGCTACACAGAACAGCCGGACCACCCGAATGACGTCGCTAAGCAGTTACCACATAGTAAAAATGTTAAATAAAGTTGTTTTTTGACATTTCAGATCAAAAAACTAGTTTGATCTAAGTATGTTATATTCAACTTAACAATACTCAAAGAAAATGGTTCAACACAAACTCAAGATAAGAAACATAATCCACATTTCAAAGCATCCATCATTTGTATTCGTAGAAAAGTAATAAGCGATCAAACGGTCTGTGCTGCTTCACTGAAAGTTCAAAGTTCTATGCAGTATCCTGTCTACAGCCGCGAAGGCGTTCAACTTATAATTAAGTGCTGGAATCGCCCACTTCGCAACTAAAAGTCACTCAGCCACGCTCGAGTCAATCTAAATAGTTGTGAGTCTGGCTTAACTGGAATATTGTTGCACTTACATAGTTTCGTTAAAAGTGTTTACATTTTATGAACCACATTACGGGGTATTTTTGACTGATTTTGAATGTATGATGATCTCCAAAAAGAGTGTCATGATGTTTTTAACTCTCAAAATTGTATTAGGTATGAGTCTTAAAAATTGCTATGAATGAGTCTTGATGAAATGATGCAAAAAGGTGTATGAGTCTACCAAATAATTCATCTTTGTAATCTTTGTAACTTTGTAATCTTTTTAAAGTTCTTTTTAAAAATATAGTAATATGAGAGTACAAAGTAGCTAATCTATAATTGCTTAAATTTCAAAATAACAATTTTTATCTACATCTTCTGCATTTTGTCATTTATGTCAAAATCCAACATTTTTGTATCGTCTATTTTCGCATTTTCATACCCTTAGGTAGCACGTTTCTGATAAACAATTTCAATTTGCACCGTAAAATTGATTTTCACATTCCAATAAGCATTTGAAAATCAATCCCTGAGAAAGTCCAATATTAAATACTTACGAGTACATTGGCACTTTGAAGCTAAATATTGAGCAAATTTCGCGTCGGTAAGGTGTTAAGAATGCAAATTGTGTTTACTTGGGGAATGTGCTCAAGTGACTGTCAATATTGAGGGAATTCCGACGTCCTATTATCTAGTCCGTTTCGGACAATAAATCTTTGGAAATTCTATAAGACAAGTCTATTGATTTTTGGAAATAGCGGATTGAGAAAAGTCTGGAGGCTCGAATTTCTTATATTTGTAAAAGTTTATATAATATACGTGTGTTGTTACCACTGAATCCACTGACGTCGCATAAATAACAAGTGTTTTGGTTACAAAACTTGGATTATAATATTAATATTAAACACTGCCGAAGTTGTGGTCATCTTTCCACAGAAAACAAAAATACAATTATGTCGGCTACAGAAGCCAGACAAAAAGAGTTGAGATCTAGCGCTTGCGAAATCAAATACAATTTTTAATATTCCTATGAATGTAGTTCATTTTAATGTGATAGAAACATCAAAGCTTAAATTTAAACATGCTCATAAATTAGATCTTAGCTGGCTTTCAAAATAATGAAGAACATTTAGCCACTTCTCAAGCACAAGAGCTGTAGTAGAGTTTGAAAAATTCGATTTAAGGATTCCCTTGACCTCAACCGTCTTCTAGAATACTGAAGAAATAAAAGCCTCAAGAATAGAGTAATCCTAGAACATGTGCCACGAATGGGCAGCTAGATAAGGTGCCTAATTTATTGCGCTTCAATACCTAGATACATTGATCCAGAGTTGCTGGAGGAGGCAGTATATATACGAAGGTTTACTTTTCTGGAGTGACCAACCATAAAACATATTGTATTTTTGATATTATTATATCAGCTTGCACCTCGTAGTTTCACTGACGATTTTTTTTTCAGTAACTCTAAAGAACTCGGCATTTTCCTGGGATAAAACATTATTATTCGTTTTAGAATCAGTTTAGTTTTTGAATAATATCTCCCACAAATTCGTATATCTGGGAAATATAATATTATGGAAACAAAAGTAAAGCCGCACCATCCTTTTCTCGAAGCAATTCATTATTCATTCTCCAGAAGTCTGAATAAACTTCACTTGCAAAGGTAAACTAAGTGTAGATGTACATACAGAAGAGGAACTTGATCCAAATTCCGTCTAAGTATAAAATATGATATTTTCCTAGAAACGAATCCAGATTCTTTCTATCGATGTTTGAAGCTTTTCTCGAAGGCGCCAGCAGATGTCGAGAATTTAGTTTCGTGATCGTGTATTCTTTCAAAAGTTATTTCGTGAGAGACACGTCTGCGACCGAACATATTTATACGCCACTTGAGATTCTATTGATCATACCCTAACGTATTGTGAGAGCTTTTGAAAAGAGGTTATTTTAGACCTCTCGTCTGGTCTCAAGCTGAATTTTTTTACTAGCCGTCACGATTATCCCACATGAACCGTTGATTTTAGCGGGATATAAAGCATAATTATTTTCTATTCCAGGGACCTAAATTACGAAATTTCATCATAATCCGTTCTACAGGTTGCGGCGTGAAGATAGGATAATCACACACATATACACACAACCTTCTACATTTATAATATTAGCAGGATTATTAGACTTATTTGTTCATATTTAATTATAATATCTCCATGTAAGATAGACGTACCCTGACACTAAGGTTAGAAATATATATTTAATATGTTCAAAAGATATATATAATAATAAATGTGTAATGTGATCTAAAGCATTGTTAATTAGGTACACTCGTTAAATATTTGAAAAGTATTAATTTTGGCTTGCGGGTTTTTCTCTTATGCATACTCCGGAGCCAGTGGTAGAGTTAGAAACTTTCGCAACTTTGATGCCCTTGTGTAGATATTTAAATTAGATTTTTGATTAACCTTGACAAAGTACATATTGAAATAGAAAAACAAATTAATACACTTTCACTTATTTCACTTTCACACTTAGGCACGAATGTAACTCTTTTCAGGGTTAGTGAGTCAATTGTTAGGGTTTTTCAGGGTCTTTTCAGGGTTAGTGAGTGCTTTCCAGACCATATCAGTCACTTTACTCGTATATACTTACCAGACAACTTATGAAAATACCACTCAACTTTACATTCACTCACAAAATACACTCACAATAAGTATGTATCTTAGCTCATAGATAATGCAACATAAATAAATAGAAAACTCGACTTCATTTTCAACGCCTTTAGAATTACCATCAGCTAAGTAACCTCTGATCCGATATCAAAGAAACCCCACTTAAGTGAAATGAGAGTAAAGCAACTAGCAATTAAATTCTAAGAAAGTTATCTCAACTAACCAGTTTATCTCACAACTTCGCGGGTGAAAAAAAGGTTAGGGAGATAAAAGTTAACTTCGACTTCGTAATTAAACTCTTCGTAAGTGCCATCATTAGGAGTAGGCAGGTCTTGTGGAAATTGTAAGTGAAAATGTAAGCTGCAATATAATAGGGCTGGTATTTCTTTGAACCTTAATTACTACGCAATAGATCCTCGGGGGATTCATATTATGGGGTTCTTCATGACTTTTTTCATCACCGGAAAGGTAGTGATAACTATTAACTACCTAAAAACGGGTCTAATTATATAATTACAAACAAATATCAAAATATATAATTTAGTTATTAGCTAGTTATTATGTTTTCTGTTCGTGAAAGTTTAAGATGTTCTAGTGATAACTACTTAGGTACCTACTATGTTTATACAAAAAACAAATATAGCAAGCAGCAGTGATATTCAAACCCTAACGCGGGCATGTACCAGTGTGATACTATAGCTGTTATAATATGAAGTAGTATAATGCACAGTCAAATAGCAAAACAACAATTTTTCATGCGCTTAGCCCTCAACTCGAATAGTACAACGTAATCCGAAGTTAGAGGCTGTTAATCCTGTGAAACAAACCTGGGAACGCGTCCAGGTGCCATAAATCCCGGGCTAATCCTAGACGCTGGCGTTTAGGTCATGAAGATTACGGCTGCAGGTCGTGATATATCGTGCGACTTTTTTACCGCAATGTGATGATGCGGCGGGATGAGAGTAGGTATTTAATGTGAATACTTCAATGGGTAAAAGTGGGTATAGTGAAGACGGATTGCGCATCCCGGCGGAAATTTCAACCATGTATTTTAAACTAGCTGTGGCCCGCGGCTTGGCCCGGGATACCCGAGGTACAGTATCTAGTACCTAATTCATTTGTTTACATGTGATTCAAACCCGTGAAGTCACTTTGGCGTCATTGTGTAACACTCCAAAGATACAAATTTTCACATTACGATATTAGTAGAGCAAATAATATTATGTTAAAGTCAACCAGAATGTGAGTATTGTAGTAGACTTAGCTGATTTTATAGCCTTGTAAGACTTGCACGGCAAAAGAAATATGTCATTCTTTCAGTGCTTTTTCCAGTAGTATTATAATTTTGAGATTACTCGATTATTCTTTTCTCTCAAGCTTGTAAATCCATTACGTACTTATTATTTACTTTTAATGATAATTGTGACAGAATACTAGCGACTTATTCCGATATCATCACTAATCCCCAGCACCCGAACATGCAAAGCGCCCGACCCTGTATAATCTGTTCGAAGTTACTTCTCACCATACACAGGGTGAATCGATAATGCAAATTTTATGTAAAGAGACTGTGAGAGGGCAAATTTTGGCGGGAACCCCGAACCAATCAGTGGCTCCTAATAATATGTATCAAATGTTTAGGCTACGCAGGTTTGCTTTCGCCCGTACTAATGGAATTTTAAGCAGATGGGCGTGAGAGGTTCGAGACTATCGTACGAGTCATCGAGGTTAAAGGCACGGCTTTTGATTTAGGCTGAGATGTCTAGACGTTTCTTAGCCAAGACCCATTTTGCCTTCTTAGGTAACCTAACTACCATTTATTTAACAATTTTATACAATTTCATTATTCTTGACACGCAAGCCTTATCGAAAAAAATACTCGTAAGAATGTTCAGTTTTATATACCACCTTATTCAGATAGGCTGTTTTAGAGTTCGAACAAGGAATTGACTACAAATTGTGATCGAGTAGGTACACATTAGTAGGTATTTCCCCATTTCTCATAAACTAAATGTAGGTGTAACATATTGGATAGCGTTTACGTATATTCCAGTAAGGGTGTATTCTGATCCATTGAGATTTGAGCGGGTTCACCGTTGGCCTGGTTAGAGCAAAATAGGGGATCTCTGAAACAAGGGCTTAATTTAGTGTTAAATCATACAGAAAGGTGAAATAAAATAACTCAGATGAAATGCAAGCGAGTTCATATAATTAATTTAATTCAGTTTACTATTTGGAGCAGTGTTTTTAATTATAATTAAAAAATAATTTATAGAATGAATTCGGAAATTATTTACTTATTTAAAATTTCAGAGAGCATTTCGGAAAATTTCGTTTTTATGGTTTTCAGTTCGGTATTACAAAGTTTTGGGAATATGAGGTTGAACGAAATAATTAAATTAGCCTTCCAAAGCGGAGGTGGCGAGCTCAATTCCTACTGCAGGCAAGTACCAGTGTGTTTCTTGTTAAACATAATATGTACGTAATTATTACTCGCTTTTCAGTCAAGGAAAACATCATGAACATAAACAATCAACATGCCCGAGAATTATTTCGGAGTCATGTTATCCACCAATCCGGACCGGGCCCCCGTGGTGGATTATAGCCTAATCCTCCTCACGAAAGTGAGGGGAGGCCGTTGCCCAGCAGTGGGACAGTATAGGCTCAACTATTATTAATTATTAATGATTTCAATAGTTCAGTTTATCAGTACTTTTTTGTTTTATATAGACGACTATTTTACCACTATTTCTGGTCACAAGTGACGCTGTGGTCAAAGGTGATGAACATGCTTATCCTAAAATAGGGCTGAATCTCAAGGTTCGCTGCCGTAACAGCCCGATAAATAAATGGATCTGGTGCCAAATTTTCTACTTGCTGGTGAAATGTGCGAATATGTCACCACATAACATTGTAATAATCTATGTGCCTGAAAAAATAATATGAAAAAGAATAAGTTAAAAAATGACATCCCCGTAGAGTTTCTTGGTGCTGTCTTCTCTAACGGGCGTATTTCAAAGCACTGGTAGAGTCAACGTCTTAGTACAGTGCTTGAAAGGGAAACATCCTTTTTTCAAACTCAAACCATAATCAATTACTGTTTAATTCAATGTATCATACTTTATGTTTTTATGATTCTCTTTGTTGGCGAGAATTAGCTGTTTGACTTGTAAAAGTGCGATTTAATTGTCTATTTACAATAAATGCTTTGACTTTGACTTTGAGTAATATTTATGTCTGTATAAGATTAAATTCAGATATCTGCTGTTCTATTAAGTTTCTACTGCAACAGTTAAATCCCAACAATTAGTTGGCAAAACCTAGTTGGGCAATTGTCGCTGTGAAAATAAAGTTGCCATTCGAATACTCTCACATTTACCCCACCACAGTGATACTAATATGCATTTGACAACCACCCTATTGTAATTAGCATAAGGATTGTTTTGTCTTGTTAATTGAAGGTTTGAACTTGTTGATTCGCTAACTCAGCTTAAGGGATTTCGGAATCCCACTTTGATGCTAAACAGAAACGTTTTGAAATCGGTTTAAAGGAAAGTTACTTAAACTACGAGTAAGTATTTAATGATGTTCTTTAGCTAGTATGAAAATTTATATAATTATTCTGTGCGAGATTTCAGAATGATGTTTACTGCCATCATTTCTCCCAATTGAACGAAATGTTGTTGCATTTATTTTATCCTTATCACTTTTTCACATCAGATGGATACAATGATACAAAAGACATCATTTTTATCATTACGGATTTTTGAGGTGCATATTCAATATTCATGTCACGCATTGGAGTGAAGACAGGAGCCTCTTTGAAAGGCACTTTGATAAATCCGTAAATCTTATCTTATCATATTTTATTTCTTACTAATATTATAATTACGAAAGTTTATGTGTTTGTTAGTTCTTCACACGCAAACGGCTAGGCCGATTTGCGTGAAATATGGTACGGCGGTAGTTGCTACCCTGCATTAACACATAAGCTGCTTTTTATTCAGGAAACAGCGGGTAACACCGTGGGGCGCAGCTAGTAGAACCATAAATCTGGGACAGGCCTCACAGTCACTATGGTTGGAAACATCAACACTATTCGACACTAGAAGAAAAATGCATCTCAATCAATTTTAATCCTGAACCTTTTAAGATTATATTTATGTATCTAGCTAGGGAATCCATCTACGAACACCACAATATTTACAAGAATATACGCAAGAACACAGCCTGGAGTCTGTCAAAACGTCGTCACCAAAAAGGCATAAATTACCAGCAATATTTCGGCATAGACGTTTTTTTGCTCAGTGACCGATATCTTCTTAATATAATTTACTCCTCTATTACCACCACAAACTTACAATCCTCACATGGGTAACTCACTAACTCAATGTAACTCTATTGCGTTAGTACGTGTCAAATTGAGGGCGAAGTTGCGACCGTACAAAGTGACTGCCAACCGAATTTGTAACTTGCCGGCCTCTTGGTGACGACTTCTGAATATGCGTTGATTGTGCATCAAACTTGGGACAGTGGAAGTACTGTGTTACATGGTTCTGTATGTTAGTGACGATGTGATCGAAGGTAGTAGACATGGCCAGCTTAAAAGGGGCTCTCAATAACCGCTGCCCGAACCACCACATCTTGATTTTCGAGTTGAAGGTATAGTTAGCCACGATGAATAAAACTAATTAAATAGTACCCTGCCTCGAAGTTGATGCATATTTTATTATCGGAAGCTCACGCTCATATTTGCGATCCTGATTTTGGAGAGACGAAACAAAATGTTTTTTTTTACAGCATCACCACAGTCGTTTACAGTATCACCAGAGGAACCCTAAAGCATTCTCGATCCATACAAGTGTCGTTGATTCCGGCACGGAAACTTCCCGATTTAATTTATGTACTTGTTTGGTTTGCTCTTATCGTGTTGGGTTTGTTGAGAACTACCGCAGTTGTGCGCTGTCAGACGGAAAACTTGAACGGCAGGAATGATTAAGTTTTGTATGGGTTTGTGTTGGAATATTTTGTTGCGATAGTTCGGGATGGATTGCTTTGATGGTCCTCGGTTTGGTTGATAGTGTTGTTGCGTTGTTGTTTTTATGAGTCTTTTTGTTGGAGCTCAACTATTGATAGATCTGTTAGTAACACGAAAGAGAGAGACAGGTGGAAGTGAAAAGAGGGCGAGGCGCGTGTGCCAAACATATGACTCGTAGCTCAAAAGCAACGCCAGTTTTGCCATACATGCTGGTCTATACCCATATGTCAATATGTAAATATGTACCCATATGTCATGATCTACGTCTGCCACACAATGAAAAACGCTTTAGTTACAGTTTTTGAACCCATTAAAATGAAGAATAATATCAGTTAACACATGAGGCACATTTTCAAATATACGGTAAGTAGTTGACTTATAAACTTATAACTTTCAATATTTTTTTTGTCAGATTACAGATGTCAAGTTAAGTCACTTCCACTCTTCTCTTTGTTCCGTGGTTAGTAGGGTCTACGAGAATCTACCCTATAGTTTGTTTGTTTGCGAGTAAGACACTGCGCTGACATAATAATTATAGTACCTGCTCTTGAACACAATTATAATCTGATTCTGAACGCACCTTTCCTTCATACTCGACCGACATCATCAAATTCTAATACCAATCTCACTCCAATTTCGTTCAAGGGTGAACTCTCTGGTTGTACAATATGCGACTATAATGAGTTTTCTAAATTTTCATGAACAAAGTTATAGGTAGATTAAGATATTACCGAAACCCTTAAACCATCGACATAACGATACGAAAATAGCTAGTCTTATTATAATTATAGGTGACATACAAAGAAAGGTACACCCGCGGCACCAGGCACCAGACATTAATTTTACTTAATACCATATAACAAATTAAAATGCGTACGCTGCAGTAATAAATTACTTACCCGCTCGTGTGAGATGTGATACCTCATTTGTCGTTGATAAATTAGTGTGGTGGTATTTAAAAATTCAGGGAATTCAACAAGCAAGCGTTTTTGTTGATTAGTCGCTTCTTTAAAGGAAGGTAGGGTGATGTTTTTCTACAGAAGACTTCATAAAATTGTGTTTTGTAGGTACTGGAAAGCGTTCAAAAATCGATCCCTAGGTCATTTACTTGCCAGTTTTTACCTAAACTAAATCCATCACACTAAAAGCCTGCAAAAAAATTAGCCATCATCCAAGCCCTAGATAATGGAAGAGCGGTCGAAACAAAGCCTCACTGGAAGCTTCGGAGGTCCTTTATTGTAATCAGATCCTCGGGACGGTAAATGTTGTTCCGGGCACAGCTTAGCGCGTGATGCATCGCGATAGCCCGACACTTACCTTGTGCTCGCCCGGCTGTAGGGAGGGGACACGCTATCTCGAAAGATATCGATAAAAAAATTGTTACAACAAAAATGTCAAATGTTTTCAAAAAATTTAAATTGCTACCATTGTGTTCGCTGGCTTACACGCGTGTGTAAATTCGGTTTGGAGTTCATGAAAGCATAAGAGCTAGGTTGTTTTAAGTATCCATGAGTAAAGGGCAGAGTCTAGGTTATCGAAGCGTAACAATTATACATAAAGTACATATTATAGAGTTATTGCATAGAGTAGTGCCTCAATAATCTTCATAAACAATATCTGATTGAGTGGATCAAAAAATAAATAATTATGTAGATTCAGGAGTAGGTAGTACCTAGTTTATGTTTGTAACTTCTGAACCATATAATTAGACGATTAAAATTTTACAGTTTTAAAATCGTAACTAATTGATTTAACTTTTATATAACTGTGATTCGTTTAATTATTAACAATTTGTATAACATTGATAACCGAAGCAGTTAATTCCAACTTATTTATTCTCTCCTTTCTCAATCGTTCGCAACTTGCAAGTAACTGCTTCAACGACTTATCGATAACTGTCGATACAATTTTCCACCAACCCCAACCCTATTCAACAAAGCGCAGCATGTCGTGAAAGTGTTGATGGTATCACTCCGCCGAGGGGATGAGACGGCTCGCGACTAATGTAAGCTCCTTAGAAGCTTCCAGTGAGAACGCTTCTTTATGCACCATCCGCGAGAGAGGTTCTGATGGCTATGTACCAGATAAGTAGCCGCGATGAGTCTTTTGAGGTAATGAATTCATTTTGTAGCAATTTTAAGTGATCAGAAATAAGGACAGAGGTACGATGTGTGCCTACTCTATTGTTTTTATACGACGCTACCATACTTTTTCGAATGACGTGGGCGTTGGAGTTCCATTATTAAACAAAAAGGAAACAAAAGTATGTAACTATATTAACATAGTATACTATGCCCTGCTGCATAACAAACTATCTCCATACCTACTTTTCATCAAGGTTTTGTTCAGACGTGTTCCTAGTCTTAAAAAAGAGAAACACAATAGAGAGAAAGACAGATTCACTTTCGTTTTTATATCTAGTAGGAATTAGGCTGAGTGTGCTTACACGGAGTTGGAATCATTGGCCACTTCACCTAATGTACGTCAACTATTGCCATAAATACCGTGTCCTGAACATTTTGTTTCACAAACACTGTCAAGGAGGTCAATGTATAAAACTTTAGTGTGGAACCCGAGCGGCATATATGCTAAAATGCATATTCTAAAGTGGTTTCCGGTAACCGTAGTTGTGTAAATGTTACAGCACTTGCCCAGATTTGTAGCTCCAATTTTAGTGATATTGCTTCCGTTGAAGTGTTTGTTTTGAAGGCACTGTGTATGATTCACCTTATTTTATGATACAGGCATAGAAGTTTAGTTAAAGTGTATTTCCGAACTAGGTGGGAGAGATATTACACATAATTATTTCCAATAAAAACAAAATATAGGAAAACAAACCTTACACAAAGATAATAGTGAAATCTATTGATGCCTTCATAAGTGTATATAATCAATTAATCATACACTCACAGGAATTCTTAATTGTTCCTAGAGCTAATGAGTAAATTGAGTACAGAAATATTTACCTACAGTATTGTGATCAACCTATAGGTGAAAATAAGAATTCCTCGGAAATATACTTAACGCAAGTTGAAGAATAAAATACAAATATTTAATTAACAAAATGTAAAAAAAAACGAGATACTTTTACTTTATAGGGACACAAAATTGTGAAATGTGTCGTCCAAAGACACAATTTATATTAAAATATTTTATACCTACAACGAACACTCGAATAAAATTCCAAACTTCCAAATTAATTATAACCAACTTTAAAAGGCCAGGAAAGAGACAAAAACAATTTAACTTATACAAAAATGTATTTACAAATATGTTAAAGCTTCTAAGACAAAGTTATAATTCTATTTTTGACAGGCCGTATGATTTTGGTGAAATTCTTTATGTTAGATAAAACTGGCTTGTATTTCATATGAAGGATTTTAGTCGTCAGCAGAGGCTCATCAGTCGACGATTGTCTGTGCTGAATCAAACTTGACCTTTGAGGGTAGTGATTGTTCTCTTCCGCCGTTTTCCTTAACAACACCTCGAAGTTTGACAGTTTCATGCTGTTCTTCTTCAGTGGTATATTATACTTCTTCGCCTTTACCTTCTTCACGTACTTCTTTTTGTAACTCTTCGTCTTCTGCTTCTTTAGTGCCTCCACCTTGACTTTGTACACGACTGTGATGTTATCCCGTTTGGCGAGATGGTGGATGTGGTTGGCATGTTTTTCGAATTCTCTCGCGGGGTTCACGTCTGTGATCTCGAATTCTTTTGGGATAGTGTCTAGTGTTGGTGTGTGTGCTGTGTGCCGGCGTTCTGTAAGTAAATATTTCTGAATAACCATCACCAAAATACTTACGTCATCTTCTTAGGTTCATTGTTTGCGAGAGTTTATTGGTAATTTTTTGGCGTCATCTTTCTGTCTTAAAAGCTAATATGTTATGCTACAATGGTGCGTGATATTTTTCTTTTATTGTACGTACAATTATCGACTTAATTGTCATTTATAACAGTATTTTTATTTCCATCCATTTTTATGTAGCAATTGAAACTCTTACCTTCAAAATATCCCTGTGTAGACACATAACCTAAAATAGCTAAGCTACCGAGTACACTGACTAACCCGTACATATTCACAATTCAATGCTATCTTACTAAAATCCTTTTGTCACAGATGTTATAAGGAGAAACCGAGCCGCGTGCGCACAAAAACAACGTAAAAGTTTGCACAATGACATTTGTTTCGAGTCCGATAACCCTGCGCTGGTCGTGTAGATTTTTGCACGTAGGTTGCAAATTACGGCCTCTTTGGCATTGTTGATGAAGGACCAACTGTACGTAAGTTTGTGGGTTCAATTCCCATCTATATGCGATTTATGTATGAATTGTATAGTTATTAAAATCTATAAAAAACATCCTCTATAATGCACTAGCAATGTGCAATGTGTGTTATGTATGTGGATAAGGGGTTGTGTTGCAGCATGTTGATAATTAATTATGTCGTAACTCTTGAAATGACACTATATAACATGTTAGGGCTCATTTTTAATGCCACGAGGCTCAGTCTATAATTATGTTCAACGTATAAATTTCCTTTGTATTATATTCGATCTAAATTTTCGACAAATTTGTTAATAAATGAACACTGCATATTACAAAAATGAAAAGTGTAATTTAAGCCATATAACCATTTAAAGGTTTAGACATTAATAAATGAATGGAAAACTATCTTGCGATAGTATTGTTGGTTCACACCTGAATGATTGTTAATTTTATGAATGGATAACAAGAATAAATGAATAAGAAGAATGTATGCATAAGATGTAATTAATCTTAGCAAATATTCCACTGCGTTGGTCGTTCGTAATAGAATAGAGGTTGATATCTGTTGTATAGGAAGCCTACAAAGGTGTTGACAGAAAGACGGTATAATTCACACTGGTTTATTTGACAGGTAGTCTCCCGTATTATGTGGCACAGCCACATCTACTCGTACTTAGCTAGCTATACGTAACACTTTTCCCCTTCATAAAAATGAGGAAGCACAATTTAAAGGTAAAAAAAAACATTAAAAATACTTCTTATAATCTACGATTGGTCTGGCTCTGCGACTACGGACTGGTGTAGGCATGTGGGAGTCATCATCATCATTATCATGATCCTGTACAGCTGGTTGCGGCGTACTAAACTCAATGCTGCTACTCGCTGTAGAGGTGTTTAAAGAGGTCCGAGGTGTGCCTGGTTCAGAGGTAGCTAAATGTGGTTGACGTGGAGACACTGAATTCATTAGTTCTAATACTGTGACATCAGAACTTGGATCAACATGTCGCGTGTCACTGGTTGGGGAGTCTGTGAGCGAACCTGATGATGTATCCATTAGTGCCGGTGATGGTGACGATGGCACATTAGCCATGCTGTTATTGCTGCTGCTACTACTCTCTGGCTGTATCTCTTCTTGAGGTAAAGTTACATCCCACACATCAGTCGTGCCGTTGCTTATTATATCCTTACTACCTTTGTAGGAATGCAGTTGATTTCTGTGTCTTATAATAATCTTACTACTTTCACACAATTTGATCTTGTACATAACTTTGCCAAATTGCCTGATAATGGTACCCTTTGACCAACTAAATTTACTTTTATTGACAAATTTCTTAAACCACACCGTGTCCCCAATTTCAAAATCTTTCTGCTTTTTCCCGCCATAATTCTTAACCTGTGAGCACTGTTTCCGATCGATTAAGCTTGATAAATCCGATGACGACGAAGAGCCAACAATATTATTTGAAATCAAATCTAAACGCGAACGCAGCTTCCGACCAAAAACTAACTGAGCTGGAGTGGTTTCAGTAGTGCTGTTGTAAGAGTTACGGTAATCAAACAAATACTTAGATAGGCGATTCTGAAAGTCATCCTTACAACCGGAAATTAAAATTGTGTTTATTCCTTTTTTAATAATTTTTACAAAAGATTCTGCTTGACCATTACTCATGGCATGGTAAACAGGTGAAAATAAATGTGTTATACCATTCAACTTGCAAAAGTTAGTAAATTCCTGCGAAGCAAAAGAAGTTCCGTTATCGGTCACTATGGTATTCGGAATTCCGAATCTAGACACGAAATCACTAAGCTTCGTTAAAACTGCTTTTGTCGTAATATTATTGTTCATCACATAGCACTCAACCCATTTTGAATATGCATCTACAATTACTAAAAACATCTTGTTATACATGGGGCCTAAGAAATCCATGTGAACTCTATAGAAGGCGTGCGGTGGGTGTGGCCAAGGCGCAAGTGGCACTCGTGGTGGAGAAGGACGTAATTGAACACAAATTTCGCAAGCACCAACTAATTTCTCCAAAGCAGCATCTATGCCTGGAAACCAAAACCGAGCCCTAGCTTCAGCTTTCATTTTAACTATTCCAAAATGTGAACTATGTAATTCAGTCAATATTTTACGGCGCAGTTTTTCAGGAATAATAACTTTATGACCTCGCAGTAAAATTCCATTTTCAAATGATAATTGCAATCTACATAAAAAATATGGCTTAGTCCGATCATCCGTTATCTTACAGGGCCAGCCATTCTGAACGAACTTACAAACTGCATTTAAAACCGGATCCTTTTCGGTTTCCAATTGCAATTCACGAGCAGTAACAGGTAAACACCCATCTATAACGAAGTTTACATACGCAGCTGTGTCCCTTATTGCCTCTGCCTCTGACGCTGGCCGCTGCTCAACTGCGCTGTCGCAGCTATTGTTCGGGATTGCGCGCGATAAGAAATCAGCTGTGTTTGCCGCACTGGTAATGAACTCGATTTCATAATTGTAAGCGCTCAAGAATATTGCGTACCGCTGTAAACGATTTGCCGACACCTCCGGAATTCCACGATTTTTACCAAATATTATCGTCAAAGGCTTGTGATCCGTACGTAAGGCAAATGGTTCCGACCTACCATATAGGTATTGGTGGTATTTTCTTACACCGAAAATAATGGCCGTAGCCTCTTTTTGTATTTGTGAATATTTTCTTTCAGCCACAGTTAATGAGCGGGATGCGTATGAAACCGGTTGCTCAATACCGTTACTACCTACTTGTGATAATATCGCACCCAAACCAACTGGAGAAGCATCAACTGTTAAAATTATTTTAGAATTATTATCAAAGTGTGCGAGAACCTTGTCCGATGATAACATTTTTTTGATGTTACTAAAAGCATTGCTTTGCTCACTACCCCAGTGCCATTTGGTATTTTTTTTTAATAAATCGTGCAGTGGACTCAGTAAAGATGACGCATTTGGAGTAAAATTTCTATAATAATTTATCAAACCTAAAAACGATTGCAGCTCGCCTATATTTTTTGGTGTAGCTGCTTTCACAATAGCGTCAACTTTCAAAGGATTTTTCCTAATACCATTTTTGTCAATGACGTATCCCAAATAGGATATTTCATTTTGAAAAAACACACATTTATCCTTTCTCAAAGTTAAGCCGGCTTCTTGTAAACGCTTTAATACTTCTTTTAGTCGATTCGTATGTTCAGTTCTATTTCTACCAGTAACACAAACATCATCTTGAAATACTAATACACCTTCCATGTTGCCCACAATTGATTCAATCACTCTTTGGAAAATGGAAGGTGCACTAGCCAATCCAAAAATTAACCGAGTGTAGTTTAATAAGCCCCGTGGTGTATTTATGCAAGTAAGATTTTGCGACTCTTCATGAATTTTTAACTGATTGTAAGCCATTGATAAGTCTAATTTACTGAACTCCTTCCCACCATGTAACTTGGTAAACAATTCTTGTGCAGTCGGAAGAGGATATCTTTCTACAAGTAGCTGTTTATTTATTGTCACCGAGTAATCCGCACAAATGCGAATACTACCATCTCGTTTTAAGACAGGTACAATCGGCGACGCATACTCTGAATAGTTAACCGGTTTTAATATACCTAACCCTATCAACCGATCCAACTCATTGTTCACCTTATCTCTTATGGCAAATGGCACTGGGCGCGACTTGAAAAACACTGGTTTTACATCTGATTTGACGGGTAATTTAATTTCAAATTTAGTAAAACAACCTAGTTCATCTGAAAACACTTTCGGATAAGCTTTTGTAAGGTTTTGCACAACACTATCTGCATCTATCACATTATTACAATAGCCGAGTGAAGATACAAGTCGCAATTCGAATGCGCACATAAAATCACGACCAAGTAAAGGAGGGCCGCCATTACGAATAACGTAAATCGGCAGTTTATTCGTACGGCCTAAGTATGCGATGTTCAAAGTCATACAGCCTATAACAACCATTTTAGTACTTGTATAGGTCAGCAACTTCTTAGAGGGTGTCGATAACGGAACTTCAGAAAAATGACTTTTGTATAAGCTTTCAGAAATGACAGAAACCGGGGAACCGCTATCTATTTCACATTTTATATTTCGACCCTCCAAGCTCACAGTTTCCGTCAAGGGTACTTCATTTGCGCAGTTAATATTTAAAAGTAGCTCACCGTCGTCCTCCTCGTCATCGGCATTACCTTGATCAACGTAATTCACTTTATTACTCGAACACATCTTACGCAAATGACCTTTGCGGTTGCACAATTTACATGTATAGTTAGCAAAACGACACTCCGATGATTTATGATTTTTGTAACCACAAACCGAACACTTTTCACTATTCTGAAGCGATTTTTTTGTATTTCCACGCTGATCAATCTTGAACACGGCGGCGCTTGAATCCTGAGCGGCATCGGTAACCCCCGATGGTGCCACCGCGGCGCCTGCGCGCGCGCAGCGTACACTCTCTGCTAGCTCCACTGCTTTGCTCAGCGTCAAATCCTTGATGTCTTTTGCAAAAAGTTTGTCACGTTCATGCCCCGGTAACATTCCCATTACGAACTTGTCGAGTAGATAGTCGTCCATATGCTTGAAGGCACAGTAGGTAGCGAGGCCACGTAACCTCCCGGCCCACTGCGAATGCGATTCACCCGGTTGCTGCACTGCCGTATAAAACTTGTGCCTTTCCGCAAACACGCAGCGTTTTGGCAATAAATGCCCGTCAAAAATTTCTAAGATTTCTTCGTAGTTCTTCTTATCTAATTCCGTGGGCAAAGCGAGATTGCATGCTAGTTGATACGTGTTCTCCGTGAGCGCACTCAGCAATACCGCTCTTCTCTTTACTCCAGCTTTATCGTTGTCCTCGCCGATACTGTTGGCGATGAACCAATGCTGAAGCCGCCCTTTGTAAAGCTTCCAGTCTTGAGTGTGATGATCGAAATTGGATAAATTTCCCAAATTAGAATTTATTCCAAACATTTTCTCGATTTTATTTAATGTGGGTATCCTCGTCGCCAATGTTGTATAGGAAGCCTACAAAGGTGTTGACAGAAAGACGGTATAATTCACACTGGTTTATTTGACAGGTAGTCTCCCGTATTATGTGGCACAGCCACATCTACTCGTACTTAGCTAGCTATACGTAACAATATCCATAACAGAAACTTAGTAAAAAGTAACGCGTAATAGTACCTACCTACAATTATTATAAGGGAATGTGTAAAAATAAAAACATTTATAATGATGTCTGTGAAAAAGTAAAAATAACCTATTAAAGATTCTGTTATTAACAGTAGCAAATCAAAAACGATTCCAACCAAAGCAACTGCCGAGTTAAAAGCCAATTGCAAAGAATTTTATCGAGTATCCATTGATATTCCGCTGAAATTGAAACAATAACAGTGCTTGCATAACCAAGCCGAGTGTTTCTACGTGAAAGATAATATCTTTGAGTCTATTGACTGGTGCTTGGAGAAACACGAAGCGTGTAGTAATACCTAAGCAGGTTACCTATCGGGGTAATATTATATTAGGATATACTAATAATAATTCAGCCTGTAACTGTCCCACTGCTGGGCAAAGGCCTCCCCTCACTTTCGAGAGGAGTATTAGGCCATAATCCGCCACGGGGGCCCAGTCCGATAGTTAATTAATTAAATAATTATTTATGTAGATCAGAGGTTTCCATTTGACGATGAGTATTCTTAGAGACAGGTACTATGGTCCTTGTAGTTTCCGATTCCTTAAAAACAGTACATTCTAGTAAGGTGTAAATATTTCCGTTTTATTTCTGTGCTGGACCCTACCAAGACCTAACAATAATCGCCTTATCGTGAACGTGAAATATTTCTTAGACTAAAGTTAAACTTGCAAAGCACCTAAAAATTGTTGTATACAAATCTAAACTCCGGTAAAAATCTAGAAAAAAGGAAAGCCTTTAAGTATAAAGGTCACCCAAATGCGGGCTTTAATTCTATTCTAACTGTTTTAGCTTAAGTTCGAAGTTCAAAGTTGTTCAATTCAAACATGATTAGCAACTGAAAAGCAAATATGTCTTCAATCGCAAATTACACATAACGAAATTAAGTAACGGTTAAATGTTCAACAAATAACACCCTACTAATAGGGTTGTCAAGTAATCTGAGATTTATACAAAGTTTCCTCTCTATATACTATGATCTAATATTGTTGATAAAAACAAATGCCAGCGCAAATAACATCTGGTAACATCTAGTATGAAAATATGCCATTTTTGTACTGTATCAAGCTAGCTGGTTCGTTTTAATAATGCAATAGGTATGTTTAATATGAAAAATTAAAGCCAATTATAATTTCTTATAATAGTGAGAGAGTATGTGTTTCATTGTTTATGTCCGTACTTTGACAGTATCTTAGAGTATTTTAATAAAGAATTTATGTTTTTTTATACTGGCTATTGACTACCACCTTACCTGCACTAATAGCTATTAAGCTAATGAAAGCCAGAGTAGAATCATTTATCTTAGAAGAGCGCCCTATATGAGAGCTTATTTTATCCAAATACTAGCAAACACGATCACGCGTTACTGTGGCTAAGGTTTTTGTTATCGCGACTATAAATTGAGATTTAAACTATCCTATCTTTCAAGTTAGACCAAACTGCACACGGTGTGCAAATTTGATTAAATCATTAAATTTAGGATAGTGTAGGATTCCATCGCGGACAAAAAACGTGACGCGTAATTTATATAATATATCGAGATGTATGAATATGTATATTTGAATATAATAAAATAATGGTGGCAACCCTACCAAAGAGTTTAACGTTCGTCCGTTAATGCGTGCTCTGTTGACATTTCGCCCTCATTTCGGCCCCGATACGCACGAGCACAGGTTGCGATAAACGTTTGTCGATGCTAGTATCTCATGTGTCAACGGCTTTAAAATTCAGAGGAGCATTTACCTGGAAAATAATAACATTACCGTTTTTGCTGTAATGTTGCATAGTTCTATATTTATGGGGGCTTAACATTATTTATTTCTGGGGGCTTTCCATGACGTCTTATTGCGATCCAATTGAGGGCCTAAATAGAATCGTTTTACTACTTATTCGT
Organism: Hylaea fasciaria; assembly: GCA_905147375.1. Lineage (NCBI taxonomy): Eukaryota > Metazoa > Arthropoda > Insecta > Lepidoptera > Geometridae > Hylaea > Hylaea fasciaria. The sequence goes on from LR990200.1 coordinate 1,446,923, forward strand.
ACCGTGACGTCTTGTTGTGACATCTTGACACTCAATTTAGATTGATTTTAAATCTACAGGGATTGACATCTACCTAAATGTATATTATTTAAAGTGAAACGATTCTGTTTAGGTCCTCCATTGGATCGCAATAAGACGTCATGGTAAGCCCCCTGAACATGATAGTGGTTGTTGTGGTGGATGTGTGTATGGCTGTTTATACGCCATCCTATAAACGCCATCCTATAAGCGCCATCTTCCACGTAAGTATATAGCGTCACACCTCATGATGCTTTTAAAAGAAATGTACTATTGCGGTCTCTTTAACACGTTTAATATCTGCGTACATTTCTAACTACACCGTGACGCGGCGTACGGCGTGATGTTGTACGCGTTCGATGGCGTTCATGGGAGACCATTGCCTAAGGTAGGTTTAGTTTATTGCTATTTTTCCTACGGTATTACCTACTAAATTGGCCAAATTCGTTTATTTTTGTCGAACGATGTTGTAAATATCTCTATGCTGAGAATCAATTTCAATTGACCTAAAACTAAATTAAATGACTACCTTACCTTTGTTATACTTAATTGGAGGTTACTACGAATCTGCCTGTGAACTAAACAAGCTTAGCCGCCGCTCCAGTAATATCAAAATGTCCTGCGTAATGCCTGTAACCATAACAAACGGTACCGTTAATAGGATTGTGCGTTAAGTTTTAATTAATAGGCGATGTGCGTAACTACATGATAGTAAACGGACAGCTTAGCTGTCTATTTGATTATATATACGTACAGGTGCGTGAAAACCTTCAGTCTATTTTGTACGTAGTGCAAGAATCAATCTGGAACATAGGTTTTCAGTTATAGAGAGATAGAAAGAAAATATCTCAACCAATTTCATTTAAGTAAGCGATGGTTTGTGTGTTGTTTTTACCACTTACCGCTAAAATGGCTTCGGCTAATGACCTCTAATTTCGTAATCTCGTTTCATACTACGACTCCCAAAGTATTCTGATACAATTAAGGTTCGAATTCGTTTAGAAAACTTTAAAAGACATTTATTCGTCTCGGCATTTGACTCTTCTAATTTAGTACGAGTGTTATAATTATGCCGATGTTGGAACTCCTTGTTCCAATAATTAGTTGACGTGCATATCATGTTATCCGTTCCCAGACCGGAATTAAAACCTTCGTAACACTAACTTTTAGATGGTATCCAGAAGTTTCTATTCCCTTGTATGTCCACTAGAGTACGTGACTTCGACAACTTTGTCGACAAAAACCAGATCTCTTTCTGTACGGTCGCAAAATAAATAACTTCTGCTAACTTCTAGTCCCCTGGTACGTCTCATTCAATGCAGCTGAGAGCCGTGGAACTTCTCTAAACGTATTGATTGGAGGATAACTTGAGCGAATTTCGAATGAAAGTTGTGATGTGGCTTTGTGGCTTTGTGGTATTTATGTCAATATGAACTTTAAATTATCAGCCTTTAATGTTACTTTTGTTTGACAAACTTTGACAATTTGAGGATGGGCCATCATCGTAATTCACCGCAAAAACGGAGTTTGAGCTTCCGGACCTCCTTACAGTATAGGTATCGAATGGTGGTAGAGTAACTCAAGTAAAAAAATCTGCAGCTAAACCCCTATAGGGGTGTTCCGGCAATCGTCCCTTGAGAACCACTCCCATTTTAGGCTGAGCATTGAGTTCACAAATTCAAGAATAGAATAGAATAGAAACTCTTTATTGTACACCAAAAAGAAACACAGTATAGAGTCAGATACACAAAAGACACGATATGGAACAATGGGTCTTATCGCTTCAACCGATAGCCACTCATTGTAAGCCCAAATGCTAGTGGTCATTATCATATGTTAGCCAAATAAAAAAAACGGAGTAAATACCAAGCTATCCAAGAACTAGATGCAACCGGGAGTGCTATAGACTAACTTCTGAATAAGTATTGATTGAGTGCGATAACTTAGCGGGAACTCTATCTTGGTTGAACGGATGCCACCGTCGTATTTGCTCTGTTTGGTTTAAGTTTTACTTAACGCAGTTGGTAAGTCATTGAAATATTTACAGATCTAGAACGGAGAAGAGGCGGGCATGTGCGCCTGAGAGACAAGTGGAAGTGTGAGGTGGGCGGGGCGCGCGTGCCAATCATATGACTCGCAGCTCAAAACCAACGCCAGTTTTGTCATACATAATGTGTCATGCTCTACGTATGCAACAACGGCAGTTGACTTATAAACCTTTATTGACACTGTGAGTTTCAATAAAAATTTTTGGCGACAGCGGTTCCGATACAGATGTCAAGTTAAGAGTAAATCACTTCCACTCTTGTCTCGGTCTTCTGTGGCCTACAGTCACCAATTTACGCTGTCTATATAATTTCAATCGTGTTTACGCGGTGCTAGCTGCAAACAACAACTATGTATAATAATTACCGTGTTGGTGTAAATAAGCTAAAAACTTTGACTCAAAATCGCCTTGCGTGAATACCAGATTATACACTCAGTTATGACGAATGTACGATGTACTCGTATAATATGTTCCGAGAGATATCCAACCACAAAATCAAATCTGAATTTACACGAAGCGTTCTCGCGAAAGATTCGCTCGTTACCCTAATGAAACGTCGAAACCTACCCACATCTGACGCTTCGTATAGCGCAAATATAACCAGTAGACTAAGGATAAGAGATTAAGCATGTTCGCGCAATAGTCTAATTCCAAGACCATTGGACGCAAGCTAGACGTAACTCATACTACCTTTCCTATCAGAACACAGGCATAATTTTACGTATAAGAAGAAACTAACCCAACATAACAGATATCTAGTGCAGTCGTGAAAAAAATAAATATTTCTGTAAACTCAATCTAATGCCTCTGGTTTGCACTCTAGCTTGACAGCGATTATGCAATAAAATCTTCTGATTTAGTCTCCTCACCCCTCCCTTGCGAAACACATCAGAATAAACCCTACTGCCTCAGCTACCTTACATTCAAATATATTAAGTTTACCCAATCACATCGTCAGATTTATTCTTCGCTTATAAATTGACGGGTGAATCCCGACGCAAAGTGAGTTAGTGGCTTTTATAGCTTTGCAAACGGTAATTGTTTTAGCATTGTTAAATTATTTTGTAATGAAGTACTACATAATTAATTGGCTATATTATTTATCTTGTTTGTTGTTCACATAATTTACTATTTATCATTTAAAATTTTCAGGTTGAAAGCCTAACCTTCATACCTTGAAACAAAATACTGATTTCAACTTCGAAGATAATTAAGATATGAGTAGTATGTGCAGACATCGTCAATGTCGAACTCGGCCTTCCAGTATAGAGAGTAAAACTGTATTTGCTTTTATAAATAATATACGTCATTCAAACATAAAAATAACAAATAACTCGCCAAAAGTATCATAAGCAGAACACTCTGTTGGCCTTTTACTTTTGTACTTTTGGTTCATTATTTACGCGCGGACATACAACGAGTTGTGTCACAGAATTTTCATCACTTCCCTTGCCTGCCAATCCAATTAGAAAACACTAAATGGCTCCAATAGTCTCAACGCGCTAATGGAATCAAACACCTTCCACTCTTGTCTTTCCCATTTTTTTCAGTACCGTTGCAAATTTTATCAGTTTGAATCAAACTCGCAATCAATAAACCTAAAACGGGTAAAGTTCAGTCGTGATCATCCGTTCCCATAGATGGCTGCTATAATAATATTCGATGATTTCTTTACGATCCGTGGAGCGGTCGACACTGTTCAAATGTCAACTATCTCAACTATCCGACTCTGGGAAAACAAGGCTATAGAACGAGTTGGATTCCCCCTTTGTTACATCTTAAAAGTTGATAGTTTCTTTTTGTCAGGCAAACAAAGTGATAGAGCTCATCGAATCGTCTTGGCCTTCATTTGTTTTATTTCCATTCTTGGGGAGAAACCGAAAATGTGCCGTTGTTGATTTGTTTCCAATAATATGCTGATTTATCAAAGTACCGTTGATGATTTTTTTTTTAATAATTAGGCCGTTGTTGAGTTTTTCTTTAACTTGTGTTTCTGTGTATGAAGTGTGTATGACTATGTTGATAGTTATGTTAAATTAAAGGAATATTGTTATTATTATAATTCATTAACTTTTCTATAACTTGGATAATAATTATGAGGTCATAGATGATTTACTTAAATTCCTGGGCATTCTATTAACCGATAGGTACCTTTTAAAACAAAAACCCATTAACCCCCACTCACCGCCAACGGCTAAGTTGGCACGAAACAGAACTAGTTCCGACTTGCAAGACGGCTATTCATTTAACCCTCTACCCGTAAAAAGTTGCCATAATTCGCGCTCACTTACACTCGTGTCAACTAAAGTAACGAGTGACTGGGAGCCCGTTCTTACTATGCTCAATTTGGGACAGATTTCTAACCAAGCGGAAACTGACTTCGTTTGGAAACTAACATGATCCAACGTAGTCGAAACTAACGTAACATAGCGGTCGTTGATCGTTGCGCTATCAATGGTGATCGTTGAAATTATTTCGTTGATCGTCAAATTCCTAATTGTGAAAGTGTCGACCTATAATAATTGATCATCGAGCTTTTATTGTTGATCGTCGAATTAGTATAATTCAACATCAAGTCATAAATCGACGACATCGTAGCTTATCGATTGTCTCTCTCTAGTTTTATGAAATAATTAGGTACCCATCAAGTACTCATCGAGTCGGATGAAACCGAATTGATCAACTATTCAATAATATCGATGTTTAATTCGAAATTAGCTGAAAATCCTACATAATATGAACAAACTCTCCGACTGTGACTCGCAAGGGAGTTACGCCATTCCGTTCCATTAGAAAAATGGAAATTTATCCGCTCCAGAAAGTAATTTTCGATAAAACAATTTGTCGTACCAACCGTTCCACACATCTGTGGAGCGGTTCGATTTGCACTTGCTTCGTTTCGTTCCACTTTCGTTTTTGGGCTGCTGAAGGTTTAGGGCCGCTGATGACGAGGGCTGGAGGGTGTAATACATCTTATTGGTAACATTGGAGACATGAAAGGGTTTTGCAAACCTCAAATGTAGTCTGATAGATGTCTGCCTCGGATGTTCGATAACTTGAAAGATATGGATTTGCGTTTCTTTTTTATTTGCTTTTGATCATGTGGTCGTCGATTTCTGGTACAAGTGTTGCTAAATGACTAAGAAGAATATTGATTAATTAGGTATTTAAAAATCCGTTTCGTATTTATTGATGTGGATATTATATTAAGCAGAGTCTCCTGCGTTTGTTTTTACGGACCAATACACAAAAAACCTTACACATATAAATTTGATTTCATACACAAGCTGTCTCCTGCAATTTGCGGCCGGTGGAAAATAAAACAAACCCAGCCCCCTCCCTCTTCACCATGCACCGCGGGAACATAAAACATTGTTTGCATATAGACAAACGAAATCTTCCTCCGTTTGCAATGACAAAATATTATGACGTGTAAAGCCACACTTTTTTTGTTTTGTGTAATGTTCCTTAAAAACACGCGCAGGAGACTCAGTTTAATATGTACACAATTATCATTGGTTTGAGTAATAGAAGGGACTTTTTAGTATGCCAATTATCTACCAATAATTATAACCCTATCTCACAATCCCAACGAGCAAAGGGCCAATGAATAAGCCTACAAAAAACTTCCGCACAAAGAATCACAATAACTTAAATAGAAAAATTTCAAAAGAAAATTCATTAAATTCTGAGACATCGATCTTCCGAAATGGGAAAGCGGGTAGAAGTAAAAAAGTCGAGGTAATCGGCAAAGTTTAACGAGGGCTTGTCAACGGCTCGGGGCGAGTTGAGTGATTTCAAAAGTTGCCTTTCGATTCAGTTTACGTAATGACAGTGGGCTGAGAGTCGTAAAATCACGCCAATTTTACGTTTGTTGACGGAGTTTAAGCCGTTGCCGTGGGCTTTTCGGGTTAAAGCGTAATTTTAAACTGATTTTATTTGAATTTTCTGCGGTTCACCCTTTTCAATCGAGCTCGGTAAGTCAATAGTTAGAAGGCTTTTATACTTTTTAAATGGCATTACTTGAGTTTTGGATCTAATATTTACCTGTTATAATAGGGTTTGTAGTTCGAGCTATGTAAGGTTACGAGCTCAAAGAATTTAACTAGAATAAATCACTACATTGATGAAAGCGTCTGCTCAAAAACCGCCATGACGTCCGCTACCGTTACGTAGTTATTTCGAAACACCATAATATTTGAAGGCACAAATTGAAAGCACATCCTGCTGCATAATAACCATAGGAGAGGGTGTCGTTAACATTTCAAGTTGTTCATCAAAACTGCAGCGCGATTTCACCCCCAATTAAGCTGGTTATTTATGCATTGGGATGAATTTAGCAACCCCAGTGTGGAAATTATTCTGTGAAGTTTCGAATGGGTTGTTTTTTGTATTATTTTGCGGATTAATATTGAACAATGGTGAATTATGTATGTTTGAGCAAAATTGTTGAGGTTACTATATTTCTTTTTTAGCATGGCGATGGATGATCCTACATACACAATAATCAAATTATACCTTGTAAAAGGAACAGCTTATACATCTACGAATTTCACAATAAATCATTTTATATAATTTTATAAACCTTTTTTTTTTGATCAAAAATAGCACAAGAATATAAACATTTCACTGAACTTATTTTCGTGAACAAAAAAGGCCTTTGTTTTTGTCATCCCAAACTAACATTTATTACGTACATGCAAGATAACACTTTCACGTGAGCTACGACCAGCTACGACCGTGCTACAACATTACGACTGATCTAAATCGATCGTAAAACGGCGTTACCGTTTCTTTCCTCACAACCCGTTGAGTCGAACAACACAAAGAAAGGTCTAAAACATTTTTCCGCATGAGTAAACGCTTTTGTGTGTCAATAGTAAAAATTTGCATGCTCCAGAATACGCCTACGGTAGCTTGGAACATAAACATTAAACAGTATGGACGGTTAAATCGTTGTCACTTCATCCTGAGCGATACTAATTCTGACATAATAACTATTCACAACTTATTTAATACTAGCTGACCCGACAGACGTTGTCCTGTCATTGTCTCTATGAGTCAAAATGAATGACAGCTGTCACCTGTACAACTCGATTTTATCAGATATATTTTTCCCAGTTTCAAAAATTTCCCGTGATAATGGGATAAATAAGTATCCTATATCCTTCTCCTAGTTCTCAGCTACCTTCCTACCAATTTTGAGCGAAATCGGTTCAGCTGTTCTTGAGTTATAAAAAGTGTAACTAACACGACTTTCTTTTATTAATATAGATTTAACGGCTAATCTCTGTCAAACATTATCTACTGTATGCTATTACAATACGGAAATCAGCACACCATCACATCAGTAAAGAAGAGTCAGCTTCACAACTAAATAATATAAACTTTGTTTGGGGTCCGTTTTAAAAAGTGGTATCCGTTTGGAATACAAAATAAATATGGTCAAAAAGAAATACCATTGGTATTAGAAAGTGGTACGAGTACCTATTCGTTTGGAATTGATCAAATAAATGATGTACTCACGTTGTGAAAGAAACTATTAATGACATTTTATGCCTGTCTTGAGAATGGTCTTTTGACATTGCAGTCATCATGGCGTCGTAGTACTCGTATAATATAGTCGTAGTCTTCTATCTCATGTGGCCACGCCATCTTTAGGATTAGGATCCCACTAGGATTGCTCCTGTATCGTGGGTACCGCTTACAGACATATATTTTCATGTACACATCACACCCAGACCAGAAACAAATATTTGTACCAAGCGGGAATCGAACCAGCCACCCCTAGCGCAGCAGTCCAATTGCTCAACCACTACGCCAAACGAGCCGTCCACGATGTGTCCGTCCATACTGCGAGTATACTGCGGCCGTAGGAAACACGAGTTTGGCAAGCTCGTCGAGTGCCTTGTATCATTTTAAATGAGACGCTTAATCGCACCGTACTGGCTTTTTTAAACGCTCGTTACACGAAACCCAACAGTGATTAATTTTTATTGGATTCTGTATCACAATGGCGAATAAAAATAACCTTTTTTTAAAATTCTGTTGCGAGCCGCCCTGGTGCGTAGTTGGTTTTTAGTATTTGTGTTTTGAGGGTAGGATAGGATTGTTAGCTGGCTGCGCGAGTGTTTCAAGTGTTTTGTATTATTTAGGTGTACGATATAGTTAGGTAACAGTTAGGTCACGGTTTGAAAAGTGAAAGAGTTGCAGCAAGATACCTACACTGGCTCAAGTACCCTTTATTTAGTGACACCAGTAGAAATTAATTAAAAAATAATTCATTTATACCTACATCGAAACCATTGGCTTCAACTTACTGTAACTGAGATATTAATCACACAGATATTTAGAAATTAAACCATATAGAATAATATGATAATTTAAATTTATTTGTAAAAATTAAAAAAGATACAACCTTTCTCCTCGAGCTCCAACCAATAAGTGCCCCGATCGGGTAATGGCAGCTGATATTTATCCTAAAAGCCGGATGATGTGACAAGTTACCATAAAATTGCTGACAATATAATATGCTGGACCGGATCAAAAGTGTTAACATCGGTCTAAATCGATCCAGTGCCTTTGGATTATAATAATAGATTATCTAGTAGCCCATTCAAATCCAGCCTTAACTAAATATTTACTTACCTACAATAGCACTTCATTGCAGCCATATTTCAGCTAATGAAATGCTATGTAGAACAGAATTCTGATGAGGGCCTCAAGAAAAAATAAAAATAAGCGATTTATATTCCGAAGGTGTATGAAGCACCTTGGGTGTTGTATCTTTCAGTACCAAAGCTTTATAAAATTGCTACATTTTGCTCGCGACTTCATCTGCGCGGAGTACAGTATTTTTTTGTATTAAAATGTACCTACCGTTTGTCCTTCACAAAGGTTCCAATCGATCTCTGTACCAAATTTCACGGTCCAGCCGTTTAGCCGTGAAAACGTATATATATCTAACAAAGAACCGAACTTAATATTCAAATGTATAATAATAGTAAACTTAGCTTTTAAGCAGCTTGCACCAAAATGCCTTAATACTATACGATCGGCCGTTCGACGAATATGGAATACATCATAAAACCCCGGCATTAGGTACGAGCGCAGATTACAGCAACAGCCTATAAATAGGCCTGTAGTGAAAATATATTCACAAATTCTGATGGACAGACAGACATTTCTTGTAAATATGGCGGAGCAGGCTAAGTGAAGGAATGAAAATGGAGGAATCAAGTTAATGTTTCTGAATATTTTGGAACATTCGCTTCGATTGAACCGTGTTTATTGAGTCTTTGTAGCTAACCCTTTCAACATCGTCGGTGGAAGTTGAATATAAGTACCTACCTAAGTGCTTATAAAGTGTTAAGCGTAAGTGCCTTATTATTTACTTGCTGTTGTGCGCGGCTATGCGCTTGAACTGTGACTTGTGACGTCATAATATGGCTTTCGGTAGTTTTTATAGGAAATTTAGCCACCTATATAGCTTGTATAGGTAGTAATGCTTGTATATCTTGTAGGTAGACTATACCAGTTCATCTCCAATGTTGGGTGCGATCGGCAGTTGAATGGGCGACGAAAATATGAAATACTGTCTTTGTATAGTATTTGTCTCTCACGCCTTTATGTCGCCTAAAAATTTCAGTGTCCTAATAAACAATAGAATGTTTTATACCTACTTGAGAATTGACGCAAAGAGCAGAATCGGCAAAATTACCCATTATAGGTACCACTCGAAACTAAGTAACTACCTACTTAATTAGTGAACGATAATTACCACCACTCGTAGAGGCTCTATGCACCTTCGATCCAATGTTTCTATCCAGAAATGTTGCGAAATTCTAGAAATATATATTTCTAAGTGTATCCCTACCCTGAAACCTGTTATTGTACCTTTCAGCGGATTCTACTCGGACTCATTTGAGCCCCTGAATAGCGAATAGCAATTTTTATACCCGCCATCAGGGGTAGATTAATGTGGACTCTACCTACAGTTTACTTACTGTAATGACTTTCAGGAGAATGGGTAGAATTTAACGTTTTGTCTCATTTTAGTCCATACTTTTGTATTAAGTTTAGTTCGTGCCCATGTAAATTTTATAGTTATAAAAATGGTTATCTAACTTTTTAACATTGTCAGTTAGGTATAGTTTTTTTGATAGAGCACTTGAGTGCTTATAATATGAATGTGCTTATATGGTTATTAAACCTTAGAAGAAGAGACACTGTTAAAGCGAGATAGCAGGATTTTGTATGACATTTGAGCGTGCTGTCTCTCTCTTCCGTGGGTTTGAATACCTTTCGAGTACGGAGTGTCCACGCTGGTATTTTAGTGTATTTGAGTATCAAAACTTTCTTTTTTGCCTCGGTGCTTCTTTGTAGTAGGTATATAGCGGTATATAAATCTTCTGGGGTGATACCGAGGGGCACAACTGGTAAACTATTTCGGTCTTACCACAAGAGATTTAAACAAGAGTTGAACAGATATGTCTAAACATTTTCTCCACAAATAAACGTCTACAGAACCCTGGCTTTTTCTAACTCAATAACAAATTCACAAGTGAAATAATTAGAAATGCCAAGATTGAGTAAGACAAACGCGAGTGATAGAATCTATTTTACGGCACGAAATTTTATAAACATCTGTTTAAGTCTGGTTTAAATATTTTGTGGTAAGATGTTATGTTTTCATGTTAGTCAAGAAACGCCATTCACCAAAACTGTTAACTCGATAACTCACACATCCAACGCGATAGCAAATACGTAGCACAAATTGATTCGACTTACAAAACTATTTGCTTGGCGCGCTATCAGAACTCGGTAAGCCATCAGCCGCATCTTACCCGGATCTCATCTAACTAAGTAAACGGCACTGATGTAATCTGTAGGTGTACTTATAATCGGATGATTTGGAACGTTAATAATGGAGTTTTAACTGAAAACTGAAAACATAATTGCGGATTTTCATCGCTCCGTGCTGCGAAGGGCACGTTCAGTCGTCGGTCCCAGTTGTGATCGATTCATAGCAGTCGTTAAGCCACGTCAGAGGCTCTTGGACGGCCTGATAAACTCTGACACTAATCAAGGCAAACAAACAAACAAAAGCCATTGAATCACGGAAACTGGGTCACGATCGACACCTGGCTGATTTTGGCCTGGCTGACTGTGATCTAACTAATCTTTATTAAGCTAAAATAATTTAAATATATTAATAACATACTTAAATAACATAACGTAATTCAGCTTGTACTATCCCATTGGTGGGCAAAGGACTCCCCTCACTTTTTGTGAAGTGGGTTAGGCCATAATCCACCACGGGACCTTGTCCGGATTGGTAGATAATATAATTCCGGTATAATGTTGGTTTCCTCACGATGTTTTTCTTCACTGAAAAGCGAGTGATAAATACGTACATCTATGTTTAACAAGAAACACATTGGTACGTGCCCGCACTGGGATTTGAATACGCCATCTTCTGCTTTGGCAGGCGGACGTTCGCCCACTCTGCCGTCCGATGACTAAAAGACCGTAATGTGACATTTTGTCAAATTTGAGTTAGAAACACCACATGAAAGCGAAAATTTTGCTCTATCTTCTAGTCTGGGTCATTTTATTTAATGTTTATTAGTTACTGAGATACAGACACTATGCCCGCGGTTAACTACTAGCTTTTCCAACTTTTCCAATGCTTAAATACGGTTACCTTGCTTTAAAACACTTAAATACCGATAGAATCACTTAACTGTGTATTTAAACGTTGAATTTACCCTGGCATTCAAGCTTAGAAAACGGCTTCATGCATGTACGATACTATTAAGCCGTTACCTGACTTAAGACGTGTTTTAGTGATTGACAATAGCATATATCTTCTTAGATCTACGACGTCTAAAAGACAGTTTTTCAACAACAACTATCCTATAAAACCGCTAGCCAGACTTAGCCTCTCCGTCGTTGGTTAAGCAATTAGAGTTTAAAACATTTACAATTCTAAAAGACGGTGACCGTTTTTTAGTTATACGTACTTTTTAATTCACGCCAATAAAAACAATATTAGATAACAGTTAAATTACATTACAACGCTAAAAGACGTTTATGCGCTAAGGCTTTCCCAAGCCCCAACCCCGCGCGCTCGCGCATTTGTCGCTAGGACGCTACGTGAGCGCGAAATCCCGCCAGAGTGGATTCGAAAGCAAGGAGGTAAGCATTTTATGTACTTAATTTTAAATGTTTTAATTTTGTTGCATACCATACTTTTAAAGTGTGTTCTGTGATTATAGTATAGGTAGGTACTTAATAATAATGATAATATGTTCGGCAGTGCTCGTCGACATCACCATCCCCCATGACGAGAACCTCGTGAAGGCCGAGAAGGACAAGCTCAGCAAGTACCTAGACTTGGCCCATGAGGTGACTGCCATGTGGGATGTTGACTCGACGATCATTGTCCCGATAGTGGTTACGGCGAACGGCCTTATAGCGAAGAGCCTCGTCCAACATCTTAAGAGGCTCTCGCTAGACGACTGGATTCAAAGTCAAAGTCAAATCATTTATTGTAAATAGGCAATAAAATCGCACTTTTACAAGTCAAACACTTCAATCTAATAAACAAATTAAACCATACAAGAAACAAACTATAATTAATTGATTATGGTTTGTGTTTGAAAAAGGATTAAGGGTCGGATGCAGAAGGCAGTACTCCTCGACACGGCACGTATTGTCAGGAGGTTCCTCTCTCTGCAGCCCTAACCACCGGTAGCCTGGGCCCTGCTCCGCTATCGGTGGTACCCTAGGTTTAAGTTTTTTATAATGTTTTTAGGTTTTTATAAAAATATTGTGAAAAATTTAAATTTAAGATTACTTATAAAATAAATAATGGGAATGATAATATGAACACTTTTATTGAGGTACTAACTTCAATAACAGACTAGGTACTAATATAATTATTATCCTACGAACCATGTAATAGTATACTTTACAGACTAACAGACATAACTTAGTATGTAATATTATAACTACCTACTATATTGATTACTTATTATGCTACTAATATCAGGTAACTATTCGCCTACACTCCCTGTATTGGCGGAAGACCACCCCTGAAGGCTAGAAGTCCGGGTTGAGGAACATCTCCAGGTGCTCGGCTGGAACCTGGAGCACGTAGGACTTGAAGTCAGTGGTCCTAGGCTGCTCCTCCAAGTGCTGCAACCTCACGCTGATAGGCTCCTCACGCGAACTTCGATACATGGCCATTCTCTCCTGGGCATGCAGCTCAGCTTCTACTTCCTTCGTATTCTTTGTCCAGACGAGAGAGTTAGATGCCGACGGTCGGGGCTACAGACAACTTGTAGCGTCTAAGTTGTAACCGAGGTGGTGCTGCGATGGTTGCGATTCATTCGTGGAACCTGTGCTTCTTCTCTACAAGCATGAAGCAGTTTTCGTCGGTCTGGTTCCGGGTAGGTGCAGTTGTAGCACGCAGCGATGGTTTGCGACTGCGCGTTTGTAAAGTGCCGCTTCACTGACAGCGACGGTCAGGATACTTGGGCATACAATCTGACGACGCAGGGATGATGCAGAGGTGATGGAACAGGAGCGATGACGGAGTATGAACTAGAGAATTCCAGTATCTTGAAGTTAGTCGTCGGAAGAAGTGGTCCTTAACACCAAATAAATCCCTACCTACCAACTTAATATAATAGTATGTACTTAAACTAATATGTACCATTTATTTTTAAGCGGGTATTAATTATTATTTTTTTGGATTTAGAACTCTGTACATGATATTTTTACAGGTGGTTTATGTTTTACCCAGTTAAGTTAACATCTTAACCGTAACGTAACCCACAAATTTATGTCAATTGGGCACCATTTGACTGTCCAGTTTAATTCTACTGAGTCTAATTGGTTTAATTGGTTACTAATTACTAACTTTTATTAAAGACGAGCTTAGAAAATGCTACCCAATTTTATTTAATCACCATTTCAAGACTTAACAACAGCTTCTCCATTCAAGGAAAGTACACTTAGCCGCCCATTTAACATAATGTGATTTTATCTCTGACCTGTGTTTCCTACACTAAAATACAGTTACTATGAAAGGTTCTACCAGGCACTGTTATTTAACGTTGAAATCTGTAAAAAATGGTTTATTTAAACCATAATAAAAACCGTTACAGTCCGATAAAGGCTTTTTTAGTTGTGGTGTTGATTAAATTTTAATTATTGTCAAATTGAAAAAAAAGTTAAAGTGACTTAACTGTTATTTAGCTTTGAAATTGTATGTAACTGTGGCTCGATAAAAACTTGCCTTACAGTGGTAGAACATTACAATCCTATAAGACGGCTGCGCTTCAGCCAGCCGTTTTTTAGTATTGTAAATAAAAACATTTTTGAATTGACAAGCACTACTAAAACACGAAATCTTAAATTTTAAAATAAAGAAAAGTCGTATGGCACATTCTAAGCCATACAATCATAGAAAGCTTAAAAGCATACAAGTAATTTGGTTTAGGAAAAACTTCTCTATGTATTCATATTTTCGAGATACAGAATTTTTCACGTTTTTGCTCATATCTCAAAATTAGGGTTGTGCACATAACGGTTTTTTAGTAATCGGACGGCAGCACTAGGCTACCACCGCTCTACATAATATGCTAAAAAAAGGTTATTACAAAAAAGTCTTGAAATTGTTCAAGCAATATCCACACTAGTCCATCGGCCGACACAATAATAAACCCCAGAGACAAGGGGATCGTTAACGTTGAAAATCATCGATGTTATTGTGCGAAATGCAGATCCGCTCGATGGCGCAATGGAGCCGCGCCGGTGCCGATTGTGTCGAGTGGCAACGGATTGTGAACGAACACTTTTCAATTTCATCCTTCCTAAGGTTTTTACTTGTACTTTGTAGGCTGCAACCGGTCGGTTAAGTATAATTGAATTATTTTTATACTTTACTACCAGACACGGTCACGCGTTGCTGTGGCTTGTAACTAACCTACCCTACCTACACAAGAAAATACACGTGATAAAATATATGGCCAAATGATCGTCTTAACCCTTCGTTGTGAAATAACAGTAACCTCGATTCTTTTAGAGTTAGAGACTGCTTATAATGAAATACAAATAAAATTATATAATTAAATAAAGGAGAAGTATATAAGTAAGAAGTATATAATTAAATAAAGGAGAAGTAAAAAGGAGTCTTATAGATATAAGAGAGAGATTAACCTGTGAATACCAAGGAAAACGAAAGGCTGCTTTCCTTTTGTGAAGAATGTAGCCCCCCCCATTTGGGGAGGGAGGATAGGCCCCAGCCAACGCCCATCCTTGTGAGTGCCAACCACAGAGTGCACTCCCCGGGAAAGAGGTAAAGGTAAGGACATTAGGTCTTGTTTTAACCATTCAGTCCAAATGTGATTGTACTTTTTTTCCTTTACTCAATCCCGGAATTCATTATTTATGTTTGTTGACCATTCACGGTTCTTTTCATGTTGGGTATTTTCCCAATTACTAGACTTCATCAAGAGATCAATGCTCATGACTACAACCAATCCACAATGCGTAAAGCAGAGCCAGAAGGTACACCCAGGGGTCCCACTGCTATGTAGCGCTTGTACATACGTGATGTTCCAGGAGTGCTGGGTGCCCAGCTGCGGAAATGATTGAGCCCACATATATTTCCCCAAGGAAATCCGATAATTGCATAAAAGCTTTTTTTAAAAATTGTAATTATCATTTGTAAATAATGCTCCGGTAATTAGCATGGATCAATCACATCCAGGCTGAAATAGTTTTCAGTAAATACATAATCAGTTTTGTCGTAAATTAACGGAGAGAATGGATAGGAAATGATTAAAAGGAGGAAAGCTAATAGGAGTCGGTACTCCCCTATCACTATTTGCGAAAGTTACTGACTAGCAATAATTTACTTAATGTGTTTGGTCATAGTGTTGTAATTTTGAATAAACAAGGGATGCACAGTTGGCCTAACTGAACATTTCCTCGCCGATTCGGTGTATAGTGTGGGGAAATATTTGTGCCCTGCGTGTATAGTGTTAGTGCTTGCAGTAAGACGTAATCACTAGTAGTAACTTCATCGGAATAATTCCAAGCATATAAGGGTTGTGAGGCCTCAGACGTAACAACGATTCCAAGCAGTCACTTACTAGTTATGAAAACACCTACAGTATGTTATATGAGCAAACGACTGCACATCAGCAATTAATATAAAGGTTGTTGATTTTAATCTAAACTAGGGGATGTTACCTGGACAAAACGTTACCTCAAAACCTTAGTTACCAGTAAAAGAATAATAGACGATCCCACCATTGTCCACAATTTACCGACTGAAATGGGATTGCCTGTACCTTGCACAACACATAGTGTCAGATAATTTTATAGCGCATCAGCTTATTTCAATAGAGCTGGGTTCTGGTAGGCTTTAAATAAAACAATGTGTAACCATCCCGCAGTCTTGTACTCATAATATAACTGAAGTAACCAATAGTTTTGTTTAAGACTAAAGTCAATTATAGATCGTAGTTCAGTGCTGTAGTAATGTAGTAAATTATGGGTAATAATAAGTTGACATAGCCAATGAATTGGTTAAGGCTGTAAATAAAGGTAAGATAATGGCGTGTATGATAATTGTAGAAATAAACCCCATATGTATGCCGTTAAATAGTAATGATTACCGATGTGAATAATAGTTTGATCGTGAGTCGTAAATATATGTCAATCGAACGATGGTAAGATAAATTCAAGCTGAAAATAATTGTATAAATGGTTTCGTAGAAATGGTAGGTAGTAAAGTAAGTGAAGGTTTAGTTAGAACTGTAAATAAAATGTCAATATAATCGTAAATATAGAATGTCCACGTAACGCACGTAGACGTAAAATCGTAGAGATAAACGTAATTAATAATTTCAAAGCCGGGAGTAATCGTAATTTCTATAAGCCGTTCCGTAAAAGTGGTGTTGAAGTACATAACGTATAGTTATGATTGTAAATAAGATGATAGAATACGAACGTATGGTAAAATCAGTAGATAGTATGGTAGTATGGTAGTATTCAGAAGACGTATGATAAATTCAGTAAATAGCCGCAAACATCAGAAGGGTAAAGCCTTCCAATATTACATGAGAGATAAAATAATAAACGCAAAATAAGTCAAAGCTGAAAATAAACACGTACAATGTAAGCATGTTAAATAGTAGAAATCAAAGTAAAAAATTTCAAAATCGTGATTAATCATAAAAGCCGTATCGTAGAAATAGTATCGAAGTAAATAATGTTCCGTTATGGCCGTAAATAAAATGGTAAAATAACGTAAGTATGTAAAGTAAATACATATACAGTAGTAAATACATAATACCAGAAGGGTAAAGCCTTCCGATATACCATAAGATGAAATAAAATGGCAGAATAACGAACGTAAAGTAAATTCAGTAGTTAAACGAAAATTTCCGCAAACATTGGAAGGGTAAAGCCTTCCAATGTAACACAAGTTTAAATAAAATAACGAACACAACATAAAATCAAAAAATGAAAACAATGTAAACATTTAAATAGGTACCAGAAGTACAATGAGTGATTTATAAATTACTTTGCATAAAATGTGGAAACTTATCACTCACCATATCGACTGATGTGACCAAATTGGATTCTTACACAGCAAAAGTTATGAAAATATATAATAATTTCAGTAAATTAAAGTAGACAAATATATTAATATCATAATAAAAATAGTAATTTTATGATTCGATCCAATTAGGCGTGTAAATAAAAGTTCCACCAACCTCGCGAAGGCTTCTTTTACCTTAGGATTGCCATGTTAGGTTCACCTGAAATAGCCTAGCTTACGGAAGTGAATGAGCACTATTACTCATTTAATTACTGAAATAGCTCGAAGATTTCATTAAATCTAAGTTGGAATGAGTTTATTTGAATAGACCATTAAACACCGAAACCAATCGAAGGTTTCATCTTATTAGAAGACTGAACTAGATGGATCACAATAAATACAGAAACCGATCGAAGGTTTTGTTATAATCAATTTACCGATTAATATAACTGAAAGAAAGTGACTAGCTAATCGGAGACATGGCAACCCATAGGATCTCCTCCGGCGCCCATCAGTCATCAGTTCTCGTCACACATATTATAATTCAAATAAAGTAGCATAATAAAATGCGCATGTTTAATGGAATTTGCAAAAGAAAACTTTACATGAACATTTTACTAAGCCAAATAAAGATGCCGGCACAAAAGAACAATGTACTGGGAAACGTCCCAACTTCTTACTAGAAAAGTTACAACCGAAACATCTTTAAATAATAGATAATCGACTCACGACCTCTGCTTGAAGACCACTAGCACTTCACTATCACACCCACCACTAAACCGAATTAGCACACTGCTATCCCTATGCATAATATTATTACACCCCCCAACCCTTTCTACCACTGTGTTGCGGATGCGTGTGCGTTACTCTCTAATTATCGACCAACTATCCTGACTGAAATCACGTCTCTCCTGACGACAGGTGCCCCCCTTCACCCCTGTAATTCCACTTGACTCTCATACAACGAGCCCTTGTTCCCAAAACTTGCGTACGCGCTAATATTTTGTTTAACTTAACAGAGGTAGGTACTATGGGTCGGTACATTCACCCCCAAAAATTTTAAAAGGTCTATCCGGTTAAAATTTTTTTATGAAAACGAACCATAGTTACCGAAATTTATTTATCTCCATCTCATATTACACTGACAGATTCCTAAGATTCAATGTATATCCTCCTTTTTTCCGAAAGTGGTGGCCCTACACCCCACTAGTCACCTTTAACTCGATCGTAATAATGTTGTCAACCCATAATTTTTTTTTTTCGACATTCATTAAGATATAAGGTAAGTACTTAAGTTTTTCATAAATATTCGCGATATTTATCAATGTTCACGCGCTCACAATTCACAAGCAGTCGCCCTGGTGACAATTACTATTTGTGCTAACAATATTCTTCGCTAATCCATTATTTGTTTACAGCAAAATAAAAACCTCAAATAACTACTCACGTAATTGTAAATCTGTTACAACCAACAATATGTAAATACTTAAGTTTGTTTGCGACTAATAGTATACGAGCAGCCTATTTTGTTTAAGTACCTACCTACCCAGAACAATATTCCTAATGACAATATAATCCTAACACCAAAATAGGTACCGACAAAACCCATGTAATATTTCACAACCTAATTGTGGTTGACCGATACCCTATTAGTAATACGTATGCGACTATGTTATACAAATGACTCACCTAATATTCGTCTAAATATACTCGTATCATAATTATTTTGTGCAAAATTCCTAAGTTAAAATAAGACATTTTTTTTTTTGTTTTTACCGCTTCCTACCATATTCAATTTTATTTATAAGAATATAATTGCCTATAACCATAAACACCATATCCGCAAGTACCCATTTAGTGTACATTTACATAACGCATACACATAGATAAGCAGCTATAACACTTAGAAATAGGGGACATTCCAACTCGTACTCACTACGGCACAAGTAAGTAGCTGAACCCCACTCAAAGCCCTGCTCAGTCGTCACTCCTTTCCGTTCCCACCATGCTAATACTAACATACTCGTAAGCAAAGTGGCTGACTTGTTTATGACGCCAGGTCTCATTTCTCTTTGCACTTAAGGCACAATACAATAAGTCTTCATTGAACCCCACACAGTTGGCCTATTCACAATACAAAAAATAAACAATTAAATGCTGAGCAATAAGTGGCCGCAAGATTAAGCCGCGGGGCTCTCGTTACCTACTAATTATAAACAATACTTAATACTGATCCCCTTTCATAACCTACCAACACAAACAGCACTAGCAACGCCGATATAAAATCTGCTGACTTGTAAACAAACATTCAACCTACTTCGTGACAGAGAACGGTTATTTTCCTAAGACTGTACCTATCAATGCCCGGCTTATAAACTTCAACAAAATTTAACTAACTTGTAGGTACGTTATATAAAGTTTTATATACCAATATTGAAACCGTTATATGGAGTAGTTAATACCGTATAATTATGTTACTTATCCGCGTAAATGAAAATTAAGTAACTAACATTATCTAACTATTATCTTTCTTTTTACCAACACCCCCACAAACTTTGGACTCAATACACCCCCACGCCCTTAATGTCCTAAATATTTTGAAGTTAACAAAATTAAAACGCAACACCCCCACGGTCTTAAGATCTTAGGTATTTTAAACATTTAGGTAGGTACTGAACATAAGTAACGTGTGTGAATTTCCTAAAACAGTCTCATAAACTCTTTCCATTTCACGAACACCAAATTGTAGGCTGTAAAGCCTACTTTTAATATAAAGATTACTCTAAAATATCCTGGTCCTAAGGCACCAAATTGTAACTAACCTACCTACCTACACAAGAAAATACACGTGATAAAATATATGGCCAAATGATCGTCTTAACCCTTCGTTGTGAAATAACAGTAACCTCGATTCTTTTAGAGTTAGAGACTGCTTATAATGAAATACAAATAAAATTATATAATTAAATAAAGGAGAAGTATATAAGTAAGAAGTATATAATTAAATAAAGGAGAAGTAAAAAGGAGTCTTATAGATATAAGAGAGAGATTAACCTGTGAATACCAAGGAAAACGAAAGGCTGCTTTCCTTTTGTGAAGAATGTAGCCCCCCCCATTTGGAGAGGGAGGATAGGCCCCAGCCAACGCCCATCCTTGTGAGTGCCAACCACAGAGTGCACTCCCCGGGAAAGAGGTAAAGGTAAGGACATTAGGTCTTGTTTTAACCATTCAGTCCAAATGTGATTGTACTTTTTTTCCTTTACTCAATCCCGGAATTCATTATTTATGTTTGTTGACCATTCACGGTTCTTTTCATGTTGGGTATTTTCCCAATTACTAGACTTCATCAAGAGATCAATGCTCATGACTACAACCAATCCACAATGCGTAAAGCAGAGCCAGAAGGTACACCCAGGGGTCCCACTGCTATGTAGCGCTTGTACATACGTGATGTTCCAGGAGTGCTGGGTGCCCAGCTGCGGAAATGATTGAGCCCACATATATTTCCCCAAGGAAATCCGATAATTGCATAAAAGCTTTTTTTAAAAATTGTAATTATCATTTGTAAATAATGCTCCGGTAATTAGCATGGATCAATCACATCCAGGCTGAAATAGTTTTCAGTAAATACATAATCAGTTTTGTCGTAAATTAACGGAGAGAATGGATAGGAAATGATTAAAAGGAGGAAAGCTAATAGGAGTCGGTACTCCCCTATCACTATTTGCGAAAGTTACTGACTAGCAATAATTTACTTAATGTGTTTGGTCATAGTGTTGTAATTTTGAATAAACAAGGGATGCACAGTTGGCCTAACTGAACATTTCCTCGCCGATTCGGTGTATAGTGTGGGGAAATATTTGTGCCCTGCGTGTATAGTGTTAGTGCTTGCAGTAAGACGTAATCACTAGTAGTAACTTCATCGGAATAATTCCAAGCATATAAGGGTTGTGAGGCCTCAGACGTAACAACGATTCCAAGCAGTCACTTACTAGTTATGAAAACACCTACAGTATGTTATATGAGCAAACGACTGCACATCAGCAATTAATATAAAGGTTGTTGATTTTAATCTAAACTAGGGGATGTTACCTGGACAAAACGTTACCTCAAAACCTTAGTTACCAGTAAAAGAATAATAGACGATCCCACCATTGTCCACAATTTACCGACTGAAATGGGATTGCCTGTACCTTGCACAACACATAGTGTCAGATAATTTTATAGCGCATCAGCTTATTTCAATAGAGCTGGGTTCTGGTAGGCTTTAAATAAAACAATGTGTAACCATCCCGCAGTCTTGTACTCATAATATAACTGAAGTAACCAATAGTTTTGTTTAAGACTAAAGTCAATTATAGATCGTAGTTCAGTGCTGTAGTAATGTAGTAAATTATGGGTAATAATAAGTTGACATAGCCAATGAATTGGTTAAGGCTGTAAATAAAGGTAAGATAATGGCGTGTATGATAATTGTAGAAATAAACCCCATATGTATGCCGTTAAATAGTAATGATTACCGATGTGAATAATAGTTTGATCGTGAGTCGTAAATATATGTCAATCGAACGATGGTAAGATAAATTCAAGCTGAAAATAATTGTATAAATGGTTTCGTAGAAATGGTAGGTAGTAAAGTAAGTGAAGGTTTAGTTAGAACTGTAAATAAAATGTCAATATAATCGTAAATATAGAATGTCCACGTAACGCACGTAGACGTAAAATCGTAGAGATAAACGTAATTAATAATTTCAAAGCCGGGAGTAATCGTAATTTCTATAAGCCGTTCCGTAAAAGTGGTGTTGAAGTACATAACGTATAGTTATGATTGTAAATAAGATGATAGAATACGAACGTATGGTAAAATCAGTAGATAGTATGGTAGTATGGTAGTATTCAGAAGACGTATGATAAATTCAGTAAATAGCCGCAAACATCAGAAGGGTAAAGCCTTCCAATATTACATGAGAGATAAAATAATAAACGCAAAATAAGTCAAAGCTGAAAATAAACACGTACAATGTAAGCATGTTAAATAGTAGAAATCAAAGTAAAAAATTTCAAAATCGTGATTAATCATAAAAGCCGTATCGTAGAAATAGTATCGAAGTAAATAATGTTCCGTTATGGCCGTAAATAAAATGGTAAAATAACGTAAGTATGTAAAGTAAATACATATACAGTAGTAAATACATAATACCAGAAGGGTAAAGCCTTCCGATATACCATAAGATGAAATAAAATGGCAGAATAACGAACGTAAAGTAAATTCAGTAGTTAAACGAAAATTTCCGCAAACATTGGAAGGGTAAAGCCTTCCAATGTAACACAAGTTTAAATAAAATAACGAACACAACATAAAATCAAAAAATGAAAACAATGTAAACATTTAAATAGGTACCAGAAGTACAATGAGTGATTTATAAATTACTTTGCATAAAATGTGGAAACTTATCACTCACCATATCGACTGATGTGACCAAATTGGATTCTTACACAGCAAAAGTTATGAAAATATATAATAATTTCAGTAAATTAAAGTAGACAAATATATTAATATCATAATAAAAATAGTAATTTTATGATTCGATCCAATTAGGCGTGTAAATAAAAGTTCCACCAACCTCGCGAAGGCTTCTTTTACCTTAGGATTGCCATGTTAGGTTCACCTGAAATAGCCTAGCTTACGGAAGTGAATGAGCACTATTACTCATTTAATTACTGAAATAGCTCGAAGATTTCATTAAATCTAAGTTGGAATGAGTTTATTTGAATAGACCATTAAACACCGAAACCAATCGAAGGTTTCATCTTATTAGAAGACTGAACTAGATGGATCACAATAAATACAGAAACCGATCGAAGGTTTTGTTATAATCAATTTACCGATTAATATAACTGAAAGAAAGTGACTAGCTAATCGGAGACATGGCAACCCATAGGATCTCCTCCGGCGCCCATCAGTCATCAGTTCTCGTCACACATATTATAATTCAAATAAAGTAGCATAATAAAATGCGCATGTTTAATGGAATTTGCAAAAGAAAACTTTACATGAACATTTTACTAAGCCAAATAAAGATGCCGGCACAAAAGAACAATGTACTGGGAAACGTCCCAACTTCTTACTAGAAAAGTTACAACCGAAACATCTTTAAATAATAGATAATCGACTCACGACCTCTGCTTGAAGACCACTAGCACTTCACTATCACACCCACCACTAAACCGAATTAGCACACTGCTATCCCTATGCATAATATTATTACACCCCCCAACCCTTTCTACCACTGTGTTGCGGATGCGTGTGCGTTACTCTCTAATTATCGACCAACTATCCTGACTGAAATCACGTCTCTCCTGACGACAGGTGCCCCCCTTCACCCCTGTAATTCCACTTGACTCTCATACAACGAGCCCTTGTTCCCAAAACTTGCGTACGCGCTAATATTTTGTTTAACTTAACAGAGGTAGGTACTATGGGTCGGTACAGGCTAAAGTTGTTGTTATTGCGACTATGAATTGAGATGTGAGCTATCCTATCTTTCAAGTTAGATCTAACTGCACACGGTGTGCAAACTTGATTTAAAATCAGTTAAGTAGTGTAGGAGTTCATCGCGGACAAACAACGTGACGCGTAATTTATATATATTAAGAAGAAGATCTATAGGCCTGCGTATGCACCACTATCTCACCTGGTCTTAAGTGACGTAGTTGTCAAAGGTGGTAAACATGCTCACTAATGCTCAGCGTATAACGGGACTGGTTTCCGAGGTTCGCTGCCAAAACACCCCGATATACGAGGACAGGTTCGACAGAATTCGGTACATATTTTTTTTAATTGGCTATTATAACAGATTCAACCCAATACATTAAATACTTTAAGGCTTCAATATGTAGTATATACTTTTTACTATAGTCATCTTCATCGTCCACAGCTTATCACCACAATAAACGCCGAAAAAAGCTGCGAGGCAGCGCTAGTATATTTTGGTGGGATACTAAACTTCAACACTGCCATATTTGTAGTGTTCCGTCTCAATCCTTCTCTTAGAGAACGAGTGAGAGAACAATCTTTACCATCTGAATAAACCCATGGTCATGACAATAATTGAGTTAAAATATAAAAAAAACCTTACCCTCATACAACACCCCCTACAATTTACAAACTCTCGCGGTAGAGAGATTCGCTTACATGAAACTGAATTTCTACAAGAAAAAATGTAAAAACCACCCAATAGCCGCCCGCAAAGGTCGAACCATATGTTCCATGGAAAGTCACTTAGCGGGTGAAATGTGGAATGTTCGACATGGTTTCAACCTATGGAGGAAAATTTGAGAGAAAGATGTAGAAAATCTAGGGTGGCTGATTAGTGTAGTAGGGGGAAACGCCCGCTCTCGTTGCGAGGGAAGGCGGTGAGGCGGACCTATGGAAAGTTAGCCATGCCCTGCGGCTTCACTCGTGGATACAACGAATAAACGATACAAAGTACACCATGTATTCATATTATGCAGGTCTTGTATACTAAGTTAAACTCACTTTTATCCGTTACAAAGCTGAGCGAAAACATAGGTACTGACATACAAACTTACTTACGTATACTTTCGGTTCTAGGTGTAAATAATCCAGCGTCTTCATGGAGGTTGTAAAGATCGACCAAAATAATATTACTCAGAGTCTTTTAACGTTAGGTCGGCACCTCAGTCTATGACGGTCAGGTCCGTATTAATGAATGAACCTCAATAGCGCTACCAAGCGCGCTACCAGCTAATCCACACTCAAAATGTAATCTGCATCTTGAGATCGTTGCTATTTAATAAATGGATATTGAGATGTAGCACTGGCTACTAGATACTGTCTTGTATGTGTCAATTGTGTCATAATCGGATAGCACTTAACCGCTGAGTGTCATTTATTAATTTGCCAGAGATCATGTAAGTTTCTGTTCCTAATCTACAACTTAAGATGTATTTATTAAATAGAACAAAAGAGCAAGTGCACACTGAAAATAGCTCTCAGAGCTAAGTTTGATTTATTAATACGGTCCTCAGTGAAGTGACTTTTTTGGTTGAGTTCTCACTAGTATTTTTTTTCACTCTACAAATAAGTTGGTCTAACTTTATCACAGCTAACTAACGACATTGTAGTTTTACACTGTGACATTTATAATAATGCATATCACAGTGTAAGAATACACACTAACAGGGTACTGCGAGTATAAAAATGCAGTCTAGTTTTGACAGCGTCAAAAAATATTTATTTTCTCTATAAGCGTTACCTAAATGGAAAGTGGACTGGCGCGGTCATAAATAAATGTATACTCGTAATATAGGCGCAGAAATAGCGGAAATCTTTATGAATATGATATTACACTACACTATATTTATTTATATATTTGTTCAATTGTTTAGATACACGATTGCAGAATAAATACAACAAAAATTTAACTGCATGAAATTTTCTAATACGCAATAAAGATTTCACCGATAACACAAGACTTATAGCTGAAGTCACATTCCTCTAGCCCATAAAATGAAATTGGACAAAATTTCTGGACAAATTTTCCGGTACAATACAACAAACAACTCGGATCGATACAGTCGTAAAAAGTTATGGCTCCGATGATTAAATAGATAATCATAAAAATAAATCGTCCCCAGACTCTGAGTCAATAAAATTTTAATTGAACAGGCAGGACGCACTTCGTTTTCCACCCGATTGGCTTGCTTGAATCATCTTAATTTTATAGGCGAGGTGATTTGTAGGGTGAACAAATTTTCTTGGATAATGTAGTAGGGTACTGCTGAGTCTAAGAGTTACAACTGGATTACTAGTTTGGCGTCATTTCCCTTAGTACATTATCAGGATACCTTTGCGTCAGACTGCATTATTAACACACTCTAAAGCATGACGCTGTTGATTTCTCATTATCATTTTCGTGTGTTGGTAAATGACGCATACAAAAAACTTGTAATTTCAAGCTCTTTCCAGTACTTTCCAGGAAGCTGCAGTAACATTAATTACTTTATTGAATCGTGACGTTGACTAGATTTTTTTACCGACTATCTAAGTGGCTGAATGTGACTGGGCCTCATTGACTGAGCCTCGACTTTGTTTGCTAGTTTAATTAAAAAAAAACTGCAATGGAAATCGCGCGAAGCCGAAACGTAATAAAGTAGTGCTGAGTAAATAACACGTGCGCATTAGTCTGTTCGTAACAGTTTTAATTCTTATCTCCTTGTCCATAAAGTTCTGTAGATATATTTTATGACGTCAGCTGTAAAATTTCAATAACTGCGCAGAAATGTCGCTGAAGAGGATATGATGATATTGAACAGGTCAAATTATAGACGTAATTTAGTAGGAAAAATTGATTTTAATTTATCAGTTTGCCTGAAAATTGTAACAACTGGTTGTTTTTTTTTCGTATGAGAATATTAACTTGTTATCGAAGTAATAGAGAAAACATATTGTTTTAACAAGTAACGTAATGCCGGTACAGTCGGCGACAAAAGTCCCTTAAACACCCCTGGTTTGGACAAATGTTTGCCCTGTACCTACAGGATTCGAAACCGTAACCTCACGCTTTACAAATTTGGTTTCGATTCGAAGTCGTTTCACAATTTTCGAGAAGTTACGAGAATAAAGTAAAAAAAGCCAGCCAAGTGCGAGACGGAGTTGAGCACGAAGGGTTCCATACCATTATCTATAAAGTCGGCATAAAAATCACGTTTGTTGTATGGGAGTCTCCTAAAATAATATTATATTTATTTTGTTCTGTTTTTTAGTATTTGTTGTTATAGCGGCAACAGAAATACATCATCTGTGAAATTTCTACTGATTAACTATCACGGTTCATGAGATACAGCTTGGCGACAGACGGACGGACAGCGGAGCCTTAGTAATAGGGTCCCGTTTTATCCTTTGGATATGGAACCCTAAAATCTACTAAAATCCTACATCCAAAACTAAACTCATTCAGATTGACTAAAATTGCGTTAAACATTTTTCGCATTTTACATTCCGTGAACCTCATCCCGTTTCAAACATAAACTCAGCGTGATAAATTTGTTCACGTTATTAATTCAGACAAGTTTTCGTATAAACAAACTGAATCCCATTGCAGTTTTGAAAGTATACGCTGTAAAATGGTACTGTCCAGTGATTGCGCGAAGAAATTGTGTTCGAAAACAATTATTATTATACGGTAATTATTGGTTGTGATCTTACCTTATATATAAGTATACTTAATCTATAAGTAGGTATAGATTCTACAATTGTGTAAAACGCTATTAAAAAAATTTTTTTGGCAATCTACTTAGCGATACAAAGACTTGGATAGTCATGGATACCACGTTCTCGCTAAAGTAGTGTACAAAAATGACTCTAATCTTCATAGACATACAATTTTGTAATCAATAACTGCACGCAACACCACTCATGTATCCCATTCATCGGTGCTCGTTCATTGGAACGCTGCATTTTCTCGACCAATCATAGCGCGACTCCTGCATCGCGCAAGCGATATTTTACCACCGATTCACTATGTATGACTCCGATGTCGATTGTCATTTCAGGGAGTCCGTTGTTACTGAGAAGACCGGCAGTGGCGAGTGCCGGACCCAATCCTCGCTATGACTGCAGATTGATTACTTCGCTCTTAACAATTGGTAGAGTGGAATTTCTACTTGGTGGTAGTTAATGAATGATGGATCGCTTAGAATTCCCTCTTCTTCGTCAAGTAGCAAGTTTGACTTCCTTTTTGTATCGCGTTCTGCTCCCTTTTGAATATTGTATTGGAGTGCGGTGAATATTTATTTTTGATAGTCCCAGTGCTGGCGTGTTGGTAAAATATTTATAACGTCCCTGCGTAGCGTCAAATTTTGTCGTTATCTTAGAACATTTTGGAGCATGCGAAATTAAAGCTGAATATAGAATAAAATCCTCTGTGAAAATGTAATAATAGAATATGCGGTGATTAGTTGCGTAGGAAGTAAGATGTGCGTAAAGGTTGAGCTGTTTTCTTCTTATTTTAGGATGACTGACTAGATGACTGTTTTAAATTATTTGGTTAGATTATTTTATAAACGTAGGATTACACTAGGGGTTCTCCTATGTCGTGGTTACCGTTCACAGACATATAATTTCCCATACATATGTGTATGGGAAATACACCCCGGCCCGGAACAAATATTTTTGGGTCACACAAAATATATTCGTTCCGGGCGGGAATCAAACCCCCGACACCAAGCGCAGCAGTCCGACTGCTCATCCACTACGCCGAACGCGTCGTCCTAAATATATTGTAACTATATACATTTTTCATACTATACATTTCAGCTATAATTTGACGGCCACTACCAAAACTGTAACTATACGTAAAGAACAAAAGAACTGATTTTATCAAATCAACATCAACTAAACTTATCCTATCATCCGCACTGACATTCTTAGTGGGGATGCCAGTAATAATAACTCCCTGGTGGGGCGATCAGTGGGGTCTATAAAACCCAAACTAACTAGCTGCAATAAACTCTAGGGCCTATTAACAAGCCAACGTACGCTGCAAATACGTCAAGACAATGTCGTCTGCGAAGGGTTAGCAGGGTTCTCGTAATGGGACGGAGTGAACTGAGATCTCAATTACACTAACAAGATTGCGTTTCCGCCATCTTCTCAACAGTGGGGCCACGGTTTTAGGGTTTCTCAAATCCACATACTCAAAAGTACTTAACTACTAAAATGTGCTCGTAGACACTCGTAGACTGCTAACAGTAGTGATTGGCGGGGCTGATGCGCAATCGAAGAATAATAATTACATTCGGTGCAATATTAGAATCGATTATGTTAACATCTCGTTCCAAACTGAACCGGTGAGAAGTTTTCTTATTTTTCCTAACAACTCGCCGCTGCGTTCTTGGTGGCACCAATTGCGGTGATTTTCTTCGTATAAAACGACTGGGGTTCACGCGATAGAGACGTCGAGAACTTTCGTGATGTTTGAACAAGCGAATTAATCGACTAAAACATCTCAGTTGTAGCCATTGGTAGCTGCAAGAACCGAATAATGTAACTCGCAAGGTACACGTACATACATACAGCCACAAGTTAGTATCTTTAAGTGAGATAAATCACTACTTAAATCGAGGTTAAACAACGGGTAACCGTATAATTAATTAGTATTAATAAAAACATTTAGGCTGGTAATTTTCAAACTAGGATCAACATAAAACAGGGCCTCACTGAGTTATGTTTACTCCGTGGCACTTAAACCAATTTACGTATAAATCAATTATCTTCATTTCAATAAGGCAAGTCCTCATATAATTCCAAATTAAAACTGTATTAAACTCGTGTCTTCAACAACAGGGCCCTACTAAGCCTGCATTACTCAGGGGCACCAATAAACCGCTTCTATACGGTAAATCTTTTCTGTAGACTCGTAAAAGTGCGACTTTACGATGCGTTTACCACAAAATATACGGTCTCACTGAAATACCTCCTTCGAGCCGCCGCGCAATTAAGCAGGTGCTTTTGGTTATGTTTATTGATATTTTTATGGGGGTTTGAGTGGAACGGAGACGAGAACTGGTGGGTGAATGGAGGGAATTGAAGGGAGCAGACTGTTTTCTTGGGGAAATGTTGGCAACATGATATGTCAAGCACCTAGCGACCTTATTGACCGTATCACTTGCCCAAGGTTTAGCCGTATGATTTTTTTATAGTAGCCCGTTGTATTTTGGCGAGTTTTGCAATATCTGAGTAACAACATTATCATCATCAGCCTTTATCGATTCAGTCCTAGACGAACGCTTCTTATTTATTGCGCTAAATTCGGCCCTGTGCCTTCAACGCCCACGATATCCACATAGAGGAAATAAATGATATCCGGACGATAGAAAGAGAACAGTATTTATAAACAAATCTATACTGGGGTATATAATATTATAAATTAACGACGTCGTCGTCACGTCGTCAACGTCGTCAATATCGACGACGGCGTTGTTTCCATCGTCAGGGACGGCGTCATCAGCGTTGACGTCATCATCATCAGCGTTGTCAACGTTGACGTTGACATCGTCAATGTCGACGTTAACATAGCAATGCAAGGTCTCCTGAAAATAATCACTATACCTACTATAAATTAATTATTACAGCTTCAAAAACAATAGAACTGATTCATGCATATAATATCGAATCGCCCGGGACTGATGAATATCCAGGGAAGTGTCAAAACAGTTATTGCATCAATATATTTAGCGGAAAATCATAAATCATGAAACATTTCAATTGAAACGTGATTTTGTGTTGATTCAACAACGGTTGTTGACGGTAGAGTTTGACTTAGGTATGTACTGTGTACACAGTAACTTACCTTACGCGTTTGTCATCAGGGTGTATTATAAAATGAGATGAGATAATTATTATCTCTCTCTCTCTGTCTCTCTCGCGTCTGTCTCTTTCTCTTAGTCTCTAAAGAATTCATTCATAAAAGTTAACTGTCTCTAACACAGTATTAGAATACGAGTAATGAGAATATTAGGGCATTTCACAAGTTACTGTTAGTAGAACTTCGTATTAACTTGCTTCTCATGGTTACCCCATACTGGATTAGCGGGTATTTGATTACATTGACATAAAACGTAAATGGAAAATGCGACGGAAAACCTATTAGCCTACCTACATAAATCGAAGTATAGGGGATCAGTATTATTGATTTAGCTAACCTATATAATCCATACTAATATTATAAATCTGAAAGTAACTCTGTTTATCTGTTTATCTGTATATCTGTTTGTCTGTTTGTTTGTTTGTTACCTTTTCACGGCTAAACGGCTGAACCGATTTCGATGAAATTTGGTATAGGGGTAGATTGGACCTATGAGACGGACATAGGCTATCTTTTGTCTCAAAAAAAAATCTCGAAGGGGATGAAATAGGGGTTGAAAGTTTGTATGGGGAATCCATAATTATTCTTCAAGTTAGGGATCTGAAAATTCTTATTTAGGCTTTTGGTAATTAATAAATAAATACGGGTTTCCGCCTTTTTGCTAAATCATCCCTAAAGGGGGAAAAGCAAGGGGGTTGAAATTATGAGGTATTCTTTAGATGCACCCCCAACGGACCACAATAAACGGCTGAACGGATCGTAATTTAAAGGGGGAGAGTGCGATGGGAGGAGAGGGGGGAGAGTGCGGGGAGAAAGAGGGTTGAGTGGGGGGAAAGAGAGGGGAGCACGGGGAGAAAGAGGGGAGAGTGGGGGGAGAAAGAGAGGAGAGTGGGGTGAGAAAGAGGGGAGAGTGGGGGGAGAAAGAGAGTAGAGTGGGGAGAAAGAGAGGGGAGTGCGGGGAGAAAAAGGGGAGAGTGGGGGGAGTAAGAGAGGAGAGTGGGGTGAGAAAGAGGGAGAGCGGGGAGAGAAAGAGAGGAGAGTGGGGGGAGAAAGAGAGGAGAGTGGGGTGAGAAAGAGGGGAGAGTGGGATGAGAAAGAGGGGAGAATGAGGTTAGAGTGGGGAGAAAGAGAGGGGAGTGCGGGGAGAAAAAGGGAGAGTGGGGGAGAAAGAGGGGAGAGTGGGGGGGAAAGAGAGGAGAGTGGGGTGAGAAAGAGGGGAGAGTAGGGGAGAAAAAGGGTAGAGTGGGGAGAAAGAGAGGGGTGAGCGGGGAGAAAGAGGGGACAGTGGGGGGGGGGAGAAAGAGGGGAGAGTAGGGGGGAAAGATAGGGGAGCACGGGGAGAGTGAGGGAGAAAGAGGGGAGAGTGGGTGAGAAAGAGGGGAGAGTGGGGGGAGAAAGAGAGGAGAGTGGGGCAGAAAGAGGGAGGGGAGAGTGGGGGAGAAAGAGGTGAGAGTGGGACAGAAAGAGGGGTGAGTGGGATGAGAAAGAGAGTGAGTGGGGAGAAAGAAAGGGGAGAGTGGAGGGAGAAAAAGGCGAAAGTGGGGGTAGAAGGAGGGGAGAGTGGGGGGAAATAGGGGAGAGTTGGGGGAGAAAGAGAGGTTGAGTGCGAAATATATAGAGATAGAGGGAGAGGGAGTGAGCGAAGGAGGGAAAGGGAGTGATTGACTGAGAGCGAAAGAAGGAGAAAGATAGAAAGAGAGCCAGAGAGGGAGAAAGATAGAGGAAAAAGGAGAGAGAAAGAGACAGATATATTCTTACCTAATTGCTGTTACCCGCAACATCAATTGATTTTTTAAACAGTTTACATTTTATACATAAGTACATATAAAAATGCGAACGAAGTTGCGGGTATCAGCTAGTATACTATATAACTAATAATAACCTATATAACTACGGATAAACATTTCTACGATTCACTTCTATAGTGTATTCGTGGCAACCAAAATCTAGCTAGACAATAAAATAGATATAGTCAATGCCCATCATGAAGCTAGGCAGAGGTGCAAACAGACTGAAGCAGGCAAACAAGTGACGATGTGAACGATAGTGGTAATGCTAGATTTGAACGGAACTCTAGGACTACTTTCTAAAACCAAACAGGCTTGGTTTGTGACCTTGAAGGTGGTAGCAATCTAGATGCGGCTTGTTTGGCGTAGCGGCTGAGCAATCGGACTGCTGCGCTAAGGGTTGCGGGTTCGATTCCCGCCTGGGATAAATATTTGTGCGATCCACAAATATTTGTTTCTGGTCTAGGTGTGATGTGCGTATGTGAAATTATTTGTATGTAAGCGGTACCCACGATACAGGAGCAATCCTAGTGTGGGGCTACGTTTTTTAGAAAAGAAGAAAGAAAAAAGAAGAAGATAGGTTAGAGGTCCCCAAGATTTGGTTGGCCTAGTTTGGGGACCAATGATTGTAATACGTTTGTAACTGGAACTTATACTAATAAACAGTATACACATCATTTATTTTATAATGCAACATTTTTTTTTTACAATTTGTATAATATAACCTAAAAACATTATAAAAAACTTAAACCTAGGATACCACCGATAGCGAAGCAGGTCCCAGCGTACCGGTGGTTGTTATTGTTAGGTCCAAGGTGGACACTCCGTACTAGGGTGGGCCACTGATGTATGAAGAAAAAAAAAATGTCTGATATAGATTCGTAATAGTTGTAAAAAGGTGTTACGCTATAAGAGTAGTATGTTCTGAAAAAACTATCACTATAGAACCTTATCTTCAGCCTCCGGATTGAGTTTGAAAAATCATGATATTTTCAAAAAAAGCTTTTTGTTATTATATTCCTAGGAGTGCAGATTCAAGTTTAATTTCAATTATTTTGTACTAATAAGAGTACCTCTGTAAGTTGTGTTTATAATAATTAAAAATATTATTATAAATCATTACCCATCGAGATAATACCCCACACGAATAGCGAAATTATTGCAGATTTTTACATAAAAATTTTCGTAACGCCTTGCGAGACTATCGGAGTCGTTATTAACCCTGGTTTGCAGATTTATCGCACAAAGAACACGCTGTTTCAGTCACAGTCTTGACAACCATTTCAACTTCTTGTGTGTGGCAAGGTAGGCGTAGCAGAAGCAGTTCTCGCTCTCATTTATGTGCATCAAACATTCTGTAACTCCGCGTCTTTTGCAGTCTCGAGAGCTGGAGATTCCGTGACATGTAGGTGACAAATCGATGGGGGTAGCGTTATAAATTGCATACAGGATAAGCTCTGGATGTTTAAGAGTTGGACATTTGACTACTTATAGGCTCGAGCCTTTAAAATACAACACTTTGCTCACGAATGTGATTTCGCGGATCTATTTCTCGAGATAAGCGAAATAACTATTTCTTTGAATTACTACATTGATGTGGGCTTTGAGTTAGACTGGCAGATACCTAGAAGCATAATATACCAACGTCCACAGGTGTCGTGCTCCATCCTTACAAGTGGGATGAGCTTCGGTAGCAAACCAAGTCGGAGGGTAATTTTTTACATCGTAAGTTGTAAAATCTTTAGTTTTTAGGTGGAGTTTTCGTCGAAACATACAAAATACAATGAAACCAAGTAGGTCACTATGGCCGTTTGGTATGAGATATCTTGCCTGGGGAATACTGGCAATTTGTTGGCTAAATTATCAAGGAAATCAAGGAAAATCGCCGAAGAAATCTATACCGATACGATTGTTCGGTACTGAACTCTTGAGGTGTTAAATCTGGTAACACTATGGTTATTAGTTGGAACTAAATCACCTGTGTATTACGAATAGTTTACTTAGTCTACTTTATAGGTGGTTTCCGATTACTTTTAAACGTTTAAAAACCCGATGTCCCACCGGTAATGTACGGAAATAAATTTAGAAATGATAATAATTTTTGATGGCATTTATTTGCTTTTGCCGTGGTATGCTTCTACGATTTGTATGACTCTTGTTTGTTAAACGATAGAAAAGGGTACCCCCGACCATTATCTTTAACTTTCAAGCATCATACTGATAGCAAACTGTTGAAATATGTGTTCTTTTCGAGTACCTTTTCCTAATTTTAACTGTCGCCTTGTCCAGTCTTTATACTTTATATGAACGTCTGCATAAGTAAGCAATATTGTTTTTAAATTACCTATGCATGTTTCATAACATAAAGAACATTTAGTTGTGTTTGACTTGCGCTTCATTTTTAATAAGTACGACCTCCTACCTAATAAGCCGCGGTATGATTGAACCGAGATTTTTTTGTGAAAAGTGCAATAGGTGCCTTCTCATCTTATACCAAAAACTAACTAGTCTACTCGTTTACTGGTTTGTTTATGTAATAAGACCACATAAGCTATCAAATAATGTGACACTGATGCAAATATTAAGAACACAATCCATAACTCTTGGTTCTTGAAGTCACATCTAAAAACATATTTTTCCGATTTTTCAAAGTGAATCCGGAGGCAGTTGCCAATAAGAGAGACAGATAATATTTTGCATACTTCATTTGTACCCTATTTAGCACCCTTTTGCAACTATTACGTTACAAGAATCCAAAAAAAAAAAATTCGGCCCACCCTACTCCGTACTCAAAAGCTGCTCAAGCCACGGAAGAGAGACACCACTGCGCCTCACCAGTACCACCACCGGTCAAGTTGCACAGGATTAATTATATCGGGTACCTACTTTCTTCAAATACTTCCCTTCCATTCTTTACAAAGGTTTAAACTTGTTTTATTAAAGTCATGCACGAACAAAAATAGTGAGTATAAAGTGTTTCAGAGCTATTTTTAGTCCGAAGTAACCTTTTTCAGGCCGCCAGCGAGACGGCTGGCGGAGATACTGCATTTACACGGAATCGTTGCAAAGTAATATGGTATGAAGTCAAAGTCAAAGTCATAGTCAAATCATTTATTGTAAATAGGCAATAAAATCGCACTTTTACAAGTCAAACACTTCAATCTAATAAACAAATTAAACCATAAAAGAAAACAAACTATAATTAATTGATTATGGTTTGAGTTTGAAAAAGGATGTTTCCCTTTCAACACTGGTCCAGGATTGAATCTCGGACAGGAAAAGGAAACTCCGATGACTCTACCAGTGCTTCGGAATACACCCGTTAGAGAGATGGCTGTGTGGTATGGTGACTTTTTGTTTAGTTACATACAAGCGAGATTGAACATTAATTGTACGACGTAACGTCTTAATTCGATAAAACGAGTCATTGTGAATATCAACGGCGCTCGAACTATTTTTTACTGTTATCACAGATTTTGACTCTTTATCTAATTCCACTAACCGCGCCCCGTGGTGTTACTCGCTGTTTTTGAAATAAAAAGTAGCCATGTGCTAATGGCTTTAATTTAATTGAATATGTCCCACCGTTTGAGCGTGAAGAGGCAACAAAGATACAAACAAACACAGTTGCACACAAACTTTCACCTTTATAATATTAGTAGGATTCTATAAGAGCGTAATACAAAGACACATGTCGGTGTAACGCACGCCCTAGTTTTTCTCAAGTTCCGCGCTTGATCACGTAAGACTTAAACAAACTGTGAGTTTCCCTCGCGAACTTTGCCGGCAGCCACTGTTTATTTTCCAAAGATGTCATATTTCGTTTGGAACCATCCGTGTATTGTAGTGGGCACTTCAAACTTGGTTATTGAGTTATGAGATAGTGATTTATTGTGAAAGTACCGGTTCGATGTTGCTTTACTTCAATGTATCTTTACTAAAATTTTAAAACTGTATTATGGGTTCTTTGAAAAGCCTTCATTTCACTTTTCGTTAGAAATAAAATTTTTAGACTGAGATCAAGAGTAACACTAGTTATTATTTTCTAACCAGAGGTACTGGTTATCAGTTAGACTCCATAAAATAATCATATTATGCCACAGTACTGCTTATGACGGTAGCAATGTATCTTAACTACATTGGGGTTACATTACTTAACTATATCAATGGGATAAACGTCATCTAAGTAAAACAACTCGCTTGTCCGTCTGCCAAGCAACTTCTGATATTAAATCTACAATTTAAAAGTAATTTGGGCATCAATGGCTTAAGTATACTTAATATAAAGTAATTTGGTATAAGGCCCCCGAAAATTAAGCCACAAGGAAAAAAATATGAAGAATATATTTTGTCATCAATCATTTAGCCAGGCGGTTTTGGGGATATTAAGGCAATGTAGGTACAATCTCAGGCCAAAAATATGAAGACCTAAAAGTAATGAGAAAATTAAGTCTAGCATATTAATATGTACTTGAGAGAAACAGCCAGGGTAGTGGAAAATTATAGAACAGGGCTCAACTTAGAAAGATAAAAATCTATACTAATTATTAATTATAAAGAAGAAAAATTTGATTGATTGTTCGCATTGAATAGGCTCCGAACTACTAAATAGATTTCAAAAATTCTTTCACTGCTGGGAAGCTACACTATCTCCGTGTGACATAGGCTACTTTTTATACCGTAAAAATTAACGGTTTCCGCGAGGTAGTACTTAACGAGAGTGAAACCGCGTGGCGCTTCTAGTAATGTATAAATTTCTCTCAAGATGATGATGATTTTGCCTACTTCATATTTTGAGATCTGGTTTTGTTTTTTTTAATCATTTGAACACAGTTTAGCCTGCTTAGCTGGTTTTGTTTTTTTTTAATCATTTGAACATAGTTTAACATAGTTCTGCATAGTAGCAGAGGTTACGCTACGCTATGGTAAGCTATGTTTGCCACGTAGCTATTGTATGTTTTCAGCCCATAATTTTCGAAGTAACATCCAACATAACCATCTGAGAGATGATTAGGTACCTACTTATCTCATGATTACAGCATTGAATTATTTTTAGGGTTCCGTACGCAAAAGGGTAAAACGGGACCCTATTACTAAGACTCCGCTGTCCGTCCGTATGTCTGTCTGTCCGTCCGTCGGTCACCAGTCTATACCATATAAACCGTGATAGCTAGACAGTTGAAATTTTCACAGATGATTTATTTCTGTTGCCGTTATAACAACAAATACAAAAAATAACAGAACAAAATAAATATTTAAGGGGGCTCCCATACAACAAACGTGTTTTTTGCCATTTTTATAGATAATGGTACGGAACCCTTCGTGCGCGAGTCCGACTCCCACTTGGCCGGTTTTTTCTCTTCATTTTATTTGGATCTTCTACTTATAATAATGATGTATGACGGTATCCTCCAAATAGACATTTCCATATCGATTTTTCTCTTTTCGCACACTTACTCTGATTTTCTTATTCAAATAACAATCAACCAACGGCCTAAAAGTAATTGGAATTTCCGGGAACCTCTAAAGGATATCAAAATAGATTCAAACAAGGGCTGAGCAAACCAACAAACTGATTAGCTTTCACATGAATACCTATTAACAATACATTAATATTGTCTGTGATTACTCAAACAAAACACAAAGAGCTGGCGTATTAGTGGGAATTAAATATACAAGGGTCGAATAGGAATTCAGGCCTTATTTATGCCGGAATCCGGATGGATGCCGCGAAGGTCATAGCATGAATAGAAAACATTCAATATGACATGATTAGAGAGCAAACCCGGGAGCTAAACCACACTTTATAAACTAAAATGTCGCCACAGATTATAATAAGTTTTTGAATGTGGTAAAACATGTTACAACAGACATTTTGGAGAATTGAAGTACCATTATAGAGCATAGTCTATCATAACACAGATACAATTATATTTTTTTTTGTTCATAGAACAGACCTCTGGAAACGGCCGGAAAATTAAGTCATTAAGTCATATACGATAAAATGTCCGGGCACAACTTCATTTCTATTTCAAATCAAAATTTCAAATTCGGCCTCGGATAACCCGACTTGTGTCCGTGAAATCGCATTCATCAAAACTTGAGAATTAGCCCTGTCCTAATTAAACCTGAAAGTTGTTACGCTCCTTTGGGGCGAATCTTACGTAAATATTAGGTTTGAATAAAACTTTTATTATTATATCTTTATTGGTACTTATCGTGATCCTTTGTAGGCTTCGAATCGTAATTTGAGGCGACCTTGAAGTTTGTTTATTGCTTCCGAAGCATTGGGGATATTATTACGGGTATAAAAAAGGGATTGGTAATTTATTTGGAATGAATTTTGAGGTGTTCGTTTCGGTTTATGTAACGGGAATTTGATTTTATGAAATAACACGCTTCTTAGAGAAAGTAACGATCGAAAAAGGCATTTTAAAAATGTTAGGCTTCTTTTGATGTAAATTGATTTACATATTACTTAACTGATATATTGTTATGGCATTTTATTGTACATTATTATAAAAAAACGATGTTGCTGGTGTAAATTTTATATTTTAAGGGGCATTCCTAATTTTAAAACAGAATTACAAATATAATTAGTACCTATTTACAATAATATGCCAGTTACAATCTAAATTACAAGAGAGTATTAATTAATATAAAATAAGTTGGTATTTCACAAGATATCATATTTATTCTTTGGTTCCCATTCTTATCGCTTGTCACAAGCCTTTGGCGGTCTAACAAACTATGATACCATAGATCAGCACTGCTTCATGGGAAATCCATCGGTTATTAGTTCTAGGCTAGACTGTTTTACTGGTATTTGGTCAACAGTGGTCACTATAGTTAAATACTATAGTGACCACTGTTGACCAAAGAAGCTTAGAATGGAATGGCTCTCAAGGCTCTACCAAAATACCCTGAAAGGTAGAGTGAGAATTTTTTTACGT
Source organism: Hylaea fasciaria (assembly GCA_905147375.1). Taxonomy (NCBI): domain Eukaryota; kingdom Metazoa; phylum Arthropoda; class Insecta; order Lepidoptera; family Geometridae; genus Hylaea; species Hylaea fasciaria. Next base: position 1,486,744 of record LR990200.1, read on the forward strand.
AGCTCCATTCAAAATTTTGATTGGCTCTGGATCATGATCCACCTTTAGTAGATCTCCAAAGGGAGAGTTCATAATCTACAACGCTGACCCATATAGATTGCTATAGAATTTTTCCATACCTGGGTGTACCGGTTTTCTTTTACAATTTGAAGCGATGACATCGAGTTCAGCTCACAAAATCTATCTGTTTTGAATCAGCAGCCCTATCTCCAATCCCAAATCCGCTTATCAGTCTTTTCATTACAATCTATATTCAATCCTCGACGTATTCTATCAGAGCTTTTCTCAATTCAACGCCATAAAGGTACCTACTTTATAGAACGTATCTTATTTTCCCGATAGGTACAATATACCGACTAACTTAGTATTCCCTGCACGATCCCTATCTATCCTCAAAGAACAAAGTGCTTTGGCCAGATCTAGAGAGAATTGGATAAGGTCGCTCGCCGTATATTGGTAAGACGGGAATGGGACTTTTTCGCTGTAAGTTTTGAGTGCTCAATTATTAGAGGACGTTTTTATACTTTTGTTATTGGGTGAGATGGAAGCTTGTTATGAAAGTGTGTTGGTTCAAATGAGATGTGAGTGGGGGTGTGAGTGGAATAAATAGGATACTGATATGGATTTTTAATGGCGGGGTTCCGTGCAACTGTTGGTTGACAGAATGTGAATTGTGATCTGTATTAAATAATTTTATTGTGATACCACTTCCCACTGCAGATGTCGAAGAAGAGTGTGCGTGGAAATCGTGTTGACGGAGGAGGTGATTTGTATGATAATAATAATTTTACGTTTTTATAAGTTACTAACTGATGCCCACGACTTTGTCCGTGCATGTGTATGCATCGCGATGCAATGTAGTATACTGTGTATCGCATTAAAAAGTATTATATGCCCTTCTCCAAAGTCCAATAATTATAATATAAATCTATATCAAATTTCATCGAGATCCGTTTAGCTGTTTATCCGTGAATAGGTAAAAAACATTTATATACAATAGAGTTACTTGCGCGTACAAATAGAGTTACTTGTGCGTACAATATAGTTACTTGTTATTAGTATTTATAATATTTGTATTGAACTTATATACTCGTAGATCAGCGCTTGATCAATACACCTGGTGCTATACATTGGTGGTAAACCCGCTGATTAGAATAGCCTTACGACGCATTGATTTTATATAAATTATCATACGCTCAGTATTTGTTTGGAAACAGTGGAGAAAAGTAATGTTGCAAAGTATTGCAAAATATCTGACAAGATTTCCTCAAACAGATTCTTATCTAGCGGCCATTACGTTATCCAATTTGTGGGCTAGCTAATACGCTATATGAGGAAGAATGGCAGAGCCCATACAATCGCTCTAGATTGGATATAACTGTCTAACGGCTTTCGCGATACTTTAGCATGGTAATTCAAATAGTGCTCTGGAAATTTGATAATGTAATGAGCACTCAAATAGGACTAATTATAAAAGTATCAGTGCAGGTGGTGGATAGTAATACCATGTAATACGTTCAATTTATATAGCGCAAAGGGACAAGCGGAGCGCGAACTGGCATTGTATCAACCAAGCCGATCGAACAGATTGCATTGATAGCCTTTCAATTTTACAATCACAGAATACTCTGTTATTCCGGTTCTGAAAAAGAATACACAGTTTTAATTTACCTCTCGTGTATCATGCTATAACTTTACGAAATATTATTTTATTTAAATAAAGCTTTTTTCCCAGCTGAAACGATATTGTTCGCGATGATTCAACCATTGTGCCCTGAACTATTTAATTTTGGAACGTTACGACTGATATCTGCCGATATGTTCTGAATCACGTCTCCATAGCGTTTCAACTCACTCAACTTCACAACTCGAAAGGGTGATAAGTATTTACTTAACATCAAAATATAATCGTATTTGTACGTGCATCGTAGTTTCAATCGAGTTACATCGACCGTGGTCACGAGTAGACTGGAGAATGCGGGTATCACCTTCGGGAGCGGCGTCCGTTGTTTCCAACTACCCACGTCTTATCTTGTAAAACTTAATAACTAACTCGTAGCCCTTTTTTAGCTGGAATGGCTCTCAAAAATCGTTCCTGCACACTATAATTAATTTAGTGGCTTTTTATGGAAAACTTTATTAATTACAACGATGTCCAATTGTCCATAGAAGAATATATTAAGTAGGTATACTCGTAATATCATTGTAAGAATGATTTGCAATATTTTTCGGTTTGAAGTCCTATTTTTAATAGTGATTTGAACAGTTAACTCTAATGCAATATTTCTACGGGATCGTGCCTCAGTGACTTTCCAGGACATCGGTTTGCCCGAACCCCATAAAAAACACCCTGCGCAGTCCACCACCGATACCTCTTTAATATTTATATAGCAGGATTGCCATTGAACGACACTCTAGGTGTATTGGACTCATCTTCCAAACTCATTGATTATTCAAGTAACTACATAGTTACAATCTAAGTTAGTCTTAACAGTTTCAGCCAATCTAAAATTACAATGTAAGTACACATATAACATAACAAACATTGACATTTTTGTATTCCGATCGAAGACCATACAACATCGACAATAATAAGCCCTAGTCATAACATTCCATCCTAGTCATATCAGTCCTAAAACGACAGCATCTTTTCACTAGACAACCATGTTTGTTGAACCAGCTAACAAGTCTGGTGCCCAAACGGCCAGGTGTACATCATCATACCCAAATCCAAATCAAGCGTCTGTCAGCTAATAACAATAACCCGTCGCCGGCTGTCCGGTAGATTTACGAGGCTCGTTTGTGGACGCAGGTGTAGCCGATAGGATTATTGCGGTCAGTCCACCAAAACAGGGTTGTAGCAACAAGCAAGGACAAAAGTGTAGTGTTCAGCTTTTATAATATAGTGAAGGCTTCTTAAATGGCTTTACATGAGTGTAGGCTTCTTTTTTTAGTTACGTAGAACCGAGCGTTTAACTACATGCTCACATGGAAAGAAACGGTGTGGCCTAAAAGATTTAGTCTTGCAAGAAAACGCTTTTCGGTGAAAGAAAACATCTTGAGGAAACCAACAAGGAAAACAACACAACCCGAGAATTATTTAGGAGGCATGTTATCCACCAATCCGGACTAGGCCCCCGAGGTGGAGTATGGCCTAACCCTCCTCACGATAGTGAGGGGAGGCCTTTGCCCAACAGTGGGACAGTTACAGGCTGAATTATTTATTATTTATTTTATTTAAGAATCGCATTCGGTGCAAAATTTCGATCGCGCCTATTGACATCTCGCTTCTTGGCTGAACCATCGAGTTGTTCCTAATCATTGTTAATCTAACCCACTATAAAAAAGGTGCGAAATTCAAGTTATCATTATATAGAGATAAGCTACTATTTTTCTATTTACTATTTCTATTATTATGGAGAGAGCAATGCTCGGAGTTACTTTGCGCGATAAAATCCGGAAGGCGGATATTCGCCAAAAAACTAAAGTTTACGACATAGCTCTCAGGATTTGCAAGCTGAAGTGGCAATGGGCAGGCCACGTTGCTCGTAGAACTAAGAAACGATGGGGAAGAAAGGTTCTAGAGTGGCGACTGTGGACTGGAAGACGCAGCGTCGGTAGGCCTCCCACTAGATGGGCCGACGACATCAAAAGAGTCGCAGGCAACCGGTGGATGCAAGTGGCTAATTGTCGTTCGGTGTGCCGGTCTAAGGGGGAGGCCTATATTCAGCAGTGGACGTGTTCAGGCCGATGATGATGATGATGATGAAGCTACTATGTTTATGCTGAACAATTGTAATCTGACAACTTTAGCTCCATCAAATGCTCGACACCGCAGCGATCAAATCGCGTGTACAGTTCGCGTGTTCAGACATCGTTCAGCGAAATGCTTGTAATTAAGGTACCTCTCATTTCATTTGGATTTATCCGTCTGGTAAATGGAAGCGGATGTGGGAATCGTTTAATAGTTGATTCGGTATGAGGGTAAAAGGCACTTCCGATATTTATGCAGGACAGATATTTAATATTTAACCTGTACTCATATGTTTATAGAACAAAATAATATACCTCGGTGTCGTCTCGTAGGATTCTGCAGTGATAAATCAAGGATGTACCCATCACGGTCACAATGTGCAAGTCAGCCTTTGTTGCAGTCAGCTCGTTCGGCTTGAACGAAGTTAGATAGACTTTGGGACTATGCGGCTTGCAGCATGCGTCAGTTGCAGATCATGCGGCCTGCGGCTTATTTCAACTAGAAAAGTACCTATGCGACATTGATGGAGCAATGCGTTATCTAATATATTATGTGATACGGATGTGGTTCAGCGGATACAAGATATTTTTATAATTAGCTCAGTTTGACATAATTTATTAATAAGATGTTTCATAATATCAGTTTTAAATAGAGATTATATAAGTTTCTTTACTGTGAAATATCATGTTAATTTCTTAACTCATTAGTTTGTAAGTGATGCGGATACGAATAGATAGAGAAAAACCATCATCAAGAAATTATGTTTATGTTTTTAAATTATTTTATAAAACTCACTGTTGTCTTGTTAATTGAAAAATAGAATGTATTTCCATAGTTTGAACATCGTCTTTGACAACAATACATACTACCACGGGGCAAATACAATCGATGCGTGACGCACACTGGTTGAAAGTCAACTTCTAAGAATACCTGGAATTTATTGAGTTCAAAGATTTTACAGGCAATCCATAAAGTGCACGGATAGGGATTGCATTACTGAAAATTTTTCAGAATCCATTCACTCGTTTACTTTTCACTTCGGAAATTGGTATGAGAAATTTTCTGTATTATTCATAGTAAAAAATATACAAATAAATAAATGAATTATGTACACAAACGGAGTAGGTAAGTAGTATTCATGAACAGAAAAAATATGAAACCATGGTAATGAGACACTAATTTTGTGGTATGGTGACCTCTAGTTTTTAATTACATACAACAAACGTAATTTATTGGCGTTTTTATAAATAATGGTACGGAACCCTTCATGCACGAGTCCGACTCGCACTTGGCTGGTTTTTAAGAATAAGCAACTCTTTACATACTTAATCTATACTTAAAAGAGAGCAAACATTCGTATAACAAAAGCGTAAGTTCGAAGTTTATTATAATGGTTAATGAACCCAAGCAAAAGTGGACCGAATCGCCGCCATTCACGAAGGAAACAATGTTAACCTCGCATAATAAAGTTAACTTTTTATCAGTAAAAGTTGGGGCAGTCGTTACAATTTAATGGAATTGCAATTGATGACCCACTGGGCAGAAATGGCGGCCGCTCTGCAAACACAATAAAGTCGGTTTTATTTCACGCTTCCGAAGCTTGTTTAGTGAACTATGATACTTTATTACTGTTTTTTTTATCATGTGTGATCGCAGCTACATCTTTCTTCAATCCACTGACTACCATATTATAACCTAAGATGTTCTTTCAAATTCTATTCAATTCAAAATTGCCCCAAACAACATTTTACGGCATTATAAAAGAATTTTACACCGCGCTTAAATTTAATGATCTGTAACAATAGAATGAAAATTTCACAGCGTTGCATCTTGCCACGGCGCGTCGACCGGAGCCATCTCTAGATTATCTTTTATACACCTACGTCGTTAGAAGAAACCGGGAAAGGAAAATGTCAAAGGGGAAAAGCGCTAGTAGCGATTGCGTCATCTATTTTCGCGAGATAATGGTTAGCCGTCTAATGATTGGCGATAAATTCGCGTTGGATGTAAAATGGATTTTAAATGGATTTTTTTGTAAGGGGGCACAAGACAATAACGGCAAAGACGACAAAATAAACGAAGCAACTATGATATTGTGTGCCACCACGAACAGGCTTCGACTAGCCAATGAACTGATGAACTGGTGTTTTTGATGATTAATTCGCGTCATAAATTGTGACTTCGCGTCATAGACGATGAATTTGCGTCATAGACGATGGGTTCACATCATTGACGATAACTTTGCGTAATTGACGAGGTTTTCGCGTCGTTAATTATCATTTTGTGTCATTAATACTAGTTGCTAATAGACATGGAGTGCAAGGTGCAAGGGTTGCGTTTTAATAAATATATACCATTATTTATTCATAAATTTGCTGAGTGCGACAGTTAACTAATTAGTTGTCTAATTATTTCGCATCGTAAGTAAACTCACGTCATATTATCACTAACATAAATTATAACTATACACGAGATCGACCAATCACTAAGTGACCAGCAAATTATTTCACTCAATAATTTCTAAGAATTTCATGCGACCGCTGGAAAAACTTTTGACTATTCTACGAACCATAGATTTTCCTAACAGGGGATCAGTACGTAGCAATGCTAACAATGATTGTAATAATGACATAAAATAATAATATTACCTATTTGATCTACATCAAAATGAACAAAGAACTGACGGAAAAGCTATAGAATCGGCTAAAAGGCCAATTACTTCGTCAGCCTTTAACAGAAGCTATAGCCACAAAATGCGTAGAGGCTTGTGAACTAAAAATGGCCACTATTGTGCAAGAGCCTGGGCGAGTAAAGCACAGTATCAAACTGACTGAATAACCGTAATAAAGCGGTACAGTTAAAACTCAATAATGCACGACTGTTAGTAACGTAAACCTCTATGATCGTTATAATTTCATATTATTGGGTATATACGAGTATGTGTTCGTTCTTGTCGACGGCTTTGACGACGCCGACGCCGACGATGTTGATCCTTACGGTGCCGACGCCGACGCTGACCCTGCAAAAATATAACATTCAGTTTTTCAATTTCAATTTCAAACATCAAAATAATACTGTGGTACAAAATATTAAAAAGGATTTTTGTACCGGTTTAAATTCGCTAACGCAAATTTTATCTTTTTTGCGCCTTTGGTGTCGATTAATTTAATTTCTCTGGAAAATTGTCGAGTAAATGGACGGAGTGAAGCCAACGTTGCCCACTCATAAAAGCCAGTGCGACCCATTTTGGGTCGAGAGTGATCGTTTACAGGAACAATGTGTTTTTGATATCGGCGGCCGTGTTGCCTGTTAAAAATATTAACTTTATTTTTGGGGGTAAATGTTAGTCACTTTAGGTGAGCAAATGAAATGAGCTGAGAAACTTAATTTACTTTACTGAATTACTTCAATAACAGTAGCTAAATTGGTAAGTATTTACTCATAAATAAGTGGTATCATACGTCGATGCATATTATGTGATGATAAAAAGGAACTGAAATATTATAACTAAGTAAGTAGGTATATTTTTTTTATCTGCTGATTAGGCTTCTATTCTGACATATTTGCATTCTATTTATCAAATACCATCATGGTTGACACTGGGTCACACAAAATCGTATTCACTGAAATAATTTCTATTACAACTTGTTCAGTCACAAAAACAGTTCTGTCAGAGCAAAATACAGTTTTTCTACAGCATTACGAATGCAAACAGCGTCGCTAGCGCGTGATTCCATTTAATACTTGAGTAAAATTAAACACGTGTACATAATAGTACCTACATAATAAGTACAAACAAACGTGACGGTTGTACGTACAGGTGGGTGGAATGGTGGAAAAACTGAGGTTTTGTAAGTGACGCGATTGTTAGCAAGAGTTTAGGGTGTAAACTCACGCAGCGGATTCGTAGCGCGCGGCGTCGCTATGCCGTAACTAACATCTTATAGAAAGTCGTGTTAGTTACACTTTTTAGAACTCAAGAACGGCTGAACTGATTTGGCTGAAAATTGGTAGGAATGTAGCTGAGAACCAGGAAACGGATATAGGATATTATTTATCTCGTCACCACCAGAAAAATTTTGAAACTGGGAAAAATATGTCTGATAAAATCGGGTTGTACAGTTACAGCTGTCACTCAGTTTAACAGCTGGGGCAGGGAGAGAGACAGAGGGAGAGGAAGAGAGATAGAGTGCGAGGGAAAAAGATGGATATAGAGGGAGAGAGATAGAGTGCGAGGGAAAAAGATATAGAAGGAGAAAAAGCTTTTTACCATAGAGACAATGACAGGACAACGTCAGCAGCTGTCGGGTCAGCTAGTTTCTAAATAGAATATCAAACGTGCTGTTTTTGTCCGAAGGCCGCTGGAACTGAAACATATATTATTAAATTGAGAAATTACTCCTTTTTTGAAGTCGGTTAAAAACAAGAGGGAATGGCTTGCGGTTTTTACACGCAAGAACTAGCGTGATATGGGTGTTTCAAAAAAACCGCAGACCGCATCGCATGCGTGTGCAGGCGTTAGAGAAAAACCGCAGCGTGAGCTTTTGCGGTCGTAGTTGTTTGACCAATACATGTTGTTGTCTTTATAATTTGTTTAGTGTCAGATAGAGACAACGATAGACTTATCGGTTGGTCAGAGTTAGGGGTTCAAAAACCAATGATATGAGACAGAATCGCTCAGATACCTATGTTTTAACACTATCGGTTATATATCTAGTTTGTGCCACAGCGACGCTGCGATTGGGAGCTTTAGGCCAACTGCCAAAGAGGGCCACGCTTTACACGCCTTTACCCTCACGTGTATTGTATGTCAGCGCAGCTGATATTACGCATGTCTAGAAGTTTGATCGTGCTTCATCGAGTAGGGACGTTTTATACGCTTTATTGCGACGTCGTGATCTGAATGTATGTAGAAATGAATACGTCGAAGTACTTACTGGGATACAGATTGTAGGGGAAATATGATTTGCTATTCTTTTGTTTTTTTTTCTTAGTGTTCTAGGTATAGAAACAACATACGGTTTTACCACAAAATATTTTAACTAGAGTTGAACAGATGTGTCTAAATATTTTCACCACAAATCGACGTCTAACCCTCGGTTTTTCTAACTCAGTAACAAATTCACAAGTAAAATTAATTAAGTAAATTAGCAATGCCAGGTTCGAGTAACCAAACGCGAGGGATAGACGTCGATTTTGTCGAATGAAATTTTAGAAACATCTGTTGAACTCTGGTCTAATCTTTTGTGGTAAGGCGGATAGCGTCTTTATGCCAGTTGTAAAACTATGTAATATAAATGGACCAGCCTGTAGGGGTGAAGGAACTGATGTAAGAGAACTACCACGATTATTTCGAGGTCGTCCTTTTAAATAAGGCTAAGTCAAAAGTACGTATAACCGACCAATGCATGTAGGAAGGGACTTATAAAAGTGAAAGAAGAGAGGTGTGTCAGGATCGTAGCACATGGAAAGATGTATCTGTCTACCTCAACGGGAAATAGGCGTTAAAACTATAAAAATCTATAACTAAAGTGACCCATTTTACTACGCCATCACAGCATAAAGTGGTTTAAAAGTTAAATTAAAAACTTGCGTTCGTTTTTGCTGGACGTCCGAGTAGAACTTTGAGTCCGCTTGCGTTCCAGCATTATGTAAAGCCTAGGTCATAATGTTATAAGCTATTAGTGCTTACCTAATAGTAGGTATACATGTAAAACGGTGCGGCGCAATGCGATGTCATACTGCCGATATCAGCGATGCCACCTGCGAGTTAATGTAGGTAAAGCGATGTAATTTTTTTAGTCGAGACGTCAATGTGTCATGTGGCACCGCAGCGTATAGCTTTTGTGTGTGTGTCTGACTTTAATTCTCAAAAGTTTAACCTGAAGTTGACTTTTGGGCGAATTGGAAATCTACTCTGAAGAATCCAGCCAAAAGCATTTTACTAAGTGATATTTTTGATTTGTGATGTCCAGCTAATTTTCCTTACTTAACAAAAACAAAATTTACCGAGTCCGACAGGCTCTATAGGAGGTTTTCTAATATCATTTTGAAGAAAAAAAATACGTTGATATTTGTAATTTTTGAGCTAAAACCGACATGAAACTTGCACCGCCATTTTATATCTTCGTTGAACAGGTGTCAACAGAAACCTCTCATTGCACTGTTAGGTACGAGTTTCCGATACAAAATAATCCCCAGTGCGGACCGGGTTTAAGTATTATCCGGTATCGGAAAACACGTCAAACATTCGAGAGCTGTTTTTCTTTGACTTACCTCGGACTTTGAAGCTTGGAGCTGGCAAGTTCTTGTCGCTTGCATTGAGGCGACTCAGGAACAGTGAATCATGTAATTTCCGGATAATCTCACTACTTTATAAATAGAAGTTTCATGAGCTCACTTACTGAAAATATAGTGAGTTATTTAATTGTTGTTTTCATTTTAAAAAACTTAGTCCACACTATAGGATTTCTACTGTATCGTGATTACCGTTTACATACATATAATTTCACATACATAATAACACCCAGACCAGAAAAAAATATGCGTGGATCGCACAAATATTTGTTCCGGGTGGGAATCGAACCCGCGACACCAAGCGCAGCAATCCGAGTGCTCAGCCACTTCGCCAAACTTGTCGTCATTTCTAAGGTCAGTGTCCAAACATGGTGACGTCCTAAGTCCTAACATTAAATTTATCCAAAATCCTAGTTAGGGGGCAAACATTTTGTGTAGCCTCATCAAAATATCTTTACAAAAACTTCTCAGCTATGTTTTGGATAACCATTGAGATTCCACAAATTTTTTCGGTATGACTTTTTGCAAAATACCTAATTATGCCACAACTCAGAATTGTCAAACTGTGATGTTGAGTACGATGCTCATTCTGTTATTGTGTCTAGGTAGACATCAGCCGGGTAACTACACTGCTTCATGGTCAATCCTGCAACGCACCGCCCACAATACCATTCCACGAGACGATCCAATAAAGATATAACAAAGGATGTTTCATTGCAGCTCTAATCTGCCACTCTCACATGAAGCTCTTTGCCTCATACTGCGATATTGAATTCGCCAGGCTGCCGGAGTATGACTGGGGTGACCATTGTTGATACTCGTAAACTAAAAATCGGGACAGTCAGGATACTTTTTTTTATTGAATTGTATTTTGCTTTTACGGGTCAATTGTTTTAATGTTATGAAGTTACTGATATTATCGTTTAAAATGTTCCTTTTTACCAATATTATACGACATAGAATATGCTTTGTGAAAAAAATACATACTATCTATTATTATCTGGCCAGTCTAAAATGTAGAAACTGTTAAGGCATGAATTCATGCTAAGAGCAAAGTAGAGGTAATTGCCACTAAGCCATTCCCATATAGACGTTTTATGGTGGCTCTGTCCAGAATGTTGCAAATACTTGTACCGCCTCCACTGCGCCCTTAACAATAAAGTCCCGCATAAAAAGGCGATTATGGTCACACTACCTCCAGTCAAAGCTTTGCTATAACACAAAGGTTTCGAAGAGGCGTGTGCTCGCGTTCTATTATCATAATTAAGGTACATTTTCGAACTGAGCTTTTAAGGACTTTTGCGAGTTTACATCTCATTTACGAAAGTGCATTTTTTGCAAAATTTTCTTCTTTTTTGGAGTTGCAATTTTCAATTATTGTAGTAATATGTCGTTTCCAGTAGAGCTTGAGCCTGAAAAAGTGACAGAGACCAGTGCTACCTAGTGCTTACTACATATAAATAAACAGTAGAAATAATGCTGGATATTATATGATCTTTTACGAATAATTATAAGCACCATTTTGGCTTACATCCTCGCAACAATTAAATACAGATGGCAATTTAGCAAAGTCTAGACCTAAATTCAGACATAAATTGCTTAGCTTAGCAAGCTATTTAGTATAATTGAGATCTTAGTTTTGGCACTAATACCTCCATTGTTAAAGGGTAACAAGACGCTCCGAATTAGATTAGGGCAACAATCAAAGGGGTGCTAAGAACTTCGTTACGGCAAATTGAACTTAGGGACCTTATCTTTCAATACAAATTCGAAAATCATTACTTATTTGTCGAAGAGTTACCTATATCAACTAAACTAACACCGGATCTGGAGAAAGAACCGGTAAAAAAACTGTTTCGTTATTTCTACTTACTAATAATATTCATGCGATAGTTTGTACGTATGTGTGTGTTTGTTAGTGATCTGATCTCGCTACAACACCTGGACTGGTTTTGATATAATTGGGTATACTTAATTAGATCTTGGAATAACGCTGATAATCGAATAAACGATTGTTGTGGGATAATAGTCCTTCTATCGAGTGAAACCAAGTGCTAATAACTTAAAGTTTTTTACATCAAAGTTTCTGTCCAAAACCCACTACCATAGTAGCGGATGTAGAGTTTGAACAGTTATCTCAATGAAGCTAGTTATTAATTTTATTACATGCTTTTTAACTGGCCACGAATGTGGCAACACTAACACATTACTGCGGTTACGCCACGTTAGTTAAAAGCCCAACACTAGCAATAAACGAGTTGTTTGCACTGCCGCAATAAAGCTCTCATTGGTGGCTCAAAATGAACTTTTTAATTACACTTCCGGCTCACTTTAACGTATTGAACCGTGTCACGGACGCGTATTATTCCATCGACGTTTTTTCACTGTCGACATCGTTTCGTGCATTGGCTTACTCAGTAGGGGCTAATATTCCTTGGCTGAATGGTGTAATTGTAATAGAATGACGAGTGTTTTGAGTTATCAATTTAGAATCTTCTGGTTAGTGGAATAAAGGTACCTACTCTAGAATATACCTGGGTTGATGCGAAGTGAGGAAAGTACTTGAGGAGAGTTATACTTGAGGGATAAGGAGGTTGAGAAGCGTCTTCAGGTTACTGACGTCATACATAGACGCAACGATTGGAAGCCTACCTGTTCTTAAAGATTACTTAAGTAGGTCTACCTGGTCTTAAAGATTACTTAGATTATAGGTAAATGAAATAAAACAAATAATTTGACATATAATTTGTATTAAATCAACAATATCCCTTAGTCTTTACAATTCTTTGGCCTAACCATCAGCTCATTTAGGTACATATTTTAACTATAATTTAATTATTTTAAATTCACATTTTTGCCGACGTAGCCTAAACACCTACTTATTTATAATTTATTTATATTTTATAGTAATTTACATTTTCTTTTAGTGTTTTATTTGGTAATCTATGTGTTATTCGCCCAAACGATGATTAACACTATTGGTATTATTTGGCACTGGTGCAGTTTAGCTGCTGACCCCGGTGACGTCACTGAAACAAAAGATAGTTACAATGTTATTATCACAGCCTCATAAACCTTCCATTTACACCGTGCTATTATTATGAAAATATGAGAAAACTAGGGTGTCTTGTAACAACGAACCCAATTTAAACTCCGATTAAGCTTGAAAGTACTCGTATCTTGCACGAGACATTTAGTTTAATAACAATTTTGATACGTCAAATCCTACTTCCTACTAATATTATAAACGCCAAAGTTTGTAAGTATGGATGGATGGATGTTTGTTACTCTTTCACGTAAAAACTACTGAGTGGATTATAATGAAACTGTACAATATAGCTTATACGTCAGAATAACACACAGGCTACAATTTATAAAGATATTGTGTGAATTGTGCAAAATATGACGATAAGTGCCAAGGAAATCATTATTTATGTGATGATTTTAATGTCATAATGTTAGTTCTTTTCTACGCCGCGCTAATAATAAGCTACTTGAAATACTAATCCTGCGCAGACGAAGTCGCGGGCACCAGCTAGTGTAGGTTATATTTGAGTAAAGCTGTATTTGGTGAACTATATGTAATGTAGGTATATGTAAGTCAGATAAACTATATGGCTCTGAAAATTCCGCTTGATTTTCTCTCTACCACACCGCCTATAATAGGTATATTCGTAATGCACTATTAATATACCATTTCCAAAAATGTATGAAACGGGCACTAGCAAGCCACAAAAGCTATAATCAAGAAATAAATCCGGGTTAGAAAATCTATCCCGGAGTAGTAAATCCATGTCATTGTATCCGGCTTACATTATTTCCATTTTACCGAATTTCAAAATTTTAAATTAATATTTAAACATTTTATGAGAACCTCTGCCCGCCGCTGTCGCAAGATTTAACACCTGACAATGGAGAAATTTTACGGCATCTATTTTAAAGGCCGCCATTTAGCTTCTGAAAGCCCTCGACAATTCAATTTGGTACCTTCCCAAGGGTGACGCACAATCAGATTAAAACGCTTACAAAATATGGTGTAACTTTATGTATTTGAAATTTCAGGAAAGTACATTAATTCAAGCTTCTAATTAACTTTAAGTATTTATAATGTATGTATGTTCGTTTGTATGTTTAGGTCAAATCTTGCAATAACCAGACTATTTCACTAGCTCATTTTCATATGCAATTTCAACTAACACTCATAATATCTACGAAAGATCGAAATCGCTTACTGGAAAAATAAACGCAGCAATGAAACGTATACGCAGAAATGCACTAAACATTTGTTAAGTGCGTACTTTACACATCCGGCGTCGTTTCCGCGTCGTATTTCAAGTTTACAGCATTCGACTGTTTCGGTACGGGACCGCTTGAGCGAAATACTGGAATGAACGATTTGGAGAAATGAAAAACATTTTTTTTTCAGGTTTCGAGCCGCAACTGCTTCAGATGGACGTAGGACCAAGGCAATTGGCATAGTGAAAGTCACCTATACCCAGAAGTGAGACGAGTGGATATTATGAGAATGATAAACCCTGAAAAGTATGAATTTATTGCCTATTTACAATACATTATTTGACTCTGACTGAACTAGGCGATTCAGAACTTGTCAATTATTACTCAGGTATTGATCGATTCGGCTTGATATTGATCATTAGGTACTGCAATATATACGTAGCTTAAATCGCATGGAATCTGAATAGATTGTCCCGAATAGCTTGAAAACTTTCTCATCGACAACCTCTGAATCAAATCTAGGTACCCATAACCTTTCGAATGTGGACTACATAACATTTACAACGAAACAAAGAGATTTAACCAAAGCTCATCTCTGACAGTAGTTATAACTTAAAGTAAGGTTGCGTTCACTAAAACGGGTTTACAGCGTTTATTAAATTTATCTTGAATATTTCCGTTCACCCAACATTGAGCCAACCGTGTGCTGTGATAAAATCATTTGAACAAGGATCCACTGTGGTGAGCCGGAGAGGAAATTGTCTGTTCAAATGAGCCGGCGAGGGCGACCATAACTCATTCGGCCCTCAATGCCGCTTTGCCGTAATCTCATTACCGAACTTCCGTTCTGTTTTGTTATAGCGGGAATTTTTCATTGGATTTTTCGAGTGCGAGCGAATGATACAAACATAGGAAACGGTGCATTTCGTGTTCTCTCCCAAACTATATCCGAGGTTCAGAGCATTCACAATTTAAATGAATCGTGACTTAATCTATGACTTGACTTGATTTTATTTATGGAATGAGACTTCTTTAAATGTATAGGAGTAGTTCTAAAGACTTAAATAATTATGATAGGCTACTTTCTGCTTATAAAACCATAATTTTGATAGGTACTTTATTTTTAGAACCGAGAAAACCATTCACGTGTGAAATTATGTCAAATACAAATTGGAATCACGTAATTTTCTCGAACACCTACGCATAGCTTTCCTCGGGTTCAATTACAATTGACCAAACGAAATACATTCTCGTTTTCTATAACAAAAGCTCGGACAGTTCAGAACGAACAATTTCTAATTTTGCAAACATTTTAGAAAACTATTAACCCCTCCATCTGGTGCGTAATTTACTGGTTATTAACGTGCTTACAATACCGTCGTTTTGGCGTGAGCTCGAACAGTCAATTTTGGACGTTCGATGGCACTGGGTAGATTATTATTATTGGGTCAATATACTGGGTCAATGGAGTAAGTTATAGCAGTGAGCAGCCACCATATACATACAGAGTGTCCGGTAAATAGTGAATGAATGGCCTGACTTGTACGACCACCTGAGGTTACATGCAAAATTGTACCTAATTGTGTTTTTGTACTTTATTATACTGACTCACTATTCGCCATAAATCAATGTACCACTTTAATATGGACTAATACAATTTCATCCAGCACTGAGTTGTATTTAAAGTTACAATTATTACCCTCATCTTTAAATTAATTTAAAATTGAATCTTAAACTAACTAAGAAAGAGAACAGGATCAAAATAAAAAGCGAGTTAATAAAAATATATAGTAAAAATAGTAAAATAGAAGCAGAAAGTTTGCAAGTTATGTTTGTTTTTATTGTACGCATATTGTGGTATCGTTTCCACAAGCATATTGGTAGGTACCTATAGACAGACGTGCTTGCGGTGCGGATCGATTCAGTACTCATTTTGAATGGGGCATTTCAACCGCTGACGAATTCGGTCCGAATCATACTTCTACCGACCGCACACAACATTCGGTCCCAATGTGGTTGCGGAAGATCTATTCAAAAACAGGAGGAACTGGAGCGCTTCGCACCGCGACGCAAACGAGTCTAGGGGGCTTACCATGATGTCTTATTGCGATCCAGTTGAGGACCTAGACAGAATCGTTTCACTTTAAATAATAGTAATACATGGCTTCGATATCATTACGTAGGCGTAGATCCCTTTAGATTTCAAATCAACCTAAATTGAACGTCAAGAACTCACAACAAGAGTCATCGTACGAAATAAGTAGTAAAACGATTCTCTTTAGGTCCTCAATAGGATCGCAATAAGACGGCATGGTAAGCTCCATGGTGCGAATTTACGTTTATGATGTAGCTCGCTGATTTTTTACCTTCATTGTCTAAACAGTCTTACCTCTTTCAATTTTCGGATCGCTATTCGCCGAATATAGAGCGACCGTGGAGTCTTCTCTATACAGGCCTGCGATCTTCGCTTCGCACCTCAAGATGGGCGCGCCTCGCTCGTAGTGGGCTGGCCAGAGCTGCACCTGGACCATCAGCTCGGCCTGGACCAAGGCATCTGGAGCTGGACGCACGCTGTATTTGAGGCTTTTTGTACTCGACACGTCTTGAGTGACCTGGGGAATGACGATTACATTAGTGGTACCTTTGAGGCTAATTAGTTTCTTAGCGGTTAGGTTTGACCGGTGTGCGCTTTGCGACCCCATGACACAGGGCTTGAAACCTCGAAACTAAGTTTCGCTATGTGCGGATTTCCGTCTAAAGTAGGCATGTATTATTTACTAATAAGCAAGTGGATTGATATAAAACCTTCGAATACCACGTAGCTGACCTTTATTTTGACATTGACCAAATCCTGTAGGTACGTGTAAGTGATATAGGTGCCTAAATTTAAACATACATTCAAATTCTAGAAAAAAAAAATCTTCGAAAAAAGCCTATGAAGCTTCAGGCTGTTTCCTCAATTTTCATGTGTGAATTAGAAAACAAATTAACCGAAATATTGTAATCGTATTTTACTTTGTTTACAAGAATTAATTAATGTCATAGTTTCGCATTACAAATCCACCCATGCGAAAGCGTGAAACTGCGTCTATTCATGAGTAAAACCGGGTCGTATACATAGTTGTGCGGTTGTTATAGACTACATTATTGCCTTGTTTACACCAACTGTATTCCTGGTAAACAGTTAAATTATACATTGGTGAAATAGTGGAGCGAATGGATGAAAACGGGCTCATTTTAGCGTATCGTTCAGTGAATTTGTCCTGTAATTTCAAGTTAATATAGAAGAAAGGCGTTGCTTAATGCTCGTTTATGCTATTAATTAGATTTTTTAACATGATTTGTGATTTCATTTATGAAACAAAATTAGGTGAAGTGACGGTTAATATGAAAATGTATAGGTACCTAATTAGGAAATTAAACATCTTAACAATACTCAACCCCACCTAAACATCTTATAAACTCAAATTTTAATAGGTACCCTTTTTTAAAGCTGAGATAGTTCAAATTGACCAACATAATTATTTATTAGAGTCGCGTTACCAATGATATAAAAATATGA
Organism: Hylaea fasciaria; assembly: GCA_905147375.1. NCBI lineage: Eukaryota > Metazoa > Arthropoda > Insecta > Lepidoptera > Geometridae > Hylaea > Hylaea fasciaria. The sequence continues at coordinate 1,504,593 of LR990200.1, forward strand.
AAATCCTTAAAAGAGATCTTTTAACCAAAGCTATAAAGGATAATATCTATTTCGTGGCAAAGGCAATTACGATTTATTGGATCCGCGTTACAAATAATGTAAAAATACGAAAATCCTTAAAAGGGATCTTTTTGACAGGTCTTCTAAGAATCAGATTAAGATGCAGATTTTCTAAGATCTTGAAAGTACTTGAAGACTTCTTGAAAGTACAACTTTTATCAGTGGTTTCAATTGTGCAAAATGTTTTCTGTGGAATTATCATGATTGTTGGTTCAATTTGCTATCTCTGATTCGTTGAAATTATCTAAAGCCCCCAGCAGTAACGCAAAAGACGTTTTCCATGAACTGCTGTTTCGACGAAATACTATTTAACTTTTCCTAAATTATTATAATTATTCCAATAATTCCGCAGTGTTTTATGAAAAGAGAAGATTTATTCAACCACAAGAACGAATTTTATATTATTTCTCGAAGTTTTGCTTATTTTCTACTTGAAAACGTAAAGATACATTTTAATGTTATGCAAAGTTCTCCTGTAATAATTTTGATCTATAGTCTCATGTTGACACAAACTGAAGTTCCTAATCTAAAATTACGTAATCGAAGCACACGATAATAACATTATGACAGCTCTAATCTATTACTTATTGCTATTATACTGCTAGGCCTTTCGTTGTCATAAGGTCTGATAGTAACAGTAAATAGTTTGAAATATAACCCTACTGAAATAATAATTGAGACTAGTTTCTGTGCCGAGCTACCTTGATTTACAATTTAATATCTGGATGACCGAGCTTTGATCGGCATTTTTTTTTTATAAACTGTGTTTTTTGGAAATTATATTTAAGTACGAATAACTAGTAAAATTATAAAATATGTATAATATTTATCGATCTTACCGATAGAATAATAAAAAATATGAACTGGTTATTTAAAGAAAAAAATCATAAAAACACGAATAAAATGACATTTTCTAAAAATGATTCCTAGCTAGATCGATTTATCGCCCCCGAAACCCCCTATATACTGAATTTCATGAAAATCGTTGGAGCTGATTCCGAGATTACAATTATAATCAAACAAAAATATATACATATACTAGCTGTTGCCCGCGACTTCGTCCGCGCGGACTATAGTATACTTTACCATAATTCCAAATAACTAAAAACAGGACCATGACCTCGAGTTCGACATCGACATCCGATATGCGATATCCAACATTCTCGTACGACATCCACCATCTTCAATCAAAATTACCATTTTATACAAAAACCTGGCATTTTATACCAAAATCTAACATTTCATACAAAAATCTACCATTTCCTACCAAAATCTACCATTTTCTACCAAAATACCATGTTCTACTAAAAGCTAACATTTTCTACTAAAGTCTAAAATTTTCTACCACAATCTAAAATTTTGTTTCTAAATCTATTATTTTCTTTCTAAATGTGCTATTTTCTACCAAAAGCTACCATTTCCTACCAGAATCTACCATTTCCTACAAAAAAACTACCATTTCCTAAATTAAATCTACCATTTTAACCGTAATCTACCATTTTAATTTCAAATTCACTAATATCTACCAAAAGCTACCATTCCTTCCAAAATCTACCATTATTACCAAAAATCTACCATTTCCTACCAAAATTCTACCATTTTCTACCTTTAATTTATCATTTTCTACCAAAATCTACCACTTCCTACCTTTTAAAGAACATAGATACCTACTAAGTTTGAAATTGATCAAACCAATAAAACACGTTGTTCCATCCAAACTTAGCAACCCCTTTTCACCCACCTAGGGGTTAAATTTAAAAAAAAAATCTTAGTGCACACCTACGTCTCTTAAGGAATATGTGTACAAAATTTAAGTTTTGAACTAAATATTTTGCATTGCATTGTTCAGTTTTGAACTAAATTTTCTGATGAAAAATATTTTGCAACCCCTCTTTATCATTTAAGGGGCTTAATGTTAAAAAACTATGAATGTATTTAAATAAATCTTTTATATAATGTAAATGCCAATTTTGAAGCTGATCAGACAAAGAAAACACGTTGTTACACATAAACGATACAATCCCTTTTTACCCCTTTAGGGGTTGAATTTTAAAAATCACATTTTAGTGCATTCCTATGTCACTTATGGCATAATTGAGCCAAATTTCAAATATGAACTAAATCTGATGAAAATATCTTGCAACCCCTTTTTCTCACTTTAGGGGTTGAATATTAGAAAACGATGAAATACGTGTTTAATGAAATGTTTTAAAGAATATAAATGCCAAGTTTGAAGTTGATCGGACCAAGAACACACGTTGCTCCATACAAACTTTGTAACCCCTTTTCACCCCTTTAGGGGTGGAATTTTCAAAAATCCTTTCTTATTGCTCGCCTACGTCACATAAGGAATATTTGTGCACAATTTCATGGTTCTAGACCCAGTGGTTTCGGCTGTGCGTTGATCGATCAGTCAGTCAGTCAGTCAGTCAGTTCTTGCTTTTATATATATAGATATATATATAATATATATATACAAGAATTGCTCATTTAAAGATATAAGATAAGATATATTACTCGTAATACAATCCTGCCCTCATCCTATCCGTAAAGATTTATATATTGGTAGGGACAGAAACGACCCAACTATGGAATTCAAATATTCCTAAATTCGCTGCGCTATGACATCTGTCAGTTTGAAGTATACAGATGACTCTAGCTCGCCGGGTGCTGTACGTTTGCTAATGGTGAGAACGATTCCTAAGCGAGCATCGTTTGCATAGTTGGGATTCAGAAGAGGTAATATTTTAGATAGATCCCACTGTTGAGGAGATTTTTCAAGATTGAAGCTTCGCGTCGTAGTAAATATGTGCTTTTTCTCGCACTACGTAGTGTGACCTATATTTATTTCAACAACATCATTCGGTACCTAATATAAAAACAAAATGAAAACTAAAAACTAAAAATAAATAAACCTAATCTATAGGCCGCTACCAATGGGCAACGTTCCCAAAATGCTGGCTGCATTGCCACGTAGTTAGATTGAAGTGAGTTGTTAGTGAATGCGTCACCGACTAAACACCTAAAACATACTTCTCCGGCAGTTTTTCATTACATTGCCAGATATAAAATCAAAATTTCTTCACTACAAATTATTTGACGTCTGCAAAATATTCTCCAAAATCCAACCACATTTCACTGAAAACTTCAACTAAATCAGGCCCTTGTCTCACTAACGATCCAAAATGCAAATATTATTGAATCAACGGGTCCTAAAACATACGACGGAGATGAAAATTGCTTATATCAACACAACCAACAACGTGTAAACAGAGAATTTCCCAGACCGGCTGCAGAAATACGGTATTAGCATAGCTCTAGTCATATTTTATTTGCTCTTTCCCCGCAAACCTGGGAACTTTCAAAACTTGTTTTGATTTCTTTAGATTTTGACAGATTTTTTTCGTACATTATGATTTTGTGGAAACGTTCAAATAGATTAGGTACGATATAATGTTATTATAGAATCAATTATATATAGGTAACCATAGGATTGAATTGAACTGTAAAGGATCTTCATACAAAAAAAACGCTAGTTGACGCGTACTATGTCGAGCTAGTAAACATTCATACTAGGGGTACTGATTTGATAAAACTTCTCCCGTTTTTGAAGTCCCCCCATTGTTAGGCACCCTAAAAATATGAGTGAAATTTTCCATAATATTAACTTGTACAGCTTTGTAAATTACAATTTGCAAGCTAAGCCTAACTATTAACATTTCAGCAGCGCAATATTTAGTCTGAAATAAGTTAATTATGAAAATAAACCCGGTTCAAGCAAACTGTTTGTGTTTGACCCAGTTTTGAAACAATGTTGTAATATTAGGTGTTTGTTACTCCAACGGGTTGTGTTAGTGCGAGTGGACGCGAAAAATTGCCGTAGCAATTTCGATAAACTTCAACTTCAGTTCAACTTCACTAATCCTATTTAATATGTTTATCTGCTAACCTTTTTTTAATACATCTCACCAGGTGACGATGTGGTCAAAAGTGGCAAAGATGCTCGGCCTAGAATGCAACTGTATCTCACGGACCGCTGCAGGAAAACCCCGATAGGGATTCGGTGACAGATTTTTAACATATCGTAGTCAATGATCTCAAAAATATAGCCAGCGGTTTCGTAGAAGTAGTTAGGTATAGCACAGTGCTGAAGTTTTTGGGAAACATAAGTGGTAGCAATATAATTTCGCCTTTTCTCCGATTATTTCAAAGTTACTGCCAATTTGATATTCATTATGCGAGATGTTGTCTATATCGTATGTTTAAGCAACAGTAGGAAAAATATGTTTCCCTAATTGATATTTAAAGAGATTATAACGTACATTCAATAAATAATTTCTCAAAGTAACTATATAGGTATATTAATGAAAGATTTATCTGTGGATTAATACGAAAAGCTGAAATTAACATAGTTACATACAGTTACGCCTTTTTCCCTTCGGGGTAGTCTGAGACTACGATTTTCCACAATGATCCTGACACATCTCTTTCACTTCTTCCACTTTCATGAGTTGCTATACAAGTATACAAGCTTTCCGGTTACGGGTACTCTTGACTGTCCTCGATAAATATAAGGAATTTAATTGAATATGTCACCCTACCCGTTACTTTGAGAATCGTATCAGTTGCCCACACGAAAGATAGAACAGAGAGTTTTTCTTCAATAATTTTTTGTTCCTTCGTTGGAATAACAAAAGAGTATCGAATTCAGGCACCTCACACTCGACCCAAATATTTCGAAATTCTATTTCGAGCCGGTTATACCTAGTCACCGATAACATACTGGGTAGTAAATACCGACCTAGAATCCAGTTATCCGTCAGAGGCGGGAACAATAGCACTAAACCCGGTCTAGATTCGAAAATCTCTATCTATTCGGGCTTTAAGACGCAGTACAGAAGTTAACAGTAGCATATTTCATGGCAAAGTTGGCTCATAATAAAGGCATTTTTTTTTGACCCCACTGTTTTTGGTTAACGAAGTGACTATTTTGGTGTTTCTGAAGTTACTAAAATAATATAGGTATTTACCAACACTTCTTGGTATACCTATGAACACAAGGTATACCTACGAGTACATAATAATATTACAGAGTAGCACTTAACTAAATTTTAGAATTAAAGAACTTAGACGTTCTTAAAATCATAAACATCGATTTTTAAAAACGCCATTCAGAGTGGCTCCATGTCATGCAACTCTTCACCTTTACTGCTTTCACACAAAAATCATCAAATTGAGTTACTGCTTATTCTATACTGTGGTTAAGAACTGAGAGAGCATTAAAACTTGGCACTATAGAATCCAAGCTTAAGCAAGTGTAGAGTGAAAAGTATGCTTCTACCGTCAATAAAGTATATTTGAATGGAACTCGTTGTTTATGTGGGCAAATTGAGTTTGTGCAACGCATTTTGAGTTTAAATAAGAACTAAGTTTTCGTTCTTGGGTACGCAAATTTTAAGCTTTTGAGTCGTATAAACTATATAAATGTATTTAGCAAGTTTTCAAGTTAAAAGGATTCTTTAGAGACTTTTCCGCGTCTCTTTCGAAATTCTTGCGGGTTTTTGTCGTTACTAATGATTATTATTTAAAATTAAATATTAAATAATTATTTTCAAAGGAATCCTTACTATTTTTTAACGTTTCATATCTTTTTTATTGGCTCAAATAGACAATATATTCAGTATTCAGTTCGGTGATACAGACAGAAACTTTCAAGAAGTGGCACAAAAGACACTTCTTGAAGGTATATAGACCCAATACAAGTATACGACCTATACGAGTAAAGATATTGTATCTCATGTAACAATATATAGGTAATTAAAAATCCAACTTGAATTATATCCTTAAAGCTTAAAAACAGTACTTCCAATCTTAAGTTACTCAAAAAGAAAATAACGTTACACAAATACAATTGAATTCTAACGCCACCGGCAATATACGGCGTGGTATTACATTTCTCAAAGCAATTTGTAACGTAATAACGATCGTTACTTGACCTAATTAGAGACGTGTAAGTGATACCTTATTAATTGCAGAACTCACAGAGCCCGTGAGTGTTTACGTACTTTGCGAAAATACTTTAAACCTGTTGGGAGTAAAAGATCCGTTGAAATTCATTTGACTAGGGGATTTTGTTTATCACCAAATCAACTTGACTAGCGGTACACAAAGTAGATTATAATAATAATTATAATTATAAATATTTGGATCAAGCGTAAGTACATAAAATAATTTGGATTTAGTTTAGGCGTCATAATCTTATATATTTTGCTAATAATATAGCAACATACACAAACTAATGAAAACAATGCTACAACAGTGCAATATTACATATTCATTTTAAATCATTTACATGCATTCATTCATTCTTAAACACTACCCAGCACTTCAAATTTAAAAAAACAAAAAGTTTATTTCAAGTCTAAAAAATATTTTTACGAGAACAAAAACAACAATTATGTGACCATTTTGCCTTATACCGTCTTATTTTAAATTGGGCAGTGATATTTTGAAATCGTAAGCTAGTTCATTGAATATGTTTATTGACATTTACGTAACTAGATTTTGCCAAAAGCGTGGTATAATGATTACAATATCGTTATAAGTTCACAAATCATTTTTATGACCCTATTTTATTACTTCTCATTATCGATATTATGTACCTACCTATTTCTCCCCTAATTGATACAAAGTGCGTCATTTATTACCCTAATTAAGGGAAATAAATTCTAACGATAATTTAATAGGTATTAATAAGCTTATAAAAATGATGGTTTGTTTGTTCAATCGATTGACTTGAAACTTTGTGTAAGTACATTGTTGTCTGGACTTGCGTGGAATTTTCTGACCTAGCACCATCAATTTATCGTGAAGCGCGAGTTGTATCTAGCGATGGGTAAGTCCGAGATGTTTATACCATCGATAATCGCATTCGATGCAAAATAATAATCGAGTCTATAAACATCTCGCTCCCCGACTGAACTATCAAGGTGTATGTCCCGAGTCGACAAACTCGCCGATGCGTTTTTCACTCGCTCTTTCACTTGCTCGTGCGTGATCAACATTCGAGAGAATCGTAGTTTGGGATACTGCCCGCGATTTTCTACTTATCAACTTAATAATTATTTTTTTTTTTTTTTTTTTTTTTTATTGTATAACATTATAACCATCGACGTGAAGCGTCAATGCCATTTTTTTGTCAATTTTTACATTTTTTATTATCTTTTAGATTAATTTACTCGCTGTCACATAAACTAAAACTAATCGTAAGTCCGCCGCATTTCTCTTACATACGCGCTTTACAAACATAACCGAAACTAGACCGTGAGCAAAAAGGGTAACCAGGCCCCGCCCGCAGCGCCCGTTCACGAGCTTGACGCGTGTGCCAGCCATCGCCTTCCTCGCACGTCGTTCGGGAGGATGACGACCCGCCACACGCCGCCGCCGCGGGTAAAGCCAGTTTAGTGGGAATGATACCGCCGTTTGCTCACGGTGAGTTCAGGCTACTTTTACTTTAACTTAATTTTTACACACCAAAAGTACATTAATTTCAAGGTCAATTTAACATTTTAGTCAGCCTGAGCCGGTCGCCGGCTCCACTCCGCCTCTGAATAGTTTTATATTCTCGTCAATAACTTTTTCGTCTCTGTGCTTCATGGCCATCCTTATGTTGTGTTCCAAAATCACCCTCTCCGAGACTCCGCTGGCTCGCGCGATGAACCTTCCCACGGCATCGTCGGCATTGTCGGTGTGGTAGACACACTTTTCGGTGTGTCTTGACACCGCCACCACCGCATGTGGGACACTATCGTGCAAGCATATCTTGGAGGGTTTGGTCTGGATGATGATGACCTTAGCGAAGGTGAGTCCCTGAGACTCGTGAATGGTAAGAAGGCGAGAATCCTTCCCCGTCCCGAATCCCTTGCTGGAGAGGGACTTTTTCTCTTCTTGTGTGAACACAAGATATAGAGTCTCCGGGAGATTGGGGGGGATGCCCACATTCGTGTACCCTTCTCTGCTCAGAGAACGTACTCTAGGTGATGCTGAGTACATTCCGTTGTACACTTCGCTAAGGGCATACGGGACGTCCATCGGGTTCCGGTACGTACAAAACCGTTCCTCCTTGGCTGTTACTAAGGAGTCCGGGTACTTGTAGTGCAATGCAAAGAGATTTTCTCGGTCCAGGTAGGGTAGTTGGTTTATGTCTCCAACGAGAACGAGTTCGCTGGCACCAGAAAGCCTGGCGGCCATGACTATGGCTCCAAAGTGGTTCATGAAAGCCTCGTCAACCGTTAGACGGGTGATCCGACTCGTCTCTCTGAACCCGTTGGCTAGCACTGACGCCATAGTGCGCACTTTCGTCTTTGTCGCCTCGCCGATCCGAGGCTCCAGACGGCGCCTGAGTTCTCCGGCCGCCTCGAGCGTTGTGGTGACAACAACATCCTCGTTCTCCTTGAAGTTCCTGACAATCTCCGTGGTCTTGCCGCAACCTGGTACCCCATTGATCCATGTGATCCGTGGCACCGTCCAGTTCTCCCATACATCCTTTTCGCCAGGATTGCTTTCAATGGTTTTGGCCATCTTCAGCATCCTGTCGTCCAGCATGATTCGGGTACAACGGGCGGTGACCACAATTGGATCGTCTTTGGGCGTCTCGAAACACAACCTTCCTGTTTGCTGAGTCCTCGACTCATCGAGTCCCACAAAACCACTGATGGCGCTGTAGGCAACCATATACTGACCCGACACGACTCCTCTGATGGTCTGGGATGTGTCATTGTTGTATATGGCCGCCTCCGCCTCCCCGATCCTTACCTTCAACAGCGGTTCGTTGTCATGCTGGAAGGCTTTCAGGATGTCTCTGCATGTGGCTTGGTTGACCTCGCGAGTCGCTCTCACCACCGCCAGAAACTCAAGGAAGGCGTTTGCCACGTGGTCCATGGGTCCCGAGATCTGTCTCAGGCTCGGCGGGATTACTTGTCCTTTGTCCGCTCTGGTTCTGACTGGCGGCTGCGGCTTGGGAACTTTCAAGGGTGTTCTTAAGAATTCCCACGCCGCCGCCCCCTGTCTCTCCAGATTGTCCAGGTGTGGTCCCAAGGTTATACTGGAAGGCTGGTTCATCATCTTGACCGCAGATCTGTTCGTTGTCGCGTCTCGTCTGGTAGATTTGCAGGGCGCTGGCGCTTTGGCGCTGAAAAGATGTTTTATAACAGATGACATCGTCTTACACTTCTCTTTCATTTTTGTCATTGCCAAGGCTTTTCCGGGGTCTTCTTTTCCTCTCTCGTCGGCTGTTTTCTGTTGCAATCTCTCCGATCCGCTCTGTAGGCCATGACTTGGGCCCGAGGGTGGGGGGGCGGGGCGCGAAGCTGTTGCAGTGTCGCAGACGGGGGCCTTGAGGAAGCTAAGATCTTCCCCTCTGCCCTCGTACACGACCACCTCGTGATGTAGTGAGGCTTTAAGGCAACCATTCCTGTCCGCTACCTCCCCTCTCTCAATCCCAAGTGACATGACGTCCACACTGACACGAGTGGGTCTGCCTCTCAATGGGTCCTCTCCCAGGCTGCTGAGTAAAGCACAGGCACGGGCGAAGGGTGAGATGCTGTCCCACTGGAAAAGCACTACCACCTTGTCAGGTAGTCGTGCTATCCGGCATGGTTGGCCTCCCACCGTCGCCTCGGCAAATGAGTCGAGCTTTGTTCTCTTAATTCTGGTCTTAGAAGTATTTCCATTAAGAAGCAGCGCCAGACCCGGCGGGATCGTGATCTTGCCTCCAGCATCTGCCCGACAGAAGGAAACTCCTAACTTCTCAGTGATGTTGTCCATGAAAGTGGCCACTCCTCGAATCCTCACCCCTGGGGACCCCACCGCGCCACATTGCAGCAGTTTTGCTATCTGTGGTTGAGTGGTTGCCAGTCCCGGGGAAACGTCCAGTATCTGAGGTTGCGGCTGCACAGCTAGTGCAGCAGGCACTAATGTGAGTAATGTTGATGTTGTTGGTGTATATGCTGAAGGCACAGGTGTGGGTGGTCCAGGTGCAGAGGGCACTGATGTAGATGTTTGTGTTTGTGCTGAGGGCACTGGTGTGGGTGGTGCTGGTGCGGAAGGCACTGATGCGAATACTGGGGGGGTTGCTGTGGCTGTAGCTGGATCCTGATTTCTTCGAAAGGCCGTTGATCCGTTTGCCGCTGCTGCGCTCATTGCAACTACGCTCGCGTAGTCCAAGAAAGGTGTTCGTGATGACAGGTTCTCCATGATCAATGGAAGTGCGGATTGTGAGAGTTTAGTCTGGATTTTGATCTCCAGATCCATCCTTTCCCTGCCATATCTTGGACAGTCGAACAGTAGGTGCCATATCGTTTCATCGTGGCTGGGATCGCAAACGCAAGAGGGGCTGTCCCTCAATCGGAAGCGGTGAAGGTACGCCCTAAATCCTCCATGACCAGTCAGTATTTGAACATGAATAGGTGTTATTGTCATGTCTTTTAGAGCTCGTCTCGCAAAAGAGACGGTGGGAAGGAAAACCTTCGTCACTGAACCGGTGCTGGATGACTCGTAGCGCGCCTGCCACTTCTGGACAGTCTTTTCTCTTATCTGCTTTCGGATGTACGATATGGGGACTTTGCTGTAGTCTGGGGCTGTCTTTTTCTTGAGCGCAGCATTCTTCGCGAGTTCGTCAGCGCGCTCGTTTCCCGGAGTTCCGATGTGTGCTTTTAGCCAGAAGAACCTCACAGTTCGGCCCTCCAGTTCGATCTCTTTTATGAGACTCTTGATTTCGAGTGCCAGTTGGTGAGTTACCGATGCGTTCCGCAGCAGGTCGAGTGACGATCTTGAGTCACTCATGATGTTCGTTACCTGTGCTGCTCTCGATTCTCTCACCAATTTGACAGCTCTGAAAAGAGCGAAGAGTTCTGACTGGAATACCGTGTTGTGACGCTCTAAACGAAAGGTGGAATATTTTTTCTCTCTGTCATTGTTCCACAGGGTTAGGGCTGCTCCGACTTTTCCTTCAATCTTGCTGCCGTCGGTATAGATGGTAGGACCGACTATTCGCAGGGTATTGATCGTCTCGGCGTCGAAGTTATCCAACCGCTCGTACTCAGTTGCTGTGAGTAACGCTGGGTGAGGGTTTTGCAGTGGGCCCAACTTGCGCTCTATTTCCCTTCCCGGTGGTACGAAGTCCTCAGAATATCCTTTCCTGGCCCTGAAGAGTTCAGCGACTTCCAACACTCTAAGGTCCAGTGGCAGTAGTCCCGACAGAATGAGTGCCGATGTCAGAGAAACTGTGCGGTACGCTTTGCAGATCTTCTGTGCGAATCCCCTTTGAAGAGAATCCAGCTTGTTCTTCACCATAATTTTCTCAGCCGCCGGGGACCACGCGCTCGCAGCGTACAACACAATTGGCTCTATCACCGACACATATATAGTCTTTGTTATGCTTCTGTTTAACCCCCAAGTCACCTTCGCTGCGCGCGCCAGCTGTTTGTATATGTCCGCTGCTTTTGTGCAGATTGCAGATACATGCGCATTGAAAGTGAGCTTGCAGTCTATTATGAGTCCCAACAGCTTTACCTCTTTAACCAAGTTTAACCGAGTACCGCACATGTGGACTTGGGGAGGATCGTACTTATGTTTCTTCGTTATCACCATCGCATTGGTCTTGTGCGCGGCGAAGTTTAACTTGTTTTGTACTCCCCATTCATGTACGGTAGCTAAGATGGTATCGGCTTTAAGTTGTAAGGCGCTAACTACACGGTCTGAGAACACAAGGACCACATCATCTGCAAAGGCCTGGCAGAATACACCTGAGGTTGCCATTTTGTGAAGCAGCGGATCCAGGATAAGATTCCAGAAGGTAGGTCCGCCAATGGATCCTTGGACGCATCCCTTCGTGGTTTCCTTCTCGCTGGTCGCTCTGGCATAGTTAACTTTGATCTTGCGATCCTGCAGGTATGATTCCACCAGTGCATACAGGTTTCTGGGGCACTTCCTTTCTACCAACTGTCGTTTGAGTGCAGGCCACCAGGCGTTATCAAAGGCACCCTCTATGTCCAGCGATACCAGTAACACGACTTTTTTCAGTTTTACTTCCGCTTTGACATGGTTTATTAGGTCATAGAGGGCCTCCTCTGTCCCACGCTGAGGCATGAAGCCATACTGCTTTTCTGATATTCCTGGCAGAAGATGCCACTGGATTCGTCCTACGAGAAGCTTTTCGACGATCTTTCCGAGGACCGATAGTAGTCCGATTGGTCTGTAAGACTTTGGCTGGGTGTAGTCATCTTTCCCTGGCTTACGAAGGATACAAACGTGGGCGACTTTCCACTGCTTGGGGAAGTGTGGTAGGGATAGGCACTTGTTGGCCAGTGCCAGAAACACCTCCCTGTTGCAGTGTATAGCGGCAGTGCAGATGTCGGACGTTAACCCATCTAGGCCGGGTGCTTTTTTCGGATTTAGGCCCCTAAGGACCGTATCCAGCTCCGCGGGTGTAAAAAGAGGGTCATCTTCCGACAATGCGCTTATTTCTGCAAGGGTTTTCCCTTCTGTCAGTCTGCGAATGCTATGGTGATATTCGGTATCGGATTCCACCGAGTCGTCCGGGTAGAAGGTTTTCGCTAGAAGATCCGCTGAGTCTTCTGGGCTTAACGTCAAGCCCGCTGCGTTCCTCAATAGTGTATCCTCCCGTCTTCGGACCGTCTTCCTTAAGACTCGGTAAATCCCGTCCCACATGCTCTCTCGGTCCTGTGTGGTGCAAAAATCTCTCCAATGTTGCGTGGCCAACTCTTCCGCCTGTCGTTGGTAGGAAGTCTTCGCTTCTACATATAAATCTATGACGTGTTGTCTTCGCACGGGGGCTGCGTTCCGTATTCTCCGTTTTCTCCTAAGCACCTCTCTCTTGAGTTGCTCAAGTGATTCGGTCCACCATGGGGGCTTTGACTCCGCCTTCCTCGCGCTCACCTTCGGCACTGTGTGTTCGCATGCTTTGTGAATCGTCTCTGTGTATTTCGTGAGCACGAACTCTAGCTCCTCTGGGCACGCGACTTCCATGACTCTTTCGGGGGTGATGTCGCTCTCAGCTAAGCCGACGGCGAGTTTTGTGGAGAAATCGGACCACTTTGCCTTCTTGGTGTTGTAAATGCGCGTCGAAATTGGCCTTAGAGGTTCTAGGGCCTTCTCTAAGCGCATTGTGAAGGCGATGGCGTTGTGATCTGATGTTGTGAGATTTCTATCCACTCTCCAGCCGTCGATTCTGCCGAGAAGCGACACACTGCAGGCCGTGACATCCACAATGCTGGTGCACATCCTGCCGTCCCTGTGAATCTCGAAAGTCGGTACTTGCCCCGTGTTGAGGATCTGAAAGTCCATTTCGTTGAGAAATGCATTGTATTCGGCCCCACGGTGGTCTTCCACGCTGCTACCCCACCATTGGCTCTTCGCATTGACGTCTCCTCCAATCAGTATATTCCCAGTTGTCATCTTCCCGCAGACTTCTTTTACTCGTTTAAGGTACTGGTCCAAATCTTGGTCTCCCTCGAAGTATACGGACGCGATTGCTAGCTTCAGCGTGCCAGCCTTGAGCAGAACAGCGGCTACATTCTCAGTGACAAGCTGGGGGTCATGAATGACCTCCAGCGTGCCTCCGAAAACTATTATCGCTGCTTTGACTGGCTTTTGACGACTCAGGGTACACTGGATGATCTGTGTACCTGGCGTTTGCTTCATCGCACCTATTCTACCCACGTAGGGCTCCTGAACAAGTGCTACCGAAACTCCCTTCTTCTGAGCCACCTGCATAAACTCCGCTGTTACTAGTTTCGATCGCTGGAGGTTGGCTTGGATGAAATTTAGCCTTCCCATCGACCGTACCGCGCCCGCCACCCCCAGGGAGACCGTCCCATCAGTCCCCGTGGCGCCCGCATCAGCAGTACGCTACCCTAGACCTCGCTATGAAGTCCCACCTCTGTCTCTCCTGGCACTCAACGCTGAAGGCGGAGTGTGCCAGTTCTGTCGTCTCCCGTTTGGCCTTACGGCAGTTTGTGCAGGTTGGGGGTCCAAATTTCGCCTTGACTGGGCACTCTCTGGCTGCATGCGTTCCGCTGCAGTAGCCACAGATGGTGTTTTCGGCTTTGCAGATTCCTTTTGTGTGCCCATAACCAAGGCACTTGGTGCATTGGACGAGTGGTGATTGGTCTTCGACCACGCTCCGTTTCAACCCAAGGTGGATCATTCCTGCTTTTGTAAATTTACTCCAAACTACGGGGGACAACTCCAAGACAGGGTGGCACTCCAGAGCGTTCCGGGCCCTCTTCCTGTATCGCACTTTGATGAGCTGTCCTGCAACGTCGACGCCCTGCAGAAGATGTTGATTTTGCGCTTTCACGTGTTCAACTATCTCCGCGTCGCTGTAGCAGGCCAGCACACCCCGGACGCATGCCAAGGGATTAGCATTCGTTGGCTCTTGCACTTTCAGTCCGCTCGTCTCCGTCATTCTTTTCTTCGCCGTCTGGAGGTCCTCCTTGCTTGCGCAGTTGAGGACCACTTTCTGGTTGCGTGCCTTGCGAACGCCATCGACTTTAACCCCAGACTTGCTAAAGTCTAGGGCAACTCTCACCGAGTCGATGATGTTGTCACTCGTCTTTTTGGGATCTGTTGAGGTGATGATTAGTGTATGATTCGGCTTTGGTGGAGGGGGGGGTCTCGCCGCCGCCTGGGCATACGTAATTGTCCCTTGAGGCCGGTCCGCCGTGCTGAGGCCCGAGACGCCTTTCTTGATTGAGTCTAACGTCTGTCGAACCTCCTCCATCGCGAGCTCCGTACCCAGGTTCGGTTTTTGGGGGCTCGGGGACTGTTGCTTGCGATCTCGCAGCACTCGGAGGTCTGACGACACGATTTCCAGCCTTTCGCTTAGGGGCTTAAGATGTTCTGTTAAATCAATCTGGGGAGGGGGAAGGGGGTGCTTTTCCGGTTGGGTTTTTACGCACTTTGTCAGTTCCCTTGTGACGGTCTTCAGGCTGGCGACCTCGGCGCGCAGCTCAAAGATCATCTGAGTGACCCCTTCTTCGTTGTGTTCTGGGGCTGGTGTGGAGATAGATACCGGAATCTCCGCCACTGTGGTCTTCACTTCTTCCGTCGTCCTGCGCAGCACATCGAGCTGATTCTGCATCGTTGCGACGCCACCGGACAGCCTGGCCAGCTCTGCTTCCAATTGGCTCAGATCTTGCTCTGCGCGCAATGGCGTCGATCCGACGCTTGCTACGCAGTCCCGTAGCTTAGACTCCAGTACCTCTATCTTCTGCTTAGACTCCTTTATGATGTTAAAAGGCTCCTCCGTTTCGTAACCGAGCCAGCTGCGGATAGCTCGAGTCTCCTTCAAGTTGCTAGTAATGTCTGTCCTTGCTATTCCCATTTCCGCGCTCAGGGATACCTTCAGCTCCATCACCTGCTTGTTATGTGCCCTCTCGATTCGCACGATCTCCTTTGCGTGCCGTGTTCGTTCCCTCTCGAGGGAGGCAATATGTCTTCCCCGAGAATCCGAAAGCGACAGGCAGATTTCATAGAGACCTTGCAAGCTGTCTGTGGCCGTCACTTTGTTCTCTTTCTTCATAGTCAATGCTGACTCCAGGGCCTCCTTACCCTCCTGGAGTAGCTTGTTGGCTACCTTGGTCGCCTGATCCATTTCCGCTCCCACTCTTGCTCCCCGGCCGGGATTCGCGTATAGCATGCTCATCCGCCTCTTTTCAGACGTGCCGGACCCCACCGATGACCTGTCTAGGTCATCGAAGAGGTCCGACGCATCCGTAGAGCCATCTACTGCGAATTCCCGGTCGGGTCCTCCTTCCATCGGTTTGGGAACGTCGAGTGCCTCTAGTGCCTCAGTGACTGTGTATGAACCGATGTTCGGCTTGGGTGGAGTGTTGGTCTGTGGGGTCTGTGTTGGTTCGGTCACCGCCGTCTCCGACAATGCCTTGGGAGACTTCCTCTGAGCCTGTAGTCTCTTCGGCGGCGACTTCCCGACAACTGAGGCTGCCTTTTTTAGCACTTTTTCCCGTAGGGTGCGCTTCGGTTTTTCTGATGCGGCTGTGGAGAATGCGGTCGGCTTCGGCTGGTTTTCCATCTTAACTTTTCTTGTATATACTTACACTATACTTAATCAATATAATACAATACAATATAACTTAATCTAATTCAATTTTATTTTGTTTTTCCTATTGCGCGTATGTAATATCTGGCGGACTTACGATTTCCTAGTTTGATGTTCTGGACAGCTGATGGTCTGCGTCTTATGTGATCTTGCGAGTAAACAACCCGATGCGTCAGTGCTGAGGTGGAGCAGCTTGAATTCTGGTCTTCGTTGTTTGAGAAATTCAGTGAAGTGCTGTCGAGAATTTGCGTGATTCTGTTGGAGCCAGATGATAGGGCTCGTCTTCCCGATTCCAACGACACCTTTCACGGCTCTCTAGTTCTTCCCGTTCCGGAACTTTTGAGCCTGATGATGACGTTGGTGCTGATGAGAGAGGTGTAGTGGCGGCACTCGTCACAGTGTAGGTTGAAGTTAGTTCTTGCCTCGCGCCGCAGTGTTATCGAGGTCACACTAGCCGTACTGTATTGACCCAGATTTCACGTACATGCAATTGAAACGTGGTTTCCTTCGGAGGGCTGTAGTTCCGAAACTGTTGGGCCAATTTCGACGATCTTGGTGTCTGGAGACGCGGCTTCACGTGACCTCAGCGAGGGTGTAAACAGCTTTACGGTGACGGCACTAGTTTCGATGTTGTTCAACCTCAAAGTGGTTTTGCTGACTTCGGCTAATCCTCTGGAAGTAGACACTTGCGCACACGAATCCTGGTGAGTCGGGCAACACTTCACAAGACTCACTAACTTCCAGACGCAAAGCTCTGCTGGGTTATTTTTGGCGAATTTTTTACGCGGAGCTATATGTTGTTCATACCTATTTTGGGCTGTTATTTTCTAATAATTATTAGACACTAACTATTAGAAAACAATATCGATAAATCAATGCTGTTTCGAATAAAATCTTGCATGCCTACCGCCTACCGCTAGTCATATCGAATAGTCTTCTGATTGTGTTCGTGCAACGGTTATCCAATTTCATTGATTCAAATCTTAAAACACGAACAAAATAGAAAAAGACAAAGTTTGTAAAACGAAGCCAATGATGGCTAGGTGTTATGGCTAGCTTATAATGAGTAACAAATGAAGTTACGGGTAAAAGCTAGATTGAAATAAGTTAACTTTGAAAATACGCTAGTTCATAAAGTGAGATATAATGAGATCTCCCTTTCAGTTGTGTTCTTCATCTGAGTTTAATGGAAGCGCATCTGTTGAAGGCAAAGTTATATCGATTATGTTAATAAGAGGCGAAAATGATGAGCTTTAAAATGTAGACTATAGATGCTAAGATAGGCAAAACATATCCGCGTAGGTATTAGACCTGTTTTTGCTTGGTAAATGAGGAAGCAAATATGAAAAACAAAGATTTGCGATCTAATGAAAATTATATGGTACAGATGGTACAATACTCGAACAGGTCGTATCAAAGTCTTGCGATTTACGTTCGCACGTCTACTTCTCCCCGGTATTGGTTGCATTGCCAAAGACCTAATTCAGAAAGAGATTAGTCGATTCGCACCACAACTAAAAGTTTTAATTCTACAGTGGACGTAAATGTTTTTAAAATAATTATTAATCCATACTGAAGTACTAGGGCAGCATAAAACACAAAAAAAAATTCTCCTAACGTGAACCCTCCTATAGTATAACGTTTGTTTTGGAGCGAT
The DNA here is from genome assembly GCA_905147375.1 of Hylaea fasciaria. Lineage (NCBI taxonomy): Eukaryota > Metazoa > Arthropoda > Insecta > Lepidoptera > Geometridae > Hylaea > Hylaea fasciaria. Next base: position 1,522,451 of record LR990200.1, read on the forward strand.
AAATTTACACCAGAAGTACCAGGGTAGCATGAGACACAAGGAAGTCTCAAATTGAGTTCCGTCCAGTATGACTGTAGGACAAACAGTATTAAAGAAGATGAAGTTAAAAGGATATAAAGAGAGTACTCACAAGCATATCGTTTATGTAGGACGTGAGATCTCAATTCCGGATCCAATTTATACTTAAAGTAGCATAGGACACAAGAAAGTTACCTCTGGTGCCATTGACTATGACTGTGTGTCAAACAGTAAAGAAAATAAAGTCTAAAGATATAAAGAGAGTTTTCACAAGCAAGTAGGATATCATTAATTTAGAAGGTGAAGTCTCACCTGCGGTTCCATTTTATACTAGAAGTACCAGGGTAACATAGAACACCATGGTCTCACATATTGTTCCATCCAGTATAACTGTGTGAGTGTTTTAAACAAGACCCCAAAGGATGTAAAGAGAATACTCACGAGCATATCATTAATGTAGAAAGTGAGGTCTGCGGCCGGCCGGCTGGGCCCGGAAGTGCAGTTGGCCTTCAGAACATCGCCCGTGGTGTAGTAATGCTGCTCCGTCTGCAGCATCGGTGTTGATGGAGGAAGTTCTAGAGGAAACGGCATCTTCATTAAATGTAAAATTTCGGTGTGCGCAAGTAATTGTAAAGATGGTTCGTTTGTGCGATCCACAGATATTTGTGTCTGGTCTAGGTGTGATGTGTATGTGAAATTATATGTATGTAAGCGGTAACCACGATACAGGAGAAATTTTACTGTAAGGCCCTGTAAAAAAAAAATGTAGGTACTTATATTAATAAAGTACCTGATACATAACGTAGTTTTTTTTTATTAACTTCTAAAACAGGAGGAGGTTTTCAATTCGGTTGTTTAACTATTGTTATTTTTAAATCATTTTGTTATTATTATACATACACCTCTATAACACCAAATAGTCATGTGTTATTTTAAAATCATAATCCTTGCAAATCAAATACCATACCATTTAAAAATGAAATATTAACAGGACCTATTAGCATCAATTATCACTATTAATTGCTATTCCAGTCAGTGATTGAATATTCAACACCAACTGTGGTCTCGGGTTATTCAGTATTATCCACGGGACACGGGTGTATCTAAACTAGGAACAGCGATTAGAATACATTTGCAATGGACATTCCATAGAGGTCAAAATAAGTGCGAAAATTTTCCTGACCGGTATAACATTGTGGTAAGAATACTGCTATTGTTTGTTTTAGTCGTAAATTATATATAAATAACAGCCCGGCGGCGTTTTTGAGTCGGGGGTTAAAAATACAAAAGTTAAAAAAGGATAATTATGTAAAATGTGAAATCCTTTGCGCCTTTGCGGTGTAAAAGTAGAAAAAGCGTACAAACTTTCACATCATAAATATATCTATACAAGTAATTAAAGTTGAAATGTCTGTTTGTAATGCCAAAATCTACTAAAAACTGCTTTTTACTAAATATAAAGTGTATGATATTGTAAGGCCTAATGATTTTTGTCTGTCTGCTCCGGTTAATCTTCGAAGTGGCTGAATCGATTTAGATGGAACTCTATGGCAGATAGCTTTTATTTTAGAACTAGCTTTGCCTCGTGGTTTCACTTGCAATTAACGGTTCCAGCGGGATAACATTCAACGCGTGTGAAACCGCGAGGTACAAGCACGTCAATTTATAATATTAGTAGCTTAGTAAGATTTAACTTACTACGTCGTTCCAGTTCGTATCATCCAACTCGATTCCCAATGTGTACATCAGAACAAATTAGGTTCAAATTCGCATAGAAAAATTAACTCACCAATGACCTCCATAGTGTTAGAGACGATAGAAGTGGCGAAAGAGGGCGCATCTGCCGTCACTTCGCAGCTAAAGTTCCCGGATAGGCCGAAGCTGACCCTTGTTAGCACCACCTGGCTCTGATTCGATCTGGCTAGCTGTTGACAATGAAAAATAATTTATTAACAAAAATCTATTAGAGAGGTGTTGAAAATGTGTTTTGTCTTGTTCTAACTCTTGAATTGTCACGTCAGTGCAAGCAAGACAAAAAATAAGAAAATAACTCGATACCGAGTGTTGCAGGCGAAAGATGAAATAAAAGGCCTGATGCCTCCAACCGCATTTCATATTGCTAAATCGAGAATTGAGAATCGAAATGTCGTCCAATAAAAACGAACGAATATAATTAACAATTTCGCAATTTCATTTCAAAGTTTTCTAGACAATCACCATCTTATAATAATAAGTACCTAACCATCGTCAAAATCAAGACAAATGACAACATCCCATTAATCTGAAGCAGCGTAGGTACATACACCCAAAAATCACAACCCTCCTATTGACAGTCGTGTATAGTATAAGCCCTGAAATTTCATTAAAACACCAATTATCCAACATTTTCCTCAAGCTCCACGAGCACAAACGCTAAGCCCAAAAAGAAAAAAATAATAACATCAGTGATGGGACAAAGTATAGAAACGACCCACGTAAAGAAGCCCACTCAGAAAACAATCACGAGACATCTCTATCGGGATAACAGGCAATTGGCACATGCTTTATATCCCGTCCCTAACAGTTAGTGTGTACATTTTTTTCTGAGAACAGCCAATTCTTTTTTCCTGGGAACGGCAATCCTTCCCTGTCGGAGAGGCAGCAGATGTTCATATATTCAATCCTTTATCGTGGCTTAGTATCGTACGTATATTTAGATGGCAGTAAAGTATCTGCATACAATATCTAAAGCAAGCATGAGTTTGTGTTTTGCAATAGCCAGCTTTTTATGTGTGATTGTTAGAGTTGGAAAAGCTAATTTGGTGTAATATTTTTGAAGTGGGTATGATATAGGTTTTTGATTTTAAACAATATTTTTCTACGTTATGATATACAGCGAGAGGTGAATCAAACTGACATAATATTTTGAATCTAACGAAAGAAAATAACAAATATTTGTGTGAACTGCATATATTTTCCTTAAACCTGTTGGTATGCTTTTTAGAGTTTTTGATAGACACAAGGAGTTCCAGTGTGAATTATATTAATTTTATTATAAAATAAATAACACGATTGTAAATGTATGTATTCATTTGTGTGGGTCTCAAAAAAGCCAAACAAAATCCCTACTATCTACGATAGACCGAGACGTTCATTCGTCTTCGATCAATCTATTTGTATCAACATTCCATACTGTTCTTCAAACCATACTGCGTTGACATTCCAAAGGATCGCAGATAATAAAGCAGTGTTGTATCTCTTTTATTCTGGGATACTGAATGGAAATGGTCCACTTTCTCTTTATAATACAATCTGTCTCCGGACCTGATTGTTTTTTTCATTCATTCATTCATTACAGACTACGAAAAGCGCATAAGTCAAAATACATTTTTCGTGGAGTAGTTGCTTGAATTACTTTGCTGGAAACTTTCACCTTTGGAGCTAAAATATTCGCTATTGACGGATACGTCATGGAAAATATCATCATCATCACCATCATCGTAAACATCACAATCGGAATCGGATCGAAGTTTTGTTCGAGAATAAGCTCGCAGAAACCCATCGGGTGTTCGAAAATGCGAGTACACTTCAAATAATTATTTATTTCAGCGATAAAATCAGCAATTTAGTCGGAACAATAAATAATTCAAGGTAGATACAGTGTAACGAATCGCAAACAATTAGCCTTGATTAACTGAATAGCAATAGAAATGAGTAGATTTTATAGTTATTTATTTGTACAGATTATTCTATCCCATGAAGTCTGTTTGGCTATGTTTGTAATGACACACAAACAGTCACGCTTTTCTATCGGTATGTACACGGCACTACTGAAAAAAATCTCTCCGTCTCGCTCTCTCTGTCTCATCTCATGTCATCTCAACTCATTTGCGACTGTTAAATTTACTAATTATTACTTAACTATAAACCGACTATACATCCTTGGCTTAGCTGTCTTCGTGAAATATAATATCTGTGTAAGTACTACCTGTCTATGTATTATAACTATAAATACGAGTACTTACTGATATATAGCAGTAAAGTATAAAATTTCTGAATGCGACGCGGCAGTGTGACATTTACTTAAACATACGTTTTCATTACATATTTTTGGTACTTTAAGCTAATCAAAACGAACCCAAACATCAATCTACAGTAATTCAAGTTCCCTTGACTACCTTCACTATTATCGGAGCTAGGCATAATGGTGTTCAAATCCAAAATTTACACTTATAAGATTTGAATTACCTATCCTCTAACCAACCATAGTAAATAACACTTGAAATTACGGACTATAAAAATAGTGTATCATTATTTCAGGAGTGCAAACTTACCAGATCTGTTACTTCGGTATATTGGTCGATAATCCTCAACGTCTTTAGAACCGGCGTTTCCCTTTTGAATTAATTAAATTCCTAGTTGTCGGGGTCCTTAATTTAAAGGGCTGGTACAAGTTACGGGGGGGATAAATATCAGGTTTTGTTAATTAAGGAATCTAGTGCCCGCTAAGCTAACACGAATCCGGAACTCATGGTCGAAGCTACGACTTTAAACTTGCCATTCATAATATGTACCGACATAGTTAGAGTGTGTAGTATGTTTAACTGCGCATGGTTTTTACTCCTCCAACAGCGATGGACTTATTGGTTGGTCAAAGTTGTTTAGGGTTTCAGAAACCGGTAATTAGCAAATGTGATTTTATTTTATTTTATGACTAGCTGTCTCGAAAAACGTCCTGTCAACTGTCAAGCCATTCCCAAAGTGTATGAGGAAATTAATTAGTATATTTCTCTCATTTTCGTAGTTATTCTGCCCATATTTTAATAGTTATTCCGCTATTCGGAATGTAGACGAATCGAACAAAGCAAATACCACTCGCTGCTTCTTGAGTTAAAATGGTGTAACTACACGACTTTGTTTTTATACCTATATGTATGTTATATATAATTCTACTGTACGTGTGTATGTCACTGAACTCCTCCTAAACGGCTGGACCAATTACAATGCATTTTATGCGTTTGGGTGGCGCCCTAGATGATTTAATATTACAAATCAGACGGTGCTGCAGTCACACTTTGCAGGGCGACGTCTGTCGGGTCCGCTAGTCCTTCTAAATCCTACTAAATCCTACTAATATTATAGACGCGAAAGTTTGTAAGTATGGATGGATAGATGTTTGTTACTCTTTCACGTAGAAACTACTGAATGGATTTTAATGAAACTTTACAATAATGTAGCTTACATATCAGAATAACACATAGGCTACAATTCATAAAGATATATCATATATTATCCAAACGCGGGTGAAACCGCAGGGCGCAGCTAGTATTATATAAACGCGAAAGTTTGTAAGTATGGATGGATGGATGTTTGTTACTCTTTCACGTAAAAACTACTGCATGGATTTTGATGAATCTTTACAATAATATAGCTTGTACATCATAATAACACATAGGCTATAATTTATAAAGATATTGTGTGAATTGTCCAAAATATAACGATAAGTGTCAAGCAAGTAGGAAAAAATCTACCATCTGCGAGCTATTCTGGCGTGCGCTGCCAAAACCGTAAGAGTCAGACATATGTAATGTATGATGGAAATGTTTATCTTAAATAGTCCTACAATAATGCTCATCACAGTTTATATCTATATCTTATCTGTAAGCCATTATAGCCAAAATAGTGAACCATAACTACAATAAAAATGTATCCTACGCAGACGAAGTCGCGGGCAACACCTAGTATTTTATTATAATTTCCTATAAAAGCAAAAGTGTTACACAAAACCATCGGTTCGACGCGTTTGAACAATATTCCATACTAACGGTTGTCTCCTGCCTTTGTTCGCAAAATAATTCAATTAATCTAATAATTGAAAATTATATTGTGTTGGATGGGGTTCGTTTGGTTGGGATGACCTTTATTGTACTTTTGCTTTTTAGTTAAACTTATTTAGGTATGTTATTTTGTACCAGTGCCTACAGTAATAGGTACAATGGAGTAATCTTAATTCACCACAGATTGCTCATGTATAGCTGTTATGAAATGGCAATACTCAGAACGCAACTTGCTACGAGATAAAAGCAATTGCTTGTAAAAATCAATTTTTACTCAGTAACACTTTTTTTTGGTAACAGTTTTAGTTAGACTTTTGTATGAATAAAGTTACCTACATCAGAAGTAACGGCGATTTAAACAATACTCTACTACAATATGTCTTTTCCCTTAGCATCAGCTTAAAAACGTCTATCAACTTCAACCACAGGAGTTAATAGCTTCTCAAAACGTTACAGGAAATAACTTCCAGCTCCAAGTATGAATATTAACATTATTCTTGTTAACAATAACCATTATCAACATAATACAAAATACGATTCCTAAGAAAGCTACGATCCCGCTCCTGAAAGAAGTTTTGCGTTACATTTCCCGTAGAGCATTACATTCCCCACAGAGCATTACATTCCCCGTAAAGCATCATTTCCCCCATTTACCCCAACATTACGGTTATAATAATAGCTAAGCGTAATTTAACAACGAGAAAATCTTGAACCGCTTATACTTTAAGCAAAACAACAGACCACGTTTTGCTTCCACTAAATTGAACTAGAGTATTAACCAAATTCCAAGCGATAAAGTACGTTCCAGCTCAATGTTTCAGCTCAACAGGTAAAAATAATTGTACGGAACTTTCGGCGAGAGTTATGGCGCTCTTGGGCGTAGTTAGGATTTGAAATTTAAATTCTTAGGCAGTCAGGCTCGACAGAATAAAAAAGCAAACAAAAAACCATCTCAATTATTTCAACCATATCATCACGTATCACCAAGTGAGATAATGGTAAAATGCTTTTAACATCGCTTACAACTAAGAATAACAACGCAGAGAAGGATAGTTCCATGCGTGGTTAAACTCAAAAGTGAAGCCAATTATTTATCAATGTGTGCGTGAGAGCCATGTAATTATCTTCTCCAAAACGCAAACGCACACAAGAGCAAGTGAATGTCGCATGCGTGTTAAGTCCAAAAGCATAGAAATGAATAAGTAATAACCATAATAGCTTTGATTTCGAGCAATAACAAGTCAAAGCCCAAACTAGGCCAAAAAAGTCTCAATAGAAATGGCTACACGGCGCTAGATAAGAGAGTACTTGATTTCTATGTGTCATTCTTCTAAGGCTTACAATACCTAGTTTATATCTCCTTACGAAGTTCTAGGTGCTAGCGTACTTAATTTTGGGGGTTAAAAATAGCTTTTTTTCAGATTTCAAAGAGACAAATGGTGCATTTCGCGAGAGGGGGATATACCCCAACCGACCCACTCCTCGCTCCGTCCCTGAAAACCAAGGTACGTCCCGTTTGATGCCTGAGATTTTTCTCCGAGCATATTTTCCACGGCAAGAAGCTTCAACATTATCTGTAATAAATGTTTATGTCGCCGAATGAAGTTTAAGGCTCGGTGAGTAGCAAAAGCAATGGTAATGCGAAGCTGTTCCTAAGTTAATGTGAAAGGGAATTATTCCATTTACCGTGGCTTGAGATAACCCAATTATTTTTTCTCGGTGTTGTGAGGGATATCTGACTAGATTGGAGGAATGAAGCATTACGAAGACCATTGTCCTAAACTCGGAATCAGAGCAGGTACGAACATTTTTAAATAAAATAAATAACCTTGTTTATGTGCGTAACTAATGCTAGCCAGGTGGGCTACCATATGAGTCGACAATGATAATACGAGTGAGTAGGTTTTTCGGTACAATCAAATCAAATCATCTTTATTTGCGTAATATGTCGTAGACCACATCGTCTCATAAAGTGGGGATAGTAGTCGAACGCGAACCAATCTTTAGGAACCGAATATGGATTTGTTAATCTACCATTGTAATTACCGATAAGTATTTAAGGTGTGTACAGACATCGCGAGGCATGCGTCGCGAACAATTCGTCACGCATGCCTCGGACTGTGTGGACGTATGCGCTCACTGTGAGCATTCGCTTTATAACATAACATATTATACCGAATATTCATTTTACATGAAGTGGGAGGTTACGGGAGCCCTAGACAAACGATCCAGCTTGTTTAACTTCACAGACGCCGTATGTGTGGGTGGAATTCATTACACGCTTGTCTCCAGTACTACTTATAATCGATATTCTGTGTTTGTGTGTAGGGTGTGAGTGAGTATTCTTCCTCCAGTCGTGTGCACACTGCTGAGCATCGTGATGATCCCGATCGATCTTTTTCTTAAGTATCTGTTGCCACCTCAACTAACTAAGCTTAGAACTACCTAAGCTTTTCCAAAAACAAAAAATGTAAAACCGGATGATCCGACGATCCGACCGACGATCCGACAATCTTTTTCTTAAGTTAAAAGTTTCTAAAGTTACGTTTTTAAAAAAGAAAAAAAAAGTATCCGGTGCCACCTCAACTAACTAGCTTAGAACTACCTACCTAAGCTTTACCGAAAACTAAAATGAAAAACCTTATACTTATCTACTAACTACAGTTTACTTCATTCAAATAGCAGGTAATGATTCAATTAATGTATGGACGTGCAAGCCTTAATAAGATTTTATTTGCACAATATGCAAATGTCGGTTCATAAATAATGTTTATGTTGACCAATTCTTTACTGATATTATTGAAATAATAATATGATACGAATTTTAAACAATAATTACAAAGCACATTATTTGCATACGTGAATAAAATAACGAATTCTGTAATGGTACCACCATCATCGACATCAGCGTGTGAAAGACACCACAACAGTACATCTCTATATTAAGCATCGTGACACTGTAATCACTTAAACAGCCGATGGTGTTTATAAGAGACCACAGTTTAAGAAAAATGTTAACAAGCGAAAGAAGATGAAAAAAACAAAAATACTCACATCAACATTGATCCCAGCGAACGGAAAAATCTTAGTAGCGGGCGATTCCGTCGGCGAGTATCGGTAGAACTCGTGGCGCCCTCTGTACCACTTGACGGAGTAGAGCGGCGCGTCGGTGAGCTCGTAGTGGCATGCCAGTGTGGCGTCGCTCCCTCTCTGGACCACAGGGGGGGATATCCTCAAGTCTGTCGCTCTTAGCCCGCCGGCGCCTGAGGAGGAAGGTTTATTAATGTACGGGACATTAGTTAATAAAAATGTTATTAATTGATTGAGAGGATTCTGCTATATTGACTTTAATTAAATGATGTTAATTAACCGTAATTATAGGTGTGCCGAAACGCGAACTAATGTAATTTTACTTATAACTAATAATGAGGTCGCGTATGTTGCGTAAAATGCATAAATGCACAAATGTACGGTGGCTGTAGCGTACAATTATAGCCACAAAATTGGTAGTCTGTCGCGTAGTGAATTAAAGTTGTGGGTTAGGAACATTTGATTTTTCGTAAATTATTGTTTCGGAGGGCACGTTAAGCCGTTGGGACCGGTTGTTATCGATTGATAGCAGTCGTTAAGTCAGAGGCCCTTGAGCGGCCTGATAATATCTGACACTAGAGGCTAGCACAACCACATACGACAAACAACTTTTTTGCCGACTGTACTTCTTTATTCAGGAACATTGACATTCAGTGGGTAAAGTAACAGAAGCAATGATAGACTTTTCGCTGGAAATATCCTATAAAATGTCCTTCAAATCTCAACACAGTAACGATTGCTAACAACATCTAAACGATGTAAAAATGTGTAAAAATTTACGTAGTTTCCTAGGCTGAGGCTTCCAAAAGAAGCCTACCTACTATAGACTAAAATTAGGGTTAAAACGAAAATTTCCCCGCCAAACTAAAATAAACGTACAAAAAAATGCTGCAACACTTTTTCACCTTCCAAAACTGAGTATACTCGTACAGTACACGTCATTGCACATCAAAAATTCGTTACCAATTCGGGGCTTTAACCGAAACACGTGTAATTAAAACTCTTTGACCGTGACAGCGGGTGGTCAAAGTAGGAATGTGGTGACGGGAGAGTTGGGGGCAGAGGAGCGAGTTAGGTGGAGCTAGAATGGCGATAGCCTGTTTCGATTGCTTATTGGCATAGTATGCCTTCTACCAGAATCTCACCTAATAGGAGAATGAAGCATGTTTGTCTAGAAGATACTTTACAATTGCTGACTTAAAACTGTTCATATAGACTCTTGTTAATGATCATGCAATGTCACATTTGTTTTTATATTATTAATTTATATGTGTCATTAATTATTAGGTTAATGTAATTTGAGAACTCAACATATTTTTTTTTTCGGAAAATAATCACTATTGTGTTCTATTTTCTTTACTAATTCTCTTTTAATAAAACATTGTACAGCCATAATACACACACGCAATCAACCGTTCTATCCTCATGCACCCCCACGCAGTGTTGCCACCTGCGACCTCACTTTACGCGAACTTCGCAACAAAAGATAAAATAAAAGTAAGAATCGGCCGAGCGGAAAAATGTTTGGAAGGGTTGGCAAGGCAAGCGAGACGAGAGCACTTATACTTATAGATAAGTATTTTTGATAAGAAATAGTGAATACATAGAAGTGTTGTTTCTTTTGTTTTTGATGGAGGTTGGGTTTGGGTGTGCCTGTCAGTTATCGCTTGAGATGTATGGCTGACTGATGGGTGTACAATTAGCTTCAACCTTTGAGATACCCATGTCTAAAATACAGATCTATACTAATATTAGAAATGCCAAAATGTGTGTATTTGACGTTTCACGTCTAAAAGTCTGAACCAATTTTGATGAATTTTGGTAGGTATAGAGATAGATAGATGGGGCCTTGGAAAATGGCATAAAATACATTTCATTGTACGCGCCGTATACAGAACCCTCTCTGAATAAGATCGAATCATAGATAATACATAGTTTCTTTCAAAATCGCTGGTAAGAAAAATACTTCGTCTGTAAGATTGAAATAGTGTTGATATTCAGTCAGCCGTGCATCAGAATCATCGGTTCTATTTCGTCATCGCTGTGAATTGCTCAGAACGTGTTGAAATGGTATCTCCCAGGTACCTATATATACATAGTGTGGTAGAGATCAGTTTAATCGATAAGACCTCCCATTGTACCCATTCTTAAGTTTGTACTCTCTGTGTTCTGTGCATTTTGGTATCAATGAAGAGTTATCTATAGCTGTCTATCTATACCTTTATATGCAGTGATATAGGTCTTATAGGTACCTATATATTAAAGACTAAAATGTATTAGATTGTGCCTGTAATATATTATAATAATTATACCTATTGAGTTGAACTATCAAACATTAAAGCAACGTCTTATTTTGCAAATCGGCAATGTAGCTGAGTGAAGGTCCATCCAAACCCTTGTTAATTACTCTGTTGACCATACCAAAGGTCAAATTAATCACCCTAGGTTAAGTTAATCGTTGTATTCCAACCTTAATTATGTTGTGTGGTTACGCAATTACGCTTTCGGTACATCAGTAAACATAGTTTGGATACAAAATGTGTTTCTTAACAGTTAAGAGCATGTAAAGTTTAATAATAATAATAATCCAGCCTGTAACTGTCCCACTGCTGGGCAAAGGCCTCCCCTCACTATCGTGAGGAGGGTTAGGCCATAATCCACCAAGAGGGGCCTAGTCCGGATTGGTGGATAACTTGCCTCCGAAATAATTCTCGGGCATGTTGGTTTCCTCACGATGTTTTCCTTCACCGAAAAGCGAGTGATAATTACGGGCATATGTTTAACAAGAAACACATTGGTACGTACCTGCACTGGGATTTGAACTCGCCACCTCCGTTTTCGAAGGCGGACGTTCGCCCACTAGGCTACCACCGCTTTTTTATGTAAAGTTTAAGTACTTTATTTACATATTAATTTAAATAAGCTTTTTTTTCTTTAGTGTATGACAAAAGATTAGTTAAAGCTTCAACTACCTCCGTCACAATTCTTGGGGATGTCGGTTTCCTCAAGATATTTTCCATCACCAAAAGCGAGTAATTATTACATACATAAAGGCTTTATAAGAAAGACATTGGTACATGCTCGCACTAGGATTCGAACGCAACTCAGCTTGGAAAGTGAATTTTCCCCCACTAGGCTGCTCTTCGACCGCTCTATAACCGCTCTACGACCGCTCTATGACCTCTCTGCGTCCGCTCTATTACTACTATACGCCCATCGGATTCCATTGATTACATTACAAAGTGATTCACCAACCCAAGTTTCATTGAAGACGGCCTGAAACGCTCGCAAATATGCATAAGGCCACTACTGTTCATCGAACAAGCATTCCTTAGCACTAACGTTCATCATCATCGTCATCATGATGATTAACGTTCATCTGTCATTTGTAATTCGAACTAAAATTAGGCACTAAGCCCCTTACCACGACACATGAGTAAGTGTAACCCACATTATGCCGTGTGGTGTAACCGGAGAGCAGCAAAGATAAAAGAAAGTAAAAAAATAAGTGAGATTCGGTCACGCGTGAGGATATTTCGGCGCGGCTTGCTATGCGGTAACCGGGACGCCGAAATAGCGAATTGCGGACATTTTTACTTGATCGATATTTGATACGATGCGGGTAGATTGAGATTGTTCGGGTTGGGACGCAATATGCGTATGTTTTGGTTGCGTAAGAATTTTCACACCGTGTTGAAAACTATGTGAAAATGTTTTTACATAAATGAAAATCCCTACAATTTATGCAAATTACGTGATTTGTTTTTTGTGTTAACTATTCATATTATCTTCCTCACCAGCACCGCCACCACATCACAGATTTTGCCAGTTTGATTGTTCCTTTACAGGAATTTCTAATTAACCACGTTCACGACAAAATAGTTGACGAGTTATAGATAAATTGGTTGATGCCTAAGTAATTTTACTCCAAAATCACTTAGCAGTACCTCTAACAAATTTCAATATTAGACGCACAACTTTATCAATATCAAATTACTGATCTTCGGAATTGGCTCATGCAAAGTCGGGGCACCGCATTAGAGCACTCCGCAAGGCGGGTTCCAAAAGTTATTTATGGCTCTGTTTTGCTTCTCAGCAGCTCGTGGCTGATAAGTTAACCGATATCTACCAGAAAGTTGAGCCGATACGGTGGTTAATACGTGCTGTGGAAAAATCTAGATTGCCTCAAGTTTTCTGAGAGAGGCAAAGTTGTTCGAGTCCAATGCGATGGAAGGGTGAAAGATTAATGGGATTGTAGGTATCAAGCTTTTATATTATGTATACTATTAAGTGGTTTGATTGAGTGGTGAATCTTGCATGCCATTTTTGTGCCAATTTCCGTGATACAGAATTCAAAATGAATAGCAGACTTGGCGTCAAGGTTTTGCCACTACCAAAAATTCACCTACCCATTTCCTTCCTTAGTTGTATTAACAATAATTAATATCAGAAGAGAATATTGAAACAGACTTTTAAAAGAGTAAATCGACCGTACTTAGTAACCAGTCTCCCCAGCCCTATAAACACAAAATTTCGTAACAAAGAAATATCTCAACAAAGTAACAAACCGATTCATAGGCATCTAAAAGAAAAAAATAGAGAACATATTTTCCAAATATCAAATGGCATAATGCTCTAATCACCTCCCGCAGAGCGAGAAAGGAGGAAACTCGTAAAAAAAATCTGACAAAGATAAATAAAGTTGCCCTAGTTTTGGTTCCACTAATGAGATTACGGTAAAGTTGCCCTCACTGTTCTAATCTTCTAATGATGTCAGCATTGGGTGCGCCGAGATTTCAATTCGTACGGAAAACGTGATTTGGGTTTTACGGAATTTATCTCTTTGTGGGAATATTTGCAAAGGTCTTCGCCACAGTAGGAAATTATGTCTACTGTCTGAGCGGATAGCATAGTAGCCGTTACCCGTGACTTTTTACGATGTACGGTTAGGTTGTAGTGTCCTATAAACGCCATAAGCCGCTTCAGCGTTACGCCGTATGCCGCGTCGCAATGTTTTAAATACTTTAAAAATGTACGCCGTTATCGGCGTGTGAAAGCGACCACAACAGTGCCCTGAGTATGATTTTTTACTAGCTCGACATAGTACGCGTCAACTAGGTCTTTGTATGAAGATTTTTCGTTCATAAACGCGCCGGTAGGGTCGCTATACTATACAGGATCTTCATACAAAAGCGCTACTTGACGCTATGTCGTGCTATTAAAAACTCATACTAAGGGTTAAGTACATTTTTATGATGGCTGATGGGTTTAATTAAGAAGACCACAGCCTAGAGTAAAGAGCCATTGCAAACTGGGCGACTTGTCGTCGCGGCAACAAGCGGCGATGTCATTTGCATTGGCGTCTTGCGCTGCGATTTGACGTGGAGCTGTCGCTTGCATCGGCCACAAGTCGTGTCGTTAGGACAGACGTCGTGCAGGAAGTAACCATGTAGTAGAGTATTCGAGAGAGATGCTGACGCTGGGCTGTCACGCGATTATCCTCAAGTGTGCGCGTGCAGTAAGTGCTATTATGGCATGTAGTGCAAAATAATTTTTCAATTTTCTCTTATTCAGTCTAGCCCAGTGTATAAGGAGCGATGATAACCACCAAGTCAGAGAACACGCTAATATGATACGATTTTTGGCACTTGCATCGAGCTGCTCAATCATACCCTAGTTGCAAAACTTTTATCTTTTGGGTTTCTTATGTTCACTTACTGACGACATCCAGCCTTCCTGTGCCGACGTACTGAGGGTACGAAGGTGCGTTCTGGATGACCTCGCAGCTGTAGTTTCCGCTGAGATTGGAGTTTACTCGGATGAGGAACACGTGGGTCTCGTTGGACCTTAATCTCTGTGGAAAGAAACAAAATAATTACCATAAAAAACTGACCCCTTTTTGGAGGAGTTCCAGTCATGTCGGATAAAAGGAACCAAACATATTGGAATCGATATTCGAAAACTCCTTTGTTCAATCTATCTATCTACTAATTTCAAGCGTCAAAGAGACTTGGTGAGAAACCAAAATGTACCAGGAAGTGCCACTTTACTGAATCATGACGTTGACTGCAAATTGACTAGATTAGTGACTGGAACTCGAATCTTTATACTTTTTTACATTCCCTGTCTGGTTCAGTGCATAATTCGTGAGAAGCCAAATCTAAAAAAAAATCACTATAATAATATCTCAATAGCTTCACATGAACTCAAAGAGCCGCTATCCTGTATATCTGCCAATAAATAATTTTGAGTACAAGCCAAGCAAGCTTAGATCCAGACAAACATATTGCTGCATTCGCTCTTGGAAGATATTTTTGGCATTGGCCTGCACGAACTTAATCTTACTGGGAACTGGTGCCTTCTTGGTTGGATTACTATAAATCAGGCGCAATGCCATTCAGTTCTGAAGAAAATGCTCCATTTGCCATTAAGTTCTCGTTCTAAGGTACGGGGGCTTTAGGCGCAAAATGGCCAGTCAAATGACGCGAGTCTTAAAACGACCAATTCTCAAATTACCATATATTACAATGGACCAGTCCCCAGGGTAGGTGATTCATAATCTTTCGATAACTCCGTTATCGATTTGCTAAGCACGAGTCTTGATTCACTTTTATAAGGAGGTTTTAGCCATTGGTGGTAGGATTGGTGGACTCCATACAATATCTCAGAAACGCTCTCGGGCATGTCGGCTGTTACCTCACAATCACTTATCTTGTCTCTACTTACATCAATTTTTATCCCACTTGTGGGCGTGACCTTGGTCGTGGGGTTCTCCAGTGGAGAGTATCGGTAGAACTCTTGAGTCCCGCGGTACCACTTGACGGAGTAAATGCCGTAGTCCCGTAGGTCGTATATGCAGGCCATGGTGACGTTACCACCCCGTTGCACCACTCGGGGGTGTATCTCCAGCTCCGCGGTGCGGAGACCGCCGGCTCCTGTGGACAAAGGAAAATGGGGTTTTATTCATCACCCATCATCATTATGATTGTAGCCCGTTTCTCAAGATTTCTTTCTGATTAGAATTCACGATATATAAACAATAATGTCCTAGCACACACGGCCACGCGTTGATGTGGCTAAGGTTTTTGTTATTGCGAATATAAATTGAGATGTGCAAATTTGGTTAAAATGCCTTGAGCAGTTTAGGAGTCCATTGCGGACAAACAACGTGACGCGTAATTTATATATATTAAGATATCACGGGCTTATATCTGTTAGTATAGGAATTACATTCACTGCTGTCATTTTTTCCATCCTACATTTGTCTACGTATTTCTTACTGCACTATATTAATATGTTTGGATTGTCGTGCTAACGCGTGTACATAAGTACTCTTGAAGTACTGAAAATGTAATGGCTTTAGTCCCTAATAACAGCGTCAACTTCAGTTCATAGCCATTTACGGAAGCAAGGCACCAATACCGGGCCTGGTCCAACTCTAAACTATTTAATTGTTTGGCTCCATCGAGGTCTAGCGCTGTTGGCAGGCCGACAACAATACGTTCAGTTGCCATTTATCTGCCCGAATCCACTGCTGCCGATAAATTACGTCACTACCAAAAAGCCAACAAACAAAGCCACTTATATTCGGCGTCATTAGCACTGTCCCTCTTTCCCAAATGTCTCCCTGTTTTAGCTGGCCCGCATTTTGGTAATACTTCCTCTGGGAAAAATAAGCCATCCCATACTTTTTGCGCAATGTGTTTATGGCTTTGTGTTGTTAATGGTCGGTGGGTTGGCTGGCCTAGTGGTTGGATGCCAAAGCCAGTGAGCAGGTCTAGCAGGCCCGTGAGGTTTATGGACCTTTGAGGGTTGGAAGTGAAAATTACTCGTGCGGTGATGGATATTAGTGAAATGCGTCATTTTTGTTTGTATTTGTGGGACATTTCGAAGTAAGTTGAAGTAAGATTTAAGAATCGTTTCGTACTCTTTTTTAATTATTTTATAAATTCTTGATGTTTTGGCTAAGATAACTTTTCTATTTTTTATTACGATCAAACGAACCGAATGTCCTATTGCTAAGAATATGAGATAAAAAAAATTAAAAGCGCGCCATATCTAAACAATTACGAACCAGAAACTCCGCTATTGATAGATCAAAAAGAGCTTTTTTGAAAAAGTGTCGTTACAATATCGATCGTTAATATCGATACAAAATAGCCAAGACCGCATCAAAATAATGTTTCAGATAAAACAAAAAATACCTGTCAACTCTGCAATAGCGCCTTACTAACGGACCATGCGACATTATATAGAATGCTTCTAAACACCAATTTCTAAGAATAGGTTCCATTTTCTATCCAACAAGTTCAATTAAAACGCCGAGTTTCTGAGTAGGAAACTATTCTAGTAATCTATTCGTGTTTCTAAGAACACGTTACTGTACGGGTTCGTTAACGGCAATTTAACCATTGAAGCCTTAATTAATTGTGAGTTATACTCGTAGGTACCTTTACAAATAAATTGAATTTAGAAATTACTAGAACGAAGAATATTTAATTTACGAGTAGGTACCTGCCTAATTGTTGTTAGACTGTATTATATCACGTAAAAATGTGTTATGTTCGTCTTAAAGGTCCAATATATGTGTTTTTTATATACAAAACAAAGTCGTGTTAGTAACACCACTTATAACTCAAGAACGGCTGCACCTATTTTCATGATATTTGCTTTGTTAGATTTGTCTCCGTTCCGAATAACAGAATATATTATAATAAAATACGAGAAAAGTGTAATAAACAGAGAGGAAAATTATGATTCATATTCTCATAAGTATATTTTTGACAGAACCACTTTCTGTCGGGACAGTATATTATATA
This sequence comes from Hylaea fasciaria, assembly GCA_905147375.1. NCBI lineage: Eukaryota > Metazoa > Arthropoda > Insecta > Lepidoptera > Geometridae > Hylaea > Hylaea fasciaria. Next base: position 1,540,194 of record LR990200.1, read on the forward strand.
ATTTATATATTCCAAATTTCATCAAGATCGGTACACCTTTGTTTGCTGTGAAAAGGTAACCAATAAACATAGTTAATTATTATTAAGTAGAGTTTTGTTATTTTAGCATTGCCTATGTGAGACAACCCGATCTATAACAGACACCGTGTTGTATTTCGGCAACGAAACCGCTCCTAACCCAGATCTTTACCAATTAGTTTCAGCTTCCACCTAAAGCCTTCTTTCAGGAAATCCTGAAATACAGTAGTCTGAAACTATATAATCTAATGCCCATTGTCGTCCATCGTAATTTCAGCGCACTGGGACCTAAGTCGGACTAAAGATGTAAAGCTGTATCTACACTGTGCGCTTTTTTCTACTATCATCTTCATATTTCTGTTCTTTTTTTGCATGACGCGTTGATTCAATGTCTTATTTTTTACACTGCATTTACAGGCTAACATTAGCCCACTATTTCGCCTTGTATAAAGTGACGATGTGGTCGCATGTGCGATGGGAACATTTCATTTGATGGAACATACATTGCACTCTCATACTTTCGCACTAACGTATATCGTACCTTGTACTTTCGATATGTAGTGAAATTTTGTATTTAAAACTTCAATCTATCCGCCGTGTGACACAAACTCGTTGGGGTTTCAACGTCAAGGATATATTTTACGGGCGCTTTGACACATGCCGTTGATGAAAGTAATGGCACAGTGTAGACTCAGCTTAATGTTGAAATGCACTGGTCTAATGTTCGGGCTCCAGTGGTTGGACAGCCGGGACCATAAGTTAGACAGTTGGACATCGATCTCCGTTGTATCATAATTGTAGCTCTTAGCTCGGATTGCGGAGAATATTGAGTTACTGTCGATTAGATGCAGTTCAGTGACTTATTGTTTATAGAAACTGCAGTTACTTTGTTTATAGAGTGGCGGTATAAAATAGTTTTTTCTTTCTTACAGGTTACGAAACGTCAAGCCGTTACTTTATATGTAAGTATGCCTGCCCATAATAGTTAAAGTTCTACTCAGACTTTGCAGTGCGTAATCTTGCGTGGCAATACTAGCAATGCACTGCGCTCGTTACCCTAAGACACTGGTTTTAAAATCTCATAATAATGTGCTTCGTAATTTCGCTGGAAACGGTTCCCTTTTAACCGGAACAGAGTCATGTTGGCACACCATTTGATTGGCGGTTGAATTTCTCGCAAATGTGTGTAGTACCTACTTCATAAGGCGAACTCATGCAAGATAAATTTAACACCACAAGAAGTGCGACATATTTTTGGGTAGGATCCTGCTCGTGCTTCACAGATACCTTTTTTAACTCCCGATCGAAAAATACAGTCTGTGGCATCGTGACTCCCAAACCGATGGACCGATTTAATATGCGGTTTTTTTATATTTGAAAGATGATGTTTTGAAATTGAAACTAACTGCTAAACGTAATTCTAATCTGTAGTTGAATAATGATGTCTTCCATTTATTGGTTTCATAATATATCTGAAAAACTAGAAATATTAACATAATTATTATAACTAAATGTAAATTTTATTCATTAAATAATTTCACTATACCTAGAAGGTTTCGCCTCTGGTTTCGCAAAGTTGACTTTATCTCACAAAAAGGACGTATACTTGACAATTTAAAGGGAGGTCGCAGAAAGCGCAGAGTTTTCTTGCGAACAAAATATTTTATGTATGCAAATGTTCTTAATTTACTGCATCTCATTTGCCTTGACCGTTCTAACTAACAAGAACTTCTAACATTCTTTGAGAACGTAGCAGCTTCAATTGGTAGACATGACATGAAAGTAACAATTTTGTTTCAACTTGTGTTTCATTCTAATTAATATACTTTATGTACTGGTCTTTAGTAAATTAACTGTAAACTGATGTAGACTGATTACTACGTACAATAATAATTCACAACTATGTTCTACGTAAATAGCTGGATAACCTATAAATCATTATACATACAGGCTAAGAGCCCGATTATCAGACAGACAAGCCGCTTGATGGTAAGCACGTAATTTTGTTTTGCTTGCTCAATCAGCTTGACGCGCCCATCAAGCAGCTTGAGCCAGCAAGAGATACTTCAGTCAAAGTCAAAGTCAAAGCATTTATTGTAAAAAGGCAATTAAATCGCACTTTTACAAATCAAACAGCTAATTCTCGTTAGCAAAGAGAATCATAAAAACATAAAGGTTGATACATCAAATTAAGCAGTAATTGATTATGGTTTTACTTGACTCATTTCGTACCCAATCGTCTTTATAGGCTAACTGATGACGCGTCAAGCAAAAAACACATCAAGCGCGAAGCTTGATGCTGAAGCAAATGCTTGACTCAAGTGTCAAGCCAACATTGTGAACGGTCAGCATGCTTGGTTCTGCGGGCTCTACAAATCTTCGGACTTGTCATCAAGCCGCTTGACCATCTAATAATCCCTGGCTAGCGTACCCAAAATGCTGGTTTGAAGGTGTAGATAGTACCTAATAACTTTCCAATCCTAACATATTCCACGCCATTATAATCGTTGTCTCCGCAAATTCTTTATCCAACGAGTCTCCTAACCAGGATTTCTATTACGTTTTCAACTCCAATGCATTACAATGAGTTTTTCTTTCCCGTATCATAACGTAAACGTTCACTAGAGACTTTCTGAACAAAGCAATGGAAATAAAAAGGTCCCCTTTACCCGACCGTTCGGCGTAGTAAAGACAGTGGTTTATCTCCATTTTTTACTTCTTTTATTGTGGACTAGTGAACTGCCCGTGCTTTCGAGTAGGTATTATTTTGCTTAGAAATTATATACTTTGTTTTATCTAAATACTTTACCTATGTACGAAGAGGTGTGTTAGTACAAGTCATCGGCAATTTGTATAATCAGGCATTTTACAAACAGCGCCGTCTCGTCGTAGGAAAATTGTATAGCTCATCATTATTACAAACGCTCGTTGTGTTGCAAAAACAATTTTGGGGTCTTAATTATTGCCTATATGTGGTTTTCCACCATTAATAACTCTCTGAAATGCCAGTACCTAAACACTTCGAATTCCACGCCATCACTGGCCATCTATCAACTATTTGCATCTTCCACCATAAACATCCCATGTTTATAAAAGAGAATAAAAAAAAACTCCATAAATCCCCTACTAAACGCTCCGAAGTCACATAATACTGAAGCCATAACCGTAAGTTCGTACGGATATAGACACTGTTTATCCGTTATTGGTGAACGCACCTGCTCGCGTACAAGTGGCAATATTTCTCTCCGTCTTTGGATTTTGTTTTCTTTTTCGAGGTAGGGGCTGAGTGTGAGCGGTAACTGTAGAGGCAGCGGGTAAGAGATAATTGAAAAACGTGGCGTTATAACCTTAGTTAAGTACTTCTATAAAATATTTTACTTTGAAGAAAAGACTTCATAGGTACTGTTTTTATATCGACGTAATTTCAAGTAAATACTATAAAAATTACATCTTTTTCACACGTACCTACTAGACCACATAATCTACTTATAAAAAGTAATTCAAGTGTATACAATATTATGTTGCTTTATTCTAGGTACTTTTTAAGTTAAATATTAGTTAGCTAAAAACGGGTCTAATTCGCGCACAAACAAATATAAAAATATATAATTTTGACATACCTCGACGTTTCGGCCAAGTTACATCGACCGTGGTCACGAGAAGACCTAGCTAGTTAATATGTTTCCTGTTCTCGAAAGTTTAAGAACTTTTAAATATTAGTTTCAAAAACATGATACCTACTAGCTTGATTCAATCACTATAACTGAGGACTAAGTTTCGTATCAGCATTTCTCTCGAACGCAGCTCAACAAGTCGCTCTACCCGCTCCCGCTCCTTCTTCGACCCCACCTCATCGCACAAAGACACAGTTGTATCCATTCGCGGAATAATTTAAACGGCTCATTGTTTCGCTTTTATTTCGCATCATCTCGCGCGATTTTGCACTGATTGGTTTATTTTCGCGTTTGTTGTTTATGAGTCAGTAATGCGTTCGTTTGAATCGTGGAATTCGTGCAGCTGTTGGAAATTGTATGGGCTTGGATGTTCATTTGGATACCAGTTTGGTTTCATACTGCATGATAATGAACAAGACAAGGGAGTTAGTGCAAAGGACGTCTTGTTATTCAACAAGATGACAATTGAGGATTATGTCAATTTGCAAAAGCAAAAAGGACTAAATTTTAATCCTGATAAGTGAGGATTCTTAAAATAAATATAGGAAATTAATTATTTTCATAGTTCTCTTTTTACCCATTCTTCCATTATTTTTCATCTAATAAATCTAAATAGTTTTGGTATTCAAAATTTACAATCATTATTTTACTGTATTTGTCGGAAATAAATATAAAGATTCTAAAGCTCACGATTTTAACTTGAAGTTAAATAATTATTTATGTGCGCTTTACAGGCCTTCAGCATATGCACTGCGACGTGTCTGAAGTAAGAAGGTGTTCTCCTCCGCCGAGCGCTCCATTTGATAGGCAAATGTTGCGATGACGGTTTACCAATGCTGCCATTGGTACATATTGCTACCACATAGTATTTTTCTATACTCGGTCACTGCCCACTGTGCATGTAGCTTACAACTATATGACGGCATCACCGTCTTAATCTGTCTACCCTCATACACAAGGAAATCTTCCTCCCAATTTTCTTCCTAATTGATTCAGATATAATAATAATAATAATCATAATAAAAATCATAAATACATTATTCACCCTCGGTTTGATACCGCGATTTATATCCCTCAGTGCGCACTAAACTCCATACAGTGTTGCTAAGGAGCGACGAACAATCGTAAAGAATATAATCATTCGCGCTATAAACTGGAATGTGTCGCCGATATCGAAAAAGAGGCAGATAACGACGCAATGTTAGGAATAAATTTGGCGTCAATATAACATGACGTCTTCCTTTAGGGGCGGGTCATTAGATTAGCGGGAATGAGAGCGGGGCCAACAAAAATACCTGACAAGTTATAAAAAAATATTGCGTTGATGCCACTGGCTAATGTCTTTTATAGTTTGGACACTTGGACATATAATGTATAAGAAAATGCTACAGAAAAAGACAGATAATTCAGATATCTCCATAGAAAACTCTGTATTTTAGACAGCTCAGCCTAACATTGTGATTGACATGTTTTTGCTTATTTACCTCATATGCTTATAATACCAAAATGTGAACTTTATGCTATCAAAAGTTGTTTAGTGTCTTGATATTGTACCTATTAATTATTCTAGCTCGAAGCATTTTGATGCAAGTGGCCTATGAAAAGACTAAAATCGGCTTTTTATTATTTTACGGTGCAGAAAAATATCTGACTAAGCGTTTATAAGCCGCTAACTCTACTCCCTGTCAATAATAAAGGTTAAAGTTAACACCGAATCCTTATTCGCTATGCTACTTGCAGAAAACGTGTGATGTCATAACGTGCTGTAGACACAACCGCATAACGTGTAAGTAAGGCGTCTTCACGCGCGTTTGTAAGATTACTAAATGGCTAACTATACGCGATTTCATGAAGATTCCGTAACGTGCTCGTTACGTGTTTGTACGGTCAAAGCAGAAAAGGGCCCAGATGAGTTATTGGTCGAACGCTAGCGTATTTAAAAAGCATAAAAAATTAAGGTCACACTGAATCACGATTTGATTGCTACCGCCCCGCTGTCGCCGAGCAGTCGCGCGCATCACTCGCAGATTTTAGGGCCCGCTCGTAAAGTTTGGTGTCGGAACTATAGAAATGGATAAAGTTGTAATGCTTCTGTAGAAAATTACCTACATTTGTGGGATTCAATAACGAATATTTTGTGAGATAATGAAAGAAAGGAATATTGTTCACATACAACATATAAAAAACCCTCATAATATAAATAAAATAATGAAGCTCGCACAATTAAACAGTAAGTAGCAGTATATAATAATAGACTAGATAGATATGCGATCTAACTTAGAAATTCAAATCGTACGTAGGAAATTTTTAGAAGTTCGATTTAAGTTTCATAGTAACATTACGTTTTACTAATAGTGTAGTACTGTAATACTGTAGTAATACTGTAGTCGGTTCATCGCCAACTAATGTCGAAGGGCTAAGCCCCAGTAATTCGCACACTTAAATTTTCATACTTAAATTCCCAGTTTGTACACTAGAACAAAATAAGCTTCAGTCTCACTACATTATGTTTTAATTTACGCTGTATAGAGCAGTCTAAAGAAACGTTAACGTTCAGAATGTCTTTACAAAATCAAGTTTATCATAAACTTGGATCGCGCTCAAGTCTTCCAATTTAAACGTCCTCGCTTCTAAGAAAAACGGCTATCTAAGTTAACGTTAGATTATGAAGATGCAACGGCAAATAAAACAAACCATCGTGGCAGTAGGTGTGGTAGATTTCAGTATTTGAAACTTGAATAGCCAGAATTATATGCAAAATTCCAGTGTGGCGTGGGTTTGTAATTCTTATCATCCTAAACGTCTTGACCTGTCTTGATGTAATTTGTACGGTGGTTCTTAGCTTGAGCAATAAAACAGTTCCTGCCGTGGTCTGCGCAATGCCCAAAAAGATACTTGATTGCTATTGTGTGTTATTTGCAATTGTGTATTCATCTAAACTGATTGCCTGCCTTATGACAAAATAAAAAAAACGCGAATGTATAAATACTAACTTGCTCACCCAATCACCCAACTCTGTTGACCGGACAGTCCCCTCCACCCCGAGGGTGACGGAAGGTTGTGTGGGCCCCGGAACCACTAAAACCCCCCCGTGACCAGTCCTCCACCAAAATAGGGTAAGATATAGATTCGCTGTCTTGTCCTAGAAGCGAAAGCTACCTAAGGTATCATCGAGCGAAATCTTCCTACAGAGAAAAAGTTTTTCTCGAAAAGTTTTTATTAGGGAAACATCTCTCAGACGACCGAGTGCAATAGAGTTGCGCGTTGCTCTTGATGTTAAACGAGTGACGGCGACTGTGCCTTTTGCTCAGCACTTTTAAAATAATTTACATTTTTATTAGCGGATGCTGCTGAAGTTAATTTTATAGAACTAAAATGACAAAGGACTTTGTGAGTTTTCTTCTTTAGCTCCGTATCGATTTTACAACTATTATTCGCAGAACGAGAAAATAATTGATTTTATTTAAAATTCTCACGTGAAAAATTTCATTGATCTCTCACTAATGCTAGCTCCTACAATGAGCGGTCTTAGCAGTAAAGCGATCTCTACTAAACTACCTTTGGGTGAACAAAATGGACAGCAGGAATAGAGTTGAGTCGGTTGACATCAGAGAAGACAGTAATACATACTTACAAGATAGTTATATCTTCACTAACTTCAAACCCATATTAAACTTTATTTTCTCCGCAAACTTCCCCTGAACATTTTGTAGTTTAAGTAAATTCAAGAGGTGACCTGTCATCGGCAGAGCTCTTTAAGACTGTCGATAGTTGGAAAGGAAAATTATTTAAGAGTAGCGATGGGTAAGAGGTGCTCCACAATATTTCTTGAAGTTGTTCTGCAAAGTAGGAGCTAGAAGGGGGGGGGGGGGGCTGGCACACCACTGTATTCTCGTTAGGCTGGCAAGTTTCATGAAACAAAAAGAAAGAACTAGTCTGTTTTTCGAACTAATCTATTTCGACGAAGGAAGGGGCAAGCAAAAAAAGTTCGCCCCTCGCTCGCCCTCTTCCCTGAGTACGTCTGTGTGAAAGCTCAGTGGGAGAGTCAATTAGTTGTGAAATAATGCGAAGAAGTTGTTTGAGAGAAAGATTTCAAAGCGAAAGTTTGAAGTAGATTTTAAGTTCTACGGAATAAAATATGCAGATTGCAGGTTAGAGGTAAAAATAAATAATGAGTAGGTAAAAATAAAGGTAAAAATAAATGTTTATTAGTTATAAATAACTTTCTAACGTAATAATAAAATTCAAATATGAAAATAACATACCTACAAATAAATACCACATCACATCATCTACAGTCTAGAGCCTAAAACGCCAATATAGCACTATACGCATTTACCATCAAAAGAACCAAATTGAAAAATGTTGAGTAGATATATATCTGCCAATGTTCGATCTTTTTTAGGCAACTTCAGGATGAAAGGTCATTTCCATATGCTCCCTATTTATTCTTAAGTTTTTCTTCTCTCTTACTCTCCTAGGGCTTTTTGATTATGTGCCACGACTATAATAATAATAATGTTGATTTCTGTGAACTCTAATTGTCCCTAGTAATGAGATAAATTTCTTTTTAAACTCCCAGATAACTGTAATCATGTTTTATGCTAACTTGCCCTTACCTCGATATAATCAACAAAGGTTTAGCGGCTTCTCGACAATGACTCGTAACCGTCGCCTGCAATGTTCCGCGTGACCGGCCAGAAGTGGTGCTGGACGCACAATGGTCTTTGACCGCGCGTCAATGGTCGACCGAGCCCGGCAGGCTCATCAAAGGCTTTAGGCTGGTGGATATTCATGAAGCCTGAAGTTCAATTTAGTGAGATACCGAGGCTTTAGTTGCCATAAGCGTGATCGTTTTGAAGCGCTTCAAAGTTCTATGGCTGTGGGAGAATATAGTAATTTTGGAACCAAAGAACGGCCTTTTGCTTTTAGGTTAATTGCTGCAATAGTTCCTTTTTTTATTGAATCTGCATTTATTGTACCCTACGTCTTTGGTTAAACTAGGGAATTCAGGTGCAATTTTGCAAAACTAAATTATGTATCTACGCATAAGTTTAATTTTTTTTGCATATTAAAATAAGTTATTAATTTGACAATTTTGATTTTTTGCTGTCATATCTGTATTTATTCTGTGTGTGTTTTATAGCTAGTGTACATTAAAGCTATCCTATATTACAGTATACTTTAGGTTACAAAAATATTATATATTATACTAGCTGTTGCCCGCGACTTCGTCCGCGCGGACTACATTATATCGCGATAAAAGTATTCTATGTCCGTCTCGAAAGTACAATCTATCCCTATACCAAATTTCATCGAAATCGGTTCCGCCGTTTAGCCGTGAAAAGGTAACGAAGAAACAAAAAGAGTTAAGTATGGATGAACAGTTGATTGACGCACAGTATGGATGGGGTTGAGAAAGTTCCTAAGAAGTATTCAAATAATCCAAAAAATATTCAAACATGTCAAAGTTCTACCTTGTCTATGTTCCGTGTTAATACGGATTTCGAATTAAATCTGATGACAATATTTTGCAACCTTTTTTTATAATTTTAGGGGTTGTATATTAAAAAACGATGAAATACATGTAAATCTTTCAAATAATATAAATGCCAAGTTTGAAGTAGATTTGACCAAGGAATCACGTTGTCCCATACAAACTTTGCCCCCTTTTTCACCCTCTTAGAGGTAGAATTTCGGAAAATCCTTTCTTACCGGATGTCTACGTCAAACAAAGAACACACCCTCCAAGTTTCAGGTTTCTACAATCAGCGGTTGGTCCGTTAGTAATTCAAGACATCGACCTCGACTTCGACATCCACCATCTTCTACCAAAATACCCTTTTTATACAAAAATCTTCCATTTTATAACAAATTCTACCATTTTCTCCCAAAATCTACCATTTCCTACATCTTCTATCATGTACAATTTTTTATCATAATCTCTCAAAAGCTTCCATTTACTAAAATCTATCAGGCTACCAGAATCTAACAAAGGCTACCATTTCCTACTAAAATCTACCATTTTCTACCAAAATGTACAATTTTCTACCATAATCTACCTTTTCTTTCGAAATCTTTTATTTTCTACCATTTCCTACCAAAATCTACCATTTTCTGTATAAATCTACCATTTAAACGAAAATCTACCATTTTATTTCTGTATTTACTATTTTCTATCAAAAGCTACCATTTATTACCAAAATCTACCGCTATTACCAAAATCTACCATTTCTTTCTAAAACTACCATTTTCTACCAAAAGCTACCATTTCCTTTCAAAATCTACCATTTTTACCAAAAATCTACCATTTCCTACCGATATTACCATTTCCTACTTAAATCTACCAATCCCTAGAACAATCTACCATTTCCAACCTAAATCTATCATATTTTACCAAAATCTACCATTTTCCTGCCTATATTTTAGGGATTGATGTTAAAACACGCGGAAACAGGTGCTAAATTAATTTTTAAAGAATTTTATTCGAACTTTGTAGTTGATCAGACCAAGAAAACACGTTGTTGTATAAAAATTTTGCAACCCCTTTTTACCCCCTTAGTGGTTGCACTTAAAAAAAATTCTTTCTTAGTGGCACACCTACGTCACTAAGAAATATTTGTGAAAAAAAATAATTTCGTAATAAATCTGACGAAAAATATTTTGCGACCCCCTTTTATCTCTTAAGGGGTTGAATATTCAAAAACTATGAACCACGTGTTCAATTAAATCTTTTAAAGAATATAACTGCCAAGTTTGAAGTTGATCAAACCAAGAAAACACGTTGCTCCATACAAACTTTGCAACCCCTTTTTACCCCTTTAGGGGTTGAATATTAAAAAACGATGAAACACGTGTTTCATTCAATCTTTTAAAGAATATAATTGCCAAGTTTGAAGTGGATCAGGCCAAGAAAACACGTTGCTCCATACAAACTTTGCAACCCCTTTTCACCCTCTTAGGGGTTGAATTTTCAAAAATCCTTTCTTAGTGCACACCTACGTCACTTAAGAAATATTTGTGTAAAATTTCAATGTCGAACTCAATCAGATGTAAAATATTTTGCAACCCCTTTTTACCCCTTTAGGGGTTGAATATTAGAAAACGATGAAACACGTGTTTAATGAAATGTTTTAAAGAATATAAATGCCAAGTTTGAAGTTGATCGGACCAAGAAAACACGTTACTCCATACAAACTTTGTAACCCCTTTTCACCCCTTTAGGGGTGGAATTTTCAAAAATCCTTTCTTATTGCTCGCCTACGTCACATAAGGAATATTTGTGCAAAATTTCATGGTTCTAGACCCAGCGGTTTCGGCTGTGCGTTGATCGATCAGTCAGTCAGTCAGTCAGTCAATCAGTCAGTCAGTTTTGGCTTTTATATATATAGATTCCATTAGGCTCTATGTATACAGGTATAAACTAAAATATTCCGCCAAAGAAAGATTTACGACATTCCAGTCTTTCACTAGAGACTAGTCTACACACTCTTGGGCAAAAAGGCTAGACTTTTGTTCTCTTTTTTCTGGGGATAATCTTGATCCTAGATTTTCACTTAAAAGATCCACTTTAGGATTATAGCTTAACATTCACGTTTGATTTATCGAGTGAACACTCTTTCAAAGGATTTTTTATAAATTTCTGTGATTTAGGGTTTGCTTTTATGCTTATATAGATACCGATTTACATTTAAAAAGGATAGGAGATGATAAGAGATTTCTAATTTATGGTTTCGCTAATAAAACTATTGTATTTGAGGTTTTATAGTGCTAAAAATTAAATCACTAACACGGGACAATATGTAGGTACTACGTATTCTTACGTACTAGTAATGTCTACTATACGTACTAGTACAGTACTAGTAAGTAGTACCTATGTAAATTTAAAAGAAGTAGGTACTAGTACTAAGTATTTGCCTACAAGAGTACATTCTAAAGCTAAATTAGTATATTTTTTTATGGCTCAGGCCTGCTGCAATACAACAATGAGCCTAAAAGTACTAATTTATTTGTCACTCGTCGTCACTTCGCCGCTCACCCACTTTTTTCTGTAAATACGATGGCAATTACTTTCACAGATATAAATCTGTACGATATTAAAGAGCTTTCAATTATGCGGAGGTGTGAGTGCAAACCTTTTATGTATATGGGGGTATTAGGCTGCCTCTACACATAGCAATTTCTCGTCAGCACAATTTCCTTCGCGCGATAACGCGTGTGAATGTGCCAACATCAACTTACCACTACATCTTGTGTAATCGTATGAGCTTAATGGTGTCATAATGTGCCTAAACGCACGATTATCTGCGTAGTCACTATGTTTCTGTCAAAACTGTGAACTAAATGTCTTATTGCTGTTTCAACCATTGTGCCTTAATGTGGTTGAAACACTTTGTGACCGATAATAATGTTTTATTTTCCACAATAACTCCCTAACAAAATTAACTTAAATTAATAAACACATTATAAAGAGTTCAAGTTACTAAACCTTGGATGTTTATTTTTATTTAGCAGAGCACCTTTACAAGTCAACATAATATAGCACATTGCAAATATCGTGTCGTAAGGAATGTTCATAACATTTATGCAACCGACTGCGCTACGCCCCGCGTAGATGCTCTACGAACGTAGAAGCGACAGATACAGATCCTCAGTATATTTCAATTTTCTTTGAAAATCTAATAACCAGAAATTGTGCTATGAAAATAGTTAAAATGTGGTTAGGGCTTACAACCGTTAGGGCCTAATGCATCAAAAAAAAAATTACAGTCGAATGTTATCTTACTAGAGTGTTTTTTTTTATAAACTGGCTGTGTTGTGTATACGAAGCTATTTTCCTATTTAGTCATATTATTTAGTTGGGGCAGCATTAAAAAAATATTTGTTAAAACGATCACCGCTCTCTGGTGCTACAGTTATCTATCACAATATATCCGACTAATCCTGTCACTCATGTTTCAACTAAATTAGCCCTGAACTATTCTTACAAAAGAGAAAAACAAATCTTCAAACATTTCAGGAAATACAAATCTTCATCGCATCACCAAGCATGGGATAACACTCAAACTGCAGCACGCGATTTCGCGTGTTCATCTAAACCTGCCCTAAACCTTTTTCACGTACGCGTCACGGTCGCCCGAGCACGATATTTGCCTCGTTTGACTGGATATTTCAATGGGGAAGTCGTCTCTTCGCCTTTTCAGATCCACTGATACGTAACGCGAGTTTCAAATCGTGAAATTCGAAGTATATCCGATTTTGGTTCGCGGAAATTTGTAGCTTTTGTGTATTTCGTATATTTTTTTCAACTTTAGAAATGAAATGTATTGAAAATATTTATAACTGGCGCATATAACAATACCGCGTAATTTTCACAATAGCTACGAATCGAGCTCGGTATTCACTTAATGGTAACTACCGCATTTACAGTGCAACTCAGAACTTTGAAAAATATACGTAGAATTACACTGCCTCTTGCCATCATAGTTAACGTAACTTTTTAGTAATCTGGGATCATAAATAATCGTTATTTTTTCTGTATCTGGGCCTACTGTCACAGATGAGACTACAGGGTACTATACTAGTACTTACTGTTATGAGCATACGTGGCGCTTACCATCCGGTCAGCGATCTGCATGTTTCATTAGTCAGAAATGCTACCTCGCCAAAACATAATATGTTTGCTACTGCTTAGATTTTAAATGTATGAATATTATTTTTTAAGTTTAAATTCAAAGGGCTTATAACTTCACCTTAAAGATAAAATAAATATATACAATGCATGCAAGCCCTTAGATAATTTGTTTGCTGACATGTTTTGCCCTATTAGGCGTGCAAATGTGAGAGATGGTAAGATTGTAACCTTGTTAAAGTTGGTCGCAGAATACATAATAAATAGTTTGAACATAGTTATACTGTTGTTTTCATGAATGAACACATTATTTTTTAGATAAGGTATACACACTTTGCTCAAAAGGAATACAGTACATGGTATGGCGTGTAAACATCCCACAGAGTATTGCGCCCAGGTTTGTTATTTATGCCTACACCATCGTTGGAGTGTTTGTTTGTTCATTCTGAGACGCACCACCTTTGCTATTAGCCGCCTGACTAATGCGTTTCTGTTTATGGGAAAGTGGCTGAGGAAACACTCTGTTAATGAGTATTGTTTTGAGTTACATTTTGGGAAATATACAATAATGCATTATATTTTGGATTATATAATGCATTATATCGGTTTGTAGTAGTGAATTTGCCGGCGCGAAACAGGGACAGGAGTTACTTTGGCTATAGGTAATCAATTAGAAAGATTGTTATTATCTTATTATTAAAAAAATCTTTTATTATTAAAAAAAAAGGAAATACAACAAATAAAAACTAAAATACCACTGAGTTCTAGCGGCATAGCGTGGCTAATTAACGTATACGAGTTTATCCAACTGATACACTAAAAAAAATACTTGCAATATTTTTTGTCACTGGCTAAATACAAGTATACGCAAAAAAACAAGGTTAGGTGATCTATATTATATATCAACGATTTTTAACAGACACAGAGTATTCTGGAAAATTGAGAAAGGTCCATCTCATGTATCTGCACGTTACCTCTTTCCCGTTAAAGCCAATGTAATAACACAGGAAGGAAACCATTCATTCATAACTCAAAGTGGCACTCTCATAAAGCTATTTCTGAACGTACAAACGTACAAAGTGTGTATTCAAAATATTCGCAGCAACAAATCATACGCCGCCTTTTTGAAGCCATAAAAGCATTCTTTAAACAACGAGTGAAAAAAATCAGGGCAGCCCTTCTAGACGCGCTCGAGCTACAAGCGTGAGCGGGATCAGATTTTTTTATATCACTGAATATTATAATAATATATATGATGGTGATTGGAGAATTTTTTCTAACCTTCGTTCTTTTAGCGGCGCGACAAATGTATGTATGTACTCGTATGTAACTTGGCACAGAATGCAAACCATGATGTGAGTTCTTACCGATGCTCATAAAAGCAGTGCCGCCTAGAAGTAAATGTCTATACCACAAATTAGCGTTGCGGCTTTGCGCTGCATCTAGTCTGTTATGCCGTTTAGACTCAGTCCCTGCTCCTGCTCTTCCCACTGCTGGCAATAAATCCAATAAATCCCTCATAAAATGTGTATATTCACATTCTGCTCCACTTTCATTTTTTTTTGCTTTTTCTATCACCGGGCAGCACGAGTAGCAGTGGCATAAGAAGTATCGTATTTACATTCTCGTCCTGCTCACTTTCCAATTTCTTTTTCGCTGCTGAGTATAAATAAGGATTATTTTGTATCAATAAAATAAATCGCTGTCCTTTACCAACTTGTACCACGCGCAACAAAAGAAAGCGCGTGAAATACGTCAGTGAATCACAGGCAGCGGCGCGAGCGAGTGCGGAGGAATGCGTTAATAACTCCCTCAGGTATGCCGAGAGAGGAGCGTACTTGTGAGTGCGGCGGAAAAATAGACTGGGCTCTCTCCTTCGTGATTATTACCACGATTAGGTCCGTCACTATTTTAAGGGCGGAGGGATGAGGAAGTTTTTGAACGTACGAGTTAACACGAGCGAGTTAATAATTGCATTTGTTCCTTGTTTATACTTTATAGGCTAGCATTAGACGTCTATCTCGCCTGATGTTAAATGATGATGTAGTGAAAGATGGTAAATAAACTCGGCTTTAAATGGAGGTGACTCTCCAGGACCGCTGGTAATGCCGTTCAAATTCCGAAGAAAATCTCGAGAGATAAACTAAATTCTAATACTAACGTGGGACACTTATTATATTTTATAGAATCACTTATAGCATTCCTACTTTTACATTCAAGTGATGTCAGCTCTTAAAAAGGAATCCTTTCTACCCCACTTCTTCCAATAAATATCAAATTATCCAAGCACGAGACATAAATCCATAACGAATTCATAAAAGAAAGTTACACAAGGGAAAATAATGCGCCTTATTTGCGTAAAGAAACATCAGTAGGGCGTAAGGCCTTCTCGGAAAATTGAAAGTGATCATCCAATTTACTTGAAGATGTCTGAGGGATACAGGCATGGCGGTTCAAAATTAATCTGAAATCACTTGGCAACCAGATTCGGATGTGGGTCACAGGGTAACGATGATTGTTTGTTTGGGAGAAGGGAAACTTTCGCTAATATAATTTGTACGGATTTATTTTTAGCTCTCGTTCTTAGTATCTGTATGCATGTTTTGCTATGTAACTCCACCGGCTGCAAAGCTACGGCATAGAAGTGCCAGGCTCAATTTTTCATAAATATACAGTAAAAATAAATACTTAGTTCATCGTGAATATGGATTTCCGTAAAGTAACGCCTGGTTCTATCAACTATAAACTTTTCCAGTCGTGTGGAGACTGCCATCGCTTCGTCAGCCCCTGTTTTTATTTATTGGTAGTAGTAGTCGTTAAGTCATGTTAGAGGAAACCGCCGACCCTTGGCCAGTAATGGCCAGATATACCTAATTCGATAGACAAAGCAAACAGGGTCTTTGATTATCAAAGGATAACGTTTGACCTCTGTTTCACTTGGCGGTAAGTGGAAATTTGGATGAAAGACGAAATCACGTTAAGCCTAAAATGGGACTTTTCAAGAATTGCCGCAGAAACGAGGCTTTCTGATAGGTTTCGATGAATTCTATTGTCCTTATAAAGGAGCCTTTTAGTTGTATGTTTTATATCCAATACCTGTACTTCCTTGTAGTAACAATGTTAAAGGTTTACTGTTTTTATTTGGTCTACAATATATACGTAACGTAACGTTACATGGAGGTTATTTTTTCCCACGAGTCCTGTAGTATGTTGCAGTTACGACCAACCCAGTCTCATTTCAGTTGGGCTGCTTTTTCAGTAGCGTCGGCAATTTCAGGCGTTTTATTAGAAGCTTAATTGTGTTTAACTTTCTTTGTTACTTAGTATGTTGTTATTGGGCAGTGGAAGTGGGTTAACTTGGCTAGGGGAAAAGTGGAAGATGAACAAAAGTGGTCACGGAGTGGTGGCTCAGAGAGGTGAAAAGACAACCGGCCAGGAGTACCGACTGCATTGTCAGGGTTCAGAGCAGAACGAGGATGAGATCAGAGTAGGAGGATCAAAGAGGCCTATGTACAGGAGTGGATAGATACGGCCTGATGTGATGATGATGATGCCCTTATTAGATATCTAGTCTAAAAGTTACAAGACCATGGGATCAAAAACACTGTTTGTCTTCCAATAGAAAATCGAAAGCCGCAGCTATGGAAGTTACCGATTAATATTATAGAGGTAATGTTTTCTCGCGTAATTTTTGAAACAAACTCACTTTACTTCTTCATAATATTAGCTTAGATAGTAGACTTTGCTTCTCGCAGTTTCAGCACGGATAATGATATCACACAAAAAAGCAAAAGGTACAGTTTGATAGACAAAAAAAATCTTTATTCTATGCGCTTAGTAAGGGGTTTCATAGCTTTCTCTATTTAAGGTTGTACACATAGGATGGCAAAAAAAATACAAAGTCACAAACTGTATTTTTTTCAATCAAAAGCTTTTTTACACACCAATGGAAAAACAAACGTGCCGTACCCAATGTAGCGTAGCGAACCGTACCTTGTTCGGGCACAATATTTAATAAAACCAATTTCCGCATTTACATTTTTCTCAGCAATCTGCATAGATTTCCGAACGCTGTGATTTATGAAAGGGGTGGATTAACGACAGATGTAACGACAGTAAAATATGGTGGTGCCGCGGAAAATGGTGAAAAACGGTGCGATGCTACCGCTAGACAGATTGTATTGATTGGTTGGGACGGATTGTGAGCATTACGTACTGCAAATAGAGGATGTTTTTTTATATTTTTATACTGTCTCTTCAAACATTGCATCGTTTGAAATATATTATATGTTATTTTCAACAAATAAGTAGGTGGTTTATTTTTTTCTTATACTCTCGTTGTAAAAACATTGAATGGTTAAAAATAGGCAATTTATTTGTAAATAATATGTATTTATATATTATCAACTCTATTTTTAAAATATATTTTCAAACGAATTACTTTTATTTCCGTGTCAATGTTTTTATCATTATGAGAGGGATCTTGAAAATACGAGTAAGTTCCAGAAATCATTAGTAGAGTACAAGCCGCTTCAGTACTGCCAGAAAAGCGCATTCAGTCGTATTTAGTAGTGAAAAGATAGCAAACAAACAAACACAGTAAATACGTTCGTATTTATATTATTTGTAGGGTAAACCTTTATTATTATGTACATAAAACAGTTCAAATTAAATTAAATAAACCTAAAACTAGTTAAATCTACACTTTAAAAATATAGGGTAGGGTAAACTAATTTAAAAGTCAAATCCAGAATACTGTAAGTATCCTGTGTCCTGTGTGTTTTTTAACATTCCCCGTATCTTTTTATCCCCGATAGTGACACAAAAACCATTCCAGATCCGAATCTACAAAAACAAACGATACTTTTGCAAACTATACTATCCTACCTAAAAATTCGGCAGCCATTCGATATGCATGTCGCAAATAGAGGAAGGTTCAAAGCAAAACTGAGAAAAATGAATACAAGCTACTCCGACACAGTACTAGTCTAAAAATATACCGACATTGACTGACGGCCTGTTCGAGAAAGTCCAAATTTATCTACCCCGTTCGGGTGTTCTGCCAAAAACAAACTGTTTGTAAAAAGGGTAGGTTCATTTTGATAAGGTACGACCGGGAATACCGAACGCTGCACTTTCTATTCAATTGTGAGATTGTAACGGCGTTTTTGTTTCCATCGCTAAGTATGATTTATTATTTTGAAATAACAAAAAAAAACCGTTTATTTTTTCAGACTTAGTACGATAAGCTGCGTATATACAAACGCGGTTTTAACGATTGATTTTACCCTCAAAACTCCTCCCGCGCACGTTTTGTATTACGCCCGGACAATGTATAAGAACGCACGTGTCCCAATATAAAATATACTAAAATAGGTATCGCAAAATCGCCTACGATATTATCGTAGGTACCCACTTACTATAGGGTTTTGTTATAAAAACAACAAGACGAATACCGTACTAAAATGCCTAAAAGCACCCTACACAAAATGCACGGTTTTTACTGGACTATTATTTTACCAGTTTTGTATGAGTAAATCTTCTTTTAGCACTTTATCATTATGTGATAAAACATTTTCTGAGCGCTAAGCGTAATCATTTGTCCTAATTCCAGTCCATCAGTTTCGATTTGAGTCCGCCTGTAACAATGTGTCGTAATTCCTATCCATCTGTCTTTCAGTGGCATATTAGTCAGTCTAATAGACGTAATGATTAATAGTGTTCAGGCATTATGGTTTTCATGATACAATAGTATGATGTGGGTGGTTATGCAACGTCAGCCGCTGTCGAGGATTTGTGATGTTGAACTAATTGACAAAGCTATAACGATGTTGGTTTAGGTTGGATTTGTCGCAGTGGTGGTTGTATATTCAGATGGATTCTTCATGAAACATAAATTTATAACAATAATAGTCACGAAGCAGCATGAAACATGGAACAATAACACACGTTTTAAGAGTCGATGACAATAATGATTAATATAGTAACTGAAAAACATAATTGTTACATCATCGTAATCGACAACCTCTATCCGCCTTATATAAGTATATTAAAATGTATAATATATAAATTTTGTACCTATATTACGTAACTGTGAATTTAAAAATCGACTGAATCTATTGAATTGAATTTTAATTGTGATAAAAAATATGAACAAATTGTTGCAAACCTATCTCAAAGAAATTACTATTCGTTTTATTTTCTAATGCACAGTTTTTGTTTAACTTAAAAGGGCACTTCTGAGCTGAACAAAACTGTCATGTATGAATAATTGTATAACCTCACAAAGAGCAATTTATACCACATTTATAAAACAACATACGTGAAAACACACCGGTATTATAACTCGGAAAATAAATAACTCCCGTCCTTGGCGTCACGAAAAGCGATTGGTCGATAAATTGAATTCTTTTGTTTCGACGGTTATTTATTCAAAAATTGTATGGTCGCTCGGCCCGGGTTCCCCACAATGTGCTTTGTATAGATTGCCTCAATTCAAATGATCAACATTTGTATACCACAGAGTAACGAGGAATCAGGATATCAATCTGATGTTAGCCGCCATGATGCCTTACACAGACGAAAGTTCTCAAAACGGTATTTTAGATCGGGCATCGCATAAGAAGCAATTTTCATATTACATTTATTTGGAAACTAGCTGACCCAGCAAACATTGTCCTATCATTGTCTCTATCTTTCTCTCTCTCCTTCTATATATATCTACCTTTACATCTACGTACCTCCCTCTATCGCCACCAATGGCCACCGTCTCTATCACATTTTTATTTGTACTAAAATATACAGTAGGTAGTATATTTGGTTTAATAAAGACAAAAAAGCTATCAAGAAGCATGTCTATGTTACGCTTAGACGATATCAATTTTCGTATCTAACCAATAAGTGGCATATATCAGCTATAGAGTTTATTGCCAGAACTACCAACTAAATTCGGTCACAGATGACTCAAAGGACGTCCCGGATACCATAACCCGTGGCTCCCTTTGAAACGTCCCCATTTACGACATTACGGGTCATAATATTACTTGTGAAAATAACGTAAAGAATACGACTCAAGACTATCGCGTTTCGTCACCGGCGCGAGCAACTGTGATTCTTATAGTTGAGATTATAGGGTGGCCTATTCTTTGTGAGCGTGAGTTGGAAGCAAAAATGATTTATCCTATGTAAATGTCGGGGGCAAATATAATAACTAACAGTAAACAAGCCACTGTAAACTGATATTCAAGTAATATACTTGGCAGGCAAATATATTGAATTTCTATTTGCACGGGTACCATTGGTTTGTAGTGGGATGAAATTGTGTTTAATTTTTGCTAACTTAAAATAGGCATAAGTAAGTAGGAATGTAAATAAACGTTATTTCAATAGAAGTAGGTTATAAGTGGGCAAATATAGCAGTATCTATTTGCCCACTTATAATAAAATAGTAATTAATGGTTAAACTACAAGTCTGTAAGTAATTAAATACTTTTAAAATAAACTTACATTACCTACTGAACACTAAAATGATTATAATATTTTTGAAAATGGTGTTTATGTCCATTAAGGTGTTTACACATCACATAAAACTGCTGAACCCATGGCAATATAGTTTTTAAAGGTTGGACTAAAAATTAATAATTGATATATTATGTAAATCTAAGTACCGAATTTGAGATCGACATAGGATTATAAGAATAATATGTTGATCAAAAATATATACAAAAAAATACGTACACTAAGCATAATAAGAAGATGAATAATGTTTAGGGATGCATAATATACTCGTATAATGATCTACACAAGTTTAACGTAAAATGTTAAATTATAAGTTAAGGCCAGCAACTTTGTGCTAACGGTACCGTTTCACGAAAATTACTTAACTAAAGTATGATTCTGAACGAAACTCAGCTTAAAAAAATACCGCTGAAACATACGTACGTTCGGAGAGCGCAGTTTGCGATATCATCGCATAAATTTACATTCGATAGAATTGAGATTTACATTCTATTATGTGAAATTTATATTGTTTTATGACATAACGTTATTACCTAAACCAAAGAACCTTTTCTGCAATTGTGATTTACGAGCGAGTTCTCGACATTTCAGACAAAGGTGAATTATGACCTTTTACGATTGTGGCGGCTAAATTAAAAGCTAGCTGTGAAACAGGGGCACATATTAAGTGTTTTTTTATGTCTTCGAAAAAGAGGTGATATTTTTAAGTCAACGGTGATTTCAATATCATAATAATTTATAATATTATCACCGGTAAAAAGATGGTATTTTCTAGTCTCATACTTTGTCTACCAATATAAAACTGTTTCACAGCTTTTACCCCAAACAATTAATGTGATTGAAATATCGCCCCCCAGATTTACAGTTCAACATTTTAATATGTTATTTTTTTTTAAATAACTGAGCATATTATGCTATGCATTACAACTAAGCAAGGTTATAGAGTGACGAACGCAGTGTACCTAGTCAATATATTCCAAAAGGGCTTAGTTGGTTTGTAATATTTTTCAAATTTTAAGACGATTCCTACTAATAGTGGCACACATGTACTCTGTCTACCAATATAAAACTATTTCACAGTTTTTACCCCAGACATAAAACCATACATACATCAATACACAAATCAAATACATACAACCCCATAAAAAACATTACACACAGTAAAAAAAAATAAACATTTAAAATCACCAAAAATCATGTGACCCTATCTCTAATACTTACCTACTTTCTCTAGAACTAAATCGTCTACGTCACCGATTGTGCGTAAAGAGTCTGACCTTAACAATGGCCTTTCTCATGTCGGTATTTTCGCAGGCTTTATGTTCACGTGACGGCCTAAATTTCCTTTGGTGGCCACACATTCATCTTCAGTGTATGTATTGGCTGGCACCCAATACTACGCTTTTATATGATTTTATACGTAGGTCGTATGTAAAATACCTTTGTTAGCATTTTTGTTCTGTATTTTGTTAGCTTGGTTTGTTTGAATCTGTATAAGAAAAATAAATGAAATGCGTCATCACTTATATTTTATTAGGCCAGATAGATCAATTTGTAATTTGTTTGTGTACGTTACGTACCTAATTCTGGTACTTAGTCTGAATTAGATTAATGATATGAAACAATGAAAAAGCTACCCGAAAATTTGGCAGAAGTAAGATAAACTGACGGTCTCACCACAAAATATTTAAAGCAGAGTTTAACAAGTCTAAATATTTTCTCCGCAAATAGACGTCTGACCCTCGCTGTTTCTAACTCAATAAAAAAATCACAAGTAAAATAATTAGGAATGCCAGGTTTCAGTTACAAAACTCAAATGACAGACGTCGATTATGTGGAACGAAATTTTAGAAACATCTGTTTAACTCTGATCTATACTATTATGGTAAGACCGTGAAAGTTTCCAGGATATATTTTTGTTAAGACAGCCAACGATCCGAACGATAGCTATGACTGTGAAATTGTTTATTCGTTATTTTTAGTCATAGGCATAGGTCACAGAACAATAGTATATATGGGTTGTGTTGACGGCGATGGTAATGACTAAAGAAATAAGATGATAACACTGTCCTAATACATCTAAAGCCATTTGTTATCCAAAGTTAAACAGGCTAAATACCTATTAACAATTTAAAAACTATTCGTGCACAAGCTAATATCAAAATACACGACCTCACTGTTTTCTATTCGCGAAAGAATAACAACTTCTATGGCTAAATATCTAGTCATAATGTTCGAAGAAAATCATCGATTTAACCACAAGTTTAACAGCAATAAACGACAATGTAAATAATTTATACGACAATTTAATCGTAGTCAACCCTGTTGTTATTCTATAACACAAAGTTTATCTGTACCTAATCCTCAGTCTGGCTGACCGCGGACCGCTATACCACCAAGTACACTGAATGAAAGCTATACAGTTGTTGCGTAAACTTGAACTGTTATTTAGCACAAGTTATAATAACTTTGCGCTTGTAAATTGTGATTCACATAGCGCCAGATAGATGGGGAGATACGACGCAATCTATGTAGGGTGCTTTCACGAGGTCAAATAGGAAAGTGTTTTTTGGCGTCTGTGGAAAACGGAGGGTAATGAGTGTTTACGATTAAACTAATTACGTAGTAGTTACAGTAAACAAATTTAAAAAAGATTAAAATATATTTATTACCGTGTTATAAAGGAAAGTAGTACTATCTAAGTAATACTCCACCGATCATACTATCAAAAATATTTTTCACTATAACGTGCAAGTATTACTGAGAGCTATATGCATTACTGTGCAAATGAGGCATAAAAAATAACAAACTGAAACATAAAACGATGAGCCCCGTACAGTGCCGTGTAAGATTTTGAAAGTAAAGTTCAAGATGGCACTAAATTGTTGTGGGCAAACGACGAGTTAAGGAATAAACGATGTGCAATATCTAGCATAAATAAATTTAACATAATATCTAGCTAGCTAGATAGAAAAGCTCATTCATCTCCTAGTATAATAATCCTCTAACAATTACTTATAAGATGAGAGACAAAATTTTGTATTTGTCAGAAGCTCAGTAGCATGGCCTTGCTAGAGGACCTTGTTTATAACAACCAGCGGCTCTCGGCCCGAGTACCGAGATGTTGACACGGTGAGAGCTTTTTGTATTATCAAAGTTTTATCATGTTTACATTTTAGCAAAGTCTTGTAGTTTGTTTAGTGTTTGTTATTTTCGTTGAATAAAATGACAACACAAAATTAAATTGATCACATATACATATCATCGTGACCTCTAACTAGGATTCCTTCTACTACGTATATCTATGAAATCGGGAACTACGATGTCTACGAAATCAGGAACTACGATGTCTCACAAAACCCCGGTTTCCGAAAAAAATGTGGTTCTAACAAATGTTCACCTACTTAAATATCACGTACTAATCCGATATACGAACGTCTGCTAAAGAGACTATTTATACCCACAACAGTGTACCGAATCATTACCAATCACAGCCCCTGATTGGCGTCAGTCGCGAGAACCTCAAACATTTGCTTTGCGACCTCAATGCCTCAGAGAGCTCTCCGCCTATGCCTCTGGCACAATATTAGTTGACTTGACACCGCTTTGATTAAAAGCTAGCTTAATTACGTTAAGATCAACTTGGTTCCTGGAAGGTATTTCGTTGCTAATTACCAGTAGGGCTGTTTGGCGATTATTTTCCACAGTGTGCACAATATTTGAACATACACGAATTAAATTCTTGTTTATTAAACAAACAGGAGTTATCGTGTACATAATTATTAATGTCATCCAACAACATACTTAAATCATTTTCATATTGCAAAAAAATAAATTATTAAAATATCTAAGATTTCAATGATAAACCCCCCATTACATATTATCTAGATTGATAAAATCTCGAAGTGCCTATGCCTCGAGTTATACATGCCGTGATTACATGAAAACTGATTGCAGTAAACTAGACTTGTGCAATAAATGTCTAAGACTAAATACTAGTCCACTGTAAAGGCAATATACTCGTACAGCCAAAAACCGTATAAATCAAAATCGAATGGGACCAACGAAATATCCCCCGAATATATTATTATACATTACCGCAACATTTTATCCATTTCTACCTTTGTAATACTTTCCTTACCCAAGTTTTTTACGCTACATTACATTCCAACAAAGACCAAAAATAGAGCTCCTATTGTGTCCAAGCTTGCCTTAAACGGCTGGCATTAAGATAAAATCGGCCAAGGGTGAGCTGCACACGACTCATGAAAATAGAGGAAACGGAACCATAAAATTACAAATGAATTATGGTTTTCCATCATAAATGTCCACATAGAAAAAAATTTGGAATCAGTCAAATGCTTACAATTTTTTTAAACATACCTAGGGGTTTTTTTCTTATAAAAATACTAAGTAGGTTCTACTTAAAACTAGCTATCATTTTGTATCCTTTCCAATACTGCTCTAGGAAATTTCGGTTACACCAATTTAATAAATCGTTTCTATGACAGCGTATTGACTATAGATTGCCGACTACATAACATAGATTCGAAATCTAATCAACTCTCTCTCTCTTTCTCTCTCTCTCTCTCTTTCTCTCTCTCTCTCTTTCTCTCTCTCTCTCTTTCTCTCTCTCTCTCTCTCTTTCTCTCTCTCTCTCTTTCTTTCTCTCTCTCTCTCTTTCTCTCTCTCTCTCTCTTTTTCTCTCTCTCTCTCTTTTATATGTCTCTATTTGTCATGAATTTGCTAATCCGAGCCGAGAAGGACAGCTACAACAGGGCTGTTGGTCTTTGTCGTTTCATCTTAGATCCTATTTCTAGGCTCAAGTCTTCATTAAAAACTCGATATAAAATTATGATGCGTGGCTGTTTGCTTTCTGAATACTCAAAACTTCAAATTTTTGTTGTTCTTTTTTTTTTGTTTCGCAATAAGGTTCTATGCCGAGTCGTAAATATATAAGAAACGGAGATACCAACATTGAATTTGGTTTCCTTTCTTTACTTTCCTTTTCCTAAAGAATTGCTAAACCCTGTTAAGAAAACGGTTTTCCTCAAGCACGTGTCAACGGCTGAAGGTGATTTAATGAACCCGAAATAAAAAAGCGTAATTAAGCGTTAGATATTCCAGCTCCAGTAATTTCTGCGTTCGTTGCTTCTCATTAAAGATTTCGCTTATTTCGCTTATGTTGATTTACGTTCGCTTTATCCAGTTCGGCGTTTTCATTAATATTATTCTGGACCTTATTTCCGCAGACATTTTACTCCTAATTATTCGGAGATTAAAAAAGGTGTCGACTTTTTGTAGCATTTAATCTGTGAAGGATATTTTTGAGTCTTCCTTTGAATAGAATGTGAATTAGGGTCAGACTTTTCAGATAAGGCCGCCTATAAAAGAAAGTAATTTCATTTCGTTTTGCGCTTTATTTTTATCAATATTTTCTAACTAATATTTTTGCCATTTCTGTATATTGAAGAAGATTATCATGTTACTAAGCTGCTTCTCATAATTTCTCGCCATGCATAGTTGACTGGAAGAAGTCGTGAAGAGCGATAAGACCGCCGATTGTGAAACACATTTTTGAGTTCGTTTCTATTCATACTTTAATGTTGTTCTTTTATTTATTGTAGATCCATAACTTGATAACCACCACATGAACGATTTTTATACTTATCAGTGGTGAAAAAGAACCTTGTCCAATACCTTGAAACTTTTAGGATAATTAACCCTCCAAGCGTAATCCGTCAGTTCATATATTTAATAAACATGCGTTCATCAAGTTACGTAATATACTCTCAAAGTCAAAACTCTTCCTACGACAAAATACGCATCAGATCAGTATGGATACTTCGTAAAGTTATAAAGTTGCATAAAAGTTCACAGAAAAAATAAAGGTGTCAATTGAAACGAGTAGGTATAGTTTAAAAATAATATTTTCTCCATGATACAATTTTAATAAATAAGTAAGTATGTTCATCAAATTCAAATGTTATTGCGCGTACGTAAAAGAATTTGGTTTGCCATCTCACCTATTACAGAGCTACACAGAACTGCATATTCAATAATATTTTTGAAAACACTGTCCTTTATTCTCTAAAGCAGTAACGTCCATACTGGCAAAACAATGTACTATCATCATCCGTCGCATAGAAAATACCTTTTGAGCCCTTCATCAGTTCACAAATTAGTCTCATTCATACAGAAAGTACGAAGATTTGAGCAATTATGCGCCCTCAAAGTGTCTTAAGTCTTTTGACAGAAGATTTGGTCCCTCCTTCGTTAAAAAGGGATCCTCCTATTGTAGTATAGTCTCTTTGATGCGGGCTATTTATATAGAAACATTTGATTTGTAAGGCATTGGAGCATCGTTAACAATTCATAGCACTTGTATTGTGTGTCAGTATTGTCGGTTCAGTGTTAAAATAAAATTAAAATGTATGGAAAGTTTGCAAAACTGAATAATGGTTGTCGAATCGTAAAATAGTAATTTCGGAAGGCGGGCGCGGCGGCCCTTCAAATTAACTCAATTAATGGCGGTCATTTTACAGGCTACCAATCTAACGTTTTTATTATAACAGTGGTCTACAGGGATTCTTTACGTCATTTCCAGACACGTTTTTAGCTGAAGTCGTGTTTGTTTCATACATAATTAATTACACTTAGTACCAAGATAAAGATCCACGCGCTTACACGTGTAGATAGTGATTCAACAAGAACCGTTTTATTTTCCAAGTATGGCTTATCCTAGGACGTAAAGTATCTACACACAAAATTTCATCAAAATCCGTTTAGACTTTTCAACCCTGAGTGGCAGCATATATATAAATATAATGTTTCGCCATGATTTATATTGTGCTATAATTATTGTTGTGTACAATTGTGTCATAATAAATGTTTTTCATCTTCTTTCGCACACACAAAAACTTCCCCCATTTATAATGTTAGTAAGATAGGGGAGGATAGGATATGTTACTAATACAAATAAGGTTACCGTTAGTAAAACCGTAGGACAATAGGGTCGGAGGTAACGTGACGTCGTCTCGACGTATCGCAAAAGGGCGCCCTACATCTACGAGTACTAGCAAAACAAAAATAATGGAAACAACCAACGTTTACCATTTTCAGTTCTCTTGTCGCAAACTTTTGCATTCTGTCATAGTTTCGTGTCATTCGTTCGCGGATTGAATAAGTTTTCTTGCGATGCCGCTTATCAGATCAGCGGTTTCGGTTGGCCGACATTTATTCGTATTTTTCTGCTTATTTTCTGGTCCTTTGAGATATTTCTTGTTGAAGAAATAAAAATATTCTGTACCATAATTTTATGAATAGAAAATATTATGCAAAATGTTGAAGATGAAATACTAGCAGTATGTACCTACTTAACTTTAATTCCGTCAAAGTTAGATAGAGACTGCATTTGTAGTAATGATAAATGTAATTATAAAAAAATTATAGTAATGATAAAAAAAAAAAATGATAAATTAGAGAGAGCAATGGTAAATTCTACAAATTAACAATTAATGGAACTGATACATCGCAGTCTTACTTTTTAAGATACTTAGATTGTGTTACTTAGTACTTTTAATTTAAACTAATATAGGGTTGTTTGTTTGACCACGATCTCAACTGGTCGTGACTGAAATTGTTAACACGACTGAAATAGAGTTGTCTAACTGCAACCTACAACTTGGTACCTATATATACAATACATAGCTCTTAAACTTTCGCGAACTGAATACATGTTAATTTGTATTTAAAACGGGACCACGGTCGATGTAACTCGGCCGAAACGTCGAGGTACCTATGTCATTAATTTTTAAAAAACTTTTAGCGTGACTGTGTATTTATTGAAAATTTTGTTGAAGGGCTCAGTCGACCGATTCAAATATTGATTAGGTCAACTGATCCCGCGGACTCAGTTTGGAGTGGGCTCAGTTGACGTACGAGCCGTCAAAATTATATTCTATTTTGATATTAGTTTGTGCGCGAATTAGACTCGTTTAAATACGAATTAACATAAACTTGCATAAGACTCACCAATAAATCACTATTATGCAAAATAATGCATAATATTTTTTTCTGTAAACATGGAACAATTGACCAAAAAAATCTTACTGCAGCTGACAAAGAGAAACTTACAATAATTAAACAGAACTTACCGTTAGAGCATCTGAATAGCGCGGGCTCATACATCTCAGAACTTAAGGTAAGGAAACTTAGTCCGGAATTTCATTGTCCCAAATAAGTACGCTAATCTGTTCCCTGTGACACTTTACATATTAAGCTAGCAACTTAACTTGAAATGGAACTACGCAGTCCATATGCTGCTTGTGTATGTCTTGAGAAGTTGGTGTTTTACAGAAAATTACATATTGTTCTTAGAACTTGAATGACTATGACTTGACGAGTTAAGTTATTATGCGAATGTCTGTGGCGGTGTGTCACAAACACGGAGTGATGGTCTGTCATGTTTGTTGTCACTCATTTCTGTAAATAATTTACATGAATTTTGATGAAAAGAGCTCTAGGGCTTAAAATAACAGAAGATACTTTTGTTCCACTGGAAAAGCCTCGGAGTGCAGCTAGTCACTAACAGCCAAAATTAATATTGTATCTCCTATCTAAGATTGAAATCGATCTTGGATTGCTGCCTATCGTTCGATCGATTTCCAATCTGCGTGCCTTTATAAACAAATCCACGGATCGGTTATTGGCACGCTTGACCCTAAAAATGGATTGTGATATCAAACTCAGACAGCAAAATTTGGATTGGATTGATTATTAATTTCGGCCGTAAGCAAATGCCATCAGCTGATTGACGTTAAATCCCATCTTAGCTAGTTTTACACCATGTTGCAACGAAGCAAACCCCAGCTAGTAATGTACCGAGAGAACAAAGTGAGCGAGGGCTCCATTTTAAAAGTGGCCGTTTTCGCTTTCGTCCGGATGTTTGTTTGTTTGTTTCGGGCTACAGGTCGCGGTTCTTAAGGACCTGTAGGCAGCGAGCTTCCGTAAAATGGGCGGTTTTTTGTCAAAAAGTTAAGCTGTAATTACAAATATTTATAAGCCAGAAAAAATACAGTGTATAGCCAAGTGTTTCAGTTAGCTAATAAATCAATAATATTGGACTAAAGTTGTCTAGTATCTTGAGAAAAAAATTCACGAGAAAGGACCCGAAAAAAATCTTTCGTCACATAATGCTCAACATTTTCAGCGACAACTATCATATTTTTTGGAACCATAAAAAAGGCAATTTTATTTTCCAATGAAATTTGAATTTTCCAATGAACTGAATCGATTCCGTTCTTCTAAATTAATAAAAACGACGAGAATATGATCAGTTTGAGCGCGTACTAGGCGGCTCAGTACCCGCTACGGCGTTTCAGAGAGAGGACGTATGTCGCTGTTCCTCAAAATTTTCTCGTCGAATTTACTGTTTGTTCTCCAAAAAAATAAAGCAAACAGAATCTCTACATGGTATACAACTGGTTTATTTACTTAGTTGCCGTAAATGACTTCCTTCGACGATTACTAAACTTTTATTATAACCTTTATTACTTTGTATTTATTCTCCATTGTGTGTAAAGAATAATGGCTAATATGACTATTCTTGCACCACCTGTAACTGAAATTAGCAGCAAAAACGCGTTTTTAGATTGTTCACTTAAATAAAACTGGGATTTCTTATAATAGTTTGGAGTTAATCAAAGGAGCAGATTATGATTGTATATTAAAATGAAGATGTAGTGAACTTCCGTTTTCCATAATGGCGGATCTGGCGGATGTATATTCTGACGTTTTATTTTTAGCACACTTCCAGTAATCTTTCTGCTCAGCTATGAGCCAGTTTTTTCAATGTTTTTGCTTCGCACGATTTGTGCATTTAGTCACTGTCAAATATTATACTGTAAATTCGAAAGTAACACTGTTTCTCTGTTTGTCTGTTTATTTGTATGTTTGTTTGTTTGTTACTTTTTATGGCTAAACGGCTGGACCGATTTCGATGAAATTAGGTATAGAGAGACAACAAAAATGAAAAAGAAATTTGGTAGGTATATGGGAGAAGGAAAGATGAGGACCTGGGGCGATGGGGAGATGGAGAGCAGCAGCTGGAGAGATGAGGAGATGAGAGATCGGAGATGGATGAGGGATGGGAGATGAGATATTGGGAGTTGGGGAAAAAAGCGATGAGGAAATAGGAAGATAGAGATATTGACAGAGACGTGACGTGCCCGATTGATTTACAATAGCATACAAAGTTCACGCATATTGTGTTCTTACTATATATAGCTGGATTCGATTTAAATGCAGACGAAGTCTCGGGAAACAGCTAGTATTCCATATTTTTACAACCTCGTGGTAAAGTAAATTTACAGTCATAGCTACGATTCAGTAAACTTTACTGAAACTAGCTTTTACGCGCGACTTCGTCCGTATATGAAAAAGCAACTGTTTAGAAAATAAATATTGAAGTCTTTGTATCTCTATCCCTGTCCCTGTCCCTTTCCTTTTCCCTATCCTTAGTCTTAACCTTTATATTTTATCAAGAGCCTAAAATAATGAAGTGTCAGATCACCTACTTGAGAAATTATGAATTGCCCATATAAATTTTCAACTCCTATTTATTTGGATTCTAAGATCCCTATTTTTTCTGACGAAAAATAGCCTATACCCATCTCATAGGTCCAATCTTGGTCAAGATTGATTCAGCCGTTTAGACGTGAAAGGATGGCAAAAACTAAAAAAAAACCAACAAACACACACACACAGTTTCGCATTTATATGATCTTAGTACGGATGCCTGACACTGGCTAAATGCACAAATCTTTTACTCCGTCATTGTCATTGTCAAAATATACTTTATATCAAAAAGAAAATTATGGAAGTGGACTAAAGAGGATGTCTTGTATCAAATGGACTTGACAAACGCGCATACCAGAAGGGACCAACACTAAATAAATTTAATACAACTTATTTAGGTGTGACTCCAATAATTCGTGCGGAATTCTAAATTTGATAGGATTATAGTCAAGGAGGTAATAATTTATGTAATGCTGGCGGTAATAATTCTTTAGGAACGGAACGTAGCATCTCAGACCGCTCGGCCAATCTGACTTGTCATTACAGTGTCGAAATAATTGAATGCTTCAGACTAAAGCCTACGCAGTAACTATCTAGTAATCTGTGCTAAGGCCACGTGATGCCGTTAGTAAGAGTATAATATTATGAATTAGCGTTTTCGAGTTGCCGTGAGCGCGGAGCCAGCGTGGCGCGCGGCCTGGCCGGGTAACTTTCATCTTCTCAAATACATGAATCGCTCCTATATTAGCGCCTTAACAGATTTTTACGAGGTTTTGTATACAGGTTCTTTGTTGTTTACCGTTTTTTTGTGTCGATTGATTTTTATAGGGGGAAAAAGCGGTGGCAAAAAGGCGAGAGGTTTGCTATTGCGCCATTTATTGACCTAGGGTTAAAAAAAATTAGTGAAAACCATTCTTGAGATTTTTTTGTGAAAATAAGGGATTAATTTTGAGAGCTAACGGGGACATGCAAAAGGCAAAATGCTTATCACCATGATACTCATCGCGAGGTCTACTGTTCACAGAACCTCTAGTATAATAATAATTTTAAAGACGGTAATTAATTGTATAAATATATAATAAAGGCAAAGACAGAACTCCATTCCACATTTCTTCCAATTAAGCTCACCCCTCCGTAGCGCGGTTATAGGTTACCAGAACATAATTCATACATGCTAATGTTATGGGCATCTCATTTGTAGGAATAAAACGAAATACTTTTACTTACTACAACATTATCTGTGATATATCAAAACATTTGCTATTCAAGGTAACGCCCCATATATCTCGAGTCCAGGGCACATTTACATATGATGTTCTTTCATAAATATTTCATGTGATTCAATTTTTTGTGGTTGCTCCAATTTTACATGGGCTAAACGTCCCGCCGAAGTGGTTGTAAGGTTGTGTGTGCGAGGGTTTGTTGTTGTTGTTGTTGTGTTGTTTGTTGTTCGACGTGTTTTTGTTTTTAATGTGATGGTGTTTTAATGTTTTTGGATTTTATTTACTCGTACAGAACGTTGTTATTCTAAGCCAACTTCGAAGCGTCAAGTTGCAGGGTTACTGATTCCCAATATACAGATTATGTGAATACATATTGTGATCGTAATACATTTTTTAAGCATAGCCCCACATTAGGATTTCTTATTTACAGACACATAATTTCATATAGTACAAATAACACCTAGACCAGAAACAAATAGGTATCTGTGGATCACAAAAATATATATTTGTTCCGGACGGGAATCGAACCCGCAACTTATTATTGCGAGACGAATTGCGTGTTGCGCGTATTGTGAGACGAATAATGCCAATTGTGTTCTGACTTAAATCTATATTCTATTTACTTTTTACTTTAGGTATTTTGCCAAAATTATTAATTCAAACTTTATTTTGTTTGACGTTTATATATTATTTTGAATGTAATTATGTTTGATCTAAATGGTTGAAATAAATAATTTATCATCAAAACATAGTCACTTTAGTTCCCCTTAGATAAATCGTTTTGCAGAAGCTGTGCGCAATACACGTACGTGCCTTCCCATATTGAATCGGAGATGCTTCGGTAGACACAACTGTAAAATCACTGGCCTCAATTTCTGTCCCTAGAGAGGCAAGGATATGTCGATAAATAAAATAAAATATTTGTATCGATATTTTACGTCACGATTCAACCTCTGGCCATGTGTAATTTTAAACTACTATGAGTAATATTAGGCAAAAACTGTATACCTGAAAACTTGATGACTCCTTCTATATTAAGTTACATTATCTATCTACCTAATACATTTTGTAGCAATCAAATAACTGCTGAAACAAATTACAAACTCAAACTGAATCTAATCTAAAAACTCAGTACCAATGAGTATTCATAGCATACTAGTTGCGTACCCGCAATGTCCACGATGTATCAAAAGTTTTAATGCTTAATGAATTTATCGTATACAACAAAGGCCATCACTATGTTCGTTCAAGCATAAGAAGTGACGAGATAGTGTCCTCGTTACAGACTAGATAGAGTTGAGAAATGTTTTTAGTAGCTATTGAAGCTATGATTACTCAGTTGGCAACCTATTGAGCAGAAACGAGCACACTTTAATCAATTAACAAAAGCATCGAGCACCTCTATGATACCTATAAGACTCCAACACTAAGGTACGCATGACTAGCCAACACTCTCATGTAGAAAATTTGTCTCGAAGATCCAGCGTGTGTTTCCATGTACCTACTATTATTACAAATACGACTCCTGTATTTCTAGGAAGATTTATGATGTATATTCTACACATAACATGTATGT
This sequence comes from Hylaea fasciaria, assembly GCA_905147375.1. NCBI lineage: Eukaryota > Metazoa > Arthropoda > Insecta > Lepidoptera > Geometridae > Hylaea > Hylaea fasciaria. The sequence continues at coordinate 1,574,412 of LR990200.1, forward strand.
GTGTTTACCACTATTGACCTAGGAGGTAGAGATCATATTTTTAAGCTATATAGATAAAAATATATATATTATAGATAAATAGATATCTATAAATAGAGATGAACCCAAAATTATCAGTTCTTTTTAAATTTTCGCTACTTAGCATTGTAAGATATTATTCCTTTTTCTTGTCGACATTTTAACGACTCTGTCCCTCGGTGATCCAATTTGGTTGAATCAGGAAGTTGAGTCATTTAGGTAGTTTAAGGTAAAGGTTTTTACTACCGATATAGGAATTTAAATTAACTTGCAAAACTTCTTAAAATATTTATTTTCAATATTAACATGTACGCAATCTTATATATACTTATATATATTACATATACTTCATCTTTAATTATAATATCGATAATCAACTATCGACACGATAAACTTCAATTATGTTGCATCACTAGCCTCCTATTGTCAGATAGGAAATGGTGCAACATTTAATGGAAACCCCGAACGTTTGACACGGGTCTAATTTAGAGTTCCTCTTTTAATGACTCATTTGGAGCTTAATTTTATGAGTACCAATGAATAGAACGTCGACGTTCAAAGTGAGTTAGTTAATTTTATTGCCTACTAAATTAAGCTAGTAAGGACTATAGAGTTGACTGCATATTAGGGCCTTTTACGACTAATGAACTTATCTTGTACGTTTTAGATGACATAATGATACCGAGCTTAACCTGTGGGTCAACCCTTTTTAAGGTCGAGGGGTTTCGTTGGTTAGAGATAGCAAAGCTTAGCCGCTAGATTGATTCTATTACAGAAAGCAAAAGTACAGTCAGGCAAAAAATGATTTTATTGGCAAAACTTTTCAGTGATACCACAAGATGATGGCGCAAATATCTACACTATATTATATAATTTATAAAGAGGAATACTTTGTTTGTTTGGTTGTAATGAATGAATAGGCTCCGAAACTACTGAACCGATTTGAAAACATTATTTCACTGTTGGGAACCTATGCTATATATTATATATTATGCATAGGCTACCTTTTATCCCGTAAAAATTAATGGTTCCAGCGGGATAGTAGTTAACGCGGGTGAAACCGCGAGGTGCTTCTATTCGTGAATAAATCTCGTAGGTAGATTCAGTGTGTCGCAACAACGTAAACAGTAAATATGAAGAACCTCAGTAAGTATGAATAATAATTCATTCATTCAACACTTCGCTAGGGGCTCATTAATTTATAAATAAAAATTCTTATAAAAAGGAAAAATGTAAAAATGACCGTCTTACAACAAAAGTTTACACTAGAGTTAAACAGATGTTTATCAAATTTCGTGCCAGAAAATCGACGTCTATCACTCGCGTTGTCTTACTCAATCCTGGCATTCCTAATTATTTTACTTGTGAATATGTGATTGAGTTAGAAAAAGCGAGCGTTATACATACGTCGATTTTTGGAGAAATTCCTATTTAGACCGATCTGTTCAGCTCTGGTTTAAATCTTTTGTGCTAAGGGTCTAAAATGCACTTTTAGGTAGGTCTTTAAAAATGACTTTTATATTCCGTTACCTATCATATGCAACCCTACTGCTTCACTTCAACACGCAATTGCAGTTTTTTTTTACTTTTCAGAGCGATCAACAGTACCTTTTGTTTCATTGTATCAAAGTTCAAAATCATTTGGCACGAAGGTAACGACTTTTGGTGGCACTTGGATATTTCACCTCTACTACCATTACCGTTTTACAACGAGTTTCAATAAGCTTTCCGATTGGGATTTTATAAAGTTTTCCAATCCAGTCTCCATTCCATTTTATTTATTACAGGTTAAAAGTTTTACGTTTAGTTGAGTGAAATACTCGGCGTCTCACCTTTGAATATTTTAAACGCTGATAAGGTCTGATTTTGTTTGAGATGCTTATCTCAAATGTTCAGAATTCTTGTTACTATCTAGCTTGCTAATAGTATAAATGGGGAATCGTGTGTTCGTTCAACCTTCTTTCATGCGGCGGAGCAATGAGTTAGCCTGATTTTATGCAATAGAAGGGTTTGAGAGTGACATAGGTTACTATTTGTATACCGAGAAATATTTGTATAATTATGTTGTTATTTATAATATGTTGACTATGAAATGTTTCCAATCATTACCCATTTAGCCATTACCAAGCTAAGTGGTTATAAAGCACTCATACTTATTAATAATATCAATTAATATTTGTTTAGTCGCATGATAATTATAATATAAGCATTTATGCTATATCGATAACGATAACGTCTATTCAAAATATCGTGGCAGCATCGTGTGTGCGAATTCGCATAACGTAAAATCATAATGAAACATTAAACGCGAAAATTTCACACGAAATCTCTACATATTTTTATTTATCTATTAATTCGTGGGAATTTGTAAATTTTAAGGCTAGAATGGAGGGTGTACCGAGCATCAACTTAATATTTCTAAAAACCTTTGATATCTATATAATGCGTCATATTACATCGATGGGTCATTATTATATAATGTCTAGAGTCTAGACGCTTTATTCTGAGGCCCAGTCTAGACAGACTATAGTGTAGCTAATGGTGTTGTGTCACCACTCTATCAAACCTAGCCGCAAATAAATAGATTTACTATAAAAGAATAAATAGGTTTGCTTCAAAAGACTATGTATATTCGTTTTGTCTAAGAACTCCACTGTCCAAAGAGTAAAGACGAGTTTTATAGTCATGTTATAAGCAGTTTTCAATTCTGAAAGTGGACGGATTAAATTTCATTCCATCTGAGTCAACGCAAAGACAATAGTGAGACGAAGACACTCGATGTCCTTTTTAAATTCAACTTGGGGCGTTTTCTATCAAAGATAACTACCTAATAAATGCCAAATAAAAAAATAGGTAGACCATTTATTTGAAATACTATAAAAAAGATTAAACAAAAGGTAGCACAAATACAAACCGATTTTACTATTGTGTTATTAGTTACTAATGCTATGTTTTAGTTCATGATTTATTTAATAGGGGTATTACTAAAATAGCATGCGAAATTGATCGAAATCTAGCTAATTCCTGCGACTTCGTACGCGTGGACCACAACGTGTGACATGCTGCAAAATTCATAGAAAATTGATAACCACTCTAAATTATTACCAATGACATCGAGTTCGATCCTCGGCCTCCCGCAGATGACTTTCATAGCATTACAAGCGCGCTTTGTAAACGCGCGTCTGTACGCTACTAGCTCACAGTCGCGAGCTAGTACTGTAGCGATACAGACGCGCGTCTATTTCAGGCGACATCAGTGTGCTTAGTGTGTTTTACCAATTTCTTTACGTGCTCGATCCGGTTAGCGTAAACTTGAAATTATATGGAATAAGAGCAGCGCCATCTAGTGACTGACACTAGATGGCGCTCTCGTAAAAGAAGAGCGTAAAAGAAGAGCGGGGTGAAGCGCGTCACTACATTGTTCGACTGTATCGAAACGATCGCGCGAAAGTAGCGATGCTGCATCGCGACTGTATCGCGACCTTTTTGCGACTGTACCACTACTAAAAGTCATCAGAGCCTTCAGTGCCCTGAATGTGAGTTTATGCGGTAAGTTTACGCGCTCGAAATAGTACGCGTTAACGTGCGCTTTGTATGACGATCCTGTACAGCGCCCCTACCGGCGCGTGTTTGAACGAAAGACCTTCATACAAAGCGCGCGGTGACGCGTACTATGTCGAGCGCGTAAAAACTCACAGTAGGCACCCAGGCCTTTCGCTTGTGCCAGTTTTCACGATTCAGTGCTAATTGTATTCATATGCGATTCGCGATGTTACTCTACTCATCTCGCCGCTGGGCCAATACAACGTCTACTCTACACGTTGTCGGTCTTGAAAGCCTCGCAGGAGTTAAATGGAAAAGTTTCTAGGGACTACAATAATTGAATTTACCTCGGAACTTTATGATATCGCGGACAGAGAGCCGCCACAGGATAACTCGGAGTACAACCGGCCAAAGTTGGAAACAACTGTTTCGAAAACTGGCTATTGGTTTTAAATTTATGTGTTTGAGTTTGAACTAGTTTGTGTGAGTTTGAATTTTGAAAAGGGTAAATATAAATAATGCGCGGCAACGTTGCTGGATATCTATTTGTGCCTTGGGAAGACTTACTATGATAATATCAGGTTAGGAATAAAAATTTTGCGTTGTAAAAATTGCACTAAACGATAAGACCACGCATTGTAATACACTAATAATTTATCTACCATAAGTTGTTTTCTCCATTTTGTTTCTTTTATATTGAATGATTTCTTCAAATGATTTCTATTCTATTCTCACTGACTTCATAATAGCTATATAACAGTAAGTAACTTATAATAGATAGACATCATCAGACTTAGCGCGTATGTGTTTCATCCGCGAATAATCCAGGCTTACATGAAAGAGTACGTAAGTACCAACTGAAGCAATTAATTAAATACAGCTTCCACATTTTGAAATAGTGGAACGTTGCCTATTGGTAGCGGCCCTTTAGATTACGAGTAGGTATACGTAAGTACTTAGTTTAAGTTTTAATTTTGTAATTCTAGGTATGATATGAAAATAGTCATAATTCATTCTCTTAATGTTATTCGTAAGTTTTCGTAAAAATATCAAAATAAAATAAAATTATTTGAACTTACGTATCAGTTTGATGATTAATTAATTCTTCAACTTCTCTAGCAGCATCATAATAGCTTCCGAATTTCCGATGTAGGTTCTGATAAAATGCTTAATGCGTATATTATAAAGGCTCTTGCATCGAGTTGGCTCGAATTAAGTTTCAGCGAATGAAACTATGAACAATAGGTCTTACCAATCGCACCGTACAGTAATCTGTGCGCTTTGCAGCTAACTGACACCGGGCTAGCGGATTTCCGTCGCTACGTGTTTCAGAAAACACGTTAGTTAAGTCGTCGTTTCCGATCGCTTTATCAATCGATAGGTCACTTAGATTACTAATTCAAGCTGTAGCAACTGATAATACAAAAAACCAACATAATAAACAGTTTTTTGGTAAGGTGCGAAATAAACAACCAATTCATGAAAATATTATAATGTATACAAAATATAGACACGTTTCTGAAGAGCTGTGAATAAATCCATGAAAATGGCATACTGTAGAAACATCTTCAAGTATTATAAGAAATAATTATTTGAAGAACCTTCGAATAATAGGATAGAATAGACGATTGCCCCAAAATAGTTTGGCAGAAGAAAAACGTTTTCGTAGTGTTGTACCCTAACAATAAATACATACTTTTTTATTGGAAGAAATGGCGTGTTTCTTTCATACTGAGGATTTTCTTTTTAATCTAAAAGGGGAACCAAATGATGCGATTCCCTTCTACATTGATTAATTATGCGTACCGCAAAGGAGTGAATCTCCCTAATTCTATTATTCCCAATATCACAGAATGCCTATTATTACCCTAGGAGAAGAGATACTCTCAATTAAAGAGAGATAGCATGATCGGGATTTTGTATGACATTTGAGCTTGTTGTCTCTCTCTTCGGTAGGTTTCAGTCATGGATGTACTACCCAACTGGATTCAGTAACTTTTGAGCACGGAGATGGACACTTCGTAACAATAGCTGAGAAATGATCAAGATACTACTAAATAATTATGTGGTCTATACAATAAAACAACAATAAACTTTTTATTGTAAATATGACGTGTAATATCTACCTATTCATTAATGAAATAAATGAACTGACGTACTACTTACTCGATTTAACTAAATAATTATGTTACTTCCAGATTAACGAAATGTCGTTGACTTTATTGTAGCGTAGCTTATCACGACAAATTATTAGACAAAAGTAAGTCTATAATTAAAAAAATAAACGAAATATTATATAACAGCATTTTTGATTTATTTATTCAATCAGACTCTAGTTCTAGCTTTATTTCTGCTGCCATATTATACTCGTATGTATACAGTGTTGGTTAGATATTATGATTCCACTGATGCCTACCAAAGGACCAACTCGGGCATAATTATTAGTTATTTGTAATATACCATACAAAGTATTCCTAGACTTTCATAATAGTTATAATATCGTACCTTCACTATTTGAAGTTACGCTTCTTAGTCTATTAGTTTTTTCTCTCATTTATACTGGAAGTTTTTCATTAAAATAAAAGAAGATAAAAGTATATAACAGAACATTAATTAGTTAGCTCCTACTCGTAGTCTAAATTCTTTGATTAGATCCTTAAAAATATAACCTATAAAAAACTCAGAAATAAAAAGCGTTCCTTAGTTCATCAAACATAACCTTAGATAATAGGAACTAAATTATAATTTTACCTAATCTGTTAAAGAAATTTCAAAGTTCAAAGAATTACGAAAGAATTTTCAAAGTTAAACTCAATTCGTATTAACTTTTTATGTCTCTTGAAGCTCACACCGTGACACAAACCTATTTATTTAAAACGTTATTTGCTGCGGTAAATTATCTCTTTAACGACTTATTGTAGACATTCGGTTCCTTGTTTCGACTCTTTGTCAGCCCAAAGTTTAATGCCACATAAACGTCTTAAATAGACAAAATAAAGTCATAACCACTCTTTTGCAATCCGCCTGGGAACCACCTTTAACCACCAGGCAGTAAGTAATGTAAATACGAGTACAGGTACTGTATTTCAGTTTCAAGAACGCTGTTTTCAGTATAATTACCGGGTACGTGAGACAGATGAAGTAATGTTTCAAGTTAAGTGTAATGCAGTGCAACGCAACGCAAGATATTGTAATCCAGAGTAGCCCTGTAATTACATGGATAACTATTTATGGCATACCACCAAAACAACTTGTAGAGAACTGTCTTTGTAAAGTAAGCATACCTCTCATAAATTGCGTTACAATCATCCTCAAACTATTCGAAAACGATAAGTTATCGTATGAAACAATCCGCTTATAAATCGTCGTACTAAATTAACAGATTACAAGCCCGACTGATTTTATTTCGTGATCATAACATTTATTACAGGAGCTCTGTAATTAATCGTAAAACTAAAGCTCGTTAAATAAGAAACTATTGTATAAGAGCAACCAGCTTGACGTAGAGTGAGCATCCGCTGGTAATTAACTCCACGCCTCATCAGTAGAATATAATCGACAACTTACCGTATATCATCGACACGAACAGCAGTATTGCATTCAGTACATATGAATGCTTCTTTATAATCTTCAAGCTCCCTCCCATCTTGACGAACATGCCTTGTGAGACAATCTATTTTAATTTGACGCTTATTCTCTTCATCACTCGTAAACACTACGGCTATCCAAATTAAAAGTCTATCTTATAATTGGTTTGGAACATATTTTGTCACAAATTATTTTTTAACGAGCTACGTACCACTAAATCTGTCAACATTTATTTTAGCCGTAATTAACACGTTGACTAATAACTTTATGACACTGTCCCCTTAAGGAGATGTCACATCATCTATTAAAAGTTCCGTTATGTCTATTTTTATTTTACTCTATCTGTACAATCATGAATAAATTGTTCCGGAGCGAACACGGTTTTAACGTGCAAGCTGGCATGGATTAGTGCGTTGTACATAATGAGAGAGAAACATCTATTTTGAACGGAAATCTCCCTTGTTTTCTGAAATAAATCTTGTTTAATCCCCGCGCGTAACTTTGAAAGAAATTTCGCTTTGGCACGCCATTTCCGTTCCAACTTGATATACTGCCACTTCACTAAAGCTGCACAGTTCTGTTTATAAAAGTTTTGGAGCACTTAAATCACCAGCGGTCTTTTTGGGTTTGGAGTAGGGGCCGGCAATCGGCATTTTCGTATGAAATTCGGGAGCGGTCCGCGCGCGTCCGACCGCTGAGGCTGTCGGAAAAGCACTGACTTACATAAGGGATTTGTACGGTGGCTGCGGAGCGTCTGCCAGAGGGAGATGGGGAGAAATTTTCGTAAGGGTTTGCAGGTCGTGCGCGGTCTGAAACGAGAGGGACGGGAGAGATTTTCGCATTCTAGGCTGAAGCTAAACGTTGGAATCCTGTGTGAAGACGCAATTAAAATGTACATAAATCTGAAAGAGATAAGTCCGCCGCGCAACACATCCAAGTTAATAAGTGTTTAATTCGGCATTTTATGGCTCTGCTTCTTTACGTTGCATTTTAACTGCCTGTTTAAAACCCTTGGACGATAAAGGAAAGCGTCTGATGGCAACTTTTTTGCAAATCACAGCATTAATACCATGATAATCAAAATGGACATTGGTGAAAAGCTCAGAAAAACAAATGAATGATTAATGAGCCCCTAATGTTGAGATAAAGAAAAATACTTCGTATAAAGCTAGAAATATCGAAAGACAGAAAGAAATAGAAAAGCGAATAATTATGATTGATTGTAAAGATATCTTTTTCAAACAAAGAGATCCCGGGGGATAAATTAAGACTCTACATTTGAAATGAACTTCCGTAGCCTTGCAAATGACATTTAAGACAAAGACATCGATTTATTATTAGTGATGGACAATTTTCTGAGTTAAGGGAAGCTTTATCTCCGGATTAGAATCGCTGGGAGAAGTTTTTATTGAATTCTTTGGCTTCATTAGCAGCGATGGAGTCACCCTTCTGGGTGGTTGATTTAGACTCGTGTATTCTAGGGCGGTTAAAGACAAGTTATTACGTTAGATAAGTGACTATAGTTTGACAAGCTAGACTAATAACAGTTTATTAGAATCACTGCTCAATGATAACTATACTTTTGCTCAGTTTTGGTACTCGTGGAAAATTGCGACAGATGACATTTTAAGATAATAATATGTGTTTTTTTTTATTTGGGATCGTTTTGGCCTTGTTTTTTTCGATGACAGATTGGACTCACTATTTATTCGTTTTTGTTTGCGATTTTTCTTTTGTTTTATCTTTAATTTATCTTTGGCTAAGTAAACAATGGGTCAGTATAGTGTTAAGTAACTAAAATTCAAGTGTTCAAACCTTTTGCCCTAGAGGATTGTCACACAGAAAATGTATGTGAATAAATTATAGCATCCAATATTAACGGCAAGCATTTGTTATAAGAGCAGCGGATATCTGAAAACCAAGATCATTTTATTTATCGGTGACAGTACACTGAAGTAGGTAATTTGTTTACCTAATGATTTGCTGAAAGTTTCTTATAACCATCCTACTTTTGACCGCATGAAAAAAATTTTGTGCCTGTGTCCACGCTAAATCTGTATAAAAATTCTGCATAGAATGTACACGTTTGGATAATAAGTAGGTATGTTGAACATTTTCCGTCGTTGACTGGACTGTATTATTATAAAAATCAATTCTCAAACATAAACCATTCAGCGTAGTATCTTTGCATAAAATTAATTAACAGCCCACGTGATCACATTAAATTTAAATTAAAGGGATACATTTACACTACGGTCCCTTTAAGGGTCACTTTTAACAATATTGATTCAGGCCCACAATGACCCACATTGTAATGAAGATTAAAATGAGATATACGTTTGTCTCGAGTAGGTGACAATGATGTAACTGAGAGGAAATTAGATCCACAATTTTAGTCTACCATTTTCATTAAAACCATCCAATAAATAGTGCATAATTAGGTTTTAAGTCCCAAGTTCGATAACTTTTGGGACTTAAAATATTTAATTTAAGGCTTTAAGGCAAACATTTCATATGACAAACAGGCAGAAGAAGATAGATGAGATAAGATAAATAGATTGTAGAGATAATATAGTATTTTGCAGTATGCTATGTATCATTAGTGTTTATCTAAACCCATGATTGTATGGACGCGCATCTTCTATTCCATTATTGAAAGCCATCTCGATACGTATTCTGCATCATTTTAAAATACCTACGTATTTCTATAGTATAATCCGATGTTACACCTTATTGATTCCAGAATTACCAAGGGTTTTTGTTCGTATGTTACTAAATAACATCCGACCTATAGATGAAAATAATTTTCTCATGAATTCTTACTTTTTATGACACCAAACGAGCAGGTCATTCACCTAACGTTAAGCGCCATGCTTCCCCATAACAGTTGCAGTAGCACCCAACATTTGCATTGCAAAATATAGCGCGGCACTGCATTGCGCTCGTCTTCCGTTAAGTAGTACTGGAATTGGTTAGCACTAACTAAATATTTGCAGTACCTAAATCTAGTCTTGTCTATGGTTATTAATAATATGTTAGATAAAGTGTTAAGTAGTTGACGTGCCTACAAAAGTAAATTTTAATACATAACACTGGCTAAATGCACAAACCGTGCGAAGCCACAACGAAAACAAAAAAAAACACATTTTTTTAATTTCTGCGTCTGTTTTGTTTTCTTTTGTACTGTTTGTTTATATCAGGGGCTGTTTCAGGTGATTGTGAAATAAGTATCATTACAAAAAGTATACAGATAAAACGTATTTACCTACATTAAGTTTACAAAAGCTGTTATGTTGGTACATTCAGCATAAATTAAATTATCCTATTTTGACTGAATGAGACATCGTTTGACGCGCCTCAAACCCAATTTTTTGATCATTGTTATTCAAGTGGGGTTTCATAATGACAGGGCTTTGATGGAACTTATTATCTGTAGGTACTTTCATTTGTTTTGGTACCTCGTTTAAACTCTAACTTCTTTATGTGAGCTTCTTTCTTCCTACGATCCTGTGCAAAACACATCCTGTCAACAACTCGATAAAAATAAGAAAATAAACAAAAAAAATTGAACCAATTTGCAAAACAGGCAATTCGCAAAATAGGTCAGAAAGTAAATCCCTGCTGACGGCGCCTCAATCCATTGACGTAATATTTTAGGACAATTCTCCAGCTTAAAGTTAACAAGTCATTAATCCCGGACCCTTCCCGATTCTGGAATTAGCCGGATTGAACCGGAATTCCCGACCAGCCGATACAAAACTAATCAAACGACAATCTGTATAATTCAAAACGAGCAGCGTTTAGAGACACTTTTCCCCTGCTCCCATACACCGGACAAAGCAAAGTGTTTTATTGGCGGAAGTAATACCTTCAAAGCTTTTAAACGCTGATTTGGATTTGATTTAGGGCGAGTGTACATTAAAGAATTTGAAACTACCGATTGACAACCAATCGATTACTATTCTTAATTCAAGGGCTCAAGATTGGGAACAGATTGTACAGATGTGAGGAAGAATTTTTGAAGAATCTGAAACTGGCTATAGTCTGTTAATTAATAAAAAACTTTATCTCAAAGGCGTAAAGATGAAGATTGATTGGAAAAATATGAAGAAGAATGTCTAAAAATAGATTCGACAATGGAAGGGGACGGATTTATAATTAACTGCAATCAACACTGACGTATTGAATTTCGAGTATTCAGTACATTCCAGCACGAAATTAGTAAATATATTATACCAAAAAAGTATTTATTCGTTCGTTTTGTGAAAATATTTACAAGGATCTGCCGTATAAAATCTAACCCCTACTATAAAACTGTATATTTTGTGTTCAAATAATTAGAAGAAGAGTATTTTTAAAATTTACATCAAAGACCATGCACGTAAGGCATGCAAGACATTTTCATTAAGTACATATTAAAAAATAATGTTCTGTGACTTATGACCTTAGCTCTGTTTTCTATGCTTTAGCTCAATGATAATAATATGTTAATTCCTTTGACTCAAAGTGTTCAAGTGTTCATCCTCCCTCAGTCACTTTTCAAAACTTCCATCGCGACTCAGTAGCAGACAATGAAATATTAATACTCACTTGAGTACTCGCCTGTACCGGCTCGTGCCCGACAGATGTGAACATACGTTGTTTGTTTTCTTACTCCGAGAGATATGTTTGTTATTTTTCCTTCGAGGCACGGGAAGGAATGCCCTCCGTTTTTATTTATGTCACGAGAAATTAACTGCCGTTTTCGGATGCCGTTTCAAAAGATAGAATTTCTTAATAGACGTGGAGGTGCGGCGCACACTTGATACTTTTAAGCAGGTCCTACTAGTAGCCATAACATTGAATAATAATATGCTTAATAATAATTCGAAGACGTCAAAGATATCCACCACTGCCTCTTTTGAAAAAATGGATGGAACTAACTAAAGACAAACATGGAAGGAGTCAGAGATTTTTGCCCAATATTAGGACAATCCAGAACATATTGATCATCAAATTATAATTAATTAGAGCGGAATATTTGCAGTACCAGCCAGTGGTTTTGGAGTCGCATAACAATTATTATGCTATAAGCAATAGTATATTAACATCGCTTTTATAAGTTTTTTTCCTCGCAGTACTGCATCGAACGCTACAAATAATTGAAAACTTATCAGTGAAATTATTATCATACTGTAGCTGTGATATGAAAAACGCATTGTAGTTTATTATGTGGCAGATGTAAGGGAAAAACTATTGGAGGTGTCCGTCGATTGGGACCGCTAGGTATGGGAACCGTGGTCCCATTCGCCAGATTGATTTAATTTTTTACACTTTTTATCTAATAATATGGCAACGACATTTTATTATTATTATAACACATTGCTTCCACGTTGAATCCCAGTATGTTGAGTCTATGACCTTAGGAGGAGACAGGCGTCTGGGACCACTTCGAAACTTGGATCGCGGTCCCAGTTGCTTGATAAATTTATATTTATTATTTTTACTCAGTCGACTGGGACCACTCACAAAACAAACAGTGTGTCTAGTGCGAGTTTTGACAATTTATTTACGCGCTCGGTCCGTTTGGCGTAAACTTGAAATTGTATGGAATAATAGCAGCGCCATCTAGTGACTGATTCACTGACGCTAGATGGCGCTGCTCTTATTCCATACAATTTCAAGTTTACGCCAAACGGACCGAGCGCGTAAATAAATTGACAAAACTCGCACTAGGCACACAGATAGTCTCGTCGATTGATTTCTGTTTTTCCTTCTTGACTATGAATCGACTTTAAAGTATCAAGTGGGCGGTAGAGTATATTAGCTGTCATTTTGGGTGTCATTTGAAAAGTAGGATTTCTCTAATAGTCGTAGTGTTACTAAGATTTTGGTGTAGAAAATGTGTTGAAATGATCAGTTTTGTAATTGATTTTGACGGGTTGTTCTGTTTGCGCTAATCGTCACTGATTATTATTTATATTTCTGATTTTGATAAATCTTTTGTTGTTGTTTTGATCAGTTATCTCAATGAGGTTTATTTTACGTATTGCGCCAGTGGAGACGTCGGAGGAAAATATAACATTTAGGTATTTTGAATAATTACTATTTTAGTCAAACCAGTCATTTTGAATCGGAAGTATGTAGTCTCATTCAAAACATTTAAATAGTTGCCTACTCGTAAAGGAAAATTACATACTTAATTATTTGGAGCTCAGTCTAAAAAAGTTAAAAACTGATTATAACTAACTTTGAAGTAAAACTCAGAATGCGCGTTCAACATTACAGACAAGTCAATTAAATACAATGACACATAAAATTGTTTCTTTGATGCTCTTTGATCCTTTCAATTCTTGGAACAACACGATTGCAATGTACACCTCGCTACATTACACACTTTAGCACTTTTTCACAATAAGACAAAGCAACATATCTCTAACAGTGTGAAACAACGTTAAGGCGCCATCACTGCGACAAGGTCACAGTGTGCATGCTAATGAAGTTGGCTTATTTATAGAAGCGAAACGAACTGTAAATCTTGACAAATGCGAAACATCCAACTCGGGTAAATTTGAGTTTACGCGAGGGGTGACTTTAAAAATGGCTTCATTTTAAACATGTCGAATTGTCGGCTGAAGTGACTGTAGTTTATTTCGAACCTTCTTGAAGATTGGATCTGAAAGTGAATACTTTGTTTATGTGACGTTTGGGGGCTTTAAAAAGTGAAATCTTATGATTACGAGATATTCTTTAGTAGTTTGATAGCTGTACGTCTACGATTATTCAAACGTTAGAGTTTTTATCCCGCTGTGCCTCGGCTAAAAAATTTCTATCCTACGACAATCAGGGCTTAAATAGCTGAAAACTGCTACGATGTGCCAATCTCTGGTTTCACAGTTAAACAACCCACACCCAAAGACCCGAAGTGTGTGCGTAACTATATATTATAATATTTTATTTATGTTTGTAACGGTTTAATTTTTATTAAATTCGGTAGATATTATGAACTATAGGTAATGCGCAGCCGCAATTTCATTAAAAAACATTGGGCAAAGCTCCGTCAAAAGACAAAACTCAATCTATCCACACAGCAAATCCTCACTTATCAAGAAGTAAGTACTTACGATGTAACTATTATAGTAATCTGTGGTTTAAGTAACTTTTCTAATTCCTTTTATCTCCAAGTATTTTTCCTATCTACAGCCCTTCGTACCTGACTTTAAAGATAATTACGCTCTTTGTTTACGAGGCTCGCCCTTTTTTGTGGAGGAAAACTACCAAATTTCCTTCGCTAGCTTCCTGTTTGTTTTTTCTCATTTCCCCCGCAGTTAGTCACTTTCGACTATCTGGGAATGTTTGCGTAGTGGCTACAAATATTTGCGGATAGAAATGAAATATAGACGCTATATAAATATTACGTTGAAGGGTTTATATCTATGAACCTGACCAGCGGCTTAAGCAGTAGCCATTTTATTTATTAGATGCATTAAATATTTCTACACTACACTCTATCAAAGTGCTTCAACTTTCGCAAATTGAATTTATATCTGCTAGATAAAAACATGCCTGTTAAACTAACCTAAGTGTAGTTCGTTCAAACATACTTTATAAAATACGCATTAAGAACTGAAAGCTGGTTAAAATGGCGCCGAACATCACAAATCTACAAAACACTGAGGAGTTCCATTGTCTGTATTCCACGTTCCAACTCTATCATGAGATAAGCTCGCTGTCACCATAATATATTAAAATGTCATTGGAACTTGACACGCATGTATTTAAAATTACAACTCATTAGAACTAGGACCAAATTTCCTAGATTTGGACTACGCAAACATTAATCCATACTTTACCCAAAGGGTATAACGGAACCGCTGTCCGTCCGTCTGTCCGTCTGTGTCTGTATGTCTGTTTGTCTCGCATACAACAAATGTGTTTTTTTGCTATTTTTATAGATAATGGTACGGAACCTTCGTGAGCGAGTCTGACTCGAAATTGGCGGGTTTTTAAAATCACAATTCATTTTGTTGCCCACTGTTACGTTTATTTTTTAATTTTGCCTGCACCATTTATTTTGCCTTAGGATTCTCTGGTTTTTCGAATTGCGATTCAATCATTCAGTTGTCGTTAAAAGCTCGTTGCTTACTATTATTCCCTAGACCTGCTCGTCGTTTCACTCAATTGATCTCGCGATTAACCTACACAGCAAACCATAAACAATTTACATCTTGTTTTAGAACCGACTGCAATGCAAGTATAAAATTAATTGCACCTAATTTTACACTCTCAATGTTGCGCACTTACTCTGTATTAGTTTCCTCAACTTTAAACTTTAAATTCAAACCGACAAAGTTCAAAGTTGCCTGCAAGTTTTTCTGAAACAGTTTGCGTGAAACACAAATCAAAAAGCAATAAAAGTGCATTTTATACTTGTTCTATTTAGAATTTGTTTTCTTCAATAAAATTAAAAGCTCGTAAAGTGTTGTACATTTTGTAAATCCTTTCTTGAGTTTGTGCATTTGGAGCGACCGTAGTAGTTTTATTCTCTTTGGTAGCAACTACGTCTGTTACCACTATTACACAGTAGCATGAAGTAATTGTATTTTTTAAATTCATAGTATACAGTATACACTGTGTTAGTTGGGTATTACAGATCATTGAAGTCAAATCTTGCAAGAAAATTTTTGCCCCAATCGCTAATATCATTTGAGATAAAATTTGCATGCACCTCAATTTTCATGACACATTATTGTACCACCTAACTCATTACACTGTAAAATCTTGCGTGGCACTGAACTACAGATTGTCACCCTGAGACATGGGTAATACCCAGTAATTTCATTAGAAAGAGTAGATAGGTACGTATTTTTAAACCACTGAGTTATCGCACTAGTGCTTGGTACTTACTACAGAGCCAAGACCGATACAGTTCCAATCATTATAATACATTCCTAATCTGAGTCTACCCAGCTCCCAAGCAAACATATTATTAAAAAAAATGCTCAACCATCGCGATACAAAAATACTAAACTGAGATTCTCAGCATTGACGTTGGAGAAGCTTAGATAAGATACTGTATAAACGATTCAGAATCCAAGGGTGAAAGAAAACATTGCAGGGGCAAGGAGGGCGAGAATATCAAGGTACTTTGGGAAATGTAGGTCTGACAGTGTATATGGCCTTGGAAATATACATTAGAAAACCCTTATGACCTTATTATGCAAGGGTCTGTTTACTTTGACACTTTCATCATTGGTGAACGCTACTAAAGTAATATCAATTATCAACACAGTTTTACAGAAATGATAGTGAAAGAGTTCGTGAGTTTTGAAATTTATTGACACATTTTTTTTGAGCTAATTTTCGATCCGGGTGTCAGCAGGGTCATTTAACATTCCTTACTTTATTTTTGCAAAGAACCATTACACATAAATTAAAGATCGAGTTTTCACCCCTTTTGATTTTTTACTCGGCTGTTGTCGGACAGTATACGAAATGTCATCTAGCCGTAAAATCAATGACATTAAATTATTAGGCCCAGACTCTTTTCCTCTTGGGGCAAATTAAGGTCTTATAATTAGGAACAAAAATCGTCGCTTTCGTATATAGTTCCTCAAAGAGCTTCCCAATTCGGGAACAATCGAACTAAATTGAATCCTTTCGGCTATTTATTTTTTCACCGTACCGTGCGCTTATACTTGAATACAGGGGCGCTGCTGGGGCTTGCTTGGAGGGGAGTGTCATAAGCTAGCAGCATCACATTCTTTTTAGTTTATTCTAGCTGTATGAGACTCCAAAGCAGATCCGAGTGGGCAATGTGGGCATATTTGTAAAGTAGAATATTAGGTACTTACTGCCCAATAGGTTATTATTTTCCATAACATTACTTAGAACTGCGTACAACTTTGTACGTATAGATTATTTTTATTTTGTAAAGCAATGTACTTACGTTATGCAATTTGTGTTTAAAAGTTTTGTCAAAATAGTTGTGGTTAAATCTATGCCCTCATGGAAAATAATCAAGATTATTTGAATCTAATTTTATTGTTCTAAGTTGTATATCACAAATTATGACGATGTTTAGTTTCCTTTTGTTTAAGCTAACGTACATAACAGTCGATGAGTTATAGCCCCCTCCCCCTCTAACTAACTACGGCCCTGCGGCGTTACTCGACCGACAGCTGTTAACATATGCCCGTGTTTTCTTTATTTAAGGGATCTGTTTGTTACTTTTTGTACCAGTTCCGAGGCGCCTCCGGTCTCTCACTTATTATTTATGGCGGTGAGTGTACCGCGTCGGGTAAAGCGTAAGGAAGGGGCACGGTGTTTTCTCTACGCGATTGTACTTTTTAGGCTGCAACCGGACGGTTGAGTTTTATTTGTTTTTTTTTTATATTATTATATATAGCGTTTACATTAGATCACCTGAACGTAAATGACGATTTGGATAAAGGCGGCAAACTTGTTCAGGCTAAAATGGGGCTGGCTCTCAAAGACTACTGCTGGTACACCCCGATAGGAATTTGGCAACAGATTTTCTACTTGTTTGGAGGGTCGAATTGAAAACATGTGTCACTTACAAAGATATGTTTGGAATGATGACCAAAAATGACATTTAATATAATATCCTGATAATGAGCTAATCATTTATTTTTTGAAGATAAAACGTTACCAGCACACGTACTGGGTTTAATCTCGTAACAAAAAAAAATGTCCTTCGTATAACAGGAAGAGGAAAAGATAGTACGGTATCATAATTGGCATATCAATCATACACTAAAATTTTGAATGACCATAAAAAAATTGCCTATGTGATTAATTTCTTTGTCATACCGCCAATTACTATTATCTAGAGTTTATATTAAACTGTCGCGTTATCAACTAACCGCTTACTTAGTATATAGACTACAGACCCTAAAATATGGCCAAACTTACCGTATATAAACCGCATTTCCAGGCGATCTGTACATCTTTGTCGTAAAACGTACACTCTATACCGAGATGGGCCAAGTTTTCACATAATTCAAACCACTCGATTGGGTATAGCCGACTTACTTATTCGTATGCGTTGATTCCGAACATAATACGAGTGTAAAAAAACATGATTTAATTGGTTTTATGGCTAGAACTGTTTTCCAAAACTAGTAGAGAAATGGTGATCTTACGTATACCTAATAATTATTGTCACCCACTACTTTGGATTACGAAGTCTTCAGAATTTACGGTTACACAGTCATCAAAATTTGTTCAGTCGTTTCAGAGCCGAGTAACGAACAAACAAATGTACTAACACTACTATAAATTTAGTAAAGTAAACTTGAAATAAAATAGAGGAAAAATATTAGTATACAATGATGTAAGTATAGTTATGGCAAAAACTTTCTGTCCAACAATTAAATGCCAATTATGAATTCAGAAACTTTGCGAGACATGGGGCATCCGTGTAGGTATGATATGAAAATGTAAATACACGTTACTAAGTACACGCGTACTTAATATCGATACCTATTCTATAGAATACTTTGCGCCATCTACTATAGTAATTTTTGTTAAAACTCAACAAGTATTGCGGTTCATTTTGCAAACTAAGTCTTTGTTTCCCTATTAAAGTCAATGCAGCAGACAAAAGCATCTTTGCATTGTTTTAAGGCTTTGTTTCTTATCTGTACTGAAGGCGTCATAGCGCGAGATGCATAATGGCCTGAAGTTTCTCAGAAATCTTTGTGAAGTTAATATACGAGCGCATATTAAATTCATACGTTGTTAATGTCTTAAAGTATGCAATCTATACACGTTATTATAGTTAGAAGTTTAAGTGACAGCTTTCACAGTTATAGACAAAGAATCATCACATCATTGTCAAAATAATTACAAGGTATATTTAGGACTCAACTAATAACATTGGAAACGCGATATTACCATGTATTGCGATCTCGAAACCAATATAATACGTGGTAAATATCCCGTTTCCAATGATAATGATACTCGTATGTTATTGGCCTTGAGTGTTGTCTCTAAAGTTGTATTGAGGCTCCGCTTCTCTC
Source organism: Hylaea fasciaria (assembly GCA_905147375.1). Lineage (NCBI taxonomy): Eukaryota > Metazoa > Arthropoda > Insecta > Lepidoptera > Geometridae > Hylaea > Hylaea fasciaria. The sequence continues at coordinate 1,593,584 of LR990200.1, forward strand.
AAAGGCTCAACTACTTCGGCTGCGTCGACAAAATCATCATCACCATCGTTTTGAGCACTTTCTCTACATTCTTGGTGACTCTCTGTAAGTTAGCACTTTCCCCTTTGAATCTTTGATGTCTAAGTGTTTTTAGAAGCATATTCAAAGGCCTTGGAAAACATGTAAATTTTTTAGGGTAAAAATAACGAAAAGCATCAAGGTCCAAGTGCACAATGAAAACCGTATTATGGGCTACTAACGACAACTAACAAAGATTAATGTTGTAAACATACAGAAAAAAAATGTATATTTTATGTACACAATACAATAAAGTCAGCAACAGGGACCGAGTAGGGACAAACCCTCTTCATTTCAATAACCATTTATTAGATTTATTGCAACAAAAAGTATTTTGTGTGAGCCAGTCGATGACAGAATTGAAATACTACGGAATATAATGTACTGGTGTATTTTTATTTTTGCAAAAGGCGTGTGGCGACCTCATCCGCCACACTAGACAAAACGGCACGTAGCGGGCATTTACGGAACTATCCTGCATCGCGCAAACGATATTCGCGCGGCCCGGACGTATAAGTAGAAGTTTCAACGAGGAACAATCGGACAGCTGTCCCCGAGCAATATCACCTGGCTCGGTCGGAAGACTTCCCGGAATGTTGGAGGCGCTTCTCAAGTGGATCATCATCACCACGATCCGCTCCACACCTTTGACCTCCACACTGGTGACCCCGACGTGATGTCATCTGCCAGCAATATCACCCGCTGAAGATGACGACTTTCGAAAAATCCGAACATGCATACCTTCCACATGAACCTCCATTCCACCAGTTCCTCTCAAGCGACTTGAGGAAAAGAGTTACCTCACACCTCAATAAAAAATACAACCTCTCACTTGTCGCTCTCCTACCCTTCTCCATCAACATCGTCAAGCAGCAGCACCGCAAGCCAGCATCCAGCCTCATCACCAGATCCAACGCAGCCGACTCACCGCGCTTCCTGGATCCAGACACCACAGGCTATCAGCGACGACCTCAGCACACCACAGTTCACCGCAACCCACCTGGATCATCATTCAGATCACCCGTGAACCAGTGCTTACAGCCCGTCGCGCACTCTGTCCCTGACTCCGTCCTAGATCACCCGGACCAGGTTTCGTTCACTAGAAGCCACCAGGGGCACTACGTCGCTACTTCCCGACTCACCGTGGAATCAGTCTCGACTCACCGAAGACCATAGCGACTCGGCGCACACACGGTCCCGACTCACCGTGGACCAGGTCTCGACTCACCGCAGACCAGCGCCAACACTCTCAGTCTCGACTCACCGCAGACTTCGAGCAGCACTTTAAGCATCAACTGGCACTTGCTAGCATTGACACAGACGATACGACTTCCAGTCTCGGAAGGGAGTGGTGTGGCGACCTCATCCGCCACACTAGACAAAACGGCACGTAGCGGGCATTTACGGAACTATCCTGCATCGCGCAAACGATATTCGCGCGGCCCGGACGTATAAGTAGAAGTTTCAACGAGGAACAATTGGACAGCTGTCCCCGAGCAATATCACCTGGCTCGGTCGGAAGACTTCCCGGAATGTTGGAGGCGCTTCTGAAGTGGATCATCATCACCACGATCCACTCCACACCTTCGACCTCCACAGGCGGATCTCGATGGACCATTGTCAATGGTAACTATTATATCAAATACTAGAAGCGCCTCGCGGTTTCCCCCGCGTTAACTACTATCCCGCGAAAACCGTTTTAATTTTTACGGAATAAAACCTATGTTACTCATGGTGAATGTTGGTTTCCAATGGTGAAAGAATTTTTGAAAACGGCACAGTAGTTTTTGAGTTTATTCATTACAAACACACACAAAAATACAAGTCTTTCCTCTTTATAATAGAAGTGTAGATAGATGTGGATTATAACTAGAACAAGCTTCGTTTATTTAATAATATTTAGTTTTTTTCCATAATAAGTACCTATAATGTGTTCGATCAGTCGTCTGAGTAGTCTGCTAGGATTTCCAATATTCAGTCTAATATTTCATTCAACGTGCTCTCTCTATCCTCGTTGAGACGAGATTAGACCTACGAGATAATCAAAAATGTATGAGATCACAAATAAAAACCATCTCTTTGATGTCACTTTCGAGGAATTAAGAGCATATAGGTCAGTTTTTAGTTTTACAGCCGATGTTAAGGGATCTATTGGTAGAACTGGTGTGTCGCAGTGTTTTCAGACGATTGCGAAAATGTTCTCCAAATTTTTTAACAAATATGTAGGTATTTTATAAAAACTAAAACTATACTTAACGATAACCATTTGCAAGTTTAGAAAGAGACATGGTTCATTTTTTATTGTATTATCAACTTAAATCGTGTGATACCAAACGCCATCCCATGAAAAGCGAAAAGTAACATGAAAAGGCCTGTATAAAAATCCATGTCCAACAAAAATACTATGCAATCCCGCAGCAGCTTATATCAAGTGCTTTATTGATTGCAGAGTGCTCGCACGCTCTCGGCCTTTGCCAATATTTGTTGCGATGTAGCTGTGTTGGGATCGAGTTAATGCATTTGTCTTTGTTACCCCGATGGCAAACAGTGGCTCACTGTGTATGTTCTTTACGTTTTTGTTTACAACATTGATCGCACCACGTTGGGCGCCAAAACTTCACAGTGAACCAGCCTTACATAAAACATGTAGCGTGACTTAATAATACTTATTACTATAGTATAATTATTGTGGGTGATGTTATTATAAAATTTACAAAATACACACTGCTTTTAGAATGACATGCTAAAAGTAAAACACGTTGGGTGCCAAAATTGCGCATCAATACGAATTAAAATTGAATATAACTAAAACTAGATAAAAATTATTGAACATCCAAAGGTTGCCTGTAAGAAGTTGCGCGATAAGTCCTCCCATTGTAAAGCATTTATTTGTTGACATTACCTGTTGTGTAAATGCGTTATTTGTTAGTTGTTAGAGAGTTTGTAATGAGTTTGTAAAGATATATCGTATTTTTTTACGGTTCTATTTGTTAATTTAATTTAAGTGTTTGACTTGTAAAAGTGTGATTTTATTGCCAATTTACAATACATGATTTGGCTTTTACTTTGACTGTGAATCATTGGGGGAAAGGTATTGTTCTACGTTGAACAACATTTTTTTTAAATTAGCGTGTCGATTTCTCATTACTATTTTGATCATACCTTTATAATGACTAGTTCTGATCTAGTCTAAAATGTATCACTTTAGAATGTTAATGGGAAAACCGTCTCAATTGACAGTGAAGTTCGAAATATACAATTATACACCTTCAATGTTATTTCAAGCATTCGATTTATGTATCTAACATATTTTATATAAAGCGTGCTCAATATAGGGAGTTAGCATAATGTGTATTACGCACAAGACAACGTAACAGAGGGTTGGTACTTGGCATGGGTCGTCGCTGGTTACACGCTGCAGCCACTGCAGTCTGTAAACATCGACGGACAAAGAATATGGTCCAGAGGTGACAAAACGTAAGGGTCGATCTATTTCAGCCTTCATAAAAATCAGTTAATAAATACCATTCATGACACTTTTTCGTTAAAAAACGTCATCGTTAGGTTTAGGATTTGACTGTTTTGGTATGCCTAGTGGATTTTTAATGTCACCTAAACATCCCTTCCTGTTCCAGATCGAAGCATCGGAAAACAGTTTCAAGGGCATGAGACGAATGACTTTTTAACCTCTCTGCTGCTGCAATTCCAGACACGATAGATTTTCAATTGTTTCTCGGCAGTATCCTTGACAAAGCACTTTAGAGATTGATGAAAAGCGAAGAAGTACAAGATTCATTTCCTCCGCATTCACTTTGAATAGTTAACAAATAGGCAACGTATTTTAAATGATAGCCGTGACTCAACTAAAAATATATCTCCCTTTTGTTCCTCCAGCAACTGAGCCGGCGTAGATAAGGATACTTTATTTCTCTTGTCAAAATTGACGTTCTTTGTAGGCGCGACTTCAAAGCGCCTGTGTCTTTATTCCACGGAATAATGCTATGATTGACATTTTTTTTTTCTAATAAAATGATGAGTCGTTTGCGTTTGTACTACGCGATCAGTAGAGTATTGATCGAGAAAGTGTAAGACCATTTGCAGACAAATGTAAACCCAATTCGCAAATATGTAACGCTGAAGGCTTATTAAAAATATTGATAGCCACGATTAATGTAGTCGGATAAACAAATAAGTAAAGAAAACACAATTAAGTTGTACCTAAACTAATAGATTCTACAAAAATAGTAGGTACCCAACATAATTCTAATACCTGACCATATTACCCTTGTTCAAAATACATACCACCAAAAATTAAGCACAGTTAAAAAAGGAAAACCTAAATAAATCAAAAAAATTGATGGGGCGTTACAAAAAATGTTCGGTCTACGCCTCTGGGCCATATAGATGATCTATGACCATTTTATATTGGGTTTAACCGGGCGTCAGTACAAGCAATATATTTAGGTGAGTGCGCCGTGCCGGCACGCCCCGTGCTACGGCAACTGTATACTGTATAACGGTTCTTAGGTATAAAGCTTGTTGGGCGAAAATCTAAAGTTGTGTGGTTGAGTTATGTTATTGACTAGGCATAAGAAATCTTTGGGATCATGCTCTATGAGTGTGTGATAGTTAGATTTTCATGCCTCAGTCTTGGAAATTGCCAAAAACTTCACCATAAGGCGAAGGTATGTAAAAAATACGTAGTAATTTCCCGTCAACTTCTTTGGTGACTTTTCCATTATTTTTACTCAGTTACGGAAAAGTTTTTATGTTACTATGTAATAATAGTTAGTAACCCCTATTGGGTGTAGTTAGAAATACCAGCCAAGTGTGAGTCGGACTCGTCTTAAATATTTATTTTATTTTGATTTTATTATTTGTTGTTACAGCAGCAACAGAAATACAATAAGTACATAATAAATACAATACAACTTAAAATTATAAGAACACTTTTTTTTAATGCTCACAAGACATTGATTAGAATTGAGTGACTTTGGTTGAAGAATGAAGCTCTGCCAAAATAATTACCCCATTAAAATGTAGTTCACGCACACTAAATTTGGTTGTATCTTAGAATCTATTTTATGAATAGTCATTAAAATCGGGCACTATCTTAGGAATAATTTAGTTTGCAAATCTCGTTAGTGTTTAAGTACAAAGGCCGATGGTCCTGTATTTTATGGCTTTCAGCTTTAGTGTAGGCAATCAGTCAAGAACGGTTCTAGCCAAATTACCATTTCGGTGTACAATTGTACATCCGTCTGAAGACTGGGTTGGAAGGGCATTAAGGCCCGCACTCACTGCGGATATAATATATTGATACGGTACCAGTCCGTAACTAAACTTTGTTAACCTTAAAATTGTGGAATCGACGTTCCGACTACGTATTACTCGAAGACTTTTCCCGTAAAATTGGGGTGTTTTTAACGTATTATTTAATTTCGAGTAACACTTCACATATTATGTACTGCGCAAGTTTCGCAAATTCACTATTTATATTTTATTCAACTAAGGATCTTGGACTGACGAAGACCACGCCATCAAGTAGAGTAGCTATAGAAACCAATTGATTCAACGGAGATCTCCATAAAATCTTACAGTTAGCAATAGCTCAAAAATGCTGCGGCATAACGGAAGAGTGCCTTAGATTGGCGGTACCATTACATAAAGGTAGTTTTGTATCTAGAAGTTCTTAAACTATCACAAACAAAAAACATATTAACCAGCTAAAAATGGGTCTAATTCGCGCACAAACAAATATCAAAGTCTATAATTTGGATATACCTCGACGATTCGGTCGAGTTACATCCACAGTGGTCACGAGTAGTTTGTACGCGAATTAGACCCGTTTTTAGCTAGTTAATAAGTTTTACCTCTTTCTTTTCTTGTACCTCTTTCCATCCGTCACTGGTATGCGCCGGGCCTTATGCGTGGACTGACTGAGGTGGGTACAAGCCTGAGTGACATCTTTACGGTAGGTTCCGGCGTTGAAGACGGGAAACTAAGGAAATTACACGTGTGCGAGACAATGTTCTGTTTTAGTAAGTAAGGTGATATTACGGAAAATGGCTTTCAACGTTAATCAAGAGACACGTTTCTTTTATTCAATTTCAATACGAACCATTCGACTTTTAAACATAGGCTGAGTACTAAACTCAGTTTGAACAAGCTAGTGATGTTTTCTGTTGTCAGAACTGAGTAGACAGACCACTGACACCAGAAAACATCACTGCCTTGTTGCAGCCTGAGTAGGCTGCCGAAGGCTAGCCAAAATTCCGCTATTAGTCGGCGGTAACAGTAGATACCTGTGGTTTAACGTACCCGACAGCCAAATAACAAAAGCGTTGTGAAGTTATACCACTAAACGGTCACCCATCCCAGTCGGTGCTGCTCTAACTAGTGTCAGAGTATATCATTAAGAAAACTGACTGGTCAACATGTTTCTAACTTTATTTTAATTTTTATCGTCACCCCACACTAGTATTTCTCCTGTGTCGTGGGTACCGTTTACAGACATATAATATTCACGTACTATACATAGCAACCAGACCAGAAACAATAATGTAACAAAAACTGCCGATAAAAACTGATATTATGTACAAGTAGACACTTTGCTACCACGCTATCTTGCCGTCAGACTACACGAGTTGACTCCAAACTGTTCAACACAGCCTAAAACACAAGTTGTGCAATTCAACAATGTTGGAGGTGGTGTGACAATATTCAACAAATTATTACAAGTTTATAATTTGTTTCAAATGACAAGTTTCAGTTTTGCACGTAAGTTGTAGCCGTTATCTAATATACAGAGAAATAGAATAGCGTATGTTGAACTTTCGTAATTTCGAACAAACGTACCATCGAACTCCTGTGGTCGAATCTCCAAAACGGCTCAACCGATTTTGAAGAGGCATTCACTGGCAGATGGCTGATATTAAGAAGAAATTTTAACTGTTAAACATTTTAACTTGTGATAATAGACAACGCGAGTGCATCCGCCGTGCACGGCTAGTAAGCTAATATTATATCTGGTTATTTTCAACACACGAGGGTATTTTCATATAAATATAATAATACATAATAAATAATGGTTCTCGTACAATTAATGCCGATAACAAACAGCTAAGTACGTGAGCTTGATTTTTGTTGTGCATATAGGTATATCCAATACTCCCACCATTTTAGGGTTCAGTAACCAAAGGGTAAAACGGGACCCTATTACTAAGACTCCGCTGTCCATCTGTCTGTCTGTCTGCCTGTCCGTCTGTCACCAGGCTGTATCTCATGAACCATGATAGTTGAACAATTGAAATTTTCACAGATGTATTTCTGTTGCCGCTATAGCAAAGCGGGCTCCCATGTATGGGAGCCCGCTATACAACAAACGTAAGTTTTTATAGATATTGATACGGAAACCATCATGCGCGAGCCAGACTCGCACCTAGTCGGGTTTTCAGATACCTTTGCCGTACTCGTACATTATTTTCGTTTTGTGTTTGTTTTATTTCCCTTTGTAATCCGCTCTCACACAGAGCGGTTGTATAAAAAAGTATGTAGGTACAACTAAACCTACTCAATTATGGTACAGTACAGTATTTCACAGTAGGTACATAAATACCGTGTATTTTGTAACTGTCTGCACAGAATACCTAAGCATATTAATACCCTGAAAGAAGAAGCACTCTCAAATTAAAGTGAGATAGCGTGATCGGGGTTTTGTATGACATTTGAGCGCGTTTTTTTTTATTTTAGTAATAGCTTCGCACGGTTTGTGCATATAGCCAGTGTCAAGTTTTTTATTATAATAAGTATTTAACGTCTCACTATCGGATTCCCGCCAAAACTCTCCTTTGAGCGCGTTGTCTCTCTCTTCGGTGAGTTTGTGTACCTTTTGAGTACAGAGTGTCCATCCTGGGCTGTCGGGCAAGTTGCAAGTACAACAAAGCCCAAAGTAAAACCGGCAGGTTTTATAGCACTGGAAAAGGTACACTGCTTTGATCAAAAATTTCTCTGTTAGTACCCATTGAACCCACAAAGCGCAGCCATCCGCGGCCACGTTTACATGAAACTAGACGCGTCTCGCGGTTTCACCCGCGTTAACTACCATCCCGCGGGAACTGTTAATTCTACGGGATAAAAAGTAGCCTATGTCACCCGGGGATAGTGTAGCTTCCCAACAGAAAAAGGAATTTTTCAAATCGGTTCAACAGTTGCGGAGCCTATCCAGTATTCAATGCAAACAAACAAATATACATACAAATATTTTCTCTTCATAATATTAGTATTAGATAAAGGCACGGAGGTACATTATTTCGGTAGGTTGGGCACAATTGGGTGAATTAAATTTCCTCTATCTTTTTACTGAAAGTAGTTTCTCATTGGGGTTTATTTCATAATGTGCTGTAAACATATTTCGAAGAAGTCGCGGGCAGAAGCAGACAACCGGTGGTTGGAAGTGGCAAATTGTCGTTCGGTGTGGCGGTCTAAGGGGGAGGCCTATGTTCAGCAGTGGACGTCTTCAGGCTGATGATGATGATGATGCGAGCAAAAGCAATTGCGTTAACATTTTTTATTTATTTAGGTACCTTCTTATTATTACTCATGAACCGTGATAGTTAGTTAAAATTTTCACAGATGATGTAGGTATTTATGTTTCCGGTAGGTATAACAACAAATACTAAAAAACAGAATATAATAAATATTTAACGGGACTCCCAAAATATAAACGTAATTTGTTTTCCGTTTTCATAGATAATGGTACGGAACTCTTCGCGTGCGGGTCCGACTCGCACTTGGCTGACTTTCATTTTATGATTGTGCTATTCTGTCAGTTTTATGAACAGTGTGCCTAGTGCGAGTTTTGACAATTTAGCGTCAGTGAATCAGTCACTAGATGGCGCTGCTCTTATTCCATACAATTTCAAGTTTACGCCAAACGGACCGAGCGCGTAAATAAATTGTCAAAACTCGCACTAGGCACACTGTTTCACAGGTCCAAAAGCATGTTACACAAGCCACCCAAGATTTTTCCTTAATCAAAGGTCGCAAATGAGTGGTCTCATAAAAGTTTCCATGTTGTTTATCTCGCACTCTTAGTTTTGGTCTGGCGGTTCCCATTGTTTGGATGGCATTGTTCTCCCAAACTTTTTGTTTCAGTCGCTTGCCACGCACAAAGCGCTCGGTGAGAACTGTTGGTCAAAAGGCGAGTTTTTCTTGAAGTTTATAAATACGTGAAAGTTGATGAAACTTGGCCGTGCGATAGCTATGTTGGCAGCCCAGCAAAAAGTTTCTAAAAATATCCACAAAATTTATCCTTTGACTCTTCTGAAAAGAGTTCTCATATAATAAAGAAACGCGATAGGATAATAATAGACGCGTTTCGTGGATACACTCATATTTACTACCATTCTACAGGATATGTAACAATTTCTGAAATAAAAATGTAATCCCTTTCATTCTCCATCTCCACTCTCCAGCCTTTGATCTAACTCTATGTAAAAAACATGTCCACCCGTTACTTCATGACAGAAACACAGCCTAGCAAATACTACACTCTCACATTTTAATATTATTGGGATTAAATCAACTGATCCCGTGGCCACAGTTTGGAGCGGGCTCAGTTGACGTAAGAGCCGGATAAACAGTCAATCCGGTTCTTCAGTCCTTTAAATAAAGACTTCGATGCATCACATCAATCCAATACGTCAAAGTGGGACATACAAACACAATTTCATAATATTAGTATAATAGGATAACTAGTATAATTGCGAACGAATACATCATGCATTTCAGCCCGTGTCAAGCCAAAGTTGAGTAAATTAGGCCTCCTCTTCTTCACGCCACGTATTCTGGTCCTGTGAAAACCGTCAATACACCGTCACGCAAGCATATATCGTAACGAAAATAATATTCTAATATAGCGGGTCAGGTATCCTTATTAACCCGTCGGTAGCAGCGGGCTACCCGACCAGCACTAAGCCGTGGTCAAAACCAAACCCTTCGCGTCGACGCAAACCGCGGGGTTTGCGTCGACGCGGTGCTTCTACTGAGGTCGCGTAATCACGTGCTTTGTGCAAAAACTGAGATGGGGACTAAGAATGAAATGATTTATCGGTTAGAAGCCATGAAAGCTTAATTGGCTCTGTCTTCGGATCACATAATGCTGCTATAGGAGTTCGAAACCAGTTGACCGCTAAAACTGAGCTTCAGCTTCCGATGAAGGAAAACATCAAACTTTGGTGATAGGGTGGTAAAGTGCCGCCTGGCTAGCTAACCACCCTCGAGTAGAAAATCTGTCGCCAAATCCTCATTGGGGTGTTCTGGAAGCGGTGCTGGAGAGCCAGCCCCGATCTGGGCTGACCATGTTAACACCTTCGACACCATCGTCACATAAGACCAGGTGAGATACCATCTAACTAGCCTATAAAATCAATTATAAGAACAACTTCTGACACGGGTCTAATTCGCGCACAAACTAATATCAAAATATATAATTTTGACATACCGTTTCGACCGAGTTACATCGCCCGTGGTAGGTACCTACTAATTAACATGTATTCAGTTCGCGAAAGTTTAAGAACTTCTATGATTATTATTATTATTATTATCCAAATATAGTTTTTCCTTTTGACGTCATATAGTGGTCAAATATTAAGTATAAAAAATAAATAAAACCATCTATTATGCGTACAATTTTTTCCTGTCAGCATCATGTAGGTACTTCGGTTATCCTTCGCTCACTACATTTTAATCACCAATTTTCAAGCTAAAGGTAATTTTAACATGAGCGTGGATTATAAAATCCAATTACGCTTATTAATTAACTCGCATGTTGTTCCCGTTGTTATTAAATTTAAATAGGGATGCTATAACCGGCCACTTTCAAACGCATATAGGCAAAAAGCAAAATAATATTAAATATTTACTATTTTTAAGTTAAGAAACGGCAGAATATTGGTGGAATAGAAACTACGAAGTTTTCATTACAGTGCACGAGTTTAAGATAATTTTATAATTCAAGGTAAATTTACGCATAAGTAATTTTGATTATTACAATAAGTTCGTACCTTTGACTTTTTTTCAGAACTGCCCAATATTTACAAAAATACGCACCGCGATTTTCCATTTTCAAACTTGACAGAGGACGTGCTCGAAAACATTAATTAGTAATTTAGTATTAGGCCCATTTAATTACGTCCTAACTCTAGCGTCCAACATTCGAAAGGTTTCCTTCCCTCTCGTTCTCTGTTTGAAGGAGTGCCGGAATTTTCTACCTCCGGCAATCCGGCAATCCGGCAAGTTTCGTTTCTATTCATCTTTTAACATTCTAAGAAAATAACACTGGCATTTACAACATACGAAAGTTTATGTAGAGTTAATTTAAACTTTGTTCGGATTATCAAGTTATGTTTTTTTTTAATTATTCATTTTATTAAAGCTCATAAACTAGACGGGTTATTAGAAGGTTACAAATAAAATGTATTAATAAAGAACTAAACTAAATTTTTGGGGTTCCTTAGTCGAACGAACTGGCTTACTTTAGTTATAGTCGCTATACTTACTCTGTTTTACGAATTTGCAGAATGCTTTTTGCTTTAATACAAGGTTAATTGTTAAATGAAAATTGTCGATTGAATTTGTGGAAAATACGTGTGGGATAATACTGAGGTAATCTCAGCTCTTACTTTAGCTAACAATCAACTATTGTATATCGACCTTAGAAACGAAACAATCTTCGAACATTGAGTTCAAATTCCAGGACTAGAATCTCATAACACAAAATCCTAGTCTCGGTGTCCCGCCTCCACGGGTGTTATTTATCTTCAAAAAAATACGTTCTCTCTAAACGGAAGGAACGAAGACGTTGCGACATGAAGATGTAAATAGATCTGTAGATAAGCTTCGATATATGGGTAGCAATTTCCCCGCAGAAGGGTGAACGGAAAGCAAAAAAATCCTTTGCCTTTCCTTTTTATATCCCAAATATTCTATAAGTTGACGGCGTAGTGTGTTCTGAGGAATGTTTTAGTTTCTAAAATACCGGTATTATTATTATAACGGTTACATCCTTGTAGGTGAACCAAAACGTACATAGCCAAAAAATTAGTGCAGTTACTATTTTTTTACGAGAACTAGACAAGATCATATAATTTTCGCTCTACTAGCTCATCTCGTTCTTTTCGCTAAAATTATTTACCCTTTACATTTCGTTAATTAAGTCAATTTTGTTATTTTAAATAAACTTTTCATTCTATCCATCTTATTAATTTCGTTTATTTTATTCTTTACGTTTATTTCATTCATTGTATTAAAATTAGATACAATAAACCGTCATAAATACGACTACCGATGAAAACTGACTGCCTTTCCATCGAAACGCTGTTGGTTTATTTATGGCATCAAAACAACTATGCTTAATAATTTTGTTACCACAAAAAAGTATAACCATCTTACCTGCGCCTTCAAATTATAATGTATCGTAATAAACCGGTACTGCATTCCTTTTACTATAGGTACCTCCTTTATGGTGGCAAGACTTTGCGCCGTAAGTAGTTTTTAGGTGTACCAGTTACTTTCTAGTACATACAATAAATAGACAGGACATCCATAAGGTACTAGCAAGATTTCCTTACAAACTGGCCTAGGTAATAAGTGCGTATTATAAACTAACACTCAACCTGTACTTCAAAAAGTTTACCTCCTCATTCTTGAGTAGGCACGGTACTCGGTACTCCACCGCCTTCCTCGACTCGAAGCAGGCACCTCAAATGTGACTTGTACATATTCATTACTTAGCTACATGAATATCTTGCTTTGCTATCCAGCAAAGCCTCGAGAAATCGCTTCCTCCCCTGATAAACTACCCCAACGTTCCAGACAGGGGTTTCCACGTGGAAAAGGAAAATAGTTTTCTTCCGTTGCTCCGTTTTGAATACAAAAACGGAGGTGATGTTAATGACACGGAAGCGGAAACTCAAGATGGAACTGTTATTCGGGGGTTGAAAACTGATGGTGTCTTAAATTCTTTGCATTGTTCTTATTTGGGTACGCGTTTGAATGGGGAAATAAGGGCTCTGAAAATTTTGTTAATACGTTCTTTGCTGACTAATAGCTAATGACTAATGGCATCTTAAAGTTTTTTACATTGTTGTGATATTTAAATATTGTAAGTTGGAATTGGGCTTGAACTATAGATCTGGTTATGTTCAAAAACACAAATCAAAAAGTGTTAGTACAAGAATGTGTAATGACGTATTTTTATTTTACGCTTCTTGTAAATAGTTCATCATTTTTTCAGGAAAAATACTGAGAGGCATATAAAAAAAGAGCCAAGAGGTAGCCCTAGCAATTCACGAGCCCCCATCTGCGCAACACATCAACGTTATTGAACTTTTAACGCTAACGATAACACATAACACGAAAAAAATACCATTATTTTTTCGCTGATATCCCTTCAAAAGCCATTAGGGTTATCAGTGAAGCTTAATGTCGGTCCATCCTCATTTGTACGTGAAATAATTGATTCGCATAAATCCACAGCGGTGCGGGGAGGGGGGATCACCGTGGGTGAACAATTTGCAAAAAGCAATTGCTGCTATATATCACCGTCTTATCGGTGGATCTACGTCACAGAGAATGCAGTGGAGACTCCGATTTGTTAGGCAACCCTAGCAAAAACTATGTAAAGGCGTTTTGTACAATCTAATTTTCTTCCCAGGGCCATTCATGTTATGCAAGCTAAAAGTCATTGGGGCCAAATCTGTTATCTGATACTGTGGATCTATGACTTCTATATTCGGTAAAATAATAATACAAGTTTTCTTTTTATTGTTGGTCTGTATTTTGTTAATATTTTCAAAATACGAGTTGCGTTTGTTTTTTTTTTAAATTGGGACAGGCCATGTTACAGAAGGTTCAAGATCTATAAATTTATTACCGCCCTTGGACTACCTGAAAAACTGTCACAGCAGAGGGTGACACTACCTCATATGAAAAATAAAACATAAATGTGTTCAGCAAATAACACATTACATTTCCACTGATTCTACTTTTGTAGCCGCCTAGGCAGGCCCGGCGTCGGTTGTCGTTGAGAATTTAGCGCCATTTTGTTTTTCAAACGTTATTTGCTGTTACATTCAGTTTCAAACGTTTTAACTAAACGTTAGCTGTTTGTGTGGATTCGCTTCGGAAAAAAGCTTTGGTGACTGTTTGGGTTTCAAAGTTGTGAAGTGTTCTTTTCATTGTACCATTTGAAATTGGAATTTTTATGGTTTTACATTTTGAGTGATGTTTATTTCGTTTATATTTGAACTGCTGGGCTAATTGGGCTGGCGTTTGAGGCTGGTTTACCCCCTTTCTTAAATATGGTATAGTTATAGTCAAATTGTCAAAATGCATTATTCGATAACTAATACTGTTCTAGGTACCTCATACATCAGCTAATAGATAACATAATATTCTACATATCAACGTACCTATAACATAAATATACATAATGTATAATACATAATATTATTAACATCGTTTGAATCGTACATCATCTCATCTCACGATTTTCATAAAAAATCTGGACAGTCACACTGTTTAAATATTTCAGGCCCAGCCACCAGCGTAAATCCTTAAATTAGGCACAGTCTTGTTAGATAAGACTACGTGATAGCAAGTGATCGCAACACAAACTGGCTTACGAAATATGATCTAATTTAGTTCTTAATCCAATCTTGTAAACTCAATTTGTTACCGAGGACTTACAGCTTTGTACCAAGTTGTGGGAGTTAGCGGGTGGTAGGCTAAGGACTCACGAAGCGGTTTTCACCCGTGCCCGCCGCGGCTGCGGGACCGCGACCCGCACCCGCCGGTACAAGATGACCGCCGGTGCAGTGGGACCCGCAAACAATCGCACACGCCGCGGGCGTAAAACGCGTCGTGAAATGTGCTTTAGTTTTTTACATAAATATCTGTATTCTACAAAGGCTGCGGGCCCGCAACCGCGGCGGGCACGGGTGAAAACCGCTTCGTGAGTCCTTAGCCGTAGAGTGGCGTGCATACTGAGGCTTAGCGCAAGCTTCGGCGCTCCAACGCCCCGCTTATAGCGTTACGCCGTACGCCACGTCACTATGCTTCCTATAAAAATGTACTGTGTGCCTAGTGTTAGCTTTGCCAGTTTCTGTACGAGCTCGATCCGGTTAGCGTAAACTTGAAATTGTATGGAATAAGAGCAGCGCCATCCAGCGTCAGTCAGTCAGTCACTAGATGGCGCTGCTCTTATTCTATACAATCTGTTGTGTTTTCTGTCACACACTGATGTCAGCGTACATTTCTATATTACGCTGTTAATGCGGCTAATGGAGTTTATAGCCTAAGATACCCAGCCTAAGAATTACTTTCGTGTAGCGTCTTGGATCTAATTTTTAAATATCACTCGCAGTGCAGTGAATGGTTTGAGTGAATGGTTTGAGTAGTGCAAAGTTCTGAGTTGCACTGTAGTGCTTGGGGAAGGCGTGATGCTCACCGACTTACCTCACCTTGTTCGTTCTATTCGGTAACAAAAAGAAATCGCTACGTCTTATGCCCAACACCAGTGCTAAAAGTAGGAGCAAAGCTCGATAGGACACCGTCGCCTTAGGAACTGCGACCCTTATCAACAATGTCGGTTCACTTGGATTCCCTAATACACATTGTGTCACCCTGTATACGCAACTACCCCATGGAAATCACAACTCTACGACCGTCGAGTGAAGATCCATTTTGGTACGGAAACCTCGTGGCTGTCGCGACGTTCTGGCTGCTCTGTGGTAAATTTACTATCGCCCTTATATTAACTGAATTGAGTTATATTGTTTCCCTTACCTTTGTAATATTCAATCATTTATAGGTAATACGTCAGTTTAGTCTGGTAATTGGGAGTTGGAGCAAAATTGTATGATATACTTATTCACTATTTTATACTAGTATGAGTAAGAATAACAATACCTATTATTATGTTTGAAAGCCTAGCCGCAACATGTTTTAGCTAATTATTTGTGCCCTTGATAAGTAAACAGACATGAAACTAATACCTATGTAACGAATATCAAATGTAATTAATACGAGTTCATAGTCAAGTTAACGTAAATAATAACTAGATATTGTACTATTATCAATTATTGTGGAAAATTTCAATTTTGAGAGAAACGAAATCTTGAAGTGATGTACGATCCACACTTTACCGCTTTAATAATAATAATAATAATTCAGCCTGTAGCTGCCCCACTGCTGGGCAAAGGCCTCCCCTCACTATCGTGAGGAGGGTTAGGCTATAATCCACCACGGGGGCCTAGTCCGGGTTGGTGGATAATATGCCTCCGAAATAATTCTCAGGCATGTTGGTTTCCTCACGATGTTTTCCTTCACCGAAAAGCGAGTGATACTTTACGAGTGATACCGCTTTAATACTCAGTTAAAATAAAATGCCTTTCATTGAAATCCTTTCAGCGTCGTCGGAGTCTTTCGAAACAAAGTATTAATTGTAAAAACATCTAAAATCGGTAATTTATTATCTAAGCGTCTTATTATAAATAGCAGTTTTATTAATTGCATTTATGTTGAAATCACTGACAAGATACTTCAATCGCATTATTGGTAAGACCTACTTGTAACACGAATTATTGAAATTACTCTACTTACTGGCAAATACAAACAAAAGGCTCATGCACCTAAGTCAGAGAGTTAGTTAAACACCATAAAACCTAACAGCATCGAAGAATTAGCAAAACCACTCCCCGAAAGACAAGTTTAAACAATAACCTCAAAACCCCGCAAACTAGAAGCGCCAACTTTATCCGGACCAATAACTTAGTTACACGAGAAACCAATTCCTACTAACCTAAAAAGGGTTTTGTCGCAAACAACCTATCCGAAACTTTTCATCCAGAACCCGAAAGAATTATGCCGTAAAATAAAAAGCAAAACTAGATCCACCATGCTGTCCAATAACTGGAACACCGAGCAACCCTGGCGCAGCACGAAACATTCGCGTACCTGGAGAATTATTCGCTGAAGAATTCCGGACAACTGTGACAAGGTTGTTCGGTTAGTAGCCTACGAACTTGGCAGAAACATGTGCGTTACTCGAACCCATGTCAATGTGGAGTGACATCGGTACAGAATCGAGGCTTGGTTTACTGCAGAGTTAAAGTATGGCTAACACCATCCAGCCAGGGGCAAGTGGCTGGACACCTTGGTAAATTGAAAATAGGATTTTGTATCGGTGTAACAAAGAAATTGAAATGTCCGAAGTTAAATTGCGTGCGCCATGAATTCGGACGTATTTTGTATTTAAAAAAATACTGTAACATGATTGGAACACTATTTTTCATCTTAAAATCACTAAGTTTCTAGTGCCATAGCAACATAATATTCCATTTTGACGACAATTATGATCTGAACTATATGTCTCGTATTTAGTGCAATCACCGAGGCAATGCAGCGAGCAATCTGGGCCTTTTCTGCTCCGCCCAAGCTCTTTTAAATATTTAAATTTCATGAAATGAATAAGTTTTTTAATGTTAGACAAGTTTCTCTCCATAAACTAATATACATACAGTATACGAAACAGTTATTTACAAAGCGTAATAATACAAACACGTCAAAACTGCCACGACACAAAAGGCTTCCAAAAAAACAAAATTACACACACACATACGTTCAGATTAATGTTATTCTACAAATTACAAACATGGCTCTTTGTTTATCAAATGAGAATATAGATGCTACTTAAATATCCCATTTATAAAGATGTGCCTACGTTTTATGTACATATAACATCGTCTAGATAGAAATGAGTACAGACCCTAAAACAATTGGGTAGTAGGTACATACGAGTGGGTAGTACCTACTTACATCACAATTCAATTAGCTTAACGCATCACAAGCGATCACCTTTTGCCTGTCTCCTCGGACCGCAATACGTTACTCCCTAATGCCCTCAGTACACGTGGAACGGGGACTTGAAAAGGACTTTCGTACTGATGAGTGTTTACACTGCGTTATGAAGCATTTGTAAGAGGCATACAAAAGTGATATTAATTAGGGTTTGAACTACAGTAGGGATGTAGCTCAGTGGAGATCTGAAGATAAAAGGAGGGAAGAGAAGAGTCACGAGATCATGAGACGAGGCTGTCAATGGAATGGAATGGATGGAGATTATGTATAAATGGGATAGGTGGATGGGTTATGGCATTGGTTTGTGCATCAGGTGATGCGCACTGCGCAGATCGAAGGGTGAAGAAGAATGTCAAGAATTCCCGTTGAAAAGGCTGTGATTGGAATGGGAAGGATGGAAATGATGGATGGATGGCGTGGATGGGTTGAATTGTAGAAATTTATGAGTATTTCAGGCTTGCTAATTGAAATTTTGAGGGTAAAGGAGTATGTAAAAGACACCACTGTGAATGCATTTCCATAGGAGGGTCAATTTCCAGCCAGACGCACCAAGAGACCTCTATCCGCCCTATAGCTTTAACAAAAGGGTCCCGTCAAAGCTCTTTGCCAGTTATAAATTGTTCATGTAAAATCATGGCAGGTTTCATTTACAGAAATAAAATAGAGTGGGTTTCACATTTTGATAAACTGTTGCGTGGCGTGTCAAACCAATTTAAAAGTGTTTTTTTTTTTTTTTTTTTTTTTTTTTTTTTTTTTATAGTAGCGCAGCATATTGACCTCCCTCCGCCTGATGGTAAGCCAGAGCGAGGCCCAAGTCACTATGCTAAACTGGCAGAGGACACCGGTCATCGGTCAGTTAGCACAGCCATGCTGGCCCGCGAGATGCTTTTTCACGCTTCGTTTAAAGGATCCTAGGTTGTAGGATGGGGGAAATACATGAGCCGGCAATGAGTTCCACAGCTTAACTGTGCGACAAAGAAAGGAGTTGCCGAACTTCTTAGTACGCGTCGGGATATTTTCGACGGTAAAACTGTGACAACGCATACCAGCACGCGTAGTCCTATGGCGGAAAAGGGAGGGTGGGATAATGGAAAATAGTTCTTCAGAACACTCCCCATGATAAAGGCGATAAAATACACTGAGCGAAGCAATGTCTCGACGTAGTTGAAGAGGCTCCAAATGTTTTGTCACCTGTTTATCGCCTATTATGCGAATGGCCCTACGCTGCAATACATCGAGGGCGTCGAGAAGGTACCTGGCAGACCCATCCCAGAGATGCGAGCAGTATTCCACGCAAGGGCGTACTTGTGTCTTATATAAATTACAAAGCTGCTCGGGCACGAAAAACCGGCGCACCCTGTTCAGGATCCCCAGTTTTCGTGACGCAGTGGTGATAACAGACTCAATGTAATTGCGCTGGTTGAGGTCGCTGCTAATGTCAACACCCAACATGTTCAGGCTCCGTCGCATATCAAGGGGGGTGCTCTGCAGACTGGGAATAGGAAGGAAAGGTGAAGTTTTCGCCGTGAACGCGCACACTTGGGTTTTTTTGGCATTGAACTGAACCAGGTTGTTAGTACCCCATTTATTAATAAGATCCAACGTCTGATTCAGTTCAACAACAAGATTCTCACGCTTATTTAAAGTATCCGCCTTTCCAGCTGCTGGACGTCCAAGATATCGCCCATGGACCGTACTATCATCTGCATAGCAATGGATGTCACCGAGATGCAGCATGTCATTGATATGCAGAAGAAAGAGGGTGGGCGATAAAACGGAGCCTTGTGGGACTCCGGCATTCACAGTCATGAGCCGCGAAGCGCATCCGTCAACGAGGACACGGATTCTACGCTCATGAAGGAAGCCGGCTATCCAATTACACAGCTGGACGGGCAGGCCGTATGCCGGAAGCTTGGAAAGTAGTGCTTTGTGCCAGACCCGATCAAACGCCTTGGTGATATCCAGGCTAACAGCCAGGGATTCGCCATGTTTGTCCATCGCCTCCCCCCAGAGGTGCGTTACATAGGCTAGAAGATCACCCGTTGACCGTTTCGGCCTGAAGCCATATTGACGATCATGGATTAAGGAGTGATCTTCTAGATGGCGGACCAGCTGTGAGTTAATGATCCGCTCCATGATCTTGCACAGCACTGAGGTTACGGCAATAGGACGGTAATTGATCGGGTCAGATCGGTCTCCCTTTTTAGGGACCGGCTGCACATTTACCTCTCTCCAAGCCTCAGGAACACAGCCTGTGGAATAGGAGAGATTGTATAGGCGCGCTAACGGTGGAGACAACTCCGCTGCACATTTCTTTAGCACAAGCGCTGGGATACCATCAGGCCCGCTGGCTTTCCGGACGTCGAGCAACTGTAGCTCAAAGCGCACGTCACGATGTCTGATATGAATATCAGGCATCGCGAGGCCACAAGATGGTAAGGTTGGCGGTGCAGCGCCACAGTCATCGATTCGGGAGTTTGCCGCAAAGAGATCCGCCAAGAGATCGGCCTTCTCCTGCGGCTGGTGAGCCAGCGAACCATCAGGGTATCTCAGCGGTGGCAGCGAAGGCTGGCAGAAGTTAGCTTGCACGGTCTTGGCCAAGCGCCAGTAACTTCGCGATCCCGTAGGATGCGACACTAACTCTGCCCCAACTCGTGCAACGCGCTGGGCGTCCGCTCTTATATATGCCCTCTTGCACTCCTTGGTGGCAGAGTTGTAGGCTAATTTCAGGGAGTCGATATTAGGATCTTTAAGGGCGCGACCCCTGGTCCAAGCACGATATGCCGACTGCTTCTTAGAAACAGCATCAGCACATTCGCGATTAAACCAAGGGCGTCTTCGGCCTTTGCTGACGATATCGGAATAACTAACTTACGGTGTATTATATTTACCACGAAAAAGGTTTAATATTACAAAAGTCTCACGAGTTAATAGTACCTACATACGTACATGTACATTTTGTATTCATTTTATATTTTGTAACGCTTTATTTATAGCACCTAGTGCAAATGGCGGCCAGCATGGCGAACGCTTTCACGTAGAAAATCTTTTGCCAAATTCCTATCGGGTAGTTACGGTGGTACTTCATAGTCAGTTCCGTTTTAGGCTTGTTTACCACCTGCGACCACTTTATTTAAAGCAGTGTGGTCAAATACTATTCCTATATACGGTAATATACGGTACTATACGGTCTTACCACAAAAAAAACAAGACCAGAGTTGAACAGATGAGTCTAAATACTGTCTCCACTAATAGACGCCTAACACTCGCTTTTTCTAACTCAATAACAAATTCACAAGTAAAATAATTAGGAATGCCAATATTTAGTAAGAAAACGCGAGTGATACACGTCGATTTTGTCGAATGAAAATTTTGTAACATCTGTTTAACTCTGTTGTACTTAATCATAAGTGGTAAGACGGATAAAGTATAAAAAAGTGCGCTAAAACACTCAAAGAATAAATAAGCAGTAATATCCCACATCAAGATACTATTATCACAGCCTAATTAAACCTTACATTATAAAAAATGTGACAACGCTTGGTGATGCAGTAAGCGATGCATCTATTCAACTCCTGTTTAAATCTTTTGCGGTAATATACCTCATAAATAAGCGTTAGGCCACTGTAGTCTTTCCTCTTTAGACAGCTTTTTTTTAAATATATAATCGAACAATATAACCATCGACGTGAAGCGTCAATGGCATTTTTTTTGTCAACTTTTACATTTATTATCTTTCATATTTATTTACTGCTGTCACATGCAATGCTTAAAATTAAGGGTTTATAATCTTTAGTAATCTGTAATCTTTAGACAGCTATTACATTGAAACTTTTGCATAATAAAAACAAAAGCCAATCAGCAATATCAGCCGTAGACAAAACACCTTCAGTAATTCGGGATGTTTCGCCCGAACTGTTCAAACACTTGACCCCAAAAGTTGGGAAACAGACACCTCGGACTTTAATCTATATTGCGTTAATAGA
This sequence comes from Hylaea fasciaria, assembly GCA_905147375.1. Lineage (NCBI taxonomy): Eukaryota > Metazoa > Arthropoda > Insecta > Lepidoptera > Geometridae > Hylaea > Hylaea fasciaria. Next base: position 1,615,549 of record LR990200.1, read on the forward strand.
ATTAATTATACGGAAAAGTGGATTAGATGAGCGGGCGGTGTGCAATGGCCGATTGTCGCCATCTGCCTTCTTAGCATTATGGAATAAGGGCGTAAAGTTTAGGAGGCAAAAGTTAAATAAGAAAAGCGTAATCGCAATTTTTGTATGTATTCAGCCAGTGTTTACGGCTAAATGCACAAATCGCACGAAGCTAAAACAAAAAAAAAAAAAAAATACACAAATAGTCAAACGTTGTGTCCAATATATATATAACTAGCTGCGCCCCGCGGTTTCACCCGCGTTTCACATTATATAACCTATAAGGTGTCTGTTAGATACGACTTGTAACATTGTGTCAGAGAAAATACAGAAGTTAGGTAGTTTTTTACAGTTATTATCGCACTGATGGACAGGAAAACAGTGATGATGATGATGACTCGTAGCCTATATTGTGTCTCTAAACTATCTGCATACAACATTTCATGCAAATTAAGGTACTATTTCACAGTATAGCCCACTGTGTATTGTGTAAGTTGGTGTATAAGTTATCAAAATACCAAATTTCAAGCCAATGGGGTAGTTTTTCACAGTCTTTATTGCACTGATGCAAAACGGTGACGATGATGATGATGAATTAAAGCCTAAGTCGTAAGTTGCAGGATAACCTATCTACGTACGAAATTTTACGCACATTGGGTAGTTTTTCACAGTTTTTATCGCATTGATGGAAAGCGGCGATGATTATGATGACTTACTAATATTATGTTCATAGCCTATGTCCTAAGTTAGAAGATAACATATCTCCGAACCAAATTATCTCTCCCCCCACTCTCCCCTATTCCCCCCTCTCCCCTATTCCTCCCTCTCCCCTCTTCCCCCTATCCCCTATTTCCCCCCACTCTCCCCTCCTTCTCCCCCACTCTCCACTCTTTCTTCCCCCACACTACCCTCTTTCTCCCCCACTTTACACTCTTTCTCCCCCTACTCTCCCGTCTTTCTCGCCTCTCTTTCTCCCCACTCTACTCTCTTTCTCACCCTACTCTCACCTCATTTTCACCCCACTCTCCCCTCTTTCTCCCCGCTCTCCCCTCTCTTTCTCCCCACTCTACCCTATTTCTCCCTCCACTCTCCCCTCTTTCTCCCCCCACTCTCCCATTTTTCTCACCCCACTCTCCCCTCTTTCTCACCCCACTCTCCTCGCGCATCTAAAGAATACCTCATAATTTCAACCCCCTTGCTTTTCCCCTTTAGGGATGATTTTGCAAAAAAGCTGAAACCCGTATTTATTTATTTCTTACCAAAGGCCTTAATAAGAATTTTCAGATACCTAACTTGAAGAATTATTATGGATTCCCCATATAAACTTTCAACCCCTATTTCATCCCCTTCGAGATTAGTTTTTGAGACAAAAGGTAGCCTATGTCCGTCTCATAGGCCCAATCTACCCCTATACCAAATTTCATCGAAAGCGGTTCAGCCGTTTGAGCGTGAAGAAGTAACAAACATACATACATACATACACACATACACACTCACAAACTTTCGGCTTTATAATATTAGTAAGATAATAGTCTGATCGTAATCAAGTAACGTTACAGTAAATTGGTAGATGCCTTATTACCTACATGACAAATTAAAACCTAAATTTAGCTATGGGTAGATTATACTACCTATATGACACAAATTGAATATAACCGAGTTCTAAGAAAATTCACCAACAAACAAAAACATTTTCGTTTTCTCGTGAAATCTCATTTTCAGATACTCGCCTGGCTCAAAGCAATAACATGACATAAAGCACACAATATGCCCGCCAAACTGACCTTCCGTGTGTCCCATCCGACCTAGGGACGTCGCGGACTCGTTACACATTATCATAATACATTATTATAATTATCTACATCCATTCCGGACTCGGTCTGCCGTTACCAGCCAATTTGCTGGCCTTTCTGGCCAAATGTGTGTCGCGACGTCATTACATTGATTAGAATTACCTTGAGCGGCATTATAAGCAGATTTCAGGTTATTTTTGGCATCAAAGGTTCAGGTTAGTTTCGTGTAAGTACGTTAAAGTTAATAGCTTTAAGTTTTTAGAGGTGTACTTTTAGAGTAGGGTTGTCTTATAAAAACACAAATGTTTATGTATTAGAGAACACGTTAAACTTATTGTCTAAATTAGGGTTGATGAGAGCTTAAGTTCTAGGTATATACATTATACAACTGAAGGCCGCAGTGGAACTAGTGGGTACCATCAGCTGAGCGTTTTGTTTTAGTTATGGCCTCGCACGGTTTGTGCATTTAGCCAGTATCAAGTATTATATTATTTTGTAAGTACTTCTTATTTTCACAATAGGAAAGTCATAGCATTGTAGCAATCCTCGTGGTGAAGTAGTCAAGTCAATTATTTACATAGTAGAAGACACGATTCAGTAACGTGGTGAATGACTTAGTGAAACGTCTTGGAAGTTTTCAAGAAAAAAATGGGAAATGACACGTTGTTTGTGTTTATATAATTCGCCCACACTTTTGCCACGTTAACGAAGATTCAATTATTTATATACAACCAATATTACACATTAACACTCGAAGAAACACAAGTTTGAGAAAAAAATACAAAAGCAAAAGCGTCTCTTTTTCGGATTCCCGCCAAATCTCCTCTGAGCGACTTTTCGTCTCGTTACTCAGCACCATAGAAAAACACCTACCGTGTCTAAAAATTTTACAAATGAGGATTTCCTCATGAAGGTCTGTTAAACTAAAACAGCTAGAAAAATCTAGGTTATCCCAATAAATAAAATATCACTTGCGATAACAGCGAAACAAATTACACTATCACAGTACACAATGTTCAGCGAATATAGCAAATAAATCCAAATAAAAACCTCACAACAGCTTACACCGGCAATACGTCACAAAAAAAGTTAGCGGCGAACGAAAAAACCGCCGCAAGACAAACTGTTTTCGACCCGTGACTATCCATCAAAGGTTTCAAAAGTGGACCCGAGCGCAGTGGAAAACAGTAATCAAGCTTTACGCACAAAATAGGCTTAGCACCACGCTCACACGCATCCTTCGATTACTCATTCATGTGCTCAGTTTTACGCACACACGCAGACTGTCAGTTGATTTAGCTCAATTTTGTAATTGAAAAGAAAAATAGGTAGATTGATCTATAGAACTCATTTTATTGTCCAAAACTATTGTTTCATTTTTTTTCACTTTCCCCCCAATTCAGGGTGTTATTAGTAAAGGTAGCTACGAAATCAGGGCGGAGGTATTATGAACTAATCTATTATATTCGGATGCTTAATCTCGTGGAGTAAAACTCTTTCTCTATATCTCTCTCTCCATCTCTCATCTCGTCTCATTTCATTTCGATTGTCAATTTTATTCCATGAGATTAAAAATCTGACTTTAACAATAAGGAACATTGCGTGTGTATTTTTAGTCGCCCATTTTCCAATCTCGCGCAATCCATTGTACTGTCTCCATGAATATCTTACGGACCAGAGCCTGATATCAAAATGTAGTTACCATTGTCCGGGAGTTGATAAAATATGAGCGGAGACGTTGACAAATCGTTAGAGGCACAATGAGCAAGAAATGTCGACGTTCACAAGTCATACTGTGAGATAAAGTTTGTTTTATGTGAACTGGGTGCGGATTAATTGTTGAAATGCGAAGGCAGTTCCTTAGCTTAGAAGGCTTTCCATGGCTAGACAGCTGGTAAAGGATGTTAGAGCTATTATCAAGACATCTGTGTTGTATGCGGTTCGTGGTAAACTTAGTTTTAGTTGGGCGTCTAACTAGAAACGGTGGTAGTGGTAGGCTTCTTCGCCCGAAGACCCCTGGGGAACTAGTATCTTCAGGATATTATCCTGCAAGCAGTAGTGTGCACATATTCCGTTTTGACATGTCCGTGAAGAGTGATGTGTTCCACGTCTTTACATTCAACTCAGTGCTACGCATTTCGTATGAATTTTTATGAGAAGGATTAAGCCCATATCCGCCACTGGGGATCCAGATTGGTGCATCACATACCTCCGAAATAACTAGGGCATGTGGAGTTTCTCACAGTGTTTTCTTAGACCGAAAAGCGAGCGATTATTACGAACATAATTATGTTGTTACACATAATTAGATGGGCCGACGACATCAAAAGAGTCGCAGACAACCGGTGGATGCAAGTGGCAAATTGTCGTTCGGTGTGGCGGTCTAAGGGTCTAAGGCCTGTATTCAGCAGTGGACGTCTTCAGGCCGCTGATGATGATGATGATGATGGATTATGTTGTTACCAGAACCACATCAGCGTGCCCGCAATGGGATATAAACTAGCAATTCTCTGCTCGGAAGGCAGACAAATGTTCTCTTCCTATATTCATACTAAACTATAATATCCTCCTTACAAACCTCATAGATTCACCCTCCCATTAATCAACGAAACAAAAACTTATACAAACCATCTCAAAAGGCCTCAGGCTTACTCTTATCTCGTTGGAAGTATTTATCTCGTTGCGAACGAGCCAAGAACGAGCTGCGGACTTTGACAGATCGCTGTCACTGTTTGTCATGTAACTAAGTTGAGATATGCTACTTCTAAGCGCTAGTTCAGACATGCGGGAACCGCGCGTTTACAAATCGCGCTGTTTGAACCCGCAAAATTGTGATGCTATTCAGACACCGGCGGTTATTATGCGATTTTCGTGCGGGGATAACGTCAGTTTGAAAATGGAGGTCGACGAAGAAGTGTGTTCACTGTGGTTGCTCCTTAAAAAAAAGAAAAGAACCGCGCGGTATCCGCAACGCAACTGAACGCGAAGTAAAGACTCCATAGTAATAGAAACGCACGGGAGCAGCGCGATTCTATTTTCTGGCGGTTGGGTTGCGGTAACCGCGCGGCTTGATTAACCGCGCGGTTATGTCTGAACGATTACTAACTAACTCATATAAATAAGACCCGCTCGATTTCCATGCGATTCTATAATCGCGCGGTTCCCGCCGTGTATGAACTAGCGCTTAGGCTCCATTTACTTTGGCATGCTTATTGTGTTTACTTAGGTATTGTGCGACAAGTGTGACGATGTGTGTAGCTATGGGTGTGTGTGTCTCGTGTCGTTACTCAGTTGAATGTTAATACGGGTAAAGGTTAATACCTGTCTGTGCTTCTATTTCACCAAGACTATTTGGCTATGGTCGCAGTGATGTGCACCATACACATTGTTAGACAGTTTCTGTGAGCTTGCTACATTGCTATATATTTAGAGCATGAAGCTTGAAAACAGAAAAAAAGAATCTAACTACTAACACAGTTTTTCATCAGCGCCACTTCGTATCAGAAACCTCCAAGAACTAGTACGTATCGGATCGACAAGAAACCTTTACATAAATCACTACGTCGATATATTAGCGAAGTTTCCATTTTCCATCGTCCCTCGCAGCTGGTGTTGACTGCACTCGAGTTTTCCTGCCTCCTAACTGTTATTGGAAGGAAATGCGAGGAAATGGCATAAGGAAAAACAAGTTGGTTCGAAGATTTTAGAGTTTCGCAGAATAAGAAATAGTAATGTTATGTGTAACCCAGCTTATATCACATATTTCTCCGGCCGTTGTTTTCTACATACATACATAAAATATACAGTACTCCCTTTTCTGGTTGGAATAGGTAGAGACATATATCTTTCTATATGCTTAGATCCTGACACACCTCTATCGCTTCTTCCACTTTCATGACTACCTTCATACAAATAATCGCCAGTTATAAGTATTTTTGACTTGGGCTAATAGGACTTCCTTGGTTTGATCGTGTACGTTGACTCTTACCGACTGGTTTGTTTTGTTTCTATGATCAAAATTACCTCTTTTTATTGTTGCTTTTGACATCTTTGTACATTCAAAGGTTGTCTACAAGAATATAATATCACTTTAATTACCCCTATCGATTGAGATACTGACAGAGTTTATCAGGGCACCTGACGTGACCTAGTGACTAGGGTGGAGCGATTTTATTTTTTTGAGAAATCTGAAATGCCTGGGTATGGAATAGTTGCTATGGAAATAACCATTACGGAATAAAATAATTAAAAAATAATTACAGTATTGTAAGTAATGCCCCAAGGGGGTCAAAGTTTCAAAATTATTGCAAAAACATGGAGTGCGTTAAACTGACCTAAAAAAATATAAGTGTGGATATTTCTAACTTTTATTAATTATAAGTAGTATTTAGATAACATTATGACAATATATGCGATAAATTAGGACGAAATCATTAAAACAAGGTGTCAAAATAATTATCACAAAAACGACAAATTACAAAAAAATACTCACTATTTATTCAGCGTTTATATTTTATTGTTATTGAATTTGGGCATAATTTTGAGAGATTTCAGACAGTTTTTATAACTTCATCTCGTCTAAAGGCAACACAAACAGCAACTGATGCTTTTGTCATAATTTTGATACATCTCTGCGTTGATTGCGTGTGGCAAGGATACTTGACATATTTTTCTAATATTTCAGTTCCAATTAGTAAATTTGGTTCTTTAATTGCTTGCATAATAGCACACTACACTGTGATAATAGTCTGTGTGTCTTAATGTTTGTGTTAGGGGTAGATTAGTTGCTGTGGTCCAGCTTATCATATAGTAATACTCTGATTCTTCAAAATTGAATCCTTTCATTTTGAAAACACGATCCGACGTTCTCTCTGTTCAGATTTTCTCGTTTCTAGTGTTATTCTATAACGTTGTTGTCTTTCGTCTTTCAAGATTGCAATTAATAATGTTTTCCACATGTCCTAACTAACAAATTCAATGAATAAACGTACACGGCAGCTTTCTGTCTAGCGCCATGAAAACTCGATGGTTCAGTCCGAATTTGACACCAGATTGGGGCCTGCACTTTCAAGATGAAACTATACTGGTATCCTTTACTCTGTGATGAAAGTTGCAATGTCACAAGTCTCTCATGTAGTGATTCAGATACGACATGAAGCTGGACAAAATACCATTAATTGATGTCATAACCCATCATAAGTGCACAAATTTAGGCGGTGTTTCTTTTTGTCAAACGTTTATTACTTTCTCCCGAATTTATGGCATCACACGTCTCTTTTAAAATACAATTGACCTGTATTTAAGTCTTGCTTAGTATTCGTGATCAGTGGCAGAGTTTTACCGATATGTTGGAAGTTAGCGACCGGGACATCTTCACAATTATTCTGAGCTTTACTACATGCGGGCAAGATTTTTTTTACGACCGAACATCATACCTTTTCTTCAAGATAACCAAAATGGAAATGCATATTAAGTTCATGGGCATGTAACTGCTACATCAGCTACTGCAATGGTCTTCGCAAACTGTAGCTCCAACATGTGAAAGACTTCCACCTTTTCTTCCATCGCAACCAACAGTCACTAAATTTATAGATAGTCGATTGATAGACTTTTGGAGTAAAACAGGAATATATCTTTTGGCATAATGTATGCGACTGCATTTATGGCGATGTGTTTAAAGTATTCTGAACCTTCTTCTTTAACCAAACTTATCAAAACAATGCAGCCAGACCTTACGGTGGTGTCGATATTTGGACTGTCGTTTTCGCGGCACGCGCCACTCTTTAATAGAAGAGTGAGGGGAGAGGAAGTATTGAAAAATACTTAGAAAATAGCTAGATGACAGCCTGTTCTTTAGTTTAAGCTATGATGTGATTTTATTTTATTGTAAATCATTTTAAATGGTAAAAGTAATAAGTGGAAAAATCTGCATATTTTCAAATATTTACAAAACTTTAAGGGCTTTGGGGCAGTACTAAACCTTGATATTTTTTATCTATATTTAAGAATCATGATAAGCATATAATAGAGCAACTATTGCATACCCAGGGTAAACGAAATTACAAAAATAAAAAATCTCCATACATGACCGCTCCACCCTACTAGTGACAGCTAACAATCAAAAACAACAACCAACGCGACGATACATCAACCTAATCTAATACGACCAAATAGACTTTACAACTAAAAATAGGACCTAAAGGCAACAAAAAAGCTCTCTACATTCTACTGAACTACGTATTTGCTATAACTAGGTCATACCCCAAATATATCGGCTCTAATCTAACATAACTAATGGAGTTGAGAATTTCACAAGGGTTTCTAGGTATAACAAAAAGACTACCTTCCAGCATGAGAACTATTCGCACCAAGTAGGTCGTAACTAACATTTATCGGCTTCCAAGAACCGATCACAATAATTACCACGCTCATTTATCATACCGAATTGAGCGAATGACGTATCGTACGTTACCTTGGGTGCTGTACGCCCTTAGGTGTGGGAAAATAGGGCGTAAAGGTGGATCTACACGAGGTGACGTCACTGGATGATTAATAAGTTAAGGTCCTAGCACACGTGACGGGAAAGGAGTGGTAGGCTGCACTAAGTGAAGAAGTGGTTGATGGAATGCACTTTTTCAAGACTGCATTGGCTAAAAAAATTTATGCGGTCTGCTACCCCTTAATTAATATATCTGTGGACTATACCAACGACCGTTTTGTGATAATATTGGAATCTTGTTGATACATTGCCTTATATACTATGTGTCATTGTGTAGGTATATAGGCTCGTAGCTGTTTAGAGTTAACTTATTGAACGTTGATAGTGGAGTGATTTAGCACCCGATCTGTCATTGTAATTTAGAGGAAACTCTGGTACCTAGTTGCTGTCAGACAACACTGTTTGAATGCTATTAGATAGTTATAATATAGAAGTAGGTATATAATATATATCTTTATAAGGTATATATCTTTTTTTTTATTTTTAAAACTGTATGTCTTGGAGTGCAATAAAGAGTTGTTATCTTATCTTATCTTAATATTATAAACTAAATTGTAAAATGTGTGCCCTACTCTATTATTATGGTGGTAGAAATGTTCTGCAAGATTGAAGGTAAGAGTTTTGGCGGGAATCCCATAGTAATACGTTGTGTATATTTTGTATTTTTTTCTCAAACTAGTGTTTCTTCGAGTGTTAATGTATAATATTGGTGCAATATTAATAAAAGAGTGTTCGTTAACGTGTGCACGAGTGTAGGCAAATGATATAAACCCAATAAGTGTGTCACTTCGCATTTTTTCTAAAACTCCAAGAAAGTTTCAGCGAAACATCCACCACTTTACTGAATCGTGACTTTGACTATGTAAATAATTCACTTGACTACTTTACCACGAGGATTACTTTAATGCTATATGACTTTCCTATTGTCAAAATAAGAAATACTTACTTACAAAATATTATTATACTTGACACTGGCTAAATGCCAAAACCGTGCGAAACCATAACTAAAACAAAAAAAAAGGAATCAGCGGACTGCAACATATCACGATTTGTTATTATTCACATTGCTCCAATACATTCAGTGACGTTCTGTCTCTTGAACAGTGTTGACTGCCACAGGACATCTAAAACAGAAATTGCTTTACCAACCATCTTTCCTCTCACTTCTGAAGCTAATGAGTTTCACCTACGTCTTACACCCACCTACGTACTTACTGTAAAATAGCGTTTTGCAATACCTACTGCAAATCAACCTCGCTTTGCTCAGTGCCCGTCCGTCTTTACTCGAAGATGTTGGTGACTTTCAGTTTAATTATTCTCGCGCTCACTCTGGTTGTGACTCAGTATGAACTCACTTATTCAGGTAATTAAAAACATTATTTTTCCCCCCACCAATGTAAATCTACCAATGTAAGATGACGCGTTTGGCGTAGTGGCTGAGCAATCGGGCTGCTGCGCTTAGTGCCGCGAGTGCGATTCCCGCCCGGAATATTTGTGTGGTCCACAAATAAATTGTTTCTGGTCTGGGTGTTATGTGTATGTGAAATTATGTCTCTGTAAACGGTACTCACGATACAGGAGAAATCCTAGTGTGGGACTACGATTTAATATAAAAAAAAAAAACAATTATCTCACTTGTTGATCAAATCTTGTAATTTTGACGCGTGCCCACTGTTTAGACGAGTTCAAATTTTGCACGCCTGCCCAGTCCCGATCAAATTATAGTGTCGTTGTGACGACAAAATTTGATGTTAAAATTGGTGAAGTTATCGCTTTACAGACATACACAAAAATACATTACAGTTGAGAACCTCCTGCTATTTTGAAGACGGTTTAAAAACGGTAGATAATCGACCCTCGACGTGACGAATTTTAAGGTGCGTAAAGTCATTTTGATCAGCTGTGGTACCGAATAGGTAGATAGCAAGTTTATAGGTGTGACGAAAACGCACTCAAAAGTTGCAAACAAATTTGACGTGTGACCAAATTTGCACTCAATAAACATCTAAATAAAGAACACAACAGAAATGTGACCTATTTAGTTACACTCGTTTTTGCGTGCGATCAATGTACACTAAACCGTATAAAATCATAATATATTTCATAAAAATTTACCTTGTAATTAGATATTTAAAAATAAAGAAAACTTATGTCCCTCACAGGTTTACCGAACTACATCAAGAAAGCGTTACGCCAGAAGAACGAATACAGAAGTTTGCCCAAAGAGAAAAAGAAGACTATCCAGAACATTACCATGAAGGAAGTCTTTGAAAAGATAAAAGGGATAACTGGATTGCTCAACGAGAATGCTAAAAGGAATGGCTACAAAGTTGACTATAGGTTTAGGATATTAAATCAATGAGTGTATAATTATATCCAAACTTACCTAATTATTATGGGGTATTCCCAGAGTACTCTAACAAAATTTCCCAATCTACTCCACGATAAATATGTGAGTTTGTTTATAATGTTACCACGACTAAACCGCTAAACCAAATCTGATTAACTTTGGTATAGAGATAGATTGGACTTTGGAGCACTCGGACAAAGTCACGGCCGAAAGTGCGCGTACTACATAAGTAATTATGTAATTCAGAGAAAGCACAGAATACCTAAATTAATACCCTAGTAGAAGGAGCACTCGCCATTAAAGCAAGATAGCATGATCTAGATTTTGTATGGCATTTTGAGCGTGTCGTTTCTCTCTTCAGTGAGTTTGAGTACCTTTTGAGTACAGAGCGTCCTCCCTAGGGCGAAATGTTACTTTTCATCACTCTCGAGTACGCGTTCCTTCCAGACAGCTTTGCCAACAAACATTGTATGCACAGACAACTTTTACATGAGATTACTAACTTCGCGATATTGTTTTATCTCGCACAAGTATGCAAACATGATTTTAACTCCGCGCAAATAATTCCCCTACTAGGGTTTATTAATATGTTAGAAGAAGCAGGAGTAAATGTAATGAGCACCTGATGGCAATCGCTTTGTGATCGACTACTGGATTGTGACGTCACTTTGATACAGCCGGTTAGCTAATCGGAATGTGCTCAAAAGAGTACGATTTAACTCGAACCAACCGACAGGAAAACTAGTAAGTGACATCAGTGTGCCTAGTGCGAGTTTTGTCAATTTATTTACGCGCTCGGTCCGTTTGGCGTAAACTTGAAATTGTATGGAATAAGAGCAGTGCCATCTAGCGTCAGTGAATCAGTCACTAGATGGCGCTGCTCTTATTCCATACCATTTTAAGTTTACGCCAAACGGACCGAGCGCGTAAATAAATTGTCAAAACTCGCACTAGGCACACTGAACGTGGTTACGAGTTATCGTGTACTTACTTAAATTGTGCTTGTAAAAGTGAGATTATGTTGCCTATTTACAATAAATGCTTTGACTTTGACTTTGACTTAGAATAAAAAAAATATGATGTACCTAATTAATCTTCTTCTATAATATAATGAATCGCTGAATGTGTTGCTAAGCGCAAATTTCAAGAACAGCTGAACATATTTCGCTAATTCTTTTTGTAGAATATTCTTTGAAGTACGAAGATGGTTCATGTTCAGTGAAAAATGTATAACATTGCCTGAAAAAGTAAAAACAACACTTTTCTATTTATACTCGTACTCCCATACAAACGATTAGTAATAATACTTAAAAGTCAACTTGAACTAAAACATTAAATAATCGACTATTAGTAAAATAATAAACAAATTAAGATAATTTGCGAAAATTTTGAAGTCACCTATTGTTTTTCTGCTATCAACCGGCTCACTTACTACGATAACATGGTACGGCCGCTGAGGTGAGCTATGTTATTTCAAAATACCTAAGTCCACAGACGTTGAGGCATGTTTAGGCTCCGGCCTGTTAGTACAACAGTGTTATTACATTTCGCCACATTACTTAGGGCGGGTCGGTATATCGAGTTTTATGAGAAGAATAACATTGCGTGCGTGAAACTAAGAGACTTGGTAACAAGAAATACAAAAGCTCTATTTTTATTTAAAGAAAGAACTAAAGTTTACGACTTAGCTCTCAGGGTTTGCAAGCTGAAGTGGCAATGGGCAGGCCACATCGCTCGTAGAACTGACAACCGATGGGGAAGGTTCTGGAGTGGCGACCACGGACTGGAAGACGCAGTGTAGGTAGGCCTCCCACTAGATGGGCCGACGACATCAAAAGAGTCGCAGGCAACCGGTGGATGCAAGTAGGAAATTGTAGTTTGGTGTGGCGGTCTAAGGGGGATGCCTATGGGGATGTATTCAGGCTGATGATGTTGATGATGATGATGTTTATTGAACTTGACAATAAATAAGGGTCTAATTCACTGTTTAATATTGCTCGGTTTTTCAAACCTACTTACACGTTTGGATGTCAGTATTTTGCGTTTTAGATGTTTTGCTTATTAGAGACTACGCTTATTAAACATAATTAATAAGTGTTAAAACTTTGGTTTCTTACCCTTTTTTAAGTTTTAGGTATTTTATACAGCAAACATTATGCGTTTTGGTGCCTACTTAGTCATTTTACGTTTTAGACATTCCGATTATAAAGGTCAGTTAATAATGGGCTGATTACGAGTAACGAGTACAGGCGACGAGACAGTGTAACCACACTCGACCGAGACAGTCGCCGAGCGAGTAGGGGCTCTACAAGTACCACCCACTCGCCAAAATGTTTATAGGTAAGCACTTGACCGAGGGACTGTACCACTCATTACATGGAGATTATCAGCCTATAAATAAGTTTTTATAAAGAATGACAGTATTTACCTATATAACTAGCTCACATAAAAGTCTAAATGGATTTAGCTCGGCTTTAAAGTAGCAGACGTCGCTAATGGAATCTTTGTACAGTGAAAATCGCATTAATGTCGAGGTAGAAAATATCATTTTCTTGTCTACGTAATGATATTACGTGTATACGAGTAATATACTAAACTGAGAGTATATCTCATAAGTGAAGCCTAGCAGAAAAAGCTACGATTAGAACGATAAAACAGATTGGCTAAAAGCACACATCAGCACAGAACAATAACTTAAAAAGTCAATAACAATAAAGCAGTAATCACTAATAAAAATAATGATACGCTACGTAATACAATTTATTTCGTAATCCTTCAATACCTTTCATATTTGGCTTCGTAGCAGGGAACCACCTAAACAGCTTTCCTTGTATTTTATATCTTTTAAATTGTATAGTTTTATTGCTTGATTCGATGAAATTCGGCGAAACTCAACGACTCCAACGAAAGCCGGCTGCCCGCAAGCCTGCCTCTATCTCACTCGATATATTTTCTACAGATCCTTTCTGTCCATTCGCCGGGAGCTTTAGATTAAGATAGGGTTGTCTTGGTGAAGGATAAAAGGCGTTTAAAGAATATATTAAAAAAAACATTAGTAAGTAACGCCTTTTTCTATCAACTAGTGTTGTATATCGTGACGATTATGTTTTGCAAGATCAAACGCGGGTAGTTGGAAACAACACCTGCCGCTCCGGACGGTGATACCCGCATTCACCAGTCTTCTCGTGACCACGGTCGATGTAACTCGGCCGAAACGTCGAGGTATGTCAAAATTATATATATTGATATTTGTTTGTGCGTGAATTAGACCCGTTTTTAGCTAGTTAATTTATGTTTTATCAGCTATATTAAAGTTTCCAGGTTAAGAATAAGCAAATCTTGATAATATTGTAGTGTTTTAATTATTTTCTCAAGTAAACAGAAAATTCGTTCCAAAGAAAGTCACAAAACAAATATTTGTAAATCTATTTACTCTTGCAATGATCACAATTTCAACCTAGAAAATAGCAAATTGACGAATGACCGGTTCATTAATTGTATTTAACTGACATATTTTCATTATTTCAAATATTTTTTGGAATATAATGTCACACCCCTACGCAAGGGCCTTGCTATTTGTGAGAGACTGAAGCCGGTATAACAGCGCGATTGGCATAACATGGTATTTAGCTACCGATTTTATTGTAGTGCAATTGTTTTAGGGGATTATTAACAGCCATATTATGACTTAGTTTTCTTTCAATAAGGCATAGCCTACATTTACAAAATATATTTTGATATAAAAGTCACTATGTAACTTTGTGGCTTAGCGGTCACACAGCTTTATAACAGTCTGGGAGCCCACAAAATCTTCAAAGACATAATATGTGGAATGTGGACGTCTGGTCGACGCAACACGTGACCAAAATGCTGGCCTTTATTTTGGTCAAAGATTGAGCATTGCCATACAACGTGGCAATGCAGCCAGCATTTTGGGAACGTTGCCCACTGGTAGCGGCCTATTAGATTAGTTTTATTTAGGTACGTTTAGTTTTTAGTTTTCATTTTGTTTTTATATTACCGAATGATTTGTTGAAATAAAGTCTGGCATTGTGTAAAGATTTTAGGTCCTGGAATAGCGCATAATACGAAACTTTTACCTATAAGAGGAGCCGCAAAGCGCAGGTAGTGTAAAATAAAATCGGAGGTCAAGAGTACAAAATATTCAAAGTAATAATCCGTTTGTAATATTACAATATGTTATACTGCAGATCTCACGCCTTGCACTGCGCTCGTAGCTCTGAAATATCGAGTTACCTATTGTCCAGTAATTTCACTGCAAACAGTGCCATTCAAACAGGAATACAGTTGTCACAGCACATACAAACCACAATCTACGCTGCGCTAACCAAACAACGCGATAAGCCGGTCGCCAAATGCCTAACGTTTCAGCTGAAATAAAACATAAAAACCAAGCACTATTACTTGGTTTTACGAAAACTACTCAGCCCAAAAACTAGTAAGTTCTGGAGAAGTACCATTCCTCTGCCTAATATTTATTAACCTGCAATAGGCTTATTTTAATATTTTATAGGGTATTTGACAACTATCTTGCCTGATCTCAAGTGAAGATATTACGGTCGGAGGTGGAAAACACGCTTAATCTAGAATAGGGATGTCTCTCAAAGTCTGCTGCCAGAAGACCCCGATTTTCTACTTCATCATCAGCCTCACAACGTCCACTGCTGAAGGCCTCCCCCTTGGACTGCCACGCTGAAGGACAATTAGCCACGTGCATCTACCGGTTGCCTGCGAATCTTTTGATGTCGTCGGCCCATCTAGTGGGAGGCCTACCTACACTGCGTCTTCCAGTCCGTGGTCCCACTCGAGAACCTGTCTTTTTTTTCTACTTTTCTAATACTCCACCACCAAGGCTTTAACAAAATTTTAATAGTCTGCAAACATAACTGTTTCGAATCGAAATGTTCATGAACTCAAGCCTCAGTTATTTTGCACTATTAAATCTCTCCATGTCAAATTTTAACATAAAAATTGATCCCCCCCAAAGCTACGGCTGAAAAGTCACCCGGGGCGTCTGAAATAATGGCTCGCCACTACAATAACACACAGAAATCCAACGGACCCGCGATATATACGGACCCTGGCGTTGACAAGTTTACGAGCCCTGCTCTACTCCCTGGAAACAGGGCCGGAGCTAGTGCTGGGGGAAAGGATTACGCAGAGGGCATTATACTTGACGTTAATCTGTCGCTAAACCTCTAACTGGGGTGCCACGGCAGCGGTCCGTGAGAGCAAGCCCTATTCCTAGTAGCTCATGTTTACTTCGACCACATAGTCACTGAATACTAGGTGAGATGTGATGTGACTAGGCGAGATGTGATCATAAAAAAAAACGCAATAGAACGCACAATACTTCATGTGCGACGCGTTTATGAAACTCTCCTCAAAATAGTATCTTGGGCGATGCAAGCAAAATGGAAAAATACAAGCGAAGGCATGGAACTGACTTTTTTGGTTCCCGATAACTGCAATTTGGAAAAATACAGAGGGTTCCATTGCCATTGTCGGTTCAGGAGGTACAGCCTGGTGTCAGAAGGACGGCCAGCGGAGCCTTAGGTAATAGGGCCCCGGTTTACCGTTTGATTACGGAACCCTAAAAGTCATGGTGTACTTAAGGTACTTAGTTGGGGCACTTCGTTCTTAGTACATCCCTTATCCACGGCTCCCTTTCGTGTCAAAAGCAAAGCGAGGTTAGTCGTAGGTCGCTTTCTTTATTTTATTGTTTTGTATTTTGTGTACAACGTGGCCTTTTGTCAAAATTGCACGCAATTTTGCTAGTCATATTCACTTTTTACTCGTCCCGCCTTTTTGTGTCTTTAGGAATATCCAATTTTTTAAGCCGTAGTGAAATATGAGCGGTGCAAATATGTATCTAGGGGCAGGCCTGTGTCACTCCGCGTGTAGGTATTAAAAACATACCTACGGGCGGCGGCCATTGCGCAAGGGCCAATCTAGTAGGCTGCCACAAGCGAAAGAAAACACACGCGTGCGCGCTATATGTTCGACCACGTTCAACTTAATTATTTGATTTTATTGATTCATTATATAATTGCAAGATGGACACAAAACGAAAATAAGCAAAAAGATACTGTGCAGTATTTTCAGTAATTTAAGTACCTATTTAAGTATCAATTTATGTATATTTCAGTAATTAAGTATCAATTATTATGTTTTGTCCGAAACAAAAACAATTCCAGATATTTTTACACATACATAACATCTATTATTCTTTTGTCTATATAAGTATAATGAACAAAATGTGTTTTATTTTATTACTTCATTAAATTAAATCTTTGGCAATAATCGTATAGCATATACAATTATGCAGCTAGCTCTTAGACTACATGAACGTACTCGGCGCTGCCTGCTGCGCGTTGCCCGCCACAAGTAGGAGTAAACGCTCGTGCTGTGCGCTAGATGGCATAAGTAGTTTCTCGAAGTAAGCAACCCTAGTCCGCGGCTCTTTCAATACGTATAACCATGTATAACTTATTATGAACCGTAGTATAGTGAATTAAGGCCCATATTCCTTCAAAAAGAAATTGGTAGGTATGTAAATGAACACGTGCTCGACTGGACCGCGAGCTAAATTAATTCATATTGTTTATCAGATAGAGTCGATATTTCTTTGAAAACCATTGCGAAGTAAAGCTTCTGTACTAGTTTATTATTCTGTGCTAGGGGTTAGGATTAAAGTTCGTCGTGAATAAAGAAAGCACCACCTTTTATTATAATATTGTGAAAAGAAAATCTTTTTGGTGATATTTTTAGCTCAATGTCAAAAACATGTTAGGGGTCAAAGGTTGTATTGAATGCTATTCTCACGTTATATTCTAAAAAAGAATAGTATATAATGTATAGCATTCATGTGAGATCTAATACTGCCTTCAAACATGTCCTCATTCATCGATATAAACGTTTTAAGACAGTTAAAAAAAGATCTGATGATGAGATGATAATGATGAAATCCTGGTCACAGTTTCCTGCCTCTTTACGATTACCAAGACATGAAAATACAATTATAGCCAAGTTTAATAGCGTAGAGTGGACCGGTTCAAATCGAGTGCGAGTCAAGGGAGTCATACAAAATGCGAAGAAATTACACAACATATAAGAAATGGCATGTAATCGCATCGCATTCATCATGATCCATCTTCCAGACGATCGCCGTTTACGCGATCAACGATACATCGGCCGCCATCTGTAGCGTTAATGGATGGAATGTGTACCCAGGCGTTTAGGGAAAATTCTAAAGCATTTTTGAGGGAGAAATTAATTTAAGTGCTGTGACACGGAGGATTCGACAGTCTCATTTCTTAAAAATGATGGTGCTGATGACAGTTTCAAAGGAGGATGACTAGTGATACAGTCTCTGGGCTGGTCCTGCTGAAGTAAATGAAGTGACACTTCCTGTGCTTTAGCCGCGCGATTTGACCGGTACAAAATCACAGATTTCTTTATGCTGGGGCCACACGTATCGTGATATCCCATTGACTATCCTGTTGTTTGACGTCATTTGACGTTCGCCGTAAGTGTAGACATAATATAATGTATCGGCATCGGCATTGCCGTTGAAGATCCCGATTTTTACGGTCACTTGTTTTTTGATTTTGGTTTATTTTGATTTAGCTGTTGACGAGTCCGATAGTGTGACCAGTCAAATTTATGGCGATAAATCATTGAGACAATTTCCGCGTTGTTTAAAGATGTAGGCCGTTGACGATGCCGATAAGTGTGGCCGCAGCATTATTACTTACCGCGCTCTAAGTAAAAGTGACTGTCAGTAAGACCGTCACTATTCTTCAGCCTATGAACTATGAAACACGTGACTACCGTATCGAACGTACTACGTGGTTTTTGATGAAATGCAAGCCAACAACTAGAGGAGAAGACTATACACTAATAAAATACTATTACATAAATAAAAAAAAAGGGTTTAAAGTCCGCTATCTGATGAACGACAAGGTCGTCTCGTTACTCAATCACATAAAAAAACGCGTCAATCAGTCGTGTCAGCACAGCCTAACTAAATAGTCCACAGGATTGAATCGGATACGTTTTGGTTGTAGCCTAGTTAGCTAGAGCAAATACAAGCGATATTTTCCAGCAAAAACTTTTGCCAAGTGAGAATAACTCGTATTTGTCCCGACACACAGGAGTGGTGTAAGTACAGCAATTGCAATTTTCCCGGAGTTCTAACCAGTGAACTTAAGCAGGTGATACCCGGGGAACGCTTAGTGGGGGCTATCAATCTTGCGCTCGTGCACTGTGGGCACTGTCTCACAGTGGGATCCAATATTTTTATGTTTTTTTTTGTTTTCTTTTTTCATTTTTTTTTACTGGTTGACGTCTCTAGTAATAAAAAGGCTGGCTTATATCTCGCACAGAAAATAGCAATTGATATTTGACGAGGAAATGGAAATGGTTATGTTTATTTTTGTTTGTGTATTAGATAGGATAGATAGATAGATAACTCTTTATTGAAACACCACAGTACAAAAGTAACTTAAACTAGAACAAAACAGATTTAACAATTAGTGTCACAATGGGCGGTCTATTATGTTGTTGTTTGTGTATTATTGTTCCAAATAAATTTATTTCTTCTTCTTATTCGCACTATGGATGCCAACTTGTTTGTTTTTAAGGTTGACGTTTATTTAAGTTTTGCCCTTTCATTTACTAATTTAATTGAATTTCACTTCAATTAAATAGGTAAGCTTTACTGGAAAAGAAAAAGTATAGCCTGATAAACTTACGCCACAGGTTGAACTTAGATACCGTATTCGAATAACAAAATAATATCCATAGGAAATAATATTATGATTAAACGCTAGCTGAAACTTATTGATAATAAACTAAACTATCTAGGTACAACCGTCTCCCGTCATAAACCAATATGTGCTAGAGCTTCATGAATAATAAAAAAATCTGAACCAATTTCGATGCATACTATTTTCTATGTAGTCCCACTGTGCGAGACACTCCCCGAGAGCCACTCTCTTGTTATTGCACTCGGCACTCGTACGTTTGCACTGCGACCGCCGTTTGCTGCGAAGAAAATAATAGTTAACTCTCAGTTGTCATTATAATGAAAATAACCGCCTTTTGCAACCCCTTTTGAGTCTGTCTAGTGTATTTTCTGTTCACATATTACCCCCAACGAGTATTTTAGAAGGCTACAAAACAGACCAATCTTTCATCTGGTGTTAGCTGATAATGTGGTCGAAAATCGTAATCCTTAGGTAGGTACAGCCTGTAATAGTTAAAAATTCATAATATTTTTTAACATCAGCTCAAACTGACTCTACAGTCGGATTTGATGTTCGTTGAAGAAGAATCGGCAAGAAAAGGAAGCTCATCGTCTTTCTCATGTTTCACCATCTATGAATAGGTCCCTAAGTCCTAACTACCTACCTAAAAGGACCTAAGTCACTCTCTTGTTTGTATAAGTGTCGTACCGGGTGGAGTCATACAACTATCAAGCACTTCCCGATTAGCTATCCGACTGAAATTTACCGTATACGTCCCATCCGAACACGACAACGTCGTCGTTTATTTTGCCAAACCTTTGGAATGAAAATTACGCAATCACTGCGCTTTCCTTGAATAGCACTTGTCCGAGTTTTTTTCCAATATCTAACTGAGCGTGGAATCTGCTAGTCTCCCGTAGAGAGACGATATTGGACGCCATTATCCGAGGAATATTCATGAGACACCGCATCGCAAACTACGCACGCTTTTACTAGGGTTAAGTTAGCGGGAAATAGTTAGTGGAAGTTTTAAATACAAAGTTAACAACGTAAAAAACGTTTTGAGGTTCATACTCAGCAGTTGTCTTGTTGCCAACTGGTGGCCCATTATTTAACAAATAAGGTTTGTAGAAAACGTATTTCTGTTTTAGAAGTTCCATGTTACCGATAAATTGGTAATCGATGTATCGTTTAAATATAAAAGGTAAATACAATTGCGTTTCTTATTGCTTTCGTGGTCCTTTTGCTGTAGGTAATTACTGTGTAAGGTAAATCGTTATAAACATTTCCGTATCTTTTCGCAACTGAAATGCATATAATATCTTCGATGACAGTATCCGTAACTGAAGCACCATCCGTGACAACCCTAAAAAATACTTAAGACGCCTATTTCGACTAGACACATATAAAAACCATTCGTCTCCGGAGCGAAATACCTAACGAAAATAGAGATTCCAAATATTCCGAGGTAACGTTATGTAGTGATAAATAAGAGGTCTGACGTTGAGTGATAGGGGCCCGCGCGGGGCCCCAGACCCCGCTCAGATTCGGGGCCCCTCAAAATGTCGTTTATGCACTGATAAATTGTGATAGTATTGCTGGTTGCTACTCTTTTGTTAATTATTTTTGGGGGTTTGACAATACTGGTTGTTTTTATCAACTGTACCAGATAACACAAGTTCGACCTTATTGTTAGTTTGTCTGTCTGTCATGACCTCTGAATGTACAAGTAAATACTTTTTAATATAGCTTTGCATAAATATTATGTAGGTAGCTATATAATATGTAAAGACTCATTGTTAACACCAAAACATAAATTATAACACAAAATGACATAATGTATAGGTAGTAAACAAAAATGTTTAAATGACACTGGATCTTGAAAAATGTACTTTGTTAATAATACTTTGTATGCCTTACCTATGAAGGCGAGAATTTGACCTCTATATCATGGTGTTAAGAGTGCGATGTGATCGAAAGTTGTTACTAAGCCTAGAATGGAACAGGCTTTGAGATCATAGGTATAGTAAGAAACCTTGAGAGACCTATGTTACCTAATAAACCACTACCTATATACAGACACCCAACAGTTGCACCGAGACGTCTTGGGACAACGCTGAGGCAGTGTCGACGTCGGGAACTCGGCTTCCGAGGCGGCGTTTGCGGTGGCGACCTTGACGACGACGATGACAGCGAGCTCGGCGTCGGACGCGGTGGCGGCAGCGGCGGCCTCGACGACGATAATGTCAGCGAGCTCGGCGTCTCGGTGAGCTTGATGTCGAGTATTGTCGAGGTTACAGATAGAGAGCTCCACGACGGCATCGGCGTGGAGCTCCATGACGCCGTCAAGGAGGTCGACGAAGCCATTGCTGACATCATGAGGACCGGCAGCGTGCCGTCGTCCTCATCGCTGCGCCCCGTCCAGCACATTTGGAAACATTTGCAGAAATAAAATGCTTTGAGTTAAGATTGCATGACGAAATAAACGAAACTGTGCTCAATTAGATTTGTTTTTATTTTATTGTTTTTTACTACTGTATTGTAAAACTTTTTTTTCCGTTTCTAATTTTAAATGTAAGATGCTCCGTGTAGAAGTCTTTATAAGTAATAATAAGACAATGTGCCCCATAGAATCTTGATCGAAACGAAAACAATGAATTCGGTTCCGAAATTGACAAAGTATTATTGTAATAATGCTGGGAAACTGTCAACCGGCTTAAATTAGCATAAAATAACAACACGTGCCTTACAAGATTGACATAGCAACGCTTTGAAATACGAGTAACTACGTTGCTATTATATTATTAAGGCGTGCTGAATTTACGTTCGATATATCCATGCTGCCATGTATTCATGATGTTATGCTAATTTAAGCCGGTCGATAATTTCCCAGCATTATTACAATAATACTTTATCAATTTCTGAACCGACTTCTTTGTTTTATTTTTGAAATAGTACCTATAGTTAATTAAATAATTTTTGTGAAATATAGTTCTGTAGTTTTTTGGGAAGTAGGTGAATCAATGTAGAGTTTCATTGTTTTTCCTATCCAATTTAGTCCTATACGATTGTTTAGTACCTTACCTTAGGTTAGTTAGGTAGGTGGGACGTCGTACCTAACAGAACCTTAATCAACACAAATGTCAATGCTACAATTACCGTTTATCTAAAATACAAGCAATAACTTACAGAATACGAAATAAAAGTATTACTTAAGTACTTAAATGCAAAAATCTCGCTCAAACTATGGTCCTGCAATCACGAAGATGGAACACTTTGAGAGCTGCTTTTTTCTGCTGTAATTTAACACGACTTGAGTTAAGTGAGCACTTACTAGTGAGACTTGAGGTCTTGAGTGTTGAGTCCGCGCGGCGACGTCATTCCTGTTGAGGTGGCTTGGTTTGATATCGGGCGCGCCTTGAACTTACTCCCCAAGTCCGGTGACTAATGCGATAGTAAGTTATTAATTTATTAATATCGAAAGCTACAGAAATAAGACTATCAAGAATATAATAGAATAGCAGAGGCCCTGGGGCGGCGTGCTAATCTCTGACATTAGAGGCTAGCAGAACCTCATACGACAAAATAGTACAAACTAGAACCGCCTCGCGGTTTCACCCGCGTACTATAACGCGGGAACCGCCAATTTTTACGTGATAAAAAGTAGCTTATGTCGATCCGGGATAGTGAAGCATCTCAATAGTGAAAGAATTTTTCACATCGGTTCAGTAGTTTCGGAGCCTATTCAATGCACACAAGTAAATAATCATATCTTTCCTCTTTATAATATTTGTATATACAACAATAGAATGTGGTGTTGTTGGTCGTCTAATTAGATATTATGTCCTAGTGCGGTAACAGTTTGTCAGTCTAAATATTCTGCCCACTTAGTAAACTTTTTTAAATCATTATTAAGATTAGTTGGTTCATTTTGAATCTGAATTAAATGCATACATAAATTTATATATGACTACTATACTTTATAGATAGGGGCAAATTTTAAACAAAGTGAGCTCGTAAAGTGGATATCGTAGCTCTTTCGCAAAATCTCGCGAATCACGCAAAACTACACTGCAAGTGTTAAGAAAACTAAAATCACTAGAATAAACATGATAAATTACGCTATTTCAATGTTATTTCAACCTCAACTAACTGCTTATGGCAAACAATGCACCTCCTTAACAAGAAATCTCCCCAAGCTGTGTAAATAGGGGTATTTTCCCACAGATCTAATGGCAACCCACGTTCCCCTTCGTTCGACCGGCAACACAAATACACAGACCTAAGTTAAGATTATAGGGGTAGTAGGTGCATGACCTTGGTAAGTTGTGGTAAATATGGGGCAATCTTGTTTAACGAACAAAGTTTATGGAATTTACACGGCGGACTTGCAAAACTATTTATGTGAATTATACAAGCAGAAATACCTAATGATGTATTTGATATTTTTATTTTGCATTATTTCGTGCTAGGACCATTTATCTATCTTCATGTTCTTGGTTTTGAGCTAAGCAAAATGCAATATAATAAAAAAAGTTGTGCACGCTAAAGTTCAACCCTACCCAATTAGTGTCATCGGATGTTATAACGTCGTTTTTTTTATCAATAAAATGAAATACAATAAGGCAAAGAATTATGTGAAATTACAAAGATTTGCTCTGACTCCGGATGTCTGTCTCAGATCCAGGTGTAGTTCCTGAACGGATTCCTTAGACTCAGACAGGGAATACTATTTAGGGATTTTTGATAAAATATAATAATGCTAAAGATAAAAATCGGTCACGGACGGAACTCACCCCTTCATAGGTAGGTACATTTCGTGAACTGAAATCATAAAAACAAATTATAAAAAACTACGTATGTTCATAATGGTGAAGTACAAATGTAGCTTCAATTCGAACTTAACATCATTGTTTTGAACACGGATGTCCTCAGTCGAGTAACGCCTGATGCTATCAAAATACAATATAATTATTGTGTTCTTCTCCGCACATCAAAACACATCAAAATAAACATCTCTAATTCCTGAAAGACCCCGAAATAATGAAACAGTACAGTTTACGGCCGAGTCGCTGGCAATCAATCAATATTATTACCGAAGCCTTCGGCTTGCCAGTGACAGTTATTGATATAGCCATGGCGCCAGAGAATAGGAGCTAGTACCTACCTACTGCCTATATTTTTATGTGAAAATGGCCTGTAAAAACTAGCCCGCCACGTGCTGGGCTACGGCAAATGGTTCCGTGTTTCCGTCGAAAGGTCCAGTAGGTACATAATAGGTAGGTACGTCAACAAATGGCGCACATTTGTTGATGACGCAATGAGAACACACATTATCGAGTTTCAGAGCTCATATCCTGCTAAGAAACTACGTAAAAAGGGCTACAATATCTTTAAAAATCTGTTTCTGAAGTAATTTTTAAAGATCTATCCCACGACATGCGCGGTTTTTGTCATCTCTCAATTTGGTAACTACATAGACATTAGAAACTCATAAAATGACGTTTTGCGTTACTTACTCTGACTACTGTTCACAGCTTGCATTATCAACTGTGCAGTCCCAATATTCTCCAAGCAAAATAGCCGTGACATACGGCCAGACATCCATAATCAATCAATTTAATCCTGGGCCAGTGCTTGAAAGGGGCACATCCTTTTTCCAACTCAAACCATAATCAATTAGGTAATTATATTTTGTTTTATTTTATGGTTTTATCACTTTGTTAAATAGATTGAAGGGTTTGACTTGTAAAAGTGCGATTTTATTGCCTATTTACAATAAATGATTTGACTTTGACTTAGACAAATTTAAAATGGTTCCAATTATTCTAGTTGGCCGCGAACCCCTAAAAAGAAAGGCCGGAAACTAATAGGCAGTTAGAGAGACGCTTTCTGGCGAAAAGTTGTAAAAACTACGTAAAAGGAGAATGTAAAATCGACGGACTTGACCTTTGATTTAGCTGGGTTCTTTTATTTTTTACCGAGTAACTTATGCACAAACCTATAACACGAGTAATGAGTAATCAGCTTAGGGGGAAATGCCGTCGCCCTGTGTGAGGCTCAGACAAACTCTTCCCATTTCCATTTTTTTTATTAAATTACATATAATTACTATATTAGACACATACCTACCTATACTTTGCACTATACTGTAGGTAGTAGGTACTTACCCACTCCGCATTAACGGTGAAAGCCGTCAGAAAAATCCCCCCAATGCCTCCAAAGAGCCCAGTGAGCCGAGAGAGCAGAAATCACGCGATAACAAATGTAGGGGAAAATAACGTAATAGTTTGGGGGAAAATGAGGAAGATATTGTTAGGTACCTACCATTGATTAACAAAGCAAGATTAAGCCCAGAATATAATGATAAATTACTCCCGGCCTTGTCAATTACTGCTTGCTGGTTGCTCGTAAAACACCTTCTTAGATTCATGAGATGGCTGTCTTATGAATCTACTAGCTGTGCTGCGCGGTATTACCTGCTGTTTTCGGAATAAAAAGTACCCTATGTGTTAATCCAGGGTGTTGGCTATATCCATATAAAATATCATCAACATCGGTCCAGCCGTTTGAGCGTGAAGAACTAACAAACACACACACACACAAACTTTCGCATATATAATATTAGTAAGATATGTTCTGCTATAGCTACTACGTGTTAGGGTGTACGTTTGGTACTGCACTGGGCAAGTATCTTTGTGAACCAAATGTATGAATCTGGGTATTTGGGGAGGCATGGACCTAGAGGTTTCCGAATCCTTAGATACAGCAAATCCTAGTTAGAGGCCTCTACAATCTACAGGACCTATGTATTGTTTGCGATCGTAACGTAAACGTAATTTACCATTGTTAGTAAAACAAACTGATAATAAACCCTGAAGACTATTATTTTTTAGAAGATTATGGTTTTTGGTTTATTTAATAGTTAGGGGATGGGTAAGAGTTTAAATGCAATAAAAACCTTTGAACCTTGAAAACCCATCCTGATGGTAAAAAGTTTTACACGTTCGATGTGCAAGGAAACAAAAATAAGCAAAAAAAATTTACGCTGTTTAGCGAGAGCTCGAAAAAGTCGTTACTTATGATTTCAAGGAAGCAAATAGGTGCATAAAGCAAACTGATATGACAATTGTAACAACTCATGTAGGTATAATATTTTGAGACTATATCACGGCAGTATTACGATTAGGTTTACTCATATTTTCATGAGAGGTATCATTATTTCTCTACGCGGACTCATTTACACCGTAGCGCTGATATTCTGTGCCAGCAATGACGATGATGATTTACGGTTTTGGCGTTATTTGGTGTAATTGTTTTTCGGGACCACTTTGCTTTGCAACCCAATGACAAGAGGTTCATTTAATATTTAATATTCAATTTACTTTTTTGTTTTTACACGTAGCCCCACACTAGGATTGCTTCTGTATCGTGGGTACCGCTTACACACATATAATTTCACATACACATCACACCCAGAGCAGAAACAAACATCTGTGGATCGCACAAATATTTGCTCCGGACGGGAATCGAACCCGTGATACCTAGCGCGGTAGTCCGATTGCTCAGCCACTACGCCAAACATGCCGTCAATATGCTTTACTTTCATAAGTTATTTGCAGATTTCTATCGCTCTGGGCTTTGGAGGGTCCCGATTGTTATCGATTGATCGCGATGCTTGCCAGAAGCTCTTGCTTAGGCATGGGCAGCTTTATAAACTTGGCACCGAAGGCTAGCACTAATTAATTCAGCTAAATTGACGGACGCGAGGTCCTACATATTATAGAAATGCACAAGTTGCAGTACGTATTTTGATTATGCAATTCAGTCAATTAGATCGGGGCTGTGGGCAATCAATACGTTTATAGCGTTCATTGCAATGCTCTTGTTCTATGCAATATTACACTTCGGTGTCACAAGAAGTGACCCCAAAAAAGGCGCAAGTATTTTCGCCAAGTATTTTTATGAACCATAGTCCGGATGGAATATTCCTTGGCTCACTATGTTACTTCACTCGCAATATTTTACTGGGACCTTGCTTTATGAGGGAGTATTTTCTTTATCCCCTCTTATTGCATTTCACCTGGCGATTTAGTTTCGTGTTAGCAATAAAAGTAACGTTCGGGACTCAGTTGGAATTGCGAGATCTTTTCCGAAGTCGCGCGCGGGATTCCTTTTATTTCGTGTGACTTCTGTTATAAATAATATGCTGTATATTTCGGCTGAGGTAAGAACCCGTTCGATAGTATCGATGCATTGTAATAATTGTACATGTAAGTACGATGGTTTAGTAGCTTCCTAAAGTTAATATTTTATGATGAGAGACCAGTGCAGTGCTTAGATTGTATGTTTCCGGACATAAAGTTGCGTTTACCATTTTATGGTAAATTCCATTTGTAATTCGCTTATGGAAATAAGAAGGAAAGCACAAAAAAAATAATCGATTCGGTGTATCGGTCATAAGCCGGTGCATAATATCTCTAAGCAGCTTTTGTAAAATATGAAACACCAACATTAAAAATAAAAAATACAAATGGCAGTACACCTACTTAAAAAAAATAACTTTAAGCTCGCGAAAAGTTGACCCGATCCGATACCAAGTGCCACCAAACCGACCAGAAACAAATTCAACGCGTCGATACTTTTTTTTTTTGAGGTGTGGAAACAAGAGTTTGAAAAAAGCGCTGCACAAAGGGGCAACAGTTTATTTGTAAAAGTAGCCCAAACAGCTCCCTAAGCTAAACAGCATCGGCGGTCGCATGAATCAGCCGTAGGCTCCTACAGTTCCACTATACATCGATTTGGCTGCTTGACTACCTTCCCAACGTGCGATGGTAACGATTGGGCGACATACATTGCCCGCTGACTACCTACGTGCCTGACAGTAAGTAGGCGATGAGCAGCTGACGCCCGGTTTTTGAACTCCTTAACTTTATTTGTATACCTAACCTATATTATACCTAACGAATTTGACAAAAACAGTACCATAAAGACACACACTATTCACCTAAATTATGAACTAGGTATTTATTCTTGTTGGACTATGCCCACTCTCTAGATGTACATAATTTGATTGTTACTAAATCGACTGCTTTCGTCAATGTCAATGAATCGTCATTGAACATAATTTTCGAGCTTTTTTGGTATGGATTTGCATATTTAGGTTGACTACAACGAATGTGACAACCATAACTGAAGCAAGCAATGTACACCGTCCAACAGAAGCTTATCCTACCACAGCTATAAGAAACCGGCTCGGTCGGCAAGGAAGTAGCAAAATCAGTGGAACCCTGCCAATGCAACGACATATGCTCAGCGCTTCTTACCCCAATACCAGTGCAATTTTCGCTGATGTTTATAGACTGGAGACGTGAGCCGTTTTGTACTTGGAATTTTAAAAGTTAAGTGCTCAAATTTTGAAGAAAATTGGTTTTAGAGGCTTTGCCTTGATGCACGGATTCAATGAAAATAAATTGCAACTCTATGCCCAATTCTATGCGCAATTGCATTACGGCTCCGTTGATTATTGTAACATTGCAGTGCAGTCTTTTCATTTGCGTGTGCGACCACTATCTCATTTGGTGATATAATTGATATGCGACGATGTGGCCGAAGATGCTCAACATGTTGACTAAAATCAAACTAACTCTCAGAGGCTGAGAACTGAAACTTGGAGCGGATTATCTGCTTGAAGGTAGTAAGGGAAGTAGACACTTTTACCGTAGGCACCCTAAAAAAAATATCCTCTATAATTAAGTTATAAACAAAATTAAAATCAACATAAACCTTCGTTAGCATTGAATCCATACTAAGCTGAACATGTTTACCATCTGCGACCACATCGTCACTTAGGTCGGGTGAGATAGTATTCAAATAAAAAAAAATACAACAATACAAGACATTCCAATATTGTATTTCTGGACTAACCGTCGAGTATTTCACACTCATACATGAAACACGCCAAGGCCGTAATACAATATACTATAATATGCTATAGCATAGTACTTAGAGACCGGAACATACATAAACTCACTATTTTACAGCGATACTTCGACCTGGCTCGGACGGAATATCAGACGGCCACTCGGACCAGCCGTATATCCTCGTTTGCAGCGTCTAGCGGATACCTGTAATTTCTCACTGCGGTGGCTAATAGCCGGGAAAACACGAGGGCGAAAAACGCCGCGTTTTTTTTCGTGTGCCTTCCGGGAGAGAGAAAGGTAAGCGAAACAATATAATTTTAATACAGGCTAGCGCATGGTCTCGTTACACTAGCGTTTGACCACTAGGGTGGGCCACTGATGTATGAAGAAAAAAAAAATGTCTGATATAGATTCGTAATAGTTGTAAAAAGGTGTTAACGCTATAAGAGTAGTATGTTCTGAAAAAACTATCACTATAGAACCTTATCTTCAGCCTCCGGATTGAGTTTGAAAAATCATGATATTTTCAAAAAGAGCTTTTTGTAATTATATTCCTAGGAGTGCAGATACAAGTTTAATTTCAATTATTTTGCACTAATAAGAGTACCTCTGTAAGTTGTGTTTATAATAATTAAAAATATTATTATAAATCATTACCCATCGAGATAATACCTAACACGAATAGCGAAATTATTACATATTTTTACTTTAAAATTTTCGCATCGCTTTGCGAGACTATCGGAGTCGTTATTAACCCTGGTTTGCAGATTTATCGCACAAAAAACACGCTGTTTCAGTAACAGTCTTGACAACCATTTCAACTTCTTGTGTGTGGCAAGGTAGGCGTAGCAGAAGCAGTTCTCGCTCTCATTTATGTGCATCAAACATTCTGTAACTCCGCGTCTTTTGCAGTCTCGAGAGCTGGAGATTCCGTGACATGTAGGTGACAAATTGATGAGGGTAACTTTATAAATTGCATACAGGATAAGCTCTGGATGTTTAAGAGTTGGACATTTGACTACTTATAGGCTCGAGCCTTTAAAATACAACACGTTGCTCACGAATGTGATTTCGCGGATCTAGTTCTCGAGGTAAGCGAAATAACTATTTCTTTGAATTACTACATTGATGTGGGCTTTGAGTTAGACTGGCAGATACCTAGAAGCACAATATACCAACATTCACAGGTGTCGTGCTCCATCCTTACAAGTGGGATGAGCTTCGGTAGCAAACCAAGTCGGAGGGTGATTTTTTACATCGTAAGTTGCTAAAATCTTTAGTTTTTAGGTGGAGTTTTCGTCGAAACATACAAAATACAATGAAACCAAGTAGGTCACTTTGGCCGTTTGGTATGAGACATCTTGCCTGGGGAATACTGACAATTTGTTGGCTAAATTATCAAGGAAATCAAAGAAAATCGCCGAAGAAATCTATACTGATACGATTGATCGGTACTGAACTCTTGAGGTGTTAAATCTGGTAACACTATGGTTATTAGTTGGAACTAAATCACCTGTGTATTACGAATAGTTTACTTAGTCTACTTTATAGGTGGTTTCCGATTGCTTTTAAACGTTTAAAGACCCGATGTCCCACCGGTAACGTACGGAAATAAATTTAGAAATAATAATAATTTTTGATGGCATTTATTTGCACTTGCCGTGATATGCTTTAACGATTTGTATGACTCTTGTTTGTTAAACGATAGAAAAGGGTACCCCCGACCATTATCTTTAACTTTCAAGCATCATACTGATAGCAAACTGTTGAAATACGAGTATGTGTTCTTTTCGAGTACCTTTTCCTAATTTTAACTGTCGCCTTGTCCAGTCTTTATACTTTATATGAACGTCTGCATAAGTAAGCAATATTGTTTTTAAATTACCTATGCATATTTCATAACATAAATAACATTTAGTTGTGTTTGGCTTGCGCTTCATTTTTAAAAAGTACGTCCTCCTACCTAATAAGCCGCGGCATGATTGAACCGAGATTTTTTTGTGAAAAGTGCAATCGGTGCCTTCTCATCTTATACCAATAACTAACTAGTGTACTCGTTTATTGGTTTGTTTATGTAATAAGACCATATAAGCTATCAAATAATGTGACACTGATGCAAATATTATGAACACAATCCATAACTCTTGGTTCTTGAAGTCACATCTAAAAACTTATTTTTCCGATTTTTCAAAGTGAATCCGGAGGCAGTTGGCAATAAGAGAGACAGATAATATTTTGCATACGTCATTTGTACCCTATTTAGCACCCTTTTGCAACTATTACGTTAAAAGAATCCAAAAAAAAAAAATTCGGCCCACCCTATTGACCACGCACATTGGTCATTGTGATCGAAAAACGAGGTTAAACCCTAGTACTTATAATCATAATGGTGATGGCTATTATGGGTATTACTAGTCTATCGTTATTAAGGTCATAATCATGATAAGATCACATGACCATAATTCGCTTGCCAATAAAATTGATTTCCTTTTTGGTATTAAGCATTGTGCAGTTAAAACCACGAGGATACTTGCTGACAAAATGAGCCAGACGTTTTAAGAATTATTGGGCGAAGATATAATTACGTATATACGCCAAACGTTAGCATATTTTCCTCTATGCTGCATTTTATTTTCTCCGAGCTGCGTTTTTTCCTATACCCTGCGATGTATTCCATTTTACTCCGCGTTTTTTGTCCCTTTCTTTCTTTCTTTAATTAAAAAACGTAAGTATTCCCACACTAGGATTCCTCCTGTATCCTGTATTTGTATCTACGCTGCGTTTCTCGTCCCTGTGGGTAACCAAAGCCTTGATGTTCCGTGCACCTTTCAGTATAAACGTTATGACGTACGCCCCAACCACAGCCCGCTCATGAAATATGCGCCTGAATTATGAGAGCGAACGCTTCAGGAATACAACTCAAAATTAAATACCTACCTTTCAAAGTAAATATCGGTGATTCACTTACCCTGTTAACGTTTAGTTAACGTTAAGGCTTTCGGTTTGTGTTGCCTTGTGGCATGAAATATAGGGATCATTGTGGAATAACATTTGATAACGAGTTCAAGGATCTGGAATTATACAGGTGGTTTGTGGGATTTGTAGATATCTGTTAGTTTAGTTTAGATATATTTAGTTTTGTGAGACTGTCTAGTTCAGTGCTCGTTGTGGAACGCTAGTTTATCTAAGGTTTAATAAATAAAAATAGTATGTCTAAATAGATAGGCTTGTCTTATTATACGAGTATAAGGTAAGTAAGTAGAGGTAGGTCTATGCGTAGAAGGTGATAATATGAGATGCCCAAGAGGGTACTGATAGAAGTCGGCTAACTTTTACTGCCAGATTCGGCGTAAATACATAATATTATTATATTCAAAATGAACAGACAAAGTTTTGTTGACCAAAACAATTATCCTTAATCGCGCCTCAATATACAATACATAAATGTTGTTACAACTAAGTATACTTCATGGTAGATAGTCGCCAAGAGACTTGGAAGCAATTATCCCAATTAGAATCAAAGCAATTAAATGCGAGGACTCTATTTTGATATTTATACTTGCTCTACCAGTTTACAGGAAATCACACAACGCAACAAAAGTGGGTCAAATTAATAAAACTGATTCTATTGAAGGCAGAGACGCCATGGAGACGTGATTTCAAATTGAACTACAAACGCAGACTCATAAAAGTCAATCAATGGACTCATAAATATATTTGTCGACTCCGATATCTATTGGATGGAGCCGCTGATGAATATGGAAGATGCGTTAGAAATTTGTATCGCGTGGTAACTGAGACCGTTGGTCCGCCCTTTTAATATTGAGTTTTGATGTGAGATTGGCATGTCTATTAATATATGGACGTTGGATATTGTATCATGGCCAATGAGTATAGTAAAAAGCATTTTAGTGGTAGGCACCCTACATAAGTAACTTCATTAATTATTAATATGCTCGCATATGTTTCATGATTGAATTATCGGTGTTTGTAACGTAACCATTTGAAGTCGATTCCTAATGCTATACGAATACTGTTTAACTTGTATTTATGTGATTTATGTAACGCCTCTGCCTTTTAGATGTAGTCAACGCACGCCGAGTTTTAGTGCGATATTTGTGGGGGGTTTTGAATGAGAATGGGTTTCTGCGATGTCGGCATTGATCGTGGAAAGAGGGATAGATGATTTCAGAAATTGCTGTTTGTACTTCTTCGTCTTATTTTTACTTCAGAGGTGTTTTCGTTTTTATTTAATCCATTCTTTTATTTTTAATGGACAAAATCATGGCAGTGTTTTTGTTCCATGATCTCTATGTATGTACCTAGTATGAGATCAGTTAATCCATAATGAAAAAAAAAACTAAGAAAACAACCCAAGGGAAATAATTTAGAATATTTTTATTCAAACTTTCGCAACTTGCCTCTGGAGATTTCCACACATATTAACCCTATTATATCATCCGGTTACTTATTACAAAACATATTTTTTTCCTAATACAAAGTATACCTTTTATTTCGAAATAAATTATCTAGCTAAAAGCTAAGGGAATTTGGCCACAGGAGATATTTACCAGCAAGCTCTGTAGTATCTCTTTCTTTAACACCGAGTAATATATACGAAATTAAAATTGGCCCCTTGCCAATATAATCTTATAGTGGCAGTGTATTTATCACCAGATACGGTGAACTCGGGTGCATTATGGAAAGTAGTTGCTAATACCACGGTAAAATAAGCACGAACAAAGTGCTTCATACTGCATCATTTTGGAAATAACGAAACACTATGGTAAGGTATACTATACTAACGGCCGAAATTAGTAATCAATCCAATCCAAATTTTGCTATCTGGGATTAATATCACAATCCATTTTTAGGGTCAAACGTGCCAATAACCGATCCGTGGATTGGTTTATAAAGGCACGCAGATTGGAAATCGATCGAACGATAGGCAGCAATCCATGATCGATTTCAATCTTGGATAGGAGATACAAAATTAATTTCGGCTGTTAGTGTCCACCTAGATAATGCAATCCATGGTAGAATAAATAATAGGCGCATTCGATGGAATTATTTATTAGTAATCTGTGCCCTTACGCTGACTCAACTAGATGGCGCTGTTCCTCACTACAAACAACGATTAATGCTGGCGTCAATAATGACAACCGTGTTGATCCTCGACGCGTTACTCAGTTGAGTCCACTTACTAGTAATTAAATGTTAATAGGGTTTTCAAGGGGTTAATCGAATGACTTTTCGAACCATTTGTACCTACATCCGAATGTTCTTAAGCCACCCAACTAGTAAAATGCTTAAAATGTCGTCAATGGTTGATTCTTGTCTTGATTAGTCGTCGACGCGTTACTCAGTTGAGTCCACTTACTGACACTATACATCTTATTCATTTATTAAATAGTGAAGTTTATTTACAATAAAGATTTAAATTCTATTTTATTCTAATCTACAGCCACATCATACACATTAGCAGTGCTGAATCTCTTTACATAGGCAATGTCCCAATCAAGACAGTGTACATCAAGTACAGCCATGGATGCTCGATGAGCAAAACAAATACAAAATGAAAATAGATTATTTCATCAAACGACTTCTCGAATCATTATTATTTTTAAGTCATTTAACTAGATGGCGCTGTCACTTCTATAAACTGTCAAATGCTTACTGAAAATGGCGCCAAAGGTAGTCTTGATCTCGCCGCGTTACTCAGTCGAGTCCACTTACCGGCAATATAATTGTGTTGGCTTTATGCCAGGACGCATGGTTTCATCTCTAAATGGGCTAGTATATATTTTTATTGCAACACTTATGATGTCAGCTTGTTTTGGAAATACGTGGAAGATGTTGCAGTTTTTTATATTCATATAATACACTGTAAGAAAAGCGGATAAATGCTATAAACAAGAACATATTCATAATCATAGCTCCTACCATAGTGGCCTGTTAGATTAGTTTTAGTTATTTTGTTTGATTTAATTAGGTATTTATGAAAATAGTTATTCATCAAATAATTCAAATCAAAATTATGTTTTTTCCCCATAATAGTGTTTGCTTGAAGGTTACGTAACCTTGTTTCATTGATAAGCTTAATCAAGCCACAAGAAAATCAATCTAATTGTGCGGTACAGTGAGTAACAAAAAATATCGCTGTACAATGTACATTTCAACTCTTGATTTTGTGTTCAAAATAAATCATAGGTATTTTATAACTTGTCTATAATATAAAATCTTAGAAAACATATTTATTAGAAAGTACAAACTTTACGTACAGTTTAGTGGTACCTATTAAATTATTATTTTTTGTTTAACCAAACAATTT
This sequence comes from Hylaea fasciaria, assembly GCA_905147375.1. Taxonomy (NCBI): domain Eukaryota; kingdom Metazoa; phylum Arthropoda; class Insecta; order Lepidoptera; family Geometridae; genus Hylaea; species Hylaea fasciaria. The sequence goes on from LR990200.1 coordinate 1,651,234, forward strand.
TAAACCAGAATTCGTGGATTAAAAAAAACTGCTTCATTAAGAACTCTGACTGGAAGTTAGGTTGTTTAAACTCTCTAGTGCTTTGTCTAGGATCCTCATCATCACCCTGAAGACGTCCACTGCTGAACATAGGCCTTCTTCTTACACCGCCACACCGAACGACAGTTTGCCATTTGCATCCACCGGTTGCCTGTCACTGTTTTGATGTTGTCGGCCCATCTAGTGGAAGGCCTACCTACACTGCGTCTTCCAGTCCGCGATCGCCACTCTAGAACCTTTCTTCCTGGATCCTGCCGAGACAATGGAAAATCTATTGTGTCTGGAATTGCAGCAGCAGAGAGGCATGACCTAGCAAATTATATGGCTGACTATACAATGATAAACTATGAATACCTACCTAGACAACATAGTTATCATACGTCTGTGACACTTACCAGTTGTTAGCTCGTTGCTTAGCAACAGCCCTATCGATTTCATAAATATCTGAATAGATACTGACTTCAGTGATGAAAGTTCTGAAGTGTGAAAGTTCTTATTAAATTTGTACTTACTGTGTGCCTAGTGCGAGTTTTGACAATTTATTTACGCGATCGGTCCGTTTGGCGTAAACTTGAAATTGTATGGAATAATAGCAGTGCCATCTAGTGACTGATTCACTGACGCTAGATGGCGCTGCTCTTATTCCATACAATTTCAAGTTTACACTAAACGGACCGAGCGCGTAAATAAATTGTCAAAACTCGCACTAGGCACACCGATCTTAGGTTACAAATGTGAGAGAATACGATTCCTTAATCTGTGCTCAGAGACAGACGCTTTGAATAATATGGTCGGAAATATTAATGTATCAGTTGAAATAGTCGGTTGAAATATTGTTAAGTGTCATATATATTATTATTATATACCGGGATAACTTTTTTACCTCATAAATAGAATGAACGTCTTCAACCACAAGTTACGAGTAAATAATAACGAAAATGATTATGACTAATAAGACTTACGCTTATCAGTGAGTACAGATGGTAGCGCTAATTGGTGAATACACCGATACTGATACCGATACGAGTTTGTTTGACGTTCAGTGTGGTTTCAAATAGTGCAACGTACAGTGTGTGGTGGAGTAAGCAATAAGGAATCGTGTGTTCTGTCCGGGAGGGTAGGTTTTACAGTGTTATATATTTGAAAATGATGAGTTGTGTTCGTAAACTGTATTTTTTAAGAAATAGGTATCTATATCTATTGACTCTAAAAATTAACTACGTAGTATCCTGGGTATACGGGTAGGTACGTGTCAGTTTTTTATGGTATAGGTAATCATAATATACTAAGACGTTATACTCGTATGACTAAGAGGTTACGAAGGTATAATGATTTATTTTTACATTTGTTATAATTTCAAGTCTGTTTTCCTCAGTAGTAGGCAGTTTTTTTTAACCTACAGTTATGTTTTTCGATGATGTTACCGGGTTGAAGTTTATAATACAACAAGTATCAATCATCTAAGGACTAGTACAACCATTTTTCATCATCATCATCATCCTAGAAATGGTGTAACATACCAGCGTCTTCGTTTCCCGATAACTGTATGTAATCTGAGTTTTCAAGTCGAGTATGAATATGTATCTTCTAGACAAGCATGCTCTACGTTCGACCGCGCCGTCATTTGTCATCAGGTGAGATTGCGGTCAAATGATAGCCTATTCACAATTAATAAAAAAATACCTACATAATATAATTATATACTCCATAATTATAACATGAGGAGGAATAATATATAGGCCGTACGTACAATACATAATCCAGCACGAGGTTTATCTGTAACTATATTTTCACATGGTAAACATTAGTACGTGTCCGGGCTGGAATTCGAACTCGCAACCCCATGCTTAGAAGTCAGGATGCTTCCAAAAAATAAAAAACCCTACTAAGTACTAATACATTTAATACATTTACTACTAATACATTTACCTAAATATGTATGATAAACCTTGCTACCTAAAATCTAATTGACATTGTAATAATGTTGACATGACAGTCCCTAATTACGTCGAGATAATAAATTAGCATAATCACCATTAATGTCACTTTTTGTTAATCTTGACAAAGGGACGATTCAAAATAAAATATTTACACGAATTTCATTCATATTCTAAGGGTTAAAGTACACCAACATTCAATAATTATTAAATTTATGTAACTTTAAATTGATTCAGTTACACAAAATAAAGGATGCGTGTCCTAGTTTCTTGCAATGCGATAATTTATCGTCTAGTGTAAACAAAAGATGCGATTCTCGTCACTGGAAAGCAATTATCGCTCCCAAAAGTCTCTTCGGCTACAGTGAGTGTGAACAAAGCGTACGTGTTTTGATCGTAATGTAAACAAACAACCACTGGAGGGAATTGCATGGAGAGTTCTCACATAGGACCACTCAGTCAGGTGTTACGACGCTCGTATCCGATAATCTCATCTTGTGTAAACGAACCTTAACACGCTTAAAGTTAATCGTTGTTTGACCAGGTTTTAAAAATGATAATTTGGCCTCGAGGCATACATAAACATAGCCATAACAATGATTATTACTCATTACTATAATTCATTTGTATGAGAATTTCGATAAATTGTACTTTGCACTTGTACACTTTATGACTTTGTTGTTGCCTTTATTTTTATAATACCTATTATAGTTTTCGGGACTCGTGTTTTTGAGTAAAATCCATCATAGAAAGCAGGCAAAATCAAAGTCAAAGTCAAAGCATTTATTGTAAACAGGCAATTAAATCGCACTTTTACAAGTCGAACAGCTAATTGTCGTTAATAAAGAGAATCATAAAAACATATAGGGAAACTGTTTTACCTAGGCCAGTTTTTTACATTTTCATTTTTCATAAATTAATGGAAAGTTTAGGGTCTTTCAAATATGCATAAATACAAAGATCAGTTATTCAACTACATACGAAACTAATAAAATCTGTGTATTTTGCATTAAGTTGAGAACAAAAGCCGTTCCAAAAAAAAGGGAAAACTGTCCAAGGTACAACATCCCTGATGTACTTTGGCCCGTGCCAGTTGTACTTTGGACAAACTAGAATAAAATGAAGATAAATACACTATACAATTACTGTACGGATTAAGTTTTATTTTTATTTGTTATTTAACTACAACCAATGACTGATCATATCAAAAACAGTAATTAATAATTATTATTAACTCAGTAAAAATACATCTTTCAAAAAAACCCTTACCAACAGTCTTTTGTCTCTATAATAATCATCCATATTATTATATTCACATCAGATCATGTATGTTTCATAAATATAGGTACCTATTTGGCTTAACAGTTTTTGAGAAACCCCGTTTTTAAGTAAATTTTGAGGTTAAAATATTGCCATTATTCGATCAAATTCCAATGAAATCCATGAATAGCTCTAACTGATAGTACAATAGAATGAAACAAGCCATGCTGCCAAAAGTCACCAGTCTCCTACATACTTTTCATACAACATTTTGTATTCAAACTTTGAAGCCTTATATTACAAAAACTATACATAGGAGACTGGTGATCTTTCTGACTTATGTTATTTCAATAGTATTCTACGACATACCAAAAGATCACCAGAAGTGCTATTAATGCATGTCAAAATCTTATTTTGCCGCGACTAATATTGACGGTGACGGGTTTGAAAATGTTTGGAAGCACAATAAAGTGAATATTTCTAATCCCTCAATAATTTTACTGCAGTCTCAACTTTATCTATGTCTAGTGAAGCTCTTTTTATGTTTTGCATGCTTGGCGGCATTGTTTCCTGCAACAGTGATATATGTAGGTAGTTTAATAAAGACAAGGAATAATTATGAGAACAATCCAAGTTACAACGGATATGATGTACCTTGGCCAGTGTCCAAGGTACATAGTTAGTTGGGTGTCTAAGGTACCACTCGCATCAATTTCTATAACAATCTTCATAAAAATACACTTAAAGTTGAGGTTTGCAATAAATACCTACTCCATCTATTACCTAGATATACTGAGATTAGAGAGTAAATAAAACATTTTTAATAAATGTACATTCTGCTAAATAGAAATACCAAAATTAAAGCCCGAAAAACGTACTTTTTGAACAAGAAATAATGAATTACCTTTTTCTCTGCACTGAAGCGGCGCCGGCGAATCACAACTAACTTCACGATGGAGTTGACAAAGAGTGCTTTGACTGCCATAGACAACATAAATTTAACGCCCGGAATTTTTCGAAAAATTGTGTTTGGCCTAGGTACAACACGGTCTGACGTACAACAGCTTCCCTAAGTAAATAAACAGCAAAGTAAAGGGCATCATCTGACATCATGGCGGTGGGTGAATCTGAATATGCTAGCTATCATAGAAAAATGTTCGAACCTCTATAGGTGTACATAATAATATCCTGGAAAAATTCAGTTCATGCGGGAATCAATGCGATACTGATCGCGGGCGCAGCTTGTCATACATTACCTAGATTTAAAATGCCTTGCATTTTATTCAATCCAAATTAAATCGGTCAATGATTCTTCATTATTTGTAAATGAATCAGTGACTATTTCCACTTACTATTCCTAGCTCTACTCAATATATGTAAAATTATACGAATTCCATTGTTTTCATAATGGATGTTCACAAAATAACTTGTCACGATCGCGTACGTATACCCTGAAACTTTATTTACTTATTCGACTAGCTGACCCGACAGACGTTGTCCTGTCATTGCCTCTATGGGAAAAAGCTTCCTCTCCTTCTATCTCTCTCCTTCTATACCCATCTCTTTCAGATTTTTCCCAGAATGAGTGACAGGTGCCAACTGTACAACCCGATTTTATCAGATATATTTTTCACAGTTTCAAAATGTTTCCCGTGATAACAGGATAAATAGTATCCGATATCCTTCTCCTGCTTCTCAGCTACCTTTCTTCCAATTTTCAACCAAATCGGTTAAGCCGTTCATGAGTTATAAGTAGTAACTAACACGACTTTCTTTTAGGAAGACCATTATCAGAACTAAACTAAATAAATTAAAATCTAACAACATAATGCCATTTAGAGGTGCTTCTGTTGCTATTCTAGCACAATAGCAACAATATATTAACGGCCGAAATTAATAATCAATCCAATCCAAATTTTGCAATCTGGGATTGATATCACAATCCATTTATTGGGACAAGTATCTATAACCGATCCGTGGATTGGTTTATAAAGGCACACAGATTGGAGATCGATCGAAGGATAGGCAGCGATCCAAGATCGATTTCAATCTTGGATAGGAGATACAATATTAATTTCGGCCTTAAATTCATGTTGTGATTCCACAATGTTTAGAAAATTATTCAGATACGTTGTTAATTAAAAGTCTTGACATGTTGAATCTTTTACGTTCTACGCTATTTTTACTCATTGATAAATTGAAACTGTCGATTATTTGGAGTTGAAATCTTAATTGTTGACGTGTAGACTGTTCCACTCTCAGTAATCCGTGTATCTATGCAAACCAGCACTACGAAGAACCTGAAACCACAATTGTATCTACATGCTTATTTCTACGTCAGGCTCGCGACCTATTTAGATCCCCACTACCTACTACTTTATCTCGATAGATCGAGCGATCATTCTGAAAAAGCTCATAATATTCGTTTCAAAAATTGTGAAGTGTTCCATAAATCATTAAAGCTCTCCACGGGACGTTTCATCTCCAAATACGATCATAGAGTACTTTCAAAAATCATGAATTTCCAAAAGTACCTATTGGTGATAGTAGTGTAGTTACAGCCTATATAGGTACTATATAGTGCCTTCTCTAACGGGAAAAGGGGCGTGACTGTATGTATGTATGAATATACTATGTGCTATGTGTTTAAAGAAGGTACCTACTTTTAAAAAATTGGGAAACATTTCCAAAAGTATTGGTATTTCAAATAGTAGTGTAGTCACTGCCTAGTGCCCCTTTCCTAACTGTAAAAAGGCCTGTATGTATGTATGTATGTACGAATATATGTACTATGTATTTAAAAAAAAAAGACGAAGTACGCAGCCATATCTCCAAAAACCATGCAGTAGGTATCTCAAATTACCACGAAATATCAAAAAAACATCACGAAATATAATAACAAACAAATTGATTTGCATATCTTTATGTACACATCAGCCGTCTCCCCAAACATAGTTATACATAAACAGCAGTTAAACGGCCCGTTTACTTATTTACTTCGGGATAGTGCCCTCGACCGCTAAACGCTGTAAACCGGTACTGTAACTAACCTCCCCTACCTAAACAAGAAAATACCTGTGATAAAATATATGGCCAAATGATCGTCTTAACCCTTCGTTGTGAAATAACAGTAACCTCGATTCTTTTAGAGTTAGAGACTGCTTATAATGAAATACAAATAAAATTATATAATTAAATAAAGGAGAAGTATATAAGGAAGAAGTATATAATTAAATAAAGGAGAAGTAAAAAGGAGTCTTATAGATATAAGAGAGAGATTAACCTGTGAATACCAAGGAAAACGAAAGGCTGCTTTCCTTTTGTGAAGAATGTAGCCCCCCCCATTTGGGGAGGGAGGATAGGCCCCAGCCAACGCCCATCCTTGTGAGTGCCAACCACAGAGTGCACTCCCCGGGAAAGAGGTAAAGGTATGGACATTAGGTCTTGTTTTAACCATTCAGTCCAAATGTGATTGTACTTTTTTTTCCTTTACTCAATCCCGGAATTCATTATTTATGTTTGTTGACCATTCACGGTTCTTTTCATGTTGGGTATTTTCCCAATTACTAGACTTCATCAAGAGATCAATGCTCATGACTACAACCAATCCACAATGCGTAAAGCAGAGCCAGAAGGTACACCCAGGGGTCCCACTGCTATGTAGCGCTTGTACATACGTGATGTTCCAGGAGTGCTGGGTGCCCAGCTGCGGAAATGATTGAGCCCACATATATTTCCCCAAGGAAATCCGATAATTGCATAAAAGCTGTTTTATAAATTGTAATTATCATTTGTAAATAATGCTCCGGTAATTGGCATGGATCAATCACATCCAGGCTGAAATAGTTTTCAGTAAATACATAATCAGTTTTGTCGTAAATTAACGGAGAGAATGGGTAGGAAATGATTAAAAGGAGGAAAGCTAATAGGAGTCGGTACTCCCCTATCAATATTTGCGAAAGTTACTGACTAGCAATAATTTACTTAATGTGTTTGGTCATAGTGTTGTAATTTTGAATAAACAAGGGATGCACAGTTGGCCTAACTGAACATTTCCTCGCCGATTCGGTGTATAGTGTGGGGAAATATTTGTGCCCTGCGTGTATAGTGTTAGTGCTTGCAGTAAGACGTAATCACTAATAGTAACTTCATTGGAATAATTCCAAGCATATAAGGGTTGTGAGGCCTCAGACGTAACAACGATTCCAAGCAGTCACTCACTAGTTATGAAAACACCTACAGTATGTTATATGAGCAAACTACTGCACATCAGCAATTAATATAAAGTTTGTTGATTTTAATCTAAACTAGGGGATGTTACCTGGACAAAACGTTACCTCAAAACCTTAGTTACCAGTAAAAGAATAATAGACAATCCCACCATTGTCCACAATTTACCGACTGAAATGGGATTGCCTGTACCTTGCACAACACATAGTGTCAGATAATTTTATAGTGCATCAGCTTATTTCAATAGAGCCGGGTTCTGGTAGGTTTTAAATAAAACAATGTGTAACCATCCCGCAGTCTTGTACTCATAATATAACTGAAGTGGCCAATAGTTTTGTTTAAGACTAAAGTCAAATATAGATCGTGGTTCAGTGCTGAATAAATGTAGTAAATTATGTGTAATTAATATGTTGACATAGTCAACGAGTTGGTTAAGGCTGTAAATAAACGGTAAGATGATGATTGTGTGTATGATAATTGTCGAAAGTAGAATTAAACCCCATATTATGCTGTATAGTATTGATTATCGATGTGAATAATAATTTGGTCGTTAGTCGTGAATATTTATGTCAAACGAATGACGGTAAGATAAATTCAAGCTGAAAATAATTGTATAAATGGTTCCGTAGAAATGGTAATTAGTGAAGTAAGTAAAAGTTTAGTTAGAGCTGTAAATAAAATGTCAAAATAATACGAAATGTCAACGTAACGCATGTAGACGTAGAATCGTAGAGATAAACGTAATTAATTTCAACGCCGTGAGTAATCGTAATTTATATAAGCCGTTCCGTAAAAGTGGCATCGAAGTACATAACATATAGTTATGATTGTAAATAAAATGGTAAAATGCGAACGTATGGTAAATTCAGTAGATAGTATATAGTAGTATGGTAGTATGGTAATCGTAAATATAGAATGTCAACGTAACGCACGTAAACGTAGAATCGTAGAGATAAACGTAATTAATAATTTCAAAGCCGTAGGTAATCGTAATTTATATAAGCCGTTCCGTAAAAGTGGCGTCGAAGTACATAACGTATAATTATGATTGTAAATAAAATGGTAAAATACAAACGTATGGTAAATTCAGTAGATAGTATAGTAGTATTCAGAAGACGTATGGTAAATTCAGTAAATAGCCACAAACCTCAGAAGGGTAAAGCCTTCCAATATTACATGAGATACAAAATAATAAACGCAAAATAAGTCAAAAGCTGAAAATAAACACGTACAATATAAGCATGTTAAATAGTAGAAATCAAAGTAAAATAATTTCAAAACCGTGAGTAATCATAAAAGCCGTATCGTAGAAATAACGTAAGTATGTAAAGTAAATACAGTAACACCAGAAGGGTAAAGCCTTCCGATGTACCATAAGATGAAATAAAATTGCAGAATAACGAACGTAAAGTAAATTCAGTAGTTAAACGTAAATTTCCGCAAACATTGGAAGGGTAAAGCCTTCCAATGTAACACAAGTTTAAATAAAATAACGAACACAACATAAAATCAAAAAATGAAAACAATGTAAACATTTAAATAGGTACCAGAAGTACAATGAGTGATTTATAAATTACTTCGCATAAAATGTGGAAACTTATCACTCACCATATCGACTGATGTGACCAAATTGGATCCTTAGACATAGACAAGATTATGAAAAGTATATAATGATTTCAGTAAAGTAATTTAGATAAATGTATTATTATCATGATAAAAATAGTAATATTATGATTCGATCCAATTAGGCATGTTAATAAAAGTTCCACCAACCTCGCGAAGGCTTCTTTTACCTTAGGATTGCCATGTTAGGTTCACCTGAAATAGCCTAGCTTTTGGAAGTGAATGAACACTATTACTCATTTAATTACTGAAATAGCTCGAAGATTTCGTTTAATCTAAGTTGGAATGAGTTTATTTGAATAGACCATATTAAGCACCGAAACCAATCGAAGGTTTCATCTTATTAGAAGACTGAACTAGATGGATCACAATAAATACTACAGAAACCGATCGAAGGTTTTGTTACTATCAATTAAACGATTAATATAACTGACAGAAAGTGACTAGCTAATCGGAGACATGGCAACCCATAAGGATCTCCTCCGGCACCCATCATTCATCAGTTCTCGTCACACATATTATAATTCAAATAAAAGTAGCATAATAAAATGCGCATGTTTAATGGAATTTGCAAAATATAACTTTACATGAACATTTTACCAAGCCAAATAAAGATGCCGGCACAAAAGAACAATGTACTGGGAAAACGTCCCAACTTACTAGAAAAGTTACAACCGAAACATCTTTAAATAATAGATAATCGACTCACGACCTCGGCTTGAAGACCACTAGCACTTCACTATAACACACACCCTTAAACCGAATTAGCACACCGCTATCCCTATGCATAATATTATTACAACCCCCAACCCTTTCTATCACTGTGTTGCGGATGCGTGTGCGTTACTCTCCAATTATCGACCAACTCTCCCGACTGAAATCACGTCTCTCCTGACGACAGGTGCCCCCCTTCACCCCTGTAATTCCACTTGACTCTCATACAACGAGCCCTTGTTCCCAAAACTTGCGTACGCGCTAATATTTTGTTTAACTTAACTGAGGTAGGTACTATGGGTCGGTACAGTACCCTTCTCAACCTCCCACGTAATAAATTATGGTTGTTAAATTTTTAGGGCTGCGTAAATATTAGAGCAATTTGCGTTTAGTGTCGGTAAATAAAGTGTAATGTACGTGTCAGGGCCTCCTTTACTGCACCCTTTAATTATCTTCGCTGATGGAGAGATAAAAACGACCGAAGTTGTGTTAACCTCTAAATAGCATCCTGAAGATCCAAAAGAAATGGTAGTAATGTGACAACCCTGTGCAAGGATATAACCAGGGATTAAATACGTGGCATGAATCATATTAGTGGTCCGTAATATTTGGATTACAGACAACATCAACACATATAATACATACTTTATACGTATACATGATACATAAATACATTTACGCCTATTTCCCGTTAGGGTCTAACGGGAAAAGGGGACCTATAATATTATATAAAATATATATAATAGGGTATAATATAGGGTAATAGATAACAAAAAAAAAATGTTAATTAACCGACGTTTAACCACCGTTCAAATGTTGGTATCCTTCATTCATGTTCGGTTAAGTATAAAACAAGTAGGCTCTAAAACTGGTGATTAATTGTATTCAAATATGGTCACAAAACATGTCAAAAATCGTCACAAAACATAATTATACGCTTCACACAACCTATGACCACGATAGAATTGGTAGATAACAAATCGAGTCCATAATACGCTTTCAAGAGCGTAGGTACTTGATCGTAACAATCCACAATTGGCTCTCGAAAGAAGCGCGCGCGCACTTGCGTATTGATCTATCTCATTTTTTTCTTATTAATTCATTTATAGGCTTGTAGGTGTTTATTTTAATTTGTTTTCTAACTCTGTGATATATTTTTGTGTGTTTTGTGCGCGTTCTATACTTTTTGGTTGGTTTGATTAACATATGATAAAAATCAGTGTCTTGTGTTCGGATATTAGTTTTTAAAGTACGTACAACTAATCAAAAATACATTATTGGTAAGTTTTATATATTTACTATTATAAATAATACTAGTTACCCCTATCTACGATTTGCTGTGGCAAAAATTTGATACATTAGTAATTTGTGTCAGATTTGATTTATTTATATACCTACTACCTATGCGAAACACTCGGAATATTCCGTTTCATTCGAGTTAAAAAGTATAGGTACATATAATACTAGAAGCACCTCGCGGTTTCACCCGCGTTAACTACTACCCCGCGGGAACCTGTATTTTTTACGGGATAAAAGGTAGCCTATGTCACCCGGGGATAGCATAGCTTCCCAACAGTGAAAGAATTTTTCAAATTGGTTCAGTAGTTTCGGAGCCTATTCATTACAACCAAACAAACAAAGTTTTCCTCTTTATAATATTAGTATACTTAGATGAAAACACTCTTATTATAGAAATTCAATTTGTATAAAAATTAGTTAATCCATCGAGTACGTTTAAGTCTTCCATATTATGCAAGTATCTGGAAGCTGTATTTTTATAATTCAAATGAATGGATGTAGGAATGGTGTTTAATTATTATTATGTACGTACAATGTTTATGTAAAATCTTGTAAGATTTATTTATGTATTATATATATTATTATGTATTGTATTATAGGCTGCTTTGGCTTTTTGATTTCTACATTGTATCCAATTCGCTATGTTTGCTGTAAGCCCCCGAAAAAAGTAAAATACTCGTAAAATAAATAAAATGATCTCGAAAGATTTATTTAAGCACCTTATTATTTGAAATTAAGATTCTACTTAGAGTATCTCTAAGTAATACTAACTGTCCCCTAACTAGGATTCTCTGTATTTATGGAATCTGAAACAACAAGGGGCATGGTCTCACAAACACCCAGAGTCATAATGAATACTTGTGGTTCACACAAATCATACGAATCACACAAATTTGTGCTCTGTGCAAAAATCGAGCCCGCACCTCACGCTTCGTAGTCAGCCCATCAGTGTTATAAACCTAGCTTGGCAAAAACATATAATTTCATTAAAATTAAATTATAATTAAGTAAATGCGTAGCGTCAACACCATTATTATGTTAATTAGGTATTAATTATCTTTTATTATAAGATATTATCTTCAACAATGGAATGCCTAAATCCAAGTGTTCTTCCACTGTAATTATGTTTTAATCTGTGGTTGTAAGTAATGAACGTGGTAATGATAAGATCAGGATTATTCGTTATCTAGTATAACGTCATGCAAACTTAGTTAATCTATTTTGCTATCGTGGTTGCACTTCGACCAAAGTGGAGCAAGCAGAGGTGTAAAATATCACATCAGAGTTATTACGATATTTCACAGTAGGTGAAACCTATCTAATGAAAAGATAACTAATTAGGTTCATGAATAATTTTATTATTGTGTAAAATGGTATCAGAAGCATTCTTAGGTAATAGAATAATAATATTATTATGATATTCGTATACATTTTAGATTTAACTTTTTTTTAGCGGTTTATTTTTATTCGGTGTTATTATGTTTATTAAAAGTATGTTTTAATAAGTTTTTTTAAGTTATACGTTATACTTTAGCTCTTTCGTGATGAAATTTAAATGATGTAGGTAAATCATTTCCTGTTTACGAGTGAAGATACTTAATTATTATGCTAAAAATAAATCCATCCATATTAAAACTGTAAAATAAATAAAAACTTGCAGTAATAACGATATGACGGTGTGTCTGTAACGTTCAACAATCAGTTAAGCATAATATATAATCAAACAAAGACTCTATTCATAGGCAATGTGCATTGCAGTGCTATCTCTGGCGCATACCTAACATAACACCTAAACACAACATACTAAGAACGTGCATAATATGGAGCAACGGTACCGTTGCTTCATATCACGAACGGTACTGTGCTAAATAGTCGATGAGTCGAGGCGTTTGTTTTAGTAATCGGAAACAATTAGTAACGTTTGCGATTCGATTGGTCAATGGTCAAACAATGGTATATTTTCATTCTGTTGTCATAAATACTGAGGGAATACCAGCCGAAATTAATATTGTATCTCCTATCCAAGATTGAAATCGATCTTGGATTGCTGCCTATCGTTCGATCGATTTATAATCTGCGTGCCTTTATAAACCAATCCACGGATAGGTTATTGGCACCTTTGACTCTAAAAATGGATTGTGATATCAATCCCAGATAGCAAAATTTGGATTGGATTGATTATTAATTTCGGCCGTTGTAATTGGCAGCGCTCAAGTTGTTTCCATCTCTTTCGTTTGCATAAGATTGAACAGTGACAACAAATAGTTTGACATGACTAAACTAAAATTAAAACTTTGTATTTATGTTTATTTGACTAATTATTATTGGGCACTAATAAGAGACTGTAAAACAAACATAGATACTGACAGACAATCGTTTGAACTCTTTTTATGTGAATCATAATCTTTATTAATATAAAATAAAAACTCTTTTATTTATAATAATAATAATTCAGCCTGTAACTGTCCCACTGCTGGGCAAAGGCCCAAACTCTTCTACTTGCTTCAACCAAAATAACTATAAAAGAAAAAGACAACATTGAGAAGCGTACTCGATCACCGCATGACTCTACCTACATAATACGTCCCAAATGGAAGGTATCTCGTTACAGATGCAGGTGATAAATTTAGAAATTCTGTTCTTATTAGATCACCTATTATAGGTATTATTATATTTAGAATTTCTGTTCTAAATCTAGTGTTGGGTGTAATATGAAGGAGACAAACGATATACCTAGGTAGATAGATTTGCGAAAGGTTATCGGAATCTCTAATGGTTCAGTATGTTTGTATATAAGTAAAGTAATGGGATACAACGAGAAAATAAATTAGGTACTTGCTTGCTAATAGTTGCGTTGGTGTAACATAAGTTTCGCAATCAATACAATGTAACTAAGAATAGATTAATGACATGTTAATTAAAGATTTAAATCTCTCAAAGGAATATCAAGGCCTCTAAAAACAAAATGGCTACAATTTTATTTATGTAGGAATAATACTGCTTACCGGGGCTGATTTGTCGATAAAATGTATCGTATTTACCCCCCTGTAGGCTCCAACACTCATAACAGGACATTAAGTTGATGAAAACAAACATCATATTCCTCATCTCGAATCTTCTTTATTCCTCATACTCATCTTGGAAATCAAATTGTTTTGGAAAAAAAATACTGCAAAAAAACTCTAGTTTAAAAAAAAAACTCCTTTTTGTACACCAAAAAGAAACAATACACTGAAACAAAAAGTTGACACAGAGCTGTAATAGGGGAAATAAATGTTGGGTGGTGAAATCTTGGACGCAAGGAATGTAATACTCTCTATCGAGAGCTTGGAAGTTTAATATAAATATACTCGTAGCGTACATATTATGATATATGTCTTGGACGAAGGAAACAGTCTACGGGTCAAATGGTTAATCTCCTTATATTTCTCCTTTCCAGATCACAATAGGCTTCTAAAATGGTGCAAGTAAGTAAGCTGATGTTCGAGCAGACCTGCCGCGATGTCGACTGCCACCTGATCCTGCATCCGTGGAACGAGAGCTGCTTAAAGTCAATAGCGCCGCTGCTATTGGCTTCTACCATCGGGAGCGCCAAGTTTTACTCCATCGTTTACGCTGTAAGTTTCTTTCGACGACACTGACGTAGTGGCTGAGCAATCGGACTGTTGCGCTTGGTGTCACGGGTTCGATTCCCGCCTGGAACAAATTTTTGTGCGATCCACAAATGTGTGTTTCTGGTCTGGGTGCGATGTGCATGTGAAATTATATGTGCGTAAGCGGTGCCCACGATACAGGAGCAATCCTAGTTTGGGGCTACGTTTACAGACAAAGAGAAAAAAAAGGAAAAAAAATATTCTTGGAAAATAGTAACCTATCTTAGGCTAGTTAAACACTGCAGTTCTAATAAAAGAACTGCTTGAGTAGTCAGTGCCAATTGCTGGCACAGTCGCCATAACAAGTCAAACCACTGACGGGTACTTACCGATGTGAAAGAAACCCGAACTACTAGGGTAGCAGGAACACAAGAAGGCCTCGGCTTGTGCCATCCAGTACGAATGTGTTTTGGAGCTAACGTATTTATACCAGAAGTACCAGGGCAGCATAGGCCACAAGGAGGCATTTTGTTGTTTATCTAACTTAGCCGATTGCGCGGCGTATAGCGAACGTTAGTGATAGTAGTTTTAAAAGTGTTATTCCCTAAGGCACAAATTGCAATGCGAGGCAAGAAAATGTTACGGAAAGAGGAGTGGATGAAGATGGGCGAGTACTACCTGCGGTCGACGTTGCTGGGCCTCCTGGTGACTGCCAGTGCGCCGACCATCAGCTGCTATATTAGGTAAGGTACGTGAAAGTCTCTTTCAACAAAGTTTAGCCTAAAACTGTAAAACTAAAACTGCGAGTTTTGACGGGAAAACGGAATTGTGCCGCCTTTTAATCCGGAATTTGTTTCTCAAACTTTTGTTTCGTCACAATGTTGGTAGATGTTTCGTTATCGAGCCCAAATACGGGCAAATGGTACATAAAAAAAACACTCATCATTTATCGTGTTATTTTTCAAAATTACTTTCGCAGTCTTTAAGCCACGTCAGAAGCCCATGGGCAGTCTGATAAACTCTGTTACTAGAGGCTAGCACAACCTCATACGAACAACAACAACAACAACAACAAGGCTGCCACCAAACAACATATTATTAAATGACATACTTACGTACTTCTTTTCACCAACTTACGCCAAAAATTCATTTCTTTTAGAGATCGTGCCAGTTTCTACCTTATTTCTAACTACACTTAGGTTTATATTGACTTGCTGCACTATTTCCAGGAAACTCCTTGGAGGTAAATTCACCTACTACACATACCTCTTCGTGCCATTCGGCCTGAATGGCCTCTTCATCTATTTGGAGCCACCCAGCAGAAGGGGGTTGGTCATCAACCTATTCTGCAATTTGGTGAGTGCTTAGAACTATCCCAATGAGAGAAAAGTCAAAGTGATCTAAGCGAACCCGATAATTTTTAGTAAAATTTATTGTTTCGATTGTACAATCATCTCGATGGTTCTTGACGATTTTCTTGTGAATTATTGTGGTTTTTATTAATTCTTCTAAGTATACACCGCATCTGATACGACAGGAGCGAGAGATAGCCAGTGAAATAGGAAACGGCAAGTCAATCGACTTGATCAATCGAAAAACTAGCCGATAGTTCAGCTGGGGAGCGAGATGTTATAGACTCGATTGTCATTTTGCGTCGAATGCGATTCTTTCGATTGTCTAGACATCTGGGGCTTGCTTATCGCTAAAGTACTGCATGTATCTACATTATATATCTTCACAGAATATGCAGCACGCTCTTTGTCTCTCTCATTCTAGCCTTAAGATACAGAACATCCTAGGGATCAGGATTTTTGGTATTGACGCGTTATCCCCATTTTCTAAATGGCTAGCCATTATCTAGGTAATACATAGAATTATTTTCCAATGTGGCTGCGAAATAGATATGCAATAGAACTTTAAAGCAACATAATATATTGTTTTCAGTACATTGAATACTGGTTGAAGACATTCCAGAGGACCGGCTATTTGTCCATCACGAAGACGCAACAAACCCTCACGTTTATGCTGGGTAGCTCCCTCCTTTTCTATCTCATGAGGTTAGAGGGAGATAAAAAGGAAAGGACACCTCTGTTTTGGTAAGCGATTTTCATGTTTATGGATTAAAGAAAGGTGTATTGGTTGTTAGACGAAATGTGAACAGATTGAATTGTTTGAAAGAAGTAGGATGTTAGCAAAGGTAAAAAAAGTGGTCAGTGAAAGTCACCAAGATGGTCCTTCGGAAATACGCCCGTCAGAGAAGGTAGCCCCAAGAAACTCTATGGGGATGTAATTTTTTCAATAATGATTAATTTTTTATCCATCCATGAGAAAAGACACGAAACTTGAAGCAAAATGCAATGTATATTTGAACTGGAGAATGTTATCGATTTCAATTCAGTTAGTTTATAAAACAGAATCTATTGGTGCCTACATTCATTGCTATACTATAAACATTGCTATACGATAATATACTGCAACGCTATTTAGATCATTTTCGTATTTTACTGAAAATTGCACACACTAAAAAACCTGTAAAAAATTCTGATGCGTGACTGGACAAATCTACTGACAACCGTAATCCATTCACATTTACTAATGTTTAATACTTATTCATTAATGTAAATAAAGACGGACTTTATCATCCCGCTATCACAGTTCAATGACCTAACAAAGTCCAAGGGTTAGGAGTTACTCTTTTTTTTGTTTTCGTCATGGCTTCGCACGGTTTGTGCATTTAGCCAGTGTTATTATTGTATTATTTAAGTATTTTTATTTTCACAATAGTCAAGTCATTTATTAGAGCAAGCCTTGTGGTCAAGTAGTCAAATCAATTATGTACATAGTCAAAGTCACGATTCCGTAAAGTGGTGCTTCTCTGAAACTTCCTAGGTATTTTTGAAAGAATGTGAAATGATACGCTTAGTTACTCTTTGACCCTACCGATGTAGGCATAATGCAAATATTTATGGTCCGTTCACACAATTCTAGTAGCAATCCTGGGGCCCAAGTCGGCTATTTGGCCACAATTTGCGATTGAAAAACAATGAAATCAATATACAAAGTTAATTTTGGCTAAAGTCAGTAGTTTGACAGATTATTATAAATCGTAACTTCATTGAATTTTAATTGTCTCGTTTTCAAATTGTAAAAGTCCGACTACCACAACATATTCCATAGATTCCATAGACAACTAGCCATTGGAATAGCTGTAAAAAATTAGTGGACTATAGATTTTTGCCAAGAATGAAATGCAATTATCTATTAGACTACGGACGTACTACGGATTTTTCTATTTCTTTGCTATGATCACAATGGTACAGTATTACCCAACTGATATGGCTTACCGATGTACCTGCGCAGAAGATGAATTTTCAAAGCGCTGGAAATGCTATTGACCGCTATTGGTCGGCAGCCGCCGCCATCTTAGCGATCGCCGCGTGGCATGAGTGAGATGGAACAAACAGCTGCAGTGTATTATGAACCTTATAATAGTGAGCTTAGGTTGATTGTAAGTTTTAAGCACTCTTTCGTTAATCTTCGGACCATACTTTCTTTTCTGCGCGAACGAAGATTCACGACGCGCCTTATAAATTGGGGTACTAGTATAATGCAATTGAAATGTCACAATGTTAACAGGCTACCGGAAGAGTCAAAAGTAACCATAATGGCTGAAATCATTGATAATCCATGATCCATAAAGTTTAGCGATATACTCGTTTTATTATTATGTTAACCACGAAACTACGCAGATAAGATTTTTAAGCTGATCAAATAGAGATAATTAATAATAATTAATCGTATCTTCTTGACGGTAAACCGAAAATATATGCCGTTGTTGGTTTTGTATAATGTATAATATTTTTCTCTAACTTCGGTTGCCTAGTGTGGTTATGCGTAGTTTTGGTGGAATGTTAAATGTAACTACACGTGCCTTTATCGTTTAATACAAGAGCAAAAAACGTATCATTTAGTGAAAGCTAATAAAAAAAATAATAAAGGTACATGATTTTGAAACGTAATTCTTTGGCGTGTTACAATTATTTGTTTTGTAAGATAAATAAAATATGTTTACGAAAAACTAAATTGATTATGTACTTAGTTACTTACTGCATAAACATAAGGCTTTGTAATTTCAGGAACTCAGATGATAAAAACATGTACCTATAATTTTTCAGGTTATACACTCCTGAAAAGGTCAGAAGAAAAAGTGACAACTCGAAGAATGTCTGCCCGCACGAAGGCGTCTGCCCAAAATACGTCGCAAAGGTCTGTGATTTTGCAATGATAGGAAGGAACCAACAAGCCAAAGCGGTGGCGGGTGCGGTCTGTGACTTGTTTTAATGCGATCGCGCTCGCTTCTAATGTGTAACGTTTCCCAAAGTGCTGGCTGCATTGTTACAAGGCCAGGATTTTGCTTCGACCAAACAGAAGATAGTCCAAAACACGTTCCTTGTCCAGTCAAATTTTCTTAATTATTATCTTCAAGACGAAACTTTACGTTTATTTATGTTTGTTGTAAGTCGCATTGTCCAGTTACTTATAAGTTGGTACTCGAAATATTATGTCTTTCAAGTTTGAAACTTACAATTCTCCACTCTCAACTATTTCAAGTACTTACCTACACTCCGTTGCATACTAGGCCAGAGTTTCTCAAAGGTTAGGCCGCGGTGGCAATACACTGATAGAAAACCACAAAAAAATTCGCGTTCGCGTTGCCATGTTTAGAATTGAGTTTCACTGAAGTCTGTCAGAACTCGATACAGGACAATATTATGACCCCTCCTCCGTGAATTTAAAGCTGGATACGCTCTTCAACCCCTTTTGACTAGCTAGGGTACCGAAAGGAATTATTCTACACAAGTACCTAGTGCGCCGCGAACTGAAAAAGTTTGGGAACCTCTGTCCTAGCCAATGAACGTAGTCGCAGCATGTTCACACTACGAACCTTTCATTATCGGACCAATTAGCGTGAGTGGGCAACACGCTAGTTCACATCGAGAGCGGGCACTATTCTGATAGCTCACAAGTTGAAAACTGACATTTACAAGTCTCCAATTTTAATGACCTGTTTGAATGAAGTGTTTACGTGATTAGCTGACCTGATGCACCTTTTCAATCAGTGTGTATAGTATAATCTACTGGTAGATAAGTGTGTATGTAGGCCCTACAGCTTCTCACAGAAATGTATCATTGGTTTTTAGTTTTTACGACTTTAAAAAGTGATAAAAAACATCGTCAGTAATCGTTAAAAAAATTAAGCAAAATACGTAACTTAGCCCGTCGCGCGTTCTTTTTACGCAACTGCCGAAGGTGGATTATTATTTAATCTCAGTTACAATTATTATGTACGTTCATAGCAAACATTTTATTGCCATATTTCAGTGAGCCCAGAACAATTAAAATAAACCTAGTGCAGTTGTGAACTTGTAACTCACCCGAATAACACCCCGTCTCAATACCGGAGCAGCCAATTGATTGATGTTACAGTTTGTGCGAAATTGGTGCAGTCAACAACATAATTCACTTTTAATGGTAACCCCAATATACGTCAGATTCTTTCTGTTAAAATTCTCTTCACCAAGTCTTGGTTTCGTTTTATTCTACATTGCTGCAAAAATACTCTGAGTTTACTCTATTATGTATTCTTCTGCCTTTTTTCATCATGGTTCTTAAATATTATGCTTAGAAAACTTGTCTACTCCATAGTATTTCAGTTTATTTCTGACCGGCTCACTACCTTTTATTCCTTAGAGCTATGCCGGTTACTTTTGTTTTCTGAGGATCAACTTATTACGAGTGCATGTTATATGTAAAACTAAATTGTAAAACGTTACACGTGCAATGAATTTATTGCTGACGGTACCACTTCACTGGCCCACTTCAGCTGTATATTAAATTTTAAGATGAAAACTTGCTTCAATACTTCAGTTTGTATTGAAAATTGTGTGCATTGAAGCTTGTGAAAGGAGCTGAGAGCTTAGTCTTTTCTTTTTCAGGGCATTTAGCTAGTCGTGATTGCATTTTTTGTGTCCCTTCGATAATATTCAATGGTTATAGTCGGTGAACAAATCACATTAAAACGGAAGCGACAAAAATGCATCGGACGCGATATTCAATTTGAGTGAATAGTCACATTAATCTTATATCTTTAAATGAGCAATTCTTGTATATATATATATAATTGGAATCTCGGAATCGGCTACAATGATTTTCATGAAATTCAGTATATAGAGGATTTCGGGGGCGATAAATCGATCTAGCTAGGAATCATTTATAGAAAATGTCATTTTATTCGTGTTTTTTATGATTTTTTTCTTTTAATAACCAGTTCATATCTTTTTATTATTCTATCGGTAAGATCATGGTTTTATTAGTAATTCGTACTTAAATATAATTTGAAAAAAAACACATTTATAAAAAAAACAAAAATACCGAGCAAAGCTCGGTTATACAGATATTTATTGATTAAATGAAAAGCAATGCTTTTTGGAAACATACGGTTCCATTGTTATTTATAGGTAACCAGCTGTGCCCGCGACTTCGTTCGCGTGGAATAGTGACTTTGACCTTATAAACCTTCCCTGGACTTCCATAAATAATTCAAGACCAAAATTAGCCAAATCGCTCCAGCCGTTCTCGAGTTCTCAGTGCCCGCTATCAGGGATTTTATAAGCGCCTTCAGACGCAGCTCTCAGCTGATTCACCAGCCTTATTCTGAGTTCTTGAAAGATGAGAAGGTTTAAGTAAATGCTGTTTAAGTAGATGAGTTCTATAGCGGACACTTCTAGATAAACATAGTGTAGGACGCGGCTAGCCGGCGGATACTGGATGAGGAGAAAAGAATAGGCTCAGTGGCGTGTCACTAGGAAAATCTTACGTCGAGCAGTGAACAAAATATAGGCTGATGACGAAGAGTGGTTACAAAAATAAGGTTCCGTACCAGAGGTTGTTCTATCTTGCATAGGATAAAAGTGAAGATGTTGCAAGTTATGACGTCACTAGTCAATTTAGTGGTGGAACCGCGCTTGCTAGAGGATGATGAAGGGTGTCTACGAAAACAGTGTTCCATGGCGTGCATGGTACATGCACGTAGAATGACTTTCATCCTATGATAGATAGAATCTATCATAGGATGAAAGTCATTCTACGTGCATGTACCTACTTACTTTATGAATAACATGTGGGTAGTGTCCGATTTTTTATCGATCTTCATTTTATTTATCAATCTTCATTTATTTATCAATCTTCATTTATTTTATCAATCTTCATTTATTTATCAATCTTCTTTTTTTTTCAATCATTATTTTGTTTGTTCCCAGGGTTATGCCACCTACTTCGGAGTCGGTCTCGGTATCACCCTCGCCCGGCTGATCATCCCCAAAATCAGAACTCCAATCAGCGCGATCTCATCTATAAGGGGCAAGCATTTTAAGCTGGCTTTGTTCTTCGGCAGTTATATCGGTATTTACAGAGTACGACCTATTTAGTTATGATAATATTGATCGTTTCTATCATTTATTCATATAGTTTGCGTTAATGATTTATCCTAATTACTAACTAGCATGCAAATGTTGCAATATACGTCATCACGTTTGGCAATGTTCTTAACAAAATCTTGGAAAGATTTATCAACCACGCTGTTAATATCGAGTATTATATTGTAATGATCTTGTATTGATTGATCTTGTAATGATCAATCTTAGTAAGAGATCTTGTGACAGTAGCGCGTATTTTTTTTTAAATGTCCATAGATGACGAGCGCATTACAGCGCGGCAAAGTTCTGCATGCTTATCATCGGGTGGACGACGTTCTCATCTCATGCATTGTTGTACAAGAAACGTCCTTGATATAATTCAACTTAACTCAACTTTCCCTTTTTAGGCTGTAGTTTGCTACTTATGCCGTAAGAAAGGCTTCGATTCGGCGCTATATGCTCTGCCAGCTGGCTACTTGGCAGGACTGTCCTTCTTGTTCAGTCCAGCTCTAGGACTGTCTATAGCTTCTGTCACTGCTGCTTTAAAGGTAAGAGATGTTGGTGATGTGTGGTCGACGGCTCGTTTGGCGTAGCGGCTAAGCAATCGGATTACTGCGCTAGGGGTTGCGGGTTCGATTCCCGCCTGGGACGAATATTTGTGCGATCTACAAATATTTGTTTCTGCTCTGGGTATAATGTGTATGTGAAATTATATAACTGTAAGCGGTACCCACGATACAGGAGCAACCCTAGTGTGGGACTACGTAAAAAAACCTGTTAGAGATAATTATTATTTAACTTAACTATTGCTTATATTATTATTACTATTACTATTACTTAACTGTTCTCTTAAAGGTTCAGTAGTAGTATTGCAGCAGTGGTTCGATAACCTGACTTTGGCTGGAACTCTAATTGCAATTAATGTTTAGAATAGAAAATAGAATAGAAACGCTTTATTGTGCTACAGCAAATAAAAAAGAAAACTAACAAGGTAATAAAGAACAATGGGCAGACTTATCGCTAAACCCGATCTCTTCCAGTCAACATGTCAGTTTGTTGCAATTTTAATCCATTGTCTCAATTAGGTTTTATCTCGCATAACTGACCCTTATGTTTTGTTGGTCTTTGAGATAAGTTTTACGTCCGTATATAGTTATTAAATCCTACTAATATTATAAACGCGAAAGTTTGTAACTATAGATGGATGGATGTTTGTCAATCTTTCACGCAAAAACTACTGGATGGATTTTGATGGAAACTTCACAATACTATAGCTTACATATCAAAATAACACATAGACTATAAATCATAAAGATATAATATAGTATATTATCCAAACGCAGGTGAAACCGCGGGGCGCAGCTGGTACAAACTAACATTTCAGTTTACCTTCACAGCTATATTCCACCATCTTGTACGATAAGAAGCTGCTGCCCACCAGCATACCGCTGCCAGAACTGCTGTACTGCTTATTCCAAGGCACCCTGTTCAGCGCGAGGGTCCTGCAGCCCGAGACCTGTCCCAGCTATGTCTTCAACTTGATGAGGACTGTTAGCAGCGGAAGGTATCCAGCGGTCCACTTTCAGTTAGCACCAACCTACCGAGCATTCTAGGGTGCAGTTGTAGTCGGTTCAAGCCTCGCACACCCTATGACGGAAGAGACAGTGCAAAGACAATTGTCGTCTCAAAAAGGGTATCATGGTCTCTGCAGCACAGTCCAAAAGTACCAATAAACCTACTAGTAATAAAGCAAAAATTGCCAAGCACCATGATATCAGTTTACTTCCTAATAGATGCAAAACCTTGCCCTAGGATACTACCACAATAGAATTCATTTTGGCTGTGGTGTACCTAATGGTGGATGGGCCGACGACATCAAAAGAGTCGCAGGCAACTGGTTGATGCAAGTGGCAATTTGTAGTTCGGTGTAGCGGTCTAAGGGGGAGGCCTATGTTCAGCAGTAGACGTCTTCAGGCTGATGATAATGAATATGACAATGGTATCAATAGAATAGAAAAGTATTATTGATGGTTCATGTAATATTTTAATTTCAGATCGGAGATGATAGCAAAGAATTTCGCAGAAATCATTTCAAGAGCGCAGTGATGGGAGACGTACCTATATGTACCTGGTTAAGTATTTAAGAAATTAGTTAAGAGGCACGGGTATTCATGACGTAAAGTTATTATAAACATAAAACTTATATGGAAGTTGCACATATGGAAATAAATTGATAACAAAAAATATACATTAAATTATGTATTGTTAACATTATCCCATCAAAAACATTACATGTACAAAAATGCACAAGTCTCGCAACGCAGTTTACCTGCCGTAAAAAGTTGTGAGATCGAATGTAAACCAAGTCGGTTAATTGAATACCTACCTACTTATTTATTTATTTAGTAAATAGAGTGACTTGGCAATTGCACACTTCAACATAAATCTACATAGCGCTACACGGAAGACTATATTATTTAGATTACCTAGTAGATTATACTCGTAGTATAGGGATTTGTATCTCTCTATCTATCGTGGAAGTTTTTAAAAAGCGTTCAACTGTCGAATTTCTCGAAGCCATTTTTCATTTTTAACCCCTGTTACACATTTCATCCAATTTCAATGAAGTCTAGTTACGAACTGTAAAAGTAACTTTGTAATGACATACAATTCTATAGGATTTATATGGGAATACAAAGTTATTTATGCAAATCATATATCTAGAAAACGAGATGAAAATTATGAAATGTCAGAATTTTTCCATGGTTTATAGGCTAAACAATAGCTATATTCAAAATTTGAAACTTGTGGGACGGCTAGAAGTACCTTAGAATTTTGATGATCGGTGAGTCAGTCAGTCAGTCAGTCAGTCAGTCAGTCAGTCAGTGGGCAGCAAAATTAAGGAACTTTGACTTGCAATAATTCTTAAACTACTGGTTCAAATTTGATGTAACTTGGATTATTATCTGTAGACGTGATACCCTCTTGGTCACAAAAAATTTAGGCTTCTAGTTTTATCCATAACGAAGTTACAGGGGGTCGAAAATGGCCCGAATCGCTTCGAGAAAAGGATAGTACGGCCGTGCCTTTTGTTTTGCTCGACTTGGCGGGGGCACTGCCGTGCCCCCAGATAGAATGAAATTATTGTAACATATTTTTTAGTAAATAATGTGTAGGTTGTAGTGAATGAAATTTAATTCTAAAATTAAACAAATAATTAAATGTTTAAATAAGCAAGAGAACCTAAGTATAATAATATTTTCCGATTATGTTATTTCCATACATCGTAGTGCTGTTAACCATGCGAGATTTCGGTGTCACATTAGTGATAGATGATATCCTTTTGGTGGCGTTCTCTGGGTTGACGATTAGAACCTTTTTGGACAAACCAGTATGTTTCTTAGCAGTCGTGAGTTTGCCTGTTCCGAAGCGACAAACCGCGTCGCACTGAAACGAAATTAGAAACTGAAAAACAAGATATTATTATAGAAAAATATGAACTAAGACTGAAATTGTGCCAGCGCGTAGTTTATGATGATGAGTCGATTGCGAAATCTAATGTTGCGGAATCGATTTCTGCACAGGATAAATAATGTACGCGTCACGTTGTTTATCCGCAATGGACTCCTAAACTACTGAACGGATTTTAATAAAATTTGTTCACCGTATGCAGTTTGGTCTAACTTAAAAGATAGGATAGCTTACATCTCAATTTCTAGTTGGAATAACAAACACCTTATCCATAGCAACGCGTGGCCGTGTCTGCTAGTGGTATAATATGTACAACAAAAGACTACACCTACTTGATCTGATCCTGGGTGCTTAAGTGGCCACGGTCATCGTAGTTTCCAATTCTCTAGATACAAGTAAAGCTAACCTGTGCAAAACTGTAAAAGTTGTTCCTGTTTCCGCCGCAGCCTGAGTAGATCCTCTCCTTGCATACCCGCCATACATGGTCATAGTAATACCTCTTCAGAGCACCAAAACAGTAACCATAGTCGAAGCTCAGGGAACACCAGCGAGGACGACCTTCTACGATGACGAGAAAAAAGAATAAAGTTAAAACACGTTCTAGAAACTATAGATATAGTCTATGGTAGTGGCCTATCGTAATTAGCAAAGCATGCAAGTGACACAGCCCGGCGTAGTCATGAAAGTACGTAATATTGCATGGTGTCACGCAAGGAGACGCACTTCCCCCAATACTTTTTAACAGCTTTGAAAAAGGTATCATTACAAGATTTGAAAAACAAAAACGAACTTCCTGTATCAAGCTTCAGGCACGTGCTTATACACTGTTGATGGGTGTCGAAGCGGTTGCCGTTGCCCTGGCAGCCACCCCAGAGGAAACTAGTGCAGTTCCCAGTTTCAGGGTTGAAGTAGTACATCGGGATGTTTGCCCTACAGGGCCCGTCATCTGGTCTTAGCCTACATGTCTGTCCGGATACTGGAAATGGGAACAATGGACCGGTTTAATAGTTCTTTTTAATTGTTAGGGTCTTTGTTTTAGGGGATTTAAACAAGAGTTAAACAGATGTGTCTAACATTTCGTTCCACAAATCGATGTCTTGCACTCGCGTTGTCTAATCCAGTAATGAATTCACTTGTAAAGTTATTCGAAATGTGAGACAATCAGCGCGAGTGTCTGACGTGGATTTTGTGACCGAGATTTCAGATATCAGTTCGGTTATTGGTTAAAAGTGACAGCACAAAAGAACTGATTTTGCGTGAGCTGCTTGTTATCGAGTAGCTTTTCAATGGTGATATACCTATAAACAGAGTACATGCTCTACACGGCTTGGTCACTGAAGCGACAGCTAAGAAAAATTTTCATCACGTGCTTTGGAGCTTTAGTAGACAATGAATAATTATAATAGAAACTTACCGGTCTTGTTATATACTATGTTTCTGACAATTTTTTGAGGCATCGTATTATATTTCATGTCCACACATTGCAGCCAAATCACAAAGAGTGCAAATACAAAACAGTACTTCGGAAAAGCATTCCAAAACACAGCATGTGCAACCCACATTGCTGATAGCAAGTAATAAAATGTGGACCAAATAAATAACGGTTTATTGTGGTTTTATTGAATAACAATATGCCATTTATTTACGGTATTGTTTTATGAAACTTTATTTTTTTATTTTTTGTACATAATATAACTTACATAATGGTGGCAATTCACAAAGCCGATTTCACAAGCATTAAAATTGATTTATTAATGTAACTGAAATGAGGCAGTTTTATGAGGCAATTTTATTTGTCCTCAAAATTTTATAAATTTTCTTTAAAACTACACCTATTAATTTCATATTATAATCTCAATTCCAATAAATATGACACACTATACTATAAAAACTTTCTCCTATTGAACTCTGACACGAACTAGTTCTGAACACAACCCAACAATACTACCTATCTACTTGAAAAGAAACCGTACACCTAGTTTCCTTCTCTAGATGGTCATCACGTTTTAGCACCATCTTTCCGCATCACCTTACTATTCGGTCCACGTCTCGGAACTTCTGAGAAGCACACGTCTCCAAAACAAAACACGACATCTGACTTCCATAAATTATCACATCCAACAAAATCCTAACTTGCTCAACTCCGAAGTAAATGAGTTTCTACCATCAACCCCTTGTTCCTTAGATATAAGTGGCTAGATGTGACATTTGTCGATCTTAACGTTGGAGATAACTATGAACTCAATGTCAACTATGGACATTTTTAATTGCATCAAAAACAAATTTTAGTAAGATCTCATTTAGTAATAGATGAAACATACAATAAGTAATTTGGTGGTTAGTCCCATTCTAGGTTCAGCCAGTTTACACCTTCGATCACATCGTCACTCGATGATTATGATAACCTTGATGATCATCATCATCATCATCATCATCATCATCATTATTCACAGTCTGAAGACGTATACTACTGAACATAAGCCTCCCCCTTAGACCGCCACACCAATCGACAATTTGCCACTTGCATCCACTTGCATCGCGATGATAATTACTCGATAATAAGATCTCATGAGACAATGTATAACCTGTATAACATAAAAATATCTTATGTAATCTCCTGTTCTATTCTCCCGAAACCTCAACAAGGCAAATCCTATTCTATGAGGGTTTTTCTTGCCAAAACTTAATTATCATATGTATATACGTAGTATGAAATTCAGAGCAGCTTCGCGTGGAGATACATTTGCATTGTTAATTGTGGCTTCCGCTGGTGCTAGAACTTGGGCGTGCATGTGTGGGCCCATGTTTTAACTAGATCAGTGTTGGTGAAGTGTTTGAGCCGGATTGCCGAATAAATATCAGGAATCATTCGCCACATCACGTCTACGCTCAAAGCTATATGCTACAACTGATGATATTCTACATCAATAAATTATGCATATCGCTAAAGAGTAGAACTCCTTGTCGGAACCTGTGTTTCCTGATAGTTATAACATGAGAGTATTTAAGACACGAGAGAAAAAGTTAGTTCTAGGTGAGCATGCACCATCGTAGACTTGTCACTCAAAATCTGGTAGCATGTTCAAACGCAAACTTATACTATTAATATAATTACAATATAAAATTCCCAATAGTTGAAGCTTCAAAATGATTTATTAAACGTAGGTTAGTATTTCCACAGATTATCGACAATTTGGAGGGTAGTTTATAAATAAATCACCTACAAAGTATCCATTAATGTAGATGCTACGTTCCTTGAGTGGTGTGATGCAGTCGCCATGTGCGCTATAGTGTGGTGATTCCTCATAATAATATTAAGTGTGACACGTGCAAAGTTGTAGTACTTATAAATATTATTAAGTACACAAAAAATATGGCTGCTTAACCTATATTCTATGGGCGCGAGTTAGCGCCACGCTTTTTTTAGTTTTTCCTTATTTAATTGTCTGTTGAGGGTAGCAAGAAACTGTCCGCCTCGACAAACGCGAGCGGGTGCGCTGCCGCGCATTCCGCTATAATTATATTTGTCTGTAATCCATTAAAACGCTGTATTTTGGGTCTAATTGTGCTCAATATAAGTTATACATATACAAGTGCTGTGATGTGCTTAGTGTACCCTAAAATACTTTCGACATACACAGAGCCTGATGAAATAAATATAGCCAGAGCGTTGCCACCGCCACCGGACGCCATTGCCGGATACGTCACATCTCTAAGTCCATGGGTAAGTAGGTGCTAATTTTGAAGGCATACCTACTATGTTAATCTTTGTATCGGATGCAAGCCTGATAGTTGTGGTTGATTGCTTTGCTTAATCATTATAGGATGCAAGGAACTTTATCGCCGCAGAAGAATTACGAATTATTACAAAGTTATACCTTAGTCGTACGAGTCGATTGATTTGGCGTAAGATAAGTGTAAGTTGACGGTTTTGAAAGTCAATAACTATGGTTTATGTGGGTCCATTGAGATCCAGTTTCAGTAGTTCCATTGAGTTCTTATCTTATATAAATACCTACCTGCCAAGTTTCAGTGATAATCTTATATATAAAAATCAATCGCTGTTCGTTAGTCTCGCTAAAACTCGAGAACGGCTGGACCAATTTGGCTAAATTTGGTCTTGAATTATTTGTGAAAGTCCAGGGAAGGTTTAAGAGGTGGATTCCACGCGGATGAAGTCGCGGGCACAGCTAGTGAAATATAATAGTGACAGTAAGCTGATAGAGATGATAATGGAGGTTAATGAAAGGCAACGGGGCGGAACTCCGTATATTATGGCTAATAGTTGTTATAAGAGGTTGCTGAAAGTCTTAGTACGAATACTCTTATACTTGTGTACCACCTTATATTTTGAGTTTTGTGGTAGATAACTTTACTGATCAGCAAATATTATGGTCATGTAAATACATCCAGATTAGTGCAGCACGTTTATTAAACATTTTTGGAAGAACACCTCGTCTCATTCTTACGCCACTTTATTCTATAATGTGATAAATCCTTATAGTGAGGTTTTTAAATAAAAATTGTGATAATGATAACATAAAAATTACATTCAAAAGTAAATCAAAAGTAAACACAACAAAGCATGCAACAATTTAAACTACGTCAGATCTAAAGCCCGACTCACAAATACCTGAGCTCAATGCTTCCTAGAAACGTCACAGTACTTCAACAGTCAGTACCGTAACTCACGAAATATTTTTTTAAATTCGGCTGCGTATCCTTTGTACATGTAGCCAGAATCAAATTGTATTGTGTAAGTTTTACAGTATGAAATGAAATAAATAGAAAATGGCAAGTAACATTAAATGCTCCATCAGTCAGTGGTCACTGGTCAGGTCGCAGTAGATGTTTCAGTTATGTGGTGGTTACTGAAACATCACTGGTTAAGACAAGAGATTACGCAAAATCACAGAGTACCTACTCGTAGAATTTATACGTTTATTTTTCTTATTATTGGGTTTAATATCAATGCAACCAGCATTTTTCGAGAACAATGCTTGTTGGTAGGCTAGTGTATGAGGCTAGTGTAGGTAGGATAGTTTATGATAATATTTTATTTTCGTTTTATTATTTTTCTGAAACACTTTTACTACAAAGTTTACAAGCTAGTATACTGTTAGTTAGTTACACCGTGCTTCAGACGTTTCCCGGCAAAATCCGAGCTCAGCCCCGGACTTCTCAATCATTGTCTCAGCAAAACGGGATTCTTTCGTAAGTGCAAACTAATACTATAGTGCAACTAAATAGGGGTTTATAATTTTATAATGCATTTTATATTTAAGATAAATAATTTGACTAAGATGCCTCCTAATTAATTTGACTATAGTTTGTGGTTAATTTGTCGATAAAACGTTATGTATACCTACTTACTTATAACAACATAATATTTTGACAATGTAAGATTTTTTTGTCAATATAAATTGGAGGCTGAACGAAAAAACTCCAATCGCAGAACTTAAAAGTACCTACGTACCTAATTTTTTTTCAAAGATACAAATAACAGATCAGGTAAATACATTTTTCTTATAGCTATACCATCGCGTATCACTTCCATTAAAACTATATTTAGAGAGGCAGGCCGCGTTATCGTGGAAGATTTATAACCAAACATAAGTTATAAGTGCTATAAGTTTGCTATAAAATTTTGTATCTGGTCGGATGTGACTTATATGTATTTCTAACGTATAAAACAAGCCTGATTATCTTATCAGACTTATTTTGTAAGTTAGAAATATCTAGTCCTAAGTATCTAGTCAACGTGTTATCGCTACATATTATGTAGAGTTACTGTGACTGTGCCTTAGCTGAGCCTTTGTGTGGTACACTAGCGGCCTCAGGCAAAGTATGCGAAGTGAGCGGAGAGTCGCCGCATAAAATAGTAGAGTAGGGAGTGAGATCTAGAGACTAGTTTATTTACACTACAGTATGGAAAAAACGAACTTCATTGAGAGGAAATGCCTTAAAATCGTAAAAATAGCAAGTTATACTGAGAGTAAACGGTATTAAAAATAACTGTATTCACAGATTTTTTTTAATCTTTCCATATTAGGTATAAGTAACCGATAAAATTTGATAATTAACATTCACTATTTGATTGTTACAGAATCAGTAGGGTCTAAGTTGACGGATAAACTTTGATAACGTACAATAAAATGACAGAAGAACATGAAATCGTTACAATTCGTTAACTCTGGTTCACATTATCATCCAGGCAAATTTGCCATGATGAATATTAATTTCAAGCTGTGATGTCCTACTGCTGGGATCAAGTCTATAATGTACAAATAGTATAATTTGCAAAAAAAACCCTATATAATATTATAATTATACTCTGCTTGCTACTACTCTACAGTTCCAGTGGCAGTGCCTCGCGGCCACGTTTGTTCATTAGAAGGCTCTTATTCGATTTTTCTAGCACGTTCTAATTGCAGCACATTTATAATTTGTATCTTCATTTGCGTTTTACTTGAGGATTATGACTATGAGAACTAAACGTAGTAGTTTAAACAAACAAACAAATAAATTGTAATTTTACGACCCAATTATACACAGTCAGGGATTGTCGTTTTTAGGGTTCCGTATTCAAAGGGTAAAACGGGACCCTACTGCTAAGGCTCCTCTGTGCGTCTGTCTGTCTGTCGGTCAGTCACCACACTGTATCTTATGAACCGTTAGACAGTTGAAATTTTCACAAATGATGTATTTATATAACCACTTTAACAACAAAGAAATAAAATAAATATTTATGGACGCTCCCATACAACAAATGATTTTTTTACGTTTTTATAGATACTAGTACGGAACCATTCGTGCGCGAGTCCGAATCGCATTGGCCGGTTTTTTTATTTAGAGTGACTTTTTGTTGTTTAGGTCAAAATCTAGTCAGTAAAACTATTACCCGCGTCCTGTTTACCGATTGATCTGAAAGGCAGACAGCTTCTGTTGATGACAACAATTGATTTTTTGAATCATTATTTATTACGAATCGCTTTTATTTTTAGAACTCTTGAGACCGTATACAGTTGACCGATTCAAATATTGATTAGGGCCCGTATTAATAAATCAAACTTAGCTCTGAGAGCTATCTTCAGTGTGCACTTGCTCTTTCGTTCTAATTAATATAGATTATGAACAGAAGCTTACATGATATCTGGCAAATTAATAAATGACACTCAGCGGTTAAGTGCTATCCGATTATGACACAATTGACACATACAAGACAGTATCGAGTAGCCAGTGCTACATCTCAATATCCATTTATTAAATAGCAACGATTTCAAGATGTAGATTACATTTTGAGCGGATCAGCTGGTAGCGCACTTGGTAGCGCTATTGAGGTTCATTTATTAATACGGCCCCAGGTCAACGGATCCCGCGGACTCAGTTTTTAGTAGGCTCAGTTGACGTACGAGCCGTATTTAGACAAACGAATCTTGGAAAATTAAGAAAAAAGAAACGATTAATAATTATTTGCCAGAATTAATGCCGATTCGGTTCATAAATTACCGATGTGATCATCTATATAACGTCCGTAAGTACGTATTTAATTAATCGTTAGCAACAACGAATCATTAATGACGGGAGTGTAGTGAGATAATCATAATGGAATACAAATCACAGTAGGTGTGTGTGAACAAGCTGATGAATCTCATTTATTTTATCAAGAAGATTAACCATCCATAATACTTCTTGCTACTCCTCTCCATGCACGGTTGTCTGGATGATATCGCTTTGGCAGTAAGACTGCCCATCGTGACACTTTGTTTTGTTGTTTGTTGCTCCAAGCCTTAAGTTTTGTTTGTTGTGTGGTTTTTCAATAAGGAGTTTATCTGTCTATGTATCTATTATGGTTTAGGTATTAGGAGTGACATCAAAGTTACATAGAATTTCCATAACTTCATACTTACCTCGCGAGTCCCTTGGGAGTTGTCAATAGATAGCTTCTAAAACCCGAAATTAATATTGTATCATTTATCCAAGATTAAAATCGATCTTGGATTGCTGCCTGTCCTTCAATCGATCTCCGACCTGCGTGCCTTCATAAACCAATCCACGGATCGGTTATTGGCACGTTTGACCCTAAAATGGATTGTGATATCAATCCCAGATAGCAAAATTTGTATTGGATTTACTATTAATTTCGGCCGTATGTAAGCATGCATCACTGCAGATCGAAGTTTTGATTTACACTTAATTAAATATGAGTTGGACTCACTAGTTTCAACCACCCGATATCCTCAGTAGGTACTCTATACCTCAGTGATCATTTGAACTGTATTGGCATCTTAGGTATTTCCCGTCTCAATGATAATTTGAATTTTATTAACATTATACGTACAATTTAGATCAGTTAGCGCTTTAGAGCTGTTTGCTTTTTATCGTCAATACAATAAATAAGTATCATCATTAAAATCTTATATTATGCAATCACCGCTGAGCAAGGGTCTTACTTACCTAAGTCTCCCGTGAAGAGGATTAGGTCTTAGTGAATAATTCAGCCTGTAACTGTCCCACTGCTGGGCAAAGGCCTCCTCTTACTTTCGTGAGGAGGCCATTAAACCATAATCCATCACGGGGGCCTATGTTATGTGGATAACATGCCTCCGAAATAATTCTCGGGCATGTTGGTTTTCTCACGATGTTTTCCATCACTGAAAAGCGAGTGATAATATTACGTAGGTACATAATGTTTAACAGGAAACCCTTGGTACGTGCCTGCACTGGGATTGGAACTCCCCACCCCTGCTTTTGCAAGCGGACGTTCGACCACTAGGCTACCGCCGCTTCAATAAATAAGTAAACCCACTTAATTAAACTGAAGTAAATTAAACATGCTTGGTAATCTTATCGTACTATTTATTTTATTTACAAGATGTGAAAAATCTTTGGATAAAATTATTTTTGTAAACTAAGTATATTTTATTATGTAGTACTTAATGTAATACAATGGAATGCTTAGCAAAAACAACATTATTCTAAAAACATTGATTTAATCCATAATTACCGTTTACTTGTGCCATATTACAAGTATGTACCTACGTTATTCGTCCACCATTGAAGTCTAAGTACATGTGAAACTAAGAAAGTAGGTACAGAACTTAGGCGGATCTCATACAGCAGTGCAGTGCGCAGGCAGTAAGACGCACATGCATTGCATCACACCACTAACAAGTTGCAGCAAGCTGCGCTGCACAAAACTAAAGGGGTTCCTGGACGGTCTAATGCTAGACGTGACAGGCTACGTTCAAGCAATTCCACTTAGTTGCAGTCTCAAATCATAGGCCAGCAAGTATAGTTTGCTTGTCAAGCGCGAAACATTCAAGTGCTTGACAAGCGCGGCGAAACAGTTGCGACTCGCGAGTTCATCAGTATGAGTTCCGCTTAATTAGGTAGGTTAACATTTATGATTACAGAATATTTAGGAACGCCAAAGCATGTTAACGGAATGTTACTCAACGTTAACGCCAAAGCATGTTAACGGTATGCTGACTGTCACATGTAATCGTACCATATAAAATTATAATCCCACCTATACATAAGTTGGTGCGATGCTTGTACCAGTTTGGAGTGGAGTATTGGTTTGGAGTGTCACAGAACTTTCAGCTAAGACCTTCAGTTTTTCTAAATTGTGAAAAATACATGTATGTTTTCATAGACATTGAACAATTGTTTACAGACCACAATCTTGCAATACCAATGTCCGCATCAAAACTCGCAAAACGACGCACGCTACTCAATGCGCCGACTTTTTGATAATACCTCTATGTTCATAGACAATAGAATGATCATCTAATGCTGGGCTGCGATAAACTCTTTACTCAAAATAAAACATGAATAAACTATGGTTAAAACGGCACAGCAAAACTTTAACTCCAATTTTGACTACTAACATTCGATGGTCATTTGTTATAACATAAATCCCTTGCAGGGGGATGTAGTTTATCACATTTATCTTATAGTTACACTGAGCTTATGGTATGAAGACCGTAACATTATTGTATTAGTACGTAGCTTAGTCATTTATACTGAATCACTATAGTTAATGTATCTTATTTATAACGAAAATTTTCCTTAACATCTTTAATTATTAAAGATTGGGAAATTATGTGCATCAAAAATATAACAAACTTCATTTGATGGATCAGTTCAATATATCAAAATTAAAAGATATTGGCATTATATTATACTCGTAGGCTGTATCGGATAAGTGCTAAGGTCATTGCAAAATGTGTTTTTAGTACATTTTCTGTCCAATGACCACGTTTTCTTATATTCAAGGTGTATGTTTACGGAAATATCTGCATTTGTAGCTTTGACAATAAGTTTTCTACAAGTAAATGTATCTAGTTAGTAAGTTTTTTTTTTTGTTATGAAGTGTTGTAGAGAGTTTACTTATCTACTACATAACTTGAATTGTAAATCAACTTTATGAACATTGAACAATGAACAATGAACATCCTATGGAGCTATGTGCGCCTGGTACTTTTTAGTTGAAACACATTTTGGTTTTAACTGAAGAGCTGTTGACGGTACGATACGGGGACAACGCCACGTGATATCTTGACGTCTCGTTGTTCCTAATGGTGTATCTCCGTTACGGGGACAACGGAAAGAAAAAAATGGCCGTTGTCTTCTAAACGGGGGCATGGCATTCGGGGACAACGAAACTACACGTATGCCGCGATTAACCTATCATTCTACGTACCCGTAAGTGACTTTTTATCCATAGATGTTGCCATTCCATTTAGAATCATAGAATTCAAGAACAAGAAGGAAACATAACATTTCCTATCACAATTCTCGTTACAAACAAGAGCTTACACACTAACATTTATGTACACTGAAGTGAAAAATAACATGTATATTTACAAACAGGTGTTATTTAATACAAAACGTGTTTGGTGTGAATTTTTGAACATACTTATTATTAAAGTCTACTTATATGGTTGATTACATTGTTAGACTATTTTTTTATAGTGAAAGCAGTGAGACGATGATACAATTAAAGTAATTACACATACCTATTTTAATAATTACACATTCAGGCAAAAATTATAACAATCGACGAAATTATAACACTTGTAGAGTCCACTACCGAAACATAATCTCACTGCATCGCATCAATACATTAAACAAATCTTATTAATTAATTCAATAATTAAATCTTAGGTGCTTAGCAATATAATGATTGTTTTAACAATTCCTATCAATTCACAGACTAAATTCGTAATGTAAAATTACAGCTAAACAATCTAAACAAACAGTTAAGTTTCTTAGAAAACTTGCAGTTAAACTGTCACTGAGGCAAAGTATCCATAAGGGTATTTTGTACCACAAACTTTACTATGAGTACTTCTTTGAAGTTATAATAAATCATTATTCGATAGTCTATCTCGGGTAGGTTTTAAGGTTGAAAGATCAAAATGTAAGAAAAAAATTCGCACAAATTTAAATTTTTAAGAAATATTCTTCTTTCATTTTGAACGTTAGATAGACAAGCCCTTTATTGAAACACTATATAACAAATAAAACTTAACAATCACCCATTGTGACACTAACAAATTTGGTAGACTTATCGTCCAGAGTGATATCTTCGAGACAACGATTCATGGAGTGGAATAACAATAAGTATTATGGTTATTGGTATTGGTCTTTTATGGTTTAATTTGTTTATTAGATTGAAGTGTTTGACTTGTAAAAGTGCGATTTTATTGCCTATTTACAATAAATGATTTGACTTTGACTTTGACTATGGATGACGCATTATGATGATACATCATGGCCATTATGCCCAGACAAAAGCGGTTTTTGGGCAAACATATTTTGTAATACAATTAGGCACATTCATCAGTGCAATCTACCCAGGCCATTGCCCCGGGGATTATGTTGATTTTAAATACAAGCCCAACACTGCAAGTTTCCTAATAAACTATAAATTATTAAAATTTTTGAAAGAAAATGCTTCAATCAATTCTGACCCGTAAGGCATTGACATAAGTGCAAGACTGGAGCAACGATTTTCTTCATAATTTCTTAACCCCCAACAAGAGACCTAACAACCGGCTCGTATTTATCTTCCCCGTAGTACGGAACATCTTCGTAGTCGAAGTAGAGCTCCTCGCCCGACACTATCATGGGCAGGAGGAAGAGAAACAGCATCAGGATCCAGCTTTGGAAGCACGTGGATGCGGCGCCGTTGAGAGTGACTGAAAATAAAACGAGTTTTCGTAAATAATATGATATTTGCATACAGCGTTTGCATACAGCATATTTTGAAGCTAGCTTCTAGTGTCAGACTTTGTTAAGCCGCCCCAGGAGTCCTTACATGGCTTAACGACTGCTATCAATCGATAACAACCGGGACCGACAGCTTAACGTGCCCTACGAAGCATTGAGAAATATAAATTCCGCACACAACTTACGAAAAGTCATTAGTTAGGCTGAGGATCGAGCTCGGTATCGTTAGATTGTAAAGCGTACCTATTACCGATCGCCTACCATAATTATAACCTGGAGGTAGTCAAGTCACGAGTGAACGCTTACTTCTAATTAAGCGTACACCATCGTAGACCACATCGTTAACATCAACTGGTGGTCAAAGGCAAAACTGTATACCCCTAGTATGAGCTTTTACTAGCGCGACATAGTACGCGTCAACTAGCTGTTTGTATGAAGATCTTTTACAGCTCCCCGGCGCGTTTATGAACGAAAAATCTTCATACAAACAGCTAGTTGACGCGTACTATGTCAAGCTCGTACAAGTTCACACTCAGTGCACTGTTCTATTTATAACTGTCTTACTTCTCTCAGGCCTAGGGTCAGTGTCAGGCGTGAAGAAGTCCAAGGTGGCCGAGTTGTTGTAGACCTCGTACAAGCTGGCGATGCAGGCGACCCTCATCCGGTCAGCTGGGAACAGCTCGGGGGTCACCTGGAACTCCGCTTTCACCGTGGTCCACGTGAGACCACTCTCAGTCGGATGGAGACTGGTCTCCGAGGACCGGAGCTGGAACGTGCAGAGTATGGTCATTAGTTACTGTTCTTGTTTTGTTTTTAATTGGCAGAGTTGACGAGAGACCAGATCTAACCAAAATTACGTGAAGTTAAACATTCACACTGAGCCAACGCCGTGAATGGACCACACAATATTTTTGAAAGGTCTTCTTAAGACCTTAGACTAAAGAGCTGACGATGAAGTGACCTGAAATTTTGAAGAGATGATAGCTGAGTTTGTTCCGTCTTCGGAACACACGCCACTAGGCGTGGGTTCGAAACCAGCTGACTGCAAAAACTGAGCTTGAGCTTCTGATGAAGGAGAACATCGTTATGAAGCTTGGTGGTAGGGTTTTGTGCCCACCTGACTAGCTACCACCCCCAAGTAGAAAATCTGTCACCAAATCCCTATCAGGGTGTTCCGGGAGCGCTCCTTCAGAACCAATCCCATTCTAGACTGAGCGTGTTCACCACGTTCCACCACATCGCCACTTCTGTCACTTATTTGCGACCCTATACTGTTGCCTGAAGGGCGGATATCGAGTGGCGGCGGTTCGATGCTTTGGACCAAATTCAGTAAATATGTAACTAAACAAAACTGATCAATTCACTTACACACAACAGAATACACTAACTCAACAGTATTATTTATCGTGCCTTGTCCACTGTGCTCTACTTAAGCCATGTTAAGTTTAAGTTATCACGCATCGATCCCTAATTTACATCTGAAGGTACCTAAATATATAAATAAGTAATGAAAAAATTGGCGAAATGGCGACCTCTCCGTAGAGTAATCAAAAAATCAAGACTTTAAATGTTTTTAAACTTTTGTTACATAACCAAGTTGTTTACGGAAGTTAGTGCAAAATAACTTAAAACAACCTTTACTTATTCATGCCTTCCTCACTAATTCAGTGCGTCGACAAAAACATTGGCTTATTAAAAATGCAGTGCCTCTATGCCCCTGAAGTTGGTATGACAAACGTGACTGATTTTTGTAAAGAACCACGTCTTATTTTTGGTATTCCGTACCCAAACTTTTATAACGAAACACTTGTAATAACGTTATACCTTCATTAGGAAGGTATAGATCGTGTTTTTTTATAAATAAGTGTTCCCATTGAGGCTACCGAAAGTAATTACAAAAGAATGTGTATGCAAAATAGCATGATCGGGATTTTGTATGACATATGAGCGTGTTGTCTCTCTCTTCCGTTGGTTTGAGTAACTTTTGAGTAGATACGGAGTGTTCACCCTAGACCTAAAATTAAAACTATTCAATTATTATGATGCTAACTAAACAGTAACGTCACAAAAGTTCAAAAATAAGAGATCTTCTATGCTCTTATTTGGTTAGAAGCTATTTACAATACAACCACTCAGTACCATGGTACTGAACTCTTGTTTTTGGTTTGAGTCGCACATGACGGTTTCTTCTTGATAAAATATAAATGCTACATTTTAAGGCATGGTATAAAAATAAATTAAAGATATGAGAGATGTCCTTGTTTTTCAGGTAAAATTCTGTATTCAAGGTCCTTGTTCGCATTGCTCGATTCATAAACCAGCCCTGGCTCGGTTTTGTAAACAACTATTTTCACGAAAAAGCATATATCCCCAGTGGCACATTATTATCGTTCGATAATATCGCTGGCGATTTTGCGATTAGTACTCGCGCGATGCTACGAACTACTGCAATAATCACCGAGAAGTCTCACGCTGTCCTGCGTTACGCTACGTTTTTGCAGTTACGTGCTATCTTCCTGCATTTTAGACAATAATATTGGAAATTAAAATACAGCAAAGCTATTACACCAACCAACAACTAACCTAGTCATTAGTCTTGTAAAACTAAGCATGAGAAAAATATCTTATTACGCACCTCTTATCCCAAAACGACGCTAGTGGTCATCTTTAGACTTTATCCAAAATAAATACACCGAAAAGTCCAATCGGACATCAGGAAGTGGGTCTAATGCAACTTGCAAGATTTGACAACAGACCGATAGACAAACAACGGAGCAGGGGAAACTAAATTGAATCTTGTACTCGTAATGTTTAAAAATCTATGTACGTACTGGCAGTTGATAGAATCAGGCGTTACTTTGCGGAAATCCACATTCAAAACAATGAAGTGAAAATATATGTAGTTGTAATCCCGCCAAAAATTCGTCCGATCAATGTTGGCTAGATGACTGATGACGTAACAGTCGATGTTGGATAGATTTTTGGATGGGAGAGATTACGTCATCAGTCATCTAGCCAACATTGATCGGACGAATTTTTGGCGGGATTATAACTACATATATTTTACTTCATTGTTTACGTACTGGCAGCTCATTGATGCATATGGTCAAGTTGACGGCAGGTCTCGATGGCGAGGATGTGCAGTTTGCCTGCAAGACTTCGCCGGGCTGGTAGCGGTCCTTGTCAGCCCGCAGCACCGGCCCTGCTGATGGCAATGCTGGAACGAGATAAATATATTTTACGCATTACACTTAAAAATGATGCGACGCTTACAGCTCAGTTCAGTTCCACGACGCAGGGCATGTAATTTCTAAAAGAGCTGACCGCAAAAACTGACCTTCCAATACAGGAAAACGTCGTTGAAAACCTTGGTGATAGGTTACTAATGTGTCCGCCTGGCTAGCTACCTAGATAGTAGACAATCTGTCGCCAAACCTCTACCGTTGTATTATAGCAGCGGTCCGCGAGAGTCGGTCCCATTCTCGGCTGACCATGTTTACCATCTTGTACCAGGACAGACAGTAATCTTATGCTCATAAGTAATAATAAAAAACTTCAACTTCGAGGATATCTGAAGGAAAGGCCAAGTCAAGAGTAACCGGATAGCATGTATGAAGCAAATCTTGAAAGTAGAAGAAGCAGAAAGAGGTGTGTCAGGATCGTAGCATGTGGGAAGATATAGTCTCTGCCTACCTAACGGGGAAAAGGCGTGACTGTATACATACACTATGTAAAAAACTTAAACCTTTTTTCAGGCTGATCGCGCATACAAGCAAAGAGTATTTGCTGCGAATAGGTAGAATTTATAGTCATAAAACCTCCACACAATACCTCACCCCTATACGAGTATATAGGTATACTACAAATACTTTATTTGCGTAAATATCATATTTGTCCCGAGTTGATTTCAATGCCCCAAAGTGATGGTCAGAATATAAATTGCGGGTAGTTG
The DNA here is from genome assembly GCA_905147375.1 of Hylaea fasciaria. Lineage (NCBI taxonomy): Eukaryota > Metazoa > Arthropoda > Insecta > Lepidoptera > Geometridae > Hylaea > Hylaea fasciaria. Next base: position 1,693,067 of record LR990200.1, read on the forward strand.
GATCAAGCTGTTTTGCCCGGGCGCGACATCTTTATATGTATTGGACGTTTTATGTCCGTCATATCTGGGCTTGGAGTAAACTGTTACGTAAAATATATTACGGTCTTACAGAAAGTTTCATCACAATGTAATTCAATATCCATTAGGATTTGTAAACAAGTGTCTTTTTCGAAAGTTAAATTTTCGAGCTATTTAGGTAATAGGAGCTGAAACTTCGATTAGCTATCAATAATAGAATTGTGTTTAGTTTGTTAATCGAACGATATCGAATTGACTCGATCGATTTGAATTGCCATCGAAAGGTTCTGAATCGAATAGATATATTATTAAATCTAGAAATTGTTTTACGATATTTAATTTTAGGATAGTATTTTATTCTAGCACCCACTAGACTAGTTAGTACCAGCTAGACAAAGGCAGCAACAGATTTAATCTGTTGTCGAAGTTGAGAAACGTTCCGAAAACCCGCCAGAAGTCCATCAATCTCACCATCAAACTCTACCATAACGACTTCATTGAGTAACAAAACTTTCACATTATAATATTGGTGAAAGAGCTTTAATATTATCCATCTTGTTCCAATACCTATTACACCGCAAGTTATAACTTAATAACTGAATTAAAACTTATTTAAAGTCATAAAACACGGCTCGGCTACCGCATTTGAATTTTGATGGATCTCATTTATTGAGTCAATCAATTTGAACACTTTAATGTTTAATAACCGTAGAAAATTGAGGAGGCGACTAAAGTTTGAATAATTAGCATTAATTCAAATTAGAAGGTACATTTATTAGTATTTCTGATGAATCTCTAGCGAGGCGAGCGCAATTCAGTACCACGTAAGACGTTGCAATCAAAGTATACTAAGTGCACTTAAACGCAGGTGCAGCGGTCACCATTAGACTAATAACCTGCGCATCTTGCCCACATCATAATAATAAAAACTAAGACTGAAATTCTATGTAATTAAGTATAGAATTAATGGCCTCATAACACACACCACCCTTGGAAACTTTTAGATGTCTACACGATACGAGTAGTTCGGGTAGACATAATCTTAAACTACTTTCTGAGAATCTAGTTGTGTGCTATTTTCTCAGAAATATAAATACACGTTTAGCTCGGGGTCGTAATTCTAACGTCTACTAATAATGTAACACTAGCTGTAGTTTGGATAATATGCGATATATCTTTATGAATTGTAAGTCTATGTGTTATTCTGATATGTAAGCTATATTATTTAATTGTGAAGTTTCATCAAAATCCATTCAGTAGTTTTTGCGTGCAAGAGCACCAAACATACATACATACATACCCACAAACTTTAACGTTTATAATATTAGTAGGATTTGATACCATCGAATTGAAATAAAGTGACAAAGTATCGACGCTGCGCTGCCAAATTTGGCTAGAACTTGTAAATAAATGTTCCATAGTTATACTCGTATGTACCGAATCAATAAAAAGACTAATTATGCCTGCCTACTATTCATCTAGTGATATTCTTGAAGATAATGATTGAGGCGTCTGTGACCGCGTTATAATACACATAATAATGAAAGAACCAATACAAAAGATGTCTATCTCATTAGGTAGATTTCTCGTTACTCTAACCTATTGTTATTTGGAAGCATTGCGCTGAATACTAGGTACGCTCAATGTCATATTAACACAAATTATAACAATCACACATTGCTCCGGGATTTGTCATTAGCTCTATTGGGTCAAGAACGAACAGGTTTCGATTTCCCGTAGGGTGCCGTTTCCAATGGAACGAGGGCTAATTCCATATTACCTCTGGTTTCTCTACAAGTAGCCTTCAGTTTGAGCTAGTCTCCATGGGACAAATTTATTCATAGAACAGCGCTTTTAATATCTGTTGCGCAAAATACTGTTGGGATATTAATATAGAGGCTAGAAGGATCGCAAAGCGATGTAAAGGAGTTCGGAGGGCTGTTGAATTTTGAAACGGATTTTACAAGTTCGGCGAGAAGTAGCCCAGTTACTGATAGCTTGGCAAGTTTTCCATAAAATGAAACTGGACGTTCCCAGTATTGGAACAAAATTAGGCCTATTGTATTTTTTTGTTTTGGATTATCGCGCTTTTTATCTATTCTCGCACGTTGTAAGTATAGTTTTCTAATACATGGTTAGCGTGCGAAAGGCGATATGCCGCGTGAGTTCGCACTGCTCCAACAATATCCTAAAAGTATGGGCATACGGGTTGTTAAACTAATGGAGTTTATACTACATTTACATAATGCGCTTGTCTGTGAACAGGCGCATAGCTAACATTAATATTTGGGGTGATTTATAAGTGTATGGTCTAAAATGATAGCGTAACTTTTGTTGAGTTTTATGAAAGAACTGATTTTCTTTACTGGGAATTATAATCCTCTCTCTTTCTCTCTATCATCATTTTCCAATGGAAGGACGAAGACAGATTCAGAATACGTGCCGGAAAGTCAAACGGCGTCATCAAGGCTAGAAGGCAGTGCATCTGCCTGCTCTGCTACAAGACCAGAAAGAGTGGCGTGCACATGATAACTAGAACCAAGCAGTGAATTGATAGGCATACACTTATCAATAAATAGATGTGGAATCTTCTTACCAACAACATCAATTAGTTTGTACGCGATCTGAGTGGCGAAGGACGGCGAGTCAGCAGTCACCTCGCAGCTGAAGTTCCCAGCTAGGCTGAGGTCCAGCCGCCTGAGCAAGACCTGGGTGCCGTTAGACCTGTTCATCTGAAATTAGAGATAAGACGTAAGAAGTAAGAAGAAAGCAAGTAGAAGACATAAGAAGGAAGAAGAAAGAAGACCTGTGAAGCTCTAACTAGCAGTCGCTTTGAGTTGGGCCGCAGTGTTTCGGTCACCTGTTAAAGTGCAGGTCACTTTGCATACTCCAGCTGGGCCAGCCCAGAGAGTGTGTATATAGTTTTCCTTCTTTGAAACTGTCATTATAGATAACACTAAATAGTGGACTAGCCTTTTTTGTTAGTAGATTAAGGAATTATGGCAAGGATTGTCAGGCCGCTGAAGAGCTCTAATACACCCAATCAACAACAACCTAGAATTAGGGTTCAGAATATGCTATAGCGACGCTACGATACGACGATAGATTTCGGCACATATATAGTACTAGCGGCGCCCCGCGGTTTCACCCGCGTTTCACATTATAAAATCTATAGGGCGGTGGCTGTTAGATACGACTTGTAACATTGTGTCAGAGAAAATACTGAAGTTAGGTAGTTTTTCACAGTTATTATCGCGCTGATGGACAGGTAAACAGTGATGATGATGGTGATGATGATGACTTGTAGCCTATATTGTGTCTCTGAACTATCTGCATACTACATTTCATGCAAATTAAGGTACTATTTCACGGCCACTGTGTATTATGTGTAACTTGGGGTATAAGCTATAAAAATACCAAATTTCATGCCAATGGGGTAGTTTGTCACAGTTTTTATTGCACTGATGCAAAACGGTGGTGATGATCGCTGAGTATGTGATGAATTAAAGTTTAAGTCGTAAGTTGCGGGATAACCTATCTACGTTCGAAATTTTACGCACATTGGGTGTTTTATCGCATTGATGGAAAACGGCGATGATTATGATGATGACTTAATAATATGTTCGTAGCCATGTAGCGTAGTAGGACATATCCTAAGTTAGAAGATAACCTATCTGCGAACCAGATTATTTCTCCCCCCACTCTCCACTCTTCCCCCTCTCCCCTATTTCCCCCCACTCTCCCCTCTTCTTCTACTCCCCTATTTCCCCTACTCTTCCCTCCTTCTATCCCCACTCTCCCCTCTTTCTCCCCCCACTCTCTCCTCTTTCTCCCCTCTCTTTCTCCACACTCTACTCTCTATCTCACCCCACTCTCACCTCATTCTCACACCACTCTCCCCTCTTTCTCCCGCCACTCTCCCCTCTTTCTCCTCCCACTCTCCCCTCTTTCTCCCCGCTCTCAACTATCTTTCTCCCCACTCACCTTCTTTCTCCCCTCTTTCTCCCCCCACTCTCCCCTCTTTCTCACCCCACTCCCCTCTCTTTCTCCCTCCACTCTCCCCTCTTTCTCCTCCCACTCTCCCCTCTTTCTCCCCGCTCTCCCCTCTCTTTCTCCCCACTCTACCCTCTTTCTCACCCCACTCTCCTCTCTTTCTCCCTCTACTCTCCCCGTTCTCCCCTCTTTTTCTCCCCACTCTACCCACTTTCTCCCCCCACTCACCCCTCTTTCTCATCCCACTCTCCTCTCTTTCTCCCCCCACTCTCCCCTGTTTATCCCCCACTCTCCCCTCTTTCTTCCCGCTCTCCCCGTCTTTCTCCCCACTCTACCCTCTTCTCCCCCCACTCTACCATCTACTCCCCCTTTCCCCCACTCTCCCTCTTTCTCCCCCTCCCCTCCCCCGCACTCTCCCCCCTCTTCTCCCATCGCACTCTCCCCCTTTAAATAACGATCCGTTCAGCCGTTTATTGTGGTCCGTAGGGGGTGCATCTAAAGAATACCACATAATTTCAACCCCTTGCCTTGCCCTCTTTAGGGATGATTTTGCAAAAAAGCTGATACCCGTATTTCTTTATTTCTTACCAAAAGCTTAAATATACATTTTCAGATTCCTAGCTTTAAGAATTATAAATCACCCATACAAACTTTCAACCCCTATTTCATCCCCTTAGAGATTATTTTTTGAGACAAAAGATGGCCTATGTCCGTCTCATAGGTCCAATCTACCCCTGTACCAAATTTCATCGAAATCGGTCCAGCCGTTTGAGCGTGAAGAGCTAACAAACATACACACACACACACTCACAAACTTTCGGCTTTATAATATTAGTAAGATAACAGAAGGGGCTCCGTGGATTTAAGCCTCCTCTTTATTTGAAGTTGTGGAAAAAAATCAAGCAGAGCGGCTTCACTACTACATAACGCCTATGATACAAAATATATTGAATCTTCGTCGTTAGCATTCAATGCTTGAACAGAACGCCTAAAGCCTCCGGCTTTAATTTATATACCTACATTAATATTAGTAAGTATTATTTATATACAATCCAAAATCAAAAACAAAAGCTACTTCTCTCGTTCTAGTTTTGCTTGCATTCGGGTATTAGAATTGTAATTAACATGTGAGTTATTAGTAGAATCAATAAAACAAAATGTCTTCGCAACTACTGCAAGCATCGTGTAACGCCAAAAAACGTTCTTGAGTCCAGAAAACTCTAAAACCCTAATTACAAACCCTGTGTACTTTACGTTGCCACTTTAAACAAATGTAAGCTAGTAGCTCACCCAAATGGCTGTATTTATTCAAGTTCAGTCCAACTACAGGTACCAGCTACTGGAACGTAACAGGAATGTAAATTGGTCCGTTCGAATGCACTAGCCCGCGTAATTGGTATCGCATCTAATCCGTTTGCAAAACAAATTGAAATTAAAGGTATATAATGTTGTTTTATTCCCTGTTTTAATTAGTCAATATACATTTTAATTGATAGATTATTTCACTTGGATTGTGCAGTTGTAGTTTGTTTATTTTATCAGTTATGTTTGAATAGTTAGGTAACAAGATGGTTGGTTTAACGTAATCGTATTTTATACGTCTTTAGAATTGCTAAACTCAAACCTCAACTCAAATCATTAATTGTAATTAGACAATATTTCGTATAATACTTTTGATAGCTAAACATAAACACGAAGAATTAATACATAACAATTAAGTACATTAATTAGTTCTTAGCTGATTAAGGGTTGAGTTTGAAAGGTATTGCGTTGTACAACACGTTTTAATTCCCGAGATAATGAGATAAACACTGCTCTCAATAATTAATATAATATCACATCTTAGTTAATATAATGTCGAAATAAATCTTGGAAATACGTACGTATGTACCCGATGTTTTTCTTGTAGCACGGGTTTTTGGCGCTGCTTAAAATCGTTTGTTCGACTGTCTTAATTATTTTATAAATGATTGCAAACTTATTCACGAAAATATATGGGGCTCTAATCCTCTCTCTCTCTCTCTCTTTCTCTCTGTCGCACTACTAAATCCATGGTCTCACAAACACTCAGAGCAGATACCTAAAGTTTACGCAAATAATTGCACCGAGCCAGATACCAAGAACCGCTACAAGTATTTACGCACGAACACTCACGACCCCGATACTCACTTAAGCACTCATACTTACATCAACAAAGATCCCAGGTAGTCCAAACACCCTAGTGTCAGGTTCTTCATTAGGCGTATACCGGTAGAACTCATGGTTGCCTCTGTACCACTTGACAGAGTAGAGCGGCGCACCCTGCATGTCTCTGGCGCAGATGAGCGCAGCCGTGCCACCCCTGATGACAGTCTCTGGTTGAACCAGCAGCATCACGTCTCTGAGGCTTGTGACTCCTGGAAAAGTTATCAGATAGGTTATACACGAGGTTGAGGTTTTGTGCTCTTTAACTACTATTTTATTTACATTGTCACCCGGCTACGTACTGAATACGCTACGTGCCGCTACGTGCAGAGGCTCGTAGCGTAGCACGTAGTAGAGCACGTAGAGACGTGCTAGTAAAATCTACCAGCACGTGCAGTTGTCGCCGAAGCTTTCTGTACGGTGTCGCTCTGCTACGTGCCTGATACGCTACGTGCTGGTAAAACTTACTAGCACGTAGCGGTACGTAGCGTATTCGGCAAGCACCGCGTGACAAGGTAAATACAAATGTACAGTTTAGTTTTAATAGAATTTTCCAGCACGTATATTGTACATCACAGCCTACTGACGCGTTATAATCGTCGATAATATCGAACGCGTTTTTGCATTATCCGTTTTTAGTACTTTGTTTGGATCTTACACACATCTGCGTAGTTATTTAACTATAGAGGCTATATAATATTGGTAGTTAAACGTAGCTGTATAGAAAATACACGGGAAGCATTATCAGAATTACAGTGGTATTATCTAATAATGTACCACGCCTGTGTGGTAGGGATTTTGTAAGGATAAGCATCCGCCCGCGCGTTCTCGTGGTTTTCTCACTTCCTCGGTTCTTGTCTTGCACTCTTGTGTAGTAATAAAATATGCATAGAGCTCGTAAAACAAAAGAGAACAGTAATTGAACCACCAGTTCAAATTGAAGGTAGAACGTGATTAATTAAATAAATATCAAGCTGGGATAAGAGGCCTTTCTAAAAAGAAGTCCCTATCTAATCATTGAGAATCGGAATTTTTCATTAGCGCGTCCTACGTGGGCTGCTCTAGAATTATCTAAAAACGCAATTTTTATCAATTCCACCTTTTACTGGCGGTGTTTCAAAGACAAGTAACTTTGTAATGTTTATGAATTGATTTGCCTTTTTACCTGACTACGTGAAAGTCGGAAGGATAGGTAATGTTTTTACAGTCTGTTTTCCTGTCGTACTGGGAAGGAAGAAGACGTACCACGATCTAATCGAGGACGGTGTAAAGAAACACCAAGTCAAGAAGACCCAGTAAGAAGTATATCTAGCCAGCGAGCATTTATGTATGAAGAGACTCACAAAAGACTCATGAAAGTGGAAGAAGCGAAAGAGGTGTATCATGATCGTAGCATGTGAAGAAATGTAGTCTCTAATCACAGCGGGATAAAGGCGTGACTGTGGGTAATTATGTATGTATGTGGGATAAATCTAGAAGAGCTACGCAGCAGGCACGTGTAGATAAATATAACACTCTCCCCGGGTCACCAACAGTTCATCTGGCGTCGATACTTATTGCTTCTCGAGTGAACCCGGAATGGATCGCCAGTGATTCATAACTCCTTATTTTTCGGCGCATTTATTTCTTGTGGTATTGTCTAAAACACCGATAAAAAGGCAATTTCTTGGCAAAAATTGTCCTTGTCAGACACGGAGCGAGACACTTGGGCAGATTCCAGTTGAACCTTTAAAATGTTAATGGGCAATTTTACAGATAAGGGCCATAACGCTTTTATCTGAAATCGTTGTTTTTTGTAATGGCAACTCTCAGACTTCCATCGGTGAATTTACGCTAATATCTTAGTAAAAACTACTTACATTAATGGTAAAAGTATTATAAAAATATAATAGGTAAATACAGTTACTTATTATGAACTGTTTATTTATTATCTGAACGTCGGAGACAATTTTATTAGTAATACCAATTTTTTTTCTGTGCGCCTTTCATAATGATTGTACGATAACATTGGATTTACATTATTAGTGGGATATTAATCAGGAGGTGAAGGCCACAAATACTTAAATTCATCATTTTATTAGGTACCTACAGCTGACAGGTTGGGATAATAGGACCAACTATGCGACGGCACGTTTGGTGTAGTGGCTGAGCTATTGGACTGCTGCGCTTGGTGTCGCGTGTTCGATTCCCGCCTGGAACAAATATTTGTGCGATTCAAAAATGTTTGTTTCTGATCTCAGTGTGAATTGCATGTGACATTCTATTTCTGTAAGCGGTACCCACGATACAGGAGCAATACTATTGTGGGGCTATGTTTTAAACAAAAAAAGAGAAAAGGAAAGAAATAAATTAATGTATGAGGAATTCTCTGTCTACGTTTTCTCGTGACCACGGTCTCTGTAACTTGATCGAAACGTATATTATGTCATAATATGATTTTGAGCACAAATGTAATAAAATAAGCTTAACACGGCATAAATCTACATAATCGTGAAAACTTCGAAACCTTACCATAGATATAAAAAATATCACCAACAAAAAATGCTTTAAAAATATCGTTTGTTTCCGAACGATGATTTCAGAATCAGATAACCAACATTGCATGTTAGCAAGAGCGAAGAAGAATCTTACAATATGTATCTCCGTGCGTACAACACATAAACCACTGGAATTGAATCGAGATATCATGATCGTATAATATATATAAACAGTATGGTAAGCTACGCATCACTGGATTTATTCTAGTAACCGAATTCACATACGATTATAAATGATATCAGTACGTTATTTCAATGGAGCTTCGTCGGCAGCTACATTGTATGTAGCACAGAAGAATATAATTATAAGTAGGTACTAAACCAAGAAAAAAAAATATGCACCATAATTTACGTACTTATTGCAGAGCGATGTGCCCCGAAAAACGTCAGCGTCTGAAGTGTAGGTGTCAATGTGTTACGCGTCTACCGCCTATTTCCAACCCGGCATAATGCCCATACTGGATTCACTGTAACATCAGTTAATTTATATTCAGATGAACGTATCGTAGGTACGTCTAAAAGGTTGCACCGTTCTTAGGGTTTCGTGCCCAAAGGGTAAAACGGGGCCCTATTAATAAGACTCCGCTGTCTGTCTGTCTTTCTGTCTGTCTGTCTGTCCGTCTGTCACCAGGCTGTATCTCATCAACCGTGATAGTTAGACACTTGAAATTTTCACAGAGTATTTATTTCTGTTGCCGCTATAACAACAAATAGGTACGTAAAAACAGAATAAAATAAATATTGATGTGGGCTCCCATAGAACAAACGTGATTTTTTAGCTCATTGTTATACATAATGGTACGGAACCCTTAGTGTGCGAGTCTGACTCACACTTGCCCTGTTTTTTACCAGTTGAAGACATATGCTCCCGAGGGCCTGGCGTATTTTACGTAATGTAAACGGTACCCAATCTGTACTCCAAACTGTCTGCCGCCACGAGAGGTACTTGGTTATTCAGGTTGTTTCCTAATATATTACACAAGAAATATATTTTATTCCGATAGGTTGGAGAAGACCTCTGTTTGTGAAATCAGTAGCGTCAGAATAGTGTCATAAACGTTTTGGAAAGGAGTGTATTGGTTTTCCGGAGGTTTTTCTTTATTAATTTTGTTCACGTTTGACCGCTATCCACATGACAGTGAGTGTGAGGAAGTGAGTGAGTGAGGGAGTCATCTGTGTGCCTAGTGCGAGTTTTTTCAATTTATTTACGCGCTCGGTCCGTTTGGCGTAAACTTGAAATTGTATGGAATAAGAGCAGCGCCATCTAGCGTCAGTGAATCAGTCACTAGATAGCGCTGCTATTATTCCATACAATTTAAAGTTTACGCCAAACGGACCGAGCGCGTAAATAAATTATCAAAACTCGCACTAGACACACTGATATGTTTCCCGAATCGTGTCAGTAACGGAACTATACCAACTGACATAATTATAATTATATTATAGCCTCTATATGGCCTCAGTGTTTACTTAAGTAACATAATAAATATAATTGTAGTACCTATACAAACGAATATTATACTAATTTATGCAGTAGCAAAACAGATTTATATGAAACCCATCCAATAAAGGCATACAAAATGCCTAAACAATAGCAGAAATAAAAGTAAAAAACCAAAACAAAAAAGACTAACTGGCGGTCTAGTTGGTGAAAGGAATATTTTTCAGTCAACCTTTCGTATTGGTAGATAAATTAATTATAGACCGTTGTATAATATACAATAACACAAACGAAAGTCTAAAAGAAAATAGGAAATATAAAAGATTCTACCAAATTATGGGCTTTATGAAGCTAACTGTACCTACTAATAGAACTCGGCGTGTGTGGTAGTTTCGTTACAAGCAATATTGATAAGAAGCTGTCAGACAAAAGAATATGATTTTTCCCGTGAGGCCAACCAAGATATTTGATATGACCGCGGCTCGCAGGAAGCGTTATTATTCGCTAATGAAGACGGCAATATTGCTCAATGCTCATATCACGAACAGACCACGAACTGGCCGCGTTTGGATCTTCGCTCGTGTCTATTTTTCTACTATTTTGTCTTGGTTGAAGCGTCGCGTCGTGGCGAAAATAATAATATCAGGTAAAATCTTGATCAAATGTTTGCGTGTCCTAAAAGTTTGAGTGGATACTTCTGAGTGTATATTAAATTTTCCTCGTAGTAATAAAGAGTAACCGTTTTTTTTAGTCTAATGGGATATTACATTTTAATTTATTCGTTATAATAGAGATGATTAACAGTTTTTTAAAGTTTCATGACTATTACATTTTCCACTAATTTATAAATGTAATTAATAAACATACTTCTAAGCCGTATGCATATGCATGCAGTTATGTATAAAATTTGAAATACTTTCAAACCATTTTAACATTATGCTTTATCACACAATATACATAATATATTATATATATTTTACTAACATTTACATCGTGTTACAACAAAATGTATGCATTACACACAAAGAGAATACTGGTATTATCTTTTATCTTCCATTTCCTTGTTAATCAAGATCCTTTGTAACATTTCTTTGAAATTCTGTGTTATTTGATTATTACATTATTATCATAAAATATAGAAGCATAACAATTTAGTTATTTTAGTTGTTTAGTTTAGTTGAAAATAACTTTCTTTAAATGTTACTAATTTTTTAGAGGTACTTTGGAAAAAAAATGTGGAAAAAGTAGCGTTCTCCGATGGAGTTTTACTGATGTTATAAATTGCAGTATTTTAATAGGTACACATAGTGTTCCCTAGACAAACTAACGAGTGTGTTGTAAATAACATTTGTGAAAAAAGTTTCAATATTACCACAAGGAATATTTTTTCTCATCGACCACAATTTCTCTTTAAGCAGGTATTTAAGCCTCGATTGCTCTTTACGCCTCGCACCTTCAAACACCTAACCACGCCCCACATTTTCCATCCTGGAGAAACCACATCGGATATCACGTCTCAGAACCTGGCAACACCTTCTAATTAAAAACCTTTTACGCCTCTCGTGTAAAGAGTCAGTTTCCCGAAAGCCTCCAACAGCTGCCCCTATATTATTGAATCTCATCGAAAATACGTATTTTACCTTTCATCGATAACATACCTACTAGGGAAATTCTATTTTCCGGTACATTACACAGGTCAATTTAAAATACCCTGTTTTAGGTTCGCACCAAACAAGCCTTGACGCCTGTAAAGGAATTTGAACTTCGCTACGCGGTGACAGAGTTGGTAATCGCAAAAACGTCGTTTTTTTCGTTAAGTCGTGACTTTAAATAATGGACATCGGTTTAAAAAATGAGATGCTGTGGAATGTCAATAGTTATCGTTCCAAAATTGGAGTGGTATTAATGATTTCGTTCATTTTGTAATTATCTGGGCTATCGGAAGTCGATAAGACTCGTGGGTTGAACCTTTTTTCCGCAATTTCGCGAGATTATCAGCCCAGGCTAGCACCCCTCCTTATGTTAGGTCTTTTTTATTCCACCCCGGACCCGCACTTTGAGGACATAATTTACATAATTGTATGTAATGTAAGAAAGTGTCTTTTTATGTTTTCCTGCGTTGAATGGACTCCATTATTTTCCAGCTCTCTATTTTATGAATATGATAGGTAATATTATAAGAATGGGTGGTAAATGTAATCAGATAACAAGTTCCTTTACGTTAGTAGCTACGTTACTAGCTATTTAAGTTCTAAAACTATAACTGCTCGTAAGTACTAGTTCAACGCTAGTTCGCTAGCACACGACTACAGAAGTTCCTGTTCGTAAGTTGGGCTAGGAGGGAAGATTGACGAGTGCGTTTAAAGCATACAGAATATTATTCATAAATTCTTATCAAAATTATACGTTTATTACGGAAAACGTAAAGAATGTAGACACAAGTTCGCTCCACGAAAATAAAATATAAAAATCAATTTTTTGATAGATTTTTGATAGGGTAATGCTGCAAGTCACTCTAACGATTGTGATATCAGAGGTTGCGACTTAGTGCAACTCGTTGTTACAACAAAGCTACGACCTGTGGTATGTTGCTACGACGATGGGACTACAACTTGACGCAATCCGTTGTTACGCCGAAGCGACGACTTGCGATTCGTAGCAGGGCTACGACTTATCGCGATACGATGTTACGACAGGGCTACAACTTGCCGCGGTCCGTTGCTACGACGCTACGTCAGAGCTATGACTTGCCGTGATCCGTTGCTTCCATAATATTCAAATTATTCAACACAATTTGTGAAATTGTTTGTTTCTTTTCCACAAAGCAAAGTTCTGATAATGTTTTCAACGGAAATTCCCTCAATTAGGTTTTAAGCTTCTTTAGAAGCTATAACTTTGCCAATCCATTGTTCGTTATGCTAAAATTTCCGAAGTCTGCCACAAAACTTTGTTCAAACTACCCGCATTTGTGCGTTAGTTTATAAGAGATTGATGAGTTTTCAACTTTATAAGTTGATTAAAACAAGCTAGCTGTCTTTTTTATTTAGTAACGTATTAAACTACGCTTTGAAAAATCTTTTTTTTTAATGATTCAAGACTTTTAACATTTTTCAAGGCTACCTACGTGCTTTGTAAGCAATGCTCTACAATATTAACTTGTGTGACATAAGTGTGAACTTTAAACTTTCGGACTGGGCCGACATCACTTCGGAATAAATACTCTAAAAAAACAAGCTGGAATATTAATATTGTTATTCGTTTGACTACAAACACTGTCATAATTACCCAACTGCCGAACGAGAGTTGTATTTTTATAAAGTGAACATTGAAGTAAATGGAATTGTATTTGTAACTAGCACTGCCCCGCGGCTTTACTCGTATTTAATACGACAATGATGATATTATTATGATGTAGATAAGAATGGTGATAAAAAGTACCATAAAATATTTCGTTTTAAGACCTAATTCTATAAGGGATATCTAAATACCACATTTTATCAAAACATTCAGATATACAATCTCTCGTATTTGTTTAGTAATAATAGTAGGATGAGCGATCTGAAATAGAAATGAGGTAGAAGAAAACCGATAATCAAAAACAGACAAACATCAAATTAATGAAAACAACATTTGACCGTCCATAGAATAGGAATAACTTAGAAAAAATCTCCAGGGTAATAAAGAATACAACATACACCCCGCTGTCAGTCAATAACTATAAATGAGTCGCCTGTCTCCTTTGAAGGACTACTCGTAGTATGCCGACACCAAAAAACAGTGCGATTACTCAACTCAGGGCTGAGGAAATAAACAACTTAATCCATTGAATAAACTATCTTTATAGGACTCACTTATCACTATCGAGTGGAATAGGTACATATCGATGTTTTGATGTTCTTATTTTTTTGCGTTGGTATTTGGTGTAGCATTTCATAGGAAAACTTTCGGATTTAGAATATTTGTAGCGAAACAAACATAATATTAGATGAAGTAGGAGAGAAATCTCTCAGATTAGGTATCAATATGTTTCGACCAAAACAAACCGATTGTACCCTGAGGGTAAAAAAATAAAAAGTAGCCCTTAATGATACGTATAATATTATTATGTTTCTTCAAAATACCTACACGTTACTCCATTATTTATAGGCTGAGCAATTGAGCATGTTTACCACCTTTAATAACATCGTCACTTAAGACCAGGTGAGATGGTGATGAAACGCTATACTAGGAAGTTAAAAACACCCCAGAATATAAAAATAACATTGGCCAACTGATTTGTCAGAGTCAAGACAAAATTGCTGAAGCTTATTACGTAATATTTGGAGGGGGAGTTCCTTTTGTTACAGGAGTATCTAAAGAGAAAATATTTTGCGAAATGCCTAAAGGGGCAAATATGAAATGTATGCTGAAATATTAAATGTGATTAAGTAGTATTAGTCACTTTTAAAGGCCAAAGAAGGGCATAAAAAATAGGGAATATTTGAAGACAAATCTATAAAAATACGTACTTTAATAATTATGATATTTTTGTTATAATAATGTAGAACAGTGATGTAGCATTTTCCCCTTAACTGTGTAGGTGTGACTGTATTTATAAGTATGACTATTTAGGTATTAAATAACGAAGTGGTGCTAGTAATATACATGTGTAAATACAGGGCTATACCATAAAATACATAGGTATTATAGACTATTGGTAAGCACGTTAACACGTCACCGACGTGATTATCGTCGCTTGTGGTACGTTATTTCGCCTCACCTCATGTGCATGTAAATTGTGAAGTCATTCACCTGAAACGTGTCAGTATTTTCAAGCATCAGTCTGCCACATCTATTTATCTATTGTTCTATCAAAGAAATACTAAAATTCAACACAAAGCAGCATTGGGAAGGGTAAAACGAACAATAACTTCCCAAAAACTGCAATGTAACCCAAGCCTTCAAAAATGCTAAGGGTTTCTTTAATTTACGCTTTAACACTAATCTTATAGGGAAGTTAAATTTGTTAAGTTTATAAGAGGTATACTCCGATGTGTCTCATTCGTAAATCCAATTCTAAAAAATATTTAACTAAAAGGAGAGCCGGGGTGGGGTTACATAGTATTCCACTTGTGGCCGCGACGTACCATTTCAAACTAAAATCTGCTGTACACAGTATTAAATTATATGCTTCTTGTAACCGTTATCCTTCATCTTCCTCACGTTTCCATTCCTCGTATAGCACTGACACCTCGTTATGAACTTATAAAGTTGCCAAAAGCCATCAGTATCTTACTAGAATTCATCGCACAGGCATTCTTTAGCACTGACGTTCATAGGTCATTTGTAATTGAAACTAAAATTACGCATTCTTCGTAAAGGGATGCCTATTAGATATTTGCGGTACTTAAAAGTATTAAAGCTATGCGCATTGAATTCAATGCCGAGTTAGACCCGTGAGTGGCGTGGACAGAGAACATAAAACCTTTCGAATAAAACTAATTCTTTATTCTATATTGAAAAGGATGCATTCAGGCAGATCTCACTAAATAAAAAGTTTGTTTTTTTCATTTGATACTACAAATATTATTTGGTCGCATTGAATGTGGCTGTTCCAACAGAAAATGTTTTATTTACTTTTTATGTTCTAGTAGGCTGTATGAACTGTATTTTTGCCTTATTTACTGTTAGTTGCGATTTCAGAGTTTAACTACCGTACTAAATACACAGTAACGAACTTTGCTAATGTCATTAAGCGGCGGGCCGTCAAATTCAAAGTAATCTGCCATTTATTTAATTAAATTCCATTTTAATTCGTACAATCGGCGGCGCCATTGCTTGTTAAACTTGTTGAACGAGCTATTACTACCAGATACCTTCTAGATTGTAGAGCCAACACGTCTGCCAATAAAAAGTCAAGCGAAATACATTCTCAGCATTGCCACAAAAGCTGGCATTGCCTTGCGTGTCGTTCCGAGTGAGTTATAGCACTGAGAGCTGTCTTGCAGATTTATTTGAGTGCTTTTCCGTTCTAGCCCAACTTTTATTTTTCAGCCTAATGACCCGTCCGAAAAAAAACACAAACGCGATTCTTTCACATGATAGAATCTCAATTATTTTTTCAATTATATGAACAAAACGAACCAAGCGCAGAGCTAGGAATTAATAGCTATACCGGAGCATCAGTGTGAGCGAAAACGAAACATTGAAAAAAATCTAATTTCACAGTTTTTATCATTGGAGCGTTGGCTGGTTTTTAATTGAAGTGAGGGAGAAAACTGTTTGCGGTTAGCTCTAGTTTACAAAGAGTTTTACACAAAGGATAGTATGGAGCTATCTATCATGAATCATTTGTTAAGATTCGAGCTGAACTAACTTTTTATATAAGTCTGTAGTTATAAGAGTTATGAGAGACAGTGGCTTAGCGCTTTAGAATCCAACGGTACTGGGTTCGATCCTCGACACCTATGACTTTTCATAAGTTATGTGCGGATTTCCATCACTCCACGCTTCGGAGGGTACTTAGAAAAGCCGTCGGTCCTAATTGTTATCGATTGTTAGCAGTCGTTAAGCCACGTCAGAGGCCCTAGGGAGGTCTGATACACTCTGACACTAGAGGCTACTCACAGAGGCTCTAGCTAGAGCTAAAATAAATGAACTCTACTATTTTGATAACCAAGGGTATAAAGATTTAAGACCTATTATTCTCAACATAATGCAGAGCATGCACCAGTTTCTCATGAATACCTAAGTCTTATAACCTACCATGAATCTCTGAATACGAAACTCGCCAGTCAGTCGCAACTTCGGTCTGAATAAGCAGATCTTGAGGCGTCCTCATTAGTCTTGTGCAGAATTTTAACTACTGCATAGGTGCTAGCACCAGCATAATTAGTAACGTGATCTGGCTAAGGGTTTTCTTATTATGTACGACATGCTTCCAAATAATTACAACTATTATAGCAATAATGTTGTTTGTTTGTAGAATGAGGTTCAGTAGGGCGAGCACGAACCCTTTATCGAGAAAGTATTCGATACGCTAACTGTCAAATTAGTTTTAGATTTGATCAGCACCTTGCAATATCGACAAGATGCGTACGCGAATGGTTGCCTTGATCGATACGTTAGCGATACGAACCGTTAAAATGTTCGTGCTGGCCCTATTGTAGGAGTAGGTACTGATCAAATCTAAAACCAATCTGACAGTTAACGTATCGAATACTTTCTCGATAGAGGTTCGCTCACACTTTTGCTAATATATATAGTTTATCAAGTCGCCCAAGAGCCTCTGTAATAATAACACAAAAAACAACACAAAAATTAAAACAAAAAACAACAAAAAAAAAGTATCAAATTACACAAAAAAAAAAGTTTTACACAGTAATTTTTCGAACAGCACACGTACGTACTTTCTTTCATGTTAAACGTTTGTTGTTGTGACTTGCAAAATCGTGAATAGATATTTATTTGTACGTACAAAATACGTAGAGCATATTATGTACCTACCCTAAATTTCTGATGTAGCGGTTAGCGTTAAACGATTTGTAAAATGCAGCCACAATCTAACTTACCTAATACCGATGAAATATTTTCACGCATCGGAAAAGGGCAGGATTTCCAGTAAGTATTTCCCTCATACATAATCCCTTGGTTCGTATTTGAATGTGTTACGCTTTACATACTCGTAATAGAAACGGAACTTTGGTATTGCTTCCGCGTAACCGTGGGATCCGTTGGGAAGAAACCCGGAAAACCATATCCCATGAGATCCTAAAACAAAGTTGGTACAGTGAAATATAAATAACTTCAGCGTAGTGACGTATACTAACCGCTGGGACATACAATTTGAAAAATATCCGGGTCTTTTTGCGAACCGTTCCTCTGTACAGGAGTACTGAAGGTAAAAAAAGTCCCAAGATTTTTGCCAATGTCAGCGCTTTATTTCTATTCTTGCTGAACAATTTGTGTACGGTCAGCTTTATATGTACCTATCTGCAGTCCGCCGCGTTGCACCCTGTTTTCAGAACTAACAAGCCTTTGTGCTAATCCAGGGCATTAGCTACCTCCATTCCAAATATCATGAAAATCGGTCCATTTGTTTGAGCGTATAAAAGTAACAAACATCATACACACACACATCAAGCACACTCACAAACTTTTGCCTTTATAATAATAGTAGAAATTTGAAACTAAGTTTATAATTTACAACACTATTGATATTATTTATACAAGCCGTATACACAAAACCTGACCTACCGAAAACTCCCCGCTATGTAAATTCTAATCCCCGCATTACCGGAACAACCAACTACTAGACTAGTTTCCGCTTAGCAAGCCGCTTCCCTGATATGTGTCCTCAACAACTCGTCTAACTAGGCTTAAAAGCTTAAACTCGCGCAAGGGTTCCCATCGATAGTTCATCTGTGTCGAGTTGCCTAAGGCGCGTCCTGACATCGCAAGGTATGCGTCACGTACAGTAAGGTGAGCAGGAACCTCTATCGAGAAAGTATTCGATATGTTATCTGTCCAATTTGTTTTAGATTTGATCAGTTCTCCTACAATAGGGTAAGCACGAAAATTTTAACGGTTTGTATCGTTAACGTATCGATCAAGTTAACCGTTCGCGTACGCATCTTGTCGATATTACAAGGCGCTGACCAACTAAAAAAAAATTGACAGTTAACGTATCGAATCCATTCTTGATAGAGGTTCCTGCTCACCCTACAGTATGCGTTAACGTCTACTCACTGTGAGCACTCGTACAGACATCCGCGGTGAACTGTTCGACGCACTGTCCGCGACACATGCCTTGTTATATATGAACGCACCTTTAAAGGTACTGGTAAGGTATCCAACCACAAAAAGAAGATTGAAAAGTTACAATGTTTTTTTATACCTTAAATTATGGGCTAGCATTTAAGTCGAAGGTAAACATGCGCAGATTAAGATGGTAACGTTTTTCTTTTGTAAAATTTCTTATCACACACTAGGTAATGTTGTACCTTTATAACATCACTCACGCTTTCCGCATGTCACAGCAGTTTATCTCGGAAACGAAACTTGAAACGCGTAATAATGATAAAACATAATTACACCTTATTTACACATCCCACACTGTATCTATTTTAATGTCACCAGTTATTTAAACTGGAATCATTCCAACACCCACCGGCCTTTTAACGCCCCCTCTCTATTTACAAACAATCTCAATACCATAAAATTATAAACACCGAACCGAGTTCCTCCTATAAATTACTTTGGAAAATTGAGAATCTTTGTCGCACAATTCACCGGAACAAAGGCGAACTTTTGCTCTCATAAATAATTAGAGGATCTCTCGTACAGACTGCGGCCATGTTTTCCACATGCCAACAATGTTATTACGTATTCCGCATTAAAGTCTTACATTATATATTCAATCCCACCGCGCGTGTTAGCTAAATGCACGTAATATGCTTAATCCGCGTTTAAAGTAGATACTGAGACGACGTATATTTTGATGTAAAGTGGGCGAATTTAAAACGCCGAGGTTGATCCAGGGATTATCCTAAGTGGCCGGAATGGGAATACCTCGCCTTACTTCTAGGTTTCAGTGTTTGATTAGGCCCCATATGCCCGGTAGGTGCCTTCCTAGATAGTTACTATGAGTTTGGGTTATCTTCTTACTAAAGTTTGCGGTTAGTATGTACTGTTCTCATTGATTTATGAAATACTAGCTGCGCTCAAATATTTATTTATACAAAAACAAGAACTCTATCTCATGCGACGATGTGAACACTGAACGACGTAGTGCACGTTTGCCTTTAAGTAATAAATACACTTATGACTTGAACACTCCCAGGTTGTAACTATCGGGAAACAAACTCTGGCAAGGAGTTCCATTCCTTAGCGATGGCGATTATGTGCCTCTATTCAACCTACGGTTGTCTCAAAGAGATTGTTTACTAAGTGATAAGACTGCTAATTGGTTTAAATTACATTTACCTTCTGATATGGGTCTGTAAATAAATCCCAAATGCAGCTGCCATGCTACAGAAAAAGCATTTCAGTTCAAACTGCGAGAAACGTAAGAATTTACGTTACAAAATGATTAAACAATATAAAAGGCTTTAAAGAATGCCTGTTTGTGACTTGCAGGCATTTGTTTTAATTAAAAAAGCAAGCGCCAATTATCCTAAAACAAAACTAAAAGACCATAGAGCAAAGAACCAACATTTGCATAGGCATTGCATTCGCATAAATGCACCAAACAACTGACTATATTTTACCCTGGCAACTCCATTGTTTCGTCCGGTTTTTAATTAAGAACCCTCTGATGAAGCATCGCAGCCGCACTTTTAACGGAATGAAAGAGAAAAATATATTTTTAAATAGCTTATACCAGGTTCTGTTCACTATTCGTTCATTTTTTACGTGAGTGGTGCTCGATTCTTTCGTTATCCTTTGAAAGGTTGAAACAGTTTTTTTTTAACTAGCTAACGTAGACAGACGTCCGCTGTGAGTAAAAATTAAAAACTTTCGACCCAATAGTGGGTTGGTTTTGTAGTAGTAATGGTCCCTCAAAGAGTAATAGTAATAGTCTTGTATTCATATAAAAATCTCAGAAAAATGAACTTGGTATCCGTTTTTCTTTTGGGGTTTATATTTCTTTCCACAATATAAACCCAACTCGGACTATAATTAATATAATATAAACTATAACGTTTCACTATAATAAATACATTATTCCAGCCGTTCTCAATAATTGATGTAGGTATTTTAATTATTTATTTATATAATTATAACATTTATAACATTGTAAGCACTATCCGTAAAAGTAATAATAGCCAAGATGAGTCGCCAATTTACTTCAAATGTAGCCTGGCCACATTGGTGTTCAACTGCTTTCTTTTGATATATTTTTTTTATTTAAGTAAGTCAACACTGTCAAAAACATTTCCGCCACAGTCTGATTTATATTTGATAGAATTCATGAATTAATTTACAAAATTATGTTAATGTCTAACCTCACAATTTTTTGCTCTATATCACTGAAAAATGAAATTGGTAAATAAATTAAACCAGATAAAGGTAGGTAGGTATATCAACTTAGAGACATGTTCTGGTTAAACCAAAGACTTATCATTATTATACCTTTTTTTAACGTCGAGTATATTCTATTAGTATAGGATAGACTAACATTATACCTTACTAAACTTTTTCATATCTCACTCCCCTTTTTCATTTGTCAACAAATGGTATAACTAAACTATTATAACTCGACATCGATATTATGTTCATCGGATAGCGGATGGCGATAGGATAAGTAACATATTTTTCTAAATAATGCTTTATAGTACTTACTGCAAGCTGATTTAACAAGTTTGAAAATTTAGAAAATATTCAAGACGGTTATCAATAAATGATATAAGTAAAAAGGATAATAAGCCGCATCAAAACTGGAGTAGTAGTTTTGGTTTTTATACACAAACAAGTGTTACTGCAGCGCCCCCTGGTGAGTTGTCACCGTAACACTTATCTGAGATCATGCACCAATCAAACCTAAACCCATCACTGCAAACTACATCAAAATCGGACTAGTAGTTTTGGGCAAAAATGGCAACATGGATGGAATTATAGCTATCTAATGAAGTCAGAAAAAATGACATTCAGGCAGGTCCACCGCTGACAATGACAACTATGTATGCGTTCTATATAATTTAACTAAATTTAACATTCGTGCTGAATCTAACTTAGTAGTTTTACAAGTCGGATGAGTAAATTTGTCAAAATATCGCCTGCGTCACTTATCACTATGGCGGTCGGCTTCACGGTTGGAGTCACTAGATATCTGTAATATCCGGTGTGATTCCTCTTATAATAATTATGTATGTGATATAAACATACTAAAACAAGAGTTTGGAAACATAGTGTGCGTCCAACTGAAATTGAAGGCTTAGTAAGTTCAGTTTATACAGCCTCCCATTTAACTTTAATTTACATACGTGCGAAATTATGTTAATTCGTGAACCCAAAATTACGCTTGTTTGCTAAAATTAAACTTCAAATACATATCAACCTTACGTAGAGGTCACCTAAAGTCGCAGTAAATTTCCAATCGGATTTCAATAGTTTTGTTGTGAACCCATTTTGGATAACAAAGGAGCCCTAAAATTAGAGTTATGTCGTAACTTTTGACTCGATGGAGTAAAATCGGTGTCCAATTCGCAATATAAGTACTAACAGTAACTCAACTTGCACAGATGAGATCACTCCATGCCATTATCTGGCTAGGATAACCAGACAATAATTATATTTTGTAAGGCTAGTAAATAACGCAATAACAAAGTAGGTATGTTCTTTAGAATAGATTATTACTAAATACGACTAAACTTTAAATTGTGTTGTGTAATTTTTTTAAGGTCGATGTAAATTCATGAATTACTTGTAATTTATTAGGTGATATTGTCAGTTACATGAAGTGCTTTGAAACTCTGACTTTGACCATTACGCTTTATTTAGTAAAAAAAAAACTATTTATTTGGCCTCGCTCGTATATTAAATCTAATAAATAGGTCAGTAATTTAAGAAGAAGATGAATAATAATTATAATGCATGTATATTGTTTGAATTAATTTAATCTTAATTCTTTGCAGACGGGTAAAAAGCATTTTCTGTAAAAAAAAATAAGACATTTACCTTTAGCTTATACAAATTGATCAGTTTGTCAGATGTTAAGTTACTGTTGCTATTTCAGTAGTAAACTACTGTGAGCCAGAAAGCTGGACAGTGCCAAAAACAGTTCGAGAGCGATACAAGCAATTGCCTTCGCAATAAGGTCGGCTTGTTAAAGCTGCGGTCACAGTAAAATATGCAATGGACTTGCTCTTTGCAGATTACTGCAGACGAACATAGAATTCGTTTTGCAAGATTAGTCACATTGGCATTATGGATCGTACTTGTCTAAAAAATGTATTGCCTTAGTGAGTAGGGTGAAGTAGTTTTTTTTTGTTAATAATTACTCGCTATTATATTATTATAATTATATTACATTTATATTATAACTATCAATGTTTCATTTTGATATAATTACTTAGAAAAAAAATGCGAAATGACCATGCGAAAGCAAAACAATTTTTTTTTTTAATTAAACTGTAATTATTCATTTAAATTTTGCCCATAATTATTGACTGCGTGCCAGCATTTAGAATAATTTTAAAAAGTTTGTACTGCTAATAATATAATCTGTTAATTTTGACAACAATGCAAACCAGGATTTAAAAGATTTCAAAATTATATTTTTATTTGTAAGTGAACGTGACTTGGGTATGTTACTTGTAAATAGCATTTTTATGTAATTGTTTACCTACTTATTATAGTTTTCCCAATCACGCTTTGAAAAGTTTTGTGTTGAACGCGGCTCTCAAACGACTCATCCATACTCGATTCGAATGCATCGAGTGTGAACAAAGAAAAGATATTTCTTGGTCTACCCACTCACTGTCATTGAAAGTTTCGAACATGTTTGTATTTGTAGAATTCTTCTGCAACAGTATTTCTGCAAAATACCCGTAGTACACACATACCTTTGTCAGGTATTGAGCGGCCAGACAATTGCAAACATTACTGTGTTCCGGCTTGAAGTGCAATGTTCGCAACGAAATTACTGAGCGGGGATGCTCATTCAATGTGACGAGCACGAAGCTTGAGCACTGAAATACTCAACACGGCCACACGGCGCAGGTAGTTAGAAAAAAACATCTGATGTTTTTTTTGTTTGTTTATGGCTTCGCACGATTTGTGCTCTAATATACTCGTATAACCAAACAAATAATTAATTATTTCATATTTTAAGTAATTTTAGTTATTTATTATTTAAGTATTTCTTATGTTCACAATAGGAAAATCATAGCATTATAGCAATCCTCGTGGTCACGTAGTCAAGTCGATTAGTTACATAGTCAAAGTCGCGATCCAGTAAATTAGTGAATGCTTTACTAAAACTTCCTGGGAGTTTTGGTATAAATGGAAAATGGCTCGTTGTTTGGTTTCATTTGCCCTTACTCGTGCACGTTAACGAACACTCAATGATTAATATTCCACCAATATTACACATCAACACTCGAAGGAACACAAGATTGCCAAAAATATACACAAAACCAACAACGTCTCACTATCGGATTCCCGCCAAAACTCATATCAAATGTTTATATTTAAGAAAATAAATGACCAGCATCCATCAGGTTCCCGTCACACGTTAATAAAAAGAACGCGTAACCCTTTCCATATCCCATCACCTATCACAATGTGTTCAAATTACTAGACGTAACACGCCTTACGTAGGCCCTAGGATCCCGAGGGACGTAAATAGGGTAAGGGTCTGGGTTCGGACAAGCAAATGAATCGTGAAATAATCTGAATAGAAAATCTGCGAGTATTGAATCTTATGATGTGACGTGGCTATGGGGTGAGGTGACCTTCGTTGGACGGTTTTGACGTCTATAGTCGAGGTTTCCGAACTTCCATTTGGCTTTGTTGGGCGAGAATGGGACGGTCGATGGGTTTTTCTCGGGGTATGTGGATTGTGCCTACAGTATGGGCGATCGAGTTTTTTTTTCTTTATAAGGTTGCATTTGACCGGAAACTTTTGCTCATATTTTAAATTTTGCTTGTTGGTTGATCCTTGCACTCCTTTTTCCTTAATTGCTATTGTTAAAGATTCAGAAGATAAACAAAACAAGGATTAATTTCAATATAATCGGTTTTCCTATCAATAATCTTTGCAGAGCTCTCAACATGTATCTTCCAATTCAACCCTCAGAGAATCTAAGTGACATTCGTCGTACCATAGACACATAAAATCTCCATTTGTTGCCATCAACCAAAATATATTTTCCCAGTATTTTCCATATCATAAAAAATGCTATCAAAATTAATGACAAAGTAAATAATAAATACTAATCTCATTCATTCAAAATCAAATACTTCATCAAGTACAAAGATAATGCTATCCTATAAAGGTTAAAAAAACCGCTCGATCCGTCACGTGTAGCAATTTGAATCGCGCGCGTCGCTGCGCTGGTTGCAGCTGGTAGTTCCACCAAGCGCCGAACACCGGCGGAGTGCCGCCACCGTCTACGCGAGTCCACGAGTTGCGTCTGCGAGCTGACCGCCGTGCTCCGCGCGAAATTAATAAAACCTCCATTAATACTGGATGGAATCACAGTGAATAGTGTCAGTGGAGTGTTAAGAAACCTTTCTGTGCATAAATTAACATTGGATTGCGCATAATTATAAACAGTTGAAGGCGATCGAGGCGGTGCAAATCAAAAAGCCGGGGTAAGTTTCAAAATAACTGATACGTTTCAAACCTACTTTTTTTATAATTTTATGTGAGTCAGGTAAGTACAGAGTGGTTCACGCATGCAATAATGTGGGTCCATAATCCATAGCGGGAATTCTGAGTTTGTACTGAGTTGCTCATACTTTTAAAATGTTCATATTGTAGCACAAAATGAATCTTTGGGAAACCTTTTAGCCACCCAAAATATACGCGTGAATAGGTAAAGCTTACTATACTATACTATACTACATAATATACTATAGTACTTATACTGGATGTGTTCTATGGTTTCACGTGATACCTACCCATTTTTTCGGAAAAACCTGCATTAACCTGGGATAAACAAACATCTAATAGGAACAATATTAGTGGCATTCTTAGTGAATTATTCTTAGGTCATGCGAAGTATGTTAGGATTACCTTCAACAAACATACAAACAAACTGAACGGTACCGTGACTTTAACACGTGTAGGGTAGTTTATAAAAATGTTTGCCAGACATTTAAAATAGATCTGTGTTACCTGCGATCAAATTAAGATAGATCTCCGATCGCCGCTCGTAGTCGGCACCTACTTATGCCTTGTTTTGAATAACGCTTTCATAGTGCATCATTTCATAGTTCATTATAAATGCACTTTATGCCTTGTTTTAAAATTATGTTTGAGAAATCGCACATTTACAACGCTGTGACCGTGCGTCAAGGTTCATTATTAAGTAGAACAATATCCTCCTAACCCCGCATTGATGGGTCGATACTTTTGATGTTTGATTTTCATAGACTGTGTAGGTACTTATCTATAGGTATATTTGATCGAAGTGTATTACCAAATGTGATGATCAATCAAATAAATAAACGGAACTTAGTGATTTCTAACCTGACTGAAACTTTTATTACCGCAAACAAAACACGCCGTATTTTTGCGTTATTATTGATCGATAAATATATCGTCTGTGTGCGAGCGACTTAACTCACTTTTGTTACAGTGTTCAAAGCCTTTAATTTACACTTACCATATCACTGAACAGAATATTTGTGTTATGTTATCAGTCCTCGTTGTATAACACAGAGTATGTACATACAAAATGCCAAATGTCTCTCACATACACGCGTAAATGTTATCATGTTCCTATTACAAGGAACTGGAGATGAGTTTTCCCCATAACAATCTGTAAGGGTGCGAGGAAGATAGATAGCTTTGTTCTGAGAAAAGAAAAGGACGGGTAATGAACCATTTTCATATAGATCATGGAGCACTCGTGGTATGGTACTGACGGGTGGAGGAGATATCTTATTAAGGGTCTGAACCTACTAGGTCGGAAAAGGCCCAGTATCTACATAGGTACTATTTGTTGGGTTGATGAACTCAACTTCTCGACTCTCTCTCTCTCTATCTGTATTAAACCGCGCAATAGTATCTTAACAACTTCAATAACATTAATTTACTGAAAACTTTCAAAATTTTAAGTTTTAACATGCCTCGACGTTTTGGCTGAGTTCCATCTATCGTGGTCACGAGTAGACTGAATTAGACCCTTTTTAGCTAAGTACTTAATTACGATTTCTGTTCTACCAAACTATCACAGTGTAAGTAATAAGTGAATTTATTGCCATTTGCAACTTCTCACAGCCAGGTTATGCATAGACCGCGATCGTTTTACTTTTCAGAGCCCGATAAGTTTAGAGATTTCGCAAAAAAAAATCTTAACGAATATCCCTTAGAAACGTTGGAACGTAGTCAGAATGGACACTTGAACCCAGGGTGCGTTGACCTTATTTTGTCCTCTAAATAAACAAGAATATCTAAGAAAATGATTTGATATGAATTATGTGTGTTGTCTGTACAAAAGTGATAAGAAAAACATATTATTAGTACCCGCTTTCGGTAGTCGGGTAAAAATATAGATCAGGTATTTTACAACAACTTCATCGCGGAGCCGAAACTAAAAATAATACCTAACATCCATAAAAGTATACTATTATTACGTACTAGCTGTGCCCGCGACTTCGTCCGCGTGGAATAGTGATAAAATTCACCTTTTAAACCTTCCCTGGACTTCCACAAATCATTCAAGACCAAAATCAGCCAAATCGGTCCAGCCGTTCTCGAGTTTTAGCGAGACACACGAACAGCATTTGATTTTTATATATATAGATTGACAGATTCAATACTGAATCGAACCCCTGAAACGAAATGACACCTAAACATTACTCCAAGAGCTAAGGTATTAATAGATATTCTGGGCCAAAAGTGTCCCGCGTACACCGTTAACAAAAGTAAACAAAAGGTACCACACAATCGAGACGCGCGACAGGTTAAAAGGGCATGCCCTAAATGATTCAACCTTGCGCTGAATGAAACCGCCGAACATAATTACATACAGTTTTCTTTTGTAACGTGAGCCCTCGCTAAGAAAAGATTTCGCCGAAATTCTTCCAAAGGGTAAGGTTTCGTTCGTATTTAAATCCATCATTTTTGAAGCTAAATTGATATTCGCTTTCAGCTTTTTGATTAGAAATATCTATAGATTCAAATAGAAGAAGTTGATACTGGGATATTGATTTTGGCAATCTTTTTTTACGAATTAAAGACTTGCATTTGACCTGGTATTAAGTGACGATGTGATCGAAGGTAATAAGCCTAGAATGGGGCTGGCAGCCTTGCTCAGCCTAGAATGGGGCTGGCATGGCACTCAAGCTGCACTGCCGGAGCATCCCTATTAAGGTGTAAATAGATTCACAAAAGTTTTATAAAATTCTTCTAGAAATGGTAACATAAGGGTAGGGGAAGTCAATTAAAACCGAAAATGTGTTAAGCTTCATCACTTTCTACTCGTATCTCCACCCAGTCCTGTGCTCTGGATCTCATCTCCCTTTCATGAAGAGGATTATATATATAGAGGATTTCATAGGGCATAATCCAGCACGGAGTCTGCTGCGAATTGGTAAATCTCATACCTCTGAAATAATGATCGGTCATGGGGGTTCCTTAAGACATTTTCACCAAAAAATCAATGATAGTTAGGTGCATGTGTATGTTTTACAAAAACAAATTGTTACTTGCCAGCACTGTAATTCAAAGTGAAAACCTTCTTGGGAGGAGAAAGAACATTTTCCCACTATTTTATCACCGCTTCGTGAACATATAAATTCAATTAACTCGATTATTTTCGTAGCTAGATAGAAAACTCTTTATTGACACCATAATGTACGGAACACAAAAAGGTCAAACTTAAAATAGGTGCAACGGGCAGCCTTATCGCTTAAAGCGATCTCTACCAGACAACTTTTGGATGGATTATGTAGACAGCAGGAAACAAAACGAAATATAGATGTATATAAAAAAGAAAGATTCGAAGGCCTTTGATAATTATAAACGCAAACAAGCACACAGCGAGCGCTGCCGTGTGCGATACGCCTGTTCAGTTATGTCAGTGAAGTTAGCAGAACATTTTCCAGCAGATCAAAAATTAACGTGAGTTCTGTTCGCATGCAGGTGAGTTCTATAGTTCCTGATAACTTTCAGGAATAGTTCTGCCCAAATTCCTGAAAAAAAATCAATTGAAATAATGATCTGCCAACTTCCCGTAGCAGATCATTTTGCAAAAAATCAAAAACCAAATGGTTTTTCTTACACCTACTACTGAGTTTCATAGTTCCTGAAACTTTTTAAGAATAGTTCTGTAACTTTCAGCCTGCAAAAAATTTATGAAAAAAATCGCAAAATAAAATATCTCTTCTTTTTTCAATGACATGAATTACTTTCACAGGCTGAAACTTCTCAGAATCCCGTAGACAAATAGCAAAACTCTAACTTAAAGCAAAAAACCTGCCTGGAACTCATACAATAGCATCAGCAGAGCATAGAAGTATGATAGCATATTTTGTGCAAGAAATAAGAATCACAAAATCACATTTTATTCAAATTAAAATATCTCGCAGAGGCTACAACTCTTCGATACCTGCTAGGATAATATAAGAACTACAACCTGGAGTCCAAAACCTGGCTGGAACTTTCAAGTAACTGCCAGCAGAGCATGGGTGTAGAAATAAATCGGTGAAATAAATCTCAAAATTACAAGTTATTTTTTTTATCAATTTGTGTAAGGAGCAGGGGCTAGAACTCCTCGATTTCAGCTAGGTTACTATCAGAAATACTACCTAGCATCAAAAACTTGGCTGGAACTCTTACAAAAACTGCCAGCAGAGCATGGGTGTAGAAATAGATCGGTGAAATAAATCACAAAATTACTAGTTACTTTTTTTTATCAATTTGTGTAAGGAGCAGGGGCTAGAACTCCTCGATTTCAGCTAGGTTACTATCAGAACTACTACCTAGCATCAAAAACTTGGCTGGAACTCTTAAAAAACTGCCAGCAGAGCATGGGTGTAGAAATAAATCGGTGAAATAAATCTCAAAATTACAAGTTATTTTTTTTATCAATTTGTGTAAGGAGCAGGGGCTACAACTCCTCGATTTCAGCTAGGTTACTATCAGAACTACTACCTAGCATCAAAAACTTGGCTGGAACTCTTAAAAAACTGCCAGCAGAGCATGGGTGTAGAAATAGATCGGTGAAATAAATCACAAAATTACTAGTTACTTTTTTTTATCAATTTGTGTAAGGAGCAGGGGCTAGAACTCCTCGATTTCAGCTAGGTTACTATCAGAACTACTACCTAGCATCAAAAACTTGGCTGGAACTCTTAAAAAACTGCCAGCAGAGCATGGGTGTAGAAATAGATCGATGAAATAAATCTCAAAATTACAAGTTATTTTTTTTATCAACTTTTGTAAGGAGCAGGGGCTAGAACTCCTCGATTTCAGCTAGGTAACTATCAGAACTACTACCTAGCATCAAAAACTTGGCTGTAACTCTTAAAAAACTGCCAGCAGAGCATGGGTGTAGAAATAGATCGGTGAAATAAATCACAAAATTACTAGTTACTTTTTTTATCAATTTGTGTAAAAAGCAGGGGCTAGAACTCCTCGATTTCAGCTAGGTTACTATCAGAACTACTACCTAGCATCAAAAACTTGGCTGGAACTCTTAAAAAACTGCCAGCAGAGCATGGGTGTAGAAATAGATCGGTGAAATAAGTCTCAAAATTACAAGTTATTTTTTTATCAACTTTTGTAAGGAGCAGGGGCTAGAACTCCTCGATTTCAGCTAGGTAACTATCAGAACTACTACCTCGAATCAAAAACTTGGCTGGAACTCTTAAAAAACTGCCAGCAGAGCATGGGTGTAGAAATAGATCGGTGAAATAAATCTCAAAATTACAAGTTATTTTTTTTATCAACTTTTGTAAGAAGCAGGGGCTAGAACTCCTCGATTTCAGCAAGGTTACTATCAGAACTACTACCTTGCATCAAAAACTTGGCTGGAACTCTTAAAAAACTGCCAGCAGAGCATGGGTGTAGAAATAGATCGGTGAAATAAATCTCAAAATTACAAGTTATTTTTTTTATCAACTTTTGTAAGGAGCAGGGGCTAGAACTCCTCGATTTCAGCTAGGTAACTATCAGAACTAATACCTAGCATCAAAAACTTGGCTGGAACTCTTAAAAAACTGCCAGCAGAGCATGGGTGTAGAAATAGATCGGTGAAATAAATCTCAAAATTACAAGTTATTTTTTGTATCAATTTTTGTAAGAAGCAGGGGCTAGAACTCCTCGATTTCAGCTAGGTTACTATCAGAACTACTACCTGGCATCAAAAACTTGGCTGGAACTCTTAAAAAACTGCCAGCAGAGCATGGGTGTAGAAATAGATCGGTGAAATAAATCTCAAAATTACAAGTTATTTTTTTTATCAACTTTTGTAAGAATCAGGGGCTAGAACTCCTCGATTTCAGCTAGGTAACTATCAGAACTACTACCTAGCATCAAAAACTTGGCTGTAACTCTTAAAAAACTGCCAGCAGAGCATGGGTGTAGAAATAGATCGGTGAAATAAGTCTCAAAATTACAAGTTATTTTTTTATCAACTTTTGTAAGGAGCAGGGGCTAGAACTCCTCGATTTCAGCTAGGTAACTATCAGAACTACTACCTCGAATCAAAAACTTGGCTGGAACTCTTAAAAAACTGCCAGCAGAGCATGGGTGTAGAAATAGATCGGTGAAATAAATCTCAAAATTACAAGTTATTTTTTTTATCAACTTTTGTAAGAAGCAGGGGCTAGAACTCCTCGATTTCAGCAAGGTTACTATCAGAACTACTACCTTGCATCAAAAACTTGGCTGGAACTCTTAAAAAACTGCCAGCAGAGCATGGGTGTAGAAATAGATCGGTGAAATAAATCTCAAAATTACAAGTTATTTTTTTTATCAACTTTTGTAAGGAGCAGGGGCTAGAACTCCTCGATTTCAGCTAGGTAACTATCAGAACTAATACCTAGCATCAAAAACTTGGCTGGAACTCTTAAAAAACTGCCAGCAGAGCATGGGTGTAGAAATAGATCGGTGAAATAAATCTCAAAATTACAAGTTATTTTTTTTATCAACTTTTGTAAGGAGCAGGGGCTAGAACTCCTCGATTTCAGCTAGGTAACTATCAAAACTAATACCTAGCATCAAAAACTTGGCTGGAACTCTTAAAAAACTGCCAGCAGAGCATGGGTGTAGAAATAGATCGGTGAAATAAATCTCAAAATTACAAGTTATTTTTTTTATCAACTTTTGTAAGGAGCAGGGGCTAGAACTCCTCGATTTCAGCTAGGTAACTATCAGAACTACTACCTAGCATCAAAAACTTGGCTGGAACTCTTAAAAAACTGCCAGCAGAGCATGGGTGTAGAAATAGATCGGTGAAATAAATCTCAAAATTACAAGTTATTTTTTGTATCAATTTTTGTAAGAAGCAGGGGCTAGAACTCCTCGATTTCAGCTAGGTAACTATCAGAACTACTACCTTGCATCAAAAACTTGGCTGGAACTCTTAAAAAACTGCCAGCAGAGCATGGGTGTAGAAATAGATCGGTGAAATAAATCTCAAAACTACAAGTTATTTTTTTTATCAACTTTTGTAAGAAGCAGGGGCTAGAACTCCTCGATTTCAGCTAGGTTACTATCAGAACTACTACCTAGCATCAAAAACTTGGCTGGAACTCTTAAAAAACTGCCAGCAGAGCATGGGTGTAGAAATAAATCGGTGAAATAAATCTCAAAATTACAAGTTATTTTTTTTATCTACTTTTGTAAGAAGCAGGGGCTAGAACTCCTCGATTTCAGCTAGGTAACTATCAGAACTACTACCTAGCATCAAAAACTTGGCTGTAACTCTTAAAAAACTGCCAGCAGAGCATGGGTGTAGAAATAGATCGGTGAAATAAATCTCAAAATTCCAAGTTATTTTTTTTATTAACTTTTGTAAAGAGCAGGGGCTAGAACTCCTCGATTTCAGCTAGGTAACTATCAGAACTACTACCTAGCATCAAAAACTTGGCTGTAACTCTTAAAAAACTGCCAGCAGAGCATGGGTGTAGAAATAGATCGGTGAAATAAATCTCAAAATTACAAGTTATTTTTTTTATCAACTTTTGTAAGGAGCAGGGGCTAGAACTCCTCGATTTCAGCTAGGTAACTATCAAAACTAATACCTAGCATCAAAAACTTGGCTGGAACTCTTAAAAAACTGCCAGCAGAGCATGGGTGTAGAAATAGATCGGTGAAATAAATCTCAAAACTACAAGTTATTTTTTTTATCAACTTTTGTAAGAAGCAGGGGCTAGAACTCCTCGATTTCAGCTAGGTTACTATCAGAACTACTACCTAGCATCAAAAACTTGGCTGGAACTCTTAAAAAACTGCCAGCAGAGCATGGGTGTAGAAATAGATCGGTGAAATAAATCACAAAATTACTAGTTACTTTTTTTTATCACTTTGTGTAAGGAGCAGGGGCTAGAACTCCTCGATTTCAGCTAGGTTACTATCAGAACTACTACCTAGCATCAAAAACTTGGCTGGAACTCTTAAAAAACTGCCAGCAGAGCATGGGTGTAGAAATAGATCGGTGAAATAAATCACAAAATTACTAGTTACTTTTTTTTATCAATTTGTGTAAGGAGCAGGGGCTAGAACTCCTCGATTTCAGCTAGGTTACTATCAGAACTACTACCTAGCATCAAAAACTTGGCTGGAACTCTTAAAAAACTGCCAGCAGAGCATGGGTGTAGAAATAAATCGGTGAAATAAATCTCAAAATTACAAGTTATTTTTTTTATCAATTTGTGTAAGGAGCAGGGGCTAGAACTCCTCGATTTCAGCTAGGTTACTATCAGAACTACTACCTAGCATCAAAAACTTGGCTGGAACTCTTAAAAAACTGCCAGCAGAGCATGGGTGTAGAAATAGATCGGTGAAATAAATCACAAAATTACTAGTTACTTTTTTTTATCAATTTGTGTAAGGAGCAGGGGCTAGAACTCCTCGATTTCAGCTAGGTTACTATCAGAACTACTACCTAGCATCAAAAACTTGGCTGTAACTCTTAAAAAACTGCCAGCAGAGCATGGGTGTAGAAATAGATCGGTGAAATAAATCACAAAATTACTAGTTACTTTTTTTATCAATTTGTGTAAAAAGCAGGGGCTAGAACTCCTCGATTTCAGCTAGGTTACTATCAGAACTACTACCTAGCATCAAAAACTTGGCTGGAACTCTTAAAAAACTGCCAGCAGAGCATGGGTGTAGAAATAGATCGGTGAAATAAATCTCAAAATTACAAGTTATTTTTTTTATCAACTTTTGTAAGGAGCAGGGGCTAGAACTCCTCGATTTCAGCTAGGTAACTATCAGAACTAATACCTAGCATCAAAAACTTGGCTGGAACTCTTAAAAAACTGCCAGCAGAGCATGCTTGTAGAAATAGATCGGTGAAATAAATCTCAAAATTCCAAGTTATTTTTTTTAGTAACTTTTGTAAAGAGCAGGGGCTAGAACTCCTCGATTTCAGCTAGGTAACTATCAGAACTACTACCTAGCATCAAAAACTTGGCTGTAACTCTTAAAAAACTGCCAGCAGAGCATGGGTGTAGAAATAGATCGGTGAAATAAATCTCAAAATTACAAGTTATTTTTTTTATCAACTTTTGTAAGGAGCAGGGGCTAGAACTCCTCGATTTCAGCTAGGTAACTATCAGAACTAATACCTAGCATCAAAAACTTGGCTGGAACTCTTAAAAAACTGCCAGCAGAGCATGGGTGTAGAAATAGATCGGTGAAATAAATCTCAAAATTACAAGTTATTTTTTGTATCAATTTTTGTAAGAAGCAGGGGCTAGAACTCCTCGATTTCAGCTAGGTAACTATCAGAACTACTACCTTGCATCAAAAACTTGGCTGGAACTCTTAAAAAACTGCCAGCAGAGCATGGGTGTAGAAATAGATCGGTGAAATAAATCTCAAAACTACAAGTTATTTTTTTTATCAACTTTTGTAAGAAGCAGGGGCTAGAACTCCTCGATTTCAGCTAGGTTACTATCAGAACTACTACCTAGCATCAAAAACTTGGCTGGAACTCTTAAAAAACTGCCAGCAGAGCATGGGTGTAGAAATAAATCGGTGAAATAAATCTCAAAATTACAAGTTATTTTTTTTATCAATTTGTGTAAGGAGCAGGGGCTAGAACTCCTCGATTTCAGCTAGGTTACTATCAGAACTACTACCTAGCATCAAAAACTTGGCTGGAACTCTTAAAAAACTGCCAGCAGAGCATGGGTGTAGAAATAGATCGGTGAAATAAATCACAAAATTACTAGTTACTTTTTTTTATCACTTTGTGTAAGGAGCAGGGGCTAGAACTCCTCGATTTCAGCTAGGTTACTATCAGAACTACTACCTAGCATCAAAAACTTGGCTGGAACTCTTAAAAAACTGCCAGCAGAGCATGGGTGTAGAAATAGATCGGTGAAATAAATCTCAAAATTACAAGTTATTTTTTTTATCAACTTTTGTAAGGAGCAGGGGCTAGAACTCCTCGATTTCAGCTAGGTTACTATCAGAACTACTACCTGGCATCAAAAACTTGGCTGGAACTCTTAAAAAACTGCCAGCAGAGCATGGGTGTAGAAATAGATCGGTGAAATAAATCTCAAAATTACAAGTTATTTTTTTTATCAACTTTTGTAAGAATCAGGGGCTAGAACTCCTCGATTTCAGCTAGGTAACTATCAGAACTACTACCTAGCATCAAAAACTTGGCTGTAACTCTTAAAAAACTGCCAGCAGAGCATGGGTGTAGAAATAGATCGGTGAAATAAATCACAAAATTACTAGTTACTTTTTTTATCAATTTGTGTAAGGAGCAGGGGCTAGAACTCCTCGATTTCAGCTAGGTTACTATCAGAACTACTACCTAGCATCAAAAACTTGGCTGGAACTCTTAAAAAACTGCCAGCAGAGCATGGGTGTAGAAATAGATCGGTGAAATAAATCTCAAAATTACAAGTTATTTTTTTTATCAACTTTTGTAAGGAGCAGGGGCTAGAACTCCTCGATTTCAGCTAGGTAACTATCAGAACTAATACCTAGCATCAAAAACTTGGCTGGAACTCTTAAAAAACTGCCAGCAGAGCATGCTTGTAGAAATAGATCGGTGAAATAAATCTCAAAATTCCAAGTTATTTTTTTTATTAACTTTTGTAAAGAGCAGGGGCTAGAACTCCTCGATTTCAGCTAGGTAACTATCAGAACTACTACCTAGCATCAAAAACTTGGCTGGAACTCTTAAAAAACTGCCAGCAGAGCATGGGTGTAGAAATAGATCGGTGAAATAAATCACAAAATTACTAGTTACTTTTTTTATCAACTTTTGTAAGAATCAGGGGCTAGAACTCCTCGATTTCAGCTAGGTAACTATCAGAACTACTACCTAGCATCAAAAACTTGGCTGTAACTCTTAAAAAACTGCCAGCAGAGCATGGGTGTAGAAATAGATCGGTGAAATAAATCACAAAATTACTAGTTACTTTTTTTATCAATTTGTGTAAGGAGCAGGGGCTAGAACTCCTCGATTTCAGCTAGGTAACTATCAAAACTAATACCTAGCATCAAAAACTTGGCTGGAACTCTTAAAAAACTGCCAGCAGAGCATGGGTGTAGAAATAGATCGGTGAAATAAATCTCAAAACTACAAGTTACTTTTTTTATCAACTTTTGTAAGGAGCAGGGGCTAGAACTCCTCGATTTCAGCTAGGTAACTATCAGAACTAATACCTAGCATCAAAAACTTGGCTGGAACTCTTAAAAAACTGCCAGCAGAGCATGCTTGTAGAAATAGATCGGTGAAATAAATCTCAAAATTCCAAGTTATTTTTTTTATTAACTTTTGTAAAGAGCAGGGGCTAGAACTCCTCGATTTCAGCTAGGTAACTATCAGAACTACTACCTAGCATCAAAAACTTGGCTGGAACTCTTAAAAAACTGCCAGCAGAGCATGGGTGTAGAAATAGATCGGTGAAATAAATCACAAAATTACTAGTTACTTTTTTTATCAACTTTTGTAAGAATCAGGGGCTAGAACTCCTCGATTTCAGCTAGGTAACTATCAGAACTACTACCTAGCATCAAAAACTTGGCTGTAACTCTTAAAAAACTGCCAGCAGAGCATGGGTGTA
Organism: Hylaea fasciaria; assembly: GCA_905147375.1. Taxonomy (NCBI): domain Eukaryota; kingdom Metazoa; phylum Arthropoda; class Insecta; order Lepidoptera; family Geometridae; genus Hylaea; species Hylaea fasciaria. Next base: position 1,730,159 of record LR990200.1, read on the forward strand.
GAAATAGATCGGTGAAATAAATCTCAAAATTACAAGTTATTTTTTTTATCAACTTTTGTAAGGAGCAGGGGCTAGAACTCCTCGATTTCAGCTAGGTAACTATCAGAACTAATACCTAGCATCAAAAACTTGGCTGGAACTCTTAAAAAACTGCCAGCAGAGCATGCTTGTAGAAATAGATCGGTGAAATAAATCTCAAAATTCCAAGTTATTTTTTTTATTAACTTTTGTAAAGAGCAGGGGCTAGAACTCCTCGATTTCAGCTAGGTAACTATCAGAACTACTACCTCGAATCAAAAACTTGGCTGGAACTCTTAAAAAACTGCCAGCAGAGCATGGGTGTAGAAATAGATCGGTGAAATAAATCTCAAAACTACAAGTTATTTTTTTTATCAACTTTTGTAAGAAGCAGGGGCTAGAACTCCTCGATTTCAGCAAGGTTACTATCAGAACTACTACCTTGCATCAAAAACTTGGCTGGAACCCTTAAAAAACTGCCAGCAGAGCATGGGTGTAGAAATAGATCGGTGAAATAAATCTCAAAATTACAAGTTATTTTTTGTATCAATTTTTGTAAGAAGCAGGGGCTAGAACTCCTCAATTTCAGCTAGGTTACTATCAGAACTACTACCTCGAATCAAAAACTTGGCTGGAACTCTTAAAAAACTGCCAGCAGAGCATGGGTGTAGAAATAGATCGGTGAAATAAATCTCAAAACTACAAGTTATTTTTTTTATCAACTTTTGTAAGAAGCAGGGGCTAGAACTCCTCGATTTCAGCTAGGTTACTATCAGAACTACTACCTAGCATCAAAAACTTGGCTGGAACTCTTAAAAAACTGCCAGCAGAGCATGGGTGTAGAAATAGATCGGTGAAATAAATCTCAAAATTACAAGTTATTTTTTTTATCAACTTTTGTAAGAAGCAGGGGCTAGAACTCCTCGATTTCAGCTAGGTAACTATCAGAACTACTGCCTAGCATCAAAAACTTGGCTGTAACTCTTAAAAAACTGCCAGCAGAGCATGGGTGTAGAAATAGATCGGTGAAATAAATCACAAAATTACTAGTTACTTTTTTTTATCAACTTTTGTAAGAAGCAGGGGCTAGAACTCCTCGATTTCAGCAAGGTTACTATCAGAACTACTACCTTGCATCAAAAACTTGGCTGGAACTCTTAAAAAACTGCCAGCAGAGCATGGGTGTAGAAATAGATCGGTGAAATAAATCTCAAAATTACAAGTTATTTTTTTTATCAACTTTTGTAAGGAGCAGGGGCTAGAACTCCTCGATTTCAGCTAGGTAACTATCAGAACTAATACCTTGCATCAAAAACTTGGCTGGAACTCTTAAAAAACTGCCAGCAGAGCATGGGTGTAGAAATAGATCGGTGAAATAAATCTCAAAATTACAAGTTATTTTTTTTATCAACTTTTGTAAGGAGCAGGGGCTAGAACTCCTCGATTTCAGCTAGGTAACTATCAGAACTAATACCTTGCATCAAAAACTTGGCTGGAACTCTTAAAAAACTGCCAGCAGAGCATGGGTGTAGAAATAGATCGGTGAAATAAATCTCAAAATTACAAGTTATTTTTTTTATCAACTTTTGTAAGGAGCAGGGGCTAGAACTCCTCGATTTCAGCTAGGTAACTATCAGAACTAATACCTAGCATCAAAAACTTGGCTGGAACTCTTAAAAAACTGCCAGCAGAGCATGGGTGTAGAAATAGATCGGTGAAATAAATCTCAAAATTACAAGTTATTTTTTTTATCAACTTTTGTAAGGAGCAGGGCCTAAAACTCCTCGATTTCAGGTAGGTTACTATCAGAACTACTACCTAGTACCATTTCTACAGATCCTTTAATTTTATCGTTCAATAAACTCAATCGATCAACAGATGGCAGTAGCTTGCCATCTGATCCCAATCCGATGCATTTACTGAGGGAAACGACGAGCATCGATTCTAAAAAGTACGATAAATCGTCTAACTTCGTGATTTGGCAAGCTTTTCCTATGCACCGCTTATAAAGACGCCGTACCAAAGACTTATCCACTCCCCTCAAACAAGGCCATCGCGTAATCATTGCCGCTAGATGACATATGTCTAATCGCATAAAGGTCGATGGGAGTGACGTCGACCCATTTACGAGTACAATAGCATCATAGCACTTTTGCAAATAATCGTTTAAACTTGAGCATTGACCAAATATTTTCGCTACCGCAATCAACAATGACCATGCGAAATCGGTTACGACGATTGGTGGGATTGGAGCTTTTGCAACCAGAATGTGGCTGAAGAAACCAGCGACGATAATAGATCGTTGATCGGCTGAAACCATCTGAAATGCTGGTACGCTACCTTCACTCGTCACAAGCACACATTGATATAAAAATATGTGAGGCTTCTGTGACTTATCACGCTTTGCAATGCCACCCGTAGCATCGATTGCTAGAGTTGCATTGGGGTCTTTTCGACAACGGGAAACGTATATTTGAAGTTGTTCGGGTAGCCAGTATACACAGTTAAATTTATACAATCCGATAGATTGTATGCAACCAAGCAATTTACCATGTTCAGCACTTTTGAGTAAATTCAGTGCAGGGTTTCCAAAGTGCAAACCATATTTACTCAACAGTTGCTGTTCTTTGGCTTTTCGGACAACTTCATTACTCGGTAGGATTGGTGGATTTTTACCTCCAAATTGTTTTATACGGCCCGCTTCTCTTCGACGCCATAGTACCGCACTTTCACGTCGATCAATGAGACTGTTTGCCACTACGAGGCGGCGAGCACCTCTCAATTGCCTTCTTTTATTTCCCGAATGAGATGGTGCTTTGACTCCATCAATGTTACATTGGAGTACGACATCAACACCATTTTTTGGTTCTTTTAATAGTGTGCAATAAATCTTTGCGCCACATTCACCGCAGTATCCTTCTATTGTCATAAAGTACTTGGAAATTGCACTTAAGTAAACATTGTGATTTTTAAACACAAATACACAGTCTAGGTGGTGCTGTACCCACAAAGCTTCAGCTACCGTGTCTGCCCATCCTTGCCGCAATTTCCAATATATACGATTACCATAAACCTTTTCTTGGGGCCTGATTTTACTCCATTTCTCCTGCGATATTACCAAGTTTAATTTAAACGAGGTTAAACTAGTATCTGTGATCTGGTCAGCCTCGTTGGCACTATAGTTACTGTCATTTACTGACATACTCGTTTCATGTGGTTGAATATGGAAACATTCCAAAATGTGATCCTTAAGCCCACCACGATTGTTATTTACTATGGTATGGACGTGTTTGGGTGTGATTATAGAACCATTATTTGCCATCATAATTGATATAGTTTTATAAACGTCATGAGAAGGCGGAAAAAGACGCCCGTCGTCACCAATAGTACGACACGTAGCCTCTGACAGTATTTGCCGTAACGCACTTTTGTCGTACGCCGGCATTTTATTTTGCCTCTTTGCCTCTTTGCTTTTGCCTGTCTGAATTCAGAAGGGTAGATACGTGGTCTACTCGCGAATACCGTCGAATGGTGTGCCACAGTGTCAGGTTTAGAAAACTTTTGAATTCAGTTTGTACTTGTAAAATTAAAAGTGCCAAAACTTTTCACGCTTTCGCTCTCCTGGGGTGCTAAAGGTCCCTAGGAGAGCGAAAGCGTGAAAAGTTTTGGCACTTTTAATTTTTCATTGAAAATTTGTACCTAAAAAAGTCTACCTTAGGTGAAACGTTTCGCGTACAAACTGAATTCAAAAGTTTTCTAAACCTGACACTGTGGCACACTATTCGACGCGCATTCGCGAGTAGACCACGTATCTATCCTTCTGAATTCAGAAAAACCACCCTTGTACTGAAACTTTGCCGTTTGTAGTTACATTCCGTGCATTAGTATAAATAAAATCACATTTTTGCCTATAACCTCTCCAAATATCATCCGATCTTCGTGTTTTCTGCACCAATAATTTAAGGACAGCGCCCCCAAGAAGACCCGCACCCTAGGAGAGCGAAAGCGTGAAAAGTTTTGGCACTTTTAATTTTTCATTGAAAATTTGTACCTAAAAAAGTCTACCTTAGGTGAAACGTTTCGCGTACAAACTGAATTCAAAAGTTTTCTAAACCTGACACTGTGGCACACCATTCGACGCGTATTCGCGAGTAGACCACGTATCTATCCTTCTGAATTCAGAAAAACCACCCTTGTACTGAAACTTTGCCGTTTGTAGTTACATTCCGTGCATTAGTATAAATAAAATCACATTTTTGCCTATAACCTCTCCAAATATCATCCGATCTTCGTGTTTTCTGCACCAATAATTTAAGGACAGCGCCCCCAAGAAGACCCGCACCCTAGGAGAGCGAAAGCGTGAAAAGTTTTGGCACTTTTAATTTTTCATTGAAAATTTGTACCTAAAAAAGTCTACCTTAGGTGAAACGTTTCGCGTACAAACTGAATTCAAAAGTTTTCTAAACCTGACACTGTGGCACACTATTCGACGCGTATTCGCGAGTAGACCACGTATCTATCCTTCTGACTTCAGAAAAACCACCCTTGTACTGAAACTTTGCCGTTTGTAGTTACATTCCGTGCATTAGTATAAATATAATCACATTTTTGCCTATAACCTCTCCAAATATCATCCGATCTTCGTGTTTTCTGCACCAATAATTTAAGGACAGCGCCCCCAAGAAGACCCGCACCCTAGGAGAGCGAAAGCGTGAAAAGTTTTGGCACTTTTAATTTTTCATTGAAAATTTGTACCTAAAAAAGTCTACCTTAGGTGAAACGTTTCGCGTACAAACTGAATTCAAAAGTTTTCTAAACCTGACACTGTGGCACACCATTCGACGCGTATTCGCGAGTAGACCACGTATCTACCCTTCTGAATTCAGACAGGCAAAAGCAAAGAGGCAAAGAGGCAAAATAAAATGCCGGCGTACGACAAAAGTGCGTTACGGCAAATACTGTCGGAGGCTACGTGTCGTACTATTGGTGACGACGGGCGTCTTTTTCCGCCTTCTCATGACGTTTATAAAACTATATCAATTATGATGGCAAATAATGGTTCTATAATCACACCCAAACACGTCCATACCATAGTAAATAACAATCGTGGTGGGCTTAAGGATCACATTTTGGAATGTTTCCATATTCAACCACATGAAACGAGTATGTCAGTAAATGACAGTAACTATAGTGCCAACGAGGCTGACCAGATCACAGATACTAGTTTAACCTCGTTTAAATTAAACTTGGTAATATCGCAGGAGAAATGGAGTAAAATCAGGCCCCAAGAAAAGGTTTACCTAGCTGAAATCGAGGAGTTCTAGCCCCTGCTCCTTACACAAAGTGATAAAAAAAAGTAACTAGTAATTTTGTGATTTATTTCACCGATCTATTTCTACACCCATGCTCTGCTGGCAGTTTTTTAAGAGTTCCAGCCAAGTTTTTGATGCTAGGTAGTAGTTCTGATAGTAACCTAGCTGAAATCGAGGAGTTCTAGCCCCTGCTTCTTACAAAAGTTGATAAAAAAAATAACTTGTAGTTTTGAGATTTATTTCACCGATCTATTTCTACACCCATGCTCTGCTGGCAGTTTTTTAAGAGTTCCAGCCAAGTTTTTGATGCTAGGTATTAGTTTTGATAGTTACCTAGCTGAAATCGAGGAGTTCTAGCCCCTGCTCCTTACAAAAGTTGATAAAAAAAATAACTTGTAATTTTGAGATTTATTTCACCGATCTATTTCTACACCCATGCTCTGCTGGCAGTTTTTTAAGAGTTACAGCCAAGTTTTTGATGCTAGGTAGTAGTTCTGATAGTTACCTAGCTGAAATCGAGGAGTTCTAGCCCCTGCTCTTTACAAAAGTTAATAAAAAAAAAAACTTGGAATTTTGAGATTTATTTCACCGATCTATTTCTACAAGCATGCTCTGCTGGCAGTTTTTTAAGAGTTCCAGCCAAGTTTTTGATGCTAGGTATTAGTTCTGATAGTTACCTAGCTGAAATCGAGGAGTTCTAGCCCCTGCTCCTTACAAAAGTTGATAAAAAAAATAACTTGTAATTTTGAGATTTATTTCACCGATCTATTTCTACACCCATGCTCTGCTGGCAGTTTTTTAAGAGTTCCAGCCAAGTTTTTGATGCTAGGTAGTAGTTCTGATAGTAACCTAGCTGAAATCGAGGAGTTCTAGCCCCTGCTCCTTACACAAATTGATAAAAAAAGTAACTAGTAATTTTGTGATTTATTTCACCGATCTATTTCTACACCCATGCTCTGCTTGCAGTTTTTTAAGAGTTACAGCCAAGTTTTTGATGCTAGGTAGTAGTTCTGATAGTTACCTAGCTGAAATCGAGGAGTTCTAGCCCCTGATTCTTACAAAAGTTGATAAAAAAAATAACTTGTAATTTTGAGATTTATTTCACCGATCTATTTCTACACCCATGCTCTGCTGGCAGTTTTTTAAGAGTTCCAGCCAAGTTTTTGATGCCAGGTAGTAGTTCTGATAGTAACCTAGCTGAAATCGAGGAGTTCTAGCCCCTGCTCCTTACACAAATTGATAAAAAAAATAACTTGTAATTTTAAGATTTATTTCACCGATTTATTTCTACACCCATGCTCTGCTGGCAGTTTTTTAAGAGTTCCAGCCAAGTTTTTGATGCTAGGTAGTAGTTCTGATAGTAACCTAGCTGAAATCGAGGAGTTCTAGCCCCTGCTCCTTACACAAAGTGATAAAAAAAAGTAACTAGTAATTTTGTGATTTATTTCACCGATCTATTTCTACACCCATGCTCTGCTGGCAGTTTTTTAAGAGTTCCAGCCAAGTTTTTGATGCTAGGTAGTAGTTCTGATAGTAACCTAGCTGAAATCGAGGAGTTCTAGCCCCTGCTCCTTACACAAATTGATAAAAAAAATAACTTGTAATTTTGAGATTTATTTCACCGATTTCTTTCTACACCCATGCTCTGCTGGCAGTTTTTTAAGAGTTCCAGCCAAGTTTTTGATGCTAGGTAGTAGTTCTGATAGTAACCTAGCTGAAATCGAGGAGTTCTAGCCCCTGCTCCTTACAAAAGTTGATAAAAAAAATAACTTGTAGTTTTGAGATTTATTTCACCGATCTATTTCTACACCCATGCTCTGCTGGCAGTTTTTTAAGAGTTCCAGCCAAGTTTTTGATGCAAGGTAGTAGTTCTGATAGTTACCTAGCTGAAATCGAGGAGTTCTAGCCCCTGCTTCTTACAAAAATTGATACAAAAAATAACTTGTAATTTTGAGATTTATTTCACCGATCTATTTCTACACCCATGCTCTGCTGGCAGTTTTTTAAGAGTTCCAGCCAAGTTTTTGATGCTAGGTATTAGTTCTGATAGTTACCTAGCTGAAATCGAGGAGTTCTAGCCCCTGCTCCTTACAAAAGTTGATAAAAAAAATAACTTGTAATTTTGAGATTTATTTCACCGATCTATTTCTACACCCATGCTCTGCTGGCAGTTTTTTAAGAGTTCCAGCCAAGTTTTTGATGCAAGGTAGTAGTTCTGATAGTAACCTTGCTGAAATCGAGGAGTTCTAGCCCCTGCTTCTTACAAAAGTTGATAAAAAAAATAACTTGTAATTTTGAGATTTATTTCACCGATCTATTTCTACACCCATGCTCTGCTGGCAGTTTTTTAAGAGTTCCAGCCAAGTTTTTGATTCGAGGTAGTAGTTCTGATAGTTACCTAGCTGAAATCGAGGAGTTCTAGCCCCTGCTCCTTACAAAAGTTGATAAAAAAAATAACTTGTAATTTTGAGATTTATTTCACCGATCTATTTCTACACCCATGCTCTGCTGGCAGTTTTTTAAGAGTTCCAGCCAAGTTTTTGATGCAAGGTATTAGTTCTGATAGTTACCTAGCTGAAATCGAGGAGTTCTAGCCCCTGCTCCTTACAAAAGTTGATAAAAAAAATAACTTGTAATTTTGAGATTTATTTCACCGATCTATTTCTACACCCATGCTCTGCTGGCAGTTTTTTAAGAGTTCCAGCCAAGTTTTTGATGCAAGGTAGTAGTTCTGATAGTAACCTTGCTGAAATCGAGGAGTTCTAGCCCCTGCTTCTTACAAAAGTTGATAAAAAAAAGTAACTAGTAATTTTGTGATTTATTTCACCGATCTATTTCTACACCCATGCTCTGCTGGCAGTTTTTTAAGAGTTACAGCCAAGTTTTTGATGCTAGGCAGTAGTTCTGATAGTTACCTAGCTGAAATCGAGGAGTTCTAGCCCCTGCTTCTTACAAAAGTTGATAAAAAAAATAACTTGTAATTTTGAGATTTATTTCACCGATCTATTTCTACACCCATGCTCTGCTGGCAGTTTTTTAAGAGTTCCAGCCAAGTTTTTGATGCTAGGTAGTAGTTCTGATAGTAACCTAGCTGAAATCGAGGAGTTCTAGCCCCTGCTTCTTACAAAAGTTGATAAAAAAAATAACTTGTAGTTTTGAGATTTATTTCACCGATCTATTTCTACACCCATGCTCTGCTGGCAGTTTTTTAAGAGTTCCAGCCAAGTTTTTGATTCGAGGTAGTAGTTCTGATAGTAACCTAGCTGAAATTGAGGAGTTCTAGCCCCTGCTTCTTACAAAAATTGATACAAAAAATAACTTGTAATTTTGAGATTTATTTCACCGATCTATTTCTACACCCATGCTCTGCTGGCAGTTTTTTAAGGGTTCCAGCCAAGTTTTTGATGCAAGGTAGTAGTTCTGATAGTAACCTTGCTGAAATCGAGGAGTTCTAGCCCCTGCTTCTTACAAAAGTTGATAAAAAAAATAACTTGTAGTTTTGAGATTTATTTCACCGATCTATTTCTACACCCATGCTCTGCTGGCAGTTTTTTAAGAGTTCCAGCCAAGTTTTTGATTCGAGTTAGTAGTTCTGATAGTTACCTAGCTGAAATCGAGGAGTTCTAGCCCCTGCTCTGTACAAAAGTTAATAAAAAAAATAACTTGGAATTTTGAGATTTATTTCACCGATCTATTTCTACAAGCATGCTCTGCTGGCAGTTTTTTAAGAGTTCCAGCCAAGTTTTTGATGCTAGGTATTAGTTCTGATAGTTACCTAGCTGAAATCGAGGAGTTCTAGCCCCTGCTCCTTACAAAAGTTGATAAAAAAAATAACTTGTAATTTTGAGATTTATTTCACCGATCTATTTCTACACCCATGCTCTGCTGGCAGTTTTTTAAGAGTTCCAGCCAAGTTTTTGATGCTAGGTAGTAGTTCTGATAGTTACCTAGCTGAAATCGAGGAGTTCTAGCCCCTGCTCCTTACAAAAGTTGATAAAAAAAATAACTTGTAATTTTGAGATTTATTTCATCGATCTATTTCTACACCCATGCTCTGCTGGCAGTTTTTTAAGAGTTCCAGCCAAGTTTTCGATGCTAGGTAGTAGTTCTGATAGTAACCTAGCTGAAATCGAGGAGTTCTAGCCCCTGCTCCTTACACAAAGTGATAAAAAAAAGTAACTAGTAATTTTGTGATTTATTTCACCGATCTATTTCTACACCCATGCTCTGCTGGCAGTTTTTTAAGAGTTCCAGCCAAGTTTTTGATGCTAGGTAGTAGTTCTGATAGTAACCTAGCTGAAATCGAGGAGTTCTAGCCCCTGCTTCTTACAAAAGTTGATAAAAAAAATAACTTGTAGTTTTGAGATTTATTTCACCGATCTATTTCTACACCCATGCTCTGCTGGCAGTTTTTTAAGAGTTCCAGCCAAGTTTTTGATGCTAGGTAGTAGTTCTGATAGTAACCTAGCTGAAATCGAGGAGTTCTAGCCCCTGCTTCTTACAAAAGTTGATAAAAAAAATAACTTGGAATTTTGAGATTTATTTCACCGATCTATTTCTACAAGCATGCTCTGCTGGCAGTTTTTTAAGAGTTCCAGCCAAGTTTTTGATGCTAGGTATTAGTTCTGATAGTTACCTAGCTGAAATCGAGGAGTTCTAGCCCCTGCTCCTTACAAAAGTTGATAAAAAAAATAACTTGTAATTTTGAGATTTATTTCACCGATCTATTTCTACACCCATGCTCTGCTGGCAGTTTTTTAAGAGTTCCAGCCAAGTTTTTGATGCTAGGTAGTAGTTCTGATAGTAACCTAGCTGAAATCGAGGAGTTCTAGCCCCTGCTTCTTACAAAAGTTGATAAAAAAAATAACTTGTAGTTTTGAGATTTATTTCACCGATCTATTTCTACACCCATGCTCTGCTGGCAGTTTTTTAAGAGTTCCAGCCAAGTTTTTGATTCGAGGTAGTAGTTCTGATAGTTACCTAGCTGAAATCGAGGAGTTCTAGCCCCTGCTCCTTACAAAAGTTGATAAAAAAAATAACTTGTAATTTTGAGATTTATTTCATCGATCTATTTCTACACCCATGCTCTGCTGGCAGTTTTTTAAGAGTTACAGCCAAGTTTTTGATGCTAGGTAGTAGTTCTGATAGTTACCTAGCTGAAATCGAGGAGTTCTAGCCCCTGCTTCTTACAAAAGTAGATAAAAAAAATAACTTGTAATTTTGAGATTTATTTCACCGATTTATTTCTACACCCATGCTCTGCTGGCAGTTTTTTAAGAGTTCCAGCCAAGTTTTTGATGCTAGGTAGTAGTTCTGATAGTAACCTAGCTGAAATCGAGGAGTTCTAGCCCCTGCTTCTTACAAAAGTTGATAAAAAAAATAACTTGTAGTTTTGAGATTTATTTCACCGATCTATTTCTACACCCATGCTCTGCTGGCAGTTTTTTAAGAGTTCCAGCCAAGTTTTTGATGCAAGGTAGTAGTTCTGATAGTTACCTAGCTGAAATCGAGGAGTTCTAGCCCCTGCTTCTTACAAAAATTGATACAAAAAATAACTTGTAATTTTGAGATTTATTTCACCGATCTATTTCTACACCCATGCTCTGCTGGCAGTTTTTTAAGAGTTCCAGCCAAGTTTTTGATGCTAGGTATTAGTTCTGATAGTTACCTAGCTGAAATCGAGGAGTTCTAGCCCCTGCTCCTTACAAAAGTTGATAAAAAAAATAACTTGTAATTTTGAGATTTATTTCACCGATCTATTTCTACACCCATGCTCTGCTGGCAGTTTTTTAAGAGTTCCAGCCAAGTTTTTGATGCTAGGTATTAGTTTTGATAGTTACCTAGCTGAAATCGAGGAGTTCTAGCCCCTGCTCCTTACAAAAGTTGATAAAAAAAATAACTTGTAATTTTGAGATTTATTTCACCGATCTATTTCTACACCCATGCTCTGCTGGCAGTTTTTTAAGAGTTCCAGCCAAGTTTTTGATGCTAGGTATTAGTTCTGATAGTTACCTAGCTGAAATCGAGGAGTTCTAGCCCCTGCTCCTTACAAAAGTTGATAAAAAAAATAACTTGTAATTTTGAGATTTATGTCACCGATCTATTTCTACACCCATGCTCTGCTGGCAGTTTTTTAAGAGTTCCAGCCAAGTTTTTGATGCAAGGTAGTAGTTCTGATAGTAACCTTGCTGAAATCGAGGAGTTCTAGCCCCTGCTTCTTACAAAAGTTGATAAAAAAAATAACTTGTAATTTTGAGATTTATTTCACCGATCTATTTCTACACCCATGCTCTGCTGGCAGTTTTTTAAGAGTTCCAGCCAAGTTTTTGATTCGAGGTAGTAGCTCTGATAGTTACCTAGCTGAAATCGAGGAGTTCTAGCCCCTGCTCCTTACAAAAGTTGATAAAAAAATAACTTGTAATTTTGAGACTTATTTCACCGATCTATTTCTACACCCATGCTCTGCTGGCAGTTTTTTAAGAGTTACAGCCAAGTTTTTGATGCTAGGTAGTAGTTCTGATAGTTACCTAGCTGAAATCGAGGAGTTCTAGCCCCTGATTCTTACAAAAGTTGATAAAAAAAATAACTTGTAATTTTGAGATTTATTTCACCGATCTATTTCTACACCCATGCTCTGCTGGCAGTTTTTTAAGAGTTCCAGCCAAGTTTTTGATGCCAGGTAGTAGTTCTGATAGTAACCTAGCTGAAATCGAGGAGTTCTAGCCCCTGCTCCTTACACAAATTGATAAAAAAAATAACTTGTAATTTTGAGATTTATTTCACCGATTTATTTCTACACCCATGCTCTGCTGGCAGTTTTTTAAGAGTTCCAGCCAAGTTTTTGATGCTAGGTAGTAGTTCTGATAGTAACCTAGCTGAAATCGAGGAGTTCTAGCCCCTGCTCCTTACACAAAGTGATAAAAAAAAGTAACTAGTAATTTTGTGATTTATTTCACCGATCTATTTCTACACCCATGCTCTGCTGGCAGTTTTTTAAGAGTTCCAGCCAAGTTTTTGATGCTAGGTAGTAGTTCTGATAGTAACCTAGCTGAAATCGAGGAGTTCTAGCCCCTGCTCCTTACACAAATTGATAAAAAAAATAACTTGTAATTTTGAGATTTATTTCACCGATTTATTTCTACACCCATGCTCTGCTGGCAGTTTTTTAAGAGTTCCAGCCAAGTTTTTGATGCTAGGTAGTAGTTCTGATAGTAACCTAGCTGAAATCGAGGAGTTCTAGCCCCTGCTTCTTACAAAAGTTGATAAAAAAAATAACTTGTAGTTTTGAGATTTATTTCTCCGATCTATTTCTACACCCATGCTCTGCTGGCAGTTTTTTAAGAGTTCCAGCCAAGTTTTTGATGCAAGGTAGTAGTTCTGATAGTTACCTAGCTGAAATCGAGGAGTTCTAGCCCCTGCTTCTTACAAAAATTGATACAAAAAATAACTTGTAATTTTGAGATTTATTTCACCGATCTATTTCTACACCCATGCTCTGCTGGCAGTTTTTTAAGAGTTCCAGCCAAGTTTTTGATGCTAGGTATTAGTTCTGATAGTTACCTAGCTGAAATCGAGGAGTTCTAGCCCCTGCTCCTTACAAAAGTTGATAAAAAAAATAACTTGTAATTTTGAGATTTATTTCACCGATCTATTTCTACACCCATGCTCTGCTGGCAGTTTTTTAAGAGTTCCAGCCAAGTTTTTGATGCAAGGTAGTAGTTCTGATAGTAACCTTGCTGAAATCGAGGAGTTCTAGCCCCTGCTTCTTACAAAAGTTGATAAAAAAAATAACTTGTAATTTTGAGATTTATTTCACCGATCTATTTCTACACCCATGCTCTGCTGGCAGTTTTTTAAGAGTTCCAGCCAAGTTTTTGATTCGAGGTAGTAGTTCTGATAGTTACCTAGCTGAAATCGAGGAGTTCTAGCCCCTGCTCCTTACAAAAGTTGATAAAAAAATAACTTGTAATTTTGAGACTTATTTCACCGATCTATTTCTACACCCATGCTCTGCTGGCAGTTTTTTAAGAGTTCCAGCCAAGTTTTTGATGCTAGGTAGTAGTTCTGATAGTAACCTAGCTGAAATCGAGGAGTTCTAGCCCCTGCTTTTTACACAAATTGATAAAAAAAGTAACTAGTAATTTTGTGATTTATTTCACCGATCTATTTCTACACCCATGCTCTGCTGGCAGTTTTTTAAGAGTTACAGCCAAGTTTTTGATGCTAGGTAGTAGTTCTGATAGTTACCTAGCTGAAATCGAGGAGTTCTAGCCCCTGCTCCTTACAAAAGTTGATAAAAAAAATAACTTGTAATTTTGAGATTTATTTCATCGATCTATTTCTACACCCATGCTCTGCTGGCAGTTTTTTAAGAGTTCCAGCCAAGTTTTTGATGCTAGGTAGTAGTTCTGATAGTAACCTAGCTGAAATCGAGGAGTTCTAGCCCCTGCTCCTTACACAAATTGATAAAAAAAAGTAACTAGTAATTTTGTGATTTATTTCACCGATCTATTTCTACACCCATGCTCTGCTGGCAGTTTTTTAAGAGTTCCAGCCAAGTTTTTGATGCTAGGTAGTAGTTCTGATAGTAACCTAGCTGAAATCGAGGAGTTCTAGCCCCTGCTCCTTACACAAATTGATAAAAAAAATAACTTGTAATTTTGAGATTTATTTCACCGATTTATTTCTACACCCATGCTCTGCTGGCAGTTTTTTAAGAGTTCCAGCCAAGTTTTTGATGCTAGGTAGTAGTTCTGATAGTAACCTAGCTGAAATCGAGGAGTTCTAGCCCCTGCTCCTTACACAAATTGATAAAAAAAATAACTTGTAATTTTGAGATTTATTTCACCGATTTATTTCTACACCCATGCTCTGCTGGCAGTTACTTGAAAGTTCCAGCCAGGTTTTGGACTCCAGGTTGTAGTTCTTATATTATCCTAGCAGGTATCGAAGAGTTGTAGCCTCTGCGAGATATTTTAATTTGAATAAAATGTGATTTTGTGATTCTTATTTCTTGCACAAAATATGCTATCATACTTCTATGCTCTGCTGATGCTATTGTATGAGTTCCAGGCAGGTTTTTTGCTTTAAGTTAGAGTTTTGCTATTTGTCTACGGGATTCTGAGAAGTTTCAGCCTGTGAAAGTAATTCATGTCATTGAAAAAAGAAGAGATATTTTATTTTGCGATTTTTTTCATAAATTTTTTGCAGGCTGAAAGTTACAGAACTATTCTTAAAAAGTTTCAGGAACTATGAAACTCAGTAGTAGGTGTAAGAAAAACCATTTGGTTTTTGATTTTTTGCAAAATGATCTGCTACGGGAAGTTGGCAGATCATTATTTCAATTGATTTTTTTTCAGGAATTTGGGCAGAACTATTCCTGAAAGTTATCAGGAACTATAGAACTCACCTGCATGCGAACAGAACTCACGTTAATTTTTGATCTGCTGGAAAATGTTCTGCTAACTTCACTGACATTGTTCAGTTAGCAGATAAATACCGTGCATTCAACTAACAATGCCGTGTGAGATAAGCCTTAGGGATTAAACAGATACCTTTCGTGTGGTCTTTCTGTGAGCTTAAGTGCTTGGGCACCCGCCAAGTGGGCGTTAATGTGTTTTCCGATCAATAATGCTAGTTTTCTACTAGAATGTTCTACAATCTAGTTAGCTCTTGAAAAAGAAAAATAGTTTAATTGAGCAGATATTGATATTAATGCATCATTATGCCATACATTATACAACACACATTATACAACTCGTATAGCTGGCTGAGCAATCGGACTGCTGCGCTAGAGGTTGCGGGTTCGATTCCCGCCTGGGACAAATATTTGTGCTAGGTGTGATGTGTATGTGAAATTATATGTCTGCTAATATTCCTTGCATGTTATGGAGGGAGGGGGGGGGGGGGGGGGGGTACTTGTGTTCGATAAAAAATTATATATATGAATGTATTGTATAGGTTTCTGCCCCTAACTAGAGATTCCCTCGACCATCATTCTTCCGCAGTGCAAGACGGACTTTATACGAGTGCCTAGATATTCTAAGCCCGTTTAACCTGTCATTTCCATGAACGTCTGGAGTAGCGCTGCCGTGTAAATCCAAAATACTGTAACTCTAGATACAGTGTTTTGGCTTAATAGTGCTCAAATGCATTTTTTCGACCTGGCCTACACCCCTATATCAAAATATTTGCTCTATAGATACACAGACGGTAGATAATAGCATTCTCAAAAGACTGTAATTTCCTTATGTTGAAGGTTTAAAATGGCAAAACACTGCAATTAAAGGTACAGTATTATGTTTGAAAAATCCGTGCTCCGTAACTAGCAGTTAGTTACCAGCTGAGATACAGTGTTTTGTAAAACCATTAATCCAAGACCCCTCCCGCCACCGTACTCGTTCGTGAGGGAGTTCAACTGTTGTTGGCCATCCGGGCGATGCGCGGGGAATGAGCGGGGTTGGGGGGGTTTGTTCGGTCAGTCAGTGAGTGTCATACCATAACCATACCGACCATAGAAACTGAAGATCTTTTTCACAACATGCTCGGAGAAAGTAATGAAGCTAGGTAATCTTTTATAATTGTTATCGCACTGATAAAAAACACTGATGATGATGATGATAGCTTGTAGCCTATGTATGAAGTTGGCATAATTGTAAGCTCTGTATACCAAATTTAATGCAAATCGATTCCGCCATTTGAGCGTGAAGAAGAAACAAACAAGCAAACACACTACAAACTTTTGCCTTTATAATTTTAATTAATTAATTAACTAGCTGGCCCGACAGACGTTGTCTTACAAACATTTGTATTAGAAAAATATTTATAATTTTTCCCTCTTTTTCATACATTATTGCCATTTTTTATTAGTTATTCTGCTATTTTGAATATGAATATGAAATCATAAAAAAACTAAAATAAAGTTTAATGCTCGTTTTCTCAAAACTCATATTTCTGAGATACAGTATTTTGGAATTACACGGCAGACTGCGTGCATCATCTGATTTATTTAGATACGCCCCGGTTGGATGTATCTTGAGCGAGGTAACCAAGATTTTGCGATAACTAGGACGTAAGGAACAGCTTTGAAATAATAAAAATAAATAAGAAAAAATTAGATAGCTAAGATTTTAGTAGGTATGTCACTGGGTTCAATTATTTATATGACTTCATAAATAGTAAAAAACTTCCGACTTAACTATTTCGATGCCAGTTTATTTTACTTTCTAAATAAACTAGAGAAAAGTCAAACAATGTACCTCCAAACGTAATTACAAACACCAACAAAACATCTGCCTTTGATTGGTGAAGCAAATTACGTTTCAATTCAAGGAATGATAACTAAAATTTTGTTTTAAAGAGTAACCAATTTAACTTATAATTTTTAGACGTGTTCTAACTCAATTATTCAAACTATCCAATTTAAAGCTTTATTGAAGCCCCTCACTGTTTAGTTATTTCCACTTTTAAAACAACAAAAGCACTTCGTAACACTAAACGTGTGGGCACGTATCAGATTCGCCGCGTGCAACACATCAGAGGCCATCGTGAGCAGACAATGCTGTTACAATGCAGAGCTCAGATCACAGTTTGTAACAATGCAATAGGCAAACTGATAGCTGGGTTCAACGATATCTGTTACCTATTGGGTGAGGCTGTTTCATCACGTGATGTGACTGGTACATTAGTAACAAACACATTAATAACTGATGTTTTTTTTCTACTTTATAGCCTAGCATTTGACGAAGATCTTACCTGATTGAAGTGACGGTAACATGGCAGGGTTGTGAGTTGGGGTCTGGATAGATCTTTGGGTTAGATAGACATTTTAATCACGATGACGTTTATTGTCATTTTTTTATGTATTTACGTGTACGGAACTGTGTTCAAATTGGCCTTTACGCTTGAATTGTATCTCTGTAACTCTTGTAATACAATTAATTTCACAATATAACTAGTACATACATTATTTTCTGTTAAAATTATCGCCACTATATTATATCCAGTATTTGACACATTACGAAGTACAATAGCCGACCTATTTAAAGTTTAGTTGTGAAGCCTCCACCCGTAAGGGTTAATAAGCGATAAAGCCGCACACCTAAGGGTTAAATACGTTATAAGACTATCTATAATCAAATGACACATGCGATCGGTTCCTATAATTATAAATCAATTTATATTGATAGGTTCTAAGAGAGAAGCTTGTAATATGATATAACTTTCTCGGTTCACGGTTACGTAACTCAACTACGCAGGTGATATCGCACGCCATGAACTATATACTCGTAATCTTGTATTAAGAGCAGAGTGATAAATAACTCATAATGATTTTTATATATTAGCCATACAGACACACATACATGTAATAAATACTAAACACAAAAACGCTATTAAAACTGTTTAACCAATTTGACAATAATTCAAGCGATTAAAATGTAGAAGTAAAGGAAAATTTCAAGATTCACTTCTCGAGTTTTGCTAACTCGATTTTTCAGTCACAATAGTCGAAGTCGAAATATTCAGAACACAAAATATGTGTGTGTATGATGTTGTGCATGAGGATGTTTGAGTGTGTGTACAAACAAACTGACACCATAGCAGTGTAGGAGATAGTGTGATAGGCAATCTGACACTACGTACATTGTAGGACTTAGACAATGCGATGTTTGGTAGTCATTTAAGGACACTAGACACTAGACAGTGGACACTAGACCTCATCCCGAATATTATATGGGCCGGTCCAATTGTTTTGGCTGATAATCCGACACTCCAATCTATAGACGCTCTGAGCTTCCCGACTGTAAAAGATTTCAATAACCGCAAAATAAAAGCAAGATAAATAATTATAGAATAAGCCGCGATGTCAATCAATCATAAAATGTTTGCAATAACATGACTGCAAATTCTACACCTTTCAAGAACAATAATCACTTTCCTATATATACACACACACACACTGAAAATATAGTTCCTCTTCGCTATAATCGAAAAATACATACGTAAATGGACCGCTTTGCACACAATCAAATCCGGTGACTGTACAAAGAAAGTGCGTTCAAAACTCTCAAAGTGCATGTTTTAGTGATATCCATAGATCGTTGTCCTGCGACCCTGCATTATTCAGACTATTGTCCATGGTACGGTGAACTAGCAATGGCTACCTCCTCTCACAACCACTCGGGAGATTACAGGTGGTCTAACGTCTTTCGAAAAAGTTTTTTGGTAAACGATGCTACGGCGGTGCTACGATTTTTACGTGTAGACTTGTAGAGTGTTTTATTTACACCTCAGAATAAAATGTTCAGTTATTATTTTAACTAAGGTCTACACGCGAAAACCTTGGCGTTTAGAGGCATAACAAAATGGGTGTATGTCAACAGGTAGAAAAGCCCTTATTTTTAAGGTTCCGCAGCCCAATAGTAAGTATTACATAAATATTTCAAAATGGCATGACGGTTCATAAATTACTTTGTAGTGAAATAAAAAGCCCAAAACTATCCATTCTGAAAAAAATATTTCACTCACTTAACGTTTTTTAGACCATTAGCGATTATTATTACCCTCCACCTGAGGGAGAACCCGCAGAGATGTAAAGTATTTACAACAAAATACGAGGAACTCCGTTTCAACATTTATTTTTATTCAAACCAAGAAACTCTCGCAATGTTTCGAGCACGCCGAAAGTTTAAGTCCATGTTTCAGTAAGCCCACGGCTCCTTGTCCGGTGGTCGTGTATTATTCAGGCCGTGCTCATGTACAGTGAGCGGGCAATTGTTTCCAGCTAAAGCACCTGTTTACTGTGCGATAGAATTACAAACGTAAACTTAATGTATTATTAAAGGCGGCTGGATTGTTTAGAAAGGCAGAGACGAAGCTTGCGCTATTCTTATTTTCCCTTCGCCTCAATCGTTACCGTACCTTATGTGTGGTATGCCTGATACCTTAAAGCTTAGTAAAATAACACATAGAAACCAAGTAATCGCTAGCGCCGTGTAGCTATTTTTACTGAGACTTTTTGGGCCTAGTTCGGACTTTGACTAGCTGCTCGAAGTCAAAGCTTTTATGGTAAATATTGTTATTCTAAGCCTTAAAAGCATAAATATCGGTCACTGCAAAAAAGTCTCGAAGGCACCCTAAAGAAAAGCGAAGTGAAAAGTACGTATAACCGACATGCGTATATAAAGGAACTGATGAAAGTGGAAGACGCGGAAGAGGTTCGTCAGAATCGTAGCATGTTGAAAAACATAGTCTCAGCATACCAATGCGTGACTGCATGTTCTCTTATGTGTATGGAAGTTCCAAACTTGACTACTGCTTCACACTGTACATTTAAAGGGCTTTACGTCTGTTAGTAGACTTAGTTCCCAACAATGGGTGACAACACCGACGGATTATGTAATCTAGGAGATGGATAAATGTCATGATAATAATAGCGTGAACCTTTCATGAATATTCATTATTTAAAAATTACACAGTCCATTATAAAATACATACATACACATCCTACTAATATTACAAACGCGAAAGTTTGTAAGTATGGATGGGTGGATGGATGTTTGTTACTCTTTCGCGTAAAAACTACTGAATGGATTTTAATGAAACTTTACAATAATGTAGCTTACATATCAGAATAACATATAGGCTACAATTCATAAAAATATGTCGTATATTATCCAAACACGGGTGAAACCGCGGGGTGCAGCTAGTACAACATTAATTCACTCTTTTTTCCCCTTTGGGGTAGGCAGGGACAGCATCTTTCCACATGCTACGATCTTGACACACCTCTTTCGCTTCTCCCACTTTCATGACTCCCTTTGCATACTCGCCGGTTATATAGTATATACGTACTTTTGACTCGGTCTTTCTTTAGGGCGTCCTGGATTTGATCGTACTATACCTCTTTAAATATCGATACAAAAGGTGCCGAGGTTGCAAAAAGTTTTGTGAATATTTCTTTTCTATAACAAAAAGTAAACATTTTGTGGAGGTGTGAGAAACACTCCCTTTGTGTGAAAGTTGTAAGAGCTTCAGAATTAGGCATAATTCACATTTTACACAATGTACCGTTTACTCCCATATTTAGTGTATTTTGGTATATTTTGATATTGATATTTCAACCATTTTTCACGGCATGGGAATTTTGGTAGAAACATTGTGGAGACAGGATTGGTTAGAATGACGCATTGGAGCTAAGCGAGATGCTCTGGATATTTTTGAAATCATAAGGATCTTGGTTGAATGACTATGTCTTTTACAAGCAGCCTTGTATTCAAATCTATCGAGATTTGGATTTTGCCATCCACTAACAAATGTCCTGTCAAAAACCCTGTCAACTGCCGCTTACAGTAACAGTAGTCAGAGACCGAATAATTCAAACAGAATTTTCCTTAACGTTCTCTTGAATTTTTTTTATCTCTGCGTTTGCATGAGTTCTTCATAAGTGCGAGAAATGTGAATTATTTTTTTGTGCACATTAAATTAAAAAAGAACATCATACCTACCCTTCAGACTTATTAAAACTAATTATTTATACATTTAGCGAGGCGTAAATTGTATCAAAAGAAATCACCTAGTAATTATCATCTCAAAGCTTTTTATTTTCAAAATACCCAAATTAACTTAAAATGTTCAACTAACGAACCTTTCGCAAAAAAACCGAAGCAGGGGTAGTCGGTAAACTTATTTCGTAGAGCCCTGACAGACTTCAATGTAGAGTCGTTAGAGCCACGCTCCAGCTGTCTCTACAAATTCTATGTTCACACGTTACGGTTTACCGACACGATATTATAGACCGAAACCTTGTGTCATGTCTAAAAACGGCTCCCAAATTAAAATAAATTAAAAGGGCTAGATTACATTTAAAATGAATTAATAATGTTAATGCACTTTTAGTCGTTTTTATTTTTCCATCTAGATGTTTTAACCATTGTTATCTGTGATTAAGCACTGTGGTTGAACTATCGTAGAGACAAACTAAAATAAAATATAATAAAATTGTACAGCAAAATTTTTTACACTCAATGAGACTTATTTTTTATAAATAAAAACTGTCATACGTGTTAAAAGTTTTGGCCTTCATATTATATAAAATACCTAACCAAAAACGTTTATATTGACGTTTCTCGTATATGGCGTTCAGAAACACACAAAAGACAGCTTAATTAAGTATGATCCCATATAATTTTTTTATTACAACAAATGTATTTATTTTCTAGACCGAAACCGCATAAAGAAACCGTAACGGTAAACCGTAACGTGTGAACTTAGGGTAAAGAACCTCGTCCTCGCTCCGGTTGTCTCTACAAAAATTAAGTTAGCTCCCCCGAATACTTTATTTAGCCCCATTCAGTTAAGTAATTGTTTTAAGTTTAGCTCATTTTACCGGTTTGCAATAGTAATGTGTTAGAGCCTTTGTGCATAACGTCCAAAGTCTGTCAAAAGTTACTTAATAAAATATACTGGACTTTGTTGACGAGAAAGTAGGTACTTAAGTATTCATTGCGTACTCTAGGAATGCCAAATAATATGTAGGTACCTGCCTACATTGTTATTTACGTTGCAAATGTGCTCGTAACTACACTCGTAATTTAATAAACAGGTGGTAGATTACGTAAATAAAATTATCACAACATTCATTATCAGACTGTAATAATTATATTTACTACTAGCTGTGCCCGCGACTGCGTTCGCGTGGAATAGTGATAAAATTCACCTTTTAAATCTTCCCTGGACTTCCAAAAATCATTCAAGACCAAAATCAGCCAAATCGGTCCAGCCGTTCTCGAGTTTTGGCGAGACACACGAACAGCATTTGATTTTTATCTTATAGATTGTCGAAACGTAGTAACGTGTAAGTATTATGTCAATGAAGGATTTTATTCAGTTCGATCGCAACTGAAGTTACGATTCTACGTTGCGGTACGTCACCAATCTGACACTGACGTACCGCAGCGCGTATTCAGCGCTGTCACGTAAGTGAGTTTTGTACAGAATCGCCTTGCCGGTCATAGTAAAACATGTTTACTTGTCATATTATTAGGTTGTTTCTGTTATTTATTGATTTTGGAAATTATAATTTATACTTCTAAGTAGTGTGTTTCATATTTACATCACTTGTTAACATAGCTTAACGCTTTCACAAAGTCAAAGCTGTTTAAACTTTAATTTTAAAAGAACTTGTGCAGCAAGTTTCTAAAAGTTTCCCCAAAGGCTGCATTAAGTAGGTAGCTACACTTCTGCCGGAAGTTTAACGGTCAAGCAGTGACGCGCGTCCGAAATATCGATAAACGCTAGTGTCTTAGCCCTACACGATACCTACGTAATTATGTCAATTACACACATTACATTTAATTTTAATTGATAGTATTTTTACGTCCACGTGTAATAATATTTCAATGGCTAACTTATCAATTACTTATTGCTATTGTTTTGTGCTTTTAATACATAGCTACTCAATTACTTTTAATTGCTGAGCTATGTGCAGCTTTGACATTTTCATTCAGAAATTCAGTTAGTCGTCTACACGGGATCTTAAAATTTACAGCAGGTAATAAGAGTCACTTTAGTTTCTAATATTTAGAATACGTCGCTTACATACAATAAGTACGGTGATTTTGTTTAATCTTTTTTTTGTATTAGCATCCAAATAAGTTTTTTTAGTATAAAATACAGATGGCTAGTACCGCTATCATCATCAACATACTGTAACTGTAAGTCACTCATCAGGTCTGCTCGCTGTCACCATAAAATTGTATCGTCAATGACAATTCAAACGAATAATTAAAACTAGACTTAAACTTAACAATATCAATCCGTATTCATAACTCGGCAAGTTAAAACTGCTTGTGAAAGATCGATATCGATAACATTTTATCAAAAACGGTACATCCTTACGATTAAAGCAACCTAAGTAAAGAATTCCAAGGCAAACATTCGAAGCGTAACTCCAAAGTTAAATCAATTATTGCCTTCGTTTTGTTTCATTGATAAAATTGCCGAGACGTGACCGCCATATCGTGGACTTTACCTTTGCCAGTTGGCATTTTTCAATCTTGGGTTTATTGGCTAGTTACTTGAACAGTTCGTTAAGCTTGGAATTGTGAAATCGCATGATTTCAAATAGTTATTTTATTGACCTAGCTTTGATGTTATTTGAATAATCGCTCAAGTCAAGAATACATTTCTTTTGGTACAGGCACAATGCGTTTTCTCTATACGATGAAATTTTGAACAACCAACAATAACTAGAAATTACAAAAAAACTCAATTTTGAAATGTTATTTTATGAGAAACCGAATTTTGCTATTTACTCTGTAAATTATTTAGACTAACAATGCACACTGGTATTCCTTGTAGGCATTGAGGAATATACGAGTATTCCATACATTATAGGTATTTAAGTAATACTACACCAGCTCGTATCGTATCGTAGCGATTCGTAAATTTCATCAATTGAGTGATAACAAATACAGCGATTTGCATTTATAAATAGGGTTGTACGTACAGTCATAAAGACAATTTACCTAAAACCGCTATAGGATCAAACTGTTTCGATAAAGTATCTAGTGACAATTAAAAATTCAAGGACCCCAAAAATAATTATACTAAAGATGAAGTAATAAAACTAGGTCACAGAATCCACACAGAAAACGTTATAAAGGGATCAGCTCTAACACATCATCCAATCTGGCTGGAACTAAACACAATAAAAACTTTAAAGTCTCGGATAAGCTTAAAAAGGAAACTCAAAAAGGTTCGAAAGTGGCTCGAAAGCTGGAAAATTACGAAGTTGGCAAACAATGCGAAGGCAGCAACCCGCGGGCACTCAACCTGGGCCAAATCTCGAGACCCCATTAGGAGCCTATTACAAACTTTAAAGATTCAAAATGAAATTACAATATTTATTCTAATGCCCGCCCATTGTGTTCGAATATAGGAATGTAGCCTGACTTTGGTAGAGAAAATAATATAATTTAGAAGAAATAGATACGGCAAAACAATACTTGCAAGGTTACCTTAGTACTTAATTTATTTTTATTTTAAATAATAGATTCGCGTTTGACCACTATGCGGTGACAATGGTACACGCGATTGTATTTTTACGTCGGAAAAATACTGTTCTGATAAAATTAAATAGTTAATGCGAGTTAAACCGCGAGGCTCAGCTCAGACTCATACATTATATAGTATAATGTATATATATTTTAATATGATTTGTACTAAAAGAAGAAACCAAACACACAAAGAAAAAAATGTCTCGCAACCGAAGCCAAGGGTAAAGTGAGTCAGATATACTCGTATATAAAAGTTCGAGTCTTCTGACACGAGTTGGAAGCGCTTCTGTGATTCCAAATATATTGAATAAAGTCGCGAATACCAAAACTGATATTCACATAAACCGATTTAGAAGCATAAGCTTGAAGATACGAGGCATGTTTTCTGGGTTGGTACGATTTCACCGGAACCAAATAATTTCATATACTGGGAATGCCATTGATATAAGTAATGTACTTAAAGGTACAAATACAAATACACATTGCTGGTACTCACTGGATCTTACCGTATTTTTTGCGTTTCCGGGGTTTCAGTCGCGTATTTACGTAAGTATCCGTGCCTGTAGGCTGTAGGATTTAAATTGCAACAAATTATTTCCACGAGCGGATTCTTGCAGTAGAAGAAGCGTGTCGCGCACAATTCTCTGAAGCTTTGACGACGGTCAAGCTTTTACAAAAAAAAATATGTCAAGAGTGCTCACTACCAGTGTAACCACCTGTCTAGAAATCGATGTAACTCTGGAATCTCATTAGACAAAAGGCATCTTGCCAAACACCAGGCTATTAAGCAAATGTCCCCGCTCTTTCCAATTAGTGTCAGTTTTCCCACTTTTACATAATTGTGTTCATTACCAAGGTAACGGTCATTAGGGCACTTTTTGACTTAGAAAAACAGTTTGGACCAACAGTTTACGTTATTTTTGGCTAATTGGCATTTTAATACGATATGAAAGCTAGATTTTTTCTTGTTTGTATACTAGCTATGATTTGTACCAATAAACTTTTTCTTATTTTTCTCATTATATAATAACTTGCCTAATCCAGTACAGTAATAAAAGAAACACGGTAGTTTGCAAACATTCCTGTGTTCCTGTTTGAAGATGTCTGGTATCAGCAAAATTTTTGGTCACAAATGAAACTTTGGAACCAATGTTTCGAAGTGACGCTGACGCTGAAAGTTAAAGTAGCACAGACGTGATAGCCATTGTTCAGGCGTATATTTTACCTTCAGATTTAGTACACTTTCAGGTGAGATCTTGCCCAGTAAAATAATAACAATTAACTCCTTGTCAATTTATTATTGCTGACGGGAACATTCGCTAAGCGAAACTCATTCTGCTTTCTAACAATATTCCTCCCGTACCTATAGGTGCGGTTTCACCCGCCAGACCCGACCCCGCCGCCGCAAAATATTCACTTACCTTTTAAGGTGCGCCTAAAATAATAAAACTAACTAAATTGGGATTGAATTAAAACGCCGGGTTAGGCGTCTACCGAATTAACGGCAAGATTACATAGGAAATTATGACGCTACAGCGCGTAGAGTGCTTTTGTGTTTGTTATCTTTTTCGTAGAAATAATGGTAGTTCGACTCGGGCTTTGAGGCGGATTTCTTCCAATGTTGGTTTAATTTCTTGGAGATATTTTTGTGGACTGTAAGGCAGACGACATCGTTAGAGCTCAGGGCAGAATGAGAATGAGAACACTACTGGACCGGAAATAGTAGTGTAGTATAGAAGAAGCCTATATATATCCAAGAGCCGATCGATACGATGATGATGATGAATATTTCTACAATACATTGTTCTTTTCATCAAATCGTAGCAAGCCACTCCGTCTAGTTTTGATCAGATTCACGAATCAAAAGCATGTTCTATTCGTTCCCAGTTTAACTATTTGTGGTTTCCATTCTCGATTCAACACATGTCCGGATGGAATCCGAGTTCGTATTAAATCGCACTGGCCATTCGGTTTTCGGCAACCGGAATACCTTCGTGTTGATTTTGATACATCGTGTGCGTGCAGCGTGTATGTGTGCGCGTTTGCGTGGAATATAAAGCCTACGTAGGATGTCAAACACAAAAGACATGAAGATGTTTGTTAAATCGACCTTTATACATTGCAAACGTGTGCATGTTTCACTTTTGTTAGAGTGACATCATAATATTATCTGGGAGCACGACAGTGCCCCCGCCAAGTCGAGCAAAACAAAAGGCACGGCCGTACTATCCTTTTCTCGAAGCGATTCGGGCCATTTTCGACCCTCTGTAACTTCGTTATGGATAAAACTAGAAGCCTAAATTTTTAGTGACCAAGAGGGCATCACGTCTACAGATAATAATTCAAATTACATCAAATTTGAACCAGTAGTTTAAGAATTATTGCAAGTCAAAGTTCCTTAATTTTGCTGCCCACTGACTGACTGACTCACCGATCATCAAAATTCTAAGGTACTTGTAGCCGTCCCACAAGTTTCAAATTTTGAATATAGGTATTGTTTACTCTATTAACCATGGAAAAATTCTGACATTCCATAATTTTCATCCCGTTTTCTAGATATATAATCTGCATAAATAACTTTGTATTCCCATATAAATCCTATTAAATTGTATGTGATTACAAAGTTACTTTTACAGTTCATAATTAGACTTCATTGAAATTGAATGAAATGGGTAGCAGGGGTTAAAAATGAGAAATGGCTTTGAGAAATTCGACAGATGAGCACTTTTTAAAAACTTCCACGATAGATAGAGATATACAAATCCCTATACTAGGGTAATTCCAGGATAGATGCCCAGCTCGGATAGATGCCTCAAATTCAAAAACTATGGTTTCCCGACTTGTTTTTGCTGTCGTTAATATTGCCAAACGAAAGACATCCCCGCACCTACCCGGTACCCCCCGCGAGGTAACCCCTGACCCGTCGTGCATTCCATCTATACTCAATGAAAGATTTGGTGCGACGAAAAAATTGCTAATTCTTTTTCTACAGCCTTTTTGAGGTGCTGGAACTTTTTACATGGTGACTAAATAATTTATATTTTGTATCTAAATGTTACATTGGACTGTATACTAACACTAAAATCAGTTTTTTTAGAATATTTATTGAATACACATTCCTGAATATAAAAGGCATCTATCCTCTACGAAAACGATAGACGCCTCGATTTACTTTCGCCTATGTTTAACCATAGGGTAATTCCAGGATAGATGCCCGACTCGGATAGATGCCTCAAATTCAAAAACTATGATTTCCCGGCTTGTTTTTGTTGTCGTTGATATTGCCAAACGAGAGACATCCCCGCACCTACCCGGTACCCCCCGCGAGGTAACCCCTGACCCGTCGTGCATTCCATCTATACTCAATGAAAGATTTGGTGCGACGAAAAAATTGCTAATTCTTTTTCTACAGCATTTTTGAGGAGCTAGAACTTTTTAAATGGTGACTAAATAATTTATATTTTGTATCCAAATGTTACATTGGACTGTATACTAACACTAAAATCATTTTTTTTTAAATATTTATTGAATACACAATCCTGAATATAAAAGGCGTCTATCCTCTACGAAAAGGATAGACGCCTCGATTTATTTTCGCCTGTGTTTAACCATACAAAACAAATAATTCCCATTATTTTCAAACGATGTAACTACATTAGGGTATAGATGCCTAGGAAAGGGAACTTCTTTCGTGAGGCGTCTATACCCTTATATGATTATAAAGAAAATACACTTTTTACGAACATTTTTAATTAATGTCTGTGTTTAGATTTTACTTCCCATCACGAATACCTAATTTCAAACTGAAAAAGTGTTTTATTATCAATGAGGCATGTATCCCATAACTGGTTTTGACGCATAGAGCAACTATCCGCCATAGGGCATCTATACTTTCAAAAATAGAGGTCTGGGAAAATCGATATAGATTAGTAAATATCAACACTGATGTTTTCTTTTTCCTTCAAAGTGGTAGTCGAAAGACCAATCTATTAATATGTGTGATAAACGTTCAGATCCGTTAATTAAAATAGGAAATATAAAGCGTTTTCAAAAAGTATGGCAACTATCCTGGACTTACCCTACAAAACAAATAATTCCCATTATTTCCAAACGATGTAACTACATTAGGGTATAGATGCCTCAGGAAGGAAACTTCTTTCATGAGGCATCTGTTGGGTTTTGGTATAAATAAAGCTTATAGTACTTGTTGCAACTGGATTTATTTTATACGCAAAAAACAAGAAATTGACTAGGCAGCCATGACAGAGAGAGAGTATATTTTCTTTAGAGCGAGATGCAAAACATTTTGTTGACGTTCATAGTCTGACAGTTGACACGGCTGACACTGACAAAGACAGTTTGAGTTTACAAATTAATCTATCCAACACCCACCCATAAACCAAACTTAACTATATTACAAAACATCAAAGTAGGTACATAACTAGGTACCCATATAATACTACTAGTACAATACAGTAATTTTATTTAACAAACATAATATAAGGTACATATCACACCTTTACACCTTTTGTAGGTTCAAATCATTTACAAATTTACAATGCTTTACCACACTGAGAGATTTAGTAAATATATCAGCAGTCATCTCTTCAGTTGGACAATACACAGTACACAACATTCCTTTGTTAACATTTTCTCTTATAAAGTGATGTCTTATATCTATGTGCTTGGTACGTGCATGAAACATTTGATTGGTGCACAACTTCTGAGCAGATTGATTATCATTATACATAGTAATAGGACATATCTTAACACCTAGACTTTCATATATAAAATTATGCATAAACAGTGCCTCTTTGCAAGCTTCAGACAAAGCCATGTATTCAGCTTCAGTGCTACTGAGTGCTACAGTACGTTGCTTCCGACTCTCCCATGATACTACATTTTTACCAATTTTAAATACATACCCAGTGTAACTACGCCTGTCGATTTCACTTGCTGCCCAGTCTGCATCTATATATGCACTAATATTTAATCCACCTTTCTTAAATACTAGGGAATAATCAATTGTACCTTTAAGATATCGGAGAACACGCTTGGCTGCTTTCCAGTGTGACTCATCAAAACTTTCATTAAATTGGCTCAACAAGCTGACTGCATGAGCAATGTCAGGTCTAGTGCACACTGCAACATACATTAGACATCCTAACAAATTCCTGTAGTCATATTTGTTTGAGACGACACTAGACTTAGTAAGTTTTAGTCCACATTCCATCGGTGTTTTCGCTGGGTTACAATCACACATCTGAAATCTCTCCAAAATGCTATTTATGTAACCAGTTTGATCTAGAGTTATCTGGCCATTGTTTTTTCGAATCCGCATACCCAAAATGTGGCTTGCTGGTCCTAAATCTTTCATATCAAACTCACTCATCAGTATATCTTTCAACTTGTTTGTTTCTTCCGCTGAACAGGTTGTGAATAACAATATATCATCGACATAAAGTGTTATGAATATAATTTTTCCATCTATGGTCTTGTAATAAACACACGGTTCCAAAGTTAGTTTCTTGAAATTTAGTTTTTGTACCAGGACTCCATTTATTTTCTCATACCAGGATTTGGCAGCTTGTTTCAAGCCGTATATAGCTTTGTTTAGTTTATATACCTTATTTTCATTTCCTTCTTTAACAAAACCTTCTGGCTGTTCCATCAGCACATTCTCTTGCAGTTCACCATTCAGGAAAGCAGTGGTTACATCTAAATGATCAATATTCATGTCATACTCCACAGCTAGTGCTAGCAGCATTCGTATTGTGGAATACCTAACCACAGGCGAAAAAGTCTCTTGGTAATCAATACCACTCTTCTGTGTGAAACCTTTGGCTACTAACCGTGCTTTGTACCTTAGAACTTCTCCATTAAGGTCCCTTTTTCGTTTGAAGACCCATTTGCACTTCACAGGCTTCTTGTCCACTGGCCTGTCAACTAAAGTCCAGCAGTCGTTTTTCAAAAATGACTCATATTCTGTCTCCATGGCAGCTTGCCATTTTTCAGCATCGTCGCCTGTGAGGGCATCGTTTACAGTCATTGGATCATTGCTCAGTGCCACCCTAGTCATGTTGGCATACTCAAATGAATCATCGCAGTCTTCATAGTTGAAACTTTCAGATTCCAATGATGTGCCTGGAACATAAGTTTCATCCGCAGGATCATCCATAAAAGAGGTCGCAGTTTTATCAGAGTGATCCACTGAGAACAAAGTTTCTCTCCGATTATTTCTATATAATACAGGTTCAATATCTCCACCATTCTCATTGGGTGACTCTGAATCAGTTATGGTTTCACAAGCCACATTATTTGTTTTATGGTAATTTGAACTAGACATAAAATACTTTGTATCCTTTTCATTATTTATACTTTTTTCTGAATGACATTTGTCTTCTATGAAAATTACATTTCTTGCCTTTACACATTTTGTAGGATATAAGGGATCAATTAACCTATACCCTTTCGTTTCTTCACAATATCCCACAAATATATATTTCTTACTTTTTGAATCTAATTTCTTAGTATTCGGTACATGATTGTAAGCTAGACATCCAAAAGTACGTAAATGACTAACATTCACCTTCTTATTTGTCCATTTTTCTTCTGGAGTTGCTCCAAAGACAGCCTTTGTAGGACTTCTGTTCTTGAGGTATACTGCGGTGTTGACAGCTTCCGCCCAGAATCTCTTGTCTAGGTGAGCATCCATCAGCATACAACGTGCCTTTTCCATAATTGTCCTATTGGCGCGCTCAGCAACACCATTTTGCTGAGGTGAATATGGCACCGTTGTGTGATGCCTGATGCCACATTGCTTGAGGTATTCCTGGAATTTAGAATTCATGTATTCTGCACCATTGTCACTTCTGATGATTTTTATTTTCATATTTGTCTCATTTTCTACTAGTGCTTTGAAGTGCTTAAATGTCTCAAAAACTTCATCTTTTGTCTGGAGAAAATAGACAAATGTTTTTCTTGAATAATCATCAATGAAAGTCATGAAATACCTACTACCCCTGAAAGAGGGCATGGGCATTGGGCCACACAGGTCTGTGTGAACAAGTCCTAATATTTCTTTGGCTCTGCTTTGTGATTTTACTGGAAAAGGAAGCCTCGCTTGCTTCCCTTCAATACATGCAATGCATGGTTGAAACTGGTTATCATTGTAATTGATTCCTGACACCATACCTTTTCTCAAGACATACATGCTGCGATTATTTAGGTGGCCGAGACGACGGTGCCACACTACCTGCGAAGGATTGGTTGTACCCGTGGTCACCGGCGAAGCAGTCTCCTCCACTGCCTCAGCTTGTCCAAGCATAACATCAGCACTAACCTGTGAAATTGTAATGGGATTGCCCGAACCCTTACCTGATGATGATTCTATGGCTTTGTCTGGCACTGCATTGTAACAAATAGGTTTATGCACTGTATCTAGTTGATAGACACCATTACATTGCCTAGCAGTCGCAATAATATCACTTCCACTATATACTTTACAAATTTTGTCAGTAAACACAATTTTATAACCTTTACTAGCCATTGCACTGACAGACAACAAGTTAGCTGTTAAATTAGGAACATAATATACATTTTCTATTGTTCTTGAACAGTTTTTAAGTTGTACTTTCACTTGGCCATGCCCACCTGTTGTCAATGTTTCTCCATTAGCAACACGCACATCAACTGGTGAACTGTAAACAAAATTATGAATTTGTTTACGATTATTGCACATATGATGAGTGGCCCCACTGTCCACACACCACACATCGTGGCCGACACTCACTGAAAGGGCTGTAAGCAATGCTTCATTGCTTGTGTTGTCCTTGATCTTCTGCTTCCCTTCTGACTTCATCAGCGGGCAATCCCGCATGAAGTGTCCAGGTTTCTTGCATTTGAAACATTTCAGAACCTTTTTGGTTGCCAATGCTGTTGCAGAGTCAGACTCACTCTTGTCACCTCTTCTCTGGGTTTCATGAAGCAACTTAGCTTTAATTGTTTCGCTTCCAAGCTTCACATGTGAATTTTCTAAAGCCATTATGAGTGGATCAAAATCAGCTGTCAGTCCACTTAGCATAATGACACCGACGAAGTCATCTTCCAGTGGGGAACCAATGTCGTTTAACTGTTGTGCCAAGTTCGTCACCTTCGACACGTAGCTTTCCATGCTCTCACATTCTACAAGTTTGACTGAAAATAAGGATCGTAAAAGATTCAATCGTCTGCATAGCCCTCTATCTTCGTAAGCCCTTTTCAGGTTATTCCAAGCTTCGTACGACGTCACTGCATTTCTAACAAATGGGAATGCCGGTGCTTGTATAGCAAGGCATATCTTAGCAAGAGCCTTTTGATCCTTTTTCTTGTCTGCCGCCGCCACGGTTATCGATTCCACACATTCCCAAAGATCTTCCAAGATCAACAAATTCCTCATCGAGAACTTCCAATTGTGGTAATCGTCGACGCCTCGTAGTTTTTCCAAAGGAATCGTCCCGCCGCCATTTAGTGTCATGGTAATCGTAAATTTGCACGGAAATTAATTACAAAGTACTTCCTGAGCCCATAACCTGTTGGGTTTTGGTATAAATAAAGCTTATAGTACTTGTTGCAACTGGATTTATTTTATACGCAAAAAACAAGAAATTGACTAGGCAGCCATGACAGAGAGAGAGTATATTTTCTTTAGAGCGAGATGCAAAACATTTTGTTGACGTTCATAGTCTGACAGTTGACACGGCTGACACTGACAAAGACAGTTTGAGTTTACAAATTAATCTATCCAACAGCATCTATACCCTAATATGATTATAAAGAAAATACACTTTTTTACTAACATTTTTAATTAATGTCTGTGTTTAGATTTTACTTCCCATGACGAATAACTAATTTTCATACTGAAAAAGTGTTTTTTTATCAATGAGGCATTTATCCCATTACTGGTTTTGACGCATGGAGCAACTATCCGCCATAGGGCACACGGCAGCATAATCTACTAGGCAATCTAAATATAGTCTTCCGTATAGGTGTACTTTCAAACAAATACAAGCACAAAGCGCTTAACATAGATTTATGTTGCCGTGTGCAATTACCAAGTCACTCTATTTACTAAAGAAATAAAGATATAACTGCTCCCATAGATAGGCATAGGTAGGTATTGAAATTAACCGACTTGGTTTACATTCGATCTCACAACTTTTTACGGCAGATAAACTGCGTTGCGAGACTTGTGCATTTTTGTACATGTAATGTTTTTGATGGGATTATTATGACGTCAAATACGAGAGGCGCAACGGAGGATCGTAAAAAAACACAATTTTTAAATACAAAATCGGTTTAATACGTTTTCCACAATCACGATTTAATTCTTAGTTCCATAAAATTAATTATAACTAAAATGTCTATGAACACGTTCCCGAAGTTAGGGCGACGGTCGCGACGAACGTATGCTACACTTAGACACTAGGGGTTTCCAGTCGGTCCGATATTAGGATGACGAAAGGCCCCGCGCGCAGCTGAAGAGCTCTTATATTCTCTTCGTATTGCGAAATCCTGGTCAGGTGAGGCAGGGGTAGGTAAGCCGGTATGTAACACGTCGCTCTTTATTTTAATTTATTATCCAATTCAATAAAAACGAGTTCATTTATCATTATATTGACCATTATGAGCAAACTGCAAATTTTTGGGTTTTTCACAATTAACCAAAAAATGGGTTTAAAAAAACCGTCTTCGTATAAGACAACCATAGGTCAAATGGTTCTTATTGGTCCATGTTAACTGTTACTTAAAGCTTTGTACCCAGATACCAATCACCTGTATAATACTAGGTAGTTGACCGAACAAAGCGAAACGACAGATCTCTATTGCATTTTATATGGTACTGACATTTCCAAAACAACTTGCCGAATCGGGGCGGGCTTTTATGTATCTATTCCAAATTGGCTACTTGTCAACGTATATCTCATATTGTACCAAATGCAGTCAAACTGAGACATCCAAAAAGAAACCTTGTTAGACCGTAACACAGTATCTTTTTGTTTTGACGTGGATCCTTTACATCCTCTAACTCTCCATTCAATTTACATGTTGCTAGGGCCCGTAGTCGCTCGGGCCTCATTGTAGTGTCCCGGGGCTTATTGTGCGAATCCGTCCCAGGGACGTTAATAACGCCCTTCAAAAGCAAATAAAACAACACTCACTGTCGTGCCATAAAAACGACACTTAATGCAGAACTGAAACGGGTGTCGACCGAAACAACAACAATCTCTGACTGAAAATTGGAATGAGTCAGTCATTGAAGTCTCCGATTGGGGCGGTAAACAAGGCCAATTATTATTAATAGGAAGAATCTATCTTCCACTAACAGCACTATTTATTAGGCTGTGGTAAAACAGTGTAATCCTTTATGATCAGAATGTCAAACGTTTTGAATCCAATGAAATTCGTAATTTATTGGCTCAACTTTGTTGAATTCGTAATCTACTATAGATGTGCCCCGCAGTTTCCCCCGCAGTTATCACTATTATTCCGTAATTTTTTTCTCATCTATACTAATATTATAAACTTTGTTTGTTTGGTTGTAATGAATAGGCCCCGAAACTACTGAACCGATTTGAAAAATTCTTTCACTGTTGGGAAGCTATGCTATCCCTGGTACACATAGGCTACCTTTTATCCCGTAAAAATTAATGGTTCCCGCGGGATAGTAGTTAACGCGGGTGAAGCTGCGAGGTGCTTCTAGTTTGGTATAAAGAGTATACTATTTTTTATTCTAGTACCTTTATCTGTATACCAAATTTCATCAAAATCCATTCATCCGTGTAGAAGGGAAGAGTAGACGAACATACACAAACTTGTGCAATTGTGCAATTATAATATTCGTAGGATAGCGTAAGAATCGTCCACAAAGGCGACTTTCAGTCCCCGTCCCTACAGGAAAAGTCCGCAGTTTCTTGTCTTGCAGCCACTAACAATAGCAACAATTAATAATGTCAAGCGATGGCGTTGACAGGGTTGTTCTGTTTTAGTGAATTGTTACTTCGGAGCCGTCACACTAACGACTCTTATGAATGTAAAGTGGGCCCAGATAAAGGACTTTCATAACTACGCAACGCCACGGGAATAGCGCTCGTATAAGCCGGCGTTACGGGTGCGTTAAGGGTTATTTTGCTGTTTCGAGCGCCGTACAAAGGCCGTTTCAGAGATTCGGACTATACGCACGTACGGTAAACAAATTCAAAAGTAAATGTATGTAAATAGGTGCGGCGAGAGCTAAGGTTACGTATATGTCTTTCGCACTCGTCAGTTGTGAAAGCCTATCGAGATGTTGAGGTGTGTTCGTAAATCTGGTTTCTGCTTGTGGTTTTTTATTACATTACGCTTGAGAACTTCTGTTTATACGTAATGGATGTCTAGAGGCGTTGTCTGTCTTACGCGTAGATTACATTTGCGCTCGCTCTTCTTCTTATCTGACTTTAAGTAGGAGGAAGAAAATTCCATTCAATTGAAAATGTGTAAATATGTAAATTTGTAATTCTTACCCGCCTGACATCTCTGTGATTTCTAAGCTGATGTCGTTTTTTTTTCATTTCAATAGGTAGCGGGCTCTTACGTCAAATGAACCCGCTCCTAACTGTGTCCGCGGGATCAGTTGACGTAATGAATATTTTAATCGGTCAACTGAACCCGTTAACATAATTTTCAATTTATACAGTCACGGGAAATGTTTTTTCACTACATAGTGGTGTCGTATTTTCACGTGAATTGATTAATGAAGTTATAGTTGGTTTTTGTTATAAAAATGATAGTAAGTACTATGGTTATATGGTTAATCTATTTGCCAACGTCTGGACGCGATTGGTCGTGTTGAGCGGACGGAGTCTGCGCCCGCACCCGCGTAATGATACTAATCAATATTAAAAAGAAACCACTGGTAATTAGTAACACATTATGTACAGTTCACCCTAATCTATTGGCATTAATCAGGTGTTGGCCCTATTTCTGAGATAATCGCATATTTCACTGTCAGGACACGAACCAATTAGGATCAAGATAATACGTAGATTAAGATTCAATACGTTTTTAGGGTTCCGTAGCCAAAGGCAAAAAACGGAACCCTTATAGATTCGTCATGTCTATCTGTTTGTCCGTCCGTCCGTATGTCACAGCCACTTTTTCCCCCAAACTATAAGAGTTATAAATTATACTATAAGAGCTGTTGAAAATTGGTAAGTAGATGTATTCTGTAAACCGCATTAAGATTTTCACACAAAAATATATAAAACAAACAAATTATTTTTGGGAGTTAGAACTTAGAACTACTTAGAACTGAAACTCAAAACTTTTTTTTCATCAAACCCATACGTGTGGGGTATTTATGGCTAGGTCTTCAAAAATGATATTGAGGTTTCTAACATATTTTTTTTCTAAACTGAATAGTTTGCGCGAGAGACGCTTCGAAAGTGGTAAAATGTGTGTTACTTTTTTGAAGTACATTGTACATTACTTTGCAAACTTCCACCGAAAATTGTTTTGAACGAGATCTAGAAAATAGCTTCTTTTAATACGTCTTTAACCTTAAAAATAACACTATTATTAAAACATCGACAAAGTTATAGCGAACTATAATAACTTTTAGTTACATGCTGCTAC
This sequence comes from Hylaea fasciaria, assembly GCA_905147375.1. Lineage (NCBI taxonomy): Eukaryota > Metazoa > Arthropoda > Insecta > Lepidoptera > Geometridae > Hylaea > Hylaea fasciaria. The sequence continues at coordinate 1,767,198 of LR990200.1, forward strand.
GGAACCCTTCATGGGCGACTCCGAGTCGCACTTGGCAGCTTTTTTTATCAATTAAAGCGTATGGAACCTTTCTTATTGCCTTTTCCAGCTTTGTTTCTAGTTGGATTTAAAAAAAATCTCTTTGAATTTGAAATCTTAAAAATACTTTGTCTTAGAATACAAGTATAGCTACCTACATAACACATAGAACTTGTCCTATTTTATCCTCAACATTTTAAAGAATTCTACAGGATCATTCCACAGTCCACACGCGTGTGAAACTGTGGGGCATAGCTAGTCTATAATAACACCCTGAAGGTTTCCATCGTAAAATCTGATTGCTCAACCCGTTTCGGCCCATTAATTCATGGGAAACCAATAGATTGTGCATAAAGCGTTTCTTGCGTAGCCACAACGAGCTCAGTCCGCAAAATACGTGAAAAAATGGTCACATTAGTTCGCAGTAGCCGGCTTCGAACGAACGTTGTATTCTGATGTTCGCATAAAAATAGTGATTGACTTGGACTTTGTTTCTCGGGGACTGTTATCGGCTTCAGTGCCCTACAAGCCGGATCGTTAGGTTCTAAGCCGCGTTCCGAATTGCGCTTACACTGAACACGACTTATAACACTGCTAACGCGCGGTCCAATTTGTGAGCGCGCTCACGGCTCCTTGCAGTACCAAGTATGACGTCAAAGCGCACACCGTGAGCGTTGTAAGCGCATATTAGACCACACGTGTGTGCGCTGTGAACTCGTAAAGCGCAATTCGGAACGCGGCCCTAGTTTGTAATGTGTGCACAGTACTATTTGACGGTTGAATTCTAAGAAAATGGTAATACTCTTCCAGGTATATTCGGATTCAGGTATGTGCTTGTAGAATGTATCACAGTTATCAACAGCTAGGTAATCCCCATACACTAACGATAAAATCCTAGTTCTATTTAGAGTCTATTGTAAAATTCTAGTTCCTAGCTCTATAATGTTTTTCCGTGTGAAAGCTAGTATTACTAATATTCTCCAAAACAGCTCAAGAAATTTCAATGAAAATTTTGCTGAAATTTTCCTATAACATTCGTGTTTTTGGTGCTGTTCGTCCAAATACCGCGTCTAGTTACGTCTAGTTTTATTTTATAATAATAAAGGTAAAAAAGGATTATTGAACAGGCAAAGTTTTACCTCAATACACGAAGTGAGCGTTGTAAGCTCGCAATAAACGTCTTGGCAGTGTAATAGAGAATCTGCATAAATGAATTATTCATCGTTGTCTTCTGCATTTATTAGTGATAAGGGACAGGTGATCTTTGAGACAGGGGGCTAAGCAAACAAAGGCTGTTTCAAAATACAGGGTCTGAATAAGCTCACTACAAATTCATGACGGCTGACAGCGCAGCGGCTGGCAACTGTGAAACCATTTTCGACTTTGTCCCTATCACTAAAAAGCATAGTACTGGTTGAAAGGTTTGCATAAACCGCGCTGCTAGCTGATGCGCCCACAAGCAGCCAATCAAAGCAACGGCTTTGCTAGAGGCTGCCTGCCGATCTAGGCACTGCCGCCTGTCGCTGCCGCTTCGGTGTGAATTGAGCCTAAAATCCGGCCCAGTTCATACCAACCCACTTTCCATCCTAACTCCGATCTCTACCCAGAGATTAATGAAAAAAATATATTCATCATCATCATCATGGCTTAATCACAGTTGTTACACTCAAATTTTCATACCTCGGTTTCCAGTTTGTACACCAGAACAAATAAGGTTCAAATTCGCATAAATGAGCACAGTTTGGTACCGTAAGAAGCATTTAAGCCATATGCCACCGGATCGGTGAATCATATGCATCCGAAATAATTGTCAGGTATGAGGAGTTCCTCACGGTGGAGTTTTCCTTCACCGATTATCAAGTGACGTTCACAAAACAAATTGGTACGTGTTCGCACTGGGATTTGAACACGCAACCCTCTGCTGAGCAGGCTGACGTTCTCCCACTAGCCTCTCACTGCTGAAAAAGATATAAAATGGGTAAAATAATCTCCATTAAATTTGTCGCTGGTTCTTCTCAACTGAATGTATTAGAAATCTAATAAGCTAGAGTCAGTAAACTTACATTTGAATAAAAACAGGAGTATACAAATATTGCAAAATTCTTGCTACTTCTAAATAAATACACCGCCACGTCAGAGGTCTTTGTGCAGCCCGACAAACTCTGACACGAGATGCCAGCATTAGTTCATTCGACAAACGAACCGCTAAAGAAAATATTTGTCATAACGAAACAATCTCCCTAGCAAGTATCATATTTTCACTTGAACTGGAGTGTTAGAGTGTCTCGCACCTGTCCGGAGTCAGGGCACATTGTCATATAAATCACGTTTTTTATTAACGCTTCTGTAACTCAAAGGGCCGTAGGGATTGGAAAATACTGGAAAAGTTAATCAGAAGTGGAGTAGTAGGTCTATTTACGTGAAACAAAATACAAAAAATACAAAATGTATTTATTGGCAAAGTAAACAAGCCAGCGTGTAGCTGTGGTAAGATATTGATATGTTAGATCAGAAGTTGTGATTCTTTGGAAATATGATAATACTGTCTTTTTCTAAGTTAGTGTAGACTGTAGGTACGTAAAGGTAAAATGGAGATTTTCATTTCGTAATTCCGGATTCCGTACATATACAATAAGATAGCAACTTCCAGAAGTGTCTAGACACTAATCATATATTTTGCATCTTATTTCTCTCCACCTAATAATTGTTGACTGGAACATGGAGTCCGTATATTGTACTAATGTTTATTTTCGTAACCTGTTTTACAAAGCGTGTTCTATTTAGCTCCTAATACAAAATTCGTGGCTAATTTGCTGGGCACAAATAATAATTAGCCACATAATGCGGAAGTAATTAGAAGTCTGAATAATGAATGTATCATCCGGAGTCGCTGAACTTGATACATTAATCTCTATTTAGGCCTAGCGCCCCATAGTCAGGTTAATTAGCGTTAATTGAAGCGAGAGGCAAGAATGGCACACGGTGTCAAACAGGACTAAAAATTTACTCCTAACATAGACGTAGTATCAGAAATAGACTTGACAATAGCGTATACCCGAAAGGCACACACCTTTGCTGCAATTGATAAATCAGATAAATTTAATTCACGTTATTTACTCGTAGGTGGTGCTCCAATCATTCGTGCAACATTGTAAAGATTGGTTTGCTAATTGCTTCTGCAGCACAGCAATAAATTAGTGCATACACCGATAACACAAAACATCACCCTACTACCCCACTTACTCCTTTGTCTATATGTATACACTTGTCTCTTTTCTTCCCCGGATCTAGAGTTAAATGTCATATTTATTGGATGAATAATCTGAGACTCAGGGTCCAAAATGTTACAAACCATAATACATTTAATTCCTACAGACACAAGATTGAAAATAGACTGAGTTCACTGAGTTGTTTTGAAAAAGATATTGTTTTATTTAGGTTATAGGTCATCGACAGAGAGAAAGATTACGTGTGATATATACCGTTTTGGCTTTAGATCGTAGATTTGAATACCAAAGTGGTAAACGGAAAAAATAAAATAGTTCATATAACGCCTTTGTTCCGAGAACTATAAGTTGAAAGTCTCCAAACCGAAAGAAATTAGGTATCCTCTAGGTAGGTGTGATATAAAATATACTATTTCACGAATTAAAATAAACCCTTTGTTTCTATGCTTCCACTGTTAGTCATCTCGTAGAACTAAGTCTACGACGTAGGACCATCAGAGACATCAGACATGGGAGATGGGTCTACGATCTAATTGTCGTAGACATCCTACTACAAAATATATATTAAGAGTTCTCCATCTTCGATCGATAACAAATTATCCCACCACCCCTTTTCTAGCCCCCTTCGCTTCTTCAACAAGCCACTTCAATACAAAAATGGGCCGTGTCTGTGGGCTTTATTTGAAAATAATACACAGCTACTCCAAAAAAAAATGTTCAAATAACTGTCATATTGTCACAAAACAAATCATATTTCAACCGTCGCCCGGTGGGATTGGAAAGAGTCGTGGCGAAATTAATCAGGAGCAACATCGGAGCCCTGTGTAACGCTCGGCTGTAAGCCACGCAAATTGAATTTGGGGGCACGTTTAAATACGTATTACATCACAAGGATTGAGCTTGGTTAACTGATCTTTTCTGTGTTCTTGAGTAACGAGACAAGCCAGCCGTTCACCAGATGCTGAGTGCCATACGTGCAACAGCAACAGACCCAGATAGAACTTTTCAGTCCATATGCTTGTGCGTCACTTTGAGACATTGCTTTTAAGGTATCATTATGCCCAGTAATTAGGCTATAGTGCTCTTCAAACTAATATTCAGTAACGTTTTCACAGTACTGGTGGAATATTGATTTAAAAGCGAAATTCAGTCTGCCAGGTTCTATGTCTGTTTGCTTCCTTTTGCGGCTGAATAGATGTTAATTAAGTTTGGTATAAGTGCATAATTACCCCTTGTGAAGACTACGGTTTGTCTGAATAGCAAAAGTCTTTATGTAAGGACATAATAACACTGGCATCGTAGATAAATACCCTATTTATGAAATGCCCTACACCTAAAAAGGGACTAATTCGTAGAATGGCTTATTTTTAAAAAGACCTGTTCGCCCAATATCCTATTCTAGCAACGGCTTATTCGTATAAAGACCTACCTACTGATAGAAAGACTCATTCTTGAAATGGATTTTTATTCCAATTACTTTAATCTGTTTCTATTGTTGTCTACAAAATCACTGTCAAATGTTAGTTTATAAAATTAGGGATTCCAATTATGCCTTTTTATGAATAACCAATAAGCCATCGCATTGAAGAAAACAAACACACAAACTTACACAAATTCTTTTGTATTTAAAATTTGAATGTGCTGAAATACTTCCTTTCAAAGATTAATAGAAGTCAGACCTGAAAACACTTTCAAAGGAAGTGGGCATGACGTTTTAATTTAATTTCACATTATCCTCTTGTTCAAACACAGGGTGCTCCAATCCAATTCCATTGATGACGGTTCATTTACGAAATTAATATTTTTAATTGCTTCCACGATTGAACCTGTAAATTTAATAATGAATAAGGATTACAATGGATTCATTTTCGTGAAAGTAACACAATTTGTATATTTACTTGTTATTTCTCTGCTCGGCGTAAATGTATAGAAGGTAGATCAAACAAATGGATCTTTTAATTGCTTGAAACTCCATTGATACATCGATTATGTTTTTTTTTCATTCAGTATACACATAAATATCATAACAAAAACTATGAGAAAAAAGAGAGAAAACCCAAAGACAATCTAGAGCCCTTTCTTTTCTAGAGAAAGAGCAAAACTGATTCTACAAGGCAGTACTTGTAAAAGCTAGATAAAAAAAGAAAAAAGCTGAATCCTATCCAATTTCTAATGTTACCCTGGATATTGGGCAGCCCTTGATGGCTTAACATGGCACACATACCATCCTCCATATTGCGGCGGCTGGGCTGGGCTGGTTTTTCAGCTCGAATACAGCCCTAAATTCCTACTTACCACAAGGTAATTAAGAAAAAAAGTAAAACTAAGTTAATTCCTTCCAGCCAGGTGCAGCTAAACGATATTTAAGTGCTATGCTGCATTTTCAGTGCTTTGCTGTTTTCAAATTAAGCTAGGATGTGGGTTTAAAAGGAAATAACTTGCTTCAGTTTATTTTTGTTCTTGAGGCTTATGGCTATGGCGTGACTATAGTTGCCTGAGGCTGTGCTGCAAGTTTTTTCCTCCGTAGAATTTAGCGGTATAATAAATTGCAGTCTTTGCTATCTCAGATTTTAGAGCGCTATGTCTTCTTGAATATGCTATGAAGTCTTGTCTATGTCTTTATATAAAAATATTTTAGTAGTTGGCTTGAGAATCAGCTTGATTAGCGATATCTTTTTAACCTTAGCAGGTTATTTCAGTTATTACGTTATTTTAGTTTCCATTTCAATGCACAATATTTTCAGAATAGGTACTCAAAAAGTTCAACCACTTACTCCACAAAAAGTTCAACTCATCCGGAATCTAAAACGAATCCAACGTCATTTTTCATACAAAATACAAACAATCTCTTTCGGAATACAGAAGAAAACCAACCGCTTCTTCCATAAAAAGTCCTCCATAAATAAATACTCTTTCTGAATAAAAAAGCTCAACCGCATCCTCTAGAAGGAGTCTAAACTCTGCGGGATTCCAAAAAATTTCAATTCCAAAAAGACCGCATAATACCGAAATCCAGAAAAGTTTCAATTTTCCCCCGTATTTAAACACCCAGACTACTCCGGGAAACATTCGCTAAACTTTATTGTAATTACACAGAACTACCAACAAAATGAGGTTTAGAATAAAACTTCTGGGTTTTTTTGCTCTTTATTGTTCAAACTCGGGTAACCCTTCCTGCTAAGTTTGAAGTTTATTCGCGGAAGGGCCGTAGGGAAGACATTTTCGAATAGGAAGGAAGTTAATTAGAAACTCAACTCTTTTGTGAGGCCAGTTGCTGTTATCGCCCCTTCACGGGATGTTGCGCGAATTGTTCGGAAACTATGTTACAAATTGTTTCGGCGGCATTTTTCGCAGTACATTGTTGAAATGGGGCAATCTGGGTTAAATAGGGAAATTACATTGAAACGCATTCACACTGCACGGCTAAAAATATAGCAGAGTGTAATTTCGTTTACTTTCTAAAATTATTGTTAAAGTTTGGTATCTGAGTTACAATATTAATGCCTCACGATGACAATATAAGTTTTGTAGAGTTGGGTTATCTTAAGATTGAGTTCAGCATGGCAAAGTAACTGATTTTTCGTACTTTAAACTTATATATTTCAGTTATACATTTATAGGTTCCTATACTATGATTCCATTTATTTAAAATACCATCATCATCATCATCAAAAGGCCAGCAAAAACCATCATCCACAACCCCTATTGCAGATTGATACAAAAAAGTCTGTCCATAGCATTCAGATGATTGTAATAGAAGAGAAGCGAGATTTCAGTTAGAGCGTTGCTTCTATAACAAAAGTGAGTGGCGGACGAACGCCATCACGCGCGTTTGCAACCCAGCGCCACTGGGTTAAAGTATGAGCCTCACACAATGTCAAACAACACGCTTGTCAAACACAGTGCTTGAAAGGGAAACATCCTTTTTTCAAACTCAAACCATAATCAATTACTGTTTAATTTAATGTATCATACTTTATGTTTTTATGATTCTCTTTGTTAACGAGAATTAGCTGTTTGACTTGTAAAAGTGCGATTTAATTGCGTATTTACACTAAATGCTTTGACTTTGACTTTGCTTAAGAGCCTCACTATCCATCCACCTCATGGCTCCATCGGCAGATCAGCTCCAAGATATCAAATAAAGTTTGATGAAAGAATAGCCATTGCTATTCAGCGAGTTAATGCAGCCAGTGTTCTTGGTATATAATACCACATCGACATTGGATACCCACTTTTATTATATTTTTAAGGTTTAGATTTTTTTAAGTTGTTTTTTATTTAACGTGTTTTACTTTCATAAAATAAAAAATACTCATATTAACCTTAAGTTTTGTCATCCAAACTACATTAGACACAGGTACATACAACAATTTCATTTCAATTCTACAGTAAATTACTCTTAGAAGTAAGTACCTACCTTAAAATTTACTTCTAAGATTTTATTACCTACATTATCCGTTTGTTAGTTCCAAAGATACTGGAATTCCATTCCCATGCAAAGCCTAAACAATAAAAAAACGACACTGAAGTATGTAGCCAAAACTTGAAGCACAAACGGAAATATTTAAGGTGAGAAATTAAATTCATAAATGTAAGGGCAGAAAACCCTTCTCCATATCCGTTTGTAAAAAGACATGACAGACGTCACGCAAATGCGTCCGCGCTTTGTAATTCCTTATAAATATTCATACGTGTCATCACCGGCTAGCTGAAACCTCTGTCTACTTAAAAATGAAAAATTCCATCATTGTTACCCTCATTATTATGCAGTTACGAAGAATTTCCCTCGTCATTTTATTGGGACGACCATTTGCCGGGAACTTATTCAGAGTGACACGAACACTACGAACAGACAGCTTTGAGTTTATTTGGTCACTTCATGAATAATGGAACGTTCCTTGAAATATTCGTATTTCGAAATCTATAATCAATGTAATGTAACTTACCTCCAAATAGCATCAAAAACAAGCCAGTAAACGTTAATCCTTGTCCTAACATTTTTAAAATATCACTTGTCACAGTTTTCTACACAAACCACTTTAGTTTTGCAACTAATATTACCACGTTCTTAAAAAGTTTTACTAAACTTTGACACTGGCCAATAATAGCTAAACATATTTTAAATTTTAAACTAAGAACGCGTTCCAGCGAATTTTTGTATTCGGCGCCAAAATTGCGAAACGCAACACGACCTCTCCCCTAGAGGTTTGGATGGAACTGGAAGAAGCTTCACCTGACGGCTCGTTGTCAGATTTCAGCAGCCGCGCACTACACATGCTAGCAAAATCCAACTCAAACATTTTGTTGTCTGCTAAGTAGAGTAGTTTTCGTACCGTTGGTTGTTAGTCTGTGTCTGAATCGGGGTTTTGCTCCCAGACCGATTCATTTGGTTGGATTTAAATGACGATTGTGAGTCCAACCGCTCGCCGCCGGTCATAGCTCTAAAATGTATTACTTTATTTGATTTGTGTGCCTTTTTAAATTTGAATACGTAACCCTTTCAATATTTTATTTGTCGGGCTTTTGTGAAACGTTTCAACTAGTTGACTTTTACAGGTGAAGGTTGTAATCAAAATTAGAAGTAGGATCCTTGGTCAATTTTTTTTATTCATTGTTCAGTGTCGATTATACCTGCTTGTAGTATTAAATCTCCAGTATTAATTCTATATAATTACGTACCTATTTCATCTCGGTGTCCTGAATTTTTAATCTAAAATAAATGAATGGCAAATATCTTATTCAAAGAGTAAATAAGCTTTATACTTACGAAGGTTTAAATATATTTTGTTATAAAAACATCAGTTATTTTTAGATGTCAAAATAAATAAAACAAAATATGTAGGTACATTAAAACACGTGTATGAAAACATGATTAGGTAGGTACTTACTGGAAAAATAACATAAATTATTATGCATTATTTTTTTAGAGACTTTGTATTTATGATGGGTTGGATTAGTCATTAGTCAACTAAACTGGTCGGTACTGTCTAGCTGCTAAGAGAGCGAGATCTTATTAGAATCATAATCATCATTAGTGGATATTGTTACTGATACATAGCAGTAGTACCAACACCATAAATGATAATTAAATTAAAAAAACCACTAGTTAATAAGACACATTGTAATTGTTGTTAATCAGGTGAGATAGTGGTCATACGTATGCAAGTAGAGAAATACAGATAAATCTTAAACGCAACTGATTTGAAACAGCAAATGAAATCGTTATAAAAGCAATGGAGATATCGTAATTAATTCTACAAGCCAACATCAATATTAGTAATATGTTGCTTCATGATAATAATTTCTCATATAAGAGAATTAATATACTTATTCATGTGAAAATTAAATAGAAATCATACCTTACCTAAGCCTCGTTTTATATCAACTCCGTGACACAAAATGAGATTGTGGACTAATCAACTTGGTTCGAATTTAATCAACCGAATAAATACCTACTGAGCGGGATAGTTCACGGTTTATAGAGTCAGATAGGTTGTACCAAATGATTAGAGGTCTAATCTGTGAGGGAACTTATTACTACAATGAATCCTAGTGCAATAGAAGTTCTTAAACTTTCGCGAACTGAATACATGTTAATTAGTATTTAAACGGGTCTAATTCGCGCACAAACTAATATCAAAATATATAATTTTGACATACCTCGACGTTTCGACCGAGTTACATCGGTCGTGGTCACGAGAAGACTCCAACTAACTCGGTCGAAACGTCGAGGTATGTCAAAATTATATATTTTGATATTAGTTTGTGCGCGAATTAGACCCGTTTAAATACTAATTAACATGAATCCTAGTGCACTCATCGCTCTGAAAAGTGGCTGAAACACCACGGAGGCTATCGAATCTGGAGACAATATCGCACATCACACAACATACCTACTTTGAACTAGAGAAATACAGTCAACCTACACAGTTACACTAACAATTTAACATATTTTATAAGACAGATAGAGAGTTAAGCTGCCCCTATCCGATCCGTCGATTATCGGTAATCAGAGCTTAAACCCTCTTGAGATATTTTAATCCTTAGGTAATCCTTAGTCAAACTAAGGAATATGCAAAGTGTGTGGTAAGTATAATAAGTTATTTTCTGCGCCCAGTTTCACTATTCCTTAGACTAGAGATGAAAGACTCATCAAAATCGGATCAACACAAAACTTTTATCGGAAAACTGGGACCGATGTCAATACCAATAGCCTATAGATGAAGCGGGAGTACATAATTCAATATCATCTGAATGTTTTTACATAATGGCATAAAAGAGAGGACGCTTTCCCGATGATTCCACGGTGAAGAGAAAGGGTCGGACCCTCTCAATTGTTTTTATTCTATTGAATAACACATCATTCTACCGTATTAAAAAGGGTGACATTATATAATAGAAGTGTTTTCTCGTACAGAGTGTATTGGGGGCGATCTTAATGATATTGGAGCGGGTAAGCGGATTATCTGCTGTTGTGGGGGTTGGAAGCACTAGATCGGCTATAGATATTTTAATTTGATGAAAATACCTTTTATGTGGTTATTTTAACCGAATTCGAAAAGATAATGTTTCTTTTGTGTGTTAATTTAAATGTCTCGGATTTCAGGGCTGTTTTGGGTGGCTTGTTTTTAGTTGAAAATCTGGTTAAACTTTGTAGTCTCATACTAAACCTATAAATAAATTATCTTATTTTATTATCTCAGACGTCCGTATATATTATGACGATATTTTTGTTTATACATTCATGGTCTTAGCGTTTTTTTATTTTATTTTCCAGTCCAAAATATACCTAAATTAATTCTTTGGGTCGTTTAAAAATTACAGTACCTACATACAAACAAAAGAAGGATTTGATTATTTTTAGAACGTTTCTACAGTTTACTGCTTTTACACGAAAATGTTGGAAAAAGATCTCGTAAAAATGCTGACATTGAGGGGGAGAAAGAAAAACCATCTACACTAACTTAAATCCAGGATTAATCCTGACTTATACCATTACCGTTAAAGCCTGACCTTTACATAATTTAACGTGGAAAATACTCCAAAAAGATTTATAAGTCTGAAAAGATTCGTCCCATGTCAAGTTTTGAGTCAAAGCCGAATGGCCGAAAATTGTAAATTGGCCGATTTAGGGACGAAACCGAGAGTGTTTCAGTAGAGCCAGGATGCAAATGCTGAAGTTTACGGCGACATTGATCCGCTTTTACGGACATCTATTCGAAAAACAGCTTCATTATCTTGTCCCAAATGCTAGATAAATGTATTATAACATTATGTGGACCCGGCTGTAAGTACATTAGTAGCCATAATCTCGTATCACTATAGTGATACAGCACACAGGCATTTAGCCTCAGCATTTATGTGGATGGTGATAATGATGATAGTCGATTTTATTTGTTTGATAGATGGTGACTGAGACATTTCTGAGTGCAGCGCAATGTCCTCGTCATACAGCGAGCATGGACGGGACAGGGACGAGACGGGAGAAGTTGTAATTTACAAACGCCTCGCGTCCCGCCCTTGCCTGCTCAGAGTGTCATGTAACTAATACATTAGTACTCCGTCCCGTCTCCGTCCCACCCACGCCCGCTGTCTGTCGAGAGCATAATGTCCTCAGACAACGGACTCCTAGGCTACTTAACCCATCGTGAAAACATAATGACCGGTAAACTAGCTCAAGATATCATTGCCTCTAACGTATTGGGTTCTGGGAAAAAATGATTTGTGAACACAAAAGAAGTAGGTCAATCATCAATGGAGAGTCAATGAAAAAGGGTTCTACTAGAGAAGTCCAAATTAGAACGTATCGGGGAACAGACTATTGAAAGGCCGCGCGATTGCCGGCGCCTACTATATTTTGCACTATATTTGATATATTTGACTATATTTTTTTATTATATCTTGCTATATTTTGTAGGTTGTTCCCTGAGATATATACTTTGCCATCTTGCTTGTACACTTGCTATAAATCGGTTATAGTATTTAGAAGTTTTTTGAACATATATTTTAATTCACACCACCCATCTATACTAATATTGTAAAGAAGATTTGATTGTTTGTTTGCATTGAATAGGCTCTGAAACTACTATACCATTTGAAAAATTATTTCACTGTTAGGAAGCTACACTATTCCCGGGTGACATAGGCTACTTTTTATCCCGCAATTCCAGGCGGGTGAAACCGCGAGGTGCTTCTAGTTTTCAATAAAACAGTAGATGGGTTAGTTAGAAGGTACCAAGCGATGCTACACAAAACGGCCTCAGTTGGCAGATGATCGCTGAAGGGCTTAGCATAAGCAAGCAGCCTCATCTCAAAAAATAATAGGATGCATGAAATTATAAAAACCGTCACTGAAGTTACCGCAATAAAACACTGCCACATAAAATAACTAAAAGCAATTAATTTTTAATGGTATCAGGATTCGTTCATGACCCAATTTGATGATTGTTACTGCGATAATATAATTTTAAGTGTTCTCGTTTCATTTCAATAATAGTGTTGATGAGGATTGGACTGAGAGCTTTTGAGTTTGTTCGATTATTAACTTTAGAATCTAGACAATTCGTCTTTTGTGGTTTCAGGATTTCTTCTACTCTCATTTGTTTAGTTATGAGTATAAATGTTTATAGACACTGCTGGTCAGGTCATGTAATTCTAATATTAATTTAAAAATTTAGCGTGACTGTATATTTATTGAAAATTTTTTTGATGGGCTCAGTTGACCGATTCAAATATTGATTAGGTCAACTGATCCCGCGGACTCAGTTTGGAGTGGGCTCAGTTGACGTAAGAGCCAACCAAAGCAACCCCATACTGCTAGTCTGTCTTATCTAGTTTTGACTGATGTTGTCGGTCAAAAGTTATTTTAATTGGTTATGAAGTGCACCAGTCCATCTAACTAACTTGCCATAGTTCTGCAAAGACAGCTGCAGGACACAAACAAAATAGCCTACTAAAACAACTTGGAGTCCTATGTGACGACTCCGCTTGCTACGGGTTAAAAAAATATCGGGGAAGAGCATAGTCTGACCACGTAGAGTCAGGGTTTTCTGACATCAGATCTACGCCCTACCGGCGGTTCTCTATACGCTTCCAATCATAATAAAAGTAACTTCAAACGTTTTTAACTGAAGCTATAGAGTTTTGACTAAGAGCTTCAAAGTAGTTTTGACTCATTAGGGAGTTTGACTGCAACATTTATATCTAGGCTTTAATTAAAAGTGATCTATCTATCTGCATTTATTCCGATTGATTCCGATTCGGTTTCGTAGTCAAAATCCGATTTGAATCCGCAAGTCGATGTCCTGAAGCGCTCAAAAATTTATGTTTTGATTGTCGATTCGTTGAGCATCTAATATAGATTGTATTCTACTCGATTAGATTGTTAAGTGCACAGAGACCACTCGGTCACCACCTCTCCTATACAAATAAACCAGCATTGTTTAACTTTTGTCTCTGGTAGATCCCTCCCGTTCCAGTCACGCGGACGTGACTCTTTGTTTACAATGTGGTAGGTAACTTAACCTGTCTAAGCTGACCCTTCTTCTATTTCCGACCTCTATTGTTAGCATTGTGGTTTTATAGAATAAGAAATTTAAGTTAACAACGGTTTATTAGGCAGACGTACCTACATATCATTGTATTATTGGCTATTAATTGAATATTGACAACGTTAGTGCGTGTGACATTGATACAGGTACAAGAACATTTTGTTTATTGGGAAAATCTGAAAAACAAATCCATACATAAAATAAAAATGTAACGGATCGCTGTCTGTAGGATGGAAAATATTATATGGGAAACAATATTATTGGGCAGCCATAATACTCTTATATTGATTAATGTTATTGCCAATCTTGTAGTTAATATCGCAAGCAGAGGGTCGTGTTAATATGTCTTTTGCCAAATTGTTTAAATTACTACCTAAAAACACTCGCCATTTATCGCTTCCTGCGAAAATGGTTGACGAGCCTAAATCAACATCGTTATATTCGGCATTTACTCTGTCATTTTCTGCGTTCAGATTGAATTATAATTTGCTTTCTTCTTATTATACTCGAAAATAATCTTAAGTATTCGAAAGCGGACACGGAATTGGGAAAGTGGGGGGATTCTTGGTGAGATTGAAAAAGGGCAATGTTATTTTCTGTTACTCTGTTATCTTCATGCTAGTACTTGGATCTTCTCGAGAGCGAAGTGAGACCAAGGTGAAGGGAGAGTAATAGAGAAGAAGAGGGAGAGAGAGAGAGGTGGGCCTACTTTAGTTGAGAGTTGCGTTTATCAAATCTCTCCATCGAACTTTCAGTTTCTTATATTCGTATGGATGTAAATAACCTCTGACCCAAATATTCTCCCTCGAAATTGTAACAGCCGTATTTCTAAATCACGCCCTATATTCGCTATAGCTTTGCAGAACAGCATAATTTTCGGTCGTGCGTAAGAGAGGCCACTCATAACTAAGCAAACATATAATTTTGTCTCTTTTCCGCACGATGGATAACAAAATTATTCCGCGGCGCGCCTCTTGGCCCGGTTCAAAGCTTTTCCGGATATACATCGCCAGTCGTACGTGGTGTTAAATTGAACCACTGGGATACACATTACACAAACGCGCATGTTTGCTCAAGCCCGTATGCACCTGTTCTGCATGGGAAAACGCAAAACTCTTTGAAGCAAAACGACTGACATTCGAATTCATATCAAAACTGGCTGTTGCCCGCGACTTCGTCCTCGTGGACTGTTCTCTCGCGATACAAAGTACCCTATATCCTTCTTCTAGAACCAATCTATCTCTCTATCTATAACAAAGTTCATCGAAATTGGTTTAGCTTTTTAAATGTAAAAATGGCGATGGCGTTTATAAGTGACCACAAGGAAACAGAAGAAATACAAACCTATTAGGAGACTACATTCTCAGTTCGTCCAAAGATTCCAAAGTTCAAGCCACCGTTCGCGTTTTGACTTTGACACATCACATCTCATGATATTGTGATGTGTCAAAATCAAAAAAAGTCTTTTTGAGTAACCAGTGACAGACACGGTATTTAATTATTAAGTCCGTGCGGACCAGTCCACCGCAGTGTCGTTAAAATGTTCACACACGAATATCTATGTAGGCCCATTTTTTCCACGTAAAAAAGTGCGGAGCTTAGGAGTATTAAAAAAAATAATCGCTGCACTCACTAGTGACTGCAAACCATTTGTGATAAAATCTAGACGACGCGTCATTGTCATACCGACCAAACAAATTTTCATGACGATCAACCACTAAACTCAAGCCATTTTCAGCTGTGTCTGTCAAGAAACTGAGTTTAAATTTGAATCGTGGCCATAAAATACAATTTGTTAAAGGTTTTTTATCGTTTTGGTATGAAATTCGGTATTCTGTTTGCATTTATGTAGTTAACGTTTGATGTTATTTTTTATTATAAAGTTGAAATTTTGAAAATATGTGTATTGAAATCTTTCTGTTGGGAGTTATTCGTTTGTGTTACCAAAGGGTTTATAATTTTAAATAAATAAATCATCCACATGATACAACGTGAAAAAGTTAGGCAAATTGAACTTCGTTGTTGGCTATTTTGTAACAATGAGAATATTGAATTTATAGCTGAAAAAGTGGCTTATCGTAAAAACTATTTTCATAGGTAGGTAGGTAAAAAGGTATAATGAAATTCTTTATTCGATAAAAGCCAGTGTTATTGATAGCGACAATAAATTAAAAATTAAGAAAGCATATTTTTGTTCCCTTAGGTAGGGTGTAATAATTTACCAGTCAAGGCTTTCCGGGTAAGAATTGTTTTCCTCTTTTATATTAAAAAGCTTCTAAACATTAGCATTTTGCACGATTATAATACTCGCTGCGCTCCTCGGTTTCACTCGCGTTTTTCCTGTTTTCACACAAGAGCTTCTTACTTATTTTATAAAGTACGATGTTGCTAGAATCTACATCCATCGAAAATCGAATCGAACGGGAAAGGCTTCGCGCCGCGCCGTACTAAAATAAATAAAACACCTCACCGGGCTGTTGCTACGCTGTCGATTCAACAAGGCCTATAGTTCTTAAACTTTCACGAACAGAAAACATATTAACTAGCTAAAAACGGGTCTAATTAGTGCACAAACTGATTACAATATTAAATTTGACATACGTTTCGGCCGAATTACATCGACCGCGGGCACTAGAAGTCTCAAAATTATGTCAGAATTATATATTTTAATATTAGTTTGTGCGTGAATTAGACCCGTTTTAGCTAGTTAATAGGCCTTAGTGTTTGTAAAGTCCAAATCTATCTATGCCACAATATTCACATCACTAATTAAAAGGTCAGTTACACAAGCAGAATTTATCAGAAGCAAGCGCCAGTTTAATCGCCGACTGTAAATAAATAGTGCGACTTTCACCTCCACAAAGCAATTATCACTCCCTAAGCTCTCCAAATGTTAATCAAGTTACCACGTGTGTATAGAAATAGTGCAAGATTTTAACATAATTAAACCACCACAGGATAGAAAATTGCATTGGATAATCGCGTGCGATTTTTCATCGCTTGCGTTCGATAAACTCTTCTGTTGTAACTCAGGCCTAACTATGACGTAAACACAAGCAAGATTATCTATATAAGACACTGTGTACACCCCTACAAACATACAGCTGAACGGTCTTCGCTGAAGGTTGGGAATTACCACAGGTAATTCTAAGTTAACTTTCCACTGTTGGTTCCATTTCTAAACTAGTGTATTTATTCATGTTTATTCAACAAACAGGGTAAACTTGCTGAGCATTCCGTTTATTCAGGGGATATGCGGGAGCTTTGCGTTTTCATGTTGCTAATTCCAGATGTACTGTGATCTGAGAGTTAACTGGTGGAGATAGCGCTCAGAATTGCTACGACTGCGACGGTGACTGCCGGTTGGGTGATTATTTTGGTGTCTAGTTATAGGAGCTATACAATATTGAATGGAACCGAAAAAAACAATTTTATTATACATAATATATTATTACATATTGATACATTGTAATATGTTTCAAAAAAATGGCAGTTATATAAATCAGAAATGAAAGCTGAAATAACAGTTAAATTGAGCTACTATTTGCGCTTTGTGGTTTTGCTCGGATTAACTATGTTGGATGAGGATAGTAAGTATGATATATGTTACTCCAGAACTTAGTATTATGTGAATACTGAATTTCATCAAAATCTGTCCAGTCGTTCAGCGCTGATTGTTAACAAACGTTATCAAACCCGTTTTGCATTTATAAATATAAAATTAGTAAGTACGAAGAAAGCTCATACCTACTCATCTTGTTTTGGTTTCGATTGAGTTAAATCTCGTTGATATTATAAAATACTCAGGTACAGGTACTATATTATAATAATAATTCAGCCTGTAACTATCCCACTGCTTGGCAAAACCTCCCCTCGCTTTCGGGGGAGGATTAGGCCATAATCCACCACTGGTGCCTAGTCCGGGAAAGTGGATAATATCTGAAATAAGTCCCGGGCATGTTGGTTTCCTCGCGATGTTTTCCTTCACTGAAAAGTGAGTGATAATAAATTACGTACCTACACATGTTTAACAAGAAACATATTGGTGCGTGCCCGCACTGGGATTTGAACTCGCCACTTCCGCTTTGGAAGGCGGACGCTCGCCCACTATGTCACCGCTTTGTATCAAAATACATATCGCTTTCGAACCCTCCCTACCTAGCACATAAGGAACCTAAGCAATTGTCATACTCAAACTAGGAATCGTGTCATGTTATTTTATGAGAATGTCTCATTATGGGACGGCCATTAACCCCCTTTCGCCCCACCCTCGACATTAGAATCACGACACTTGATTTATATTTGCTAGTTTGTGCGTCCACTCCTTTTATTGCAGCCCTTTGTGACTTAGTGAAATATTTTGAACGCACTTCGTCGAGATTGTGAGGCGATTTAGTTGAAATACTTATGTGTAGGTTGATATCACTTTAATAGCATTTTTTTTGTACACAACATACCACTTTCGTAAGCTTAATGAGATTGCCTTTGAACAAGCAGAGATAAAAATATACGCAGATTTATGTAAATGTTTTACTGCACAAAACAAATTATATTTTAGGTAAACGTGTCACCAAGGATAAAACTCACTTAATTGATATACTGAAATAAAAATTAAAGCTTCCAACTTACTGAATCATGACGTCGACTGCCACTTGACAATGCTGACAGACGAAAACTTGAAATATTTAGATACCTACCTACTGGCAATATCCACAAATCAATACAATACTAAGCAACTGTGAAACTAATAAGTCTTGTTTGCTGCGAACTCTTTGCATAATGCTGCAACATTATAGTATAATATTAAAAAAAAAGACAAGAAAAAGGAAAGACGGAGTGGCGCACATTCTTCAAAAGAAATGTCTAAAGCTCTTGAATACTTAAAATAGTAACGTAGAGTAGCTTTCGGTCTTCAAAGTCCTTGTGAAAGGTCATTAGATAGATGCGTTATTAAACCCGTAACGATCTTGAATCGTTGCGATAACAGAAAATTTAAAGGCAGATATTTTAAGGCCAGGTTGTACTAAAGTGGTTAATAGTTATACTGGTGGTACTGGCAGATGGCCGCGAGCGCTTGAACTTACTAGTTTTTGTATGTTTTTATTTAATAACGAAATTAATAAGGAATAACGAAATTAGAAAATGAAATCGCAATCGCTTCCTATATGAAAAGCCCCATTTATTAGTATAACTTTCCCATGGTTTTAAGATGGGGTCTCTTAGTAGGTGACCAGTTAAGGTGTAATTTAGTGTCATCTTTATGATTTTTTTCTATCGAGACAATTATTCGTAATCGCATTACTGTCTTCTCAATCGTCTTCATTGTATGATCAATTTTAACAACCAGTATTTTTATTGTTTATTGTTACTCATAATTTTGTATTTAAATTGGTTTCGTGAGCTTACTAAACTTCGAAATTCAGTAAAACCTCGCCTTAAATACACCCTAAATATGGTGTTATCTAACTGTGAGATCTCTTTATCTTTAACAAAACATGGGATTTTAAAACCACAATTTCTTGGATGATATACAGATAAGTGTACCTGTATTATATAATTACAAATAATATTGGCAAGTAATGTTGTATAATTTAACTCGAACGTTGCGTAAACAAACTGGTAACCGTAAAATTGGCCAAAAGAATTAATTATTTATACATAAATCATATAAATATAAGAAAGAACCGGACATTCATTCGTTCGTACCTAATGTACCTAAGTAGGTACGTCATTTTCAATTATCCTCTTATATTTTTTCCATATAATAATATTATGGATAATGTACCTAATTAGAATAGAATTTGGATACCCTCGACTAGACTTTTCTTAGTAATTATTATAAAACTGTATTATATTATATCGCGATACTATTACCCAAGTATATTTTCTAATTCAAAAGCTATATTATTGTAAAGTTTCATTAAAATCCATTCCGTAGTATTTACGTGAAAGAGTAACAAACATCCATCCATACTTACAAACTTTCGCGTTTATAATATTAGTAGGATCATTGAAACAAACTTCAAAATGTCGCTGCTGAAAGGTAAAGTTCTTAAAGGGCCACATTTTCGTATTGTTGCTAACTTTATAAATTGATGTAACACTCACCCCAAGGTGATTTATGCTCGATATTCTCTGGCTTGCTTATTTTCAGACCACTTTCGACAAAGGCCACGGCACTAATGTCAAATAATCGAATTTTAACCACTATAGTTAATAATAATTATTCGAGGGCAATGGGTGCGGCTCTAATTGAATTACCAGTGTATTCCCAGGGAAACTATGGTGAAACTAATTAAACGTGTCTATAGGTCATCAACAGAATATTTTTTATAATAATCTGCCTGTGCCACGCAGTTTCACTCGAGATTATCTCTTCTCCTTATATAGTGAATTTGAAATAATAATAAGTACGTATACAATACAATACAGTAACTCTTTATTGAACACCATACAAGAAACATAATATACAGAACATAAAAATAAAACAAAGAAATGCTGCCTATCTATTTCACAATCCCAAAATATCGAGCAGTCACCTGATTTGAAAGTTATTTAACCATTTGTAGGACCGCGCATGTGCACCTGTTTTATCTAAAAAAAAACACTTTTCTACAGATTTCTTTCTAGATTCAAATATTCCTAAACGTGTTAAACTTTTCCTAAAATTACTATTTCATTTTAAAACAAATTAGGCAATTAATTTAACGACGCATATTAAAGGGTGCGCCTATACCACTCGTAAAATGCGGGCGTGTTTACTGCTTTATGGTTATGGTATGCTAAATCCAAGGACAAAATATATCATGTGAATGTTTTACGTACATTTGTTCATTTTCTGTTTAATCACCAACAATTAATTTTATTTTGTCTCCCAACACCAACAACTCACCAGGAAAAACATTTAATTCATCTGAAACAGTGTTTGGTTACCTTTGACCCCTATAAAACAAAGGTTAAATAGTTATTTGATACAAATAACTGAACCAATAATCGGATTTTCTATGGCACTTAAATGTATGCCTTTTTAAATGCAGAAAGAACTATCGAAATAAATTTGGAATTCGTGATTATTACGTTAGCGACATAAATAACTATTCGAAATAACAATGTAAAAGCAAAATATTTTAACCCTATACTTTCATTTGCTACGGTTGCTTTTTAAGTCTGTAATATTTCACCATGTGGCTAATCCATTAAACTAGTTAGGTACCGTAAAAAATAAACCTAGAATCTTGTAATTTAGGCAGTCTTATTTATTATACTTATACTAATTAGGAAGGCTTTTTACTTTGCAATAATTACTATTATTTTTTAAAATTAAAGGTATTGACGTCTTCTGGTGACTAAGTTTATTTTGCCGTTCAAGTTTTTCTGGCATACCGCGCCCTCCAAAGCACGGAGCAATGGAATTCCTCACATAGCTTAGTAAAACATTGCATTGAGGCTGAGGATCGAACCCAGGCTCGTTGGGTTGCAAAGCGTACAAGTTACCCCTCAGCCGTCATGTCTCAATTTTATCTATTAGCACTTATTAGTCAATACTCATATCTATCAATGAATTGTAGTCTCGATTTTATCTATATGGAGGTCAGTGATTTTAGCTCAAATTATTGTAGGTACGTAAGCGGTTGGGATTATTGGTTTTATTCATAAGTATACATCTGCCGTCCGATTACTAAAAGACCGTTATGCGACATTTTGTCAAATTTGAGTTAGAAACACCACATGAAAGCGAAAATTTTGCTCTATCTTCTAGTCTGGGTCATTTTATTTAATGTTTATTAGTTACTGAGATACAGACACTATGCCCGCGGTTAACTACTAGCTTTTCCAACTTTTCCAACGCTTAAATACGGTTACCTTGCTTTAAAACACTTAAATACCGATAGAATCACTTAACTGTGTATTTAAACGTTGAATTTACCCTGGCATTCCAGCTTAGAAAACGGCTTCATGCACGTACGATACTATTAAGCCGTTACCAGACTTAAGACGTGTTTTAGTGATTTACAATAGCATATATCTTCTTAGATCTACGACGTCTAAAAGACAGTTTTTCAAGAACAACTATCCTATAAAACCGCTAGCCAGACTTAGCCGCTCCGTCGTTGGTTAAGCAATTAGAGTTTAAAACATTTACAATTCTAAAAGACGGTGACCGTCTTTTTAGTTATACGTAGTTTTTAATTCACGCCAATAAACACAATATTAGATAACAGTTAAATTACATTACAACGCTAAAAGACGTTTATGCGCTAAGGCTTTCCCAAGCTCCCAACCCCGCGCGCTCGCGCATTTGTCGCTAGGACGCTAAGTGAGCGCGAAATCCCGCCAGATTGGATTCGAAAGCAAGGAGGTAAGCATTTTATGTACTTAATTTTAAATGTTTTATTGAATGCTGTTATATTAGCAGATTATACTTGTGACACGCTATGGCGAATCTAGGTAATCTATACAGCTTTATCATGGGTAAAACTATACTTACTGTTTTTAGTTTATAAGTAAACCCAGAATCTATTTCTGATAATAAGTTCTTTGTTAGAATTAATACTATTGATCCTCTATATATTTTTTTAATTTTGTTGCATACCATACTTTTAAAGTGTGTTCTGTGATTATAGTATAGGTACTTAATAATAATGATAATATGTTGGGCAGTGCTCGTTGATATCACCATCCCCCATGACGAGAACCTCGTGAAGGCCGAGTAGGACAAGCTCAGCAAGTACCTAGACTTGGCCCATGAGGTGACTGCCATGTGGGATGTTTACTCGACGATCATTGTCCCGATAGTGGTTACGGCGAACGGCCTTCTAGCGAAGAGCCTCGACCAACATCTTAAGAGGCTCTCGCTAGACGGCTGGATTAAGGGTCGGATGCAGAAGGCAGTACTCCTCGACACGGCACGTATTGTCAGGAGGTTCCTCTCTCTGCAGCCCTAACCACCGGTAGCCTGGGCCCTGCTCCACTATCGGTGGTACCCTAGGTTTAAGTTTTTTATGATGTTTTTAGGTTTTTATAAAAATATTGTGAAAAATTTAAATTTAAGATTATAAAATAAATAATGGGAATGATAATATGAACACTTTTATTGAGGTACTAACTTCAATAACATTAATGACTACTAATATAATTATTATCCTACGAACCATGTAATAGTATACTTTACAGACTAACAGACATAACTTAGTATGTAATATTACAACTACCTACTATATTGATTACTTATTATGCTACTAATATCAGGTAAATATTCGCCTACACTCCCTGTATTGGCGGAAGACCACCCCTGAAGGCCAGAAGTCCGGGTTGAGGAACATCTCCAGGTGCTCGGCTGGAACCTGGAGCACATAGGACTTGAAGTCAGTGGTCCGAGGCTGCTCCTCCAAGTGCTGCAACCTCACGCTGATAGGCTCCTCACGCGAACTTCGATACATGGCCATTCTCTCCTGGGCATACAGCTCAGCTTCTTCTTCCTTCGTATTCTTTGTCCAGACGAGAGAGTTAGATGCCGACGGTCGGGGCTACAGACAACTCGTAGCGTCTAAGTTGTAACCGAGGCGGTGCCGCGATGGTTGCGATTCATTCGTGGAACCTGTGCTTCTTCTCTACAAGCATGAAGCAGTTTTCGTCGGTCTGGTTCCGGGTAGGTGCAGTTGTAGTACGCAGCGATGGTTTGCGGCTGCGCGTTTGTAAAGTGCCGCTTTACTGACAGCGACGGTCGGGATACTTGGGCATACAGTTTGACGACGCAGGGATGATGCAGAGGTGATGGAACAGGAGCGGTGGCGGAGTATGAACTAGAGAATTCCAGTATCTTGAAGTTAGTCGTCGGAAGAAGTGGTCCTTAACACCAAATAAATCCCTACCTACCAACTTAATCTAATAGTATGTACTTAAACTAATATGTACCATTTATTTTTAAGCGGGTATTAATTATTATTTTTTTGGATTTAGAACTCTGTACATGATATTTTTACAGGTGGTTTATGTTTTACCCAGTTAAGTTAACATCTTAATCGTAGCGTAACCCACATGTCAATTGGGCACCATTTGACTGTCCAGTTTAATTCTACTGAGTCTAATTGGTTTAAATGGTTACTAATTACTAACTTTTATTAAAGACGAGTTTAGAAAATGCTACCCAATTTTATTTAATCACCATTTCAAGACCTAACAACAGCTTCTCCATTCAAGGAAAGTACACTTAGCCGCCCATTTAACATAATGTGATTTTATCTCTGACCTATGTTTCCTACACTAAAATACAGTTACTATGAAAGGTTCTACCAGGCACTGTTATTTAACGTTGAAATCTGTAAAAAATGGTTTATTTAAACCATAATAAAAACCGTTACAGTCCGATAAAGGCTTTTCTAGTTGTGGTGTTGATACAATTTTAATTATTGTCAAATTGAAAAAAAAGTTAAAGTGACTTAACTGTTATTTAGCTTTGAAATTGTATGTAACTGTGGCTCGATAAAAACTCGCCTTACAGTTGTAGAACATTACAATCCTATAAGACGGCTGCGCTTCAGCCAGCCGTTTTTTAGTATTGTAAATAAAAACATTTTTTAATTGACAAGCACTACTAAAACACGAAATCTTAAATTTTAAAATAAAGAAAAGTCGTATGGCACATTCTAACCCATACATAGAAAGCTTAAAAGCATACAAGTAATTTGGTTTAGGCAAAACTTCTCTATGTATTCATATTTTAGAGATACAGAATTTTTCACGTTTTTGCTCATATCTCAAAATTAAGGTTGTGCACATAACGGTTTTTTAGTAATCGGACGGCAGACATATTAGCAAGCTTAAGCATTGGCATAGGAAGTATTGGTAGGTATATACGAGTAGGCACAAGTAGGTAAAAGATTTGTTACAAAGAAAGCGTCACGCACGATTTGCTGCTAAGCCGTAATCTCCAGAGACTGTTTGTAAAAGTCCTAACAAACAAACGTTTCATGTTCCTTGAGATTAGTGCCGACCCGAATGTTGGTGTATGTCTGAAGGTCGGACTTATACTAGTACCCAACTTATAAGGCGCGTCGTGAATCTTCGTTCGCGCAGAAAAGAAAATATGGTCCGAAGATTAACGAAAGAATGCTTAAAACTTACAATCAACCTAAGATCACTATTATAAGGTTCATAATTTCCCTTGCGACTTGCGACTCTAGGGTGCACGCTTTTCGCGTCATCTTTATCCGCTTACACGGCTGTTGCATTAGTGTAGACAGCTGCAGGTGATCCGTATAGTATTTGTTTTCTCTATTTCGTCTGTAAAGTTATATAGCAGATCTGCAACAATCTTGTCTTGCAACTCACTCAAAATCCCCTTGTGTCCAAATATATTGTTAGTTCACTTCATAACTCAAGTTTCTAGAACAAAATAAGTATTGTAACCAAAAGTAGCGCATGTCCGTATCTGCACCTAGTGGCTTTACTTGCGCAATACTCATTTTTTTTTTCATTCATCATTTCATTCAATTCATTCATCACACGAAGTACATTCCTAGATAAAAAACATTGTTTATTTCCGTACGAGTATACATTATTTACATCCTCATATCATAAATATTTAAATAAAAAAGCAGAAAACATCGCAGTATTCCCACATGGTATATTATCCACTAATCCAACCGGACCCCTGCGATGGATTATGGCCTAATCCACCTCACAAAAATGAGGCTAGATGCTCAGTAGACGATTGTGTTATGATGATATTTACACAAAAGTACCAGGGTAGCATAGACCACGACGAGGCCGCTCGTAGTGCGAAACTTGCAAACAAACTTCACCTCTTTATATTATAAGTGTAGATGTAGAGTCCCGTGTACATGCTTTGCATACAAGTGCCGTCCGCCATTACTCGGCAGCAACCATACGTTTGTTTCAATGATCATTTCACTTGTCAAACTGGCGCGTGTGCCGACTGGTGATGTGCGAGCAAATCTTCGTTATGTGAGCCGGCTGGGTGCTATGTGATGTTGGGCTGATTAATGTAGATTAGGGTTTGCAGTTATGTCTGTGGGTCGCGTTTTTAGTGGGTAGTAGATCGTCTAAACAGGCGGATCTGTAGGCTAGAAAGTACGTTTCAGGTTTCGTAGGCGGACCGCCAGTTCGTCTGCCGCTGTATATAATAAAGAGTAGGTACATGTGGCCGTTTTCACTGTACCTAGGAATCGGGCATTTACATGCCAGCGGGCATTTATATAGTGGATTTTATTATCAGGTATTGTTTATCTTTATATAATATGTGTGATGTTCAATAGAATCAATTACATTGTTATAATTATTGGATACTAGTTGGTGCCCGCGACTTCGTCTGCGCAGGATTAGTATTTCGAATAGCTATTTTGGCTATAATGGCTTACACATAAGATATAGTGTGATATATTTGTATATAATAAACACATAATATAATATACACATACTGTGGCTTTTTCGTAGGACTATTTTAGATAAACATTTCCATCATTCATTACATACTCGTATGTGCAACTCTAGCGGTTTTGGCAGGGCACGCCTGAATAGCTCGCAGATGGTAGATTTGTTCCTTCTTACTTGACACTTATCGTCATATTTTGTACAATACACACAATATCTTTATAAATTGTAGCCTATGTGTTATTCTGATATATAAGCTATATTATTGTTAAGTTACATTAAAATCCATTCAGTACTTTTTACGTGAAAGAGTAACAAACATCCATCCATCCATCTATCCATCCATACTTACAAATTTTATAATATTAGTAGAATTCAATAGAGTAACAAGACTGACAAGTGGCAAGACTGCCTGCATTTTTCTCGAATTGATTTCCATTGCCAGTTGTTATATCGATTGACAGCAGCCGGTAAGTAGGAGGCCGATGGGCGACTGATTATAAACAAAGGGATATCGCTTTAAATATACAAATAAAACTTCAAAATCCGGCCTATTTTCATGATAGCGTCATAAGCAAACTCCTCCTACTCGTGCATTAATTTCATCCCATATAACCCCCGTGGGATAATCAGGTAATTTCACTAAAAGTCTGCTCGCCCTTCCTTTTCGCCATTAGTTATTCTCTACCTTGAGTAGATGAAAGGTATACTTACGTAATGGTTACGCACGTGCTTTGCAGCCACATCGTTAAAACTTGCCATGGATATGGGGGAAATGCTTCCACGGCGTTTGTTTCTGATATTTTTCGGTAGACAGACATCTTTTTGCGTTCCATAGCTGTGTAAAAATAATGACTAGAATAGAAGAAATGACATCTTAGTGGAGGTTATGGTGCTAGCTCCTCAAACAGGCATATTTCCGAAGATGGAATCATCTTTACGTATAGTCAAAGACGATTCCTTCTCCTGTGCAAGATTCAGCCATGAATCTTTTCAGACTGAAACTACAGTTATATCATATTATTATTTGTATTTTAGATGTGTATAATATTTAAGTATATTTTATATTATTCTCTTTGTTCATTAGACGTATACTAATACAATACACTAACTTTTTATTGAATACCATGCAATTAACACATTAACAATAAATAAAAAGTTAACTAATGTTGCACAATAGGCGGCCTTATTGCTGAAGCAATTTCTTACAGGCAACCTTTGGATCAACAAGAATTACAAATACTTAGATATTGAATTGTGTAGTGGTGTAAAGTAATACAAAGAAAATAAATGAATAATACATAAAATAAAAATAATTATAGATACTTATAAAAAGAATTATACATATTTGACTCGCCAAAGTGCTATAGGTACTTAATATTTTAATTGCCTACTTACAATACAAAAATGGTTTGAGTTTAATTTTTTTTTCAATACGTCGTTATTCCTGCATGCAATATGGGATTCCTCAGTCGGTGTAACCGGTGGAATGTCTCGCATTCCAATCCAACTTGCAACTGATAATGTGTGATAAGTTCCAATATGTCATAGCTGTTAGACAAGTGGCAATTTTTTTTTTTAACTTAGCCCCACACTAGGATTGCTCCTGTATCGTGGGTACCGGTTACAGACATATAATTTCACATACGCACATCACAACCAGACCAGAAACCAATATTTGTCCCAGGCGGGAATCGAACCAGCAACTTTTTCAGGAATCTTTTTGTTGTGTGGAGTTTTTCTATAATATTAATAATAAATAATAAGTGAAACGAAATTTTAATGTATTTAGGATTGTTGCATGTTTTTGCTTTTATCAAGCTACCCCTAATGGCACATATTTCACATTAATTTATAATGCTGTATTTTCTCAGTAAGTGAATTTATTGTAATTATTTTGGGAAAATAAAATCTTTAACCTTAACTACAACCG
Source organism: Hylaea fasciaria (assembly GCA_905147375.1). NCBI lineage: Eukaryota > Metazoa > Arthropoda > Insecta > Lepidoptera > Geometridae > Hylaea > Hylaea fasciaria. Next base: position 1,795,322 of record LR990200.1, read on the forward strand.
CAACAGTACTAGCACCGGTATCGTAGAGCGGCAAAAATCCGACAGTCTATTTAATGACCTACTTGGGAAATGAATGCCTACTTACGAAAACGACAGCTTATACACCTACTAGTGAAAACCGCCACAGAATGTGCCTTTAGTACTTTTGAGACTTAGGTCCTGAAAGCGATATTGTGACACTTTCTGTAAGCAAAAGTGAGTTTGTACCCCGTGACCGCCACGTTTTTCAACGGAGCTCAAAAACTATGCTACCTCACTTAACTATTTATGGAATACACTACCCTGCGGTTACTGCGTAAGTTCGCTCACCTACATATTTGTTACGCCGGCTCCCTGTGAACACATCATGAATAATATTCAACTGAGATATCCACCCACTCGTGTAGGATATCATTTTGGAGTTTTATAGGACAGTTTTGGAGGAAGAATTATGTTTATTTGTGTCTTGCATGACTTAGTCTGCCCTTTGAAATAAACTAAAAGTAACACATCCTATTAGTTATATAACATCGTCTATCTATGCGATGTTTTTTAACAATTAATGTGATGCACTCTATCTGAGAGCCTGTCGATGCGTGAACAGATTGCTGGTTCCTATTTATCTCATCCGTTTAGTAGAATCGATAATTTCAAAATTAAATTCGAGTACTTATAAATATCTTGTTCGTAGCCATATAGATGTTTTGTATTGTTAAGAGTTGACTTGTCGATGCGTTCTCTGCATTCTCTGCTCGATATCTTGCCGGGTCGCAATCAGGCACTACGGAAGTCAGACTACAAGTATTTTGTTGTCTTTATTCCGTGAGTGAAACTGACCGCGATTCTTTTCGGATGTTTACACTCAACTAGGATATTCGCTTTAGTTCGAAAAACCGACACGCTAATTTAGCCAATTCATAGCGTGGTTGGATAACGAATATATTTTCGATACTTACCTACTTCTTCATCTAAGAACTAGGTAGCTATGTTGAAATACGTTCATCCTGGTCACAATCATTTAAAAATCAGAAACAGCTCTATAGCTCATATACTTTTGTTCAAAAGGGGAGTTCGATATGATGAAAAATGTATGAGGTTCCTATTGTTATAGATGCGATTCAAGAAATATGAAAAATAACGTTGTACCTACTTATAATGCTATTGGTAGGCATTAAGGCCAAAACCTTTTTGCAAAAGCGTAGCACACTTGCTAACAGGCAAAGTTCTACATGCCTCGTAAATATGAAAAAAGTTACAAAAACCTTATTCCAAATACCTATTTGTGACGGAATAAATGAAAGTCTGTTACGTTTGTGGCTAAAAAATTAATACGTACGTACCACCTAATCAAAATGCTATGCATGCGCATGATTTATTAAATTAAGCAAATCTATGGGCCAATTATATATTTTGGTCCTTCCAATACTAAATCCGTCAAAACATCACAGAAACTGCAATGCAGCGTCATAAATAGCAACGCATTCGTCGCTCGTGACTTATGACGTCACAAGCGAGTAGCAATTTTCCGGACTGGCAACATTCTGACATCGGACTGATATGTTGCCACTACTCAAAACTTCCCGCCATACTTTCCCGCCATATTTAATCTGTGCGTCGTCCGCGAACTGTCGTTGCTAGAACTTGTCATTTAAAAAAGTTAACGGTACTTCGGTGAACGGTAACTTTTCGAGTGTGAAGTTAATTTTCAAATGATTTAGGTAAGTTATACTCAAATTATAACGTGTGTTGTACCGTGCAGATAAAATAAAAATAGCATTTTAAATGTTGTTAAAAATATCAATAATACTACTTATTTATAGACTATTTATTACGTAACTTAATAATACAATTTTGTAGGTGACTATAATATGAATGATAACCACTTAAAAGTAGTGTATATTTTAACTTTTAATTTAGTTACAGCACTCTGAAACAAATGGTGAAATTGCTAGTTACTGCAACGCGCTGCTATTGACGCTCGTTGAATTTAACGGGTCCAAACTATTCGACAAACATTTTAGTGTTTTGCCTTTTGGCGAATTAACTGCATACGTTTTGATCACATCAACAAACACATAATAGTAAGTTCAATTAATTGAGATGTCGTTAACTACAGTATGAACACAACTACTTGACAAATTAATACCTACAATTTTGTCATGATGCAGTCAGTCTGTCGGGCTAGCGAGTTATATAATAATAATTAGTTTTTTTTATTTTTAAGTCATGTAATAATTTGACGGCACGTTTGGTGTAGTGGACTGCTTGAGCAATTGGACTGCTGCGCTTGGTGTCGCGGGTTCGATTCTCACAAATCGGAACAAATATTTGTGCTATCCACAAATGTTTGCTTCTGGGTGTCAATTCTCGTAATTACACAAAAAGTTGAACGAAAGTTGACCGAAATGTGATTGGATTATGACTAGACTGAGAATTGGTATTCTGCTCCCATAAATTTACAACTTCATCTCGGTATAATCAACTTACGATCTAGTTACAGTTAAGTCAACCCATTGTCTATGACATATAACTTCAACTCCTTTTTGTTACTAGAATACCATTTTAGCGTTCGGTTACATTACGATATCATTTCGATCAAGCGAACGTTAAATGTCACTTTTCAAGTTACGAGAATACCATTTTTAGACTTTAATGAGATTATAAGTTGATCGGAACTAGATTTTGAACATATTAAATTACCAGAATTGCCCTACTGGTCTGGGTGTGATGTGTATGTGAGATTATATTATGTCTGTAAGCGGTACCCACGATACAGGAGCACAGTGTGGGGCTACGTTTAAAAAAATTGTAAATGATAATGGGGTTGACGATGAGGACCATTAGATAATAACGTCATATTAACTAAACTTTACGATACGATACGATATAATTAACGTTATTTTGCGGAATGTTTAATAATTCCGTAGGTACTAGATTATACCTACATAAAAGTCAAATTTACTGTGGAACAGTTGACTAAAGTGTGGCAATAACTGTGCCCCTCTAATTAGTACCTAATTTCGCTTATAATGGTAGGTACTAATACCTCGGTGAGTGAGATCTCTCTTCCCTTCCCAATTAATACAAATAATCCTCAAGATCCGATTCTTTTCTCCGTTTTCCCAAATATCCGGAACTCGAGCCGTCCTAGAGTAAACGAAATTACGGGCCATTTTCACAGCTTCGTTTATTTTTACCATCATTGACGGGCTTTCATCTAAAAGCTTTTGCTCTTGTTATATTAGATTTTAAACTTGGAGGATTTCATTCTAACTTGGATTAACTATTTTTAATTATTGAACAACATGAGTACTAACTAGTGCGACCGTTTAATTCAGTCCTCGCCCGCGAGGTACAGGGGCGGGGAGTGTGATGATAAAGGGGGTTGCGGGAGGTGCGAGTTCAGTGTGCCTAGTGCGAGTTTTGACAATTTATTTACACGCTCGGTCCGTTTGGCGTAAACTTGAAATTGTATGGAATAAGAGCAGCGCCATCTAGTGACTGATTGACTGACGCTAGATGGCGCTGCTCTTATTCCATACAATTTCAAGTTTACGCCAAACGGACCGAGCGCGTAAATAAATTGTCAAAACTCGCACTAGGCACACTGATTACTAAATAGTACTTCGTCCTCGATCCCCTTTGACATCCTACCCCTACGCCCTGTACCCCGCGGGCGAGGACTGAGTTATACGGCCGCACTATAATAGTACCGTCTCACTCTTTGGAACGAGTTAGTGTGAGAGAGACAAAAATAGTTTTCATGTTCCGTATCGAATCGTCCAATTTTCACGATTAGTGCTGTGCACTTATTTATAGACACTGCACGAGCGCATAATAGTTATTGTATCGTGGGTAAAATATAACGCACAAACGCTACCCATGGCTTGTTACAAAACAGACGAAGATTGTGTGGTGCGAAATTTCCTAAGCTAATAGACTAGACGGAAACATTATACTCGTATAATAATGAGCTTATAGCCCCGCTGCTAATTAATATTTTCTAGTCAAATACTATAATATTGTCGGCCTCCGTGGCGTCAGTGGGTGATGAGCCGACTGCCACGCGTGAGTTTACAGGTTCGATTCCCACTCAAGATAAAAATTCACATTCAAATTATTTCTCTAATAGGCTCTGAATTTGAGTGTATTAATTCTTCATGATTCTCTAAATACAGAGTCTAGCCTTCAGGATCTATATAATGTGATTGCACCAAAAAAAAACATTATAATAAAGACAATAAAAGACTAGAACACAAAAGTCATAGTAAGCTGAGAAAATGTTTTCGCTCGAAGACGCTACACGTTTGCGATAAGCAACATTCTTGGGAAGTCATTTACATTCGTTGCTACGAAGCGATCTTGCATACATTTAGATAGAAAACAACGTTCCAAGCCGTAGCTAGAAATGTGTGTTATGTTTCTTACTTTCGTATTTTATTCATATGGTAAAATCTAAGGGTATTTAGCTCTGTGATGCGTCACTGAAAACCCAAATAATTACGAGATTTTATACAAAGTAACAATCTAGGCTGTACATACATACCGACCGACCATATCGTCACTTAAGTAAGACCAGTTGAGGTAGTAGGCGAATGCTGGCCTATAAACAATTTAAAAATACTCAAATTCAAAGACAAATTCCGATGACAATCCAATTTTATGGTGACAACGAGCTAACCTGATGAAAATCCTCAATGACTCCAGCCGATTGACAGTGTTCCTCATTTTGACCAGCTTGTAGCACTAAATACATAATTATTATATTATAAAGGAGATTCTGAAAAACACATTGACAATAAACTTACTTTCAAGTATCACATAGCTTGCAAAATCGTACTCGATCTTAGTACCAGAACACCCTTAGACAATATTAATAATGCAAAGCCTATGAACACCACCACATCCGCACGAGAACAGCGTCGAAAGAGTCTACGAAGTGTATCCCCGGCCTCAAAAGTATCTAACACTCTACCTATAAACTTCTCAATTCACAATACAGTTTTCATCATATTCAAACCTCTCTCGAGTAAACAACTTATACTAAAGCGTTGGATCGGTAACTACCTACTGTGTATATAAACAGTATTGGTACTTGGGCAAAGGCATTAAGGCTCACACTGAAAACTTTTATTGTCATGTAATGACGTGAATGCCGTAACGTAAATGTCGTGACGTGAATGATGTGACTTCCGACGTCACGTGAGTTACCTGATGTCCGACATGACGTGAATAACGTGACGTTAAGGACGTGACGTAAATGTCAAGACGTCACACGGCACGATTCCCTTATCCAAACGGCACGATTCTCGGATCGAATGACACGGCACGACACGACCACGACAACCACTACTCGACCACGACACGATTTCCAAATCATGTAATTAAATGACGCTTCGCCGCTGCCACTTTGTCCATCGGTGCTGACTTTAAATCAAGTATTCTTACTGTTATTAAGTACATTCCGTCGGTAAGCTCGTTGCAAACACTATAATAAACTTAGCCAGCAACTCAGCCATTCAAGAAATATCGGGGGAAAACTCGCTGGTGCTCGCTAGTTTCAAATTTTACGTCCACTTTGTGTAGGTATCTACTGTGTGCATTTGGTTTCGGGAAGGAAACATAAGTAAGAGGTGGTTAGAGATTTATCACAACGCGCATTATCAAAGTGGCATACTTATTGTAGATATTCTGATGTCTATCTTTGTTTGTATCAAGATCAAGGTTGCCACAGGGTGATACAAGATGCAAGTGACAAGACTTTTTATACGAATACAATGTCCCAATTTGTGTAAAAAAATAGTACGTTCTATCAGTTCCTAACTAAGTTGATAAATAAGAAAATTACATAATTATAATGAACCGTTTTTTTTAATTATAAATTTATTAAAATACTAGTCTGATCAAATTTGATTTTAGCTCTACACATTTTTTATATCACTGAGTTATGTAATGAGTACCTACACTACCTGTTCACTTGAATCTCACGCTTAGGTACGTCTAACTAAAAGGTACTATCCAAAAGTGTTGATGGTGTACCTCGCTACCTTGTTATATTTGTATGAAAATAAGAAATTCCACTCCGTAGTAATCTTCAAAGATAAGAAACAGCTAATTAATGCATTTAGCTATGTTAAATTCAAGTTCGGTTATACTCAAACCCCTAAACGTGGCCCTCAGGTGGCGCTTATCAGGTGACAAACTGGCGGCTTCGGCAGTCGCAACCGAATAAAATCAGCCTAACAAAATGGCTTTTATTAACTAGCTAAAAACGGATCTAATTCGCTCACACAGTATCCAACTAAAATTACTTTTAGTCCGCCACGAAATAAGTCCAACCGGCATTGTTACCAGGAGAAGTACTGGATAGATCTTGTACCATGGACAAGATTTTGTTACTGTTTTATCATTACGATATATACATTTATTGTGATAAGGAAAATGCGTCGATATTTGTTATGGCTATTCGAAAATAAGACAACACAGTCATGGCTAGAATTTGTTTTCGATACGTTTTAATTATCTTCAAATATCGAGGTTATAATAATATCATTATGCTGCAACAATAAATCAAGCTAGTCGCCTAGGTACCAACATTTAATATGTTCTGTACGTGAAAAAGTAATATTTTACTTAAAGAAACATTGTACAAGTATCTTAAAGTTTACAAATTTGCTCCTTCTTCAGGACTCGCGCCCAAGTGCTTAATGAAGAAAGGCAGAAGTTTACGAACAAAAATAACGACTTGCAAAATTATATTCATAACTCGTGTCGCAGAGAGGAGTAAAAAAGGGGGTAAACTTTGTTCAGTGGAATCAAAGGTGTCTTCATGCTGAAGCAAGGTTGTAAGATCAGGCGTCCTAGACGCGCCACTTGTGGTCGGCCGCTAGCCACTTTTTATTCAAGGTCTTGAAGCTGTTAAACACCGATTACTCGAACGTTTTGGTTATTTCGTCAAGTTATTAGTTGAAAGAAAAGCAAATATCTAAATGAAAACAAAACCTGAATAGATATTTACATTATTTTCATAAAATTTCGGAACCAGGCAGCACGACTCTCGGCTCAAAACGGCAATACTTGGACACTAATGGCACGAACCTTCTATTGAAAAACCGACACGACACGGCACCGATAAGAAACCGACACGACACCGACACGACACCGACACGACACCAACACGACACCGATCTGACGCGTCACCCACATCACAACGACACTACACCAACACGACACCGATACGACACTGGTACGACACCGATACAACACGTCACGGACCATACGTCACACGTCTTTAATTTATATAGGTACGGTATTGCTCTCGTGTACTTCTTGTTGCTTCGCTTTAAAATTAAATATCAAGGTCATAATTTTGACCAAAAGTTCTAGCAACGTTTTCGAAACAAAACTATGTAAATAATCTTTATCAATATATTGTGGCAAACCATTCTAATAGGGTCAATTAGGACAGTTGTGGTTGTGGTGCACTAATTATAGTCAAACCAATGCCACTAAACAATTGACCATCCACTATGACGTGCGTAACGCTCTAACCATTTACTTGGTAGGTAAATTCTAGCTGTGGTTTTGTGGCTGAAGCGTCTTCAAGTGTCGCGTCTGACGGAAACCCAAGAAGTGCCTGTCTGCATCTGGTGCCGGGTGCACAATAAACTTTGATTGGATGCTCGGTGATCGCGGAACACTATCCCTCGTTCCGGTTGTAACGGCGCAGAGTACTGCCGCGATGACTTTTAATGAAAATACTTCAATATCCTTCTGTGACTGCGACAATAGAGTTTAATATTGGGCCGTGTAATTTCGAAAACTTTTGGGTGGCAGATGGTAGGTTACATTTGGCAGTTATAAGTGGTTATTATCTTAAACGTCATGAGACGGCTACTTGGTATGAATGAGACATTTTGGATCAGTGCCATAGGAGTCATAGGACGAACCATTTCCTAACCAAATATCCTAGCCGAGAAAAATGCGCAAACAGAAAGCAGAGTTCTTTCACTTCTATAATATTATATAGTAGACACTGCCACGCGTTGCTGTGGATAAGGTTTTTGTTAAATGCGACTATAAATTTGAGATATAAGCTATCCTTTCTTGTTAGACCAAACTGCACACGGTGTGCAAATTAGATTAAAATCGGTTCAGTGGTTTAGGCGTCCATCGCGGACAAACAACGTGACGTGTAATTTATAAACATGATGAAGTTTGGACTTAAGCTTTCCAGAGGACTACAATATGCGGCTCTTCAAAAGAAAGGTGAAAAGAGTCAGAGAGTAGAAACGCATCGACAACGCTCTGTTATAAGTGCCTATAGGCGACGGTGACCGTTTACCGTTTATCAGACTGGACGTCAGCTCGATTGCCGCCCTGCAACATAATAAAAAGATTTTTTTTACAAAAAAAGAACAGACTTCATTGAAAATACAATATAATATTTCCAGTTATTATGATTTAAAAACCAAACTACTGAGCAGATTTTGAGAAAATTTATATGGGACCACATGGAAAGTATATACCCTTTCAAATAAAAAGATAATCATCAAAATCGGATCACCCAGTCAGTTTAAATTTATGAGGTAACAAAAAAACAAACTCGAATTGAGAACCTCCTCCTTTTTTTTAAGTCGGCAAAAAAATATCCAAGTATAACTTTTAACTATTTATTTGTCTTCAGCATGGTGCCTAAGTGTCTAGCACCTTACAGCAAGTGAAGATCTGGGTTAGATAAATATTTCACACACTAGTTTAAAACGAACGTGTGCTGATAGAATAAACATAGTGCCGATGTTGTTAGGTTTCTGCATTGATGTTGTTAGAAAAGGAGGATTTACTAGCTTACAATTTAAAGGTTACTAGCTTCATGGAATTGGAACGCATTATCCTAGTGCAACGCGCACACTTCTCAGTCACAGTCAAGTAGACGTGGGTGACGCTCTTGTTTCGAAATCGTAAGAGTATAAAACACGGTAATTAGGTACCTATTGATGGTTTTTCCTGGTATTTTTAACATAGTAACATTTCACAGCGTTTACCACTGACAACCGAATGATTGTGTTTCTTTCTACGCAGTAATTAAAATTATACATTCCGACAGATGACTTTTAAAATTCCAACACCTCACTGATTACTGTATCGTTACTCTTTTATCAATGGTTTCCGTAGAACCGCAGTTAAGAAATGTTATTGGCTCCTCCATTTTATGTTTTGACTTTCGACAGTAGTTTGTGTTTTACGAGTGCTCGAAAACGCTGCGATCGGCAGAATTCGATGGTTTATAGCTACTCGCGTGATAAAATACCGACTTAGCGATATTTCTACTGTATACACTATCTTAATAACATAGGTCCATGAAACTGTTACTATGTAAGCTATGTCTCTGTCTTGAAAGTGTATTATTGTCACCCAACTCAAACGTATGGTTTGTGATTTTTTATTTGTCTGGCCGTGAGTTTTAGCATTACGTAACTTTGATTTTCGCCTTTTTATCAATTGTTACGTATTTATTTGAATAGGGTACGTTTTATAACTAGATTACCAATTGACTACTGAGTGGATTGACCACATCCTATAGTGTTCTTGTGACCATGGTCATGTAACTTGAACTAAATTTCGAAGGTTTGCCTTAATGATATCTTGATATTATGCTGTGCTCATGGACTCTGTTTTACCTTATAATATCATGATGAAAGTTTTAAACTTATTGTTATTAGAAGAGCTATTGTTTACAATTTATTCCTGTCTTATCCCAATCAACCTAAGTACATTGTCTTAAATCGTATTCATGGAAATGTCGTTATTTTCTTTAAGACGAAACGAAATGGAAATCATTTATTTGCTAAACAAAACATTTTAGAACAATGAAAAATATGGACAAAGAAACAATCATCTATGAAGAAAGTATGGAATAAAAACCAACAAATAAATAGGTGGAAAAAAGTAGCTACAAACAAAGTTCAGTTCTATTGATCTTCCACTCAATTGTTACGTATTTGAAGTCAAAAAGCTTTTTAGTGTTAGCAATGGCTACCTACCGACGTGGAACAATAAATCGTGCACAGACCCGAGATCTAAAGTGGTGTTTGGACGTCGCAAAAGTCATATAGAAACTCGATATTTATTTATAATATAATATTTATCTATATACAGAGTGTCCCACGGATATGCCACATGGAGGGAAAGTGCCTTGAATATTGTGAATATAACACATTATTTGAATTTAAAAAACAATTTAAACTGCGTTCATAGATATTTCAATAATTACATGGTTGAATCGGGAATCGAACCCGTTTCACGGGAAAAATAATCACCTGTAGCTTTATCATACTGGTCGAAAGGCTTCACCATAAGGATTATTTTTTGCTAAATAACATAGTGTCAGAAATAAAATGAAATAATGCCATACCCTATTTGCTAGTCAAAACTCATGAGCAAAGAGCGAATTCTAATATCGATAAGAAAACATGGCAAATGAACGCATGAACATCTAAAGTCATGAACATAATAATCATGTCGACATCAGTGACATCGTCTCTCGCAAAATATGTGTTACAGCTTCCGATAAGTGGCAAAGTTAGTGTCTGCCGCGCTGATCACGGCTATCATAGCCGTGATTATACGCGAAAGTTGGCAAGTTTGTCTATTCGGGAAGAAAGTTCGGTTAGAAAGTCAAAACTTTATCGTCTAGTCGCTTGTCTATCTATACTATTATAAAACTCTAACTGAGCCATGTCTGTACATTGATGATAGTCATAATAATATGTTTGTAAATCTATCTGAGATCGACTATTTACAGTGAACTGAACCCGAAAATGTGGTGTTCAACATATTATTGTGTTCAGAATATTTTCTTTTGTTTGTGCGTTCGATACTGTCACTAAAAGTTCTCGACGGATTTCGATTTGAGTTTATGCAGTAATTGGTAGCTTTCATTCATTCATTCATTGTGTTCATTAATTTCTATTACTTATTAGATACATTTATTTCATTCATTCATTTTATTCATTTCGATAAATAATTCAGTTTGACAATTCTGCTTGCACATGTTTCTTCCTTACTAACAGGATATTAATAAGAGCGTTTGTTAACTGTTTTACAACACTCAAAACGTCTATATTATTATCAACTGGTCCAAACCGCACAACTTGCAGCCAATAAATTATAAAACAAACATCAATTTCAGTAGATAAATCCGGTGCTATTATGAGGCGGCGGCCATGCCAAAACCGCGAGCGATTTGTTGCTAAGCCTCGCCATTCGCCACGTTTGTTGGCCTGGCTAACGCTAACGCTGCTGGCTGCCCACGGCCATAGTTGACGGTTAACATTGCCCGCTCTAAGCATTTATTTAACGCCTAATAATTCAGCGCGATTTCAGTTGAAACTTATCCAAAGCGTGTAATGGTTAAGCTAATAACACTTTGTCATAAACTCGGTCGACGTGAATAAATAACTACACTTTATCGGGTTAGAACACGGGCCCTATAAATAGATGATGAATAAAGGATAATTTATTCGTGGTCTTCAAAGTGTAATACCAGTGATGTCTGTTATTTAATTCAAATTATTGTCTGTAGACGCAATGGCAAAGCAATGTGGATTGAATGAATTGCAATAAACAATTTGAAAAAAAAAGTGTGTGCGTGTAACCTTTACGCGCGATTGAAGTAAAACTACATTGACATGTCAATGTAACCTTTTTGAAACAGCGGAAACTACACAGACTATAGTAAGCGTTACTTCCGTCAGAAAAAAAATCTGAGTTACTCCCTAGTCGCGCCTAAAGAAATTTTACTTAAAAAAAAAACAATTATCTATATTAATAAAAGAAAGTCGTGTTAGTTACACTTTTTATAACTCAAGAACGGCTGAACCGATTTGGCTGAAAATTGGTAAGAATGTAGCTGAGAACTAGGAGAAGGATATAGGATACCATTTATCCCGTGATCACGGGAAAATTTTTGAAACTGGGAAAAATATATCTGTTAAAATCGAGTTGTACAAATGTACAGTTGACTACTGTCACTCATTTTGACTCATAGAGACAATGACAGGACAACGTCTGTCGGGTCAGCTAGTAAATTATAAATTCTAATCTCACGCATTAGAGATGTATCGGGTTCGAATGCCAGTGTTTGAGACTTGAGACCAATACAAATCGTAGCGCTGCGGAAGCGATGAGCATCGGAAGACGTAGACATCCGATGCTTCTGTAATCGGAAGCATAGGCTTCGGGTTATAGATATAGACATGAGATGCCAGTAGTCTACGAACCGTAAGGAACTTAGCGTGCCACATCCTATCCTATATCGCTAATGCGAATGTATGTGTAAGTGATAAGCCGGGTCTCCTGCGCGTGTTTTTACGGAACATTATACAAAAACAGCACAACAAAACAAAAAAACGTCAAAACAAAGAGGCGTGGCTTTACACATGTGTCTATGCAAACGGTCTCTTTCTCTCTCTTTAGTCTCTTTTCTCTTTTCTTTTTGTATCTCTTGTTTATTATATAGGTACTAGCAGACACGGCCACGCGTTGCTGTGGCTAAGGTTTTTGTTATTGCGACTATAAATTGAGATGTAAGCTACCCTATCTTTCAAGTTAAATCAAACAGCACGCGCTGTGCAAATTTGATTAAAATCGGTCAAGTAGTTTAGGAGTCCATTGAGGACAAACATTGTGACACGAGATTTATATATATTAAGATAAAAAGGTAACTGAAATAGCCACCTGATAAGTAAGTTTGTGCAATACGCCTACGTACTCAAAGATACAGTTTGGGCACGATTGCCACACAAAATGCGGTATTCATTTCTTATAAATCTGTGACCAGAAGCATTATATTCGTATGTCCTTGAATTCAATATTTTCGTATTTATTCCTTTGAATAAGACTAAATTCAATAGACGGTATGAATACGGGTTCTCATCCCAATAATGAATGCTAGTACTCCGTAGCAGCTAAACGTAATTTGGTACTACATAATTGATAAGAGGCCATGAGAATGTTCTTTTCAAGTTCTTTATATTCCAACCAAATAGATTTTTAGTGTATCTGATTTATTCATTAATAGAAATTGGACTACGTAGGTACTATAACACCTAATGTGTAATGACTTTACCACGCCGCGATGTATTCACACTTTATATTAAAAATGTAATGGAAACGAAGCAACAAAGTGAAAAATTTATTTAACCGTTAATACCATAGTACCTACCTATCTAATAACGGTTCGTTCACACCAGACGAGCCTTGTCGGCCTCAAAAGCCGACACGTGCAATTATCCGCCTATTTCGCAAGGTGTGAGCCAAACAAACGCATCGCATGCATGCACATGCATATGCATATGCAAACTATGGTAATCTCTACGTGGAGTTATGAACGCAGGTGTGGACACCTCTTTAACTTGTCATATTGGTACAGGGGCATATTTATGCTTTGAGTTTAAAGGTGTTGACATACAGAACGTGTAAACGGGAGGTTAGCGGCGCAACACGGTTTTTAGACGGTCTATGATTCCGTGCGTCTAGCACAACTATGTCTGGCTGTCTAGTGCCACAACACTTGTTGGAGGCAAGTCAAATACTTCCCTAGTACAAATATTAGTCTAGCCATAAGGATTGAACCCTTCATCCTAAAAAAATAAGACTTACTGAAAACATGTGTATTTTGTTTGATTGTAACGCTTGAATATTCACATTAGCTGTAACGAGAGGAAACTTTTGTAATTAAAAAAATATTTCTAGAATGTTTTATCTATTCTGCTAGTATAATTTTTCTTTAGATACTGAACAAATGTTATTTTCTTTCTTTCTATTAGCGCCCTGATGTTTGAGCTACATCCTACTAATATTATAAACGCGAAAGTTTGTACTTACTTAAGTATGGATGAATGGATGTTTGTTACTCTTTCGCGTATAAACTACTTAATGGATTTTGATGAAACTTCACAGTAATATAGCTTATATATCAGAATAACACACAGGCTACCTATTCATAAAGATATATTGTATATTATTCAAACGCGGGTGAAACCGTGAGGCGCAGCTAGTTTATAATAATTGTCTATCTGAAGACCCGTTGCGTTCATGCATTCTGTGTGTCAATCATCATCATCATCAGCCTGAAGACGGCCACTGCTGAATTAGGCTCCCCCTTAGACCGCCACACCGAACGACAATTTGCCACTTCCATCTACCGGTTGCCTGCGACTCTTTTGATATCGTCGGCCCTGTGTATAGAAGCCTTTAAAGCTCCTACCACGAGTGCTTTGTTCAATGAACGGTTAAAAATATTCACGGTCATAATAGTTTGACATTAGTTATGTAAACTTGTGACATTCATAACGTTATTGTATTTTTTAATGTTGTTAACGGAATGTTAAACAAGTAACGGTTGTAACAAGTTACAACAGAAGAAGGCACGATAGTTATGCTAGTGGTAGTAGTAGCTAGAATTAGACCCGTTTAAATCGAATTAACATATTGTATTCAGTACGCGAAAGTTTTAGAACTTTTATGTATAATGAGTTTTTAAATTTCGTTGTCACCTCGTGTCTTCCAAATAGTTGGATAAATTTTGACGATTGAGAAATGACTCCGTCCTTAGATAGGTATATAGGTATTTGAATACACGAAAAACAAAATGGCGAGTATTTGGCTCAAATTAATAAGTACGTTTCAAAAAAAAATATTTAATTATGTTACTCTGATAGCATCATCATATAGCACTCAATATCTATACAGCACCATACCAAATCCTAGCAAGAGTCGGCGCAACCTCACAAGACGGTAAGTACTTTCTTTCAATTCCCCCTCCAATTTGCGACTCCGATTTCTAAAGGTTGCGGCATTCTCTTCGTTGCTCCCGGGCGGTGTATCCTGGAGCAAATCGCTGCTTTACAATACAAATTGGCTATTAACTCTGTCTGACGCGTCTTTGGTTGCAGCTACATTGCACCTTAGGCTATAACCTTGTATCTTGGACTGTTTGAACGGCAAATTGGACGTGTGACGTTTGCTATGCGTATGCAATATGCATACCAAACGTTATAAGCAACTTCGGTATAATCTCTATACCTAAATTGTCGAGGGTGTCTAAAGGAAGAAACCATATTGGAAATCTGCCTCTACAGTCACAGATCTTTCAATATTGATCGGTTTTCAGAAAAAAAGTATAAATTATAGTGAGACAATCATGTAATCCATATTATGTCCCTACAAAGCAGACTTGCTTAAGGCCAGGTTGTACTGGCGGTATTGGCAGATAGGTGCGAACACTTGAGATGTTCGTTTTTATATGTTTTTCTATTTATTCGAAAAAAGTGATAACGAAATTAGAAAATGTAAGTTCCCAATCAATTCCTATATATACATTTATTTGTATAACTTTCACGTGGTTTCATTATAGAATCTCTTAGTAGGTACCAGCGAGTTAGTGTCATCTGTGTGATTTTTTTTATCGAGTCAATTACTATAAGTCGCTTTTCTGTCTTCCCAATCGTATTCATTGTATATTCAATTTGAAGAAAAAAAAAATTTTCACTCATAATTTTATATGAATTGAGTAAAACCAATTTACTAGATGTAATTGTGCAAAAGGTGTCCGGAGGAACTAACTATAGGGCAACTTATATCAGTAGTAACCATTCTTAAGCCGTGCTCATTCAAAAATCAAATTTTCTCGTTGACAATATTATTCAACGAAAATCCACTTAAGTCGCAAATTGATCGAAGTCTCCTACTAACGATTCAATATTTCAACTTTATAAAATTCATAAAAAAAACCAGCGGCACATTTATCAAGGCATTGTTTTCTCGGGAAAAACTGTACCTCGGAGGTAAATCCATCATTCCATAATCGATTGTTCGCTGAGCGATGAATTATTCTCTAGAAAATGTATAAGCTAGGAAAGCGCTTCAGCAACGGTAGCGTTATTTATGCGAAGTTTCGTGCGGTTTCGGAAAATGCTTTGTAGTCTGGTCTTAGCGCTGAAAGCACTTAATCCGTTGAAAGAGGAGTTTGCGAAATGGATTGTAGATAATCTCGTATTTAATTAGTGAGGTTTTCTTTTGAGAACTGAAACTTGTTTCTATGTATTATAATCAATGGGCTTAGTAGTGCTGTGATAGTGCCGTGCCACAAGGAAACAAAGCGGCGAAAGGGGAGAACTTGCCGCAAAAAGATACCTACTTAAGTAAGTTCCGTTGTCGATTAATATTGTCAGAATTTGTTATGTTGTAGTATTTGATGTGGCTACAGCACTAACAATTACTGAATTGCAAATGTACAACTATTTATTTAAAGAGTTGATATTAAAAAAAGTTATGATTACATACAAACTAGGCTTTCCTGTTTCTAGGAACTACGAGAGCCATGTTCTTACAAACACAGAGACTCAGAGCCAATGGCTTGGTTTGGTTCACACAAATCTTTACCCAATGCGAGAATCGAACCCGCAACCTCACGCTTCGCAGCCTCCTCATCACTCTCTTACGCAACGGAGACCGTAATAACACTGGGGAAGTTTCATTAACAATTTCCATCCTTTCGCAAGGGTTGCCACTATATCAGTGGACCGTGCCTTGCCATGACCGAAGTTATATTACTACGACCTCAACGAGTTTACCGAGAGGATGTGGAAGGAAAGACCAATGTTCTCCAACAACAGCGTACTCTGTGGGATCGCAATTGGCTTGTCCGAAAACTTTTTCCATCAGCGAATAATAAGAGGAAGTCAATGTTTTCGGTATTTTTGCGCATAAGTAAGGCTGAGTGATGAAATGCAGGTATTTTTCCTGTACCTACTCTGTTTTTTCCAGAATATTACTCGTTGGGCTCATAGGCTTAAAGCCGTCCACTCGTCGACGTCGGCCGCTCCTGAGCCCGATCGTCGGCGCTTAGATTCTCAGAATTAATTGGAATTTCCAAATGCCAACCGCCTTAGGCTTAGGCTACACATATTGTGTCGGACGAGACAACAAGCTTTTAGAACAAAGTTGTACTAAGGATGACAGGGAAAAGCCTTCTTAGGTGATAATATGATGAAAGGAAACACGATAAGCCTAGGGACTGCCTCCCAAAGATGACTGGCTAAACCGCGGAATGATCTTGAACAGTGACCGTCCTTTAACGATTTTGTTGAAATATTACACATACCCTACCTTCTCATCGCCATTGATTGCCTTTGATCATGATTGATGCGGTATTGATTTCATGAAGAGTCTGGGCTGCTATTATTTCAGTAACACCCGCGTAAAATAACAAATACGTTGCCAATTTCGCAGGGTAGGTACGGCTGAAATGATTAATGACTTCTATCCCCAAAAAGGTTTACACACATAATGAACCAACGTTTGCAACAGTTAATAAAGACACGAGACACGTTTTCATTATGAAGTACTTGATTTAGACAGTTTTCGTTTCCAAAAACTGTCAAAGTTAACGACCCAGGATTATTGGCAACCCCCAAAAGTAATTCAATTAGGGGCTCAGCTCACCCCGTTATACGTTTCGTGCAAACTTTCCATGAGGCAATATCTTGGGGGTCCAGGTTCAAATCTAACAGTTTGAGTATTTATCATCATCATTATCATCACATCTGATTAGTACGGACAAACTATTTAGCACTCTGCGGCACCGGATCTCGTCTCACTTTCTTGAGAAGGGAGGCCATTATCCCCCACGGGCCCGGTCGGGATTGGTGGATGTACGTTAAACATAATAATATCGATAGTTTTTTACTGTCAATACTATAGAAAATTATTTTTTCCTATCGATCTACTATTTTTCATCAACTTTCCCTACTTAATACCTACCAGTTGCAACTTTAGCTATCTAGTTACCGACTTCAATAATGGAGGTTATCAATTCGAAACGTGTATCTCGTATTATATCTATCTAAATTATTAGAACTAATCTTGAAATTAGGCCAAGTTGGAGCATTTAGGCACACAAAATTAAAGCACTATAGGAATCGATAGTATCGATAGAAATCGATAGTTTTTGCTAAAATATCGATACCAAAAAGTTAAAACTATCGATGTTAAACGTACACTAATAGGTGCCTGAATTATTCTTGGGCAGGATTAATTTCCTCACGTTTCCTTTCCCCGAATAGCGAAACAGAAGTATGAGTGGAGAAGTTTGAGTACTTTTAAGATAGGGAATCTAGCGTCAACATAGAAATAAATTAAAACAAACGCACACATTAATAACACCCTCATCTGACTTAACACCTTTGGCGTCAGAGATCAGAGATCAGAGCAATCGGAGCCATAATGATGTCATCCGACGCTAGTTTTATGGGCCCTGTCGGCACCATTGTTAGATAAAACATAGAAAGTAATGGTGACATTATACATTTACGCAAATATATACCCTTGTCTGCATTAATTCAGTGCGTTACGTACTATGTAAACGAAAGACTAAGCATTAGGTACGCTATGATAACGTTTGAGTTGTTGTTGTTTGTCGATTCAGAACGCCCAAGGTCGTTAATCGATAAGACGTGGCTTAACGATTGCTATCAATCGAAAACAAGATCAACGACTTAGCGCGCCCTCCGCAGCACATGACGATGGAAATCTGCACGTAATTTATAAGAAGATAGGTTTTGGAGAGAGAAGAAAGGGAGAGATAGAGATACGGACGGAGGATCGATCACAGTATCGTTTGCAAAGCGCCGCTCAGTTACTCTCTCAATCGACAAAATCTGTTTTTATAGGTTTTGCACATGATTTGAATCAAAATAATTAATTAAAGGCGTAAATTTTCACTATTTTTAGGAAGTTCTCAATTGTATACGCATATTTACTAGTTTATCTCCGTTATTACTCGAAAAAAACTCTAACATAACGCAAAAATCTCTAACATAACTCAAAAACATAATTTATATAGGGCATAAATAGTGGTTAATTATCAATAGCTTATTAACACTTATTAAAACCGGCTATAAAAATGTTATATTTTATCTCGAAAATAACAATTTAACTTCACGTCACTGATCTAGTGACGTGTGACTTTGCTCTAGACTTTGCTCTTAGCTCTAGGATTTCACAACACAAGGGCAAAACACAACTAAGGTCGAATCCGAAACCTTGTTACTCATAAAGATAGCTTATTAAAGCCAAATTATACTGTTTAATCACTTTAATTCTTAAAATTTGATCTCCAGTATGAGTATTAGTGAGTAAACACTCACTAATACTCATACTATTTTTAGAAATATTATCTGAATCTGATTGCCATCAAGCCACTGTTTTCATTGAAAATTAGCTTTTTAGGATAGAGCCTCCTATTTCTATTTATAAGCATATTATTTAACACTTTATATGAATCTAAATTGAAAAAAAAAATTGGTTATCCGACTGAAATGTCATATTTTTATAATGTCCGTAAACGTATATGGATTTTTTTATGCAAAAGTCCATTACATAATTATTTTGCAATATAACGTAACAATAATAACGAGTTGACATGGACTTTATGTCAATGTAGTTTCGTTCTAAAATTGTGACTATTGTATCGAGGTACTAGTTTGGCTAGGTCGAACTACGATATCTATATTTTCACCCTCATACAAGATTAAACCAGGTTAAACCTTTATTGAGATGGTGAATGCACCCCCCACGACCCCATCTCGCCCCACTCCAGGCGGATCGACGGCTCACGGGGGGGTTTTAGTGCGTTCAAGTCCCACACGCCCCCCTTCCGCCACCCTCATGGCGGAAGGAATAGTGCGAAGGCATTTCCCCCTCAAAAAAACAAAAAAAAAGGTTAAACTTTACTACTCAGCATTCGGTCGCCGTCCGTAACGTAGCATCGCTTGATCCCCGTATTAGTTAAACAAAATTTTAAATATGCTATATTCATGAATTCTGAAAGGCTAAAAGCTTGGCGCTGTGCTGTCTCGTCTGTCGTCTGTCTAAACGTCATATTTTATTGTGTGCGTTAAGGTTTACTCATATTGTGAGCCCGTTTGTTTGATACAAAAGGCCCGCCGCGGGGTTTATTGCTTACATGCGGCGTAAGAACAAGGCATAATACTAGCGTATAGAAGTGAAACTCTCAATAAATGTTTGCCTAATTTCTAAGTATCTACTTTTATAACTAGCCCAGCCAGCCCAGTAGGGTGGCACCTTTTATAACCTGCCCAGTAGGGTGGCACGATTTCATTTTCGCCTTTGTACACCGTTGTAGTGTCCAAGTATGCAACTTTACGTAGTTTTACAATACTTTTTACACTTGTAGTTGCTTACACGCTATCAAAATGTATGACTGAGGCCTCAATGCATGTAGGTTTAAAGGCTAAAAGTATTGACATACTTTTTTTTTGTAATATTCGTCACCGAAGTTTTTTATTACATTTTGTAAAGTA
This sequence comes from Hylaea fasciaria, assembly GCA_905147375.1. NCBI lineage: Eukaryota > Metazoa > Arthropoda > Insecta > Lepidoptera > Geometridae > Hylaea > Hylaea fasciaria. Next base: position 1,815,688 of record LR990200.1, read on the forward strand.
TCCGTTCTATACGCTAGTAGTCTTTTATTCATAGGCTTGCGGCGTGTTTTATTCGGCGTTATGTTTATTTGGACAGATGTGGGTGGAGATAAATTTTATTGTTTTTGCTAGCTTCTGTTAGCGTGGATCTACTTATTTTATGTATGCATGGGGAGTTTGAGAAATCCAGAACTCATTGGTAAGCGTTGTAGCGCTTAGGCATGGAAATGATAAATTTTACGTTCCTACGACAAAGTATTTTAGTCTCTATCTTGAACTTATATTTATATACCGTACCTATCTGTTTTTATTTGTTTTCATTCTATTTTAGTATTCAGTTTAAATTATTACGATAAAAGCGATGCGATGCGATGCGTTACGATACGATACAATAAAATACAATACAATACAACAATTCTTTATTGACACCATAATAAAAAGTTACAATATTGTGTACCTTATCGTTTACAGCAATTTCTTACAAGCAAACTTTACCAGTACCATAATCCTTACCAGTGAACATCAAAATGTGCTGGGACTTCAGACGAATCGATTTAAAACTCATTAAACGTAAAATAATTATTGTGACAGCGATCTGATATAGACGAGGTAGACATTATCTCTTTAGTCTACACTAATATTATAAAGAGGAAAACTTTGTTTGTTTGGTTGTAATGAATAAGCTACTGAACCGATTTGAAACATTCTTTCACTGTTGGGAAGCTATGCTATCCCCGGTACACATAGGCTACCTTTTATTCCGTAAAAATTATTGGTTCCCACGGGATAGTGGTTAACGCGGGTGAAACCGCGAGGTGCTTCTAGTAACTAATATATATTAATGTTGTTTCGACTCATTTACTTAATACTGCAAAAAAAACATAGGTACTTTTCAACCAAAAGCTAAAATAAAGTTGATACAAAATAGATAATAATTATCAGCATAACTTTCAACCAAACTGAATATGAATATCTACGTCTAATCCGGTAAACTTTATCCGGTTGAGATAACCCTTGGAGCAAAAATTACGACACAAAAAGAATTATCCTGCTTACAATGAATCATTTCATTATGTGATAAATTGTTCCTAGACATCGCATTATGAACTTGTCAAAAATATTAATTATCCCTCTCTCTTTTCTTTCTTGGCGGGAGGAAAATTATTATTTCCGCCATAATTATTTTTTTTCGTTACTTCCGTAAACTTATGACAACGTTGCTTCAAACAGTGCAGTTCTACCTAATTGAATACCTAAATTAGTATTCCCTCTACTATTATACGGAACCCTGTAACATGCGTGGTCCAATACGCACTTGGCCGGTTCTATTCATTATAGTATGCACACGTACAAACCTAATACAGTTACAGAACTACCACCGACTCAGCCAATGCTCCTAATCAAGACGGAAAAGCGAGAAGTGAAATATTTTGACGCAAACCTTTTTATTTTATCCAAAGCACATCAGCCCACCTTCCCCACCTTTCTTGAAGCTTGAAAACTAAAAAGGTAAACCAGTAGACACTTTACCCTATTTCTACTCGTATAATTATACTGGTAGCACTGATCTTTTAAGGAAAAACTAGTCCTTTTCAGCTTTATTTTTGTCATTAACGTAGACACTTATTACTGTGTACTTCACAAAAACTGTTTTCTTCGAGACAATTTCATTACCTACGTGATCTTACTAAAAATATTGTAATATTGTAAAATTACGAACTGTGTATCAAGTGTTTTCGGAAAATTATTAGATAAATACAGCGAAATTTACCTAATAAAATTAAAAGGCGCATAACGTGCATGAATTGCCTACACTCAAATTTGCGCAGACACCGCCAAAACTCTACAACGTATCTACCGAGTTTTTTAAAGTAGCGTATTGGAACTTTTCCCACTTTGGATGTACAAAATAATTCGTAACCCCGAGAGATCTCATTGACTGCTCAAAGGAAAGCCTCTTACAGTTTTATTTCGTCTCTAGAATGTACAAACTTGGCTTTTAGCCACTCGTCCTGAATGAAAAATGTTGACGTCAGTGACTTCGCGGAATTCGATTCATTAGTTCTTTAGAATGTTAAATATTGGTTAGGTTTTTATTGGCCATTATTGGCAACGGATATGGACATTATGCCAAATAATATAACACATCAAAATTACTTCTGGTATATTCCCAACGTCCCCATCTTCAATGTACAGAAATAAGTTCAGTTACAGATTAACAATAGTAGGTATCAATCTTCTACTGAAGAAATAACGTAATGTTCTTATTATTGTACTTTAGAAAACAAAAGAAAAACTAGTCGTCACACTCACTGGCATTAATGATTTAGTTCAAACGCAATGTTGTCATATTGAGATGTAGTCATATTGCGATGTAGTCATATTGAGATGTAGTCATAAAGCTTCAACCCACCAGCCCACAAACTAGCCAGCCAAAGATCAGACCGACCACGGTTCCACAAATACCCACACTTGTACAGTAGCTAACATCTGTGGTTTACACAAATATTAGACCTGCGTGGAATTCGAGCCCGTAACCTCACGCTGCATAGTCACTCTACACATATTATACGCCATGGAGAACGTTGACAACAAGTTATATTAAGCTAGAATTGGACAAGATTAATTTATGAAGACTAGTGTAACTGCACGGTGTTGTATTGGGGAAAGCCCTGTGCCACGTAAATAATCAATAATTACTTTATAATAGTACAGGGAACTATACTATACGGTATAGTACAGGGAACATAAGCTCACTTACTGAGATGTGTTTCATTTCTCAACCAATTTTTTTTTGTGTCCGTCTCGCAGCACGCTATCGCTTCACCCATATAAAAGGTCGCACCGACTTGCGACCACAGTCACTCTCTTGCCTTTACGCCGCCCGGCGCCCGTTATTGTCCGAGCGAACGTAGTGAGCGAAAGTCTCCATTATAATAGTAGCTGTTTTCGGTTTCGTCCGGATGTTTGTTGATTGTATGTTTGTATGTATGTTTGTTACGGGTTAGAGGTCGCATTTCTCAACTGATTTTTACGAGATTTGGTATACTTATACCAGGTTCTATAATTTTTACTGCTTTTTTGTAGAGAGCTATTTTCGATAAGAGGGAAAATGGGGGCCAAAAGGCGGAAAATTTGCTATAGCGCCATTTATTGGCCTATGTTTATGATATTTGGTGACTGAACTCTGAACATGTTTTTGTGAAAAAAGGTGTTCATGTTGAGGACAAATGGAAGCAAAAAGGGGGGTGCCAATCACCATGATATTGGTTAAGCTCTCTGATCGCGAGGTCTACTGTTCACAAAACCACTAGTAATACTTGTCATAACTATTTTTTATTTGTGCATTACACAGCCATTTATACAGCTCACTCTTTCATTTGCATACTTAGTACCAGTAAGGTAGAATAGAAACAGATATACGAGTATTTATCAAAAGGTCCTCAGAGCAAAATGGTGGACACACCGATTCGAAGAACCTAGGACCTTAGTCATGAAGTTTCGCGAGTTGTTTGGGTTTGTGAGTGCTGGTTGCCTCTGTAGGAAGCAACTGAACTGATTGGGATGAAACTTTGCTAATAGACGTTTTAGATCCTGGAATAACAGTTGAAGCACTTTTCAGTCAAAGGGCGAAGTTGTGGAGCGCAGCTAGTTTGGTTATAAAACACTTCCATGAATCTCAGCGTAATACAAAATGCGACTTATACAAAGAACCATACTTCACTGCTGCAGTCAACATAACTCACGTAACAACAACACAAAAAATATTATATTTATTCTATAAGACCCAAAAGCGTCACCAAAATAAATATTGACTTGCCCCAGTTCCCGATAGAAAAACAAAGTGAGGGCTTGGATTTCTTCGTTTAAATTTTAATAAAACCCAGCATGCTTCCGAGCTGATATTTTAAGTCCATCAATAAAGGTTCGAATTACGTAACACTCTAAAGAATAGCGGAGTTCTTAAAAGCACCGGTAATGGGCAGTATGGACGGTGACGACTGCGTCAACTTATTTGGGCGTATGTTTTTGTTCTGCTGCTTACAGCGTCCTGCCGTACTGTTATAGGACTTAGGGGATGAGCCTTTTAAAAAAAGGAAATTATATACAAAATGGATTTTTGTCCGACAACCGTCTGATTTGAATGTTGGATGAAGACTGAGATGAGTGGATGGGTATCTGTGTGTCTAGTGTGATGTCAATTTCTTTTCGTGCTCGGTCCGGTTAGCGTAAACTTGAAATTGTATGGAATAAGAGCAGCTCCATCTAGTGTCAGTCAGTCAGTCACTAGATGGCGCTGCTCTTATTCCATACAATTTCAAGTTTACGCTAACCGGATCGAGCTCGTACAGAAATTGGCATAACTCACACTAGGCACACTGAAGTATTAAGAAAGAAAAAGTGATACGGAAGTGGAATACGGGATGAGTCTGCCATAAAGGGTGCAGGTGAAGTATAAGTATAACAGTACGCAGTGTCACGATGTAGTATAGAAATGTACGCTGAAAACAGCTGCGTATGAAAGAGACCACAACAGAACTCGATAGTGCATCGTGACGCGGAGTACGTCGCTGCAAACGTCCGATGGGGTTTTATAAGAGACCACAGCTTTAGTTGTACCGCCCATACTGTTACAACGTCGTACCAACACCGATCATTAATCGAGTCTCCTTTCCCGTGGAAGTAATTCCTATTTTCAACAGAAAATGAATTGTTTTGAAACTGAGTTGAACAATGCGCTGCCCGCCGCCGTCGGGGCTCAATTCTATTCCAGTTGATAGAAAATTGATTACAGTGTCATTTATCTTTTGGTTATTGTCTAAGATCGTCAAAATGATTAAGGAGCTATATCTAAGAAGTCACGACGGGGTTGAAAACTAAAAATACATCCAAAGACACACAACTCGTATTTAATCAAATAAATAACAAAACAGCAACTCACAAATAACAATTAGAGAGAAGAAAAAAAGCAAAACAAATACCTAACAGCCAAAACAACCCCTAAGAAAGAACAACCCCTATTAATTGTGAGTCCACCGAACCAGTCGAAGTGACAGACCTAACAGGGTTGTATGAGTTACGGCACTATTGCTGTGTATCCACTACTGCGTGTCCCATAAGTCAGCTTACATCCATTATAGCCACAACTTTACTGAGAAGAATTATTGTCTTGCGAACTCAAAACAACATAGAACACCAGTAAAACATACAACAACACAAATATGGCTACATCTAAAGTCGAATGGGCGGACTTATTGCTTAAAGAAATCTCCTCCAGTACATGTACAAATATGACCAAAATATATTACTAGATAATACAAGGGGATAGAATTAGCAGGGGGCAATACCAGCCTATATTATATTAGCCTTATAAAAATTTAAAAGATCATTAAAATTAATCAGTCCCTACGATTATAACAATTTCCTGTCTACAGTGGACCGTTGTACTGCAACATCGCAGTCTAGCTAAATAATGGGCTGCATCATCGCAGTCCAGCTCGTAATCCAGTAAACTCAACAACACGCCCTTTCCGTCTTAATATATAGTTACTGAGTGATAATCATCCTGGTATTATCTCTTAACTAACATATAAACAAGGTATTGACATCAATTGCACAAGCATTATACTAAACTTAATTGAAAATTTGGCACAACTTAAGTTTTAGTTTTTATTAGATTCGGAAGAGATAGCAATAGTTTTGGTGAAGTAATTAACATTGTGATAGTATTTTAGTGCAGATACGACATTTTATATAATGTGCGTGTTTGAAACCATCTAATAGTAAAGGAACTTATGGGACACATACAGAAGGTAAATCATCTCAATCTTCGAGTAAATAAATTGGCTATTACAATTATTATGTCGGGCATGAGTTATTTGTTATGATACCGTTACCAATAAGCCGTATTAAAAGAGGAATACGTACTTGTTCATCTTTTATAATATTATATCTTTTCGTAATATGTACTGTACGTACATGTATACAACATGTTACAGACACATCATTTGATTATGTATTTGTTTAAATTCAAATATTATGTAAATTACATATCACATTACTAAAAATTGATTAAGCTTTTTACCAAAAGATTTTGATTTACAACTTATTACATCTTGACTTTAAAATCATGCGGTCTCGAAAGCTTGGCTTTTCGTAGAGGTGGCGTAGCCGTGTTCGTAGCAAGCGTAGTCTTGTAGAAGTTCGTAGGTAACTAAAAAAGCATAATATCTCACTAATATTATAAACGCAAAGGTTTGTGTGTTTGTTAGTTCTTCACGCTCAAACAGCTGGACCGATTTGCATTAATTTTGGTAAGCGGATAGCTTATCACTCAACTTAGCACATAGACTACAAGTCATTATCATCAACATCACCTTTTTCCATCAGTATGATAAAAACTGTAACGCTCATTGCTCAAACGGATAGGTAGACTCTGACTGAATATCGTGACTATATTATTGTGAATGTCGTGACTAAGTATCGTGACTGAATGTCGAGACGGAATATCGTAACTGAATGTGGTGACTGAATGTCGTAACTAAACATCGTGACTGAATGTTGTGACTGAATTTTGTGACCAAAAGTCGTGACTTAATGTCGTTACTTAATGTGGTGAACGAATGAAGTGACTAACTGTCGTGATCCAAAATATAAGTATATCATCAAAAAACTGCGAATCCTACTACAACCAATATGCGAATATTTGACTGACCAAACGCTCGTCTGGGTCACCAGTTTACCGCTTCTATGAGTGTGTGTATACCTACCTAAATAGAATGAGAGATTCGGTGCTAAGTTATCTCCCGTCCGTTCTTTCCTAACAAGGCGTTTAGAAAAGAAAATACTATTTAAGTAGGTCAAGCGGTATATTAATCAATCAATTACTGAAACTACGTCTACCTATCGTGCCCGGGGGGTGACGACTGATGCGCCCCACCTGCACCTTGCATTGCATTAACTCGCGTCAGCAGAATGCAATGCAAACGCAATAATGTGTCGCTACAATTACATAATTTCTCATAGCTACATAGACTAACACTAAATTTACGTTGTACATCAATTGGGGAAGAGGCCACGCAAAGTGATAGCCACAAAGCCCACAAACTATCTATATCTATATAACTATCTATTTGATAGGGAGTTATGGCGGGAATCCGACGAAAGAGACGTGGTATTATTTTCTCAAACTCGTGTTTCTTCCAGTGTTCATTGTGTAGGTAATATTAGTGGAATATTAATCATTAAGTGTTCGTTAACGTGCGCGAGTGTGGGCAATGAATGATAATATAACCCAATTAACGTGTCATTTAGCATTTTTTTCTAACACCCAGAAAATTTCAGTAAAGCATCCACCACTTTACTGAATCGTGACTTTGACTATGTAAATAATTGACTTGACTACTTGAAAACGAGGATTGTTGTAATGATATTTATTATGCTATCCGATGACTTTCTGATGATTTTCTGATGACTATGACTTTCCGATTGTGAAAATAAGAAATACATATATTTTATAATAATACTGATGCTGGCTATATGCGCAAACCGTGCGTAGCCAAAACTAATAAAAAACTATTTCTGTACTTCAGAGATATACAATATTATGTGATATAACGAAAATTTTACAGGAGAGGCAAAAATGCGCGGAGTGAAACTTTGAATGCAATTTTAACAAAGTTTTTTTAAAGATATTGAAACAAACCCAACAGTATTTTTAATTATTATGTACAACACATAATTACAATAAAGTTAATTCTTATCCGATTTTGTGGACTTGAGACTATTTACCTTGTAACAAAAATTAACTTAGGTGTTTTAAGAAAGCATTACGATATCATGCTATTGTTTACCTCAAAATAAAACATTGGGATGTTATTGGAATTCGGCACCTAGAAACATTATGTCTCTTGTCAGTATGTAGCGTTATGGACTTATTTAAAAATTGGGGAGGGTTTTACTAATAAAATGAAATAAAAGTTGCTTCACAAAATAATGTGAAAACCAAACTATAATTTATTTTTAAAAATAAACACAGCTAGTCACATGCTTCAGGTAAGTCAGGCTATACCTCTGAGGTACAGATTTATAGTGACAGCAATTATTACTTGACACAATACTATCGCGTCGCTTCACTTTGTAGGACGATTGCCGTATCAAAACCATATCACTTTCCAGACGTTCTTTGCCTCAAACACTTGTTACTCGACAATATGTGAACGGTCTGCAAGGCGTTCAAACTAACAAGCCTCCAATAATTAGGTCCGCGTTCATCCTAAGCCAATTACATAACCATTAGTTAGAGGCACTTAAGTAAAGCTCGGGCACTCGCTGTCCCTCCTAACGACATTACGCTGTTAGGGTCAGCTTGACTAACTTAGCTAAGTTAGGGAGATAAAGCCTGACTCGAGGGTATGGTTTAGTATTCAATTTGTTTTCTATCAAGACCGTATGGGTCAGTTTTGTGCGCTTAGCGTTATTATAGTACTCATGATTATACACTGCTCGATAGGGAGACACGGAGCAACCGCATCCATTATGGTCTATATATCGGTTTTTTCTTTTTATATCTGAACTAGCTAATTCCCGCGACTTCATACGCGTGGATTAGAACAATATGTGATATCTTTATTACAACTTCAGCCCAGTCGCCAAGTCTTTGCACATAGCCCGCGGAACGTACGGGAGCAGCAATGTCGGATGCGATACCCACTTCATAGCAAAATAATTATAAAAGTCGCCATTTATGAAACGTATACCGTTAACTTACTCGACCACCAAAGCTACCAAAGTCTGATATTCCTTTTAAGGTTACAAACAGACAGAATTCTGAAAAACATATTTTCGGTTTCAGTGACCTTTAAATTGGCGATCCCAGTTTTTCAATGTACAGACATGGCTCAGTTGCAGTTTTATAATAGTATAGATTATAATTTAGGTATTTTTGGCATGCTAGTCTCATTGTGGCCTAATCACAAAGTTTGTGATGTTTGTTTAGTTTTTTTAAAACAGATTTGATAAAAAAAGTTACACCTAGTAACTTTTTTTATCAAATCTGTTGTAAGCACTGGAGGAAAATGCACACAAAATGTGATCTATTGTCTCAGGCCTGTATAGGACCGTTACTATACTCTGTGGTCTCAGGTTTCAGGAAAATTCATCGACTATTGAATATAATAATATAATATTATAGTTTGCTCCCATTTTAGACTTTTCAGAATCCATTTGGATGATTGCTTTTTATTTGAGAAGCATTAATTCCATGAAAATTGCTTTTGTAGTTCTAAGTAAATAAATAAACCTTTCAAAGTTCCAGAAACATTAAATTCTAAATCGAAAGCTTAGACCGGGCCTTGGGGTAAAGCCTTCAATACTACTATTTCGTCGGAAGTTTAAATTTATTTGGGTCATATCGACTGACCTTCAGTTAATAAGCGAGGATTGGCTGAATTCGTGTGGTCGATCCCTTATTTACGTCGGACTTTAGACTTTAAACAATAAAAGCTTCATCAGATTCGGCTACAGTAATTTACGTTTAAAAATTTAAAGTAGTAGGTATACCTATTTAAAAAGTCAAATCACAGTTTTTTATATAGAATGCCAACTACAAAAACTTTATCACACGCCTGTTTTAGAACAACTACATAACCCAATTCATAAAATTTGTTTGCAGAGAAAACTCAAAAAACAGTTATTCATTAAAATAAACAAACCCATATATGTAAAATAATAAAAATTTTTTTCAAATAAAACCTAAAAGTAACCGTTAAGCCATTAAACTCTGAGAACAATTACCATTCAACGCCATTCAATTCAAAAAATAATTTAACGCGAAAAATAAAAGAGTCGTAAAACTTCAAAGCCCTAATTAGAAAGGCTGATTATACCTCTCTCATCAACACCCCACGCTTTGCCACTTTTTCAAAGTAAATGCAACTTTTTATAACATCGCAAGAGGAAGGAATTCATCACGGGTATAATTATACAGAGGTACTTTGATGAAAAGGAAACTTCGATCCAAGTCCGGGAAACGGACAAAAGATCAAGTTTGAATTGGTAACAGTGGAAAAATACTTTCAGTTCGAAATATTGTTTTAAAAAGTACGCGTTTTAATGAAAATAAAATAAACTACGTGATAAACATTACTTTTTATCAGAATTGACGATTGGAAATTTTATTTTGTTTATTTAATTTCATATTATATTTTGTTAGGGTTTATTAGGGTTTAGGGTAGATTATGAAAACAAATTTTAAATTACTAGTAGGTATCTTAAAAAGTAATAGAATAAGATAATAATAAAAACATGTCAAATAAAACTCATAGATCCCTAACTAGGAATTCACACAGGTATGTACCTAAAGGAATCAGGTTCTACGCAGACCATGGCCTCATAAACACCTAGGCTCAGACCAAACACCTACAAGTACCACGATATAAGTATAAAAACTTGTCCTGCAGTTTGTTGACCTCCTACTTTCCACCGTAAAAATATACGACGTCACGTACATAGGCAGGGTTTTATCGGCCTCAATCCTAGAGAAGTGAACTAGCCTGAAAAACCTCCCAAACCCCCTTCACAGAAAACGTCAAAATCACAGCACAGCGAAAACATTTATTTCTTAAAATAATCTCAAGTACAAAAATCGTAAATTTATCTACTAGTTTTCTAAACTAGTAGATAAATTTCTAAACTACTCGCTTCAAAACATCCTTGTACCACAATATCTTTCCATCGAAGAACCCTGATAACTGGTTTTATAGAGACATCAAATACCAGTGATTTACAACGTACTAGTACAAGTATACAAGAGTACACAAGTATATAGGAGTACAGGTCAGTACGGTACGGACAACATGGTATTAAACGAAATCCCTTTATCTCAGGCGCCAGTCGCAGCCACTCATGCGCGGCATTGCCTCTCTCAAGTACAGTATTAACCGCGATAAAAAAACGGGAGGCGGTAAAAAAATGTAGGCCCGTATTTCGGCTTCGAATATACATGGGGAAAATAGAATGGAAGTCACGGAAGTGGACTTATTTATGGCTTTCGTGAGGAAGGTTAAATAATTAATGGGTGTCTAAGTAACGTTTTCAATTGTGTGTTGTTGCGGACAACAAAAGTGGGATAAGTAACACTTTTCTACTGTACTAAAAATAGGGAAGCTATGAATAAATCTTAATTTATTATTTCTTGGCAAATGTTAAATAATGATAAAACCTTTTTAGAATCCATCTAGCTGCCAGTGTTACGTAAGACACGCTACGCGCCAGAGACGCGCCATTAAGACTATATTTAAGAGATGCCAACATCAAAACACAACGCTATCACGTCCCAGTACTCACGTTACATAAGATTATCAACTTACCCGGTTTATCTCGAGTCACCTCAATATCCCAACAGTCCCGGGTATTGTCTTATTGTCCCGGTAAACATCGCAGGACTCAACGCAAACACTGCATTAACACAAACAATAGCTCCAGGCAGACCTATTTTGTTACACCGCTGCCGGTTATAGTTCATTTAAGAACCGAATAGTGTGGCCAGTTGTCCCGCTTTTTCGGGATATCCGGGTTTTTTGGAAATTAGCCGGACAAATCATTGATCTTGATTTCGAATATGTTTTTAACGGTAAACTAAATATGTTTTGCCTAAAGCAAAAATGTTTAAATAACTTTAAGGCGCAAAACACACTTAGACATAAGTTGAATCACAATGTTCGTAATTTGTTTATTCATTGTTAATTTCATTTGTACCTATATCGATCCACGATATTAGATTTCTCGTGGCACTCATCGAGTATTCGTTTTCGATAAGCAATATTATTTGCTTCAAAAACAAATTACTGAGGGTAAAAAGAAATTGGATCTCAATAGTCCAACCTAGTTACTGCCATAGGCTTTACTGGCGTGGCCTAATTGATTCATCTACATTATAAGTATTTATATATTACGTTTGGCAGCTTATTGGATTAGTTTGTCAGTAAGTCATTGTCGTAAAATCATGAGATGTATATCTATATACATAATGTATATCTGTATCTGTATATGCATATCTCATAAAATTATGAGATGTATAATGTATATCTCATAATTTATGACAATAAGAGCCTGCATTCTGGGCACATGTTCCTTTTATTGTTTATTAATTATTGTCATAGATCCAAAAGTGGCAGAAGAACGGCCAGCCAAATAGCCACACTTCCCCCACAGCAATGGGTCTCCGTTTATACCCTTAGGATTTAAACCTAGCTTATTAGTTGAGAGAAAATTAAGGATACATAAATAATTGTAATATCTACAATAATTTATGGCCACACTATACCCTCAGAGGTACGTAAAACTGCTCTCGCATTTATTCAGTAAATATTTTAAAATTAATTATGTACTTGCTGAGTGCAGGCACAGCGGAATGTTAACACTTTCATAATACGTTGATTGTTTTAAACTAAAACATTAAATTTAAGCCGGTGCTGTGTGACGTTCGCTTTAGATGTAGACATTTGAAAGCGTGTTTAGGGAAAGTTCTATTATATTATAACCGAGATCAAAAATCCGGTCAAGTGCGAGTCAGACTCGAGCACGAAGGGTTCCGTACTATTATCTATAAAAACAACAAAAAAAATCACGTTTGTTGTATGGGAGTCCCCCTAAAATATATATCGTATTCTGTTTTTTAGTATAAGTTGTTATAGCGGCAACATAAATACATCATCTGTGAAAATTGCAACTGTCTGACTATCACGGTTCAACAGATACAGCCTAATGACAGACGGGCGGAGGGACGGACCGACGGACGGATGGACGGACGGACGGACGGACGGACGGACGGACGGACGGACGGACGGACGGACGGACGGACGGACGGACGGACGGACGGACGGACGGACGGACGGACGGAAGGACCGCGGAGCCTTAGTAATAAGGCTCCAAGTGGCAGTTCACTAGCCTCACCCTGAGACATTAGCCCTATTAATAAGCCCTTATTTCGCTGAAAACCGTGCCTTTCATAATACGAGTATGCTGGTGACTAAGCGGTAAACTATACGCTTTGCAACCAACGACACCGAGTTGTACGTACCCACATACGTGCCCGCGTTTGTTACATAATTTTAAGGGATAAAATCTCGTTATCTATCGATAGCAAACCATGTATTTACTAGTATGTATGTACCTATTCATAATTTGACACTGATTACAAACGACCCAACCCTATTCCTGCTGTCTATCTGTCAACCAAAGGTTGTCTGACAGAGATCGCTTTAAGCGATAAGACCATTGTACCCATTATAAAGTTTGTCCTTCCTGTGTTCTATATACATTCGGTGTCAATAAACATCAATAATTATAAAAAACAAATTCATTCAGATGGGCTGACGATTCGACAAATACGAATATGCTCATTGAAAATCGTGTATATTATTTGAGATCTAGATATCGGGCCATCAGGGTTTCATCTTCATAATGTTTAACTTCAAGCAAACAAAGGTGGACACATTATATCCTTATACAAACCAAGCGACAACAAAATAATCAAGAATTTTATGTATGAAAAAATATCAACCTTGTAGGTAGAGTAGCAGGTACGCTCTCAATCTGAGTAGAAATCCCCGGGGTACTCTATTATATTGGTCACTTAATGGAACAGAGTTACACTCGATTAAATGTCTCAAATTAACTTTGAACCTATATTAGGTACACTTGAGTAAGTAAATTGCTAAGGAATGCAGGGGCTGTATTCAAATGGACTGTAATGTGATTGCAAATTGGAATTATGAAATAACTTGGCGGTTTGAACGTGAAATATCAGCTTTTCATAAAAACGCAACTTTCATTTTACTCCACAAATACATGCAGAGTTCGTGGTTTGAATAACGGTCAACTCTGAACAAAAAATATTTCTTTCTTTTTTTTCCAGATCAGAAACAAATATTGGTGGATCGCGTGGAGATTCGAATACCTACTCGTTCCAGGCGCGAACCCGTGACACCAAGCGCAGCGATCCGATTGCTCAGCCACTACGCCAAACGTGCTATTTTAAAGTTTTCATTGAAAATATTTTAGTTAGCGGCGTCAAACACACGGCTCCAATAATAAAAGCTCTTCAATCAAGGCGCTCCCCACTTCAAAAGCGAAGATAGTTGCGACACCCCTATCCCAGGTCAACTGCCGCTAGTTGAAGTTAAATTGATCAATTAAAACTTGGCCGAACATCTCAAAGATAGCTTTCACGTCGAGCGGCAACCCTAGCTCGCCTGTTTTATTTTTAATTTTTGTTGCAGAAGGAGATCGAGCTGCCTTCTGGCGCAAATGGGTAAGTACAGTTTTGTGCTAACTATGTTTTTAATTGTTTTGTTTATATTATATAGCTACAGTTCGCTTGAACTCTGACTAGATGCTTTAAGAACTCAAATTGAAAAAAAAAAACATTCCTCCGGAACAAGTTCGATACAATCAAATCTCGTTGAAAAACAAATATTCACTCGAAACAAACACGAGACAAAGCAAATTTATTTTCCAGTGCTCTTCAAATATTCAAACATATTCACGCCATGTCAAATGCGCCAGACAGTAGCACTTAAATAAAAACGTAATAAAAAACCGTCGCTTGTAAAACACGCGCGGGTACCTCCGGAAGAGTTGCGCGTTTAAAAATGGGAATATCTGACGTAGGTACACTTTTTGTGCCGTTGTTGTAAAATGGTGCATAAACCTACCTGTTATATTTGTTGCTATATTATATCCAGGTTTATGGGACGATTTTGTACTGTCAATCGATACAATTCTACTATCCTTAAATAATATATAGTCATTGTCATATTATGTATGTCTTTGGCGATGATATTATAGCAGATTCAGATGATAATCAGCAGAAGTCTGATATTATATTCAATGACACTTAGACAATAAAAGAAGAAAACAAGACAGACTATTAGAACGTTTGTGTTTGGTCAAGTCAATGAGGCACACAAATAACTAAATATTTGATGCTGTAGTCCACTTATGGACCCAAAATTTGAACCAAGGCAATTAGGTATCTTTTCCCTTGGCGCGCAGTTCGATAATTATTCTAACTTGACACAGGGCCGAGGGTAATTAGCTGCGACTATATTAATTACCCCAGAGGTGGCCCGTAGGCAATCAAACTGAAAATAATTCACGTGTCTGCGAAGTTTGGTAGCATCAGGCTTTTTAAACTTTGAATTATGTGAATCGATTTTATTGTGTATATAATAATTATGTAGAGTGTGAAATTGGATATAATTGGATGGTGCAGTGGTGATAATCTTACAACAAAAGTTTGCTCCTGAACATAATTAAAAGATTCTTCTGTAACAATAGTAAGCAACCGGCGATGCCTGCAGGGTTACAGATATCCAAAGGCTGTGGTGACCAAAATAAGTTTTACTGTTGCCGAGCTTTTTATTCGTGTATTATTTAATTGCATACTTACATAATGTATAATACATAGTAATCAAATTATAATTATAATTTTATTAGATTATTTCATTATATTACATTTCCTGCTAAGGCTTTCGTTTCAATATATTTTTTTCCAGGTAAAGTCAAGGACCTTGTTACCTTCGGTTAGCAACGCGTAATTTATATTAAAATTCATTCGTGAAGAAAATGGCGATGAATTACTAAATTATTTGCCATAACATAAAATTCTAAATGACAAGCTTCGCTTTAAAAACTTATGGTACAAACAACGACAAAATTCGGAGAATACCTCCAAGCTTCCACCTTACTATTTCATTATACATTAATTTTGTTGCGTCCGTGAATCCAAAAGAAACCACAGTTGAAGTTAGATTTATGCTGATTTCGTCACTGTCTTGTATCCAAAACCGAATAATATATTTACTTCAAATGAGCAATGTACCTTCCATTAGAAGAACAAACATCGAACCGTTTACTGAGCGGCACGCACGCAGTTCCTCTATTGGCAGAAGTCCCTATATTTCCCGAAGGGCCTTATCTAGTCATCGATGATAAGGGTTGCCTTTAAGGGTTCAATCAAAGTTCGCAGGGTTGGAACCCAACGAGGTCTGCGGACGATACCGTGTTAATTTGTTCCTCGTATGAGGTTGTGTTAACCTCTAGTGTCAGTGTTTAAGAGGGCGCCCCAAGACCTCTGACGTGGCTTAAAAACTGCAATCAGTCTATAACAACCAGATGTTCTCCTACGCACGGAAGACATACATTTAAGTCATTTAAGAGGACTTTGTCCGCGCATGTATATTTATCCGATCTTAATGCAATGCCTACACACATAGGTGTGCTGTTGACCGTTGAAGAGTTCCATAATCTGGAGCTAATTCTGGATGTCGATTCAGGTCATGCTTATTATAAAAATGCATTGTCATCAGATCTTAACAAATATGTAAAAAAAATACTTTCGAAGGATTAGAGGAAGGAATTTGAATTCGGCTAAACATACAATTGGGCATTGCAAATGAATAAAATAGCTTTTAAATAAACACAAAAAATATCCTTCGCCCTCCTCTGCTTACCGCAGAGGCAGGATATCATAACTTCGTCGTAATAAAAAAAAAAATTGAAGTTACATAATTTGGCTGTTGCATTTTATCAATATCTAACGATCACGAGCCATATCAATTTCGACCCTCAAAATCTCAATCAAAGTTGCCGTTAAGTGCGTACTTTCTGTGATTGAGTAGGAGGAAGTAAAGTTAAATTTCGTATAACATATGTGGGCTAAATTACGCAGATTCATCTTCGAGAGGCTTATTTCAGCCGTTATGATGTTGGGCGGAGTTTGCGCGAGAATAATAGCTTTTTGTTTTTCATTTCCAATGTTTCTTGAGGCGTGATTTTTGTTTTAATTAGGGTCAGGACCTGTCGTGTAGGGGTCGTTTACGCTTTTCATTAGATGAAGTTCAAATATAGGTCATAGGTGTCAGGGATACGGTCGCAAATGGTAGAGAAAGAGTAAAGCTTCGAGCGTAGTTTGTGAAAAGTTACAAAACTCGAGTTTTGCTACAACAAAATGTAAACAGTATTTAAACGATAATTACTAAACATATGCGATAAAAGTAGACTATAATATTATAGTATACTTTTATCCACAAAATTGCGGGTAAAACCGCAAGTCATAGCTAGTTAATGATAAATATGGCGCCATACTACTTGTCCTATAATGATTTGACTTATCTCTCCTACGCCATTTTCGAAAGAAATACCTCCTAAGTGGCATTCCATGTTATCCAATACCGATGCATCAGGGAGTTCCCAACAAGTTATTAAAGTTCAATAGTTACTGATAAACTTTTTCAAATGTTATTGGAATATTTTTATCGAGGCAAGTGGTGTTAGAATTTTATTACCATAACGAGTGGGTGAAAATTGTCCTCTGGGAACTAAAGTATATTTTTAATTAATATTATCATCATAAATGTACAAAAAGTAAAATAAATATCACTGTTTAAATCGTTAACTATGCAGCGATAAAACGATAGCAGAATCAACTATTGATTGAAAGAAAACAACGTATCAAACAAGTAAAACGCCTCATCCCTGAATGAAATCTGGAATCCGGAGAGAAAACCTTTTAAAAGTCCGACACCTCAAACCACACAAGCTCATTTCCGAACTCGTAAAAAGCTTATAAAAAAGTTAGGGAAGCGATCTCATTAATGGAAATCTTAACTATATAGCGTGTGAGGTGACGGTAGAGAACACGAAGGTGTTTTAAAAGCTGTGGCAGACGGACGGAGACAGACTCGAGTGTGATTTTCGGCCCCTTTTTACGTACGTTACCTATACGTAAAAAGGTATAGTAGGTAAAGGTAGGTAAAGGTACGTTACCTTAATAATTGAAAACATACAAGTGCTACAAATAAATTTATCCTATAGGTTGGCAATTAAACAATGCTACTAATATGGTTGGTGAACGCAGGGAAGTGCCGCCCAAAATTATTCAATGCAATTCATTCCTAAACTTTTTTTTAACATTGTATGAACATTTCAAACTGCAAACCCGGAAAGCTCTACAGAAATTTTATCACTATTCTATTACTGCTGCACTGTTTAAATTCATAATATTCATATCATGTCAAACCATATAATGCACTCCTATAAAAAAAATACCGGCTAACCAGCTTTTGGCTACCGCTTCGAAGTTCTTACAAAGTTTCAAGATTTGTGAAAGTCACTTTATTGGTCCGTCCGCTCTCCGTACAAAAAAGCACCTGTGTCTAAAACTTTTCAATCACAAGGTAACACGAACTCGGCAGCGGTTCTCAAACTTGCTCAGCGGCTCCACTAGCGATAATAGAGGCAAGTTGCCAATTAAAATGGTGATCCGTTAGTTATGACTTTGGAACGGTGGTTTCAGGATGCCTCAGTTGAAACTCGGTTTGATTATGTCAGACTTATAAGCTCGGTCGTTTCATTTTCCGCGAAAATAGAAGTTGGATTTAATTTCTATTTTGGTTTCAGTTTAGTTAACTAACATTGAATATAATTTCTTTTTCCATCATTAATGCCTGGATTCGGTCATAGTGGATTAATTGTTTTCAAAAGGATGATAAAGATGTAGCCTTTAAAGTTAGTCTGATAAATAAAAGATCTGAAGATCTGAAGCTATGTAACCCCTATAAAAATTAAAGAACCATGACCAAGAAAGGGCCAAAAATAACAGGTAAATAATAAGTTTTCTTTTCCTTCTTTTTTGCTATTTCGTGTATACGAATATAAAGAGACTCATTCAAGTGGGAAAAGAAAAATGTTAAATCAAAATTATATATTTTGATATATTATAAATGTTTGTGCGCGAATTAGACCCGTTTTTAGCTAGTTAATATGAAGCGAAATGTGCCTCAGAATTGTAACATGTGTAAAGATATAGTCTCTGTCTACCCTCACGGTAAAAAGGCGTGACTGTATGTATGTATGTGACGGGTTTATTACCACTGTTAGCTTGGGCTAATTACATCAATGACACAAATCTATTAGTCTTATACTAAAGCGTGGCGCCGCAAAAACTTGTCTAACGAGTTTAGTTTCTTACCATTTACTGAGTTAACCAGCGTTCTCTCATTTCAATTTGTGAGAAAGTTTCGCACTTTAACACTCATAGGTAACCACTGTTAATTACTAAAATAATTAGTTAGCTCGAAAATTGGGTGCCTACTCTTACCTGCCGGCAAAAGTTATTTAGCTGGGGATTTTAAAGAAAATAAAATGTGGCTTAGGCTCAGGTTTATATTTATATACGAGATTACCTTGGAATTGCCTCTCTTATTAAAATTGCCTAATAAAAAAATAATATAACTTAATAGCCACATTACCCATTTCTTCGGTACTATGCCCGTTTTTTTTTAATTTAATATAATTTTCGTGGCTTATTTGGGTAAAGAAGCAAACCCTTGTGTCAAAAAATCTCTTTCGATCAACTTCGACCAAGTTAAGACCAGTGAGATATAGTAGTCGAATGCTAGACAGTAAAGTAAAAAAAAACACCTTTTTAGGCATGTGTTTCCTACAACCCAGGTATGTAAAAGCATCTATAGACAAGCTTGCTTCACTTTTATCCACATCGTCGCTTCCTGTATGATCGTGGTGGAACACTGGCCTAGCTCACTAACTGCCGGTTTCTGAAACGTCAGCCAACTTTGACTACAGATTAATTCTATTGCCATCCTTGTCATTTGTTTCGCGTCAGATAGAGACAACGATAGTTTTAATCTACTGTCAAAGCCAACAAACGTTCCAGAAACTGGGGGTAAGACTTAAAAGGAAATATTAGAAAACATTATAGGTGTATTACTTTATCGGATAGCGTGATGCAAACACTTAAAAAAACAAAGGTACATCCACTCACCTTACCCCGAACAATCGGCAACAAAAGCGGCGGTAATCAAAAAGCCGTCTTCATAACGAAAGCGTTATTTTCCTCCTATTTCGGAAAAGGACTTAGAAAAAGCAGCCGACATCGCCCCTGGAATCCAATAAGCTTCGAGGCGACATTAAAATATTGAAAGGAGACGAAAACTTTTCTAATAAAAAACGTTCCATTTGTTAAAATGAAAAACGAGGCGCTGTGTACGTACGGCTCTATCTCACTTCTCGGTAGTCCTATGCACCTAGTAGGAGCTAGTCTGTAGCAATGAAGCTCCATTAAAACTTACAGAAACTGTAAATTCCGGGAAACATCTAAGCTTTTTTAAGCTAGCCTTATTTTTCTCTAAAGAACCCCTTATCAAGTTTCTCCAACTATAAAGCAGTGAATTCTAGTGAAAACTTACTGAAAACTATCTTTCAACAATTCAAAAATATTCAAGCTTCGAATAAATAGGTTTGCTTTAGCATCACGTCTTCATCTTCCTTCATCTTCATCTTATTACTTCATCGTCCGCCGATCGCTGCGTCTGTTGATAGATACCAAACTATAAGGTCGCTTCCATTTATCAAATATTTATACCTTTCAGGGAAATTGAAAAACAAACGGTATTATACCCAGTGTGCCAAGTGCGAGTTTTGACAATTTATTTACGCGCTCGGTCCGTTTGGCGTAAACTTGAAATTGTATGGAATAATAGCAGCGCCATCTAGTGACTGATTCACTGACGCTAGATGGCGCTGCTCTTATTCCATACAATTTCAAGTTTACACCAAACGGACCGAGCGCGTAAATAAATTGACAAAACTCGCACTAGGCACACTGTTAGGCTGTAGTTCACATATATTTTAACCATTCTGCGAAGTTAACCTGCTCTACTATAACAATACGGGCACTCAGGGAAGTTAACTAACTCTATCACAGAATTACAAAACATCTATTCGACGAAAACCTGTAGATAAATTCGACGAAGATTTTTTTTCAATTTCATACGCACACATTTAAAAACTAATATTATAGTTCAAGACTTTCGGGTATGTAAGGTATGTATTAGATAACAGCACTATTATGTATAATTATTATGCCCAAATGGTCCAATATACGAACCAGTGCGTCGCATTACAGCCTCGGAAATCTACACGAACGGCTGAAGGTTAAAAACCACTGTGTAAACAACATCAAACTGTGTGTATTCGTCGTAAAAGGTAGTGCTAGCTTCTAGAGTTGAACAGACCAGCCAATGACCTCTGACGTTGCTTTACGATTGCTATCAATTAACAACAGACACCGATGGCTAAACATGCTATGTCGAATATTTGGTGTTGACATTCGTTCCGAGTGTTGACGTTTAGTGTCCCACCCGGAGCGATTGAATTACACTTACCTGCAATTCCGAAAGTCGATTAACAAAAATTCAAACTAAAACCGAGGTACCTACTTTACAATTTAAATTAAAACCAACTCCTAGTAATACTAAGATGTTAGGCAGATCTGCGGGCGTCAAGTTTCTTTATAAATGACTAATTAAATCGTGTTCTTGTTTGTCGCTGCGCAGTGCAGAACTTGCAAATGGAGGCGAACTTTATTACTTTGATACGTGTGTGTGTTGCGTTTACTCGGAAGTCTAGAAACGGGTTGCAAATAATAATGCAGGTTGGTACGTTTATTGCACCAAGCAATGTAACGGTAAACAGGCATATTTGCTCAAGATATATCATTTGGTATGAACGTGATCTTTTTAAGAGACGTGAGTAATTAGTCAGTTAGATAAACTTGTTATGGAGACACCACAGAATAAAATCAAAGTTCAAGTTAATACTCCACCGAACACACTATCAAATAATATTTTTCACTATTCATCCAAAGGATGTCTGAAAGAAATCGCTTTAAGCTTTACCCGTGTTTTTTTTTGTATTATTGTTTAATTTTGGTGTACAATACAGAGTTTTCTATTTCTCTATTTCTAACCGTCTTACCACAAATGTTTAGACCAGAGTTAAACAGATGTTTCTAAAATTTCGTTCTACAAATTCGAAGTCTATCACTCGCTTTATCTTACTCAATCCTGGCATTTCAAACTATTCTACTTGTAAATTTGTTATTGAGTTAGAAAAAGCGAGGGTTAGTTGTCGATTCGTGAAGAAAATATTAAGACTAATCTGTTCAACTCTAGTTTAAATCTGTTATGGTAAGGCCGTAAAAGTTGAACAAATCCCTATTTCATAATGGGCAGCCTTATCGCACACACTTATTTCTTAACATTATAATGAACTCGTCTCCTTGGTCAAAACTTTCAATAAAGCACGAAAAAAATATGGGCAAATAAGTTATTAGTATATTACATTTCAGTATATTAAATTTGTAGGTACCTGTCTATATATACCACGCGCTAAAGTGTAATATGTTTGGTTTCCCACAATTTTCAATGTAGACTTTTACTAAGAAGCTAGATTCACCGCATTCATCAAAACTTCCGTCATAAAATGTAACAAATTCTTAAAAACTACATTGTGGACTCATAAAAGACTCGTCTAAGAGTAATTTACTTTAATTCCTGCGCCAATGGCTAAGTCTAGACTGAAATGGACCCTGAAATAGGATGTCTAGACTAAATGACTACCCTTAAACTCATCTGTATGTATATACATTTTGTGACTAAATTGAAAATTCATGAAATTTAACTAATTGCGTTATTAGATTCCACTGGCAATTTTCCTGTTGTCACCCGGAAGTTTTCTTTTTTTCCCGATATCCAATTATTTATACAATTAGCAACAATGCGAGAAGGTCATGTGCATGATGGTAAGCGGTATATCTGTCCATAGTATTAACGGACAGCAGTTAAAATATCACAATTCATGACAATCAAGACTCAGGATACAGTTAGTTTTATAGTGAGTTTCTCGAAATAAAATTATTAATTAAATGATTCCTTCAAGAAATTTTACTAAAATGCATTTAGCCGTTTAGCCACTATCGATTTTTAAGATCATTTCATGCATTCGCTAACTACTAGCACTTTAAAAACCGACTCAAACTGCAAATTCACGATGAAAAGGTAAACTGAAATTATTATGTAAAAAAAGAACAGCACAAACAGAGTAAAATGCTAGTCAAAGACTCAAAAAATACTTTGTTAGTCCTTGATACTGGTAAAGCTCTTTGCTGAAAAGCCGATGAATTTATAAATATACTATTATGAATAACTTTTTCGAAAATCTTACTTTTACTTCAAAACTTCTTCACTGTAACCACAATAGCATTTCGTTTGTCGAAGTTTTGCATCAAACTTAAATCACTTTCATTGAGATTTATGTAAACAAGTTATTTGATAAATAAAATATCACATGTTTATTTGACAACTTGACAAACTTATTTACATTTACAATTTATTTTAGTTTGTGTAGATGTGACCGTCTCCTGGCCACAAACGGTCGTTGAGCTTCAAGGAAAGTCACTGAGAAATGGACTGCGTCAGCGTTGATCCCGTCCAGGAGAAGGAAAACTCCAAAACCAAACCCGTTTTATAGTCTACGTAAGGCACAAGTAGTATTCTACATGAAAATGTAGAGACTTCTTGTAGCGGTGAGCCTCTTCGCAGGAATACACCTGGAAAAGTATCAAGCCACATATTCATCCACCAAGTAGAGCAACGAGACAACTTTGAGACATAGCGCCAACGGTAGCGGCGCTATTGCTATGGTGGGTTTCAGTTCGAGCTGTGAAATCGCACCGCTATTTCTACTCACCTACGTATCTAACGCGCGAATAGCAAAAGATAGCGCCTAGCGTAGCCGTCAGGCGGCGTAGCGGCAGTCATCGCGTGCTACGTGTGTAGCGAGGGCTACCACGTAGCGCGTTGCGAACAGTCGCCGCGCTTTTTCCACGCCTACTTCCTTTCCGCTATAACGATAGCATGTAAAATAGCGCGCTAACAAATATTCCATAGCGCGCTACTGTCACTTAGCAGTATTGTAGACTAAGGAAACATTACTGTTTTCCGGTTAGAAAGGCACTTTGTCCAACGAAATAACTGGGCGTATGGGACCTTAGACCCAATGTATGTGTCGCGCTGTGCAAGATTACGGAATGCATTTTTTTTAAATGCTACTGTTATTTGCAGACAGCGCTTACCATCTGGTGAACTCTATCGTCTCGTTACTCGAACAGACTTACCATAAACGAACGCTCTTCTCATCAATCAGTTTCAGATATTTTAATACGCAAATAAAGTAACGTGCCGTTGTTTTTTTTAATCAGAAATGGAGCGAACATTTTATTCACATATCCGGTTTTTTTATATCCGGTTATTCATTGCAGCTCCGGCCTCGTATATCAAAGTATTGTCACGGAACAAATGGGTGATTTGGCGAAAAAAAACATTAAGCCACACACGGCTTAAAAACATATGTGTGTTTACATACAGTGCAAAATTGCCTACGATATGGCAGTGAAAATTTGTCTCTTTGAGTTGGTATGTAACTTTTATGGCAATTAAGTAAACCTTTTTTTGCAATACTTCAAGTTACATACTCTCTGAAATGTACCAAACATCACTTACAAGATGTAACCAAATATTCCGACATCCATCTCTCCACTTACTAAGTTTCTATGTTTGTTGAGTGTGGTTATAACAGCCTCCGGTGTCAGAGTTTGTCAGGTCGCCAAGAGCCTCTGACGTGTCTCTCTGAGTGAGCTAAATAAAAGCTTGTATAAAAATCATAGGCCTTAAAGCAGTCGGTAAGTAAAGTAACAAAACGACCAAAGCGTACCACCGATTAATAAGACCCATACATACGAGGTTGACATAACACATAAAATGCAAAAATGTTTATTAGGCTACAGTATATTATGGATATTATTTTTTTCTAGGCTTTGAAATAAACGCTACAATATTATGCTCGTTTTATTGAAAAATTTACTGACGCACATTCTTGATTAGGAATGAAAATACTTGCTTATACACTTCAAATGGTAGACGAGATATTTTATTACAATTTATGACTATTTATTTGATGTTTGTGACTCAATTGGAAATCGATTACAACTGTATGTAATCAAGTCATGATAACTCTTGAAATATTACCTACATTATACGATTCTATACCAACCAATTTATGTCTGTGTTGAAACTTGGCAAAGCTGAGGCACTAGAATACGAAATTCGAAAAGACTAGTCGCTGAGAGGAACTTCGGCTCGGACAGTTTTGAATAAATTTAAATATTAATCGATTTCGCTGGACACCTCTCTAATCCTCTACGAAATGCGGATTCAATAACTATTACGAACTCTGACCCTTGAACTACGTCAGTAATCAATGTATAAAGATAACAAGCAGTATGAGCAGAGCAAACAAATCAAATGAGGCACCGACGCCGGTGCTCTCTGATATAACAGTTTGTCAGTACTTCTGATGTGGCTTTAGATTGTTATGAATCGATTATAACTGGGGCCAAGATTCACATACATTTCTATGAAAGAAAATTCTGAAATGTTATGCCACTAAAAGGTCAAACATTAAAAAAAAAGTTTTTTGAAAAAATGTGGTAAAGAAAACGTTGTACCTTTATATTATCTACTGTTACTTAGACACCACATCAGGGAAGGGGGCTTACTATGACGTCTTATTGCGATCCAATTGAGGACCTAAACAGACTCGTTTTACTACTTATTCATACTACGACGTCTTGTTGTGACATCTTGACGCTCTTAAATCTATAGTGATTGACGTCTACCTAAATGATATCGAAAGCACTGTATCGAAACGATTCTGGACCTCAATTGGATCGCAATAAGACGTCATGTTAAGCCCCCAGGTTTAGATAATGTGCAAAAACTAGAATATAAAGTGTTAAAAGTACATGTTATAATTATCTACATTTCCTAAACGTCCATACTGTTTTACAGTTCCTTTCTATCTTCAGCCACCCTATCTAGTTACAAATTAATATTCTGATCCGTTAAACCCATCATTTGTAAAATCAAATGACGTCATAACCGAACCGCGAACTAATAACAATTTGTCTAAATTCAGCTATTTCGGAATATTAGTTCTGTAAATCACAGTAAAAGGGATTCAAATCTTTGGACTTCGGGATAACTCGCCCATTTTATAATCACAATTAACGAACTTAACCCTGTTTGTGCATTTGTTTGTAACCTTTTCTCGACCAAACGGCTAAACCTATTTCAATAAAAGGTAAGGAGGTATTTTCATTAAAAAAACAAAGAGAAAAATATATTTATTTAAGTTGTTAATGTATTGTTAGACATGTAGCAGTTCTATCAATATTTTTTTCATTTTAATTTTCATCATTGGGAAAACACACAAATGTAGTTGTTATCGCGATATCGTGTTGTCCACGCAAACGAAACTGCGGGAACAACCAGTAAGTACACCATAATTAGACTTGCTGAAATACGATATCTGTCAAAACAACAAAATATTTACAAAATATTAGTCGACAAAGACATTGTTTACCAGCCAGTGTTTATTGTTTTTAGTTGCTAGAGGAAAACTTCTACTGGAGTACCTAATCCTACTTTGTTAATTTCCTAATATTATAAACGCTAAAGTTTGTTAGTATGGATGGATGGATGGATGGATGTTTGTTACTCTTTCACGTAAAAATTACGGAATGGATTTTAATGAAACTTAACAATAATATAGCTTATACATCAGAATAACACATAGGCTACAATTTATAAAGATATTGTGTGTGTTGTCCAAAATATGACAATAAATGTCAAGTAAGAGGGCAAAAATCTACCATCTGCGAGCTATTCTGGCGTGCGCTGCCAAAACCGCTAGAGTTACACCATTATTATGTAATCTATGATGGCAATGTTTATCTTTAATAGTTCTACAAAAAAGCCCGCTGTAGTATGTGTCTATATCTTATGTGTAAGCCATTATAGCCAAAATAGCTATTCGAAATACTAATCCTACGCAGACGAAGTCACGGGCACCAACTAGTTTATTTCTATTTATGATCCAGTGGAAATATAAGTTTTCTATCTAATTAACGTTAGATTTGTTCGTGGGTAAGGGGATCTCGGGTCTTAATCATGGTCATTGTTTTCAACTCTTTCGTGGAAATTTGATTTGTTATTCTCGATGTTGATACTAGTATTGCTATTACCCTCAGATTATTCATCCAATTGATATGACATTTAACTCAAGATCCGGGAAAGAAAAGAGACAAATGCATACAAATAGACAAAGGAGTAAGCAGGATAGTACTGTGATGTTTTGTCTTTGTCGGAGTATGCACTAATTTATTGCTGTGCTGCAGAAGCAAACCTGTCATGACATTTTAGAATGTCGCACGAATGATTGGAGCACCACTTAAATAGCGTGTATTAAATTTATCCGATTTATCAATTGCAGCATAAGTGTGTCCCTTTCAGGTATACGCTTTTGTCAAGTCTATTTCTTATACTACCTACGTCTATGCTCCAAGTCGACTTCAACGCTGAAAATATGACAAAAATTAAATAGACATGAATTCTTACCACCATAAAATGAACACAATATTATTCCAACCCCAACGTTAAATTCAGAATTCGACGATTTATTCCGAAAATAGTTCACCTTTCCATAAATCTAAGCTGATATAAAATACAAGACAGTAAAACAACTGCGTCTAAATTATACCAATCCTTGGTGCGTAGTTACCCGTTATTGGTTTGGAGGTCAAACCTCACTGAGGTCGCGTGCCAGAGGTCGGTACCACAGAGTATGCTTCGGCACGAATGAAACGCTATATTAGTTAAGTTGAGCTATATGACTATTTGAGCGTGTAATTCATGCCTCTTATTCTTCAGGCTTATTTAGGTTTACATACATAATATTCACACACTTTCACATTTATCTAGGTAAATGCAATCCCGACCACTAACTAGGAAAATCTAGGACTAGTCCTGGTTCAAGATCTTTGCGTGAACATGATCCATTAGACAATTATAATATCATCCAGGTTATTCATCATAATTGTTATTCGTTGGTAGGCCTATCGTATGAGAATGGTAGGACCAATACAATTTGTATATTTATTTTAATGTTCGTCAAAGTTCAAGTTTAGTTTGGTAGTAAAAGATGATTGGCAAGTTTATTAAATTAATAATAATATTCGTTAATTATATTAGTATCCCCTGCTGATACCGCGCTGTTTGTTGCGGTGCCGTACGGTGGTGGCAGTCGTAGTGGAGCGTGGTGCAGCTTCACCTTTAATGGTATAAATGTTATAGCCTTCGTCTGGACCGCCAATTCTTGTTTTACCGATATTTCCGATGATGCCCGAAATACAATAAATCTGATAACTAACTGTCGATATTTCTTTGAAATGGCGTCGACACACTCAGCTTTAAGAGCGTGTTTATGCCAACCATTTTCTGTGGAAATGTGAAGTTGGAAATAATAAACATCTGCGGTTAATTCGAACGGAAAATAAATGTTTACTTACGTTCCTGAAATAAATAAAATGGGGATGGAAGTAAATACTAGGGCTTCAATCAAACAGGAAGACGTTGACAGGTAGTAAGTATAGCCTAGGGTTAGCAACTAAGAAAATAAAAAGGGTTTGGGTTAGGGTTTAAACCACGAACTTAATGACAAAATATTTTGTGTTTTTTTTCGAGCTGACGACAACGCATAGATTTTTTCTTGTCTTTTTTTTATTTTTCAAAAAAATAACATACATAATATTTGGCTCAGAAACAGTTTTTAATACATATAGATTAATAGATAAATAGTTATTATGTAGAAGGAACTCACCTAGAGTATTATATATTTTTATTGGTACCAAAATTATATCTAATGACGTATTTATTTACAAAGGCTAAACTCTACCACAGATGCTACCTATTCAATAATAATATTGTATAAATAATAATTATTAACTGTGCATGTTTCAACCCTATATATAATTTGCACGCATATTTTGGCGCCTGAATAAACGTCGTCTATAGTTATACCTGCAAGTAAACCGTATAACCAATTCTGTGGTAAAAAAACAGCTTAGTTGTGTGGAGTGTGAGGGTTGTGCCTCAATGGTCAAGTAAAAAGAAAGAAATTAGGAAGAAAAATGTTTATGCAAACGCAAAATAATAACAATCTACAAAAGAGAGAAAGAAAATGACGAAATCACAATTCACGATAAATTTGATACGACTGTTAACCTAAAAATAAGTATAAATATAAGCGAGAACTCAACGGTCACTGGCCAAAAAACGCCAGTCATCTGCACAAAACTTAAACCTGGAACTCAAAATTCGACAACCAACAATAACAACGTGCTAGCAATTTTACAGACGCTTGTCAGAATGGCCGGTTGCTCCTTGTTATTTCTCAACTGGAGTTATAGAGATAAATTGCTTCTACGCTGCGTATCCGGACGATCCGGCCACTTTAATACGTTATTATAAAAAGTTGAATCAAAATTTACCTGTGATATGATATTTTATAGATCGAAATGTGAACGATTAGGACTCATTTCAACTGGATTAAATTAGCGGTTTTTCACTTCTATATTTACCGTAGGTAAACAATAATTTAGCCCCTAATAATCCAGCTCATTTCTACTTCAACTTTTCCAGATTGTACTAAACTAAGTGATGGTCAAACTGAGCTTTCAGAATCTCTTTATTGATATAACAGGTGCACATATTATATAGCTAAACACATCAAAAAAGTCTAAGCAACATGCACGCATAACATGGACCCAGGAACAATGGGATAAAATTATGTTTTCCGATGAGTCGCGATTCGGGTTTAGGCCTGATACAAGAAGGGTGCTAGAAAGGCTCAGGTGCGTTCAGGAAGTTCATCCATACAGCGGCTCAACAGTTATGGTATGGGCGGGTATTATGAAGAACAGGCGAACTGAGCTCGTTTTTGTAAATGGAAACATGAACGCAGAAAATTACGTTGAGGATATTCTCAGACCTTATGTCCATCCATTTGCACAAACCTTTGGCTCCGATTTTACGTTAATGCATGACAATGCGCGTCCACATACAGCTCGGCGAACCAGTGACTACTTGTAAAATTAGTACATGTTGCTTAGAGTTTTTTGATGTGTGTATTTTCTAATCTTATTTAGTTTGCAGCTCTACATAACTATACTTTTGGCCGGATCTATCCGGAGAGAGATAAATCCAGCTCATTTCTCTCAACTTTCTCAGTGTATGTCAGACTAATGTTCGGGGCGAAGTTGCGACCACTCGGTCCGTCCCAAATCTGAAGCTATTTGTATCTGTTACACCGCACCGCCTTGCGTATAAACATGGACGCCTTCTAAGACCTAAATATTTAACCCTGAAGCGTCCGTGGTCGAGCGTTTCTTAAACTCGGATTCCCAGACATATCGACCTTTTCTAACTACGGCTTGTGGTACTAGCATCACTATCTTCTCTAACAGGCGTGTTTTCGAAACACTGGTTAATGGATTTTCCTTTTCTGGTCCGAGATTCAATCATGATTCGGGGCATGAAATGGAAACATCCTTTTTCAAAGTCAAACCATAATCTTGAACCTACTCCTTAATTTCAGTAATTTTATTTTGTTGTTTGATAAATTGTTTATTTAATAATAGTATAAATAACATAAAATAAACTAAAACTAGCTTAAACTAAACCTTACAAATCTATCAAAAGAGGGTGTCCATGTGGCATGGTACCACCAAGAACGCTTGTTTGATTCTACTCTTAGTTAGTTTTAGGTAGATATTTAATGTGAATAAAACTTTGATGATGGTGTGGTTTATAATAATTGTATATTAAAGTAGATTTATATAAGTAAAAAAGACGTGAAGAAACTGCACACTCCTCTTAATGCTATAACTTGACGATCGCAGGGTTAAGTTGCCTAGATATATGAGAGCTTCTGAAAGAGAAAACATTTGGCTTGTCAGAATGTTTCTACAAATAGAAATACTTTTGCTCGTCACAATTTCTCAACAAATAGGATCAAGGAATCTGGAGAGGTAATGGGTGTTGTCTATAAACAGATCATGTTCCAAGCAGCCTTTATGTAACAAGGAAAATAGTTTGACTCTAACTCTAAAAGATTTACCCACCTTTTACCTACTTAGCCTATTTGTTTTGTCTGTCTGCTACAAATTGTAGGCACTAGTTGAAGCTCTTTATCTGACTTAACTTTAGTGTTTTGTCGTAATTTATGAAAGAGAAACGATGTGTGCTTTTGTAATTTTATATTTTGAGTGATATCAAGTTACAAGGAACTTCATTATAGATTATTAGAGTAATAAAATAACCAATTATTTTAAGATTTACAACATACGCTCTCAATTACATCACTCTAAACTTCAGTTACACTATTCTTAAGGCACAGTCACTCAAAGGTTTTGTAAGTAGATGAGCATAAAAAACTCTGATCAGACGTACCGAATATCGATTGATCTGTCAGACTTAGTCTCTTATAAAGTGATATCTACATGGCAATTTCGTAATTTCATCTTATAGAAGTTTGTACCAAGCTCTGTGCAAGTGGCAACTCAATACATTAAAATACTAAATATACAGAGTGAAGACACGATATTGCCCCAAAACATTTTCAGCTGTGCCTTGATCCAGAGCGTTTCCCGGAAACCTGGTCGGACGTCCGCAGCCAATAAGTTGTAAGTTTTCAATCTGGAGTTGGCCAATGTAATGCCACCTGTCTTCCTCCTAAACACAGTTTAATGGTTTTCGGGTGGAGCCTCACAAATTCCGATGGATCTGCCAAGTTTTGGGAGGCTTAGTGGGATTTACAAGGCGGTATTGCGGCGAGCACCGAGATTTTTTTTAATGGTACCGAGCTGCCAATGATATTGCGTAAAACCTAGTCATAAAACAGAGGAAGCTTAAAGTCCGGACGAACTAAGGCAGTCGTAAAATTCTAGGAGTCTGCCATTTGTGTCTTTTTTACTATTTTTATTTTACAGAGTCGTCCGTTTTTTATTATTATTAGAGCCGTCACCTCTAAGGTATTCGCGACCACTGCGTTTTAGGCAACGCTTCACAATTTACGAAATTTGTTCTTATTGAGACGTTTTTGTGCCAGTTCCTGACATTATCAAAAGAACTACTTCAATGTTTGATTTGATTACTAAATTATACCATCGTATGTTCCCACAACTTCTAGGCAGCCTACAAGCATTACTGGGCGAGGTTTTAATATTAATCTAACGAAAAAGCTGCCCTCTTTTCAGGGTTTGAAGATAAATTGCTTTTTGATCAAAACGTAGACGTACCTACTAATTCGATCTCAGTGTCAGAAATGAAATGAAGATAGGGCAAAGCTAACTTGAGAGTCGGTTTTCCTTTGAAATACTTGAAACACTTGACACAGTTGAGCATATAACCTTTGTCTCTATGATTGGTTGCACGTGTCTGGCTTTATCCAAAATTGTTAGTTAGTTACCTACCTATTTATCTAATACCTACTAATATTTTAAATGTCAAAGTGAAATTAGCGATAAAGCTTTCCATTGTGCAACATGAGTTTTAAAACAGAGGTCATACCATTAAGTTATATACCTACTATGCTTTTGTTGCTGAAATGATTATGTTCAATTAAGAAACAAAGTAAGTAGGTATACCTGACTCTAAAATATTTTATCTCAAGTAGCTCTAACCACGCCCGAAGTTGAAGCGGTTTACCATCTTTCCAATATTTCACGAGACTAAAACCTGTTGCCAAAGTTTACGACATCAATCATCAAAACAAAATTAGGAGCTTTATAATTATTATAGTCTTTAAACGGAAACTTTTCAATTGCATTAAAATTTAATTTACGAAAGAAATTACTTTCCAAATAACTCCGCGATTTTGTTTTATTACACAGGCGCCTGGGGAGTTAAATGAAAACGGCAATCAGTTGGCATGATAATATTGAAATTAAGGTGCATCCGTTAATAAAAAAAAAAATATGAAAGAAAACAAATTAAGTTAAGTAGGTAAATAAAAAACTTAACCTAGCCAAATCTAAACCTAACAAATTTGCTTTTTTTTGTACGAGTATAATTTGTTGGTAACATTAACACAGCTCCTAAATACATAGGTAGACACTAGACAATATCTTTGTTATATATGCAAGATTTATGTCTTATATTATGTAATACTAGCTGCGCCCCGCGGTTTCACCCGCGTTTGGATAATAAACGATATATCTTTATGTATTGTAGCCTATGTGCTATTCTGATATGTAAGCTATATTAATGTAAAGTTTCATCAAAATCCATTCAGTAGTTTTTACGTGAAAGAGTAACAAACATCCATCCATCCATACTTACAAACTTTCGCGTTTATAATATTAGCAGGAATTCAAGTTTTTATTGAAGTAATATACTACAAATGCATCCCAGTGAGACGGTACTTAATTCAAGGCAGTCAACGCCACGATTTAGTAAAAATGTGGACATTTTACTAAACAGGAACTTTGTAGACAAACTAAAGTAATCGTTTTCAAATAATTAAGACGTAGGTATACTACAATACTTAAAATCTGTACAGAAACACTTACAGAAACAACAATAAATACAACTAGGTTTAAGTAGGTACCTACTTTTGTGATTTAAGTTGGGCACATAACCTACTCTATTGGCCTTACCACAATAGTTTAGACTAGAGTTAAACTGAGGTTTCTAAAATTTCGTTCGCAAAATCGACGTCTATCACTCGCGTTTTCTTATTCAATCTTGGCATACCTAATTATAATACTGGTAAATTTGTTATTTAAGTTAGAAAAAGCCCAGATTAGGCGCCGATTTGTGGAGAAAATATTTAGACCCATTAGTTCAACTCCGGTTTAAATATTTTGTGGTAAGATCGTATAAGTTGAATTTTACTAGTCCCTTAATAGCAATAGGCCATTTTGTAATTCAACAATTTAATACCCGTCGTAAATACAGTCAATTTACAGCTCTCAAAGCCAATAACGTTTTCAGTTTAATATCAAAACAAAAATGCGAAAACAATGAAATAAATCAACGGTGGGCTGGGCCGTAAAACTAAAGTAAACTCCATTAAATATTGCTACCAATTTATTTGACGATTACTGTCATCGCCTATAAAAATACGAAATTAATCATCGACATAGACATAGACATTTATACAGACCGTTTGTTTGTCCGCATTTAAGTTGGTAATAGTCTTTTCCGATTCATCTGAAGAGGTTGTTTTTCGAATCCAGGTGCTGAATAATTGACGCGTCCTTTTTAGAGCCTGATTCTAAGCCTCTTTTGGGATGTTTCGGCAGAAAGCTTTTGACATCCAGTCCCAATTTAGGTTTGTATTTATTACCTTCAACCAAATCGTTACAGGACCAGCAGGGGAGATGGCGGACAAACACCTGACCAATATTATTACTAGCTGTGTGAAAATAAAAGTTAAATTCAAAGTCAAATCATTTATTGTAAATAAGCAATCAAATCGCACTTTTACAAGTCAAGCACTTCAATCTAATAAATAAATTAATAAAACCATAAAAGAAAACAAAAGTTAAATAAAAGCTATAATAAAATCGTAAATTCATGCTATACTTAATTTATGCTTATTTACTACATGGTTACC
Source organism: Hylaea fasciaria (assembly GCA_905147375.1). NCBI lineage: Eukaryota > Metazoa > Arthropoda > Insecta > Lepidoptera > Geometridae > Hylaea > Hylaea fasciaria. Next base: position 1,850,110 of record LR990200.1, read on the forward strand.
ATATTATTATGTTGTAATGATTACAACACCTACTATTAGAGACTTTATATCTTGACTACAAATTCTACTCTAGAATAAGATGGAATAGAAAACTCTTAATTATACACCAAAAAAAACGCATTACAGAAAAGCAACAAACACTATCAGGTAGTACAATGGGCAGTCTTATAGCTTAAAGCGATTACTTCCAGATAACCTTGGGATGGTCAGAGAAAACATTTGCACGCACTATGCTCGGTGGCGTACATCATCTCGTAAATAAATCACTCTAAATAGGTTATATCTAATATACTATCTAAAAGGCCCATAAATTAAAAATCGAGTGAACTCGAAGGCTGTATCGATATCTACAATCGTTAACCAATAAAACGCTTCACCCGAGCGACATTTGCCGCGTCATCGAATACAAATCGGTTATTATTCAATAATAGTTGGGTACCAGATGGACAGCAGTGATCAGATTTAATAAAATTACGTAATACACATCGATTTATTATACTTACTAACTGCGCCTCGCGGTTTCACCCGCGCATGAAAAGTGTCACTATGTGTCGAAGTATAAGCGACAGACTATTATCAGTGTGCCTAGTGCGAGTTTTGTCAATTTATTTACGCGCTCGGTCCGTTTGGCGTAAACTTGAAATTGTATGGAATAAGAGCAGCGCCATCTAGCGTCAGTGAATCAGTCACTAGATGGCGCTGCTCTTATTCCATACAATTTCAAGTTTACGCCAAACGGACCGAGCGCGTAAATAAATTGTCAAAACTCGCACTAGGCACCCAGAGCTAAAGACTGTTTTGCAAAGGTTGTAGTGACGTGTACTATTACGAGTACATGCACATTGCTTTACAGCCCAAATTAATATTGTATCTCCTATCCAAGATTGAAATCGATCTTGGATTCCTGCCTTCGTTCGATCGATTTCCAATCTGCGTGCCTTTATAAACCAATCCACGGATCGGTTATTGGCACGTTTGACCCTAAAAATGGATTGTGATATCAATCCCAGATAGCAAAATTTGGATTGGATTGATTATTAATTTCGGTCGTTAGTGTGCGTAATCTGATGACCCGCAATGCATGGACGTGTGTCCTAACTCTGAGCATGTGAACAGACATCACGAGGCATGCGTGACGAACAGTACGATGTCATGTTTGCGGCGCACGCCTCGCGATGACTGTACGCGCATGTGCAGTGATGACACGCACACAGGCACGCTTTTCGCTATTTTATATTACACGACACTACTACATCCTTGACCAAACAGTGTTCGTGAAATAGAAAATATTTACGGTCTTACCACAAAACAATTAAATCAGAGATCGCAGATAATATATCCATTTTTTTTTCTCCACATATCGATGTCTAACCCTCGTTTTTTCTAACTCAATAACAAATTCACAAGTAAAATAATTAGGAATGCCAGGATTGAGTAACAAAACGCGAGTGTTAGACGTCGACTTTGTCCAACGAAATTTTAGAAACATCTGTTTAACTCTTGTCTAAACTTTTGTGGTAAGACGGATATATTTGCGTTGCGATGACGTCGGTTCGCATTCCTATCTATAAGCCAAATTTCATCAATATTCGTTTAGCTATTACGGAGCTGAGTGCACATACATTTACCCTTTCAGACAGAGGGTAGATAATAAAGATAAATTTAATCATACCGTTGCGCTCGTCTCCTTCAAACATCAGTTCATTGTTTCGTTACAGACAAGTAACTATCACCAAAAAAAAAGTAACTACTGTTTTATGTTTTATCCTAACACGATCTGTGCCTATAGCTAATGATAAAAAATCGATTTTACGTCATATTAATAATAATAATAATAATAATGGAAATTAAAAATTCGAATCACAAGAACCTTACTTAAAATTTTACGAGAGCGATTGACTGTTGGCTATTGTCCGATTTTTTGCTGTCGAACTTTTGCTATTGTTGTTATGCGATTGTTTCATATCGTCGCTTGCTCGACCTTCTTCTACCTAGTAACTTTGTGTTATGATATAACGAGTGTGTACCGGTCGCCTATTGTGGTAGCCATCCAGAATTCAATTCATCAACCAAAACCAATTCTGATTCTAAATAGGCGCAAGCCTCGGATTGTTTTTGCTGGTCATTTGAAATGATTGATAGGAATGTCGATCGCAGTGCCATGCCGGCAAAGCCGCGACGGACGACGCCGGAAATGCGAGTGTCTACCTCATTACCTGTCACTGCAAGCAGGGACAGGTAATGCAGTGCGCCGATTACGTAACACTAGTTGCAATCTGGGAGTTTTCAACTCAAAAAGGAATAGATATCATTTACGGCCGAAATTAATAATCAATCCTAATCCAAATTTTGCTATCTGAGATTGATATCACAATCCATTTTAGGGTCAAACGTGCCAATAACCGATCCGTGGAATGGTTTATAAAGGCAAACAGATTGGAGATCGATCAAAAGATAGGCAGCAATCCAAGGTCGATTTCAATCTTGGATAGGAGATACAATATTAATTTCGGGCGTTAGACAAGCATGACCTTCAACCGTGTCGTCACTTACCATGTGAGACAGTAAAGCTGGCCTTTTTGCTATAGAAGATAATGTATGTTATTCGAACGAGGTAGCGCAAATCTCTAGTGCCAGTTTGTCGCCCAAGGGCCTCTGAAGTGGCTTCACGATTGATATCAATCGATAACTACAGAATCCGGCGTGAAAGCATGAAACGATAGGAATACGAAGCCATAAGTGCGGCGCGAGAATCGAATCTACCGTTGACCGACTCGAGTTGATTGAAATCGATTGCAATAAAAGTTACATAATCGCCTACAAGCCTTCATTACCGGCCAAATGCAGAAGCGTATTTCGTCCTAAAGGATCTCATGCATGTAATAGAATTCAATTAACCAGTTGTTTCGGGTACTAAACGGTATCGGCCACAAAACGGATTGCGCGGGCCATTTATACGTCAATCGCACTCGGCGGGCTACCCCTAGGGGGGGGGGGGGGGGGGGGGGGAGTGTGTGTGGTAGCCCATTACCGGTTGACAGGTGTCTGATTGAGAATCCGCACTTATTTACGTTGCTTGTTCATGGGCAATTTTTTTTTCAACTGCCAGTATTTTTAGTTTTTAATCATTTTTGGCGGGGTAAGTCTGATGATTTACTTTTTAAAATATGATTGGTATCTGAGCCACTCACGGCAATGTGTATGGTAAATATGTTGAGCCTAGAACGAAATTGGCTTTCAAAGACTGCTGCAGTGCTACTATCTCGGAAAGTTGAAACCAAGGATCAATTATAAACAGTTGATATAATAAAAGGTCTAAGAATCCTTGTGCCAATTTTAATCATTGCTGTTCAAAACATTGAGTAGGTACGTCTATTGGAATAGATTGAGTATCTTTTCGGATAAAACATATTAAACCATAGCATCAGCAACATAAACATATAGAAAAATACAGATTATAAACCTTTTCCTTCCTCGCTACGACCGACAATAAACAGCAACGACGTCATGCATTTCACGCAAACCGAGCACGTTATTTTAATAAAGAAGCAGTATTTTTATAGCGAAACAAAAAGAGCAATATTATTCCATCAGCTTTGTTCATTTCGCGGCGGCACGGTCAATTGAACTCTTTGTCCTTTGGCCCGCGTCTCTGAGTAGATGAACGATCAACGAGACACGCTTGTGTACCATGCCTTATATGTTGGAGAATAGTTTATATTTATAACTAGCAGACACGGCCACGCGTCTCTGTGGCTAAGGTTTTTGTTATTGCGACTATAAATTGAGAAGTAAGCTATCCTATCTTTCAAGGTAGACAAACTGCACACGGAGTGCAAATTTGATTGAAATCGGTCAAGTAGTTTAGGAGTCCATTGAGGACAAACATTGTGACACGAGATTTATATATATTAAGATTAAGATTTTAAATTATATTCGTCGGTAAATTCACTTATTTCATTATATTATCGTTCGATAAATTTGGAATTACGCGGATGAATAAACTGTTGATTTATTTGATGTTGATGCTTTGACTATTGAAGTTAAGTGCCCCACCCGAGACCGCTGGGCGTAACGCAGTTAGCAATAGGGCTGAAATTGGTATGCTTAGTAGATGAAAAATGCCCTGTCTAGCGCCCCAAAATTAACCCTAAATCCGCCACTGGAAGCAAAATTACCCTTAATGAGCTTATATTCTAAACTACGGAAGTGAGGTAGCCACGAGAAGGAGTTAGTAGGACGTCACGATTCGTCATTCACACTCGCCAATGACGTACTGAGTGCCAACGGCGTTTGTCACTCGCAGATGTTTACATATTGTTATGACTCGCCCACACAGTTGCGACATTTCTGTTTATGTTGTCTTACACGTTACATGAATCCAGTGAAACAAAAAAATATATAACTACAAAAAAACATGAAATCAATCCAGAAGAAAAAAATAACAGTCTGTAAACCTTATAGTATGTAGCTTAATCTATATATTGTATGTAGCTTAATTTGATAAAATGAAAGAAGAATGCCTTTGAAAACTCTACAAGTCTACACTACTCCGTTAACTTTCAATTCATAGAACTCGAATCTCTGAGAGCAGTGTTGCAATGTCATTTGATTTTATTACGGAACGTAGCAACATTCCACCTTTGTAGGTACCATTTTCGTACACGCAAAGGTTCACAGAATATAGAGAATAAGTAGCTACTATGGGAACTATCAGCAAATTTTGACGGATTTTTACTGTTTATTCGAGGTAATGAATTGGTATGGTGATAATTAAAACATTTTTTGTTTTTAAATCGCCTTAAGGCAAAATATACTTAGGCCTTATTAGGTCAAGTTGAATTATCGTCTTCTATATATCGTTATCGTCGAATAGTTATCGTCACTAGTTTGCTACAAATCTAAAAATGCATCTGTTTGGGGTCATAAGTTGTTTATGGACTTCGTTTTCAAGTCACTACGATTAATATAGTTTTACCTTTCAACACGCCTACTTAATTCCAATTTGAGGCACGTATATTGACGATCAAAACTAGCTCAATTGCCTCTACGTCTATGGGTGCAGCCGTTCACGAATAGAATTTCAGCGCGAGTTGCATTAGTTCGGGTAGTGAGCGTAAAATTGTAATTTGTCTCGAGTTTGCCTCTTGCAGCGGCAACTATGTATTATCTACGGCCAGGAGTTATTGCTTGCGTGTCGCGGGCATAATGTACTTGAGTGGCGCTAGTGCGGCGCGGGGCGCCAGCTGAGCGCCATTATAACTTTTCACACGCATCCTGAGTTCGTGCATTTTATGTAGGTACTCTTGAAACTCTTTTTTATTCTTAATTGTTAGATTCACGTGCGGGTGAAAGCTTTGGTATAGTTTATTTGATAAAAATAAGGGAGGTACCTATTTCAAAATAACCCAAATCAAGATTATGTTTATTAATTAGTGTGAAATGGAACTTTCAAGCGTTCACATTTTGAACTTTTACCAACTATTAACGGCAAATTCAAAATGGCGGCTAACGCCCTGGAATATACTCGCTATTTTTAATTATTATATCGCTGTATGGAATTAATGCAATATCAAAACTTAACCCCACCTGGCCTATTTTGTTTGCCAGTTATTGTTGAATGAAGCCTCTAGCTAGAGAGGAGAAAAATAACTTTTTGAAAAATAGACTCATAGAGCAAAATATACTACGAATTACGACCCTAATTTGGAAGTAGGTATAATTTCGATCGTTGATTGAACGTAGTCCAATCCACTGCACAGAGTCTAATCATCAATACTCTCATAAAAGACCAGGAACTTAAGCTCGCCCAACCCACGTCTACCAAGAACTAAAATACTGTTCAAATACGTGTCACGATTGGTAAAAAGCTTTCCGCTCCAACTTCTGAGGCCCTATTTTGCGCTTGAATGCTCTAATGCCGATTGATTCGGAATTTATGATGGTACTTATTCAGTAGAAATATCTTCGGGTCTTAATACAGGACATATTTTATAAGCCATCTTCTAAAAGGTTAGAGTATTCGGAGTCAGGTTGCGTTTGGTTCCTTGGAGGTGGTCAGTGAAATATTAATAAATCTAGTTAGGTAAGTAAGTAATATGTCATATTTCAAGTATTTATTTTTTATGTTTTATGATGTATAGTCCTACTACCTGTACTTGTTTGTGATAACTTTTTGCTAACCCAAAGCAGTATCACACAGACTTTATAAGCTAATACTAATTAAACATTTACAAGCATTTTTTTGTAAGAATTTTACCACTATCGACAATGTGATCGAAGGGGGTAGGTAGATCATAAGTGAAAAGTTCATACTGAGATACACCCCACCCCACCCCACAGCACAGTAATACAGCCACTAGCTAGATAAGTGTACCAGGAGCCCATAGATGGAAGAAGTGAACTCGCGAAGAAATCAACGACAGGAACTGCTAACTATTTGTAAACTTGACAACTACGTCTGCGAGGCTGAGTTATAACTTTCTCAGTATAGAGAGTTAGTTTCAAAGTGTTATGACGTTATGAGAGACACTACGTAGGTGTTTGTTTGGAACTATTGAAAGTGTAAAAGACATATCTGTTGCGTAAAAGCAAGAGTGTAGATTTTAACAACATGCATAACATTATTAACATTATGTTATGTCATCTACAACTGATATAATTATCACTCGAATCACTATTATCAAATCGTCGTATATCAGCTTGAAATTTTAATTATCAAATTCGGGTTGATTTTAGTAAATATAAATTACAAACGTATTGGAACTACATAATTATAGTGGAACTAGCTGAGCAAGTCTGGGCTGGGCCTGTATACGTATTTAATTATTTATCATCTGAGACCTACCGCCTATGATATTTCTTGTTATTTCTTTGCATGCAGGTTGTCTGGCAGATATCGCTTTAAATGGCATTGTAATAGGTACTAATTGTTAGGTTTGTTCTAGCCTTAGGTTTTCTTTGTTCTGTGGTGTTTCAATAAACGATTTATCTGTCAATCTAATAACATTCGCTGTCACCAACTTTGTCTAGTTTTCACGATGCGACATCGTGTCGTGTATTTTTCAGCCACGTCGTAGATTTTCCGACACGACGCCACATCGTGGCACGACGTCGCAACGCAGTACGATGCGACTTCGTAGCTTATCTACGTATTTTGACCCCAAAAGTGTTTGGTGCTACGTCGTATCATGTTCACACATCGTACACACGAAACGACGTAGCATCGTAGCACGTTGCGTAAATGCAAACTTTCAGATTTCGTTTAAAAAAATCGCTACCTATCTCAGACTAAGTCTGGTCACCAACCCCCACGTCCTGCGACGAGAGCGAATCATCAAGTTTGTAAAATAGTTTAGAGTGCGCAGATTCCTTTGTGAGTTCACTTGAATCTGTTACAAGTTACTTGCGACGCCGAGAGCCAACTCCAAGTTTAGGAACACCTTTAGAAAGTGTTGGGCGCAGTGTTTTAATCCAGAAAGGGGTGGAAATGCTTTAGAATGTAAAGTTGAACAGTGAGGTGGAAGTCTTGTAAGAGATTGTTCGCTAACTTGTTCGCTAAGTTGATTATGAGAACTTAAATCACTTAGTTAATTTCAGTCTCATTTTTTTTCTACATTTCACCATTACTTGGTGCTAAGTAATGTTGTGGTAAGCATGCTCTGCTGCAATGCGTTTGGCTCTCAAAGACCGCTGCGTAGAGCGTTTTCATGGAAACTATAGCCACTTAATAAGTTTTCATTTCTTCTTCCTTTCGTATGAACAGGCTTTCATTAAGATTAACACAGCTATATAACTATAATGGAGATTCGTTATGAGGATGTCGTTAAGGCGGAAGCAATATTGGGCAGATACGTTCATTACGGCAGACGCCTTTATATCAAATAATCGGACGGTGACATAGAATGTACTGAACATGAAGGAAGAAAGGTAAATAAATAAAGCGTCTTGACTATATGCAAAGATCCTGCCCGCCCTTAGGATTCTCTGTGTCAATATATCAGGAACTCTGAAAGCCACAAATATCTGGTGGTTCCCCCTGCGCGGGAAACAACCCGGATAGACAGAAACCGAAGACAAAATAAATTAGGGTAGCATAAACCAAAAAAAGGTCTCACCTCTTGTTCCATCCAGTCTTTATGACTGTTTTAGAGCTGACATTGCATTTTCTGAGCTCTAAAGTTCATTTTGACAATGGAAACAACGGGTATAATTTTCATTATTTTATATAAGTACCCCGTCCCCGTTTCAGTTACAACAATGAAGGCATTGTAGAGTGATGTCGTAATAGCACAGGGTGGACAGGACACTCCATACAAACGGCTGAAATAGACAAAAGACAAGCGAAACTGTATGCAAAGGAATAGCATCGGTACTCAATAGGTCGCCCGACACGCTCAAAATGTCCCACCAAATCTCGCTCGTGCTTTCAATTTAATTTAAAAATAGAGAGTTCCTTCTAATCCTAATCTTCTTCTAATCTAATCTCCTAATCTTCTTCGTTCTTCTTCTAATCCTATGGTAATAGGTAACTGTTATAAATCGGGCGTAGTAAGAATTGGCATGCCAGTCCCGAGGGTAATCTCTCGCCATTCCAATTAGACCGATCTTCGAGGACGGAATTAAAAAATAGCACCCACGCGACCGAAACCGCGGGTACGAGCTAGTATTATAATAATACTGCTATTTAATATAAAAATGGAAGATACTCTTCTAAAGCTATCAAAGTTTAATGCCCATTATATAAGTAAAGTGTCTATTGTCGCAGTAATTTACTCGAAATTACGTGGTCCCGAAAATTCCTGTTCCACTTAAAACTTAGAAACTTAGCCTGTAGATTAATGCTCCGTAATTGCCTTTTGCCGTCGCTATCTGCGTGACTAAGTGGAAGTGAGAAGTGGGCGTGCCAAACATATGACTGCTAGCTCAAAACCAATGCCAGTTTTGCCATACATACTCTTTCTAAGTCATGCTCTACGTGTACCACACATTGAAAAATACCTTATGTGCAGTTTTAGAACCTATGAAAATGAAGTATATCAGTTAATACTTAAGGCACATTTTCAAATAAACGACAGTTGTCATACAGCCGAAATTAATATTGTATCTCCTATCCAAGATTGAAATCGATCTTGGATTTTTGCCTATCGTTCAGTCGATTTTCAATCTGCGTGCCTTTATAAACCAATCCACGGATCGGTTATTGGCACGTTTGACCCTAAAAATGGATTGTGATATCAATCCCAGATAGCAAAATTTGGATTGGATTGATTATTAATTTCGGTCGTTAGAAACCTTCATTAACACAGTAACTTTCAATAATTCTTTGGCGACAGTGGTTCCGATACATACGTTAAGTCACTTCCACTGTTGTCTCTGTCTTCTGTGCTGCGTGACAAAGCTGTAAAGTACTTCCCAAATGTTTCACACATAATTATATGTTTTGTCTATGGGTGAGGCATATTATCGGTCGCTCAATCCCCAAGCGTCTTTGCATAATTTACACTCAGCGTAAAAAAATATGATGATGGTGTTGGTGGCGGTGATTTATGATGATGATGATGACGATTTTTTCTTTGCGCTATACATATAGACGGAGCCATTGTAATAACCATGTTGCAGTGCACTCTAATATGGAAGTTCGAAGCACGGTCGATGTAACTCGGCCGAAACGTCGAGGTATGTCAAAATTATATATTTTGATATTAGTTTGTGCGCGAATTAGACCCGTTTAATTACTAATTAGCATGTATTCAGTTCGCGAAAGTTTAAAAACGTTTAAGTAATCTATATTCCTCGATATTTGATTAGTGATTAAAAACAATCATTTCCAAAAAAGCTAATAACGAAGTAACAACTAAGTCTACTCGTGACCACGGTCGATGTAGCTCGGCCGAAACGTCGAGTATGTCAAAATTATATTATTTTGATATTTGTTTGTGCGCGACTTAGACCCGTTTTAGCTAGTTAATAAGTAACAACTAATCCGGCAAAGTATACATTACAAGTTAATGCTTAATAATGTTGAGGTGGTCGTTTAGCCGGCTCGGGAGTCAGTCCTTTACCGAGTAATCTGTGTTGCTATCCAGGTTAATCTGGTAGAGTTGTGATGGAGCGATTAGGAGGGACGACACTATAACGGTAATTGAAAAACAAGTGTGATCTGCTAATCATGGAAAATATATAATCTTATAATTACGAAAATAATGTGCCCATGAAAATAAGTGTGCAGTAATAGTACCTAATTGTCTTCAGTGCGCCACAGCTTTTGTACTACTCTTGTCTGGGTTTGTACAAACTTTTTTCGAAATTTTATTATATCTTTTTAAGAGACGTTTAACATTTTGTGATTAACACTTGACTTGAGCTGTTCAAATACGTTTTTTATATATTTAAAATTTAACAATGATATACTTAACACTATTTTTTTCAGGCTCCATCTTTCTTCTCCAACGTTTTCCAATGTGCGCTCCAAAGTTTTACTAAAGTTGCCTTAGGAAACCATAAAACGTGGAACTACAGACAAAAATTTAAGTAATATCCAAGTTATATATTTTGATATTAGTTTGTGCGCGAATTAGACCCGTCTAAGTCTAGTTAATACAGACAAACCGTTTACAAATCGTTCCTCAAAATACGCACTTGCCAGCTTTAATAACAAGGGCGACTGAGCTTAGCATATTTTCCAGCTACAATTAGCAGTGGCCGGTATCCATGGTTAATTGCACAACATTTGCGTTTCATCTTCCCTTACAAGAATGAAAAATCGCTAATATTTACTACGTAATACGCTGCTGCGAAAATTGTTGGCAATTCAGGAAATTGTTTAATTTTGGTTCGTGTTGTTTTTAATTCAATTTTTTCTTTTGTTTTGGGCGTTTGTGATGACAGTTTAGTAGGGCGTTAAATAAGGAAATGAATACAGATGATGTTTTGAAGTAACAATTTACTAATTCAAGAGTATGTTGTTACCATTGACTGGGAACGTAAAGGTACAAATCCACAAAGGTGGTGACGACGTTGCTTATAAAGTAAAACTAAAATAAGGTAAACCTAAATCAGATGTCCATCTTTAATAAAGTTGGGGTTTTAAGTGGTCAGGTAATTAAACTAAAGTATTATAATTGGATGTGTCTAACATTTAAGAGTAGTTTACTTTATTTTTTCTATTTGTAATCCCTAATGTATAATAGACACTACATAGTAGCCCTCTATCTGTGACACGAAGATCCAGACATAGATTACCAAAGTTTTCAGGAGCGTAACAAAGTTGAAATGCACAATGCTTTATGTTTTGCTAGTATGTTAATCATAAAAATTCACAGCTCTACCATTTCTTCCAACACTGATTCGTCTGTACCTACTTCTCCTAAAGGTACATAAACTCCCATGCCAAAGCATACAGTTGTGCTGCGTGTCCAACTAAATAGTGAACTAGTAGAGCGCTGCTAATGCTTGTACTATGGCTGTTGAAGTTCCTGTAAGAGCGGAGCGGATAGTTCGTAACTTGTATCCTTAGTTTCAGGAGGTACAAGTTAGAAGCTTTTAGCGAGCATGCAATGATACAGACAGCAGCCGCATATGCTGCCGTTTGCGTTGCCCATCGACCTCCAAAGCCCGTGAGCGACTGGCTCATAGAGAACGCAACGTGGGACACTTTCGTCTACAAAGCCTTAGGTTATTTAGCTGTTAAACGTCCGTCCATATCGTTTGAATCAGTAAGCTGACACCTCGAAGACAACACTTTCGTCTACAAAGCCTTAGGTTATTTAGCTGTTAAACGTCCGTCCATATCGTTTGAATCAGTAAGCTGACACCTCGAAGACAACACTTTCGTCTACAAAGCCTTAGGTTATTTAGCTGTTAAACGTCCGTCCATATCGTTTGAATCAGTAAGCTGACACCTCGAAGACAACACTTTCGTCTACAAAGCCTTAGGTTATTTAGCTGTTAAACGTCCGTCCATATCGTTTGAATCAGTAAGCTGACACCTCGAAGACAACACTTTCGTCTACAAAGCCTTAGGTTATTTAGCTGTTAAACGTCCGTCCATATCGTTTGAATCAGTAAGCTGACACCTCGAAGACAAGAATCCCAAGATCTATCTTCGGACTTGTCTTGCTCGGGCTTTATAAACAAAATTCGTGTTCAGATTCTGATAACGGCATTTCGTATATGGACAGAAAATTAGACTACAAAACGTCAAAATTGTGGTTGTCAATATGAGCTGGAGATGCGCTTCAGACCGCTTTTACTTAAAAGCTGGCTAAATAGTATCAAGTGTTCTTACAATCCGCGGCCTCTCATACCTCGGCCACGTTATTAGTGGAAGTATTGTGAAATGCGCAGGTGTTGTGAGCGCCAACACCCTACGTAGCCCCGCGATAACTTACCACCCGCCATTGAGGCCCAAACTTACTACGACAAGGAAACTGCAGCTATGGAAATTAGGATCAGATAATTTGATAAATAATTGCTATCAGCGCATAGGGTAATATAGGCGTAATATAGTAGGTGAACGACTTGCATCTACTTACTTGGTAATAAAAAACAAGCAACTTCGAAGACGCTAAGCCCGGTTATAAACCCGTCGATTCCGGTTGTTATTGATTGACATCAGTCGTAAAGACACGCAGGCTTTCGGGTGGCATGACAATCTCTGATACAAGAGGTCAGCAACTACTTAATTCCATAAATATCATCATCATCATCATCATGTCCATAAACATAAGAATATAAAGACACGATGGAGAGAAATTGTTTCTCTTTGGTTCACGCTAGCTTCTACTCTGGCTCGGGCTAAGTAAATACAGGAGCAAGTGGGGCTAAGTAATATTTAGGTGAATTAATTACTAGGCAGCAAACATGCTATGTACAAAGCTCGGAGTGATGCCGACAAACACCCGCCCTTCCTTGGCCCTATTCACCCTTATTAAACAATATGGCACCTCTACTTACTCTTGCTAAAGCTGACAAAACGGCGCCGCGACCGTAGAATGACTAATAGTAGAGCCCAAAATCCTATATTCATAAAATAGGTGACCCTACATATACCTACAGAGCTCCTATAAGTACCACTAAGTCCTATAAGGTCCACTAATAATATCTAGAACAATGCCTTGTATCTCCAAAAATAATGTAGGTGCATGGTAATGGGAAAGATAATGAGTTCACATTTAATCTAAAATTTCGTATATGAGATTTATTTACTTATTGATCAAGTTTATAATAGTAAGCTTGTCTCTCTTCAGAAATATTAACTAGGTCCTTGATGGACCCCTATGATTCCTTCATCACCGAAACCTACCTGCTCCGAAACTCCCTCAACCGTATTGCAATAATGTCTAATTTTCTTTACCCCCAATCAAAAAGTGATTTATACGGTTTCTTACATTTCGCGGAACCTTCAGTCGTTCAGCTCGAACTTTCACGTCAGCTCTCCACTGCTTACCCAAAGTATATAGGCACTATGTCTACCCACAAATCCCATAAAACAATTTGTCTCCCTTCCAGAAATAATAAGAAAGACAAATTGTAGTGATGAAAACGTCTGCGCTCGATATTTGTCTTCGTGTATTGAGCCAGCCGTCTAGTCTCCAAAAGATAAGTTTCTATGCCATTGCTAAGTATTTCGTTTCCTAGTCGAATATTCCGCGATGACTACGCAAACAAAAAAGGGCGAGCTAATAAAAAAACGTGACGAGCGGAAGGGAGAGCGACCATCTGGGCTCTATCGATTTCAGTGAGGCTTTACGCGTGGGGCACCTCTGAATGGGTAATTCAACATATGGTCGCCGATAGCTCGATATGACATCTTTATACAAATAAAGGCCTGTTCATATATGAGCGGGCAGGGAAGACGGATTGCGTTGTAGGAGCCTATCTTGGAAGTCTTGTTAAGAGTCTATTTTCTGTGAAGTCTACATAAAATTCCATCTCAATAAATAGTTGTTTTGGCAAGAAACCCAGACAAATTTTGACCGTCTAGGGCATTATTTAAGCCAAACGGCATAATGTATAAAGGTTATACCAGCAACAGAAGAAGACAATAGACTTTATCCATAAATATCTGGCTGTAATTGAATGATATCATCCAAAATGTATTTATAATGAAATTCTTGAGTTTTATTACTCAGCGGAGCGGCGCTTCGTAGAGGACCTCGTAGGGTATTAACAAGGGATCCGGCATAATTCCAAGATGACCCGCCCTTCTCGAGTACCTTTATTATCGGAAACTTTATAGCGAGGACCGAATATGTGAAATATTGTACGGTACGGAACCGAAAATTTAACGGTATTGCTGTGTTAAACTTTTGGACGTACGAGGCTGCTAGCTGATCTAGGATGTTAGGTAGCTCAGTGATCTGTTTAGAATCTTGGTATCCGAGAGAAAGTACCGTTAGGTACGCCTTTCTGCCATTAATGAAATAGCTTGGTGACAATTATTATATTAAGCTAAGGTCGAAGGGCACAGATCTCATTGCAGAAATAAACAACGGTTGTTATCGCTACCATATTTTTATACATACACAAATACCGGTATCTACTGATATCGTTATACCGGTTTTAGAAATTACATAACATGTACCGAAATAGGTACCTCGGTCCTTTAATTTACAACCGGCACACGGCCGTAGCTTTACGAAATCCACAATTAATATCGTAAAGTTCAGACGTAAAATAAATAGGAGCTAATATGCGGCTTGGCTGTTGATTAGAGCCGGTTTACATTCAGCTCACTTCCCCGTGAGGCGAGGCTGGGGACGGGTGCTTACTCGTTCACTGGAACATAAACATAGATGAGTAGAAGCCATTTATGCGATAATTAAATTGTTGTATCGCTACATATAAGGCATTTGGGAGAGCGGCTGACGCGCCACTGCAAATAGCTGAATGTAAACCTAGTGTCATAACTTCTTTCGTGGTTATATAAACACTTTTAATCAACGAGGTTTTCCTTTATTAAAACCTCATTGTCCTACTTGCAATGTATCGAGAGAGCGGTCGATAAGAGTATGGGACTTGAGATTCTGAGATTAGGCACAACCTAGGATGTAAGGGATAGTGAACCTAGCACACACACTATAAATATTATAACTACATCTAAGTGCAAAATCTTCTAATAAATTTTAATGTATATGAATTACGCGTCACGTTGTTTGTCCGCGATGGACTCCTAAATTCACACCGTGTGCAGTTAGATCTAACTTCAAAGATAGGATAGCTTATCTCAATGTATAGTTTCAATAACAAAAACCGTAGCCACAGCAACACGCGGCCATATGTCTGCTAGTATATTATAATATCCATAGGTTATTAAACTTTGACTTGTAACTAAAAATATCGCAGAAAGAAATTTAGTAATATGTATGTAGGTATAAAAAACAAATTCTGAAAGTGAGCACACAAAAAAGTTTTATATTTCCCCAACCAATATAGATCATGTACGGGTACTTAACTAGGTAAATTACCAACCTTTCATACAGATCCGATCAATGGTTCAGGAAATGTCTTCGGATAAATACAGAGGTAAATAAAACATAGTAGGTAGGTTCAGAGACATAAGAACACCGATTCGTAGAAATAGATTTGGAAACCTCACTTCGCTCGCTCAATAAAGGTGTTTGTCCCGTGTCGTCGCGGGATGGAAACCGCAATCACTCTGCTATAAATATTATATGTTACGTATATAATATCTCACGCTTTGTTTTTTCCGACGCCGAAGCAAAGACCTTCACTTCCAACCCTTTCAACTTCCGCCACAAGACTTCCTATATATATTCTGAGTGACAACTTGCCCCCATTCCTCTACAAACAAATGATAAATCCCGCAAAAGTGACGTTTCCGCGAACAAGTTCGCGAACTCGAAATATAAGTTAAAAAGTCCTTATGTCGCGAACTGGCAACTTTTCGAACATTTCGGGGAAAAAAGTTCCAACATTAT
The DNA here is from genome assembly GCA_905147375.1 of Hylaea fasciaria. Taxonomy (NCBI): domain Eukaryota; kingdom Metazoa; phylum Arthropoda; class Insecta; order Lepidoptera; family Geometridae; genus Hylaea; species Hylaea fasciaria. Next base: position 1,866,054 of record LR990200.1, read on the forward strand.
GTTCTTTTTAACACTTTCTGCGGATGCGAATATTTGTCACGATTTGGATGTTGTAAATATGGATGTTTTTCTCAAATTGTACAAAATAATATACAAATACTATATTTTTACTTTCCGTTATTTTGTTGTCCTTGTTGTTTTTATTTTATACGTAATATTCGTATTTCTCATACTGTGATTATTAGCGTAATAATAATTATCGGTGGAGCCCTAAAAGAGTGCGGATCTCTCATTAGAAAGCAGTCATATTATGTTCTTTAGCGCAACCAAATTTTCGAGTTTCGAATCACGTATAAGACATTTTTAAGGTTGTTACATAAAGTAGGTACTATTCTAAGGGACAGAATTGTTTTCAAATAAAACTATGTATTGATCCAAAGTAGGTTGGTACCTAGCCCACACAAAAAGCACAAAGGGTAAACCACAAAGCGTATTCAGGAGAATAGTCAGTAAAAATAATCCGGTATTGAACCTAAGCCCATAGAACCTAACACACACACGGATTTACATCGGATACACCATATCTCAAGTTCAAACAACCATTGCAAGCACAATTCCTTTCCATAGAGATGGGAACCTTAAAATTTGGCCGGATTGTCGGAGCGCCGGAAATCGTCTTTGTTCAAAAATGACGTCTAGGGGAAGGACTTATTAATTCGACATAAATATTTGCAGACCTACTTGAGAAAGCGTGGAACAGCATTTTTGTTGCACTCTTGCTGACATCGTTTTGCTTGGTCTTTTTCATTTCTCAGGCCAAGCACTCACTATATTACCTATATATAGCTTTAGTTATTGTTCTGAATTCCTATATGACAATACAGTTTTATAATTTATCTTTATTTCAGGAAGCTAACAAAGAGACTGTGACAAAGAGGTTCTTCCACATCTTAATTGTACATTATAACTATGTAAAGTCTCGTAACTTATAACAAAGTAATTTGAAAACTTAAAAAAATATATTTTTTAGGTTTTATAGTGCAATAAAAAGTCGTCGTTATTTTATGTTAAGACTAATCAATACTAATTTGAGTTAAATATTACTGTGAGTGGTACCTATTCACATTCATACAATATCCAAAGGATTGGTCGGAATATAATATTTGCATTTTCACCCTGTTTGGCATTATCTAAATTAAAAATAATAATCACTACATACAAAAAGTAACCGAAATGACCGGACAGCCGACTGACCGTACATCCCTACCGCACACCTAAACTCTAACGTCCATGGTCAACCTCCCTTTCGAGTCTCAATTCTCGGAAACACAATCAGCCCAACTATTACCGTATTATCCTTATGTTCAGCGAAAAAGTCCGACCTAAACAAACATCGGAACGTTACTTAGCACAGTGTGCCTTCATTAAAATTCGTTGTAGTGTCTTGGGGCTTCGGTATTCATATTTGAAGAGGACGGTATGACGTCGCATATCCGTGCCGACGTCGTGTGAAGTCGTGGCTTGAATTTTTGGGTGTACTTGATATAATACTGAACCAGCAGAATATATTGCTATTTTTTTCGGCTTGATATCATTATGTTCGAGCCAACTTCGTTAATAATAGCTGTTCTTTGAAATAAAAAAATAGGGACGAAGTTAAAGGGGGTTGAATATGGTGTGAATGGCTTCGAGAACAGAATAGTACAGCTGTGCCTTTGTTTGTTCGACTTGACGAGAGTACTGCCGTGCCCCCAGATATTCAACGGAGCAGGCTTAGAGTGATTTGGTTGTATGTAGTCACAGATAAACCATCCGAGTTCAATGCAAGCTAGCCTCTGTCTGCGAATATTCGCATGGAAATTATGTTGCTGATTTTCAAGTAGTAAAAGCTACAGTTATTATAGGATACCTAATGAATTTCAACCTACCTGAAGATTTTTGTTGGAAGGCAAGAAATCACCTGGGTACTTTCACGCCTTTTGTTTTGTTTTTCACAAAGATATGATCCCTACATTAATTTATTTAGTTGTTCACGCAACTTCTACATCCCACATAACATGTAAGACATAGTAAACACTTAGTAGAAGACAAATAAAGATCAACGCAGCTATTCTAAAACAGAAAACACGTTAAAAAATTCCATCACAATAAAATAAGGTCTTTGAACTAATAAATATGAGCGAAAATGCATTGACGCGCGCGTTCGGCAAGGCCACGTCCACAATTTTATACAAAAATGGAAGATTTCAGATGCATGTTTGTTCGTTAAAATAAATTGTGTACCTGCACCGTTGCGAGTTTTCAACACAAACGTACGCAGTCGTTGAACAAAGAAACGCAAGTAGAAAAATTTAAAACAATATAAATCTGACATTCACAGAAGAGAGAATATCAAAGCGCTCAATTTCTGTGAGTAATTGATGAAAACGTATTTCTCTATAAACCTTGCGAAACTGAACTGCTCTATTGGAAGCAATACGGAACGTGTAAAAGAATTCCTTCATTGGCTCGCTCTCAAGGTCCCGACACGGTGGAAGCGTTTCTAGAGTATATTATACGAGTTTTGAATGATCAATTTAACTTCGCCCACTGAAAACTGAGATAAAGTTGGGAAAAATTGATAGGGCATCACCGGATTATCGTAGATTCGTAGACTCGTAGCCACATGCTACAAAAGATCTACGGCACTTCGTAGCTCTAGCGATATCTTCGTAGCGTTTACTCGTAGCTTTTTTATTTTTTAACAAACTAGTGTTAGAATCTTATGTTTTCGTGGCCACTTTTTCATTATTATTTATCTGTAGTCGACGTTTGGCGTGAGATTTTCTACATGGTAGCTACCTAAACAGGCATAAGTACCCTGCCACGACTTATCATCGTAAGCTCGAGCTCAGTTTTAGCTGTCAGCCGGATTCGAACTCACGCATAGCGGCATATGAACCGAAAACAGGTCCAACTGAGCTGTGATCGCTTCAAACTCTACCCAAGCTCAATTTATTTCGACATTGTATGTGAGTTACACGTGTGCTCTTACCAGTAAACGAGAGTTAATCTCTATCGTCTGTGGGCGTTCTGTTCCCTATTTGCGTACCTTTGAACAATTGTTTGAGAACCAAATAATGCTCAGGGTTTGACGTACTTATTTATACAGTATTAGAAACAGTATCTAAACTTAAATTATGTATACCTACATTTTATTTTAGAAAGTAAGTAACTATGTTTGTTACCTTTCACGAGTTTCACGGCTTAATGGCTGCACCGATACCTATATTTGGCATGTTCGAGTTAGATTATTAAACCTTAGAAAAAGGCACACGATACTTTTTTTGCGATATAGTGTAGCCAGCGCGGACGAAGTTGCGGAAACAGCTACGTTTGTATAAATACCACATCGCTACCAGTTCACAGTTCAACTCACATCTCACGTCACGTCATCTCTCGGCTCTAACGAACTCATTCATGCCGCCCGTATTGTGCCGCCCAAAGATTCCCTCTCAAATTGAATAAAAGTTTGCAATTAAAGTTGCACGCAGCTGGCCTTTGAGGCCCTCAACCCTCGAGCAAGGTGCTGAATCCCGAATAGGCATACTTAGAAGAACGTTTCATCGAATAAAATTTGCCCTTCGTTTGTATGTCAACAGAACTGTTCAGTTATAAAACCCGACGTTAAAATAAGTGAAATTTGGTTAATACGTTACTCAGTAACGTAATATTGTTACTCCAAATATATATATTTAAATGAACTTGTTTTTTAACAATTCGCCATAAACACACTTCATCGAGTTTTTTTTGATAGCTGAATTGTTGGTAAACCATTTTTCCACAAATCAGTTATGAAAAACGGTTTCGGTGAACTGCTCTTCGGATAAAACTGATTCGTTACTCTGCTATTCTCAAAGTCTGCAAGCCCTCACTCAACCCCTCGGTTGGTTTAATTAGGTTTTGGAAATGCCATATTTTGTTTGTTGCTTTACTTCCAAGCGCTGTTGTTGTTTCGGAAAATACATTTTCAGAAGCCGCTGTTATCATTTCGTTTACCTATAAATGTGAAGCGTTTATAGTTCTATTCATCAATACATGCAGTGCAGTAGTGCTAGCTAGCACGAGTCTTTATCAATTATTTTATTGATACCGATCGAGAAAATTTGTGATATTTAATATTGTGTATGGATTTTAGCTCTGCTTGCTTCGGAGGGAACGCAAAGCCATCGGTCTTGGCTGTTATTGATGAATACCATTCATTAAGCCACGTGAAATGTCATTAAATTACAGGGAAATATGAAATAACATGACATAAAAGTTTTAGAAATAATTAAACACAACTTATTATATCAACCAGCTGCCAGATGACATCACGGCGCCTAAACAAAAAGAATAGGCTTCTTTGTAATTTTAATAATGGCCGACGTCGCGAGTTCTCTGTAGCGTAACCTAAACGTGCTTGTACATTCCATATTGTATATTTTCCCCGGACTGGGCCCTAAAGACTACAGGTAAAGTCCTTGCTCTGTGCTTCCCTCTTCAAATCACGAGTGAATAGATAATGGAACTGCTCAGTGATTACTAGTAGAATGAGTGTTTTAGTTCATTTGGAATAGTTATGTTCATTTGGAATAGTTATGTTGTATAGGTACTGCTGAATAGTGAGGGGAGCGTCGATCGCCTAATAGTTAGTGCGTACAATTGCAATGTAATCTAGAACTTTGAATCTTCCAACTATGGTGGCAGGGTTCTATAACTTTCCTTCACGTCGTCATGCCGTCAAAGACAATCAAAAGTTTCTACCGTCCGAGTTCTTCACAATATCATGGCGACTGCCCACAAACAATGTCCAGACTTCTGTCGGTCTGTTTGAAAACTGTGTTGTTTGCCACACTTTGTGTTCAAACGCTGTACCAGGCAGTGCAGGTGCGAACGAATCTTTTCTCTGCCAAGGAAAGTTTAAAATTATTTAACTATGTAATGAATAATTCACGGCATGTTTGGCGTAGTGGCTGAGCAATAGGACTGCTGCTCTTGGTGTCGCAGATTCGTTTCGCGCTTGGAACAAATAATTGTGCGATCCACAAATATTTGTTTCTGGTCTAGGTGTGATGTGTATGTAAAATTATATGTCTGTAAGCGGTACCCACGATACAAGAGCAATCCTAGTGTAGGGCTACGTTTAAAATCAATTGCTTTGTCGGCTATTGCACCTACTTAAGGGCCATACGTAATCCAGACAGACTCGTACAGAAAGACCTACCACTACGTAGGTTGTGTATTACCCATCCACAAAACCCAACGAACGAAGAACGATATCCAGTAATATCTAGTTCGTTCCATATCGGTATTAGTGATGACTAGTTAAAATAGTTTTATTCCCAAAGCACGAAATAAAAACACAATGAGCAAGCATTTTCCCCATTTCATTTATACCTAAATAATATCGCCACTGTCGTGCTACACACTAATTAACGGAATAATTGTGTTCTGTCGTGATTACGGGCGCGGCCGGCCCAGTTATGCCACTATCATATCATATCATATTTCTGTTAAATCGTAAGTATTTATAAATGTTGTGCACGGAAAGTTAATTAATTACTTACCTACGTTTATTTTTTTTAATGTGTTTTTGTGGTGAATGTAGCGTCATGCTGTGATATGCGTTCGTTTGGAACACGAAGGGGCGGCACCTAAAATGGTGCTATGCGACGTGAGATCGTAACGCGGAAATTAGCACTGCGTTACTTACATTGACTCTCAGGTAGGTTATTCCGAGCTTAAGTAACGATTATAAGTAGGTACCTATAAGTATACTGACAATACCAACTTTTTGGAACTTGGTATTGTCCTTTGAAGAAACTACTTCTTCTGACCCTGCACCCGCTTGAAAAGAACTAGCTAGGTACTGAGACAAAGTTAGTACCTACCTATCTAGTTATTATTCTGAGCCGAGTGCCGGAAAAATAATGTATAATCCGTTTATAAATACATTTTGCATCTTTAATATTTTTATTAGGTTAACTATGGGTAGGTACTTATAACTTTTACGAAACTCAAAATGTGTTTAGGGTGACGAACGCAGTGCCGTACAAGAACTTATACATAGACTTGCGAAGTAAGTTTAAGTACCTACTTATATCTACCGGAACACGGAATTTGCAACGACCGCCGCCGCTCTGTTGACGAGTGTTGGAGAATTCAACAAGCTCTCGATGTTCAGATCAACGAGACCGTAATGTGCTACCATCGATCTTCCCCATCCAATTCTTACTGTGAATGGCTCTCATTGCCTTATTGCCACCTGCAAGGCCCGGCAATACCTCCGCCTCAGTAAATCCTCCTGTTTATCTTGCTATTCGCTCATTAGTGCTGATTTGGCGTTCGCCGTAAATCTGCCGCGAGAGGCAATAATTGGATTCAGGCGTAATTAGTGGCTGTAATAACTTTTAACTGGATTAGGTGTTTCGCCCCGTAAGTTACTGCTGCGTTTTTTGCTACGCCCCTTTCGGCAGTTAGCGCGCCATTGCGCCGTCGGCGTGCTCACGGCCTAATACAAGTTACTGCATTTTTGTGAAGGGAACAAATCTAGCGTATTTTCTGGCCCGTGGCCAGAGCGAAGTGAATAAATGGCCTATAAGGCCTACCTGTGAAAAGAGCACAACTGTGAGGCGCGCAGATGAATATATTTTTAGTTAAATCATCATCAGCCTATGAGAACATTGGAATTTGGAAACGACAGTTCAACGCGCCCTGCGAAGCCCGAAACACGGAAAACTGTATGAAATTTAGTGCACCGCAATGTAAACGTGCTTATAAAATATAGTCATTGACAAAATATCTTATTAAGTTTAGTATAATTGGGGGGTGGCCTCTGCTCGCGTCCGTAGGACTTACCATCTTTTCCTATATCCACCCTACACGTGCCCCCTGGGTGGTGCCAAACGAGCAGTAACGCCGAGCCATGGGCGGCGGTTAAATAACCCATATAATGGTCATCACAAACCATGAGGAATTAAATCTCCTCAAAAAGAGTGAACTGGTACCTTGGGAAAGTGCCAAGCTTATTCCCCAAACAACAATATGAAAGTGTCTGATAACGAATGCGATTTGTCATGCGATCCGGCTAACGCCCGGCGCTCTCAGGTTCCCGGGCCTGTGAGTGGGAAATATGTTACCGAAGACTGCACTGGGGTAGGTGTCCAGGCCCCTATGTTAGTAAATGCTACTGGCAGTAACAATAGTGCTAGCAGTAGCGGCACCAAAAAATATGTACAACAAGCATTCCATCCAAGCTTGTTCTTCACCAGATCAAGATCTGTCCCAACAGATAGTCAACTTACTCCACCTATAGAGACTAAAGAAGTAGAGACCAATAAACCAGGATGGCAAGGAGTTATTGCCCAGAGAGGTGCTAAGCGTAAGAAGACCAATGGACCTGGAAGCCCTTCATTTGAAAATGTCCAAACCCACAACAGATTTTCTGACTTACCAATAGATGAGCCAGGGAGCAACCAGGAACTAGAAAATAAAAAACTCAGTAAACCACCACCTATAATTCTCTATGGTATTGATGATGTTAAGAAACTTACGGAGCTCCTAGAAAGTGCAGTAGACAACAATAATTTTACATTTAAATTAGTGAATAGAAAGCAACTGAGAATAAGTACTTCTGAAATAGAAACTTATAAAAAACTAATCCAAGTCGTCCGGGATAACGGGTTAATTGGGTACACTTTCAACAAAAAAGATGAAAGAAACTACAGAATAGTAATCCGAAACCTACACTACACAACACCTCTAAATATTATAAAGGAAGAAATCGAAGCAACAGGGAATAAAATCACCGGTGAAATAATTAACGCTAGATATGGGCCAGAAAAGAAGCCTATATCCACATTTTTTGTCACACTTGTACAAAGCCCTAACAACAAAAACGTCAAAAATATAAAATATATATACCACCAATCTATTACTATTGAAGATCCAAAAAAGAGCAACAGTATTATACAATGTCAAAGATGTCAACAATATGGGCATTCAAAAAATTACTGCATGAGACCTTTTAGATGTGTTAAATGTGCACAACCACACAAAACTTCAGAGTGCCCCAAACGAGATAGGACCACACCCGCGCAGTGTGCCCTTTGCCAAGGTGCCCATCCAGCAAACTACAAGGGATGCGAGGTCTACAAAGAGATACTAGCTAGACGAAAAATACATACTACCGTAAAGCCTCCAAGAGATATACATACATACATGTCCCAATTAAAAATGCCAGCAATGAAACCCATAAACAAAGACAGAGAGCATCAACCTAAAGAACCATTACAACCAATCCCAGTAAAGGGAACCAACCTATCCAAAGCAAATAAAAAAGACTATGTGACCCCAAACACCCAACGATACGAAAAAAAGCCGGAGAGGCAAATACCTCGACTATATCCAAAAACTAGCACGCTTGCAACAACACCCACAGAAACTGTGATTAACTACAACACATCCCAAGAGATAGATAAAAAAAATCCAACAATTGAACAGATCCTCGTTAAACAAACAGAGAAGTTTGATCTTATCCTTCAACAAATGGGTACACTTATGAACCTCATAGTACAACTCATAGACAGGCTTTCAAAGTGATTTCACTCCGAATAGCTACCTGGAACTTGAATGGTCTAGCACCTAATAAAAATGATCTGGAAATCCTAATGAAGGAACACAAACTAGACATAGTTCTTGTATCGGAAGCGCATTGCACCGCTACTACCTGTGTCAAATTCCAAGATTACAATACCTATCTGACAAACCATCCTGATGGAACTGGACATGCAGGAACAGCATTAGTAATTAGGAAAACTATAAAACATCACCAGCTCCCTGAGTACAAAACAAACCACATTCAAGCTACCACCGTGTGTGTGATGGAAGACTCTGGCCCCATTAACTTCTCAGCAATCTATTGCCCACCGAGACACAAAATAACCGAAAACTTATTCTCAACATACTTTAAGACCCTTGGTAATAGATTTATCGCTGGAGGTGACTGGAACTCAAAACATACACACTGGGGCTGCAGACTAACTACAACAAGAGGAAGGCAACTAAAATTGAGCCTGGACAACAACAATCTGACTGCACTAACAACTGCAGAACCCACCTACTGGCCAGCAGACCCAAATAAGATACCTGACCTCCTGGACTTGTTCATCGCCAAGGGAGTCTCAAGACACTATACTAAAGTAGAATCCTGTTTTGATAGCTCCTCTGATCATACTCCGGTGCTTCTCACTATTAACAACCTACTAATACAATATGATGAGCTTGAAGCATTGTACAACAAATATACAGATTGGGACGGTCCTTCCGTGTGTATATTGATAAGAATATTAAGCTAAAAGTAGCCCTCAAATCAAGTGATGATATAGAAGAGGCTGCAAAATACATAACGCTATTAATCCAAGAGGCGTGCTGGTTGTCCACACCTTCGGTGATAAAATATGCCAAACGCGAAAATATTCCGCTTGAAATAAGAAAGCTTATACAAGGAAAAAGAAAACTACGCAGAATATGGCAACAAAGCAGACTTAAAGAGGACAGATCCTTGTTTGATGAAGCCTCAAAGAACCTTAGGATAACACTCGAAGAGTGGCAAGATAGTACCCTCAGAGAAAGATTGGAGTCATTGACAGCGACGTCAGCGACGAACTACTCTCTGTGGAAATTTACTAAAACGCTCAACAGACCACAAATCACTAAACCCCCCTTAAGAACTGACTATGGATGGGCAAGAACTGCGCAAGAGAAGGCTAACGTCTTTGCTACTCACCTGACCAGGGTATTCTGTCCAAATGAACCACTAAGCCAAGACACAGAAAATGACATTGACAACATCTTAGAACAAGACCTCCAGCTCTCCCTACCGCCAAAACCTGTTACTGTTCGGGAAGTATGGAAAACTATAGGAGAACTTAAAGACAAAAAAGCCCCTGGCTTTGACCTAATCACAAAGGAAGTACTCAAGAAAATTCCGAAGAAGGCCACAGTATTTCTCACAATGCTCTACAATGGGATACTGAGAGTCCAATACTTCCCTCTATTATGGAAAGTGTCATCGATTTTAATGATACATAAGCCAGGCAAACCAGCCAACGAAGCCAGCTCATATAGACCTATAAGCCTATTACCAACAATGTCTAAAGTATTTGAAAAACTATTATTACAAAGACTAAAACCTATCATGGAAGAAAATAAAGTAATCCCAAACCACCAATTTGGCTTCAGAAAACAACACTCCACAATTGAACAACTCCATCGAGTCTATGATCACATAAGGAAAGCCCTAGAACAAAAACAGTACTGTTCCTCAGTATTTCTAGATATACAACAGGCTTTTGATAGAGTATGGCACAAGGGATTACTATGCAAACTAAAAACAAATCTACCACATGCTTACTACCCACTGCTACAATCCTATCTCACCGATAGACTATTCCAGGTAAAGGAGACCAGTGCAACATCAGAATTTTACAACATCAAAGCTGGAGTCCCACAAGGATCAGTGTTGGGCCCTGTACTGTACACCATCTATACAGCAGACCTACCACAGGTAGAAAATATCACAACAGCCACATTTGCTGATGATACAGCCATCCTCTCTAGTAATGTAAACCCAGTAGAAACATCAGAAATTCTCCAAAGGGGACTGGATGAGATTACCAAGTGGCTCCAAAAATGGAGGATTAAAGCAAGCTCAACAAAATCTGTACAAGTAACATTTACACTTAGAAAGGGAAACTGTCCACCGGTACACTTGGAAAACATTTTTACCGCACCATGACAACGTAAGATACTTGGGACTTCACTTGGACCACCGCTTAACATGGAAAGAACATATTAAAATCAAAAGAGAAGAACTCAACCTACGCTATAAGGGCTTGTATTGGCTCCTTGGTAGGAACAGCAAACTGTCCACCGATAACAAACTCCTAATCTACAAGAGTATACTCAAACCAGTCTGGATGTACGGTATCCAACTGTGGGCCACCGCAAGTAACTCTAACATATCGATGCTACAAAGGATACAAAACATCATATTAAGATCGATAAGTAATGTACCTTGGTACATAACCAACACAGAGATACACACAAACCTACAAATGAACACAATCAAGGAAGAGATTGGTATTATCACAGCAACCTATGAAGAACGATTAAAGCGGCATCCAAATATTCTGGCCGTCGAACTCACAAACCAGGGCTACACGCCAAGACTTAAAAGAAAGACAGTGCTACCCCATCAATAGGGAACAGTGCCAAATAAATCAAATGAGGAGATGCTCTCACTGGAGAACACACTCTACATAACATATCTCCCACAGCAAATCTGATAAAAGTTATACTGATTGCAGATAATAAAAAAAAAAAATAAAAAAAAAAAAAAAGTTTAGTAGTCATTGATTCAGGGCCGAGTTCGAACAACGCGTCGTTGGGTTATAAAGCGCGAAGTTTACCACTCGCCCGCGATCACTCGCTCAGATAAATATCAACCTGTGGTAGTATTACCAACGAATCCAATTACATTGCCCAATAAACTAATTAACCCCGGTTGACGATGTGACAGTGTCACCGACGCGACTCCTGCCCGGCTAATGAGATAACTCGGAGTCAGGTAACGTCAGTTATACCTATACTATTACCTACTGGAAGATAGATCTACACGGAGCTTTGAGATAACTCGCCCCGTGACTAATGATACTAGACGATTATAGCTATAGTATCAGAGTATCCTATCATTCCTTTGCCTGTAGGTGTTGCTAGAATATCGGAATACAAAAAAGCTCTCGTGTTCGTCTAGTTATAAGGCATGGGAGAGGGGTATCCCTCCCAAAGGAATGACGCCTGAACAGGCCAGCTGTGCCCATTAAATTGTATATATACTTATACTTATTTTTAGGAGGCAACTTGCCCGACATTTAAAACACACAGTTAAGTAGGTAGGTATAATATATTCTTTGTTTGAGCACAGATTTCGCAACACCCGAGAATTTGCCCCTATTCTGGAAGCCATTCAAAAAAGATGCTGTAAATAAATATTGCAATCAGTTAGCGATCAATCGCTAACTGAAGCGACGCGACCCGCCTTAGCAATTAGCTTAGCAACTGGACACTGCAATGTTCATGAATGATCACTATTATGATCACCGCAATTGCACCAAAATCACGCATGCATTGGTAATCGTGCGTAGGATATCATACCTAATTCAAATTTCTTACTAAAAAGTATTTCGACTATTAGACCAATAATAAACTCAGTGCCTATTTTTTTATATAAGTATAAATTATTATCTAACAACTTGCATTTAATAATCGAAATCTATAGATTTTTAAAATTACATTATCAAAATTTACCCCTGCGTCCTCATTCATTCATCAAAGCCAAGTGCCAACAGATGGTTGATTTGATTGTGAGGTTTGATTGAATGCTGAAAACAACGCCATCTACAAATATTGGTGTGTATTTTTTTTTTTGGAATTGCCAGAGTAGAAAAGTAAACTATGACCATGTGAGCTTTCCGAAAGGTTAGCACGATACGATGTTGTAATGCTCGTATTACGATTTATACGATTATTGGTGATCAAACGAACTTACCTGTAAGTGATGTTCGATCATAATTATATGAAGACCTCATCCTTCCATGATTAACTATGTAGTATCGATCTCCATACGCGCCAATTACACGAATTTCAAAGCCAAAACAAAATTTATTAAAATTTTAGCCTATTTTGTCTATGTCATAGACAATACCCCAATGGCAGCCCTTCAATCATGTCATTTAGTTCAAAGCCCGCCAGTTCCGAATTTCTATATCTCTTTGGGCCAATGTGACTCTTATCTTATGAATGAGTATATGAGTTACCTGGGGAGAGAAACTCGGGTGGGACCGATCATGGAAGGATGAGGTCTTCATATAATTATGATCGAACATCACTTACAGGTAAGTTCGTTTGATCACCAATTATACTTCAGACCTCATCCTTCCATGATTAACTATGTAGGATGTTTAAAGCATAAAAGGTTGTAGGAGATATAGAAATTTAATTCTGACAATATCCCCTATGTCTATAAGATGTACAATGTAGATGATGTATAAGATACGTCTTATAGATGTCTTTACGACAAGAATCATTTCTAAATTACTTCCATAAGTAATTGTTACTCTATCCAATTCAGTCCAATTTAATTCTCATTATTACACATCCTAGGTAGGTATTAAAAAGTGTGAACATAACCATACCATACCACTGTCATCTAGGTATTTACAAAACCTTAATGTAGTTAATATTAATCATATCAAAGGTAGGTATAAGTACCTAATTATTTTAAGGTAATATACAGCCCCAACTGTTAAGCAGAACTATACATAACAATCTCATCATCATCATCATCAGCCTCGCCACACCGAACAACAATTTGCCACTTGCATCCACCTGTTGCCTGCGACTCTTTTGATGTTGTAGGCCTCCTACTAGAGGGGCCGATGACATCATAACAATCTAGTTTAGTGATAAATAAGAGGAAAAGGTACAATTATTATACAACAATATTACCTATAATATTACTGGTCCATCTCACTGGGTCATACGAAAATTACAATAAACCTACCTACATAGGTAGGTACCTCCATATTCTTTGTAACCCTCCGGAACTTACTCCAGCAACTATCTCTTAAACTGCAGAAGAAGCATGCCTTGTACTATTTATGTGCCATAACATGACTGCGTTAATGCCACTTGCTTTGGTTCCCTTACCCAACGGCCTAATGTCAAAACAGATGAAAGAGGGTTTTAGAAGCTAACATAAAAATAATAATGCACACTATGTACTTGCTGGACAGACATCAGGTTGATCTTGGAAGAAAGAAATCTCTACCACCGGTTGGTATGTCTACCTGGACCTGAAGATTTTATTATTTCAGGGATTTTTAATTTTACACTCAGACTATCTTTTTCCAAGTTAGATTGTCCTATTAAGTCTGGATGGTGTCCTGTTATTAATGCTATTAAAGGTACTTAGGTATATAATGGATTTTCTACTGAGCTCAAGTAAGTAACAAGGCCTTGTTTCCATATGCCTCTAACAATCGTTTGACAATAACATTAGAACAAATATGTCAACCTATATGTATATCTAGAGCTACAACAGCTGCTTTCAGGCTGAGGTCCTGTATGCTGCCCCTCTTTTATAATTTCTCATTAAGAACTGTAAGAGTACCTATAGCCAAAGCTCTTGTCTCAACATAGGTACCTAATCTCTATTGTGTAAGTTGCAAAAGGCAACCTGCAATTCAAAATAATATGTACCTGATTTAATTAAGTATAATATATACTGCTTTAAAGTGTTACTTGAAAAGATGCCAGGCATATTTCTGATGTTTCATCCGACAATCCCTGTCTTGAACAAGTTTCCCAGACAATATATCTGCATTCAGGCATCTTCATCTCATCTTTGTGCAGTGGATGAGGTGCTCCAGAACCTGACAAAGGCAAAGTTTTATTAGGGGCCAGGATACTTGACATAAGTATATATGTATGGCTCACAACGGGAACCAAGGTTGGCCATCCCAGTAGGGAACAACCATTGTCTGTTGCTTTTCCATTGATGATTTTCGTCAACCACTTCCATATCATATACTAAGCGGTAAAAAATAACTAGTAGGTAAGTAATATTTCATTCTTTACACATAACTAGTAAAAAGCTGCTTTACACTGTAAATAAATGCATCTATCTCCCAATATCTGTGCCAAGGTACGTACAGAACACATGAGTTGAACTAGTGTGAACAAACATAAGTATAGGTACCTTCCTATAACTAGGTACTTATTACACCTGGAATTCTGGATGCGAAAAGATTCTTGTGTTAATATAATGTTATGGAGGATAATTCTCCCCTGACTCTACAGTAGTGAGCCTGAACTGAACATTAGCCTCATAAGTTTATTTTGAAGAACCGTAGGATGCATAACACCATAGCTAATCTAAGCATATAACCATAGTTAACCACTTCCTTTACAAATGCTCTCTGCAATAGAGTGAAAGTGTGGAACCTGTACACAGGTATTGGTACCACCTGACCTATAAATCTAGGATATCAGAGTTCTATTCTCTATTCTTAGTAAGACCTCTGTATTCTTACTATTTCTCGCGAAACATTTCAATGCTAAGAAGCTGATGTTATGATAATAATAAAAAAACCTTTAACATTGCTAGGTTTAAAGTTGCCGTTCATCCTTCCATGTCCCCTTGGCTATCTCGTGCCCCCAACATGCTCTCGAACCCACCTTTAAAGAGCCCGAGAAGATTTTAAGATAAACTTATTACCGAATACTATATCTTATTGGGTTATACAATCAATCTATACTTCAATAGGTACCTACCTATTTATTTATTTAATATAAAACTGTGTAAACAGTTAAAGTATGGTCTCTCCACCACCTCAAATCTCTTATGCTAGAGGGTGGAGTATCTATAATAATACTTCATACATAGGTAAGTACATTATATTGTTATAGGTAATAAGAAACACTGCTTTGTAAGAAATCCATACAATACTGTCGGACATGACGATGTCAGTATGCCTAAACCAGTGCCCTGAACATAATGCTGTAAGATTACAGTTTTAATAGACACAATACCTATCATCTAATTGAATTCTTCTTCTACTGAGAAAGTTTGAAGTTCCTCCTGGATGAATGAAGTATTCTATGTTCGATGTTATTAAACAACATTTTTCTCCTTTATAACGAATTCTAATCTTTCGAACAGACTTCAAATGTGTTTTCTATAATAATATAGTTCATATAAAAAACCCTCTTCTCCAGAGCCATCACCTCTGGCTTCAAGATATTTGCAAACATAAGGGGTGATGAAGCACGCCCCAAATGGTAAGAAATTAAATTGCTAGGTTTTCCTACAAACCAGACATTGCAACCATCTTTTAAGATGTTCAAATATAGGGGCCATTAGTATGCCTCTTTGAGGTCCATTTTGCTAGGAAACAATGCGTACAAGCTGTAACTTCTAGTTGAACATGTTGCATATATTATTATACTTATGAATTTATTCAACTGTTCTAAATGATAATATAAATGATAATAATCCTAGAAGAGCCATTCGGATTTTTAATAAACCCCATTGGTAGGTACTGGAAATAATTGTTCTTCTTTACCTAGTTCAATCGCCCCTAAGACTGATGACACAATCACTTTGCTATAAATGCCCAATTCCATTTTTGATGTTACCGCTTGAAGTTTCATCATACTGAAAGGGTTTTGTCTCAAAAGTATTTTGTAACTTTTAACCCCGAGAGAATAGGGGTATCCTTACTAGCTATATTAAGCAATGAATTGAAGAAATACCTTAGTGTAGCTTAAGCCCACATGTGGTGGGTGTAGCTGTGATAATCCCAAGGAAGAGCATTCCCTTAGTTTATTTACATTCCGCCCAGGGATATTGAGGTTGGGTGTGCGCCGGTACTTCTTGAAGGAGCCGCTTATTGTTGCACCGGTAAAGATGTTGTTGTACCAGTGTTCTTGATGGGATAAAGCAGCCTTGTTATAATAATATTAAGTAAGAGCCCATTTTTGGGTCTAACAATCTTGACCGGCTATTGTCACTGTCTAGCTGTTTTTATTGCCTCAGTCAAATTATTCTTAGTACTGTCACTTAGAGTGAATGCGGCTTCTGGGTTTAAACTAGGAGTAACTATACATGACACATTTACATTTGGAGGATAATTCCCTACCAGTTTCCTTTCTTTCATCTTTCTCCAACCCAACTGAAGGATGTTTTGCCAACCTTCCCCAATTCTGAATTCTGAATGAACAAGATATTGTTGTCAATGTTGTCATATTCAAATCAATCAATATATCAATATTGTTGTTGTTATGTTTGTATGATTCTCTTTGTTAACGAGAATTAGCTGTTTGACTTGTAAAAGTGCGATTTAATTGCCTATTTACAATAAATGCTTCAACTTTTACTATTATATCGTTTTGTAAATCTGTATTACAAAAAATATCAGGGTTGGACCCTCAGTAGGTACTTGACATTGGTCAATATCCCAGCATAACTATAGCACAAGAAGAGCCGAGTAACCCAAGTGGTATTACTGTTCTGTGACAAAGTAGGTCACTGTCTACCTACATACATCGTGACAACTTAACCAAATTTACTATATTATACTTCTCTGCTCCATCCTAAGCCACTTTTCAGCATAGTAGTCTAGGCACCTTTGACATGTCAGACCCCACAGGAAAGTTCTAGTCAAGGAAGTAGGTCACTGTCTACATACAATATGGTGACAACACCAGATTAATATATACTTCTCTGCTCCATCCTAAGCCACTTTTCAGCATAGTAGTCTAGGCACCTTTGACATGTCAGTCCCCACAGGAAAGTTCTAGTCAAGGAAGTAGGTCACTGTCTACATACATCGTGACAACTTAACCAAATTTACTGTATACTTCTCCTCTCCCTAGTCAAGGAAGATTTATCCCTGGCTGACCCTATAGGAAAGCTCAAGGATTTAGTTTCTCAGCCTAGAAATCTAGGCACCTTTGACATGGCAGACCCTATAGGAAAGCTCTAGTCATGGAAGACCAATCACTGTCAGATCCCACAGGAAAGATCAAGGATTCACTTTCTCAGCCTAGAAATCTAGGCACCTTTGACATGGCAGACCCCACAGGAAAGCTCTAGTCATGGAAGACCAATCACTGGCAGACCCCACAGGAAAGCTCTAGGATTGAGTAGCTGAATCGCGACGACCACATTGACATCCTTCTGCATCGTCGTCCATTCCCTTATTTTCTTCCATAATTTCGCAATATTCCCCAAAGAAATCTTCGTCTCCGCCTATCATCTTCCCAATTTCCTGAAAATAAAATTATATTAGATTATGGTTTACAAAATTATTAAAAAACGCGACGTGCAATGGCGCGCACGAAAGAACGAATGACATGATTGAAGGGCTGCCATTGGGGTATTGTCTATGACATAGACAAAATAGGCTAAAATTTTAATAAATTTTGTTTTGGCTTTGAAATTCGTGTAATTGGCGCGTATGGAGATCGATACTACATAGTTAATCATGGAAGGATGAGGTCTGAAGTATAATTACTAATTATAATCAGTGTTATTCTTTAATTACCTACATTATTATCATATTATTATGGTTAAAAATAATAAAAATAAAAAATATCTATTATTACATATTGCTACTGCTACACTAAATCTGTTGTTTTCATTTTGAGTAAGTACTATGTAGCGGTGTGGCAATTAATGCCTGGATCAGCTTTGTTTAATTAAAAAAATTAGGTATGTAACGATATAAATGTAGCTATTCAAAGTAATATTCACAATCTTCAAAATTCAAACTAATCAAAGTAAGTACCTAATATTGTTTTTTATGTAAAAGCTATCCACCATGACGTCTCGTTTGTTTTTTCCAAGAGTTCGTTTTAATGAGTTTTCTAAAGACTAACCTACTCTGAAATATTTCTATCAAGTACCTACATAATATGCATACAGAAGAAAAATATAACACTGCCATCACACTGATTGCAATCCATTTCTCACAGTCATTATAAAAAAATCTCACAGTTTGAGTGTTAAAATCTGACTTGTTCAATGTTAAAAACTAGCTGAGCTATTGATAACAAAACAGCGGCAAGCCGAATACTTTATTATTGATAAAAAAATTTTTTAACGAAGTCACTAGTAACAGCTAGTAATAAAAATAATAATAATATCATTTGGCAAAGCAACTGCCTACTATTTTTTAAACTGAGGTCTGAATAACGTTTTAAGAGAGGTCAAACTAAATTGCTTAAATGAAATAAATTGCAATATCCTATTTAACAAGCGCTCTACCGTAATTCATGCAGTTTAAAGCCTTCGCCCATGCAGTGTGCACTGAACTAAATTAAATACTATTATAACCGCACTTCACAAAGAGTTTGATTACTCATCCCCGGATTACAATGACATTATTTTATCGTGTGGCAACACTGGATTAGTGAGCCATCGCCCTGCTAACGGTGTCATGGCGGTTTGACTTGTTAAAGGTTTTTTGCGATAACATAAAAGTTAATGTGCATTTTAGCATTATAATCCTTGATATTCTCGGATTTTACCATAAAGTATACAGTCAATAATGCGCGAATACAAAATAGTCGTGTTAGGAAGCGGAGGCGTGGGAAAGTCCGCTCTGACAGTGCAATTTGTACAAGGCATCTTTGTCGAGAAATACGACCCCACCATCGAGGACAGCTATAGGAAACAGGTGGAAGTGGACGGGCAGCAATGCATGCTCGAAATCTTGGACACGGCCGGCACGGAGCAGTTCACGGCGATGAGAGATCTGTACATGAAGAACGGGCAAGGTTTCGTGCTAGTTTATTCAATCACCGCGCAGTCGACGTTCAACGACCTGCAAGACTTGCGAGAGCAAATACTGCGAGTGAAGGACAAGGATGACGTGCCGATGGTGCTGGTTGGCAACAAGATGGACCTGGAGGCGGAGCGAGTCGTGGGCAAGGAGCAGGGCTCCAACCTGGCACGCCACTTCAACTGCGCCTTCATGGAGACCTCCGCGAAGGCGAAAATCCACGTGAACGATGTATTCTACGACCTAGTGCGACAGATCAACAAGAAGTCACCCAAGAATGAGATACCAAGAAAAAAAAAGAATCAGTGTTTGATTCTATAAGAACTGATGGACCCTCACGTAGGTATAAAAATATTTAATAATTTGAAAGACTTCTCGTTCCCGGATTTGGCTCTCGACTATTCCCAAAGTTTATTAGGTCGGGTGTAGAGCATTGTTGCTTGATGATTAAATACCTGTAGCGTTTGGACGAAGTTCATTTGTTGTGTGGCTTCGTGGCCATAGCACAACTGGATCTGCCTGTTCAAACAGTTTTGCCAACTTTGGTCTATATTTTTATAGTATGAAGTTCAAAGATAGATTCTGTGTAACTTTTTATATTGAGGTTTGTTCTTGTGTCATTTCACTTTATCCCAATAAAGAATAGATGAAGTTAAATCACGGCCGACGTTTAACAATCTCATTTCACTTTGTTACGAGAGCTTTCCTTTCTTTTGCATCAAGTGAAATGCCGTTAAGTATTGAAGGTTATTGTTATCAATTTGCTGTCTACTTATGCGTGTGTATACAATATGTTAACGGAGCTCATGAGGAGTATGTCCTAGCATTCCTAAAGACAATACCTGGATGTTAATATTTATAGGTGTTCCATTCCATACTAACCAACATTAGTAATAATTAGTTTGTGTAAGCATGCACTTCTCATGAACTCTGCAATCATTTACTTTTCAATCACAATAAATGTGAAGAAACTAGTATATTATATTTGTATTCTAACAGTGTTAGGTACAGACAGTTCTCTGTCAATTAAACAGGAAAACGCTTGGAATTATACTGTGAAAATTATCTGCAAGGTCATTACAGACAAATATGTGACAATGGATTTAAGTCACTTGTATATTTTAAATAGAAGATTAGCCATGTGTGCCTACCGTACAAAATATGTGAAACTACCACTGTCTGGACCTAACATACTTTCTTTTAGTATTAATGTAACTGAATGGAAGAGCCCAAGATTTGTGAACAACTCGAGTTGTGTGCAGGCTCTGCCCTCCGGAGACCTAGATAATGTGCCAGTTGTGTGAAACAGTGGGTAATGTTTAATAAATTAAGGATACATTAAATTTTTTCAGATATATTATTGTCTTGTTATGTAATTAAAATGTATCGAAGGAAGGTTAATGTGACACAGTTTAGAGTTGGTATCTTCTAAGTATAGTGAGCCTTAGGTGATTGCACCCTTGACTGTAGTCCCGACCCGCGTCCTACCCCCGTGTTTGGAAGCCATGGGGTCCATTCACTGAGGACTATAAACCCCTTGTGAAGAAATCTTTAAAAAGAATTATCGTTATTGTAAATGGATAAATTTTAAATATAACCGGCTCATTTATAAATTAACAACCTATGTTTCGCTAATAGACCCTTGTTAAAACATAAAATAATTATATAGGTGTTCAAATATTGTTACGGGATTAGATGTTTCTACCGTTCTTTTATGTTAACTTGTAAGATTAACTGCACAAGGATATTGGTAATGACTGGATCTGAGTTGAATTATATTTTTATATATTGTGCAAAGTAAGAAACTCGTGTATATTTTTAATCTTTGAATCAATAATCGACATTGTACAATAACTAATTTCTTTTTTTTTTTGCAAATTTATCAATAAAACCAATTTTAAATATGAACATTTGGGGTATGTTTTCGCTAGTCCCCCGCGTCGCTCCCGTGATGTCAATTGAGGTCGGCGGTCGGGCGGAGCGGCGTGACTCATCCCGGAGCACGCCCGTCGCCCGCGCCGCTCGCCCCACCGACACAATCAAATAAACATCAATTGCCCAGGCATTTCAACGGGAATCCGATTAATTGAAACAACTGCATACCATCTACAACTATTTTATTTGAAGTGTAAAAAAGTTACATAAAATGTGTTACATATGGTACGATAATTATTACAATACTGATCGAACATTAGGTACGAACACGATGAAAACATTGGCAGTGACGTGGCGGGCGTATGTCGACATTCTAGTAACACAAGAATTGACACAGTCCAATGGTAATGAACACAACACATACGCCTAAGTTAACGTCTAAGCGCGACCTGAATAAGCGATCTAATCTATGATGCAAAACAAGTATATTGTGTTACTCTGCATTAACTTTTTACACACCCCATGATGTGTAACAAGGTCTAATGCATAGATCGAGCTCACTATGAGGCGTGTTTCGAAAATTAATTTAATTAGAGCTACAATATAGGTAATTGGACGTCGAAAGCTTGTGAGAGTGCTTTAATCTACATACAATTGAACTCTAGGGTAAAGTGCCGCAGTGCCGCGTCGGCGGCATATAGATAGTGGTAATGAATAGTGCGTTCGACATTTTTTATCGAGCAGTTCTGTTGTTGGGTACTACCGCTTATCTGTAACTTTATGAGGGCATACGGACAGGGTGTAAATAAATAACATTACTTGACTGCTGCAATTTTGTTGCAATTGTAATAACTTTTTAGACAACTGCACATAATACAGACGTAACTTTTGAGAGATATCGAAAAGTGCGATCTGTATTTATCGGATAAATGCCCATAAAATTACATTGATAAGCGTTATCCTTGCTATTTGTATTATGCTTAACAGTGAAACTGGCTCACTGGATACCTAGAATGTAATCTGTGACAGATCATACAATAACAACATTAGTTTATAAATCTTCTGAAAGTGTTATACTGTAGTTAATGAGCATGTCATACTTAAACATAATATTCCTTATTTATAAGGCGGAAAAGTTAGTATAAAATTAGATACCTATAATTCTAAAAATGTTGTTCCACATAATGCTTAATAATTTAGGGACGGTTGACTTACTCTACAAGTGACTAGAATTAGATGACTAAAATGTTCTGTAAAATTGCGTTCCTCCATAAATTAGAGACAATTGGACAATATATAATGTTCTCATAGAATGTAAATAACATAATTATAAATCCCAAATCGTGTGACGTATTTATGTAAATATGAAAACAAGTTATATCCGCGGTAAAGATACCACACATTGTATGTTATAAACTCATATTTTCTTAACAATTAAACGCTATAATTGAACGAGAATAGTTTTAATTGCTGTGAGAAAAAATATATTTAGCTAGAATAGTTTTTAGTCTACATCAGTCATATAAACCAGACTAGAAATCTACTGACTCATTGTATATAAAAATCACTTCCTTTCAATTTCCGCACGATCTTTGAGTCGACCTTAGCTCGGATGATTAGTGAGTCACCACTGTACTGAAGAATTTGACTCAGTAACTCAAATGACTCAGGTCTCATATCAAACAAATCATTCCTACTCAGTGACTGTCATCGTCGCGCTACCATGACCCTACATTGTGCTAATCTCCCCTTAAAACTGTTTATATTTGAGCATTTTTAAAGTTGAGATCGTTGTGCCGGAGCTATCATTCGTGCCTTAGTTTTAGACTAGTCTCGATCCACCATCCTTCCTACATAATGCCAAGCCATATAAAGTTTTCGTCTCTTACGTCATTCTAAACATTAACATAAGTTATGTAGAATATGCTACTTAAATAATACTTTACTTAAGATTATGTTTTACCTCGAATAGGACACAGTTGAGACCTTGAGTAATCAATGTCAAGTTAACCTATGATTTCAAAAACTGCCTAGAGTATAGTCCTACGTTCATACCTAAATCTAGACTTACATGTCTTTCCATTGAACCAAACATGCTTGAACAACGACGACCAAAGTAGAGAAGAGAGCCTACCAATAGAAAAAATAGTTATCGAAAATTTCAATGATGTTTTTTTTTGTTGTAAATTTAAAAGTCAGTGGTCTGTCTCATGTGGGAACATCAAAGAAACTAGCTTTTATAAAATACATATTATTCGATACCGCAAGCATCACAATGACCATACACCAACCTACTGTTACTGGGGACTTCCGTGGTCTACCTTGCTCAATACCTAGTACAATTTACTATTGCATTGTCATCGGAATTTGTTAGGTGTGCACAAACTCAACTCTATTGAACAACGGGTAAGGTCTAAATTGACTTTCAAAAACACAGTACGGTAGGTTACGTTAAATAAAAATAAGGGATCTGAATATAACAGTTGTCAATACATCCCGAAAGTTCCTCTACTTCGATAAATGCGGTCTTCCTTCAGTTCGAGTATCCAAAGGGTAATCGCCGAGTGCAGGTCTATTTGGAGGAGTCGTAGCTGTCATTGAGCGGCGGGAGACTGTGTGTGAGTGTGCTGTCCAGCTTCCTAGCTTCGTGCTCCAAGGTGTAGGAATCTAACGCCGGGTCCTGTGGACGAAAATTGGATATTAAAATGGTGTCTCAATAAAAATAAATGTTTCTACACGTTGATTGTTAGGTATAATCCCTACCAAGATCTCCCTGTAAAGGATTAATGTAATAAAAAAATGCCCCTCAAAATCCCCATGAAAGATTCAAGGAGGGTTGGTGGGGATTATGACAAACCATCATAGACTGTAAACCTGTATAGACACACGTTTGCGCATCACTCATCGTGTTTGCTACCTATGAACATATCGCCACCACAGAATAAATAATATAACTACCAACACGGAATTTCTGCTCCTATACCATAGGTAGGCCTAGCTATCTTTGACAACCTACATAATTAGTCCGAATGTGATCAACTCTCAGCATAAAAAACGACCAAATACAACACGACGCGATAGGTACGCCCCTTTACGCTTGTAGGTAGCATTGTAGGTAGGTAGATTCCAAAATCGTATCTATACTTCTAATCATAATTTAATTAAAAATAATAACCCTACAGATTTTTTACATGCAAACTTTCAAACAACTTCGTCTAACAAGTACCAATGTTTCAAAATAATCGTTTGTAATATTTCTGGAATGCCAGTTTCGCTAAATAGCTCTCATCATTCTACATTAGTGTGTGGTGAAATGGTCCGATAAAATGTTTATCGCCTGTAGATATAATTTATGTTTCCTATTCGGCGTTGCTCGTATGTATAATATAGTCTAATAATACGTCATGATCGCATACATGGATAGCCTCTAACTAAGTTCCATGTATCTATATGAAATGTATATGACGGCTCGTTTGGCGTAGTGGCTGAGCAATCGGACTGCTGCGCTAGGGGTTGCGGGTTCGATTCCCGCCTGGTACAAATATGTGTGCGATCTACTAATATTCGTTTCTGGTCTGGGTGTGATGTGTATGTGAAATTATATGTCTGTAAGCGGTACCCAATACAGGAGCAATCCTAGTGTAGAGAAAAAAAATCTATAGAATTGGTGTAAGAAGACTTCGTATCTGCAGGAAGCAAGGGCGACCTTGTATCAAAGAGAAATTTTCAACCACCAAGAAAGTTCTACAGGTTGCGAATTTTAATTCTGTTACGCCTAATTCGCTTGTAAATAAGCTGTCTAGTATCTACTGGCCATTTGGGGGTTCGAGGTGCAGGCAAAAGTAATACCAGGGTATGGTGATGCTAAAAAGCATTTTAAAAACCTTGGCTTAGTAACAATACTAACAATCCAAGGCAAAACATCATGGGGGACTTCAAAATTAAAAGAATTTGCTACATCTTCCAACCCGTACTGGACTAGCATGGCGGATTATGGCATGTAATAATTGTCTAGCCCCTACTCGCTCTCAGAGAGACGTCGGTGTCAATTTATCTACCGTGGTTCCAAAAAAAATCCAATAGGAACAGCTTGAAATAAGTACCTACCCAGCTGTGAGTAAATAAACATCTAGTGATTCTATGAATTATTTAAATGTTTAAAAACAGGAAATATTATCTGCCACCTACAGTAATAAGTGTGTCAGCGACATTTCGGCAGTCTGGTAGGCCTGATTAAAAACCATGAATGAGTTCACTCGGATGAGTGGGCGGACGCCTCAAACCATGCTTTATATGGGTAGGCCCCATTTAGGCTTCCGTAACCAAATGGTAAAATGGGACCCTATTACTAAAGCTCCGCTGTCCGTTCGTTCATCCGTCTTTCACCAGGCTGTATCTCATGAACCGAGATAGTTGGATAGTTTAAATTTTCACATTATTTCTGTTGCTGCTCTAACAACAAATAAGTACTTACCTACTTGTTCAGGCGTAACGCCTTCCAATAGTTTACAACCTAATATTAACCTACTTATTGCTAAAGTGTTCCATGTAGGAGCAAACTTTTTTGTACTGACATTTTTAATATGCAACTCACTTCACTTACAACCTCCGACAATGTAACTTCTCATACATTTATAATTAAACTAATTTCACTATTTCTGGGATTTTCTTTGCACCATTATATCCGCTAAAGATATAACATGGTGGCCCATGAGGGGAAATAAAGAAACAACCGCGACCTAAACGGGAAAACAGGAAATTCTTCGTTGTGCAACGAGCGCCTATGCCTAAGTACAAGAAGAAACTTCGCCAAGGTTGGAGTCTTGCAGTGGACGGACTAAAGCCACGGATTCCAGCTCTGAAGCAGGATTGACATTGGGACGAGCCAAGCAGCCAGGACCGATCAGCGGCACATCGAAAGTACCACGTCGAGTCGAGCGTCACGCGGCCTTCCAGAGATAAGTGTCTTTCCTCCCATCCAAATTTCCTTAAACCCTATATATATTTATTTATACATTCAAATACCACTCCATCTGTGTAAAACAAAGTGATTTGTGCATAATTATTGCCAAAATCCCCCAGAAATTGTGAAAATTTGCAATCGAGTAATATAAAACTACCTCCATTAAAAATAAACTTTAAAATAATTGCAAACATTTCTCATTATTTCGTTGAAATATCAATTAATCTTTACAAATACAGTGAGTTAAAGCCATTTTAAGGCGATATTCACACATTTACTTTCATTTTTGTCCTATTTAGTATTAAAATCAAGCCAAGTCTTAAATTACATAACTTTTTTTCTCGCCTCTGAATCCGTTCAAAATTCTTGGTATTATTATCAAATATTTAGCGTATTCTGCCGACTATTTCAGGCCATAACTACAACATCACCTTGCACTCAGTCGAACTGCAGGCTGCCAGGTTGGAGATACTACTGCGTGCGCATACTACTTCCCGAACGGCAGGTGACACCGGAACGAGGAGCGTGAGCCCATTCATTTTCATTACGTACAACTTTGAACTTGAACTTAATATCTACCTACCTACCGTTTAAAGTGTAGGTACACACATTATTTTGTTCACAATGGCTGAAACTTCACCGCGTTGCAAGGAATTGCTTATAAAAAGATCGTCCGCCAAAGGACAGATAACTAAATTTAAAAACTACTTGAGCAGCATTTCAAAGCAAAGTGAACTAAATAATATTCAATTGACTGAATTAAAATTGAGGCTTGCTAAATTAGAAGCACTATCGGTCAAGATTGATGACTTGCAGAGTGAGATAGAGGTTCTGAATCCTGAAAACCTTACGGCTGAAATCGATGAGCGCGATCGTATCGAGAACGATTTATTAATTAGTTTAGCTACGGCCAAGACCTTAGTCGAAATGTTCACAAGGAAAAGTGAATGCGAACAACGACGTAACTCAGCTCACAATGCCTCATGCTGCGTGGATGATTCAGACCATCATCATGGTGTAGGTTTGAAGCTCCCGCAGATTCAAATCGCTAAGTTTAGTGGTGAATATTTTCGTTGGCTGGAATTTCGAGACACGTTCGAGAATTTAATACATAGAAATGACCGTATGTCAGACGTCAATAAATTTCACTACCTATCTTCATATTTACAAGGTGATGCGGCCAGAGTAATTTCTAATCTTGAAGTTTCTACCAATAATTACGCTGAAGCGTGGAAGTTACTCTGCAGTCGATATGATAATAAAAGAATATTAATTAATCAACATCTTAACTCATTATTTAGCATCAAACAGCTTCCACGTGAGTCAGAACGATCTTTGAGATATTTAGTTGATCATGTTACCAAGAATTTGCGCGCCTTAGCCAGCCTAGGACAACCAACTGATATGTGGGATGTGCTGATCATTTTTATGCTGTCCTCCAAGCTAGATAGTCATACTTTGTTAAAATGGGAGGAGCATCGTAACAATTTAACTGGTGACACACCAACGTTAGAACAGTTTTTTAAATTCATCTCAGACCGCGCTAATGTGCTCGAGTCTATAAATCACAACAATAACAATGTCGTTTCCAGGCTGCCAATGACGCCTGTGCGTTCTGCCCCTAACAATAACAATAATTATCAAAGACAGGGACAGAGCAGCTATGTGAAATCGTTCGCAAGCTCGAACAATAATAATTACAACAAAACACCCAAGGGTTATACATGTGTTGTCTGCAATGAAAGTCATAGAATCTATGACTGTCCTACGTTCAAATCTAAAGGGATTGATGAAAGAATGATGGATGTGGCCAAGTTTAAGCTGTGCGCGAACTGCCTAAGGCAAGGTCACCGTGTGAGCGAGTGCCGCATGGGGCCATGTCGCCAGCGTAACTGCACCGAGAGACACAATAGCTTGCTGCATCGCCCGCCATCCTCCTTCAATCATCTCGCCTCAGTCGATGAGGAAGAAGAAGAAGTAATAGTAAATTATTCAAATCAAAATACAAGCCAGGCTATTATATTATCAACTGCCATGATCGAGGTATCGAATCCACTTGGCCAGCAAAAGGTCAAGGTTCGTGCATTATTGGATTGTGGCAGCCAATCATCTTTTATAACTGAGTCGCTGAAGACCAGATTATCTCTAAAGTCTCATCCCATTGACTGTCTAAAGGTCATTGGCATAGGCAACTCAAACGCTGATAATGTTACCGAAAGCTGTAATATTAAAATACAATCAACAAACAGTCAATTTAGCGCAAATTTTTCATGTCTAGTACTAAATAAACTAACAGGTCGATTGCCAAGGACGCCCATCGATATCAGTGCATTAAAGCTGCCAGAGTATATTCAGCTGGCTGACCCCACTTTCCATCAGCCAGCCCCCATTGATGTTTTGATTGGCGCAGACCTATTCTGGGACATCCTGGGCAATGAGCAACGTTCCTTGGGCATCAATAGCCCCAAGTTAATAAGCTCGAAGTTAGGCTGGATAATATCCGGCTCCATTCAATCAGTGACGACGCCAAAGAACTTACACTGCAATCATGCCACATTAACTTCAAAACCCAACGATAACAATATTGAAAACATTATACAAAAATTCTGGGATTTAGAAGAGGTTCCTTCAAAACAGTCAACTAAAATTGAAGGTGACTGTGAAAAACATTTTCTCACGCACACGACTAGAGATGACACGGGTAGGTTTTGCGTGAAACTGCCTCTAAAGGAAGCTCCTGATTGTTTAGGTGATACCTATAATATAGCAAAAAAACGCTTTATAAATATAGAAAAACGATTCAAACGAAATCCCATGCTAAATACAGATTATTCAAAATTTATTAATGAGTATGCAGAACTAGGCCATCTATCATCAACAAGCAATGACTATAGGTCAAGCCCAAGCTACTTTCTGTGTCATCATCCAGTTTACAAACAAGATAGCGAGTCTACTAAGCTAAGGGTTGTCTTCGATGGATCAGCTGAGTCCACATCAGGTTATTCACTCAATAATATACTGATGGTGGGTCCAAATGTACAGGATTCTCTTTTTGCTATTTTAATACGTGCTAGACAATATAAATACCTAATCACGGGGGACATCGAAAAAATGTATCGTCAAGTATTAGTGCACGATGATGATAGGTATTTACAGCTCATTTTATGGAGAGAGGACGAGTCTCAGCCTATTCAGACGTTGGCACTCAATACATTGACTTACGGTACAGCGAGTGCGAGCTACTTAAGCACACGCTGTCTGTGGCAATTAGGCAAGGAACAGGATGATGAACTGATTAAAAATATTATACAAAATGATTTTTATGTTGACGATTTGATAACGGGAAGTAATGATCCGCAACAATTGATATACATACAAAATTCTGTAGCCAATGCATTAAAGGCTGGTTGCTTTAATTTAAGAAAATATAAGTCAAACTATCCGTCAATATTTGAAAAAATTGATATAAATGAACACGACAATCTGACACTCAGCGAGTCCTCTAGCACGCTCGGGCTCGGCTGGACTCCTTCCAGCGATACCCTGCACTTCCCTATAAAGGGATTTGTACACAACAATGATGAAAATATTATAACGAAACGGTTCATTATGGCAAACGCATTTAAAATATTCGACCCATTAGGCATTTTAAGCCCCGTAGTAGTCAAACCAAAGGTAATGCTACAAAAGTTGTGGCAACTAAAGGTGGATTGGGACCAGCCCGTCCCTCAACCAATTAAGGACGATTGGACAAAATTTTCTGATTGCATTAAATGTTTATCTGATTTACAAGTGCCAAGATTGGTGTTAGGTGAGTCGCCAGTTTCTATGGAACTGCATTCATTTAGTGACTCTTCACAATACGCATACGGTGCATGCATTTATATGAAAACAATCGGCTCCGATGGTGACGTCATGGTCCGGTTATTGTGCGCGAAGTCAAAGGTAGCGCCATTAAAACCAACCACCATTCCTCGCTTAGAGTTGTGCGCCGCTCTGCTTGCCGCTAAACTTACAAAATCTGTAGTAGAATCACTCAGGCACACGCCGGGAAGAATAGTTCACTGGTGTGATTCAAGCGTGGTACTGGGATGGATTAAGAGTGATGTTAGTAAACTCAAAGTATTTGTGGCTAATCGTATTAGTGAAATTACCGAAATGACATCATCATCAGCGTGGCGATATGTTCCCACGGATTCTAATCCCGCTGATTTAATATCCAGGGGAGTAGACGCTCAACGTCTTATGTCCATGACCTTGTGGTGGTCAGGCCCTAAGTTTTTAATGAACAATGATACTGAATGGCCAGTGTTGAACGCAAAGAACTCAGAAGTTCTACCAGAACTAAAGGTGCATTCTGCTGTCATAAGCGAACCCGTCATTGACTTTGACAAATATTCATCTCTTTCCAGGCTGCAAAGATCGTTCGCGTTCGTTCATAGATTCATTTACAACCTTAGAAACAAACACGACAAGCGCGTAGGTACATTATCAGCGGGCGAGCTGCATGAGTCACTGCACTCACTATGCGTTATCGCTCAAGGTCACTCCTTCCCTATTGAATACGCGCTACTGGCAAAGGGGAAACCATTGAGCAATAAAAGTCGACTATTATCATTGTCACCATTCTTTGATAACAATAAGCTAATTCGTGTTGGTGGGCGGATTGATGCGTCGATGCTTTCTTATGAAAAGAAGCATCCAATTTTACTTCATTCTTCGCATAGGCTAACTAAGTTATATTTTGAAAGAGAGCACATAAACAATATGCACGCTGGTCCACAGTTGTTGTTGGCGACTGTGAGAGAAACAGTATGGCCAGTTAATGGTAGGCACCTCGCGAGGCGCACAGTCAACAACTGTGCGCGATGTCGGCGCATCCGAGGCGAGACCCTACAACCTAAAATGGGGAATCTACCGCCCCAACGTGTAACCCCAGACTACCCATTCATATCCGTTGGCTTGGACTTTGCGGGTCCATTTTACATCACAAATCGGAAAGGTCGTGGAAGCCGTTTGATAAAATGCTATTTATGCCTTTTCGTCTGCTTACGTTACAAATGTATCCATCTTGAAGCGGTCAGTGACCTTACAAAGGATGCTTTCATAATGACTTTAAAACGGTTCATCTCGCGCCGAGGCCGGCCAACGGAAATATTCAGCGACAACGGATCTGGGTTCGTGGCTGCCGCAAAGGAAATAGGATCATTCATTAAGGATACTCATGAGCCTCTGTCGGACTTTGCGAGTCAGCAATCAATTAAATTCAAGTTCATTCCGGCTTACACTCCTCATTTCGGTGGCATCTGGGAGGCTGGTGTCAAATCGGCGAAACATTTAATTAAGCGTGTCATGGGCAACAGTCACCTCACTTTTGAGGAAATTTCCACTTTGTTTGCACAGGTGGAAGCTATTTTGAATAGTCGTCCCTTGACCCCCCTCTCATCCTCTCCTGACCTTCTTCCTCTTACTCCAGGAAGCTTTATCATCGGGAGGCCGCTGACTGCTATACCAACGCCAAATCTGGAAGACTACAAGGAAGCCCAGCTACGACGCTATCAACGCCTAGAAAGGATGAGGCAGCATTTTTGGAGAAGATGGCAGAAGATATATCTCTGCGAACTGCAACAAAGGACAAAGTGGCGGGCTAATGCAGCTCAGCTGAGCATCGGAGACATGGTGCTCTTAGCAGAAGACAACGCGCCCCCCCTTGCTTGGAAGCTTGGTCGCGTTCTTCGCCTTATATCTGGACCCGATGGAATATCCAGAGTGGCCGACATCCACACTAACAAAGGCTGCGTGCGACGCTCTCTAGTACGGCTTTGCAAACTTCCTACGGCAGAGGATCTTCAGGGTTGAAAGTGGTCTTTCAACGGCCGGGAATATGTTCAGGCGTAACGCCTTCCAATAGTTTACAACCTAATATTAACCTACTTATTGCTAAAGTGTTCCATGTAGGAGCAAACTTTTTTGTACTGACATTTTTAATATGCAACTCACTTCACTTACAACCTCCGACAATGTAACTTCTCATACATTTATAATTAAACTAATTTCACTATTTCTGGGATTTTCTTTGCACCATTATATCCGCTAAAGATATAACACTACTAAACAACAGAATAAAAAGAAAATATTTAAGGGGCTCCCATACAACAAACAATGTTGAAATGAAATGATTTATTTGCATGATGTTTTTCCGTTTTCATAGATAACGGTACGGAACCCTACGTGCGCGAGTCCGACTCACACTTGGCCGGTTTACTTGTTCGCTGTTACGTTTTATTGTTTGACTGTCTATCTGTATAATATTTTTTTTATTTATATGTGTCGTCATTATTTTCTATTGCTCCCAGGGTTAAAACTTAGGCCAATATAAATAGACGCGTAAACGCCATACCAATGCAATAAAAACAAAGCTTTTCATAGCCCAAACTGGATTTTAAGTCTTACACTTTACGTATGTCCACTAAAGAACTAAAGAAAAGCGAGGTGCAATCGAATGCAGCCAGTTACGTAATCGATCCCGATTCTTATAATTATGTTGCACATAACAAGGAATGTTCGCATATATGCCTCTATGGGATTTATGAGAAACAAAACAGATATAAGAATACTACAAAACCTGAATAATCATTCTCAAACGTTTACGCGTTTACCTCAATCGTACGTCATTGTGAGTCTGCGAGTACCGCTTATGATGTCATTTAATCAAACCTTATTCCTGAATAATAGAAGCGTAGGTACAAGTAGTGAGAAAAATCCCAGGCAATGTTCAAACATTATAATAATGTAGGTGCCATTCTAGTGAATCAGTATACCTATTGTGAGTGTGTAAAGCCTGATCTTCGGTAATGTTGTCGATTGAGGCAGTGTCAGAGTCTGGTGTCTGTCAGACCAGAGAGTCAGAATGTATCTGCTGCCCAAGGGGATTATCTATAATACGCTAAAATCTTGCATTATAGTATATAATAGATACACTTTTAATCGGTTCACGATTGACGAAAATATATAAACATACACAAAAAAACATACAGACGAACATAGAACCTCCATCTTTTGGAAGTTGGTACATATGCATCATGTTTTGCTAAAAAATAACCAAAAACGGTACAACTTTTAGAGGCAGTCGCTAGTTCAGCAGATGATAATTATATGAACACGTCATATTTTCGTAAAATACAAAAGTGCAATTTAAATTACAGAGATCGTGACTGTACCTTACTGCATGTAATCTATACTTCTATTATAAAGAAGAGAGATTCGATTGATTGTTTGTTTGTTTGCATTTAATAGGCTCCGAAACTACTGAACCGATTTGAAAAACTCTCACTATTGACACTTCATTCCCCGGGTGACATAGGATATTTTTTATTCCCTTTTCATTCCCGCGGGATAGCAGTTAACGCGGGTGAAACCGCGAGGCGCTTCTAGTGCCTTACTTATTACTAATTTACTTATTTTTCCTATGACATTCTTTCCTATCGGTTCTGGCAAAACAACTGATGCTCAGGCCCAACATGTAACTAACTCGTGAATGTAGTATTTATTTCGTCTATGTAGTGAATAGTTTACTTCTACCAAGTAGACACTAGCGGGTTACGGAAACTGTCCAAACAGGAAACAATTTTAATTAAAATTGCACCATTACCTATACATAACGTAGGTAAAAAGATTATCCTTAAAAATTGTATATACATTAAATGCACAGATATATTGAAGCCGATAAATATTGATATAAATTGTATAAATTTACTGTAGTATTTATTACGAATAATTGCAAACAAGTAGTAAATAATCTGTTATACATACTATTTTGGTGGCATGTCCATAATATATTGTAGGGAAACTGTTCATATTTGAACATAACAACAGATGAGGCATATCAGTCAGTATCCTGGCTGGTACTCAATAACGAAATAAATATAAAATTCAATCTAAAGCAATATGTAATATTAATGCAACAAACCCTTTATGAAAAAATCAATCGATCCGATAGGAATTTAAATTCTCATCTGCCCCCTTACTCCAGGCCAAGCGGGTAGTTGGGAATTTTAATTCCCAACTACCCCCTACTTAACCCCTACTTAACGCGCCCGCTGCGCGCCACGTACGCCTGCCGCCGCCTGCGTACCTGCGCCACGGTCCGCAGCGAGTCCCCGAGCGCGCTGCGCAGCCGCTGCACGTCCCGCGCCGCGCGCCCGCTGCGCGCCACGTACGCCTGCCGCCGCCTGCGTACCTGCGCCACGGTCCGCAGCGAGTCCCCGAGCGCGCTGCGCAGCCGCTGCACGTCCCGCGCCGCGCGCCCGCTGCGCGCCACGTACGCCTGCCGCCGCCTGCGTACCTGCGCCACGGTCCGCAGCGAGTCCCCGAGCGCGCTGCGCAGCCGCTGCACGTCCCGCGCCGCGCGCCCGCTGCGCGCCACGTACGCCTGCCGCCGCCTGCGTACCTGCGCCACGGTCCGCAGCGAGTCCCCGAGCGCGCTGCGCAGCCGCTGCACGTCCCGCGCCGCGCGCCCGCTGCGCGCCACGTACGCCTGCCGCCGCCTGCGTACCTGCGCCACGGTCCGCAGCGAGTCCCCGAGCGCGCTGCGCAGCCGCTGCACGTCCCGCGCCGCGCGCCCGCTGCGCGCCACGTACGCCTGCCGCCGCCTGCGTACCTGCGCCACGGTCCGCAGCGAGTCCCCGAGCGCGCTGCGCAGCCGCTGCACGTCCCGCGCCGCGCGCCCGCTGCGCGCCACGTACGCCTGCCGCCGCCTGCGTACCTGCGCCACGGTCCGCAGCGAGTCCCCGAGCGCGCTGCGCAGCCGCTGCACGTCCCGCGCCGCGCGCCCGCTGCGCGCCACGTACGCCTGCCGCCGCCTGCGTACCTGCGCCACGGTCCGCAGCGAGTCCCCGAGCGCGCTGCGCAGCCGCTGCACGTCCCGCGCCGCGCGCCCGCTGCGCGCCACGTACGCCTGCCGCCGCCTGCGTACCTGCGCCACGGTCCGCAGCGAGTCCCCGAGCGCGCTGCGCAGCCGCTGCACGTCCCGCGCCGCGCGCCCGCTGCGCGCCACGTACGCCTGCCGCCGCCTGCGTACCTGCGCCACGGTCCGCAGCGAGTCCCCGAGCGCGCTGCGCAGCCGCTGCACGTCCCGCGCCGCGCGCCCGCTGCGCGCCACGTACGCCTGCCGCCGCCTGCGTACCTGCGCCACGGTCCGCAGCGAGTCCCCGAGCGCGCTGCGCAGCCGCTGCACGTCCCGCGCCGCGCGCCCGCTGCGCGCCACGTACGCCTGCCGCCGCCTGCGTACCTGCGCCACGGTCCGCAGCGAGTCCCCGAGCGCGCTGCGCAGCCGCTGCACGTCCCGCGCCGCGCGCCCGCTGCGCGCCACGTACGCCTGCCGCCGCCTGCGTACCTGCGCCACGGTCCGCAGCGAGTCACCGAGCGCGCTGCGCAGCCGCTGCACGTCCCGCGCCGCGCGCCCGCTGCGCGCCACGTACGCCTGCCGCCGCCTGCGTACCTGCGCCACGGTCCGCAGCGAGTCACCGAGCGCGCTGCGCAGCCGCTGCACGTCCCGCGCCGCGCGCCCGCTGCGCGCCACGTACGCCTGCCGCCGCCGCGCCTCCGCCGACAGCTGCGCGCGCAGCTGCGCCGCCTGCAGGGCACACGAATTACACACTTAGCTACCTGTTTTACAGGTCCCTTTGCCTTATTTGGTGAGCCGATAAAAGTGCCCTCGCCGAGCTCGACCGCCATATTCAATGCGTCGCCATCTAGCGGCCCCGCGTCGAACTAACGCACGGCCGAGCGTATAATATGGCAACTCTACACGATACAATCGGACGACTCGCCCCAATCTGCCACGCTCAGCTAAAGGGTAAAACGTCACGATGTGTCACAAGTCACAACAACGTACGTAATTATCACTCGCTTGTCGGTACAGGAAAACACGAGGAAACCGACACGCCCGAGAATTGGATGTATGGTATCCTCGATCCAGACCGGGAGCCAAATTGTGCCCTTTGGACATTTTGTGATCTTGTCATTGTGCCCTTGGCAGACTATCGCCTCTCGATCCAGGGCGGCCGGCGGCGGTACCTGGTTCTCGAGCCGCAGCACCTGGTGGCGGTAGCTGGCCTCGCGCGCCTGCAGCGTGCGCTCGGCCTGCAGCGCCGCCTGGCGGTAGCGGTCGCCGTCGCCGCCGCAGCCGCAGCCGCCGCCGCCCAGGTCGCTCAGGTAGCGGCTGCGGGCGAGCGAGAGCTCCGACTCCTAAGTGCGAGAGAGAGGGATGCCATTACTCTCCGAACCAACGGGCGTTGGTACCGCTCGGCCGACATGTCTCTCTATATGATTTTAAACATGTGCATACATCTCTTTGAAGTATTCGAGAGATTTACTTTGACAATGTGTATGACTACTGTAATGACTACAAAACGTGTATGTACTCAAAGAATACCTATATACAGGGTGAATCTTTGGGACGGGACAGTAAGGGCAGGTACCTTAACCGTTATAGTTACAGGTAAACGTTTCTAGAAACCCATCCACATTTTTTAAGATATTCTGTAGTGTATTTACATATTTTGGAAAAACTTACCATAATATAAGTTTTAAAATCGATAGCTCAATTGGTTCCGTCTTCGGATAACATGTCGCTAGGCGTGGCTTCGAAACCAGCCGACCGCAAAAACTAAGCTCGAGCTTCCAATGAAGGGAAACATCGGTAAACCTTAGTGGTAGGGTACTGAAGTACCCTGATTACTACTACTACCCTCAACTCAGAATCAGAATCACAATATTTTGTATTGTATCAATTCTGTATCTACATAAGTTGTAATTAAGGTTAAAATTTTCATCAACAATTTGCCCATTCAAGCGAGCCATTTGCAATTCATCCAACTCAAGCAGAAAACCTGCCGCCAAATCCCTTTTGGGGTGCTCCGGCAGCGGTCAATAAGAACCAGTCCAATTCCAGGCTGAGCGTATTTAACACCTTGGACCAAAAGTCCGGAAAAAAAAAAAAAAAGATATGTTGCAACTAAAGACTCCTCTATAACATGACCCGCTGCAACCGGATCTGTGCCCTGAGTGTAAGTTTTTTCAGCAAGTTTACGCGCTCGACATAGTACGCGCCTGCACTTTATATGTAGATCCTGTACTACAGCGCCCCCTATCGGCGCGTTTATGAACGAAAGATCTTCATGCAAAGCGCGCGTTGACGCTTACTATATCGAGCGCGTAAAAACACTAGGCACACAACGCCAGCAAAAACTGGTCAACCAATTCCAAGATAACTTACCATAACGACCTATAAGTGTCCCACCCACACAGCTACAGTGCAGCACACACACATACGCAACATCCCACTTACTAAACGCACCTTGTCAGCCAGCTCCTTCTCCAGGCGGCGGATCTTCATCTTCAGCTCTCTGTTCTCTATTTCGAGGAAGCTGACGTCGGTGCTGCAGTACTTGTTGTCCTTAGTGGGGATCGAGTCCTTGTAGCGGGACGAGTCTTTGGTCGAGTCCGGACCTGGAAAAGGCAACGCAATCCAAAAAATAATTCACTGTCACGGTTATGGTGTGCAGCTTTAAATTTCGATATGTCTTGCAAAGCGTGCTTCGCCTTGAACTAGAAAACAACGCTTTGCAAGACTTACATTTATGGCTAGATGATTTCATAAGAGTTGTGGCTGTTTGATCACAACGTGGACGGCGCCATCTGGCGATCCGACTCTCACTACCTCAATGTCTTGCAAAGCGTAGTCGCCTCAAACCTACGCTTTGCAAGACTTGTTGGAACACTGACCTGAGTCTAGATCCGAGTAGTAGACAGACTTCTCTGTCCTGTCGTGGCTCTTGGAGCGCAGGACCGCGGGCCGCATGCGGCGCTCCGCCTCCAGCTTGCGCACGGAGTCCTGCAAGGCGTCGTTCTTGGCCTTCAGCTCGCAACGCTCGCGCTGCAGCGCGTGCAGCTCCCGCTCCAGCTCGCCGTCGCAGCTGTCCTTGCCGTCCCACGTCGTCATGCGCAGTTGGGACTCGAGCCCTGATCTGTGAGTAGGTAGGTGTGCTTTTTTTAATTTTGAAAAGGGGAGAATGTTTTTTGCAAGATTTTGTACAATGTCGCTTTGGGAAAGCGAGGTGATAGGGAACTGTGGCTATTAAGTGCAAGATCTTATACAAGTGCGCGTGAAATTGGTAAGGATAGTATATACACGAAGAAGTAGGGTGTGATGACTGATGAGTGGTCATATTATACTACCCCATATAAAATAAACAGTGAGTAATTAAATACAAAGAGTCCACCCCATTCACTAAAAATTCGAATGACTTTGTAAAAAAAAGTTAGAACAGTTACGTAATTATCTTCTTACATAGTTTCAGGTCATGATACGTCCTGAACTGACGCATTATTATTTTAATACAGATATATATATATATTTTTCATTCATGATCATGTGAACGCGATCGAAGTTATATAAAACTATTTTTATTAAATGGATTATTATTATTACTCGACCCAAATGCAAACTGCAAAGACATCGGTGCATACGTACATTAATATTTTATACTACGTATTATATTGAATTTCTACTATAATTTGTTAGGTGATTCTCTACGAGACGGGTCAGTATGCCAAAATTTGTATTTGACTAGATGGTGAGATAAACGGATCTTGCATTTTCCATGTCTTTAAAGACGTTTTGTCCAGCCCGCTTGCAGACGTATCAATAGTGTAAAGTGCAACACAATATAACTACAGCAAATTGATTTTTTCATTTATTTCACCAGTCAATTATGGTTATAAACTTAGATATCTGTACACATTTAGAAACATTTTATTGGCCTTCCGTATGCGTTTTTACTTCTCAGTCGAAGAAGCGGCCACAAGTTTCTCTAACATCGATCAACATATATTTTTATTAAAGTATATAATGCAATATAAAACCCATACAGCTTCCTTTGCGGTTCCTTGGACGGTAAAAGTCTGGGTAGTATGAAATGCAAAGAAACCATCGATTATTAGTACCATATAAATATCTAATATTACAAAATATGCTATGATAACATGACTCGATCTTCTAAAATACATTCAAATACTCAAGTTACATCGCAATCTTCTGTAGTTTGAGCATATCATTATAACGAATTAATATTAGGTATATTTGTTTTGGAGGTCGAGCCGTTTTATCGTAGATCTACATTAAGGCTCGAACACACGCCACGGGTTTCATCTCAAATAGACTGCGAGACCCAAATAAATTGCAAAAAAACTCAGACAGCGTGCAAATATTTGTGACTAAACGTCCGCAAAGTTACCGGAAAACAACCGCAAGACATGCGATTGTGACCAGTTTCCGACCGCTCGCGGACCGCAGACGCGTCGCGCGAAAAACAGAGATTGAATATTCACTCTTCACTCCATACATTATATTATTACAAATACTATAATGTATATAATGTCTTATACCCTCCGACTTTACCATTCGTCCAATCTTTGTCCAGGAAGGAAACACAACATTGAAAAATTTTTAAGCTTTGTTTTCTTTTTGACATACCTAATTACTTAGTCAGGTCATAAGTATTGTCACACAGTAAAAACTTTTCTTTTAGAATGCTGGCCACAAAAAAGTTTATTGAATTCGAATTTCGAATTGTTCATGAAAATAAAAATGTATACTTTTTAGAATTTTACTCATTTTTAAATATGGAGTGGACGCTTAAAGAAGACCGTGTTGCAGTTATTGCGTTGCATCGTTGCGGTTACGCGCCAATTCAAATTTTTGACATATTGAAAAATTTGAATATAACCAAGAGATTCGTTTATCGTACCATCAAACGATACAATGAAGACTCTAGTGTAGATGACAGGTCAAGAAGTGGTCGCCCTCGGTCTGTTAGGACTCCAGCAGTGATAAAAGCTGTGAAGGCGCGAATTCAAAGAAATCCCAAACGTAAGCAGAAACTGTTGGCCCTTCAGATGGGATTAAGCAGAACCACGGCGAAAAGGGTGTTAAATGAAGACTTAGGGCTTCGGGCATATCGAAGAAAAACAGGACATCATTTGAATGCTCGTCTAATGGACCTGAGACTGAAGAGATGCCGCGCTTTGTTGAAGCGGTACGCGGGAAAAAAATATCGGGAAACTCTTTTTTCGGATGAAAAAAATTTTACCGTAGAAGAGAGCTACAACAAACAAAATGATAAGGTGTACGCACACAGTAGTGAAGAAGCGAGCAACCGTATTCCGCGTGTCCAACGAGGTCATTTTCCATCCTCGCTCATGGTTTGGTTGGGAGTGTCTTATTGGGGCTTAACAGAGGTACATTTTTGTGAGAAAGGTGTTAAAACGAATGCAGTTGTGTATCAAAATACAGTCCTGACGAACCTTGTGGAACCTGTTTCTCATACCATGTTTAATAACAGGCACTGGGTATTCCAACAAGATTCGGCGCCAGCTCATAGAGCGAAGAGCACACAAGACTGGCTGGCGGCGCGTGAAATCGACTTCATCCGGCACGAAGACTGGCCCTCCTCCAGTCCAGATTTGAATCCGCTAGATTACAAGATATGGCAACACTTGGAGGAAAAGGCGTGCTCAAAGCCTCATCCCAATTTGGAGTCACTCAAGACATCCTTGATTAAGGCAGCCGCCGATATTGACATGGACCTCGTTCGTGCTGCGATAGACGACTGGCCGCGCAGATTGAAGGCCTGTATTCAAAATCACGGAGGTCATTTTGAATAAACTTTAGTGTCATAAGAATCTATGTTTTGTTAAGTTCATTTTGGTATATAAATGGTTACATAATGAATAAACTTGTTTCAATTATTTTATATAAAACATGTGACAGAATTTATGACCTGACTAGGTATATTGAGTTTTATTATGTTTACTAGTTGACCCGACAGACATTGTGCTGTAATTGTCATTTTTCCTTTCCAAAAAGTTACATTACAAAAGTTAAGTGAGGCTTCCTCTAATTTTCTAATGTTGATCGTAACTTCTCATAAGACCTTCTCCAGACAATATCAAACACAACCAAAAAATAATTAGAAAATTGGTCCAGCCGTGCCCGCGTGATGCCGTGACCAAGGGAAATTTCATTTTTATATATAGAGATTACTGTTATTATGGAAAGTTGTTTCCTTTCAGTTTGCAAAGATTTGACGGATCACAGACATATAAGAGAAAGCAGACTGGACATCACAAAGACCACATCTAATCTCATCTCATTTCGATTGTCCCTTTAACTCCATGAGATTATACATCCGTTTTTAGATATCCGTAATGTCCGGTCTGCTTCCCCTTATATGTCTGTGGGACGGATGGTTATGTTGCGAGGGTTTGAAGGCACTTGTTCTTCTGCATGCATTCACAGAGGAAACCGCGGCGTGTTCCCAGCCTCAATTTTAGTTTCCAATCCACGGTACAAGAAAACACGGTATGACACTCCGGGCAAGATGATGACGTAGTCTCTTTCTACGTCATCAACGTACGCGTGACACCATTTCACAACTCCCCGACGGAATTTTGGCGGGAATCCGATAGTGAGACGATGTTGATTTTGTTTTTTCTCAAATTTGTGTTTCTTCGAGTGTGTAGTACTGGTGGAATATTAGTCATTGATTGTTCGTCAACGTGCACGAGTGCGGGCAAATTATGTAAATCCAAAAATCGTTTCATGTCGCAATTTTTCCAATACTCCCAAGAAGTTTCAGTAAAGCATCCACCACTTAACTAAATCGCTACTTTGATTGTAAATCGACTTGAATAACCACGCGGATTGCTATAACGCTACGACTTTCCTATTGTGAAAACATGAAATATTTGAAATATTATTATACTCGTACAATTGACACTGACTAAATGCACAAACCGTGCGAAGCCAAAACTAAAAAAACTCCCCGATGCACGTGGATGACGTAGAAAGAGCACAGCTACGTCATCGTCTCGTCCGGAGTGGCGCACTTTTCCCCAATTAGTTGTATACCTTTCCACTTCCACGTTGGCCAGCTGGTTGGTGAGCCGGTGCACCTGGTCCTCCAGGGTCGCGTTGAGCCGCTTCAGCTCCCCGAGCGCAGCCTTAGCGCTCTCCAGCTTTTCGGTTAGAACGCGACGCTCGTTCTCGCAAGTCGCTGCAAGTTCCACGTAGAAGAGAGAATGGAAATAAATGCTTTACTGTTAAACAAGTATAATAATAATAATACATGACATTTAACCAATAGAAAGGCACTATAACGCAAAAGATAACTACTCACATTGAAATGTAATTAATTAAATGATTAATATTCTCTATTTTTATTCTGGCTTAATTTCTCCAACCCGATCTGCTACTATTTCTCCCCTAAAGCGACTTCACGAATGACTCCGCTCACTTTCGCTCAACCGCTCATACTGAGCAACACTCACAGCAACTCTTCTGAAGCTGCCTCAGCTTCTCCATGGCGTTCTGCTCGTTGTTCTTGGCCTCGGCGAGCTGGCGGGAGAGCTTGCCCACTTCCGAGCGCAGCTCGCTCTCCGCGCTCGCCGCCTTCTGCAGCGCCGCCGACAGCTGCTCCACCGTGCCCTTCAGCGACGTGCAGCGGTCCTCCAGCTGCGCCATGCTGCGCGTGTAGCCCTCGCAGCGCTCTTGCAGCTTCTATACATACATACATAGATAAAGTCTTTATTGTAACACCCATAGGAGTGTTTTGGCGAAGGTCCTCCTGAGCCCCGTACTAGACTGAGCATGTTTACTACCTTCGACTGCATCGGCGCTTTTGTATGAAGATCCTGTATCCCTACCGGCGCGTCTACGAACGAAAATCTTCATACAAAGCGCTAGTTGACGCGTACTATGTCTAGCTTGTAAAAACTCACACTAGCGGTGCGTAGTCTATCCTACTAAGATTATAAATGTGAAAGTTATTGTGTATTTAGTTTGTCCTCTCGTCACCGGATGAACGGATTTCGATGAAATTTGGTACACAGATACTAGAGGTCCCGGAATAGAAAACAGGATAGTTTCGACCGCGTAACAGCGGAGGGTTCCCGTGGACCACTAGCACGCGGCGGCTCGGTACCTTGAGCGCCTGGTCGCGGTCCCGGGCTCCGACGGCGGCGCGCTGCACGTCCCCCTCCAGCTGCGCGCGCCGCACGTCCAGCCGCGCCGCGCGACCTACGCACACGCACGGTTCCTGTGGGTACCTTGAGCGCCTGGTCGCGGTCCCGGGCTCCGACGGCGGCGCGCTGCACGTCCCCCTCCAGCTGCGCGCGCCGCACGTCCAGCCGCGCCGCGCGACCTACGCACACGCACGGTTCCTGTGGGTACCTTGAGCGCCTGGTCGCGGTCCCGGGCTCCGACGGCGGCGCGCTGCACGT
This sequence comes from Hylaea fasciaria, assembly GCA_905147375.1. Taxonomy (NCBI): domain Eukaryota; kingdom Metazoa; phylum Arthropoda; class Insecta; order Lepidoptera; family Geometridae; genus Hylaea; species Hylaea fasciaria. The sequence continues at coordinate 1,909,605 of LR990200.1, forward strand.
CCCCCTCCAGCCGCGCCGCGCGACCTACGCACACGCACGGTTCCTGTGGGTACCTTGAGCGCCTGGTCGCGGTCCCGGGCTCCGACGGCGGCGCGCTGCACGTCCCCCTCCAGCTGCGCGCGCCGCACGTCCAGCCGCGCCGCGCGACCTACGCACACGCACGGTTCCTGTGGGTACCTTGAGCGCCTGGTCGCGGTCCCGGGCTCCGACGGCGGCGCGCTGCACGTCCCCCTCCAGCTGCGCGCGCCGCACGTCCAGCCGCGCCGCGCGACCTACGCACACGCACGGTTCCTGTGGGTACCTTGAGCGCCTGGTCGCGGTCCCGGGCTCCGACGGCGGCGCGCTGCACGTCCCCCTCCAGCTGCGCGCGCCGCACGTCCAGCCGCGCCGCGCGACCTACGCACACGCACGGTTCCTGTGGGTACCTTGAGCGCCTGGTCGCGGTCCCGGGCTCCGACGGCGGCGCGCTGCACGTCCCCCTCCAGCTGCGCGCGCCGCACGTCCAGCCGCGCCGCGCGACCTACGCACACGCACGGTTCCTGTGGGTACCTTGAGCGCCTGGTCGCGGTCCCGGGCTCCGACGGCGGCGCGCTGCACGTCCCCCTCCAGCTGCGCGCGCCGCACGTCCAGCCGCGCCGCGCGACCTACGCACACGCACGGTTACTCTATCCTCTATGACTGTCTTTGTCATCTCCCTAGCGATAGGTAGAGACAAAGAGACGTTGGACGTATCGGTTGGTCCAAGTTGACTAAGTGGTCAAGTGACGTAGCACCTAAATTTTTCATCCTCCCCGGGGCCTCAATTGTGATAGGAGAACCGGGCTGTTGCAGGTAATTCGCCAATTTCGATAGTGTTTGTTTAGGAAAACTGTATGACACCGTTCGATAGACAACAAGCTTGAAGCCATAAACTTGAAGCCTGGAAGCCGCTAATTTTTTTTTGAGGGAGAATTTGACGTATCTCTATCCTCTTCGCCACGGGGTTACTGAAACCCACTAAACCGCTATTTCTCTTCCTAGGCGGGGCGTGATGGGATCGCGTTAGCATTCACTTTCTTGACCCAGCAAGTCTCTGCCAACTAAAGTCTGCTAACTAAAGCAGAGAGCGGTGAAGATCTGTACAAAACTTATTGTATGTTTTTTTTTTATTTATTGAGAGCAGTAGTTATGTACCTTCAGCCGCGGCTAGGGCTTCACGCAGCTCTCCGACTTCCTGCACCCGCTCGCAGAGCTGCAGGCGGAGATTCTCAGCCTTGTTCTGGAACAAAGCATAACGTTACGTAAGGCTGACCGCATAAGGGCTACCATCGCATATCATGGTTTAACATCTTTATGGTAATTTTTTCTTCTTTTTGTTTATTTTTCTGGCTCTTTTTAAAGTTAATATTTTTGTTGTTCTTGTTTTCAATTTTCATACATGTTGCCTGAGCTCTCCGTAATGTATGTTCGCTTTCATCTCAGAAACTGCTGTAGGGATTTTCATCCGGTTTTCACCAATAGATAGAATGATTCACGGGGAAAGTAGGTAGGTACATACATACGTAATAGTGAAACAATATAGAAGTATAATATCTAGTATGTACCTCGTTCTGCACTTTCTCTTCAGTGACAGAGCTGAGTGTCGCTTCGAGGCTGGTTATCTTGTCTCTTAGGTTGCTCATCTCAACTGTTTTCGACTGTACCGATTCATTCTGAAAACATGGAAAAAAATAGTTTAGAATACAGTTCTGTAACGAGTCGGGTTTTCGTATTGATGTCAGGAATAAAATACTCGTTACAATCAAATCCGTATAATAAGTCGTCAGCTTACACCGTGGTTAACTTAGTAGTAATCACTGGGGCTACGGCGCTAGTGGCAAGGCGAACCAGTCAGGCGTTCGAATTGCTCGATGCGTCCGTACTGGTTCTCTCTAAACACTAGCGCTGTCTAAGACGCCTGCTGCCGCAGTCAACTTCCCGTTGCGGGTGAGAGGACGGCGACGAGCGGACTGCCTGCCGTGCGGCCGCGATCCGGGTTATATAGGCCTGCGGCGGCGGCTGCGTGGCTGTGTGCGTAGGGTCGACGCCGATGCACCGTACGTATGCGCTCGCACACTGGGATGCGCGTTCTGTTGTGCTTCAGTTCTAATTATAATTGTTTTATTTTAATAAGAATGGGCACGGTCATAAACAGATGATGATACTCAACTAGAAATCCTTGTACTTACTTATCTATGGAATCATAAACTACAATGACCGTGGCGTTACAGACGCTTGCTTTGCCTTCTCTTCCTACTAATCTAATGGTGCTAACAACCTGTCGCCCTTGCTTTCCAATTTGCTTCTTTATACGTTGCTCATAAGAATCAAGATTGAATGGCACATTTCACTTACCAACGCGTTCAACTACGCCTCTATCTATCCGAAGACAGACTGCAAATTGGCTTTATCTTACTGCTAATTCTATTGCCGTTTATTGTCACTTTTGGTTTTCAATTTGCTTCTTTAAGCGTTGTTACCTAAGTTTCAAGATTGATTGGCACATTCTACTTACCAATGCTTTCAACTGCGTCTCCTTCTGTCCGAAGGCAGACAGCATCTTGGCCTTCTATTCCTTCTTAATCTATTGCCGTTTGTTGTCACCTTTGCTTTGCAATTTGCTGTTTTGAACGCTACTGTCTAAGTTTCAAAATTGGTTGCTTTTTCTGTATTTTACTTACCAAAGCGTTCAATTGCGCCTCCTTCTGACCGAAGGCGGATTGCAGCTTGGCCTTCTCGTCCTGCAAGCTCCTGAGGTTGGTGGTGACGGACTGCAGCTTGTTGTCTCCCTTGCCCGCTTGCTCGCTCGCTTCCTTCAGCTGTTTCTTGAGCATGTTCATTTGCGATTTGTAGTCGTCCTGTAAACAAATATACATTCATAATATTAGATATAAGAGTAATCAGTTTATTTAGTACTAGAAGCGCCTCGCGGTTTCATCCGCGTTTACTACTATCCCGCGGGAACCGTTTTAATTTTTACGGGATAAAAAGTAGCCTATGTTACCAAGGTGAATGTAGCTTTCAAATAGTGAAAAAAATTTTGAAATCGACACAGTCGTTTTTTGAGTTTATTCATTACAAACATACACACAAAAACACCAATCTTTCCTATTTATCATAGTATTTATTGTTTATTATAATTGAATAGAATAGAATAGAAAACTCTTTATTGTATACCACAACTAAACAATACAGAGAAAAAAAATAGAATAGGTAAACAGGGGTAGTACAATGGGCGGTCTTATCGTCCTTTATATGTACCTTTTCGCGTTCAATCTGGCAGACGTCATGCATCAAGTTCCGCATACCCTTCTTGATCAGTTCCGGATCCACGTCTATGATCTCGCTGCGGTCCTCGGAGTGGTCGCGCCCTGCGATATGACGGCAGTGAATACTCTGCTCCACAGACAAGTCTATTGTTGTTCCTATCTGGCACTAAACTAATGACAAAGACAATACCTCGCCGGTTGGTTAAAGTTAAGTGGTGTTCAGAAAACGGAAAGAAAATTGTAATTGTTTGTTTATTTATTTATTTGGATAAATAAATAAATAATAGAAACAGCAGAAATAGTAAACAATAAATCATATTATGGACTCTACATTATATATAATTGCAAGGACATAATTGCAAGGGCCAGTTTTGCTTGACAACCTGATGACATTTTTATTCACTATAAAAATGTTGCAGACTATCAATATTTTTTTTCATCAACTTTCGTTTAACTTCTATTGTGGTGAATGACCACATTCAAGGATAAGGAATTAAAGGAAATTGATTATACGTCACACCACAGACAGCACGGGCGGCCCCGCCCCTGTGCGGGCTGTATCTCCGGGCCGGGCTGGCGAGGCGGCGCCGCGCCGCCGCGTGCACGCCGCCCCCGGGCGCACGCCGCACACGCGCGCCGGTGCACTTACTGGCCCCGCCCCTGTGCGGGCTGTATCTCCGGGCCGGGCTGGCGAGGCGGCGCCGCGCCGCCGCGTGCACGCCGCCCCCGGGCGCACGCCGCACACGCGCGCCGGTGCACTTACTGGCCCCGCCCCTGTGCGGGCTGTATCTCCGGGCCGGGCTGGCGAGGCGGCGCCGCGCCGCCGCGTGCACGCCGCCCCCGGGCGCACGCCGCACACGCGCGCCGGTGCACTTACTGGCCCCGCCCCTGTGCGGGCTGTATCTCCGGGCCGGGCTGGCGAGGCGGCGCCGCGCCGCCGCGTGCACGCCGCCCCCGGGCGCACGCCGCACACGCGCGCCGGTGCACTTACTGGCCCCGCCCCTGTGCGGGCTGTATCTCCGGGCCGGGCTGGCGAGGCGGCGCCGCGCCGCCGCGTGCACGCCGCCCCCGGGCGCACGCCGCACACGCGCGCCGGTGCACTTACTGGCCCCGCCCCTGTGCGGGCTGTATCTCCGGGCCGGGCTGGCGAGGCGGCGCCGCGCCGCCGCGTGCACGCCGCCCCCGGGCGCACGCCGCACACGCGCGCCGGTGCACTTACTGGCCCCGCCCCTGTGCGGGCTGTATCTCCGGGCCGGGCTGGCGAGGCGGCGCCGCGCCGCCGCGTGCACGCCGCCCCCGGGCGCACGCCGCACACGCGCGCCGGTGCACTTACTGGCCCCGCCCCTGTGCGGGCTGTATCTCCGGGCCGGGCTGGCGAGGCGGCGCCGCGCCGCCGCGTGCACGCTGCCGTCGGGCTGCACGCCGCACACGCGGCGCAGGGCGTGTGCGATGGAGGACAGCTTGGCCTCGGTCTCGCGCTTGTTGCCCTCGCACTGCGTGAGCGAGGCCTCCAGCGCGCGGCAGCGGCCCTCGCTGCCGCCGAGGCGCGTCTGCGGATGTTACATACGTATCAGTTTCGTGTCGTAGTGGCTTGTAATAAGTGTTACATTCCTACGACAAATATAGAGGTCGACTTCGTCGTGATATCGGATCGTGGTTTACTGTTCGTGGGTGCCGATAGCCAATATTGGGGACAGTGAGAAGTGAAACTATCGTCACGATTTGGTGCCGTACTGGCTTGTAATAAGTTTTAAATTTCTATAACACAAACAACAAACGACTTTGAGACGTGATCTAAAATAAGATATTTACATCATAAAAGTTTTGTTCAGGTAAGTGGATTAGGCAGAATAATAGACACATTTTTCTCAGTTTAATTTTCAACCGCCGTAAATTATTTACCTTCAATTCTTGAATTTGCTGAGTGGCGTCGGCGAGGCAAACTTCAAGGTTGTGTTTCAACTCTTCCAGACGACGCTCCTTGGATCTGCAGTCTTCGAGACGTAGGACAAGTTCCTAAAATAAAACAGGAAACTTTCAGCTCATGGTTCTTCATAATTATAGAAAATTAAACCGTTTATTCAGAATTAACATGACATAATATGGAATTACAACGCAGCTTCGCACGTTTTATAGCGACATCGCCGCATACAACACGACTTCTATGCGTACCATGAAACAAACCTAGATGGCCTCGTGACTATTTAGATGGGCCGTGGCTTTCCAGCCGGATCAAGACTGCAGGCGGATCGTAGCTTTGCAGGCGGATCGTGGCTTTGCAGGCGGATCGTGGCTTTCCAGGCGGATCGTGGCTTTCCAGGCGGATCGTGGCTTTGCAGGCGGATCAAGACTTTGCAGGCGGATCGTGGCTTTGCAGGCGGATCGTGGCTTTGCAGGCGGATTGTGGCTTTTCAGGCGGATCGTGGCTTTGCAGGCGGGTCGTGGCTTTGCAGGCGGATCGTGGCTTTGCAGGCGGATTGTGGCTTTTCAGGCGGATCGTGGCTTTGCAGGCGGGTCGTGGCTTTGCAGGCGGATCGTGGCTTTGTAGACGGGTCGTGGCTTTGCAGGCCGATCGTGGCTTTGCAGGCCGATCGTGGCTTTGTAGACGGGTCGTGGCTTTGCAGGCCGATCGTGGCTTTGCAGGCGGGTCGTGGCTTTGCAGGCGGATCGTGGCTTTGCAGGCGGATCGTGGCTTTGCAGACGGGTCGTGGCTTTGCAGGCGGATCGTGGCCAGTAACGCAGTGAGTCGCTCACCTGGTCCCTGGCGCGGCACGCCTCCTCCAGCTCGGCGCCGCGCTGGCGCACGGCGGTGAGGTCGGCGCGCGCGGCGCCCAGCATGGCCTCCAGCTCGGCCCCGTGCCGCCGCGCCGCGCCCGCGTCGCCCGCCATGCGCTCGCGCTCCTCGCTCTCGTTCTGCAGCCTACAACGTACGAAAGAACAAGGTCGCGCAAACATTTATGAAGTGTGCGAGCGAGACAGCTATATCTTTATCTGTCACGCTCGCACACTCCTTTTTTCACACTCTTAGCCCAGATGAAACCTAGATCGGTCTCACCTGGACTGCAGCTCCTTGATGTCGTGTTGCGCCTGGTCCAGCGCGGCGCGCTCGCGCTTCAGCTGCGCCTCGGCCTGCTGCAGCCCGCGGGCCGCGTGCTCCCCGCCCGTCTCGCTCTCCTTCAGCATCGCCTGCACGCGCGACAGCTCCAGCTCCAGCGACGAGCGGTTCTCTTCCAGTCCTGGGTAAAACATAAAGGAGATATTATCCACAACGAAGATTAAATCGACGCCAGATGGGGCGTTGGTGTCATGGAAGCGCAATACTAAAAAGAAGGAAAAACATGTGACAGTAGATTGTCAAAGTAAACGTCACATTTTTACTGCGATTTTCATCAAAGAGATTTCAGAGTCGGTGTCTATATCAGCTCCAGCATCGAGAGCATCGGCGACTACATCAGTGTCGGCGACTACATCAGTGTCGGCGACTACATCAGTGTCGGCGACTACATCAGTGTCGCCGTCGGCGTCAGCATTGGCATCAGCAGCGGTTCGTACGTGTCAGCGTCGGCGTCTACATCAGCGTCGGCGTATACAGACCGGCTATCTTGTGGTAGGCCTCGTCCCTGGCCCTCGCGGCGTCCCGGCGCTCGCCCTCCACCCGCTTGACGTGGTCGCGCAGCTCCCGACAGCTGCTGTTGTACTTGTCCCGCTCCGCCACGCAGTTCGTCAGCTGACGGCGGACGTCGGTCAGCTCCTTGCGCAGGCTGTCCGACTCGTTCTCCACTGGAACAGGATAACATATTTAAATACATTAGAAATAAAGGTCATTTTGGCGTGTCTGAAGTTCAGACTCTGAACGCGCAGGACTTGTCACAACCGCCCCGTCAGAGCTCAAGCTAATATGAACGTTATTTTAAAGTAGTTTGGATCGATAATTGCGCCAACGTGCACTCACATTCCTTCAATTTCCGCATCGTCTCTTGCAGTTGCGCGTACGCGTTGTCGTACTTGTCCTCGGCCAGGGAGAGGTGCGCGCGCAGCTCGGTGCACTCTCGCACCACGGCCTCCTTCTCCAGGTGAAGCTCTTTGATGCGATTCTCTAGACGGGAGCAATCGTCTTCCGCCGCAGCCCTATAAATAAGGAAAAAGTATGTTAAGCTTGATGTTTTCGGATCGCTCACTCTCGCTTACCGCATTTTCTGTAGGTGCTATCCCTTTCTGGCGCTTAGATGCGTCGTTCAGCCTCAATTTTGTTGCCTTCTCATTTTCGGTAGTGCTCGCCCGCCTCCGCTCCTCCAGCCGCTCCGCGAGTGCCTCACCTGGTCTCCTCGAGGCGCGTCCTGAGCGCGGCCAGCTCGTCCTTGAGCATTGCCAGCGCGGCGCGGTCCTGGTCGGCGCGCGCCTGCGCCTCGCGGCGGCAGCGCTCGTGCTTGCCCGCCTCGCCGTCCCGGGAGCGCCGCAGCTCCTCCAGCCGCTCCAGCAGCGCCTGCTGCTCCTGGTGCGCTGGGACATTGCAAATACGTCTCTATATTGTCGATCCGTCGAGTCCTCTCAAACAATATAAAAGTGGGAACTGCGAAGCCACAAACGGACACTAGGGTACTTGCAACGGGGGTTCAAATAATATTGAAGAATATAATACTAGAGCGCCCCCGAAGTGTTTGGAATAAAAAGTAGCCAATATGTTAATCCAGCATAACAGCAACCTCCACACCAAATTTCATAAAAATTGTTCAAGACATTTGAGCGTGAAAAAGTAACAAACACACTCACATACTTACGCCTTTATTAATATTATTAAACAAAGGAAATGAGGAAGGAAATTCATTGTGACGGTGAGAGCACTGCGAGCGTTTTCCTTTCGAGCTCGCTCCGCTCGACTCCTTTTCGTACGCTTTTAACACAAAACAAAGCTCCAATCGACTAACCCATAAGCAAAGCCTGCTGCTTATCGTTCTCCGCTCGCAGCATGGCCTCGTCGTGCTGCAGGATCAGCTGATCCCTCAAGGCGAGCAGTTTCTTCTCTCGCTCGCGCCCGCCCGCCTCGCACGACTCCTTCTCGCTCGTGAGGGCTGCGATGGTCTGGCTGAGTTTGTGCTCCAGCGTTTGGCGGAGTTGCTCCTGGGAATACGAATCGAGGAGTTTTGGCGGATATTCGAAAGTGAGACGTTATTTATATTTATTTTTTTCTATAATTTGTGTTTCTTTTAGTGTTAATGTGTAACATTGGTGGAATATTAATCATTGAGTGTTCGTCAACGTGTACATGTGTGGGCAAATGATATAAATAAACCCAAAAAACGTATAATTTCGCATTTTTTCAAAACTCCCAAGTCGGTGCCGTAAAAGCATCCACTTTACTGAATCATGACTATTATTGGAAATTGACTTGAATACTCGACCACAAGGATTGCTATAATGGTAATGACTTGCCTATTGTGAAAATATAAAACATTTTTAAACTTGTCACTGGCTAAATGCACAAACTGAGCGAAGCCAAAACAATAAAGTGGCAACTGGATAGTGACGTGGACAAGTGTCAGTTGACATGTTCCATGACGCTGGTACCTTCTCCTCCTTCAGCTTGGTGATGTTCTCCACGGTGGTGCGGTTGATGTTGGCGATGACCTGCTGGTACTCCGCCTCCTTCTTGCCGGACTGCTGGGACATGGAGTTGCGAGTGTCGCGGAGTTTCTTCTCGCTGTTCTCCAGGTCTTTGGTCAAGCGGGCTATTTGACCTGTTCAGTGAGATTGGAGATGCTTTACTATGCTTCGAAACGCCTAAAAAAATATGTTCTTTTTGACACAAAATATTGCAGAAGCTAAGTCATAAAAGTACTATCTGTTCCAAAAAAGAAAACCACAAAAGAAAACCAGTTAGAAAAAATGCATATCATATATCCTCCATCAAAACCCTGACACTCTCCAGCCTGCAGCTACCCTTGTAAACTTTCTGCTGGAGCAGGTGTGTGGGAAGAAGTCCCCCCTTGTTCTTCCCAGCTACCTGTTATATCATATGTCCTCCATCAAAACCCTGACACTCCCCAGTCTGCGGCTACCTTTGTGCGCCTCCTGCTGCACCAGCGCCGCCTGCAGCTCCAGCTCCAGCTTGGCGCGGCGCGCGTCCGCGTCCTCCAGCATGCTGGCGGTGTCGAACAGCACCGCCTCCAGCGCGTCCTTCTCCGCGCGCGCGCCCGCCAGCTGCTCCGCCAGGTGCTGCTTGTCCTTCTCCAGCGTGTCGATCAGGATCTGGAATTATGCCTCGTAAGCTGTTGCCGATAGAGTCCCTATTTGTTTGGCAATGATAGGTCTATTAGGATCTGGAAATTGGATAGAGCTCTTAAGGTGTTGCTCATAGAGTTATTATTTCTTTGGCGACTTCTATTCTTTTTCAAGCTTATAATGTTTAGGATCTGACGAGAGTAAACTCATAATTCATCTTTTTAAACATTTTTGACAGGACAACGTCTGTCGAGTCAGCGTGTTTTGAATAGATCAAAACCGTACCGTCTCCAGTACCCACCTGCTTCTCCTCTCCATCCTTGACGTGGTCCTCGAGGTTCCTGTTGAGTCTGCCGATCATCTCGTTGGCCTGTTCCAGGCGTTGCTGGAGACGGATGATCTCCTCGTTCAGTGTGTCCTTCTTCCGCACCATCGCCGTCAGCTGCGAGCTCAGCTCGCCGCGCTCCCTGGGAATCAAATTCAATATTATATAGTACTTGAGGTTCTATGAACAGTAGACCTCGCGATAAGAGGGCAGCTTAACCAATTTCTTGGTGATAGGAATCCCCCCGTTTTGCCTCCGTTTCTCCCTAACTTGAAAAACTTTTTTTACAACAATTTGTTCATAATTTAATACATAAGGTTTCTACCAAATATCATAACTCTAGGCCAATAAATTACGCGACAGCAAACTTCCCTGTTTTTGTCCCCATTTTCCTCCGTATAAAAAATCGCTTTCGACAACAAAAAAAGCGCTAAAAATCAAAGAACCTGTACACCAAATTTCGTAAAAATCGGTTGAGAAATGCGACTTGTAGCCCGAAACAAACATACATACAAACAACCAGACGAAAGCAAAATCGGCCACTCTTAAACTGGAGTGCTTCGCTCATTTCGATCGCTGGATAATTATAACGCTATAACACTGAGCCATGTATGTACGTTGAACTTAGCGACCGATATCGGTAACTAACTAATGTACAAACCAGTGTCCTTGGTACCGAGTTTCATGAACACCAACTTTTATTAGATGTTTAACTTTTACTAGGAATACAATTTGAGAGGAGAGAAGAGGAAGAGAGGGGGAGGGGAGTTATGTTTTACAAACCTTCCAAACTCAAAGGCACAACTTACTTAAAAATTACACTTAAACACCAGGAAATAGAATTCAAAATCCACCCACCTCATCACCTGGCGCAGTTCCAGCTCGACCTTCTCCCGTTCCGACTCCAGAAACTTGATCTTCTCACAGAGCGAGGCCTTGTCCGCCTCCAGCTCCAGCCGCGCCTGCTCCGCCGCCAGCAGCTCCTTGCGCAGCGAGGCCAGGTCCCCCAGCTGCTCCGAGGACTGGCTGGACAGGCTGGACCGCTCGTCTTCCATCTACGGGGAGGTTTGGGGCATTCAGGACATTGGTACTTGGAACTATCACCAAAAAGGGCCAAAGTTGCGTGCACGTATGTATCATTATCGAGAGATTTGAGACGGTTTTCGAGTCTAGAGTTTTCTAGAGATAGAGAGATAAGTCTTTATTGTAACTAACATTATATAAAACGCAGAAAAGACAGTTTTATTGATGGATACAAAAGCGGTTTTATCACTTGAAGCGATCTTTACCTAGCTAACACTTACATGTTTCAAGTCTTCTTGCAGCTTCTTCTTTTCGTTGTCGAGGTTCCTCAAATTCGATTCCAGTTTCTCGACCAGGTCCTGAAGGTCGCTTCTTTCCATCAGAGTTCTTTCCAACTCTATTTCCAAATCACCTACGAGAAAAAACAATGTTGATAGTTAACATCATGTTTGCTATTTTATCATGTTCGTTGGTTTAGGAGCTTGGAAATTATGATAGCTCATAATTATGACGCCGCAGGGTGTAGGTTCGCAAACAGCTGACCGCAACGGATCTTGAGTTTCCGATGAAGGAAAATAACTCTTCTCGTGACCATGGTCGATGTAACTCGGCCGAAACGTCGAAACATGTCAAAATTGTATGCGTTGATAGTAGTTTGTGCGCGAATTAGACTCGTTTTAAGCTAGTTAACATAAGGAATATAACGTTAAAAACCGTAGTGGTAGGGTGCTAAAGAGCCCGCCTGGCAACTACCACCCTCTAACAGAGAATCTGTCACCAAATCCCTATCAGGACGATCTGACGACCAGTCCCTGGCAGGCCCCTTCTATGCCTGAGCATGTTTAGCACCTTCGACCAATCGTCACGGAAAACCAGGTGATATAGTCAAGTTTTACAGAATAGACCCCAGGTCCGCAGTGCCCAGGCGAGATCGGACGCCGCACTCACTCCTGTGCTTCTCCATCTGCGACAGGATGGCGTCCGCCTCCAGCTTCTGCTGGTCCAGCAGGTCCCGCGACAGCGCCGTCTTGTTCAACTCCTCGCGACAGGAGACCAGCTCCGAGCGAAGCCGGGACGAGCGCTCCTCTTCGTTCCTGCGGTTACATTTTATTATATTGTACATTAATGCCTCATTGACAGTATTGCAGATCGTCCAAAAAACAACCAATACAAGTATACTAGTACCCAACTTATAAGGCGCGTCGTGAATCTTCGTTCGCGCAGAAAAGAAAGTATGGTCCGAAGATTAACTAATGCTTAAAACTTACAATCAACCTAAGCTCACTATTATAAGGTTCATAATACACTGCAGCTGTTAGTTCCATCTCACTCTAAGCTCGCTAAGATGGCGGCCGGCTGCCGACCAATAGCGGCCAATAGCATTTCTCGCGCTTTGAAATTCATCTTCTGCGCAGGTACATCGGTAAGCCATATCAGTTGGGTATTACTTGTAACATAATTTGTTTGGCTACTTATGTAGCTGACCTTGATAAAACCGTCACGCGCTAAAGGATGTCAATGGTGTATCTCTGTCCTTTGCCGACACGAGCATTCAACTATTCGTCTCCTGCATGTGGGAAAGAGACGACCGATCCCAGCCGTCTATAGCTTTCTCCGTCTACGACAGCGAGGTAGAGCCCCGTACTTGTATCAAAGTCAAATCATTTATCCTACTAATATTATAAAGGCGAAAGTTTGTGTGTTTGTTACTAATCGGCTGGATCAATATTGATAAAATTTGGTATGGTGGTAGCTAATATCCATGGATAACACATAGGCTACTTTTTATGCCAAAAACAGAGGGCAGCATCGCGGGGCGCAGCTATTTGTAAATAAGCAATAAAATCGCACTTTAACTTCTGTCATATAACTTGCCTCAGTATGGATTCTCTGTTGGCCGCCTCGCGGTGCAGCTGGTCCACCTCGGAGTTGAGGTTATGTTTCTCAGTCTCCAGCGACTCTATGGCTTTCTCTAGGCGCGAGTTGATCTTCTGCAGTTTCTCGTAGTCCGACGTGAGAGACTCCACCTAAAATTTTGCGATATATTTTATATGTTGGAAATTTTTGTTCATGTTCGTTCCTTCTTCAAAGTGGTTACAAAATTTTGGTAATTTTATATAAAGATATTCTATTTCAGTCTCCACACGCACACATAGACACTTTTCTATCTGTACACGGCACTACGCCCTTGGATAAACGATTTCGTGAAATAGAAAATCTGTAATTAAGTTTCGATTAAATCTGAATACTTGCTTAGCTATTTAGAAACAAAAATACTAACCATAGCATTGATCTCCACTCTGTTCCGTTCTAGATTGTTCTTGTCCATTCTGAGAGCTTCTACCATCTTCTGCATCGACTCCTTCTCTTGGATCAACTGGTTGATATCAGCGTTGGCTTGGTCCAGTTTGCCTTTGGGAAGGAATGATTAAATCCATTATAAGCAGTCCTTATCATCATGATTTTTTGATTACTTTATTGGCCCACTCAACAAATTGATCATCAGATTATGACTTAATTTCCTTTGAGATAAAAAAATCACATCAATCAAAATCAGCAGGTATCAACAATCAACATCAGTGCATTATGATCAGTTGATTAAACTATCAACTGATCATAATGTACTTTTTGTCATTATAAATAGGCCGTACAAGTATCAGGTGACCATAATATCCCATCGTTAGTGAACAGTTTGCAAATTTTTCTTATACATATCTTAATATATATAAATCTCGTGTCACAATGTTTGTCCTCAATGGACTCCTAAACTACTTGACCGATTTTAATCAAATTTGCACAGCGCGTGCAGTTTGATCTAACTTGAAAGATAGGGTAGCTTACATCTCAATTTATAGTCGCAATAACAAAAACCTTAGCCACAGCAACGCGTGGCCGTGTCTGCTAGTAACTTATAATATTCTTAGTAATTTAGCTCTTACCAGTTAAATCTTGGACTCTGTTCTCTAGAGAAGTGACATTGCCGTCCGCCACCTCCGCATGCTTTCTGCACGTGCTGAGCTGCTCCCTAGTGTTTTGAAGTTTCACCTACGACAAAACCGTTAATGTTTATATCTGAATACTCAGTTTCTGCTCCAATTGTCATGCGAAATATTGTAAGGAAGATTATCCAAGAACCTCGAGAATATACCAGCATAGAGGTGAGAATATCTGTGTCTCATGAGCCTACATTTACTATCAACCGGGCATAATGATAAACCTTTCAACCGTATCAACCGTGCATAATGATATACTGTTGATAAGGAGAATGTGTTTATTATGGACTTTTATATACATGCATACACACATACAGTTACGCCTTTTCCCGTTGGGTAGGAGACTGCATCTTTCCACATACTACGATCTTGACACACCTCTTTCGCTTCTTTCACTTTCATGAGTCGCTTCAAACATGCTCGCTTGATATGGGTACTTTTGGCCTTTCTAGACATTCTCGATTCGATCGTTATATTCAAGTTGTAGTGTTGTAATCTTACTTGCAGCTCGTGTATCTGTATCTGATACTTGTGCAGTGCGGCTTGCACTGCCGATATGGTGCTCTCTGCGAATGCCGTGGCGTTGGCCGCCTGGGACACGCCGCGCTTCGGCGACCGCGACATACTGGGAATATCAGATGCTTACGTCGACTGAATGGGATTAGAAAGACGTGACAGTGGCATTTATTTGTACAGAAAGATAGAAACGGGCAGTATTCTGGAAGTTGTAAGTTTTTGTATATGAACATATGATGACAGTAAGCGTGGCTCACGTGTCGGGGCGGTGCAGATGCGCGGCGTCGGCCTCCGCGTCGTGGATGAGTGCGCGCGCCACCTCCTCCAGCGCCGCGCGCAGCACCCCGGCCTCCGCGCCCGCCGCCTCCGCCCCCAGGCAGCGCTCCTCCTGCACCGCACGACCATACGATACCCTACAGCTGTTAAAGCAACTCATCTTCCAGTCCGCACACACGGTGCGCTCTCATCACTGGCATATCACTCTAAATGGCATTCTGTTGTATTTTTTGTTTATTTAGTTAAGTTCTGCTATTGGTCTTCCAATCAAATAAATGAATAAATAAATATATGGAACCGGTCCCGGACTAGGCTGAGCGTGTTTAACGCGTTGAAACACATCGTCACTTCTATAAAGTTGAAAAAAATACCAGAGCTAGCCGTTAAATGCAAGCTCCTACTGTAGACACGTTACCAGACATACTGACCAAGCCCTGCAGCTCGGAGAGCAGCCGCTGTATGCGAGCGTCTCGCTCCCGCAGCTCGGCGGCGGAGGTGTCGCGCTGGGACGTCATGTCCCGCAGGTCCACGCGCAAGCTCTCCACAGTGATGTTGGCCGGCTGGCCGGGGAACTGGCCGTCCGGCTGCTGGCATCAAATGTTGGCAATAGGATTCAGAAGGAAGCTTTTTTAGATGCATTAACAAACAATAAAGAGTAAACACTAAACGTCGACCTTGGATCTACAATAATAATGCCAAACATTAATTGGTACCCAGTTGGCACAACCAACTAAATATGCAACCTCGAATTATTGCCATCCCTTTCGTTCTCATGACAGAAAAGTGACAAACCATATGACGGAACTAAATTGTAGGCTAGGGAAACCTGACATTACCTTAGCGCCACTACAGGGACCACCACAGAGACCGAGACCGCCACACGAGCCAGGTGGACCAGTAAATCCAGTCCCCTGACCGCCGAAACCGGCCCCCTGGCCCCCGAATCCAGTCCCCTGGCCCCCAAATCCAGCCCCCTGGCCCCCAAATCCAGCCCCCTGGCCCCCAAATCCAGTCCCAGATTGAGCTGCAAACGAGTTGATGGAGAACCCGCTCAGAGTGCCCACTAGGTCTCTAACGGAGGAGTCCAGGTCGTTCTTGACTCGGTACAGGTCTCGCTCTGTGGTGCTTTGGAGCTCTGAGAAGAAACGCTTCACGGAGACTACTTCACGCCACAGGCTTAGGAGACGGTTATGCTCGGACGAGTAGTAGTCGTTGAAGGCCTGTGAATAATGAAATGATTGAATGAGTTAGTATTCCTTTACTTCCCATTAACAATTTATACTATGCATCTATCTACATATGAATAAATGGTAAATTGAGCCCTAGCCCCATGCAATACTGTACAATATAATTTGGCTGGTCAAGCCTCGTCTAGCTTTTGACTTTGTAAGTTTATAAGCTTAGTGACTAACACAATTTTCCAATGATGCCATTGAAACGGATTGATCACAGCTTGAAACAATATATCCATGACCACTGCACTAACCTCTGCCAAATACAAACAAATTTAGTACATGTTACAGATTCTTTTTTTCCATCAATTTGTATTAATATCTTTACCTGTTCTTCGTCCTTCCACTCATCCTCCTTAACGGACATTTCATCCCGCAACGCCTCCCAGTCATTTGTCAGTTTCTGCAGGTCCCCGGTGAGAGCCTCGTTCAGCTGATGCGACTCCTCCAGCTGATCTCGGAGCAAGTTGTTCTGTGCCACAAGCTTCTCGCACCTGGTGGAGCATTTTATTTGATTACAGAGAGGAATTTTACCAGCAAAATAAAATATGTCATGATGTGTACAAAAGTGAGAAAATTTTACAGACCATACAACATTCTTATGAATTCATTTTGATAAAAGTAGTGGTGATACTAAACAGATTTTCCTCTGAATATAGTTGCGGGGTTTCCACGGCTTGATAGCCTCAAAATTTTCCACAAAACTTGTGTAACTTTCACACAGAAAACCAAGAAGATTTTGGTTCAAATCAATGTTCTCATCGCTAAGTGACTGGAGTTACGCGAGTAGACTATCGCAAATAAAAAGGCGTTTACTTCCGTTTCTCTTCGTCGAGGCGACGCAGAGCGCTCTCCAGATCGTTAATGCGCTCGTCTTTCCTGCTATCAGAGCCGGAGCTGGACGGCAGAGCGGCAGGCGCCGGGAGAGCGATGGCAGACTTGGACACCGGCGACCGATACGTGTCGATGCGCGGCGTGTCCAGCATCTGGTGCTCCAGCTCCGAGCATCGCTGCTTGTACTGGAGCACCTAAAGGATGGGAGAACATGGTGCATTGCATAATTAGGTAGGTATGGCGAAACATTACATTCAACCAATGTTTACAAAAATTCAAAAGAAAACAAACAACAGCAACCAGCTGTATTTTTTTTTATTTTTGTTTTAGTCATGGCTTCGCACGGTTTGTGCATATAGCCAGTGTCAAGTATTTTATTATTTAAGTATTTCTTAATTCCACATTAAGAAAGTCACAGCAATATAGCAATCGTGGTCAAGTAGTCAAGTCAATTATTTACATCGTCAAAGTCACGATTCAGTAAAGTAGTAGATGCTTTACTGAAACTTCCTGGGAGTTTTGGAAAAAAATGCGACATGACACGTTTTTTGAGTTTATATCATTCGTCCACACTCGTGCACGTTAACGAACACTTAATAATTAATATTCCACCAATATTACACATTAAACTCGAAGAAACACAAGTTTGAGAAAATAATACAAAACCAACAACGTCTCACTATCGGATTCCCGCCAAAACTCCAACCAGCTGTAGCTGTCTATTTTTGACGTTACATTAGTGTTGTACCTAGCTAACTAAATAAACTAAATATTCGATTGATTCATGTCAATGTTTTATGAAAGTAGACTATGAGGAAAGCAATTTCTTATGTTCCTATATTATTATAACAACAACAACTTCATTTTATTCACGTGCGATTGCATACTGCACTTGCAGTACCTAAGTAGGTAATGCTACGATCTTAAGCCTTTTACTAGATTTTTATATCGATGAATCAACTACATGCGTCACGACTAGCAGATAAAAATTGAATGAAAATCGACTATACTTATTAAAATCAAATCGGAACCAATCGCCCTCATCCATTTTCTTGACAACCATATATTCGTTCAAAAACACAAAATGGTCACTGATATAATTATTTTTATAACATAAATATTATACGTTTGTACATAACGGTAAAAAAGTTTTTATACTCAAATAACCAGCTTGCTGGAGAGCTACCTTAGATTGGAGCCTGGACACCAACGCAGCTTGACCCTGCTGCGCGCGGCGGTAGGCATCGAGGCGGCGACGATGGTCGGCCGCCTCGCCCGCCAGCCGTGCACGGAGCTCCTCGTTCTGGCGCCGCAAGTCGCTGCCCATGCTGCTCCCCGGAGAGTCCATCTCGGGTGGACTCTCCAATGACTTCTGCATAAATTAATTCTAAATAAAATCTTACCTTAAGCTTGGGCTTGAATGTGTACAGACTGCGTATTATATTATGTACCTATCTACTACATACCTACTTCCAAACTGATTGTACATAAAGATTTATCTATGTACCTAGGTACTTACTTCCTTCTTGAGCCGTTGGTGAGGGAGCGTGGTCGGGGCCCGCCTGCCGACTGGCGCGCGGGCGCTCCGCGGCGTGCTCAGACAATCTCGCGATGGCAACTGGGGAACAAGTCAAGCCGATCACATTAGGTAGGATGTTTAAAGTATTATTATATCCGTTATTATTCTAAGATTCTATCTACTTTATGTAGGTACCTAGATTGTAGAGGTATGTCATGAGGAAAAAGGAGGAAAAGTTATGTTTGTAGGTATATACAGGTACCTAACTCGTATATACCTACTTAATATCCCTACGCAAAAATTTAAGGTTCGAAATTGACAAAATGTCTAAGCTAATCTATGCGACTGGTAAAGCTGTGCCTAATACCTACCTACTTCGAGAAATTTTGCGGTAAAAAAATATATCTACCTACCTACTTACCCAACCCAGAATCAGTAAGTAGGTTACTATCGGTACCTACTGTCTAGCTTTACTGGGAGAAAATCTATAAAAACATCTTAGCCAGAGGGTTATCAGAATAGTAGATATATGTGGACCTTAAAAGAAACTCTCTTTTTCGTCTTCCCATTCTTCATTTCCACGTACAAATGTCGTGCCGACTTGTACTCGTAAGACATTTTCACAAAATAGCACTACTGTAGCCTCTATCGAAGCTTTAACACAAAAAAACACGAAAAAAAAGGAAGCTAGGCAAAACTGACTAAAAAGGAAAAAGACAACGCTCCAAGGCGATGCAAGAACGAAATGCGGTTTCCACTGCAGGGAAACAGGCCGCTTTGTAGGGTAAGGAAAGCTATCGGACTTAGGAATCTAATTGCGCTAGCAACCCTTACACAGAATAACTGATAGTAAGTTACCCCTTGCAAAGGTGAACAAACTTATCCCTGTTTAGCACATCAAATCGGTACTGTGGTTGAAACCGAGTAATTAACTTGTGTGGGGATTTTATCGTATGTGGGAAGTGAGGGCGGTTAGTAATGGGGGTAAATAGATTCGCAATCGTGGATAACGTCGATACCTACCTAGGTACCTATAGGCACCTGCCATAAATACGTACTTAGTATATCAATCTAAGCTACCTATTACCCACGTTAGATAATAGACGGTAAAAATAAAAACTACTTTTACTCCCTAGAACCTAAATATCACACTTTAGTTTTGATACTCTGAGCTGTAATGACATCTTCCCGTGTTCTGAATTTTGTATGCTTGAAATGTAAGTGCAGCAATTATTTCATTAAAAGTACACAATTACTTACCTATAGATTTACCTACGTAAAAAATTACATCATTATATTACTATATAAAACATTTTGGAAGACTTCACTATTCGACAAAAAGTGCTAAATAAAACTAGTCAGCAGGTATTTAGCCATTTCTTTGTCACTACCTACCCTTAGACAGCGAATCAACTAAGCCACAGCATATCGAATAGTATAAAAACTAAACGCAGGTCAATTACCCCACCACCATGCCTCTTACTAATGTATGGAAATTGCTTTGAACTAGACCCTAAACAGCTAGTCCGACTCTATTACCTAACCGTCTTATACACGTAAACAAGCCATTATGTAACTTGACAACAACAATTTTCGACAAGCTTTACTAAAGTTGCTAAAGTTACAGTGAAATCTTACCTATTTCCGAGTGAATTGTTGGCAATTAAAAGGACATGAATTCACTTTTGTTTTCACTAAAAATGCTCATGGGTTGTGATTTTGTGATTGATAAAAATCTCGTATCCTAGCAACGCAATCAGGGAAGTGTATTGTTACATCTATAATCTATAGCGTTATTTATATTTTGTAAGGTATTAAGGTACCTACTGCACAGGTATCTATGTTAGGATGGATGGTCATCTGCACTTATCACATTAGGTAGATAAATTATTGCTTACATTACCTAAGTTATCGTTTATTTAATTTCCAGCATTTTTACCCAAAATGCAAAGCGGGCAGTGGACGGACAATGCAATGAAACTCCACTCTAGTTGATCAGATTCTGTAAATCACTAGCGCCTGATTCAAAACTTTTAGCAATCACTTAACTAGCACGTTGCTAGCTTAGGAAATTAAGTAAAACTGGCTAGTGAGCACCCCCATGTTATTTTGTCACCAATTTACGAAATTCACGTGTGATCCACCGCAAAGGTGCAGGGGTACTAAAGTTGACGAATATTTTTATTTGAGAGGGTGCGTATGACTTGGTTAGTGTTACGGTTGGCTGACCACCCCACCCCCCGCATATACTTACGCCCAATCACCTGATAACGATGTCAATCGTATATTTTTTACATTTAATCGATAAGTAACACAGTAATAAAAGATAGCGTTTCACAAGAAGTATTCTCTAGCTATGCAAAAAACATATTGTACCTCGGTACTAATTTTATCATCAAAAATCTGTGTACGAGACATATTATGCTAGTTAGTTATGACGGCGCTAAGTATAATTACTTAGTAGTAGGTATGATGTAACTCTACATATATTCATAGGTATCCTGTTCTTTTAACTAAATCAATCCTATAGACAGTTAACTACAACTAAGTCTATACTCAGATTACTCATTCCTCGCTCGCATTATAGGATATGATCGCAATTTTTGCTATATATCTACCTACCACATTTATGTATCGCTAGTGTGGACTGCTACATACACTACCCGGTTATGGACGATTCATAAGAAGGGGCAAATATTAGAGGTAGGTACTAACATGGTACAATATGAAGTGCCTCCAACAGTGTAGGTAGGATTTTATATATTTTCTGGAATATTCTGTTTCTTTAAAAAGATAGCTTCATTGACTTATCGGTATTTATTTTTCTCCAATTGTATGATAATGTTGTTTTTACCGTGAAAGTGATTATCGGCTGGCAAGACTTTACCAGCATTAAATATTAATTTATTGATAGGTATAGGTACCTACTATTCGCCAACGATAAGCCAAAACTTATGATTTATGAGAACTCGTAATGGTAGAGATTAGATTCTTTCTCATATGGCGCTCTTTCACAGTCTGTTATAGCATACATTTTTGTTTCCTTCTGTATAATTATGGACTACAGTATCTATAGTGCATATTAGGCATGAAAAGAAGGTAGCGTGTTCATAACACGTCGGATTTCATAGCTGTCCAAACATATGTCTCTCCGCCTCGCCTCGTCGGTACCGCGTAGGTAGGTAGGTACACAACCTATACCACACCCCGCTTTTGTAACGTACTTAGGTACATAATGTACAATTGTACATATGAACTGCTCATGCTAGAAAAGTGAGTCATTACAGCTCAGCGTATCGAAACTAACGTGTGATAGTTAGGCTCTACGGTTTTTGTACGTAAAAGTACAAAATAATATGTAAAATTAAAAAGTAAATTATACCTACTTGGGCTATTCGTAGTCAAAGCTATGTTGCAAATCTACAAATGCTGGCATTAGATATGTGAAGCACGTCACCAAGCCTAGAGTTCACTGACCGATATCTCTATTGATAAGGAGTGATAGGCATATACCTACAATTTAAATTATTACCAAAATACGAATTATATTATTAATTCCTTCGAATGACGTCATGACAAGTTTTAGTAAATAGTTGCCAACCAAGCACCAAAACAAGTGCTTATAAGCCAATTACCTACTACGAGTAGAACATATTATTATAAGTAGGATATTATGCTAGATCATTATCTGGAAATAAGAAAAGTAACGCTACGATGTAGTAGGTAATTACTAAGACACAAATCTGATATTACCTACGCCTAGAAGATGAGATTATCCGTTCCCACGGCTGGGACTCTGACTTCTCCCAGAAAGTAGGTATAATAATACGTCACAGCCACATACTTAGATGGCGGAACCTTATTGGTTTAGGGTGCATTGGGGTAATTCAGATAGGAATTTTGATGAGATGAGTTGAGGGTTATAGTTTGGTTAATTATTCAAAGAAGTTTTACATTTATTGCCATTATTTGTTTTACCTCTATTTACTAAAGAAAATATTGAGTAATTAATATTAGTAAACTATTAAATATGTAGCTGGATTCTGAAAACTGAGCATTTTAAATACTGAGTCATATTTTTTTGGAATACGGGTAATTACGAACTATCTTGGGGTTAAACCGAAGTTACTGAAAATTGGACTTAATTGCATCCTGATCGAAGGTTTACAATTATGATGGGGTTATTACAAATTACCGAAAATTGCGCGAAAAGCACTTGTTGGAGTTGTTGGACAAAAATGGACGCTACGCACGTGCCATTGACACTAGCGATTCGCGACGACTGATGCGGCGAGAACAATCAAGGTGGCATATATATTAAAGTTGTTATTAGAAAAATATTGTTTCGTATGGTAGATATTTTTACGTTTCGGAATATACCCATTTTCGAAATTACCCCAATGCACCCTATCTCTTTAGCATCACCACAAGTTGTGCTTAGTAGTATGCGGATCACACAAACTCACCTCACACTTTTGTGGAAAATTAGGCCATCCTACCACTCAAAGAAGTTCATGATAATTAGCTCAGTCATCCTCAAGGTAGAATAATGAGAACTGCAGTTAACTGGAAAAAAACTCGTTGCTATGCCATTACTTTACGAGCACATGCATGTTCTATCATGCCAAATGTTTTTGTTCCAACGCATTACATTATTGGTGATAGCTGTTATTTTAAGTCTTTCCAGTAATCAATTATTATTATTAAGAGCTTATCAGTTTGACCTCGAAACTAAAGTTGTGTCGGTCCTATACCTACATTCACTGTTACGATAAAAGAAATTAAGTTATGTACCTACTCGTATCTGCGTGTAAAAGTTCCACTGACACTTTTATCTAAATTTGTGGCTAGCGTAGAGTTCGGACAGTTACGGATTTCTCCGTAAACATATTTTAGTTATGTCAAAACGTTTCCACTTGGGTGATAACATTTGGTGCATAGTTTCTTGCTTGTAATATAAATATTTGTGGTTATGGAAATCCATTTAAATAAAATACAAACAACGTCTCGAACTAGACATGTGAACCAGGCAAAGGCACTTTATTTTATAGTGTAGGGGAAACGTAGCCCCTTTGCCAAAAATGTTTGTCATGCATGCATTGCATGCCACCTTTCCGTCACTCGATTGAAATATTGCATTACATTAAAAAAAATAAAAAAAAACAATTACGGTGGCAATTTATTATCAGATTAACATTATTCAATGACGTCTACGGTAGGTACGACAAAAATTTTAAACGAACTAGAGTTCTAATTTTCTATGTAAAATAAACTTACTTGTCTCCTCACTTATAAATACAAAAAAATCAGAACGATCCTATTATTAAAGATAAATTATACAGAAATTACACACAATACATATTGATCGTATATCTACCTACATCAATAGATGTCATAAGATCACTACGGCTCAGCCATTATCAACTTTTATAGGTCTTATTAAAAGTTTGTGAGTGTATGGCTTTTGTAACCTGGAACATGTGTCATAAATCTAGTAAGTTATCAATCGTAATTGACTATAACAAAACGAAAGTACACATACCTACTCAGTAATTTTAGGACATTTTTAATAAGGACTTGATATTCCGTCTTAAAATGTACCTACTACACGTTCTTAGAGACTAGTTCGATTGTAGCCAACCACTTTCTAGTTCACAATACGGGTGAATAATGTAACATTTTTTTCTCGATAGAAGGATCACTTTATTATAGTAATTACAGATACTTCTGCAAGTTATCTTCGGAAACTTCAAGATTGTGACGCCAGTATGCGTAGTTGTACCATCGCGAGCGTTTACGCGGTCGTTGACTTTATAATCTTATCATCTTCCATTGTTGTTGATATTCAAAATCAAAATATTATGTTTCTCCGCTTACTACAATACATTTCTAATCATAATTTGGTACACATTATGTAGGTACAATAGCAGTATAATGAAATATGTAAGTATAAGTAATAAAATGAATGGCACGCCAATAGGTAGGTTCTACTTTGTACTTTTTGTGTCTTGTAATATTGCAATAGGTATATATATCAACTAGGTAAAAACGGGTCTAATTAGGGCATAAACTAATATTAAAATAATTTTGAAATCCCTCGACGTTTCAGCCGAGTTACATCGACCGTGGTCTCGTGGTCTTCTCGTAACCACGGTCGATATAACTCGGCCGAACCGTCGAGGTACCTACAAACCTACAATGTCAAAATTATAATATTATATTTTCATGTTAGTTTGTGCGCGAATTACGAGTAGATCCGTTTTAAACTAAGTAGTTAACACGATATGTTTTCTGTTCACGGAAGTTCAAGAACTTTTAAATTTGCAACTTTATTAAAATCTAGGTTTACTGAAGTCTTTCTCGTGCCTTTAAGAAGAAGGTAGAACAATAATCATGATGGGAATCCACATTTCATCATGTAATCAAACCGTGCGTGTTCGTGGCTACGAACAGTTAAGTTATTACAAGTTACAGTGGAATTACATCAACGTGGCTCAAAGTCAAGCGAATCCACGAGTATATATTAGACTAAGTTATACTTAAATTATACAGCTTTAGTTCTCGGGAATGTTTATTTGGACCCCGCGCATTGTGCGTGTCTATTTCGCAGGAAACAGTGAACTGGGTCACAATAAACGTTTACGATCAAAATGATAATCTGGTAAATAATGAAACGGCGATGGTACGACGCGGCCGTGTTTTGATGGATTGTAAAGGTATAATGTAACCAGGTTGTACTGCCTATTGATAAAAATCATTAAGCCTTCGCATTTGTAATATTGTTGGTTCATGTTAATGTTCTAAAACTACTGCAAGGCAGGGCTCTCCCGAGTAGAGTTTTAAGTCAATATCTACGATTGTAGAACCACCCAGTGCACCAGGCGTCATAACAGTCCTCTTGCTAATTGTTTATACAACTAATAACGCTAACTGATAGCAAGTCATTTATCAGATAAGAACAGCAATGCTCTCAAACACTAAACTTTAAATTTAGACTAATTGTATATTAGTAGACAGAGTGTGTAGAGCTCACGGGATAATATAATAACAATTACATATAATGAGTCCCATTTAGTCTCAGTTACATTATAAGCTATCAAGAAATATAGTGTAGCTATAACATAGACTTTCCGCTGCCCACAAATAGGGTGCTAAAAATAAGTTTAAAATTCCACCGACGCGAGCTAACTAAGCATTCTGGACTAGGTACAATTTGCCAGAACTATCGGTAAATTAGAGCCATTCAAGTAGTTATTTGGCATTTCGCTCGGCATCCAACAGGCAACCTCTTGTGCCTTCATTTCGCGTGGCGTGCAACTTTTCCTCATTAGTGTCAAAACTGCCAAACTTTGGTTCGACAACGAATTACCGGTTATTACGAACCGGATCATTGTTAACGTTATTAATGGAATTTTAGTTGGTTGATTTACAATTTGTGTTGTTTATATTTTCAATTTTAATAATTTGTATTATTGAATTATGATAATGCTTATTTCATTCATGCGCTATTTATATGGTGTTGTGTTTATTTATATATAGAATTATAATACATATAATTATATACACAGCATATTGATACATTAATGTTTGTCGTTATTAAAATTAAAATAACAGGGGCCTTCTGAAGTTTAGGCCGCTACGCTACCTATATCATTTAAAAACTGTAACTATATTGGATTCGTGCTGTATCCTCCTCATAATATCAGAGGACAGTATAAGCACAAAACGGTCAAAGACCATGCTGATCTAAATCCAGCATACCAACCACCGAAATCCTTTACATAAAACTGCCATGAATAAAAATGGTTCATTAAATCCACATTTCCGCGGTTCGTGACGTTCTCGCATGTTGCATCCTGACTCGCGAACTTCCCGCCTATAAATAACGTTTTATGTCACGTGTCAAAGCCGCCATCTTGGTTTACCGGTAAAATCCGGCAAGGATAAGTTTACGGGCGGCCGTGTCCCCACACTAGCGCCGTACGCGCTACGGCCTTGACATAGAGTTTACAGTCTGCCGGAAGTTTTTTGGGGTTGGCAAAAATTTACTGGCGGGTCTGTAAAAATTGAAGACTCGTCTTTATATCGATTGTGCCAACTGGTGCTTACCTCGGATCTCGACGGCCAATCGAGTAGATTACTTGAGTTGTAGCATCGAGTGAGAGGCAAGTGTAACTTCGATTATACACTTGTTGTTTTGGTGTCTAGATAATCGTATCACGCTATCGTGGATCTAGATGGCTATCCAATAGTGTTTAGTGAGCACTTTAAAATAATGCCAAACGATTTACTAAACGTTAATTTAGGAACATGATACTGGCTGAAGTTGCTAGCTGATGCCTTTACACTTAATAGGTATAATAACCTACTACCAACTGACAAACATAATATATAATATGTGCCAGTATTAACCTATCGGTAGATCTAGAGATAATTTGCGTGCTTAGTTGTCGAACTCTAGCTATTGCCTTCATCGTAACTAGACTAGACATAAAGGTACCTAGTTTCAATGAAAAATTACCATTGAGCCAGAGAGCTGTAAAATGTAAATCTACATTCACAATTCAGCGCGCTTTAGTCGCGAAAGTTGGTGGAGTTATTTATTCATCGCAGGAATTTTACGTGCGGTAGATACTACGACTCTACGACGTAGACGTACGTAGCGCGCCACGCCGTAGCAAATCTACTACGGATTAAAAATAAGGTAGGTATAATGCCTACGAGCTAGTTTGAATGAAAAACGCTGATTAGGTTTTAGGCCTACATTTAATTTTATGATAACGGTTCTTACCCCAGATTACGGCGAAACGTAAAACTTGAATATCGACACGACATGTTATTAAGTTATATTAGGTTTTCCAACATATCTATAGGAAAAAGTTGGTAATAATGCAATAGTGAGGGCAAAACAAGCAGGTAACTTGAAAAACATATAATATTATAATAATTAGTGTTCTATGATCATTTTGTTTTTTCTTCTAACATGTTTTTTTATTATTTGCGTTGCATCGCCGATCACTCTATCTGTGGATACAACTTACCGCAATCCAACACTACAAATACAGCTATTAATATGAAATAAAATTTAACATCTAAGTGGGGGGTCAATACCAAAATCGTCCCAATAAATTATATTAGTGAACAGGCGTCAAGCCACCTACCGCTTAACACCTGTTCGAATTACTGTCAGAGATATCGAGTCCCTACGCTGTCCTACTTGGTAAGCGCTAGTTACCTAGATGCCTCATACAACAGTAGGTTAACTGTCGACGCACCTAGCCACCTAGGCCTAACCCCTACTGCCCTAGCACCCTAACACCCTAACGCCCTATCACCCTAACCTAACCATATGCAGGTATATATACATATATATAATAGGTACGGGATGCCTGTTGCCAGCGACCTAAGGCCACAGACGGAAGGGGGGAGGAGAAAGGGTTGTGTACGACGTGCAATGTACACAGGAAGGATTTTCTCACTGCCGGTCAAGCGGACTCACAAGACCGATCGCAGGTGACGGCTAAAGGTTTCCTGGCCGCAGTGAGAGGATAGGGCTGCCGGTTCCGTCCGGCAGCGTGACGTCAGCCGAGGTGGTTGACTCGCAGATGGCCCCTCCGGGTGGCGGGCTGTGCGACTGGATGCAGACTGCTTCCGCTTGGCTGGATCCACGAAGATAGCTTCGCCGTCCGTAGTGTGCCGGGACTCCTCCTCCAAGGGTGGATAGGGTAAAATGACTACACCCGATGTTCCGTGATGAGTCATTTATTTACCAATTAACTTAGCTTATATACAAATTTTACCTACTATACACATTAACAGTTATCTCTGTGTGCCGTCCGTGTGCGGCGCCTACTCAACAGTTTTCTTAAAGATCTAGGTGACCGACGTGATGGTATTCAGGCTGGTTTCCGTGTTATTCAATAATTTTCTTCCTAAGAATCTACGTGACCGTCGTGATTGTATTTGATTTAGGTTGGTTCCGTGTTTATGGTTGAATCTGGGTTGGCGCCGTGCGAAGGCCATGTTCATGTGTGAACAATTAGTATGCAACCGGATTAACCTTCTGATTCGCCTAGTTACGCCAAACATGCGGTGTGACCATGTGCGCCTTATCTATATCTATCAGCGACCTCGGCGACGCCACTGGCCTATCTATGATAAGAGGAACCTAATCCACGAAGGGCTGCTATTAATTGATGTCCGTATAAATAAAATATTGAACGAAATATTTGAAACCGAACAAATCAAATTTCCGGATATCACTCACACGAACCCATCCTTTTAGTGTTAGTGTAATTTGGTCACAATTTTCAGTCTCATAGATTGAATTGCTATGAGTTTCCTTTTTGTCGTTTTGGTGTTTTCCCCATGTCTTTGTTCAATTTTATTTATAATTCCAGAAATCAGAATAGATGGAGGAAACTGGAAAGGAAAGGAAATAAATACTAATGTAACGAGATGAGACTATTGTTCTCCTAATTTATGCTCATAAACAAACTTTATAAACAAGTATTTAAAAAAATGCATAAACTGACGAACGTGGAATCTGACAGACGTGCACTAAATCTAAAAAAATAGTAGTTATACTTCTTTGAAACTGTCATTAGTTGTAAACCACAATAATCATTACGAGTATAAGGTACCTACCTATAGTCACGTAATCGGAAGGCATCGTACCTCCAGTCAACTGAGCCACGCCGCGCCCTCGTGGTCGAGTTAAAATTAAAACAGAACATTACCGCGTAATTGCGACTAATTAGAGATCATGCGTTATCAGCCATTCTGTTTGCTCATATCGTAATTACTTTACACTTTGCATTCAACTATTAGGTTATATGAAGCCAATTACCTAATTGCTGCGCTCAATGACTGCAAAGGGTATTTGTTAAATTACTAATCAAGCAATACAAATTCTAAGTACGAAAAAGCTAAGTACCTACTAAGTATTTAAATTGCATACAAAATATTTATTGAGCGGAACTCGGGTCAAACCTATGCACCACTGACTTATCTATTTTAAACTAAGAAGAAAAACCATATCTTTAAAAATACTTACCTACCTATCTCAAACAATATACATAAACATGTGACATCCAGCACCGCCCGCACTGTGTCAACGTAGTGGACAATGCCAAGCCATTCTCTCTTAGAAGATCTGTGTAGCTGCTGGGAATAAGGATGATGATGCTTAGAAGTTGGCTTTTGATTCAAAGAATTATTGCATTCCATAGATATCTAGGTATCACAATAATAGTCATCCTTTCCCGCCGGGAGACACGCACACTTATCACTGAACTTTGCACCCTGTAGCTACGAAATGGCAAAGCTCCCGCGGTTGTAACTGCCGAGTACGGACTGCACTATGGAAGCATGAAGTCGGCTAAAAACAGACTGCTTCCGCTGATTATAGAGCCATTTAAGGAAATTCAGTTCATTACACTGTTTATTTCATTTCACAGTGCGCATTGGTTCGTATCATTCCCGAATTGTTGTCTGTAGAAAAGTGTCCCTTGTGCATATCTACAATACGCCTTTGCAATGCGATGGATTTGCGCATGTTACGGCAGATCGTTGATTTTCAAACGTTGACGCCTAGGATCTTGTTCAATATTTACTATCTTTATATCGGATTAAGTCAACTAATAGCACAGAATAAAATAGAAAAATATAGTCACGCTAAATATACGATAAAATACGCTAAATATGATAATAAAATCACGTTCACATACGTCCAGAATCCAGACCTTTCCCTGTATGTAGGTAGGGAGTCAGGAACCACGAGAGAAATAGTCTAACAAGTACCTATGATGTAAATATGACTATGACTGCTGCAGATAGCACACACAAATACTTGCACATACATCCAACCGCACATCCAACCACACTAAATATTTAAAAAAACATTTGTATATACAACCCTCAATAACTGAGTAATGTATTAACTAGCTAAAAACGGGTCTAATTCGCGCACAAACAAATATCAAAATATATAATTTTGACATACCTCGCCTCGTGTACGGCGCAACTTATGTTCAAGTGGGACTTCGGATACTGTTAGTGTTGTATGTCGTGACGATTATGTTTTGCAAGATCAAACGCGGGTAATTGGAAACAACACCTGCCGCTCCGGACGGTGATATCCGTATTCACCAGTCTTCTCGTGACCACGGCTGATGTAACTCGGTCGAAACGTCGAGGTATGTCAAAATTATATATTTTGATACTTGTTTGTGCGCGAATTAGACCCGTTTTTAGCTAGTTAATATGTTTCCTGTTCGCGAAAGTTTAAGAACTTCAACTGGGTAATGGGTATCTTATCCCAATCAGACACGAAGAATATACATTTTTGCAAATATGTAACTTCAGTGTTAACGCAAAATATGGCAAAGACTGCAGCTCTTTTAAAAGTACCTATGTCAGGCAAGTATACAACGACTGATAAGGAATCTATGATTATTTTTCAGTATATTTTACGAGTCTTTCAATATTATTCTGTAAAATATATATTTCTCTTATATTGTGTAAGTGTGTAGCTAAACAACGCGGCATTTTTGTATTATCTACTAAATATCACGGCATCGCCACGGCCGGACAAAGTCCAGCCAACGTATCAGATTTGAGGAAATGGAACTTTTCGGACGATTACAATGTTTTGATTCTAATAGGTGGTGGGTATGTAGGATTTTTATGTTTACAGTTTTCAAAATGAGTTCAATGCCAATCCAATGTCCGATAGCTAGACTGTAATAGGTAAGTATTAGGAATCAATTTCGATCGAAACGCGAATGACCACAAATTTTTCACTACGCAAATATTTAGTTGTATCGCAAAACTGTCTTCTTATCGATTAAAACCCGGCTAGTGCTGCGGACTAGGTTATTATTCAACACCTGATGAGTAAAATATGGTGTCAAAGGTTACCTTACCTATATAATTTGAACTTGCGAGGGTAACAAGGCTAGCTAGTCTATCTTCCCACATCCAACTAATATTTTAAACACAAAAGTGTGTAAGTTTGTTGATCTTTCACGCAAAAATTACTGAATGGATTTTGATGAAACTCTACAATAATATAGCTTACATATCAGAATAACACATAGGCTACAACTCATAAAGATATATTGTATAATATTATCATAACGCTGATGAAACCGTTAGGCGCAGCAGCTAGTGGACTTTAAATCAATGTCAGAAACAAGTGTTACTAAGTAATTAACTAACGTAGACTAACTAACGTTTTATCTCAATCTTACCTGGTGTTAGCGACGTGACTGGAGTGAGATGGTCTATGGTGGGAAATACTTTACCTAGAGTAGCTGCAATTTCAGTAAGGCTTTTACCGGACTTATCAGCACGCAAACCATAAATGATAACTAATATAACTCTTTTTAAGAAATAGGTAGTAACTAAGATACGATAGCTTATTTGTAAAGTTATCTATGTGTATCAGGGTGATATACAACGCCATTGGAGTCACGTAGGGCCTTTTACTTAGTATTTTCTGGCCCCAAGGCGTCACGTATTCATATTATTCCACTACTTATCGTGTCCTTTAGTTAGGTAATAAATCACGCCCGCGAGACAGATAAACCAAACAAATAATTAAAAATAAACATCATGTAGTTTTGGTTGACATTATATTTTATTAATTTATATATCGAATTATCAGTCACGTAGATAATATTATGATTAGCTTGCTGAGCAGCGGTTTTGTTGGTTTACTAAGTGCGTGGTTTTACAATAACCAGTTCAATTACGTTACTTTGTTAGCAAATAATCACAAACTAAGTACATTCATAGAGAATAGACGTAAAGGGATATATCTATCGTTTTGATTAAAATTTGTTGGAATCAAGCTGCGTAATCGCCACTGATAATAATTGTATAGCTCATATATCATATCTAACCTATATAGGTGTTACCAAGAGGTGTGATAGCAACTTGCCTACTTCCTACCTCAAGTTTTCACAAATAAAAGTTTGTGATGCCCTTATTTATCTCCCGGATGTAAAAAAAAGAAAATAAATGTGATCAAATTTATCGTATTCTGAGTCTTCCGGGACGGGGTCCTCGGGGATCGGGGTACTCAGGGGGTAACCCGATGTGATAAGGTTGTATTGTGTACTTAATGTAATCTTAACATTATCATATTATAATCATATGTCCATTAGCATTTTAGCTGTTAAAAAAACAGCATATATCTCACGCAGTAGACACAATACGAGTAACTTGTGGCCATTATGCTCGTAGCTCTCTGTAGTAACGTTACCTTTCACACTTCGCAAAACTTCATCAAAACAAACATTTGCGCATTTCGCAGCCGTTCACGTGGTAACGTAACATTAGCTGATATTGCGAACGCCTTCGTTCATATTATCATGGTTCAATCTACGAGTATGTCGTTCCGTGAAGCAATCACACCATCTCACATTAGTGACATGCAGCTATTTGATTTTGAAGGAGTGAGTATAAATTTCAAGTGGGTTTTCAGGAAATTCAGTGTTTTTCTAGCTGGAGCCTGAGCATTCTTACACGTTCTTGAACGGGATTAGTATATTATTTATACTATTTATTATTTAACTTTCCATAGCAAAACCGATCTTGATGAAATGAGGTATAGATATAGACCCGACCTTCAAGAATGACATAAGATACTTTTTAGTGCGATATAATGTAGTCCGGGTGGACGAAGTCGCGGGCAACAGCTAGTAAATTGTAAAAACAGTGCCTCATTATGTTAACAATAATACTTCCCCATTCTTACATCGTACTGATTAATTTATTAAATAATCTAGCCCAAGACGGCGATAACCGGATTTGGATCGAGGTCGTCTGCTTCAGTGTCTGCCTAGCACTATAGATAGGTGAGGTGTTTACGTACTTGTTGATAAACATCGCTACAGAACTGACCGTCTTACTAGCTATGTATTTATATTGTGAAAACCTTGCTACTGTTATCCGCGCTTCACGCGCGGTTCACGTGCGGTGTTCTCGGGTTTAACCCAGATTCATAAGTCAGATTCTTAGCCACTAAAAAAACAGTGAAAGCCTCATTGGGATCTCTTTAAAGTATTGCATTTGTGAAATTCTATATAAATCATTGAAGTTATAATATAATTGTTGATGCTATTTTGACATTTCGAGCCTCGTGTAATAAATAAATAATAACGGTAGGTACTTTGTGGTATCCATCATCATCATCATCTTTGGGGCTTCAAAGATACTGTCCGAGGAGTTAAACAAATAGAAGCACAAATATAAGTTGAAAGCAAAACATTACCCATCGCACCCTTTTGTCTAATGCAGTTTAATTCAAGAAGCAAAGTAGGCATCGCCCCAAATCGATAACTGAAAAAAGAAGCCAGGGTAGATCCGAATTCGCGATTAGACCACGATGGCATGACTATCGGTTATTCACTTATTCCTGAACGAAACTTCCGAAGATTTATGTCTCCAATCGGAATTCATACACCGCAGTAGTGAATAGGCAGAATAAATAGACGAATAAAATTACCCATTCCAGTTTTCAATGCGATTTTTACGTTCAGTCGAAGCAGTAAAAAGTAGCTTTGAGGCTTGTCGTAATTAAGTTACCTGAAGAGAAATTCCAATGAAAAGTAATGAAGAAAATGACAAAAATGTCTGGGATGGGCGTGGTCACAGCTTATGTACGTTTATAGACTACTATGAATAATTTTAGAAACTCTTCTTGAAGTTATAGCTTTTTATACAGACTGTGGGGGTAGGTAAGTTTTAGAAAAGTTATAATAATTTCATTTTGTGAGAGAAAAGGAAACATAACTTTCCAATTAACTACTACTGAGTCATTTAACTCCACTATGCTTTTTTCGAGGTAGACTTCTTTCGGAGCTTACACTTCGGAATTATACACGATATAATTATGCTGTACCTGGATTTTTTTTTCAAAGTTCAGAAATCCTCTGCGCAGGGGATACTTCCAGGGGATTTCTGGAATAAACCCATCTTGCAACGATCTCTAAACCTTTATAAGCTTTTAAAGAGAAGGGTTGTATTATGTGCAATGAGCTTGCTAAAGCCGCTGCCTATTTGGTAATCGCGTGCAGCCCGTAACCAATAATCCAAGGGTCTCAGAAAATTAAAAAGGTTTCTTACACTTAGCACATCATGCCTCATGTGTGGCTACGAGTAGGTATGTCACTTCTGATTGTTAAGACAAAAAATCTTATGGCTGATAAAAAGTTTGCCACGTGTTTCCCGTACCAAGTCATTAGCATCAATCGAAAATAATAAGTCAAAACTTTTACGACTAACTTCTAAGATAAATGTTATGTTATAGAAAGCAACAGAGTATCTGGACGTACAACCAACTTGACTGATCTGTTCTCAAACCATACAGCATTTTGCTCTGCCAAAAGCGGTCTTGCCAATTAGAGTACTATCCAATTCAAACTTTAAGGCTAAACTCACCGGCATGTCTTCCGTGAAAAGTCCGCGTATTCCGCCCTCCGCGCCCGCCGTCCTACTGCCGCGAGGAACAAACCTCCACTGTGCCAGCTCACCACCTGACTCCATCCGAGCCATCCTCGCGTGACTGACATCTTCAACGGTACTCCCTTCAATTCCAACCCTATTTTTATCTACATTAAGTTCTATATTCATTTGGTCACCGCTTTTATGATTTACATTCGAATTTGACGAGTCTTCGACATCGTCTCTCATCATTTCAATTCGTGTCACCACCTCAGTAATACCAACTCTCTCTCCATCTGCAACACGGCCTATATTCCTTTGATTTGGACTGTTGAATTTTTCTTTCAGTGAATTGATAAGCGCCTTCTTGGCCTTATCATATTTCATTCTGGCCTGTTCTTCCCTCCATTTTTTCAGCACTATATCTTTTGGATCATTTGATTGATTCTGTTTGGGCAACTCTTTATGCTGTGGCAAATGGATGGTGCTTGTAGCCTTGTCTTTAAATTTAGGCTCAACAATTTGTTTACGGTTTTCTATAGAAGTTTCAGTGTTTTTGCTGCCAAATTCTTCCCACCATTTCACACCATTTAAGTCTATAGGGGCTCTTGATCGCGCTGAATGAAGTGATATAGGCTCATCACTCATTTTACCCTTGTTGAAGATCCTTATAATATCCCCTAAGTACACTTAACTTGGGCACTAAATCTTTCATATAAAATACGCTAATCCCCTAAGGAGGTCTAACCACTACTGCTCATGAAAGTAATTTTGTTAGTTTCGCAAGTCAGTGCCTTTTCAAGCTTTGGTGAATCGTGAAAATGGCTACAATAGAGCTATTGTTAATATTGCTGTCTAATTTTGTCTATCTAGGTCAGTGTGTAAACCATTGCCTGCAATACGCAAGTCATTGAACCAAAGTTATTTCGAGTAATTTTGGCTTTAATCAAAATTATGGAATATTACGGTGTAACTTTTAATAAATTATCAGATGCTTGGATTTTAAGACACGGCTATAAAAAATACATACTTATTCTGTGGCAGGGTTCAAATTCCCGCCTTCTAATGATGTTGTTATCTCACTAATTTATCCAATCACATATATATCAATATATTATACGCTCTCGTGCATACGCTAAGTATAATAATATTTAATATGACTATCAGACTTTTTACCGGATAACTAAGTAAAATATCCCTTAACACCTTGCACCCTTCAAAAGAAGGGTGAAAATAAATTAGGCATAGCGTCAGCAAAAAAACCCGAGTGCTGCAGGTGACGGTGACCGTTTACCATTGGAAGATATGTAGCTTCTTTGCCATTCTATCTAAAAA
The DNA here is from genome assembly GCA_905147375.1 of Hylaea fasciaria. Lineage (NCBI taxonomy): Eukaryota > Metazoa > Arthropoda > Insecta > Lepidoptera > Geometridae > Hylaea > Hylaea fasciaria. Next base: position 1,945,616 of record LR990200.1, read on the forward strand.
AAAATAGCATGTAATAAAGAGCTATTACGTTTTTATTTTTTTGCAATTTTTTTTATAACTGCCAGTAGATTCACCTAATCTGACGCAATGCAAGTAGTCGTAGTCACGTCGAGTAGGTTCAGGGGTTACGCGTGGATTTCTGATAACTACTGGATCAAATTCGGAAGCCGGGATGCTATCTTGGACTTTGATCGTTGATAAGGCAAATGTGAACTTTAGATCGATCAATAACACTTATTTGTAAATAACGAGATAGTAAGAAGCGGCGCGGTCAATATTTAATTTTATCCTTATGTAATTACTTACTTATTTACAAATACTTCATATTTTTACGAAAATAAAAATATTAACGGTAATTATGGATAAATCAATTGCCCCTACATCAGGCACTGCTGTGATAGGCATGTCACAGCAGTGCCACAGCGCCACCTAGATTGTAAGTCTTTTTATTTTAATTAGTATTTTTGTATGGGTTGATTTACTTACCTGATGGGGACCCGGCGACTACTTCCGGGGGGGTACGGGGGCCCTTCCGCCCGATGGATCAGCGCTACTCCTCTGCGGACATTTCAATGGGAAAACAGTCCACCACGCTTTCTTCCTCTGTGTCGCGACAGCTCACTCACGTTTTCACGCTTTGTAACCCCCCTCTATGACAGCGAACAAAAGTATGGCTAGTTTTACAGCGGTGCACTCCCCCACCGCACCGTTCAAAGTGGAGTTCGCTAACATCCGCGGACTCCACTCTAACCTTAATGCCGTCCACCAACACCTCGAGACGGCAAGGCCCGCCATGCTTTTTCTGACGGAGACGCAAATCAAGCGCCCAGCGGACACGTCGTACCTGCAGTACCCCGGCTACGTGCTTGAGGATAACTTCCACGCAAAAGCCGGAGTTTGCTTATTTGTCCGCTCGGAGGTTTGCTGTCGCCGTCTACGCTGTTTAGAGGATCCCTCCCTTTCCTTCCTCTGGGTGCACGTAAACCTGGGCATACATAGCCGAATTTACGTGTGCCTTTACCGTTCTCATACAGGTGATGCTGAGACAACTCGACTCTTTGACACCCTGAGTCAGGCGGCGGATAAAGCGCAGGAGCGGTACCCTACTGCTGAGTTGGTGTTTCTGGGGGACTTTAACTCACACCACGACTCCTGGTTGGGTTCCCCCACTACTAACCATGCAGGAAGGTCTGCCCACGCGTTCGCCCTTACCCACAACTTGACACAACTGGTAGATCAGCCCACCAGGATACCAGATGTGTCGGGGCAAAACCCCTCTTTGCTGGACCTTCTCCTGACGAGTCACCCTGCTGGATACCGGGTAGTAGTTGGAACACCTCTAGGGTCCTCTGACCATTGCCTTGTTTCCAGCACAGTGCCATGCGCAGTCCCATCGCAACCTGCGGTGGCCAAACGCCGAGTGTGGCACTACTCATCAGCTGACTGGGACGGAATGCGCGACTACTTCGCTTCCGTTCCGTGGGGGCAGCGCTGTTTCAGGGGGAAAGATCTTTCGGCGAGTGCTGCGGCCGTTGCTGGCGAGATTGGTTTGGGTATGGAGTACTACATACCGTATTCCGATATCGTCAGCAAAGGCCGAAGACGCCCTTGGTTTAATCGCGAATGTGCTGATGCTGTTTCTAAGAAGCAGTCGGCATATCGTGCTTGGACCAGGGGTCGCGCCCTTAAAGATCCTAATATCGACTCCCTGAAATTAGCCTACAACTCTGCCACCAAGGAGTGCAAGAGGGCATATATAAGAGCGGACGCCCAGCGCGTTGCACGAGTTGGGGCAGAGTTAGTGTCGCATCCTACGGGATCGCGAAGTTACTGGCGCTTGGCCAAGACCGTGCAAGCAAACTTCTGCCAGCCTTCGCTGCCACCGCTGAGATACCCTGATGGTTCGCTGGCTCACCAGCCGCAGGAGAAGGCCGATCTCTTGGCGGATCTCTTTGCGGCAAACTCCCGAATCGATGACTGTGGCGCTGCACCGCCAACCTTACCATCTTGTGGCCTCGCGATGCCTGATATTCATATCAGACATCGTGACGTGCGCTTTGAGCTACAGTTGCTCGACGTCCGGAAAGCCAGCGGGCCTGATGGTATCCCAGCGCTTGTGCTAAAGAAATGTGCAGCGGAGTTGTCTCCACCGTTAGCGCGCCTATACAATCTCTCCTATTCCACAGGCTGTGTTCCTGAGGCTTGGAGAGAGGTAAATGTGCAGCCGGTCCCTAAAAAGGGAGACCGATCTGACCCGATCAATTACCGTCCTATTGCCGTAACCTCAGTGCTGTGCAAGATCATGGAGCGGATCATTAACTCACAGCTGGTCCGCCATCTAGAAGATCACTCCTTAATCCATGATCGTCAATATGGCTTCAGGCCGAAACGGTCAACGGGTGATCTTCTAGCCTATGTAACGCACCTCTGGGGGGAGGCGATGGACAAACATGGCGAATCCCTGGCTGTTAGCCTGGATATCGCCAAGGCGTTTGATCGGGTCTGGCACAAAGCACTACTTTCCAAGCTTCCGGCATACGGCCTGCCCGTCCAGCTGTGTAATTGGATAGCCGGCTTCCTTCATGAGCGTAGAATCCGTGTCCTCGTTGACGGATGCGCTTCGCGGCTCATGACTGTGAATGCCGGAGTCCCACAAGGCTCCGTTTTATCGCCCACCCTCTTTCTTCTGCATATCAATGACATGCTGCATCTCGGTGACATCCATTGCTATGCAGATAATAGTACGGTCCATGGGCGATATCTTGGACGTCCAGCAGCTGGAAAGGCGGATACTTTAAATAAGCGTGAGAATCTTGTTGTTGAACTGAATCAGACGTTGGATCTTATTAATAAATGGGGTACTAACAACCTGGTTCAGTTCAATGCCAAAAAAACCCAAGTGTGCGCGTTCACGGCGAAAACTTCACCTTTCCTTCCTATTCCCAGTCTGCAGAGCACCCCCCTTGATATGCGACGGAGCCTGAACATGTTGGGTGTTGACATTAGCAGCGACCTCAACCAGCGCAATTACATTGAGTCTGTTATCACCACTGCGTCACGAAAACTGGGGATCCTGAACAGGGTGCGCCGGTTTTTCGTGCCCGAGCAGCTTTGTAATTTATATAAGACACAAGTACGCCCTTGCGTGGAATACTGCTCGCATCTCTGGGATGGGTCTGCCAGGTACCTTCTCGACGCCCTCGATGTATTGCAGCGTAGGGCCATTCGCATAATAGGCGATAAACAGGTGACAAAAAATTTGGAGCCTCTTCAACTACGTCGAGACATTGCTTCGCTCAGTGTATTTTATCGCCTTTATCATGGGGAGTGTTCTGAAGAACTATTTTCCATTATCCCACCCTCCCTTTTCCGCCATAGGACTACGCGTGCTGGTATGCGTTGTCACAGTTTTACCGTCGAAAATATCCCGACGCGTACTAAGAAGTTCGGCAACTCCTTTCTTTGTCGCACAGTTAAGCTGTGGAACTCATTGCCGGCTCATGTATTTCCCCCATCCTACAACCTAGGATCCTTTAAACGAAGCGTGAAAAAGCATCTCGCGGGCCAGCATGGCTGTGCTAACTGACCGATGACCGGTGTCCTCTGCCAGTTTAGCATAGTGACTTGGGCCTCGCTCTGGCTTACCATCAGGCGGAGGGAGGTCAATATGCTGCGCTACTATAAAAAAAAAAAAAAAAAAATTATGTCATTTTATTTAAATTTCTTTAGTCACAGACTCATTACTGGATAGGTATAGTAAGGTCTGTCTCGTAAGTTGGCAATTCACTGCGAAGTGTCACGCGTGTGCTCGATTCCCGCACACGGCAAATAATTTTGCGAACCGCAGGAGTACTTAGTTGATATTTATTGTAATTTATTTCTTTATTGTACGCATAAATCGCTTACTTATTTTATCTTAATTTGAGAAAAACTACGTGGATTATTGCTAAAACTATAAACATTCAGAGAGATTTCAAACATTTTCCTGATGATTACTGAATTATTCAGAAACCTTATTTATATTCATAAGTACATACATCATAATCTCATATCACATATCCACCCATTACTGAGCCCAGGCTCGCCTCACTAGCGTGAAGAGGGACCATAATCCACTACGGAACAGATTAGTAAATAATTACCCATAAACGGAGGCTCAGTGCAGATATTAGGTGGATCTCATTCCTCAGATATTCTCCGGCGTGTATTTATCCTCGCATTGTTTTCCTTGGCTGAAAAGTGAGTGTTGCATTTGTTTCGTACACTATTTAAATTTTACCTAGCGATAAATATCCTGCAATATGAGTATAATAATGCATGTCATTTTATCTTAATTGGGTAAACTTATAAGTTACCTCTGGTGTCTAGACACTCAATGAACCTATTAACCCATTGATAATTGAAGTTCGATAACTGAACACTGGTACAGTCAGCCTCTTTGGATAAAAACAAATATAATGGGTAGTTGATAGTTTTTTTATACAAATATAATGGATTAGACAATTCTTGAATGTAGGCACATCAGATTGTAAAGTAGGTAAAAAGTAGCAAAAAATATTATAACAGTTGTTTGTTATGAGCCTGGGCGATTGTGGGACGATGGTCCTTGTAGTTCCGTATTCCCTAAATACAGGGAACCTTAAGGTATGTAATGTTATAATGATACGTTTTTTTATTCATATCTTCCATCGGATAAATAAAATATGTTGCTGAAATTATTTCCTACTCTTTGTAGTAGGTAAAAGTAAAGTTCCACGATATTTTTCTTTATAATCATCACATTTAATAATATCAATGCAATAATTTTTAAATGTAGCGTAAAGGTCACCTTGATTGATAGTTGCAATAGTTCATTTTATTATAAGGAACCCGTTGAATAATCAACCTTAAACATAATGCATTAAGATTGCAATTTTTTATAGAAATTGCGGTACTAATTAGCGTAATGTTTGGGCTATAACATAATTTTACCAAATCACGCAATAAGGACGTGGTTCATAGTGTTCATACATTTAGAAATCTGAAATTATGTATTAAAATTGAAATTTGCAACGCAATGTATATTACATACCCAAGTATCTTCTTCACTTGCAACAAACAACAGTGGAAAATATCGGGAACTCACAATCAGTCTATTGCTCATTAAAACATATAATATTACGTGAATACATTACAACATTTGCAACTTTGTAAATTAAATTTACTCGTGACGTGAAATATGTTACACTATCGCAGTGAGTAGGTGCATAAGTAAAGACTACGTAGGTATAGATTTATTAGGCTGTGATATAACTTTATCATCAGTTTGATACATAGATGTATTATTCGTCGTTACACTGCTACGGCGTAGCAGTACGTTACGTTAACGTAACGAACGCAGCAACCAATAGATACTACACGTATGCGCATACGTAAATAAATGTATACACATGCGTGCTATGCATGCCTGTGTGCATACACAACACTTATGTACCAATAATAACCAAATAAAAAGCGAATAAAAATGTTGAATGGACTGAATTGTAATAAATCTTTGAAATACTAAAATACCATTTTTACTACCTGCAAATGTTTTATATGGTAGGTTGCCTCGTATAAAGGTGAAATCGTTATGAGGAACCACGAACAGACGGACGGCACATCCTAAAAAATAAGATGGAAACAATAATTACAGCTACGTCTAATTTCTGGCAATTAATTGGTCTATTTTAAAATAACATAAAAATATATAATAATAATATCCGTTTTGTACGTGTTATTTGGATTTTATCGGTACCTTCAACTTCCAGTTCATGATGTTTCGTTTTTGTGAGTAACAAGCTGATTATGAATGATTTTCAAACGTAAACATGTGTGTGTGTTTTTTTTGTTCATATCTATTTTTAAAGACCAGCGGAAACTTCCTACACATTTCGAGACTAAATTATTTAACAGTTTGGTTACTATAATTGCCAATTTTCCTTAGCCTCGTGTTGAATGCTCGTATTCTCTGAATATACCTACGCGTATAAAAAAAAATACAAAGGAAAGACCATGCGTGGGTAGGTACATAATACTGCAATATGGCTGTGCCAAAAAATGTAAATCGCGGTAATCATAAGAATATCACTAAGTATTATTATTAAAATGCCGGTAATTTCCAATGTTTATTTGTTTACCGTACCAGCAAGTGGGTCGAGTCGTCTGGTCGTGCTGTACTTTGTCCGTCTGAAGGCAATGCACTGCCTCGCAGGAAAATCACCGGGCGAACGCTATCTTTATTACCCTGACATTTAGTACACCAGACACTACCTATGCTAAAAAATTATCAATTATATCTTCTAATTATAAAATAGGTATACATGTAATTTAACTTCTGGAGTAGCTCTTGCAACAGTCAGTGGGATCTGGTAGGAAGAACTTTGAGGAATGTCTTCCTTACCACCCCATATAACATTATTATAAGCATCGTACTCTTATTTTTGCAGATAAAATGTACCTAACATCATCGTTAAGATTTTGCAGCTCGCTCTCGGACTATAAGTTACAGGATTTATGTAAATGAGACGAAGATTGCGTCAGCTAAGAACTATTCGGTACAATTTTATCTAAAATAGTTATTACATTACAACACAATCAGGTCACCATTGATATTTATACTCCACTGGCATTAGGCTACGATGGGACCTGGTATACTCGTAAGTATACAATACTAATTATAGCCAATTGTAGGCCATTATTAAACTTGCCCTTATACTGTGTTCTATACATTTTCAGTTCAAAAAAGAGTTATCTATCTATTTTTTTTCATGAATCATGGTGTTTTCCCTTTGCCCAACAATAAAGTTATAGTAGTGGCGCAGCCTAATCCCTCCAACACTGTAGGTAGTGATGTAGCAGAATATTTATCGTCGTTGTACTTTCCTTGTTAATTCATTCCAATAGCATACCTACCAAGTAAGTGTTTGCTAGTAACTGCGTAAATATTGTCAACATCTAAGGCTACGGTGCGCAGACGCATAGCAGACGGAAGATTAGGTCTTATCGCGGAATCGAAAGCGTGATTTTTATCGTTGATTTGTGACAGCACAAGCAACTTACTCGTATATACTTACTGAATTTAGATTACAGTATACTTATCCAAAATGAGCTTTTTGTGGTCAGTAAATCATTTCTGAGAAGCTTTGACAACATCCGTATTCGGCACTCAATTACTACACTGTTGATGAGTATATGAGACCAAATAACATGAATCGACTAGCAGAAACTTGGCATCTTTCCATACTAAAGTTCTGCATTTGATATAACATTATATAGATAACATATTGGTAGAGTCAGCCTTCCGCGTCTAACTTCTACGTCTGGTCTATACCCTATGGCATTATATCGAATTATTGGACTTTCAGTCAATGAAGACGACATAAAGAGGTGTTATGCTGCTTACGGATGACTCTAGAATAAATCAATATATTATACGAATTTGAGAATCTTGCTTTGCGTTGAGTCGAGCTCATTCCACGCACGTATTTGACTAGTTCATCAATCAAATATCCTGCTGATGATCCAAATAATCACTCGGATGTTTCCACTGTGATTATTACGAGGAAAGCAAACAACAATCGATTTCTTGGACCTATGAATCGATTCGGGTCGGCTGGCCGAATCCTGATAGCACGACAGTTCTTGGAAATTAATAAAATTGACAAGGTATGCTTACTTATATAATTGGTAATGATTACAAATAATTATATGATTCATAAATAGGGATCGCTTGTGATTGATTTGATCGTTTATTTAGTAGCAGATCGTTGTATATACTCTACTTTGATAGCGAAAACGGTTTCCACTCGGAATCAGTAGAGGTACGAGTATCTAACAATGTGGTGTGCTTAGAATTCATCAAATACTAGCTCTTTCATGTGACTTCGTCCACGTGGATTACATTATATCGAAGTAAAAAGTATCCTTCTCCAAAGATCAATCTCTCCTTGTTATAACCTCCTACAATATAACGACGTTCAGCCGTTTAGTCGTGAACAGACAACAAGCAAACAGAGTTAAACTTTCTCATTGATAATAATGGTAGGATTTATCCTGTCATCGCACTATCCGTGGATAGACTGGATAGAGTTACAATTAAGATTATAAGACAACGATATGTATTCTAACCATACTTATATATTAATACACATAATATAGCACATACTTTAACGTCGAAAGTGTTGTCTCGTGGTCTTATTCCGTCTATTTTGCCAGTTACTTTATATAGATCTTACCACAAAAAATTAGACCAGAGCTAAACAGTAGATTCTACAATTTCGTTCCACAAAATCGACGTCTATAAGTCGCGTTTTCTTACTAAATTCCTAATTATTATACTTGTGAATTTGTTATTGAATTAGAAAAAGCGAGGATTAGACGTCGATTTGTGGAGAAAAGATTTAGAATCATCTGTTCAAGTCTGGATTGAATCTTTTGTGGTAACACCGAAAATGTCGGCCCGATCACGGACGCACAAAGCGATTACGATTTTCATTAAGTTTATGAAAATGGCTTTCATTAAAATCGATATCACCGATCATAAACGTCGACCATTCATCGTAATGGTTTAATTGAATTCACTGGGTTTTACTCACTAAACTCTCAACGTCTCTCTCTCTCTCTTCTCTCTCTAAACAATTCAATAAAGATATAATACTTATAGGTAGTAAATAATTATATTAAGTAAATATTTTCAATATCAGAACGCTAAGCATCCCTGTACGAACGCGGTTATCAGTCTAGACTGGATAATTAAACAAGCGGCAGACTTTGGCCGTCCACGCGCCTGTGGAATGATATCTGAACTACCTACCTGTCAACTTAAAAGTAACTTGCTAGATCTGCTTACTCTAAGTATATGTATTTGACTACTTTCGTGTCGATTTCAGATGTAGATGACGAACTTTAGCTGCACGGACACGATGTGCAAATCTCAAATGATACAGATCAAAATCTACTTCTTGAAAACGGATGTTTGTAAATACATTTCTCAAAGATGTGATCGGTTGATCAGATGGTGATTTAACATTCACCTTACATCGTCCCGGCTGTTGAGGCGTGGCAAAATTAGGAAATGACATCGAATTTTTTGTTTGGTCACGGCCTTTATTTGTACCTACTTTTGGTGATCTTTCTACGTAGAATACAGACAAAACACAAAATGCTTTTAAAATAGGTAGGTACATATACTTTATTATTATGTTAGTCAAATTGATTGACGAAAGCGCTTCTAATGTTGATGGTAAAGGATTCTAAAGATATACAATAAGTAGTTAAGTAGGGGGAAGTCCCCCAGTGGCGGACACCGAGAAAAGTACTTTTATGTATTGTTTAGCTATGTCAACAAAATTTAAAATGAAATGAAGTAAATAAAAATGCAACCACTGCTTAAACATTACTTAAAAACTTAAGTCAAACTTTGGCAACAAAAATTGCAATTATTAAAAGTGGCACCTAGTACCGGACAGCTTTATCTTCGAACCCCTAGCGCCGGACACCTTCAAAACATCATCAAAATGATCATGTATCGATCATTTATTTAGGCTCCTGAACTTTCAGGGATGTCTGCTCATGCTTCATGCGCCCACCCACGGCAGCTAAAGCATTGTATCCAATCTTCATTGTACTCTCCTCTAAGCACACGACGCAAGTAGTTTCTGTGGTATCTGACAGATGATTCTGCTTTAATGGTTCCGTTTTACTTCCTTTTTCTCCACTTTTGCCTTTGGCCTTTACTTCTTTGGTTGGTTTCCCTTTCATTTCTAATGTTTTTTGAATTTGTTTCATATTTATTTCTTTGTTGCGTAACGGTTCTTTTTATTTTCTTGTTGAACCCATTTTCCTTTCTTTTTCACCTCTTCTATTTGGATTTCTCTCAGTACTTGTATGCTCTAAAACAAGGTATAATAGTTACTATAGAAAGTTTAAATACGGATAAGAAAAAACAACTTTTTAACTGTCCGACGTTAAGGGACGATTTTGTGTCCGGTACAAGGGGACCGGAAGTCCACTAAATTACATTATTTATCCCAAAACTTCTTTTGAAATCATTAAATAATTTCACGCAATATGAATATTTATAGAACACTACATATAATAAAAATATTAAAGACACTTAATCACAAAAATGTAGCAGTAGGTATTCACTTCAATCTTGTGCGACGCAGTGAATTCTCACCAAAAGTAGCAAACGAATGCTCCCACCTTCGCCTCGCGAGTCATACGTGAGCCGCGTCCCGCGTCCGGGTATCGTACCGTTCCCCTGCACCCCTTTCAATTGTTTTTGAAACGAACGCATTGCGACTTGCCAAGATACTGGAAGTGTCCGACGTTAGGTGCCGTCCGGCGTTAGGGGACTTCCCCCTACTACCTATATCTCTTCGAAATTTCGGACTAAAAAAATCTTCAACACATACTTAATGATAAATACATTACACAACCAACAATATAACCCACTCACCTACACTATACAGTGACCTCATGTGCCTAAAACAAACAAAATTGTCCAAGTACCTAGTACGTAGATACTTATACTTAATTGATAACATTTCGGTAACTAATTAAAAACGAACTGAGTTAGGTACTTGATAAGGGTTCACATGGAGCGAAATGATTTCGCCACGTGATTATATTTTAGACAAGCTCTATCCTGCGGCAGGCCTCTCACTCCATATACGTATGGATGGAGTGATAGGTATATATATCTGTTACGAAGTAACTATTTAGTCATCTGTGCCCGCAGTTTACACGCGTTTATTTTTTCGGGATAAAAAGTATCTTTTTGTTCTATTCCAGGACCTATTGTATCTGTGAACTAAATACCATCCAAATCCGTTCGTCCGTTAAGGCGTGAGAACACAAACATACCTACTTACACACATCCAAACTTTCGAATTTATACTATATTAGTAGTATAAAGGCGAACGGCCACCTGTGATGTGACCTGTGATATACAAATCGGCTATCGCAAAGTTTAAACTTTATTAAATAACAAATCGCCCTAGCAATTAGGGATGGAATAATATCATCATTAATTGACGCGAGACATTATCGCCTCTGTTCCTAATGAATAGGTTGATAGTTCTTCTTGTGATAAGTGGAACGTAGGTGTATAATCTGTAATATTAGCTGGTATTCCATAATGCACGTGTAACAAAACTATAGGGCACAAATTACGATTTGGTGACAAACGTAACTACCAACGAAGAAGTGGTGACAGAATCGCTCGTGTAACAATTTTTCGTGGTCAGGTATATTTTAGTGCTACAGGACATAAACCACTGGTATAAGCTGGTGGTATGGCACGGAACGTGAGCCAGGATTCGATTCCCGCGCCTGTCAAAATTCGTGTTGACCATTTCTTGTCGCCAGTCTGGAGGTTTGTAGCACCATGGTACTCGTGGTTCTTGGTGCCACTGGTGGCGGGGCTGGGGACCCTCCGCCGGTTTGCACGGCACCATCGCGTGGGGGGATGGCCTTGGTGAGCAAGGTCATCCCCTCCCTAGGCGTAGCGGCCCGGTAGTCCCACCGGGCGTGCCGCTGGGACGGGATGGTGAATGCCAACGCGACGCCATGCGCCATCTCGCCCCACTCCTGGCGGATCGACGGCTTTCGGGGGGGTTTTAGTAGATTCCAGTCCCACACGCCCTCCTCCCGGAAGGAGGGATAATGCGAAGAATTCCAAAACTCAAAAAAAAAATTGATATAAAGGGAGTCTAGTTAGTGGTCAGAATATACAGTAGGTACGTGACCGGTCCTGGGGCTGACCAGTCAAATTTCGCTTAGGATTGCAACCTAGGTCCTCTACAGACAAATAAGTGTGAACTAATACGATTAGTGTCAGAAGTTCAAAACAACAGAATTGATTAGTTCCGTGACTTGTAAACATATTTCGTTGTGCGTTTGGTTCAGTTTATCATAAAACTAGATGGGCTTCGTGGTTTCACCCGCGTTGACTATTATCAGGCGGGTGAAATCTCGGGGCGCAGCTACTTCTAAAACATAAAGTATTTTAGTCCTTGTAACGTCAGCTATCTGCCAGTGAAAGTCCCATCAAAATCGGTCCAGTCGTTTCAGAGATTACCCGAAACAAACACACTTAAATTTTATGTGCCTACTTATATTTTTCATTTTGTACGGCACGCTAACCGCAATTTATTACTTGAATAGGCCATCATCTCTACGAATTGAAGTTCCACCAATGACGTCTAGCAATAGGCACGCATATCAGACCTAGTTTGTCATTTTAACCTGATATTATCTGCGAGAGAAATATATTATTATACATTGAAGTGTACTTGAAGATAATACTATCGCGTCCGGGTCACCGCCGCTGGCCAGAGGTCACACTTTTCTCCACGCATCTCTTCCATTGAAAACAATTATACTTAATGGTCATACAGCTACCTAATTAACTATGTTAGGTAAGGTTTCGATTGTAGAAAATATAATTAACATTCCTATTCTTTTATCAAGTAAGTAGCCTTTCCGAAATCTCATGAGGTAGGTAGGAACCTAATGTAACTTCAAGAACTTTCAAGGAAGACTGTAGGCAGGAACATTACGTATTTTGTTGTAGGTTTTGTACATTGGTCAAAAGAAATACATACTTTTAATATAAAAATATTGAGCACGTTTTATTCCTTATTTATGTACAATAACGACTAACGAATCAATATTTGGTACAAATTAACTTAAACTATCTACTTAGTAGTTACAAAATATTCATGTCCTCGGTACCACTTGTTGAGCTACCAAGTGAGGCGAGGGGACAACGTCTAATCTAGTACTTATGTAGGTATATAGGGAAGAGAGAGCGCGAATAAATTACGCGGCAGAGAGCTCCCACTCACGCACTATTCAGGTACTGAGTGTCTTAATAAATTATCCTTAATTCGAAGGCACAGTCTTCAGAGCGGCACGTTGGGCGGAGTCTTGCAGGGCTCCGGCGACGGCAGCCGACGGCCCTCGGGCGCCCGCGACTGGTAGTACGCGCAGTACGGCAGCGGGTCCCAGAACGCGAACAAAGCCTCGCGCGTATCCAAAACTGTGTCCAGCAATTTTCCGACTGTCGCAGTGTGGCCGCACCGCGACGGCGAGTTCTGGCACAGGTACGGTAACGAAACTCCTACTCGAGCGCCAATAGCCACCAATCTGTTCGCTTGGCCGTTCGTCGGGTTCTCCTCGCGCACGAGCCTGAACGACACGTGTCCGGTCATCGGCCGCGCCGGAGCCAAGAACGACACGAAACGCTTCACCCACTCGTGCGCCTCGTCGTCCTTCTGGGGCACCAGGCCTTTCCTGGCCGAGTCCACGCGGCACGTCACGTTGTTCACGGCGCGGGACTCCTTCAACGTTGTACAGGTCACGACTCTCTCTCCCTTGGGCTCTCTGATGATCACCCAGGGCTTTTCGCCGCTGATTTCGCGTGGGAATCGAAACTGATTCTTGTCTTCGGGCATGACGAACCTCAGTCGATCTCGAGCGCCGCGCGCGCCGGCGCTCGCGATGAAGTGTTTGCCCTCCTTCGAGGCTCCGCTGTCGTACCAGGCCCGAACATCATCGTCGTTGGTCACTACCCAGAATGGCGGAGTGGCGAGTCCAGCGGCGCGGCACACGCGGATCAGCTCCAGAGGATCGTCTAATGTGACAACATCGCGCGCGCAAGGCACGAAGCACTGGCATCCTATCACTTCAAGATGCGGCTTGGCGAGAGCGTCATAATACGCGGGAGTCGTAGAGCTCACTGGCACATAGAACACTGCCGATTCTCTTTCGACGATTTCTCTCAACGCCCGCGCGTACGCTAGGGGATCCGCCGGGTTGGGCCGAGGAACCGTGTAGAATCTGTGCACTGCCGCGGAGTATTTCAGCAACGCGAACTGTCCTTCTGTCTCGAAAGCTACCACTCTGGCGCCGGCCGAATGGAAATTTCTCGCTAAATGTAACGCCTGCACCGAGCTGCCTCCGCTAATGAGCACCGTTCGAGGTTGGTTGGCATTCTTCGAGCTGATGAAGCGTCCGACCGCTTTGAGGACTCCGAGCGGGCACTGTATGCACTTCCAAAACACGAACAGCGATGCGGCGATCCACAACGTCGGTAACACGACCAGGATCTGCTTCCACGCGGGGTGCGAGACGACGGCGAGCAGTGCGAAGAGCGGGCGCAGTAGCTGCCGAGGGCCCCAGGTGAGGACGCGTAGAAGTCGGGGCAGCGGCGGCGGCCTCTCGGGCGAGACGGCGCGCTCCTCCGGGATCAGCGAGAAGGTGGAGGAGAAGGAGCGGCGCAGCGCCGTGAAGGGAGGCGGCTGGTGCGAGCAGCGCTTGGTGCGCGGCGAGAACACTAGCTCCGTGTTGGAGCGTGCGAGGCGGGCGAACTCGGGGGCGCAAGCCGGCATGGCGGGCGACGGGTGCTTACTGAGTGACGCGCGCGCACCCGCTCGCCGCATATAAACTGCCTCGTTATCTGCCCGCCCGGCGCCCGCGCCCCACGCACGCCCGCTCATCTTTGTACCCAATTAGTTAGGTGCTACTTAAGTACTACCTATTAAAAAAATAAACAAACAGAAGTCGAATCTATTGAATTGATAATCCTCAAATTTCGTACTGTCGTTTTAGACTTTCCGATCATGGGTAGAGACTGCCACAAGCTAATCTATTAAATTCAGGAATATGAGCATAGCACGCAAATTATTCATTTTAAACATACGATAATAGAAACAATATTGCATGGAGGTATATAAAAATAAGCAAAATGCATTAAATTAGAATACATTCCTACTAGTTATATAGCTAGGTAGTAAAGATTTCTAATGATTCCTGGACATTTCTCAAAGAAAAATCTTTATATGGATGAAACATATTTTAATAACATTTTCAACAATCTATTCATACAATTAAATTAAATAACAATACGGAATACGTACAACAGCTTAACTAGTTTACATTTAGCATTTAGACTAGTCTGGTAAACACTATGCAAGTTCCCAGGAGTTTCCTACTGACAAAAATAATCATTTTATAACATAATCACATAAATGCAGTGTCCATAATACCAGTGCATAATAAAAGCAATACATTTATTTAAAAAATATTATCTTGGCAAACACTAGAACATTAAAAATTGGAAGATCTATTTCGCCACCAGGTGGCGTAAAAACCAACTAAAATTTGTTTTATTTGACGTATTCTTGCCGTACGCCATAGATAGAAGGAAATTCTATCAACGCCGTATACTATATAGTACCCAACTTATAAGGCGCGTCGTGAATCTTCGTTCGCGCAGAAAAGAAAGTATGGTCCGAAGATTAACGAAAGAATGCTTAAAACTTACAATGAACCTAAGATCACTATTATAAGGTTCATAATACACTGCAGCTGTTAGTTCCATCTCACTCTAAGCTCGCTAAGATGGCGGCGGCTGCCGACCAATAGCGGTCAATAGCATTTCCCGCGCTTTCGATCTTCTGCGCAGGTACATCGGTAAGCCATATCAGTTGGGTACTACTGTACCCCAGGGTGGACACTTCGTACTCAAACCCACGGAAGAGAGAGACAAAATGCTCAAATGTCATACAAACTACCGATCATGCTATTTCGCTTTTTTTTTGGAGTGGATGGAATGTTCACACATTGCTAAGTAGACTAAGAGAGCAGTTGCATAGTCAGAGGAAGGATTCAGAATGCTTCGGGAAGCAGATCTTTTCGGGAGTAATCGGGAATATCGTCACAGATTACTAAATAGTTCCTGTGTGTATCTTGGCTTGTGTGCATTTAGCATTGTGTGAGCACAAAATAAATCCTATGCCCATTATAGCATATCAAAACAGCGCTTTTCAGCTAGTTTTGTCATCCAACCAAACATATATATTATATTATTATATCAATGTTCTAAATTAGCGAATACTATTGAACTTAAAACAATGTTTGAGAAGTTGAAACATCACAAGTCTTTGGCAACTATTTAAGACACACTTAAATTATTGTGTATATAAATAACAATGAATAAGATGTTAATTAAACTGGAAACATGTTATGCATTAATTAATACTTGATTAACGGATCATTGAAGACACAACAAGTTGATAGTGATTTAGAATAAACATATTTATTGATACCTTTATATATCTTAATGTTTGAACAGATATCATTGAAGATACAGATCTATACAGATATACAAATAAAGGTACAGATATTTTTGATAATCTTGTCCCAGTTCAAAATAGTAGTGGTTTGATCATGTTATTTACAAACCCCACAAAGGTTACACTAGACAATCATATTACAACATTTGAAAACATGTTTCCATACAACATTGTTTTTGTATACCTACAAGCCATTTCTATTGTATACTCGTATGTATACATAAAACTGCTGAAGAAAGGTAACATGAATAGTTAGTTGTACATTGTATTCAGTTTTAGATTATTTTGTATACATTCTAAAATACTTAGTATAATTTAGTCTTCTTTTACTATTGACATAATATTCTAATTTAATTATACATATTTGCGGGTAATATAGACTTCCCATATTATGATACTGAAGAGGCCTGTATTGTATAACTCAGTAGTGGTTGATATTGGTTGAAAAAGAAACAAAATAGATAATGACAATTCTGTTTGCTTTGATTGAACAAAACATCACATCTCAGTGGCTGAAACATCATCACAATAGAACAAGACCGTTGTTCTACCCAAAATAATATGATCAAGGTTATTTCAATCAACACTTGAAAGTCAATGCACATAAGTAATTGAAATGTATTCAAATAGCAAATGGCAGGTCAGTTTCTTTCAAATCTATTGATCCGTTCTTACAATTTATATGCAATTCATTATGTGGTTCCTTCTCATATCTAAACATTTTTGGATGAGAGTCGTCCATAAACCTCCCCAGTTTCAGTATTTTCTCGTCTACCGATATCTTCTCCGCAATCAGATTGGTGGCCGGCAAGTTTTTCAGTATTTCAGGAATTAGTAATTCCACTTTACCCTTTTCATGTATGAAGATACTACTTTTATCTATCAACTGTGATACATGCATAAACACTTCTCCGCTTTTTAAGGAAGCTTCAAGACTCCCCGAGAATCCGGTGATGTGTAAGTTGCCCTTTTGGATAACATCAATCGTTACAGATCTGTGCAGGTGATCTAATCTAATGTTACCTAACAGGGTTGTGAAATGGGACTTATCGCTGTAACAGGACTTTACGGCTATATGGCCTGTGTGTGTTGTGACAATGAAAGAGTTGGCCATCACATTGTTGCAGCTGATACTGGCGCTCAAACCTGTCTTTAGTTCGATCATGCTAGCTTGCAGTCTGCCCTCCGTTCTGACCTCTCCCTCCTCGCTGTTCACTCTGACATTCTGCGCTTTCAAATTGGCAATTGTAACATCTCCTTTCTGCGTTTTTACAATGAACTCTTCACCTTCCAGCTTTGATAAATGCACAGATGCATTGTCTGTAGTCTGCACTTGAACTTTCAACTGATATGGCACCTGTATTAGGCATACATCGTTCCTATCCGACGAAGTGTTCTTATTTAGCAGTTCCAGACGTTTGGACGTTTGTTTCACTTGGAAATCGCTTGTATCCTTGCCCTGGCTGTAGAGGGTCATGACGAGTTTGTCGTGCGCCTTCATGTCGTTCACGTCGATCGGCTGCACTTTCACGTGTATAGGACTTTCGATAAAGATGCTAGTGTTTTTGTCTATCGTCTTCTCGACTGTTCGGACCACATTCAAGTTCTTCAAATCAGGTAAGTTGCTGAAATCTGCAACAGTTAACCTCAAAAATTTGAGGCACTTATGTAAGACTCGTGGACGCACTAGAGAAAACATTTTCCTGGTATTTAACACTTATTGTAATCCTAGAACATAATATTGGCGTATATATGTAATATAATTTAATTTATTACTTCTATTGTAACCTCAACCAAACTCGTATTTCTGACAGATGTCAAATACCAAACCAATTTTTTTTTTTCAGTTATGACTTCGCACGGTTTGTGCATATAGCCAGTGTCAAGTATTTTATTTTAGTATATTATATTAATTTCACATTAAGAAAGTCACAGCAATATTATAGCAATCGTGGTCAAATAGTCAAGTCAATTATTTACATCGTCAAAATCACGATTCTGTAAAATAGTGGATGCTTTACTGAAACTTCCTGGGAGTTTTGGAAAACATGCGAAATGACACGTTTTTTGAGTTTATATCATTCGCCTACACTCGTGCACGTTAACGAACACATAATTATTAATATTCCACCAATATTACACATTAACACTCGAAGAAACACAAGTTTGAGATAATAATACAAAACCAACAACGTCTCACTATCGGATTCCCGCCAAAACTCAACTAAAATTTAACACAGACAGACAGACCCATTTCCACAGATAATTATTATGGTGAATAGGTGACAGTGACTGCTGAATAGAAAGACAGAGACACACAGAAATCCTTCAGTGATGCAAACACGCTGCCACAGAGCGGATTGTTGTCAAATAAAATCACGATAGGTATCTAATACCTACCGATCTACCGATATTTTTGAGGTATCGATAAATCAATCGTAAGTACCTACCAGAGTTTTGGCGGGAATCCGATCGAGAGATGTTGTTGGTTTTGTATTATTTTCTCAAACTTGTGTTTCTTCAAGTGTTAATGTGTAATATTGGTAGAATATTAATCATTATGGTGTTCGTTAACGTGCACGAGTGTAGGCGAATGATATAAACTCAAAAAACGTGTCATTTCGCATTTTTTCAAAACTCCCAGGAAGTTTCAGTAAAGCATCCACTACTTTACTGAATCGTGACTTAGACGATGTAAATAATTGACTTGACTACTTGACCACGATTGCTATAATATTGCTGTGACTTTCTTAATGTGAAATTAAGAAATACTTAAAATAAAATACTTGACACTGGCTATGTGCACAACTCGTGCGAAGCCATAACAAACAAAAAAAGTACCTACCAACCAAATTTTTATAGTATGATAACCTTCAAGTTTGGAGTTTTGGCGGGAATTCGATAGTGAGACGTTGTTGGTTTTGTATTATTTTCTCAAACTTGTGTTTCTTCGAGTGTTAATGTGTAATATTGGTGGAATATTAATCATTGAGTGTTCGTTAACGTGCACGAGTGTGGGCGAATGATATAAACTCAAAAAACGTGTCATTTCGCATTTTTTCCAAAACTCCCAGGAAGTTTCAGTAAAGCATCCACTACTTTACTGAATCGTGACTTTGACGATGTAAATAATTGACTTGACTACTTGACCACGATTGCTATTACTGTGACTTTCTTAATGTGAAATTAAAAAATACTAATTATAATAAAATACTTGGCACTGGCTATATACACAAACCGTGCGAAGCCATTACATTACATAAACAAAAATAAAAACCTTCAAGTTGCGGACTGGATGGCGCATGGCGTTAGAATGAAACTAAATAACTTCTGGAGAAATCGCATCGCTGTCTAGATAATATGTAGGTATCTAATAATATGCAGAAAATACTAATATTTGGATAATATTCTTATCGGTCCCTGGCTGTCTCATAGATTAAACAGCTCAACACTACTATCTGTCAGAAAAATCTCCTGTCCTCTACCCTAATCCCTATCTGCTCTAGAAAAAAAAAAATTCTATCTCTCATTCTCTCATTATTCTTCAATTTCTTCATTCGACATTCGTTCGTTCGTTCAATGAAATCAATCAATCAACCAAATTGAGAAAATTACGTTTTGGGAGAAATTCGTGTTTTACAATATATGTAATGAGCTTGATTGTGTCTTCTTTGGAAAATTGAGCTTTATCTGGGAAAGAACCGATTCCACTTTGGTATTGTAAAGTTCGCTGGCGCGCGTGTAATACATTTAGAAGTACAAATGGTGCGTACAAAGCTCAAAATGAACACGAACTTGAAAGACGCATTTTCGGTAGTAAAGCCTGTGTGCGACGTTCTGATGGTGTGCCCTTCCTTGGAGACCCTCTCAGCGTACTCCGCAGTGATTGGTGACCTTAAGAACGAGGTGGTGCAGGAGCTGCAGCAATATCTGTTGTATCCGCTCATATCATGCATCAAATGTGACGACAGTCGGTGAGTTTCAGCCCTACATACTAGACCTGACTTCATATTTCGTCCCTATGAAATATCACATCTCGCAAGCCTCAAATCTCATAAAGTAGTAGGGTTAATACCAGGCAAAATAGTAGTACTTATCGCCAAACCTATCTGGTTTCCAAAACAAATTGGTGTACTGTTATTTAAAGCTATCTAGCTACTAATTTAGCGAACCAAACACCTGTAAAACTTACAATCGAACTAAACCTAGAGATCGTTCAGCCTAAAAATGCAACCTCTCTTATTGTCTTTTACTTGACGTTACTTCATAATGTTTGTGTGGGCTTTCTTCCTTCCCTATAGCAGATGGTGTGTTATTGAACCACTTACTTACTGCAATAATTTTAATTATTTGTATTAAATTGTTGTGAGCAAGTGATATTGTGATGCCGGTATGTGGAGAGTAAGACTGAACAATTTGAACCTAAATGTAATTTTTATATGAATTATCCGTTTGCAGAATAGACATGAATCTGAAGGTGTTGGATGCAATACACTCCGTTTTAGAGAAAATTGTAGTCAACAGTTTCGAAATGTACATGAAGCTGGAGACTGGGCTGCTGAGTGTAGTTTTTGACTCAAGCAGACCAGGAATGCGTATGTAATTTATTGTATTTTATACAGAATTGACATCTGATAACTGTGAATACCAGTGTTATAAACATTGTGTTTAACAACAGTTTCAGACGCATCAGAAGAGGTTAAATACAGCACAGTGAGATGCTTAACCTCACTAATGCTCCACATACCGTACGAGTTTAGAGTGAAGTTGCTCAACAATCAGGTGCCGATGCTGGCACAAGCCGTGTTCGTGTCTGTACACATTGCTAAGATGGAGAGGCTCCGTGTATTGAGGTACGGTCTTTTATTACATCATATGCAATTGGTCATCGTAAACATTAGAAAACCGTTTTGGTAGAGTAAAGCAGGGTTAACAAGGCAATCACGCTTTCAGGTTAGCTGCGATCCAATGTATAACGGCACACACTATGACCCACCCACAACTGACTATTGAGTACCGCATGACATGCCCCGAGTTGGAGTTGCTGGCGGTGGATAATATGCTGACTAGCATACTGCCCGGTGTGCTAGCTGCTCTACAGGATGTGTGCGTCTGCTCCGAGAACCCTACTCACGTTGTTATTGTTGTGAGTCCCTTTCAGAAATATCTATGACTACATCTACATATTGATAGGTTCTTATAAGAAGGTTATTGGATTGGCTTTTGTTTGTGCATCGTTGTTGATGTTGTAGCCAAATGGGATAATGCCAGGCGCCGGCACATATGGTTACAGAGAGCTGCCCAAGAGCCTATTGGTATAATTTAGTGAAGGCATTTTATAATCCGCTGTTCAAATGCACGACGATTGACGTAAAGAAACTGATGAAACATATATCATCCCTTTCCCTCTTGCAGGCAGCGATAGACGCGATCCACCGGATACTGTGCATCCCGATGCACGACAAGTACCTCGGCCGGAAGCCAGTGACCACGGCGGATTTTGTAACCATGCTCAAAGAGAAAAAGGCTAAATGCGACAGAGATGTAAGCAGCGAGGGTAATTAGTTATTTTGGAACCTTACAATGTTGTTGCAATTTGTTATTGTTTGGGGTTTCATACCCAAAGGATAAAACGGGACCCTATTACTGAGACTCCTCTGTCTGTCAGTCTGTCTGTTCGCCTTGCCATCAAGCAAGCCAAGTGCAAGCCTTGCCATCCAGGCTTGTATCTCATGAACTGTCATAGTTAGATAGTTGAAATTTTTACAGATTATGTATTTCTGATGTTCTGTTAAAATTCTCTAAAACAATAAAATCTATATTCAAAGGGAGTCCCATAAAACAGACATGATTATTTTGCCGTTTTTTCATAGATAACGCTATGGAACCCTTCATGCTCGAGTCCGACTCGCACTTGCCAGTTTACTTAACTATTTGTCCAATAACATCATGCAAAGTATGTTTTCAATCTGTGTTATGTCTGTTTTTCTGTATAACTAAACATATTGACACTTTTCAGAACCGTCTCCAAAGAGCATACCCAGACGGAGCGAGGAATGGTATGCAATGGCGGGCGATAAGCTGACACTCATCACCAAGAGTTTGGTTTCCCTGAGGATATATGACCACTATAAAGTTAGGAAAGAACTCTCTATATTCTGCTATAGAGTACTGACAGAATGTAGCACGTGAGTTGCTTAACTTTTATAACCCTTATTGCTACGGTTTTATAGTCTGCAGTTGACTTCAGTTGCTGTCATTTCGCCTCTTTGGGAATGAAATTGTCTTATTTATATTTTGCCGGGGTTCTTTACAGTCTGTTGTACTGTTGCTAAGTTATGATGTTTGTAGAGCGAGAAACCCTGCTAACAAATAGTAGCTCTCAGTTCCTTATGCAAAGTTATGATATGTCTAGCTAGAACCAGTTCCATATTATAATAATATATTCTTATATATGTTTTTCTTCACATCTAGAACAATGCCAAAATCCATACCATACTGCCTCGATGTGCTGATATCTCTGTCCAAAGATGACTACCCCGAGGTAGCTTCCTACTGCACCACCGCAGTCAACACCTTCTTCACGGATGCACCGGAACATGCGAGGCTCAAAACCATGGACAGCCTATGCGACAACTTTATAGCGCTTGCGATTAGTCTGCCTAGGATATTGAATAATATTGGTGAGTTAATTTTTACACAACAATATTTTATAACATAACATTAACAATATCAACCGGTAACAAAGCAAAGCACTTCTCTATCTTGCTATACAATGCCATTGTAACTCTGAACTTTGTTTGGAAATGGTTCTGATTAAAAAACGATCGCAGTATTACTTATCGCTAAGTACCTATAAGTTCCTTTTGTGTCTAACTACTATCACCATATAACATACTAAATTGAAATGCATATCATACAGATAGCGCTCGCAAGTTGACGATGCTCAACCTCTTGCACGGCTACATGGAAACGCTGTGCTCGGGGCAGCCTCAGCGGCTCACAGCAGCGCTCAGCGTCGCCTCCAACATGCAACACCTGTGCGCCGCGCTCACCACCGCGGCGCAGCACGACACGAGCGTCGCGCGGCACACGCTCCGCACCGACAGAGGTACGCACGCCGCGCCGTGTCGCCTGCGACATGCAACACCTGTGCGCCGCGCTCACCACCGCGGCGCAGCACGACACGAGCGTCGCGCGGCACACGCTCCGCACCGACAGAGGTACGCACGCCGCGCCGTGTCGCCTGCGACATGCAACACCTGTGCGCCGCGCTCACCACCGCGGCGCAGCACGACACGAGCGTCGCGCGGCACACGCTCCGCACCGACAGAGGTACGCACGCCGCGCCGTGTCGCCTGCGACATGCAACACCTGTGCGCCGCGCTCACCACCGCGGCGCAGCACGACACGAGCGTCGCGCGGCACACGCTCCGCACCGACAGAGGTACGCACGCCGCGCCGTGTCGCCTGCGACATGCAACACCTGTGCGCCGCGCTCACCACCGCGGCGCAGCACGACACGAGCGTCGCGCGGCACACGCTCCGCACCGACAGAGGTACGCACGCCGCGCCGTGTCGCCTGCGACATGCAACACCTGTGCGCCGCGCTCACCACCGCGGCGCAGCACGACACGAGCGTCGCGCGGCACACGCTCCGCACCGACAGAGGTACGCACGCCGCGCCGTGTCGCCTGCGACATGCAACACCTGTGCGCCGCGCTCACCACCGCGGCGCAGCACGACACGAGCGTCGCGCGGCACACGCTCCGCACCGACAGAGGTACGCACGCCGCGCCGTGTCGCCTGCGACATGCAACACCTGTGCGCCGCGCTCACCACCGCGGCGCAGCACGACACGAGCGTCGCGCGGCACACGCTCCGCACCGACAGAGGTACGCACGCCGCGCCGTGTCGCCTGCGACATGCAACACCTGTGCGCCGCGCTCACCACCGCGGCGCAGCACGACACGAGCGTCGCGCGGCACACGCTCCGCACCGACAGAGGTACGCACGCCGCGCCGTGTCGCCTGCGACATGCAACACCTGTGCGCCGCGCTCACCACCGCGGCGCAGCACGACACGAGCGTCGCGCGGCACACGCTCCGCACCGACAGAGGTACGCACGCCGCGCCGTGTCGCCTGCGACATGCAACACCTGTGCGCCGCGCTCACCACCGCGGCGCAGCACGACACGAGCGTCGCGCGGCACACGCTCCGCACCGACAGAGGTACGCACGCCGCGCCGTGTCGCCTGCGACATGCAACACCTGTGCGCCGCGCTCACCACCGCGGCGCAGCACGACACGAGCGTCGCGCGGCACACGCTCCGCACCGACAGAGGTACGCACGCCGCGCCGTGTCGCCTGCGACATGCAACACCTGTGCGCCGCCCCTGGTCCCGGCGCGGCACACTACACCCCCCCCCTCCCCGCAGACGTGCTGGCGCCCCCGCCGCGCGGCTCCCCCTGGTCCCGGCGCGGCACACTACACCCCCCCCTCCCCGCAGACGTGCTGGCGCCCCCGCCGCGCGGCTCCCCCTGGTCGCGGCTGCTGCACCTGGAGGCGCCGGCGTGCGCGGCGCGGCTGCGGGCGGTGTGCGGGCTGCTGGGCGGCGCGGAGTGCGCGGAGCTGGTGCTGGATGTGCTGCTGCAGGGGTTCCAGCAGAGGATGGACTGCGAGACGGTCTACATACTCAATTGGATGATATCATGTGAGTCATGACACTGGACTTTATCTTAACGGATGAAAAAAAAAACCTTTTTCTGTCTCGTCGCACGAACGACGGGCGACGCGCGCCAAACGTATCATTAGCTCCCATTAACCATAGCCATTAACGCTCGCCAGCCCCGGAGTCGACGGCCAGCATGGGCAAGCGCATGCTGGCGGCGTACCTGGAGCACGACGTGTGGTACCTGCCGCTGGAGGAGGGCGGGGCGGAGGCGCCGCTCGGCCCGGGGGACACCCTGGACGTGTCCGTGTACAACCCGCGCGCGTGGCACCGGGACAGCGTGCCAGGTCAGTCCATCCTAGCTACCACCCTCGAGTAGAAAGTATGCCAAAATATCCCTATCGGGGTGGGGCGGTGGTCCTCGAGAGCCGGGTTCTAGGCACGTTTATCACCTTCGACTACTTCGTAAGTCAAGATCGGGTGAGATAGTGGTCGCATGCTATCATGTAAAAGTGTGAAACCCCCTCCCCTTAGGCCTGTACGAGGGCACGGTGGAGACGCGCTACACGGACATCAGCTCGCGGAGCCCCCGGGCGGCGCGCGGCGGCACCTCGCCGGCGGAGGCGCGGCGCCGGCTGCTGCTGCGCTGCCTGCTGGCGGAGGGCGTGGGCGCGGCGGCGGCGCGGCTGCGGGCCGGCTTCCAGCCCTACCAGCTGCGGACGCTGGCGCGGGTGCTGGAGCGCGTCGGTGGGTACCGGCCGCGGCGGGGGCTGCACGCGTGACGTTCGCTGCGTTCACTCTCCTGTATCCTTTAACCAGGCAGCCCGTACGAGCTGGTGCACCTGGCCGGGCTGAAGGCGATGGACGACATAGCGCGCGCCGCCGGCCTCGCCTCCGTCGCCGACCTCATCAACCAGAACGCAGACTACTTCACGCACCACATCACCGTCAAACTCAAAAAGGTTTGTGGTATTTTGGTACATACTGGACTAATCGCTATAATAATTATTATGTTGGTCTTTTTGTTTCTATCGTATAGGTTTGCAGTTGCCCACATATTCGTCTGATATTGGTCACATCGGCGACTCATACCGAAATCAAATCATCAGCTCGGCGTTAGCTCATCAGAGCTCGGTTTCAGCTAAGCAGAGCTCGGTGTCAGCTCGGAATAGCTCGGCGATGGTCAGCAGAGCTCGGCGTCTGCTCAGCAGAGCTTGGCGTCAGCTCAGCAGAGCTCGGTTTCAGCTAAGCAGAGCTCGGTGTGAGCTCGGAAGAGCTCGGCGATGGTCAGCAGAGCTCGGCGTCTGCTCAGCAGAGCTTGGCGTCAGCTCAGCAGAGCTCGGTTTCAGCTAAGCAGAGCTCGGTGTCAGCTCGGAAGAGCTCGGCGATGGTCAGCAGAGCTCGGCGTCTGCTCAGCAGAGCTTGGCGTCAGCTCAGCAGAGCTCGGTTTCAGCTAAGCAGAGCTCGGTGTGAGCTCGGAAGAGCTCGGCGATGGTCAGCAGAGCTCGGCGTCTGCTCAGCAGAGCTTGGCGTCAGCTCAGCAGAGCTCGGTTTCAGCTAAGCAGAGCTCGGTGTCAGCTCGGAAGAGCTCGGCGATGGTCAGCAGAGCTCGGCGTCTGCTCAGCAGAGCTTGGCGTCAGCTCAGCAGAGCTCGGTTTCAGCTAAGCAGAGCTCGGTGTCAGCTCGGAAGAGCTCGGCG
Organism: Hylaea fasciaria; assembly: GCA_905147375.1. NCBI lineage: Eukaryota > Metazoa > Arthropoda > Insecta > Lepidoptera > Geometridae > Hylaea > Hylaea fasciaria. Next base: position 1,972,149 of record LR990200.1, read on the forward strand.
ATGGTCAGCAGAGCTCGGCGTCTGCTCAGCAGAGCTTGGCGTCAGCTCAGCAGAGCTCGGTTTTAGCTCGGAGACCTCGGCGTCAGCTCGGCGGAGCTCGGTTTCAGCTCAGCAGAGCTCAGCGTCAGCTCAGCAGAGCTCGGCGTCAGCTCAGCAGAGCTCGGCCTCAGCTCTGCAGAGCTCGGCCTCAGCTCAGCAGAGCTCAGTTTCAGCTAAGCAGAGCTCGGCGTCAGCAAAGCAGAGCTCGGCGTCAGCTCAGCAGAGCTCGGTTTCAGCGTAGCAGAGCTCGGCGTCTGCTCAGCAGAGCTCGGCGTCTGCTCAGCAGAGGTCAGCGTCAGTTCAGAAGAGCTCGGCGTCAGCTCAGCAGAGTTCAGTTTCAGCGCAGCAGAGCTCGGCGTCAGCTCAGCAGAGCTCGGTGTCAGCTCAGCAGAGCTCGGTGCTCGGTGATTTCGCTATGTGCCGCTTTGTAACAAATTTTTCTTCAGACGTTTTGAATAATTTGATATTTTGTGCACTACTATACGAATGAATATCTATTCCGCATAGATCATGAAGATATTATGGTCTTGCGACTCTCTCCATCCAAACGAATTGTCTAGAAGAGATTGCCGTTTATAAGACGGTCACACCGTGTCTCGTTTTACTAAGACTCAGCAGCCTGCAATTTTTATAATTTATTTTGATTTATTTTTTATTTCGCAGTCGTGGGACTGCCAGTCGGCGCTGCAAATACTGTCTGTGGTGTTGGAGTATAGCGATTCGAGGATACTCGACTGCCTCTATGGGATTGTGGAAGATGTAAGTGCATCATTATCGATTTTGACACCTAAATAGTCCCCCAACACGTCGACGACTCGATTCCACTGTTATTGTTCACAATTCTCTGGCCCGTTATCCTAATGTTGTTTATGCAAAATATATTGAATAGCTAATTAACTGCATTTTAGAATAGAAAAATATTTCACTCGTCTTATTTACGGGATATTTATTAGTAATTTAAGTATTTTATACTTTACTTACCAGCATGATATTTTGACCACTTTCATCATTGACCTTATAATACTAATCAATAAATTCCCACACAAATAAATGATTTCGAATTTAGCCCACATCGAGAAACATCCTAGCACATGCCTCCTGGTACACCTGGTACATGTCTCCCGGACTCCAGGTGCTGGTGCAGAGCTGCGACAAGCACTACGAGCGGGACCTGGAGGCCTACCTGCAGACCTTCCTCGCCTGCGTGTCTTTCATCCGCCGGTGCTTCCCCGCGGAGCCCCGGGCGCCGCCCCCGCCCCAGCCGGGGGACCTGGACCTGCTCGCCGAAGTCAGGTCAGAGATGGTCAGAGGTGGTGGCTGGCGCTTGAGGATCCAATCATACCAGAGCCACAACTTCGCACCGATGACTTTTCATAACTCATTACTAGGTATAAGGCTATACATTTTATTTTATTTGGTCGATCTCAGGGCGTATACAGGGTGTATCGCCAAGGTGTAGTAATATTTAAATGTGGGTATGTGTACCTGGTGATGAATCATTTGCCAGGGTACTAAAACCTGAAATCGATAAACGATTTTTTCACTCAAATTGACAAAATAACTAAATATTACAACCCTAACATGATACGGATGACGTCACGTTACGCGGGTCACAGCGGTCTTTGAATTTTGCCGACAGTAGTGCGCCGCGGTCTTTGAACTTGCCGACAATATTTTAGGGTTCAGTATTGTAACAAAGTTGAAAGCCTCTAAAATTCATTTCAGATACTTACCGCCTTAGAATAGAATTTTGGTAGGTACATTACACGGAGCAGATATCACTCAGCCGCCAAGAAATACTTTTGTCAGGTTGCATCTGTCCGGGTAGGTACAAATTGGTAGAAAACATTATTTAAAAAACAAACGGAACCCTTAGTACATTTACGAATTCTTATTGACGGATTTGACGGCGGATCACATGTTAGCCTTTGCGTCAAGTTCACTGACATTGCCCAGCTGATAACTAGGGTTGAACGATGGTTAGTTTTGCAGTAAACTTTGACGTGTCTTAATTCATTACCGTGACTACTTACTGATTTAAAATACCTCCAGACTACTTCGAAATAAGTATGTGTATGCATAGTTTCAGTATTACTACACCTTGCTGTTACACCTTGTATACAGGGTGTAAGGCAGGGTGTAAGTTCTCGCACAAGTTCGAAGTAGGGTATACAATGTGTCTGGTCACCGGTGTCGGAGACTTAAGGGGGGTTAAATATGGGGATTTTTATCGACAAATCACTATCTCGATTTTCTCTTGGCCTCTCCATACTAAAATGGCAGCCATTTTGTTTTTTTTACTTCGCAGCTCAGACGCCTACACTGATTTAATCATTGCTATCGATGTAGACGTCTTAGGAAGACGAAAGAGGTATCATTTGAAAGCTAACAATGAAGACAATCAATTTATGATACATTTTATTCAATATCTTTTTCACAAAATAACATAAAATCGTATTTATTTATTGCATTTTTTTAGTTTTTTAAATTTTTTATGAAAACTAACCTGTCAAGCTATTTTGTATTATCATAGTACAAGATATTTCCATTAAAATAAATCTTACATCAAGGTCCTAAGTTAAATATTTTCGAAGCTATGATGGTTTAAATATGACCCTTAAAAACTCTATTAATAGCACACGTCAAACAATAGACTCAAGACCCCACATTCAATTGGCGTGTCGTAAGACAGGCAGCTGTTCTTTGACAACATGTTAGAAAGAGACATGTATAGGGTGTGAATGAGACAAAGTTGCGGCTCTACTCAGGTCAGGATACAATTACAGGTAGTCGTCCCTCGCCTAGCGTTGTGATTACATTCTTATCTGCCGAAGTACTGTGCGTTGCTATTTTCTAACCTCTGCTTTGTGTTTTGGACTCGTTTTGTTATTTTAGTTAACTTTCGTTAACTGAAATGGAAGAGCGTCGTTTTTCAAGCCGCGACGTGGCTAACATCCATAGCGATGATTGCTTGGCCGCCGCGTTCCCCGGATTTGACACCACTAGATTATTTTTTATGGGGCACAATAAAGCATAAAGTGTACGTTAACGTGCCCAACACAAGAGAAGAACTAATTGAAAAAATATTACAAGTCGGGGATGTAATGAGGGCGGACAAAGCCATGATAAAAAGAGCTACACAACATGTGTCAATTAGGGCAACTGCTTGTCTACAACAAAACGGAGGACATTTTGAATCGTGGCTGTAGTACCTAGTTTATAGTATTAAATTGTAGTATTAAATTAATAAAAGATAATTAATGGTTTTACTTTGTTCTTTTCTTGCCTTTTCCCATCCCAATCATCATAGCTTTGACGTGTGATATTAATAGAGTTTTTAAGGGTCATATTTAAACCATCATAGCTTCGAAAATATTTAACTTAGGACCTTGATGTAAGAATTATTTTAATGGAAATATCTTGTACTATGATAATACAATTAAAAAAAAATTGCTTGACAGGTTAGTTTTCATAAAAAATTAAAAAAACTAAAAAAATGCAATAAATAAATACGATTTTTATTTTTTTAATATTGTTATGTTATTTTGTGAAAAAGATATTGAATAAAATGTATCATAAATTGATTGTCTTCATTGTTAGCTTTCAAATGATACCTCTTTCGTCTTCCTAAGACGTCTACATCGATAGCAATGATTAAATCAGTGTAGGCGTCTGAGCTGCGAAGTAAAAAAAACAAAATGGCTGCCATTTTAGTATGGAGAGGCCAAGAGAAAATCGAGATAGTGATTTGTCGATAAAAATCCCCATATTTAACCCCCCTTAAGTCTCCGACACCGGTGACCAGACACATTGTATATTTTAAAACAAAAGAAACACTGCAAAACAGGAATTAGCACTGATTTGGGTAAATAATTGGCGATATCGGCACCCGTTGCGTGTATCGCAGTAGGGCGCGAGTGGCGCCGCCGCGTGTGCGGAGAGGAGGCGCGGCGTCACGCGCAGTGTTTGGGCCGTTTTCGAATGCAATCCTGCGCGTCTAAATAATCCTCCGCTATATTACTTAGATTTCTAAATATTCCATCGCTCTGTGCTTCTGAGGTCGCGTCGGGCCGTCGGTCTCGGCCTTCATCGATCGCTAGCAGTCATTGAGCCACAATACAAATACATAATTTTCATGTGGCATATCGCTTTATCCACAGAGAGTACGTAAAGGACACCCAAGAAGCTGAGAGGTTGTTAAGCGACAGCGACTTCGAGAAGTCAACGGGAAAGAGCGTAGAAGAGATGTATAAAGAGGATATGAAGAGGAAGGAAGAAGAGGAGTTGGATTATGATGATACTGTCACAAGTTAGTATGATAAAATGTTAACTGATCAGCTCTTTATTTTTTGTCGAAATGCAATACACAGTTGTGGTAGGTTCCCAACAAGTCACACTGTGGCCTGTTGGGATTTTTGGCCAACTGGTCACAGTGTGGCTCGTTGGTAAAAAATCCCAACGAGTTATAGAGTGACTAATAAATGTGGAAAAAACGATTTTTCATAAATCTAATTAGTCGTTTATCAAACGACGATAACAACGATAATTCTCTTGTATGTATTGATCGTATGTTCCCCCGCAGCGGAGAGCTCGCCGCCCCCGCAGCACGTGCAGGTGATCGTGACGATCCTGAAGCGCTGCGTGCACTTCGTGACGTCCCCGGAGCGGGGCTGCGCGCTGCTGGCGCTGCGGGCGCTGCGGCGCGGGCTGCCGGCGCTGCCGCGCGCGGCGGAGCGGCTGCCGCTCGTGCACCAGGCCTGGGCGCCGCTCGTGGCCGCTTGCCGCCGCCGCGAGCCCGTGCTGCTGCGGGCGGCGCTGGACCTGCTGGTCACACTGGCGGCGGTGGCCAAGGACTTCATCCGGCATCGCACCGTCAAGTGAGCGCAGTGGGGGAACGAGGGTCTAAGCCCTCCATTATAGTATTCCTGAAGTAGAAAATCGGTCACCGAATCCCTTAAGAACCCTTCGACACGGAACCGATTCGGTGTCATTTGTATGGTATGACTTTACGTTCGATTCGAATTCGATTATTGTGAATTGAAAATGTAGCAAATCGAACGACATCAAACCGAATCGATCGATAACTGAGCTATCGAAGGTTTCGAAATCGGGAGGCTAGCGAGATCAATCCCAGCCTACAATTTAATAATAAACCTACTTATCGATCACCTTTACTAACAGGGAGGTCCTACCCGAAGTGTACAACTACCTGCACAAGTCGGCCAGAGACAGCTACCTGAAGGACGCGGGCTCCGCCTACCGCCACAGCCAGGCCTACCGGCTGCAGCTGGCGGCGCTGCAGGCGCTGCCGAGCCTGGCCGCGGACCTGGGGCTGGAGGACGAGCGGCTGGCGGATGCCCTGGCCGCCGCGGAGGCCTACCTGTCCAACAAGCAGCCGAAGCCGCTGCAGGTCAGTGCGGGGCCGACCTGCGACGTCTACAATGTTCTGCCATTTGGAAATTAAACGTGCACACGCTCGTACGTGATTACCGAGTGGTTCTTCAGTTGTTTGGACGAATTCCTTGGTTTCTAGTTTACTGGTATATACTTTGAGAATCAACATTGACAGACAAGTGCAGTATCAGCCGCCGCAATTCAGCTATTTTGCAGAAATGTTACATGAATTTTAGTTGCTTATAAATTATAAAAGCATAATATACAACGCCAATTGAGAAACCTCACACATAATGGAGATACCAAATTGCATTTATTTTCGCGCGAACAGTTACAAAGCTGTAATTTCCTTTTCATTTCACAGGCAGCTGCGGTGAAATTCTTCAAGACTATGTTAGAGGACGACTATGCCGCGGTGTGGTACCACTTGCGGAGATTCTGCGACAACAACGCAGTCCTAGAACCGCCCCGACTACAGTACATGACGCTAGAACCAATCATTGGTACCCCTTTCCAGCCAAAAAACAGAGACTACGAGACCAATATCAAGTTAATATTCGACTTTACGGTTACATAGAATAAATTATCGCCAGTAGGAACGTCTTTTATTACTAACTGCTCACAGATAGTAAGATCTCACGTTAGTACGCCGTTTTAGTCGTACATCTTAGTGCCATCGCCTGTTTTATTATTCATTTGTTACTAACTTATGTATGCTGTATGTAGTTGAATAAAAAAATCTATTAATAAAAGCTTTTTCTTGTTTAGGTAGCATATTTTGTGTATCCTTTACAATATTTTTCGGCGGAGTTCCTATTTATTCGCATAATATTTTTATGCCATGTTAGCCCCGATTTGAAGTCCGTAATATAATCTGAACTGTATCCTGAAATATTAAGCGCTGCTTTCTTTGCTTGGACAAAAAGAGGCCTAATTTCTTGTCATCGTGTAAGCCTTGCATAAAAACAGTGTGCAAATAAAACAAGTCATTGGCGGTAATTACTTTATATTTATTTTATACAAAACGTATTCCGTCACAGAAATCCAGTACTCCACTGATTGAATAAACAGGTATTGTTTGCAACCACTCACACTTTGAATAATTTAATGCGTGTAACAAACGCCACAAACCACACGATTCTGATGTAATTTTGAGACTAATTGGTCTCGATCAACGTTAATAATTTCAAATGTGAGGAGGACAAAATAACCGAAAAACAAGAAGCATATTTACAACCGCGCCATTAAAATAAATAAAATCTTATTGAAATGGTAACATTTCGATACAATATTAACAATACCTACGTTTTGTGTATTTATTGTTCGGTAAATGCGGGGGTATAGCAGAGTGGATTAACAATTAATTCAATATAGTGATGGTTATCTTCGAAATGCTAATAACGAAAACCGATAAAGATTAAATTAACCATGTACCATGAAGGCAAATAAGCAAGTAGTGAATCACGCTCAGACGTAATAAAGCTGATTTCGAACTCGGTAGGGTAGTAGTAGAGTTGTAAGCACACTACATGGCGGTTGTGTAGAGCTGCTTCACAATTATTGTTTCATGTCACCGACGCTCCACGCCCAACTAAGATTTGAGATCTGATTTGAGTACCTATATATTTTTTTTTTAGTTCAGCGATTTGCACTTCACACCCGACAAACTTTGTACCCCACTATAACAGCAGTTGAGTCAAAAACAAATCAAGTACTGACCGAGCGTGAATCTATTTTACAAATATTATATAGTAGGTGCATTATACTCGTTGGTACTTGGTTGCAAATAGAGTTAATACTTTGATCAGACCCTTTCCTCTAGAAATAATGGAACACAGAAAACTTAAGCAAAATAACCAAGTGCCCGTTAAACTTTAACCTTATACGCTAAATAACAAATCTATGAGCAAAATAATGCTAGTAAAAACAAAATTGAGTGCATAAGAAGGATTCATACATAACTATATATTTATTAGGTAGGACTAAATTATCTGCAACTCGAATGGACTAACAAGAAAACGAATTTAAGTTACTTCAAGGATATGGCTTTTACTTTTTTATATTATTAGGAGAAATACAACATAATTATCTAGGTACGCCATTTTAAAAATTATGCTATTGTTAAAATTTCAACCAAAAATGTTTATTTTCACCAAGATACTACAATAATATAATGGATCGAGTTAATTTTAATGTTTATGCAAATATCTAAAGGCAACATTCAATAATAGTCAAGGTTTACTTGTAATTATATACCTTCACAGTGTCGCGTAAATATATAATTTTGATACTAAGGTTAAAATGTACTACATAATAATAATAATATAATATTCCTTGCATACAATTATGTATTTAGAAACATTAGTTTCTAGAAACGGTTAAATTCTTCAGAAGATGTCGCATTGGAATGGTTTCAATTTCATTTATATTTCACAATACAACCACCCTTAAATAAATAAGTATTATTACCTAAATTGCACTAACTATAATATGTATATAAGTATAAATAATTAGTGAAAACGAAGACCACTTCGTTATGAAAGGTTTAACAAAGCCAAAGATGTTATATCACTAGCCTGTCCATAAAAACATATTGTAACAAAAGTATTTTAGGTTAAAGTAATAAAACTGAATATGTTGAATGATATTCATTTGAAACAATTTATCTAGCATATAATGCCATTTTCCGTAACTATAAATGTGCGAACGTACTTTTAATTATGTATCTCGCTCTAAAGAAAGCCGCCTCCGAGCGGCAGAAAGGGAAAGCAGGGAGATTTCATGCGAGCAGAATAAAGACCTCAATCCTTAACTACCAACCAAATAGACGCCATGTACGTACGTCATCTCTCAAATATCTAAAAAAAAAAATCGTCGGTTATCATTCGGCCGAGCGACCGGCAACGCTTTGTGGTAAAAAATACCCGGCATCAATGTCTTGGTAGGTTAAGATTAGAAACACGAAAGAGGGAGATATTTGGAAGTGAAAAGTGGGCGGAGCGTGCGTTCCAAACATATGACTCATAGCTCAAAACCAAAGACAGTTTTTCCATACATACTATGTCATGCTCTACGTCTACCACACAATGAAAAATGCCTCATGTGCAGTTTTAGAGCCCATTACAATGAAACATCAGTTAACCCATAAGGCACAAATTTCAAATAAACGGCAGTTTATATACCTTTGTTGACACAGTAACTTTCAAGAATATTTTGGCGACAGCCATTCCGATAGAGATGTCAAGTTAAGTCACTCCCACTTCTGTCTATGTTCCGTGAATAGATACAATTAATTTAGGTTATTTAGTCTCAAGACCCGCAAATTAGGTCATTTTGGCGAACGATAACTCTCAGTCCATGTTAGAAAATCATTCTTTGTCTTACAGTGCACCAATGTTATTTAATCCAATTCAAACCTGAACAAAGCGGGCTGACAATTCAACCCAAACGAACCATGTACATTAAACAACGTAAATCAACAAAAGTACCTCGAAAACATACCTCGAGCGACGATCCTGGTAGGTAAACATATAATGAACTTTATGTAAAACAAATAAAGCCCATGTTCCTATTTTCAATACTACTCTGCTCAAGTATGAATCAGTAAATTCTGTAAACTCACTATGCACAATTACGTAACTCATTAATCTTTACAATATTTGTTAAGTCCATAGGATTGGTAGAGTTTGGACTGTGTTCCGATATGGCAGTGGAGTTTCTACGCCGAGTCATACCATCCACCATACAATCCATTTTTATTGTAATTAAAACGGTAAGAAATATAATAAACACGATAGCACGACGGGTGGCATTCGAAATTGTATCCCGCAAAAGTTATCACGGTTTATTTATACCACGAAAGAGAAAGACAAAATGAAAATGGAAGTGAAAATTGGGCGGGGCGCGTGTGCCAAACAAGGTAACTCGTAGGTCAAAACCAATGCCAGTTTTGCCAAACAATGCTCATAGTCTGTCACACATTTAAAAATGCCTAATGAGTCCATTAAAATGAAGCATATCTGTGTGCCTAGTGTGAGTTTTGACAATTTCTTTACGCGCTCGGTCCGGTTAGAGTAAACTTGAAATTGTATGGAATAAGAGCAGCGCCATCTAGCGTCAGTCAGTGAGTCACTAGATGGCGCTGCTCTTATTCCATACAATTTCATGTTTACGCTAACCGGACCGAGCACGTTTAAGGAATTGTCAAAACTCACACTAGGCACACTGTTAACACAAGGCACATTTTCAAAAAAACTTTTATTGACACAGTAACTTTCAATATTTTTTGGCGAGAGCGGTTGCTACATATACAGATATCAAGTCAAGTCACTTCCACTCTTGTCTATCTTCCGTGATTTATACGTTGCTATTTTACTTCAGGTTGCAGGTACACTGTCTCATGGTAGAATAAGGAACGTAACCAGCAAATATTTTACCCAAACTATAAATTATAATTGGTTTGAATTCTATTTCAAAATAGACTAGACGTGACCGGCAGTCGCAGGTGCAGATCAAACACTATCAACCTGTTTATCACACATCCAAACATCTACCTTACGTCCCAAAGAACACAGTCCAAATTCGGCCGTCTGACTTCGTTTACAAAAACTCCTAAGGGCACGTTTCACTTCCACGCCATCTTGAGCATCTTCCGCGCCGCGAAGTACTTGGTGCTGTAGGAGGCGGCCACGAGCGCGACGAGCACGACGGTGATGAGGTAGTAGTCGAAATCGTCCTTCAGCACGTCGAACGTCTTGGACGGCGCCACGCGCGTGTAGAATATGTCTGGAATATGGGGAAAGGTTGACGGGTTTTGCGCGCCTCGATGTGCCACCACGCTACACTACTCGCGGAGTTGAGCGAGCGCACAAGTAGAATGCTTCGTGCAACTTCGGGTTGCTTCGGGGGACAAGTCCACGTTGACGACCACTTCGTCGAAGCAACTTCGCGGGTAGTGTAGGAACTGGCGTAGATTCACTACAATGATAGAAATTCGTCACTATGGGGGCGTTTTTTTGTCATCGATGATTTGATGTCACCAAAATAGTATTGTTTTAAATGTCGGCATAGTATTAAATACTATCATGCGAGTCTACCGTAAAAGATATAAAATACTTCTATACTGGTAGACCACGAAAGAGAGAGAGACAAGTGGAAGTGAAAAGAGAGCGGGGCGCGCGTGCCAAACATATGACTCGTAGCTCAAAACTAACGCCAGTTTTGCCATAGATACTATTAATGCTCTACGTCTGCTACACATAAAAAATCCTTGCATTTTTATGGTCCGTGTGTAGACAGAGTATGAGACTTTAAAATAACAACTTTTTTACGCCATAATAATAAGACTTATGATATCGAAATCATGGATGACTTTCATTGATCCCCTTAAATCATAGATAATTTACGATAATCATAAGATAATCGGAGGCGTGGTGGATTATGGCTTAATCCTCCTCGCGAAAGTGAGGGGAGGCCTTTGCCCAGCTGTGGGACAGTAACAGGCTGAATTATTATTATTATTATACTAGCTGTGCCCGCGACTACGTCCGCGTGGAATAGTGACTTTGACCTTTTAAACCTTCTCTGGACTTCCACAAATAATTCAAGACCAAAATTAGCCAAATCGGTCCAGCCGTTCTCGAGTTTTAGCGAGACTAACGAACAGCAATTGATTTTTATGTATAAGAAAGAAGATGTTATATAAGAAAATCGCATCGGAACTCACCCAGCCCCGTGGCCAGCACCAGGCAGGTGGACTCCAGGCCCGCGGGCGCCGTGTAGATGCTCCGCACGCGGTGCACGCTCTGGTTGTAGTTGATGATGGCGTCCGAGGGTATGGGCAGCTCGGGCGCGTAGGGGATCAGCCCCTCCTCGCGGTCCGCGGGGGACGGGGACATGGGCCGCCGGGGCTCCAGGAACTGCCAAGGGAGCTCCACTATCGCGCCCGACGACAGCGCCACTGGGGACGGCGGACGGGTTTAGCACTTATTTAGAGGTGGTTTAGTTGGGAATTGCGTGAGATATCGTCAAATCGTGCTAAGCCATAAAGTATACGTGACACTTGGTCATAAAAATTAACAAAATTTAATTAAAAACATACAGCGGGTTGACGTCGCTAAATAAAAAGTGTATTAAACGCTCAAGAGTTAGCAGATGTGTTATAAGGTTTCTGTTTTTAGGGTACTTGGATTTCTCTCAACTTTATGCCTAATTTTAGGTCAGGCGTCAGGCAGTCGAGTGTTGCTTTAAAATAGGGAATAACATTGTATAGTTGGAGATATATAAAGAAATAAGGTTGATTATAATTGTAATACTTTATAACGTTGCAATATATTTGTCATGCCATTCTTCTTGGCTGCGTTTGGATGCATCGCTTTATCTAGTACATGATCGATCTATAGTAATATGAGTCTCTCACTGAGCACGTGTTTGTCCGTGAGCGCTTTCTCCGTGTGCGTGGCGGCGGCGGCCCGCGGCGCGGCGCCCAGGATGTAGGCGGCGCGCCGCGCGCCCGGCGCCCGCGCCGAGCCCAGCGAGCTGAACGCCGCGCCCGCCGGCAGCCAGCGCTCCGCCCCCTCGTACAGCTCCAGCGTCGCTAGGGGCACCAAGGGGTATCGGGGATGTTATACCGAAACTTGCTGTATGTTTGTCTACACTTCACACCGTAAAAGATGAAGGGATTTTCGTGAAATGTAATTAATATACAGATAATATAGATTGTACGGGCACCGTACAAGGTGTCATATGAGATACCTACGATTAACTTACTTACGTCATGTTATTATAACTTTTATATTATTAGATACCATTAAACCACTGACACGGACGGTCGTCTTTCATTCATTATTGTGACTCGTCATACAGTGTGGTTAGGTGTTTCGACATACTTCGAGCCGGATCACCGATTGAAGGCTTTCACGGTTGCGATTCGGCTGGCCGGCTTCCCACCAGCGGGTTCCACCGGTTTAGTTGAGAAGGCGCATAAGATCGTGGAGGTTTTTGGTCGGATCCATCCGCCTATGTGGACACATCAGTCCAGCAGCAACACAGGCTGAAGCTAAAGCTGAAGCAGACATCGCTCTGGGAACCTACATCCACAAAGGAACACCTCCTCGAAACAACGATGGAGGGACTTCTGCAGCGTCAGCAGATAATCGCTGAAGCTATCAGAAAATTACAACAAATGTCAAGAAGGATTCTGCATCTCGCAAAACAACAGAATACATCGCGAAACGTCTGGAATCACTTCAACAACTATGGCAAGAATTCGAAGGAAACAACGAAGCTTTAATTGAAGGTTTGAAGGGTGATCACGATTATTTCGGTTCAACGGTCTATCACCATGTGAAGGATCTTTACGAGGTTTCGTGTGAAATACTACAGAAGACAAGCACAGCGTCCACTACCCCGAAGCCTGGAACAAGTGGCAGCCAGGCGGAAGGTGGACGAAGTAACATAGCTCTGGAAGAAAAGGGGATGCTCTCAAGGTCAGACGAATTGATAAGTCAACAGCGAACCAATTTTCGCGCACTTTCACGAATTATTCGTGGGATTGATTTTGAAAACATCTGCGACAAGTGGGAGATTGAAGATTGCTTGAAGACATTACACAAGCGTTGGAAACTGATTGACGAACTTCACTGGCAAATAGACAATCTGCTAGTGGGTACTGATGTGGACTATGAAGAAGATTATTCTGAAAATGAAGTCGCCTACGTCTCTACTAAAAGGAGGCTCAACCAAAAACTCAGCTACACATGCCATCAGTATCAAACAGTCTCACAATTGGAAATTCCGACATTTTCGGGAATCTACACTCAGTGGCCAACATTCAAGGACTTACGAGGGGAGGTCAAAAAGTCCGCGGAATGGCAGGGAAGAGAAGCTAAATTAAATGATTTTTTATTTTTCCTTTTCAATATATTCTCCCTTAAGCCTAATACATTTTTCAGATCTGTCAAAAAGTTTGCTTATCCCTTCGAAAAAAAAAGTTTTGTCAAGGCCTTCAAAATAGGCTGAAATTGTCGACTTAACTTCTTCATCGTCAGTAAACTTTTTTCCACGAAGTTCTTTTTTCAATTTTGGAAACAAATAATAATCAGAAGGAGCTAGATCTGGACTATAGGGAGGGTGGTTAATAGTTTCGTAGCCACATTTTTGCATGGCAGCCATCGCAACATGGCTCTTGTGAACGGGTGCGTTGTCGTGCAAAAGCAGTACGCCTCGAGTCCATTTTCCCCGTCGTTTTTCCTTGATGGCATCTTTTAATTTTTCCAGTAGAGTGGCATAGTATCCCCCTGTGATATTCAATCCTTTTTCTTTGTAGTCGATTAACAAAATCCCCTCTGAATCCCAAAAAACCGTTGCCATGATCTTTCCGGCCGATTGTGACACCTTGAATTTCTTAGGGGGTGCTGTGCCTTTTTTCTGCCACCGCATGGATTCCTGTTTTGATTCAGGCTCATAATGATGAACCCAAGTTTCATCTCCAGTAATAATCCGGTTCAAAATTTCGTCCTTGTTCTCACTACAGAGCTCCAAAAACTCGCGTGAACACTCGACACGCTGCTGTTTTTGAACCGCTGAGAGCATTTTCGGCACCCATCTTGCACTGACCTTAGACATGCCAAGATGGTCATGGAGGATATTCAAAATAGTTGTAGACGATACTCCAACCATTTCTGCAAGTTGTTTCTTCTTTAGTCGGGCATCTTCAAGTACAAGTTTTTCGACTTTTTCGATAATATCTGAGGAGGTGGCCTCGATTGGCCGGCCCGGGCGATGGTCTTCTTCAATTGACTCCCTGCCTTGCTTGAATAAACCATGCCACTTATAAATCATTGTTTTTCCAGGGCAAGAGTCCCCGTAAACAGATGACATTTCTTCCAAAATGATCTGAGGTGTCTTTCCTTGCTTAGTAAGGAACTTTATAACAGCACGAAACTCAATGTTGTCCATGTTTAACGATTTTAATCCGATTGAACTGCTAATGTTGTGATAACTAATTTGTTAATGACCCTATTTTTCTAAAATTTGGTATTTATACCTGTATTGAGTACTTGGAAAATACCAGGTAAAAAAAAATGCCCCGCCCCTTCTTAACCCTTCCATTCCGCGGACTTTTTGACCTCCCCTCGTATATTCCGAGGCCATCCATAAAAATCCTCAGCTTTCGAAGACACAGAAAATGCAACATCTCAAGGGCAAACTTCGTGGCGAAGCAGAGCGCATCGTGCAACATCTGAACATCGCGGCTGAAAATTATGACGCTTGTTGGGATATACTTACACACAGATACAACAACCAACAACTGCTTTTTACAAAACAAATGCAGATTTTTATGAACCAGCCGACTATGACAAGACACTCTGCTTACGAACTAAAACGTCTTCATGATACAAGCTTAGAGTCTGTTCATGCCATCAGTAACCTGAAGGTGGACACTTCAACATGGGATCCAATCCTCGTCCACATTGTGACGGAGAAAATGGACCCAGAGACGTACACATCCTACATGGAAAACCGAAGAAACGCACGGGAACTGCCATCATTCCGCGAGTTGACATCGTTTCTCGAAAACAAGTTTACTGCATTGGAACCGATCAACCAAAAGAAAGCAATCAATCCACCGAAGCAAGATCAAGGTCACTCCAAGGCACCACAATGGAAGCCCATCCAAGACAAGTCTTTTCCACGTCGAACATACCTCGCCACAGAGGAAAGAAAATGCCCGCTGTGTAAATCAAACCACATTTTGATTTATTGCAAAATGTTTCAAGGTCTTTCATCGGAAGAAAAAATGAACAAATTACAACGATTGAACATTTGCAAGAATTGTTTATATTGTCACGATGCTAAGCCGTGCAATTCCACGAAGAGGTGTCGAGTATGCGAAAAGGCACACCATACGTCCTTACATGACATGTTTACTGGAAACAAACTTGCCTACAAAGGAACGATGCCGACGACACAAACACACCGAGCATCGAATCATGTTACTGGGAATCTGGATGAAATATTACTCGCTACCGTGGAACTAAATGTAAGGTCTAATGATGGGACCTACCTAAAACTACGAGCGCTACTAGACCAAGGGTCGCAGATAAATTTGATCACAGAGTCGGCCGCACAACAACTAGGCCTACACAGACGTAAACAGAATGCGAAGATCTCAGGCATCGGTATCTCAGCGAACAAGATCAACGGCGTCGTACAACTAACGTGCGAATCCATGTCCGGAGACTACACAATCAATACCGAAGCCATGGTCATGTCAAAAATGCTCAACAATTTGCCAAATTACACATTCGAGAAGCCACAATGGCCTCATCTACAGAACATTATTTTGGCAGACAAGGATTTTAACATATCGAGACATGTAGACATACTCCTTGATGCTGCTGTCTATGCAGAAATTGTCATGGAGGGAATTGTACGTGGACCAGCTACTGCACCTGTCGCACAACAAACAAGACTAGGATGGGTGCTGATGGGAAACGTCAAAACATTTAATTGCCACGTGGTTCTCAACAACCTTGAAGAGATATCACAGTTCTGGGAGTCTGAGGAAATTGCTGACAACGAACATGATATGACCTCATCCCAAGACTACTGTGAGACATTATACAAGACTACAACGAAGAGGGGTCCTGATGGAAGATACGAAATCAGACTACCAATGAAACCGCACTTTGAAGAGTTACTGGGTTCGTCAAGGCCGCAGGCAATGGCACAATTCAGTCAGTTAGAGAAACGTCTAGCTAAGGATGATCTACTAGCCGGTAGCTACACTCAGTTTATGATTGAATATCTACAACTCGGCCACATGGAGGAATGCACATCACCTCAAGCACCAAGCTGTTACCTACCGCACCATGGTGTAATAAAGCCTGACTCCCAAACAACAAAATTACGCGTGGTTCTAAATGCCTCACAGAGAACATCATCGGGACACAGCCTGAATGATCTGATGGAGGGGGGACCTAATCTTCAAAGAAACATACAAGCTCTGATTCTACAATGGAGATTTTATAAGTACCTACGTGTACACGGCAGATATACAGAAATTTTACAGACAAATCCGTGTACAAGAACAAGATCAACATTTACAAAAGGTTATATGGCGCGATCCACAAGACAACACGGTCAGGGACTACCAGCTGATGACCGTCACCTACGGAACCAAGGCTGCACCCTATCTCGCCATGCGCACTATAAAACAACTGGTGAAGGACGACGGTGGTCAGTACCCAAATGCTGTAGAAATCTTAAACAACCAACTCTATGTCGATGACCTTCTTGGAGGGCACAACAGCCTTGAAGAGGCGAAGCATACCCAAAAGCAGCTACTGGATTTGCTGCATGGAGGAGGCTTCAATCTGCGCAAATGGGCCAGCAATGATGTCAGACTGCTGGACGACCTCGCACCAGAACAGATCAGTCAAAACATGTTGGATTTTAAGCACGCAGAAACGAACAAGACCTTGGGTATCACATGGAATCCGTGTACAGACAACTTCACATTCCAACACAAAGTTCAAGGCCACACAGACAATAACATAATTACAAAACGGACATTATTATCCGACTTATCAAAGTTATATGATCCTGTTGGCTGGATCTCCCCAGTCACGGTGAAGGCGAAGATCATATTTCAACAGCTGTGGGCAACAGAGCTCACATGGGACGATCCACTACCAGAACACATACAGAATGAATGGCATGCCTTCAAAAATGAAATACATATGCTACAAGACATTACTATTCCGAGATGGATCGGGAACACAGGCAAACCAGTTGAATTAAATGGGTTCAGCGATGCCTCTGAAAGAGCAATCTCCTGCGCGATTTATTGCAGAAGCATAGATGACAATGGAGAGTACATCGTGAGATTAGTGGCTGCGAAAACGAAATTATCACCGTTGAAGAAGCCTACAACTCTTCCAAGGCTAGAGCTTTGCGGCGCTCACCTGCTAGCAAGGCTTATGAAAAAGGTCTTAGAGTCACAAAAAATAGATGCGGTATCTATACACGGCTGGACAGAATCGACCGTGGTATTGGGTTGGCTGAAAGGAAATATATCACGTTGGAAGACGTTCGTGGCCAACCGAGTGAGAGATATCTTGGCTGTCATGCCGGTCGAATGTTGGAAACATGTTGTTCCACTTAATTGGCCCTCATAATTAGTTTCTACCTTCCTATTCCTAATCTTTTTGGCGACTATCCCTGTCGCTCACATCGCGGTATCCGCGATGACACCGCGTGCGGCTGCAAGCATCAGTGTGCAACCGACCTCTCGACGTTGCTGCTGCCGCTCTTCGCCCGAATCTTAAAAGTACTGGATCTGCCACTCCTTGCTGGTGATCCTCGTGCATTCGACGCGATAAACCCATAAACCCCAAAACCGCTATTTATACCGTCGCGTAAACGCTCCTTGCCGACACGCGACAACCGCTCAAGAATACAGTCCACTACATCGAACCAGAACATCCTGAAGGAACAAGCGGCTTGAAGACGGAGTTACAGAACCGAGGTGATTGCCGTGCATGGAGACCAGGTTAGTCGTCAAGCTCCTTTTCACTATCCTTCACCAGCCATCCTTCCACCGCCATTGAAGGCGCGCTCAGCACATATCACTTGGCTGCCGCGCTAACATTCCTTTGGTCCTTGCGAACCGGATTTCTCAGTCTGGATTATATTTCGTACGTTCAAGTTCATATTTGGTCCTCCCGCTGTCTGTTGGTTTTCCTTAGGCCTCAGATATTCAATTATAACCGCCCGCCCGCCATTTTATATTTGTATTTTACCTACGTTATTTCCCTAGAATTATCGTCCTCCCGCCCGTAATTACCGCTTAACTAGTACACAGTACTATTCTACTACGCTCTTATATAGTAATTTCGTATATTCCGTATTCCTATATAGTAAAAATAACGATATTTCCGTAATTCCTATTTTATATTTCAAAGTGAAGGTATTCCTCGCGATCTACTCAGTACACTCGCTGTGCGTTTCTTATCTTACTGTGCTCGTAAATGTTATAGGCAGTTGCGGTAAATAAGAAATTTCGTTCATTGTCTAGTTTTTTTTGTTTTGTAATAATGGCTACGGCTACTCGCTCAAAAGACAAAGAAACGTATGAAGACGCAGAATCGCTCAATGCGTTAGAGGTCGAACGTTTGACCTTGATAGGCAAACGTGACATGATATTTTCCCGCTTACAAGTTATATATAACCGCTCTTTAAATGCTTTCACTGATGACACTGAGAAAGATTTGTTCCTATGTGGAATGATTTCGCTAGACCGCTTACGTTCCGATTTTAATGAAATTGTAAACAAATTAAATGTCACGGAGTTGGCTATCAACGCTTCGTACACGGTCAACTATCAATCTATAGGCGCTTTCGAAGATCTGTTTTGCCGTTGTCAGTATGTTTACAATAAACTTAACCCGCCCTCGCAAATGATAAAAACCGCTGATTTCAATGTTGCCCCGCAACGTAAATCTATCAGAATTCCTGAACTCGATTTGATGGTCTTCAGTGGAGATCCGATGACCTGGAGGATATTTTATGAATCATTTAAACGTACGATTCACGAAAATCCCGATCTTACTGATCACGACCGCGTCCAATATTTAATAAATAAATTGTCAGGCAGAGCGCTGGCAGTTTGTTCCGGTATTGTACCGAACGGGGACAATTACCCGATAATATGGCAGACATTAGTCGATAAATATAACGATAAACGTAACCTGGCATCCGCTTATCTCGATCAAATGCTTGATTTCAAATCTTCTAACACCGCGACGAATAAAAACTTAGAATTATTTCTAGATAAATTCTGCACGGCAGTTTCAAGTTTGAAGTCTCTCAAGCTTGATAACTTGTCTGATTTTATTCTATTGTCTCTTGCTTTGAAGAAGATCGATTCAGGTACCGCACGCTCATTTGAAATGCATTTACGAGGTAAATATATGCCTACCTACGATGACCTTACTAAATTCATCCGCGAACAAAGTAAAATATTAGATCGTGTTACGCCCGCTTCTCATCACCGCAGTGATAATAGACCGGTTATTGCAAAGTCAACGCATGCATTTGCCGCATCATGCGTCACTCAATGTCCGCTATGTAAGCTAACCGATCACGCTAACTTATATAGATGCCCTGCATTTAATAAGCTTTCCATTGAGGACAGGTTTGCTTTGGTAAAACAAAACAAGGGCTGTACGAATTGTCTAAGTACTACGCATCTAAACACCGCTTGCAATTCTAAATTTAGTTGCCGTAATTGTGGATGTAAACATCATTCCATGTTGTGCCGTAAGGTTTTGTCTTCCCGTGAAGAGAACCGCCCGCGCCATAGCGCCCCCTCATATTATGCGCCCCCGCAACCTCCGCGCGCGCGATTTGTCAACAACGTCTCCGCCGCCGCCGCCGCACCTAATATTATGCCGCCTTCGGCATTACCGCAAGCCGTCTCGGGCTCCGCGGTCACTCAGCTGACAAGCATACCTACAACTGCAGCTTATCAGTTACCCCAACCACAGGTATCGCTTTGCAATGTTTCGCCACCTGCTGATAACACTTGTTTACTCGGAACGGTACAAGTTTATGCTACGGATTTAAATGGTCGCCGCCAGGTAGTACGCGCCCTAATTGATTCAGCCTCCCAAAGTAACTTTTTAACTTCAAAATGTTGCGCAAAATTGAATTTAAAATGCAACAAAGTGGCAAATACCGTTGTTAAGGGTATAGGCTCCGCATCTAATCCAATTAAAGGAGCAGTATCTGCTACTTTATCTTCCCGCATAAACGATAATTTTATTTATATTGACGCTTACGTTATCGACCGCATCACGGACAACTTACCCTCAGTGAAAGTTGACGTATCCTCCCTTTCATACCTAAACTGCCTGCCTCTGGCAGATGACAGTTTCTCCTCGCCCTCTGAGATCGACATTCTCATAGGAGCACCGCTATTCTCTGAAATATTGTTAGCAGGCCGCGCCGCTGGTCCCCCTGGTACTCCAACCGCTTTTGAAACCATTTTTGGTTATATTGTAATCGGGACCGCTCCCGTTACGCCCGCTCATGTTACGCCCGCTCATGTTACGCCCTATCATTTTAAAACTGCTTCTGTTTCTGTTGCTGACCCCTTGGTTGACGATAACTCCCGCTCTCATATCTCCCTCTGTACCTTTACAGAAGGACCGCGCTTAGATAATATTGTTCAACGTTTCTGGCAGCTTGAGGAGGTGCAATGCACGCCGATCCTGAGCCCAGACGCTCTCGAATGTGAGCGCATTTTCACAAATAATGTTTCCCGCGATTCAACGGGACGCTATTCTGTAGCGTTACCCTTCTCCCGCAATCCCGCGATCGCTCTGGGTAATTCTTACCCTACCGCTAAAAAACGATTTATGTATCTCGAACGCAAGCTCGTCGCTACACCTCCTTTGCGCGTGGAGTACGATGCTATAATCAAAGACTACCTTCAAAAGGGTTTTATTTCTCTAATCGACAACGATGATCATTTTACTGGCTACTACGTGCCACACCACGCCATTGCGAGACTACAAAAAACAACAACTCGATGGCGTATGGTGATGGACGCCAGTGCAGAAACTGACTCAGGCCTCTCCTTGAATCAGGTTCTATATACAGGTGATAATTTACAAAATGATCTCTTCACCATCCTATTGGATTTCCGCTTATACGCAATAGCTTTTACATCGGATATCAAGCAGATGTATTTACAAATCTTAATCAATAAGAGCGACCGCAAATTTCAAAAATTCTTATACCGATTCGATCCCGCTTTACCGCTTGATACCTACCAATTCAACCGCGTTTGTTTTGGTCTACGCAGCAGTCCGTTTCTCGCTATGCGAGTTTTGCGACAGTTATGCGCCGCCGACGGCGCCCGCTTCCCGCTCGCGGCAACTCTTATCAAAGACAACACATACATGGACGACGTGTGCTATTCAATGCCTACTCTGTCTGGTTGTTTACAACTCCGAGACGATCTTCGCGAGTTGCTCAAGGCCGGGGGCTTTGAGCTCGTCAAGTGGGCTAGTAACTCGCCCGAGCTACTTGAGTCTCTTCCAGTCTCTGATCGTCACACCGCTAACATAAACTTTGAAGAGCCAGCCGAGAATTTAAGGCGCTAATATAGGAGCGATTCATGTATTTTAGAAGATGAAAGTTACCTGGCCGGGCCGCGCGCCACGCTGGCTCCGCGCTCACGGCTAGTCGAAAACGCTAATTCATAATATTATACTCTTACTAACGGCATCACGTGGCCTTAGCACAGATTACTAGATAGTTACTACGTAGGCTTTAGTCTGAAGCATTCAATTATTTCGACACTGTAATGACATGTCAGATTGGCCGAGCGGTCTGAGATGCTACGTTCCGTTCCTAAAGAATTATTACCGCCAGCATTACATAAATTATTACCTCCTTGACTATAATCCTATCAAATTTAGAATGCCGCACGAATTATTGGAGTCACACCTAAATAAGTTGTATTAAATTTATTTAGTGTTGGTCCCTTCTGGTATGCGCGTTTGTCAAGTCCATTTGATACAAGACATCCTCTTTAGTCCACTTCCATAATTTTCTTTTTGATATAAGTATATTTTGACAATGACAATGACGGAGTAAAAGATTTGTGCATTTAGCCAGTGTCAGGCATCCGTACTAAGATCATATAAATGCGAAACTGTGTGTGTGTGTTTGTTGGTTTTTTTTTTAGTTTTTGCCATCCTTTCACGTCTAAACGGCTGAATCAATCTTGACCAAGATTGGACCTATGAGATGGGTATAGGCTATTTTTCGTCAGAAAAAATAGGGATCTTAGAATCCAAATAAATAGGAGTTGACAATTTATATGGGCAATTCATAATTTCTCAAGTAGGTGATCTGACACTTCATTATTTTAGGCTCTTGATAAAATATAAAGGTTAAGACTAAGGATAGGGAAAAGGAAAGGGACAGGGACAGGGATAGAGATACAAAGACTTCAATATTTATTTTCTAAACAGTTGCTTTTTCATATACGGACGAAGTCGCGCGTAAAAGCTAGTTTCAGTAAAGTTTACTGAATCGTAGCTATGACTGTAAATTTACTTTACCACGAGGTTGTAAAAATATGGAATACTAGCTGTTTCCCGCGACTTCGTCTGCATTTAAATCGAATCCAGCTATAGTAAGAACACAATATGCGTGAACTTTGTATGCTATTGTAAATCAATCGGGCACGTCACGTCTCTGTCAATATCTCTAAAACATCTCTATCTTCCTATTTCCTCATCGCTTTTTTCCCCAACTCCCAATATCTCATCTCCCATCCCTCATCCATCTCCGATCTCCCATCTCCTCATCTCTCCAGCTGCTGCTCTCCATCTCCCCATCTCCCCAGGTCCTCATCTTTCCTTCTCCCATATACCTACCAAATTTCTTTTTCATTTTTGTTGTCTCTCTATACCTAATTTCATCGAAATCGGTCCAGCCGTTTAGCCATAAAAAGTAACAAACAAACAAACATACAAATAAACAGACAAACAGAGAAACAGTGTTACTTTCGAATTTACAGTATAATATTTGACAGTGACTAAATGCACAAATCGTGCGAAGCAAAAACATTGAAAAAACTGGCTCATAGCTGAGCAGAAAGATTACTGGAAGTGTGCTAAAAATAAAACGTCAGAATATGCATCCGCCAGATCCGCCATTATGGAAAACGGAAGTTCACTACATCTTCATTTTAATATACAATCATAATCTGCTCCTTTGATTAACTCCAAACTATCATAAGAAATCCCAGTTTTATTTAAGTGAACAATCTAAAAACGCGTTTTTGCTGCTAATTTCAGTTACAGGTGGTGCAAGAATAGTCATATTAGCCATTATTCTTTACACACAATGGAGAATAAATACAAAGTAATAAAGGTTATAATAAAAGTTTAGTAATCGTCGAAGGAAGTCATTTACGGCAACTAAGTAAATAAACCAGTTGTATACCATGTAGAGATTCTGTTTTCTTTATTTTTTTGGAGAACAAACAGTAAATTCGACGAGAAAATTTTGAGGAACAGCGACATACGTCCTCTCTCTGAAACGCCGTAGCGGGTACTGAGCCGCCTAGTACGCGCTCAAACTGATCATATTCTCGTCGTTTTTATTAATTTAGAAGAACGGAATCGATTCAGTTCATTGGAAAATTCAAATTTCATTGGAAAATAAAATTGCCTTTTTTATGGTTCCAAAAAATATGATAGTTGTCGCTGAAAATGTTGAGCATTATGTGACGAAAGATTTTTTTCGGGTCCTTTCTCGTGAATTTTTTTCTCAAGATACTAGACAACTTTAGTCTAATATTATTGATTTATTAGCTAACTGAAACACTTGGCTATACACTGTATTTTTTCTGGCTTATAAATATTTGTAATTACAGCTTAACTTTTTGACAAAAAACCGCCCATTTTACGGAAGCTCGCTGCGTACAGGTCCTTAAAGGTTTTAGGCTTGCAGTGGTCACCCAGCTGTGACTCATTCATGTTCACCGTGAACATTGAAGACCGCCCAGCTACTAAACGCAATATTTTGTCATTAATCGCGCGGCAGTATGATGTTCTCGGGCTTATCGCCCCAGTTATCTTTTACGCTAAGCTGATTTTGCAAAAACTTCACATATTAAAACTTGATTGGGATGAATCACCGCCGTTAGATATCACCAATGTCTGGCAAAATTATACTCACGAACTCCCTTGTGTTCAAAAATTACGCTTTCAACGACATCTAAACGTTACAGAAAACTCAAGGGTTTCCATCGTGGCCTTTGCAGACGCTAGCCAAAGTGGCTACGGTTCGGTGATTTATATGAGAACGCAGGCCGATGAGAACTCTTCTCCAGTCACCCGCTTAGTTTGCGCTAAATCAAAGGTAGCTCCGCTAAAGACCATTTCGATTGCCAGGCTAGAACTCTGCGCTTGCCTACTTATGTCGAAACTAGCCCGCCGCGTTATCGATACGTATAGTAAGCGTCATAACATTGATCAAATATATTGCTTTACTGATTCCATGGTAGCATTACAATGGATCACCGCTTCACCGCATAGGTTCAAAACATTTGTTGCTACGCGCATAACAAAAATTGTTGCCGCGATTCCCGCCGACAGTTTCCGACACGTCTCTGGATCCGAGAATCCCAGTGACTGCTTGTCTCGTGGACTGTCACCCGCTGAACTGCTGGACCACCCGCTGTGGTTCACCGGTCCCGCTTGGCTGCGTCAGCACCCTACTGATTGGCCAGTCACGTCAATATCTCCTTCAAAAATAGACGGCGAGTTGTCGGAGTCAAAGAAAATTATTTCTTTGCCCGTGAGTCCTTCAACTCAAACCACCGCGGAGACATCTAACCCGCTGTTACACCTTCCCGTCCGTGTTTCTTCCTGGTTAACGCTACTACGTATAGTAGTTTTAATTTATCGCTTCATCAAAAAATTGCCGCGCTCTAACAGTTTTACCGCTGATGATATAAATTACGCAGAATTGCAAGTTATGAAAGCACTGCAATTTTTTTATTTTCATGACGTAATCCAATGCTTAAAATCTAATAGCCGCTGCTCTCGCGCAATTCAGCGACTCGTGCCGTTTCTGGATGCAGACGGACTCATACGGGTTGGAGGCCGGCTTCGAAACGCTGATCTGTCATATGATCAACAACATCCCATTTTGTTGCCGCGCAAAGACCGCATTATCGAACTGGTAATTTCGTATTACCACCGTCGACACTGTCACGCCGGCCCGCTTACGCTTATGTCTATTCTTAGGCAAAGGTATTGGATCCTTTCCTGCCGCAATATAGTTCGTTCTGTTATTCACCAATGTAACTATTGTTTCAAAACGAAACCTAAACCTACATTCCCATTAATGGGAGATTTACCCGCTTGCCGTGTGAACGAAGCCAAGCCTTTCATTCATACTGCTGTAGATTACGCAGGCCCTATATCTATAATCCCGTATAGAAAACGTGGAGTCCGCTCGATAAAGGCCTATCTATGCATATTTGTGTGCATGGTGGTACGCGCCGTACACGTCGAACTCACCACGGATTTGAGTACCAACTCATTTCTCTCCGCTTTCAAAAGGTTTCTCGCGCGTCGGGGCACTGTGCTATTTATGTACTCTGATAACGCTAGGAATTTCGTAGGCGCAAACAATGCATTAACGGATCTTCTGAATTCCAACGCATATAACCAGTCTATCTCCGATGAGTTATCGGCTAATCGCATACATTGGAAATTTAATCCGCCGCGGAGTCCTCACTTCGGGGGGAATTATGAAATATATGTGAAAGCATTTAAAGGTCATCTTTATAAAACGATCGGTTCACAGTTACTTACCTACGAGGAAATGTTAACCGTACTCACACAGATAGAATGCGTTATCAATTCTCGTCCTATAACATTATTGAGCGAGGATCCGTCTGAGCCGTCCGCCTTGAGTGCTTCACATTTTCTTATGACCGCACCGCTAAAGCATTTACCCGCATGCACGGTTCCCGATGAACCTGCAAACTTATTAAAACGCTACGCTTTATTGGACCAAATGGTTCAATCGTTTTCTAAACGATGGAAGTTAGAATATCTTCACTTACTTCAATCTAGAGGAAAATGGAATACGCCTTCGAATCCTATCACGATAGGTTCTATCGTCCTTATAATCACTGATAATATTCCCCCGCTATCCTGGCCGCTCGGTGTCGTAGTTGCAACTCATATCGGCAGCGATGGCATCTGCCGAGTAGCGTCAGTCAAAACGGCGACCGGCGTCTATAAAAGACCCGTCGTCCGCTTATGCATTCTACCTACCCAATAATTTAACCTTTTGCTCTCCGGTCAACCGCTACTCATATTTAATCCTCTAACCGCTTTAGAGTTTTACTCTTATTTTCTTTTATTCTTTTCCGCTTTTCTTTTGTAAAAACCAATGGTTTTTAGGCCGGGGGCAAATGTTCGCGCCACTTAATTGGCCCTCATAATTAGTTTCTACCTTCCTATTCCTAATCTTTTTGGCGACTATCCCTGTCGCTCACATCGCGGTATCCGCGATGACACCGCGTGCGGCTGCAAGCATCAGTGTGCAACCGACCTCTCGACGTTGCTGCTGCCGCTCTTCGCCCGAATCTTAAAAGTACTGGATCTGCCACTCCTTGCTGGTGATCCTCGTGCATTCGACGCGATAAACCCATAAACCCCAAAACCGCTATTTATACCGTCGCGTAAACGCTCCTTGCCGACACGCGACAACCGCTCAAGAATACAGTCCACTACATCGAACCAGAACATCCTGAAGGAACAAGCGGCTTGAAGACGGAGTTACAGAACCGAGGTGATTGCCGTGCATGGAGACCAGGTTAGTCGTCAAGCTCCTTTTCACTATCCTTCACCAGCCATCCTTCCACCGCCATTGAAGGCGCGCTCAGCACATATCACTTGGCTGCCGCGCTAACACATGTTAAGTCCGAAGACAACCCGGCGGACTGCGCAAGTAGAGGCCTTAATCCATCGCAACTCATCAACCATGAACTCTGGTGGCATGGCCCAGAATGGTTAAAGATGGAAAAACCACCTACGGAGTCCAAAGAAACAATAAGCTACGAAGTTCCGAAACAAGAAACGAAACAAGAAAAACAAGTGAACATCGTTCAAGCGCCGTCACTATTCATGGAAGAACATCTACATAAACATAACTCCATGACGAAGGCGGTGCGAGTACTTGGATGGATATCACGTCTCATTCACAATTGTCTAAACAAGTCGAACGCGATAACGGCGGCATACCTAACTACGTCGGGACTAGAAAAAGCGCAGCTTGCACTTATCAAGGCTTTGCAATCGACCTACAATGAAATGAACCTAAAATGAATCTGAAATAGGAAAATGGGATAGTTTTTGTTGAGTAGAAATGAACGGTTCTCATGAGTAAGTCGCCTATATCTATATTATGAGTTTTAATCATCAGGGGCTTACCATGACGTGTTATTGCGATCCTGATACTATTTATACGTACCATGACGTCTTGTTGTCACATCTTGATGCTCAATTTAGGTTAATTTTGACTCTAAATGAAAGCCATGTGTTACTATTATTTATAGTGGTTAGATCCTTAGATGGATCGCAATCAGACGTCATGGTAAGCCCCCAGGGCTAACATATTCACATATAACATATAACACACTCACCGACTTCAGTCCGGCGATGCTTGTCGTTGTGGTACACGTAGAGCAGGGAGTTGTCCGTGTGCACCGCCAGCGCCAGCGCCCGCGCCCGGCGGTGCGCCGCCGCCGCCACCACCGCGCCCGACACGCCGTCCACGCACGCCGCCACCACCATGTCTGCGGGAGCCGGGCGTACACTACACCGCGCTACACTACAGCGCCGCCGCCGCCACCACCGCGCCCGACACGCCGTCCACGCACGCCGCCACCACCATGTCTGCGGGAGCCGGGCGTACACTACACCGCGCTACACTACAGCGCCGCCGCCGCCACCACCGCGCCCGACACGCCGTCCACGCACGCCGCCACCACCATGTCTGCGGGAGCCGGGCGTACACTACACCGCGCTACACTACAGCGCCGCCGCCGCCACCACCGCGCCCGACACGCCGTCCACGCACGCCGCCACCACCATGTCTGCGGGAGCCGGGCGTACACTACACCGCGCTACACTACAGCGCCGCCGCCGCCACCACCGCGCCCGACACGCCGTCCACGCACGCCGCCACCACCATGTCTGCGGGAGCCGGGCGTACACTACACCGCGCTACACTACAGCGCCGCCGCCGCCACCACCGCGCCCGACACGCCGTCCACGCACGCCGCCACCACCATGTCTGCGGGAGCCGGGCGTACACTACACCGCGCTACACTACAGCGCCGCCGCCGCCACCACCGCGCCCGACACGCCGTCCACGCACGCCGCCACCACCATGTCTGCGGGAGCCGGGCGTACACTACACCGCGCTACACTACCCCCCGCGCCCCGGAGCCCCGGAGCCCCGGCTACAGGAGGCCTACCTCTGTGCGCGGGGTCCGGCGCGTCCACCACGAACAGCAGCAGGTTGGGGTTGGAGTACTTGTAGAGCACGGAGCGGCCGCCCAGCACGGCCCCGGCGGCGCGGCCGCGCTCCCAGGCCGGCGCCCGCGCCGCCGCCCCCCCGCGCCCCGGAGCCCCGGAGCCCCGGCTACAGGAGGCCTACCTCTGTGCGCGGGGTCCGGCGCGTCCACCACGAACAGCAGCAGGTTGGGGTTGGAGTACTTGTAGAGCACGGAGCGGTCGCCCAGCACGGCCCCGCTCCCAGGCCGGCGCCCGCGCCGCCGCCCCCCCGCGCCCCGGAGCCCCGGAGCCCCGGCTACAGGAGGCCTACCTCTGTGCGCGGGGTCCGGCGCGTCCACCACGAACAGCAGCAGGTTGGGGTTGGAGTACTTGTAGAGCACGGAGCGGTCGCCCAGCACGGCCCCGGCGGCGCGGCCGCGCTCCCAGGCCGGCGCCCGCGCCGCCGCCCCCCCGCGCCCCGGAGCCCCGGAGCCCCGGCTACAGGAGGCCTACCTCTGTGCGCGGGGTCCGGCGCGTCCACCACGAACAGCAGCAGGTTGGGGTTGGAGTACTTGTAGAGCACGGAGCGGTCGCCCAGCACGGCCCCGGCGGCGCGGCCGCGCTCCCAGGCCGGCGCCCGCGCCGCCGCCCCCCCGCGCCCCGGAGCCCCGGAGCCCCGGCTACAGGAGGCCTACCTCTGTGCGCGGGGTCCGGCGCGTCCACCACGAACAGCAGCAGGTTGGGGTTGGAGTACTTGTAGAGCACGGAGCGGTCGCCCAGCACGGCCCCGCTCCCAGGCCGGCGCCCGCGCCGCCGCCCCCCCGCGCCCCGGAGCCCCGGAGCCCCGGCTACAGGAGGCCTACCTCTGTGCGCGGGGTCCGGCGCGTCCACCACGAACAGCAGCAGGTTGGGGTTGGAGTACTTGTAGAGCACGGAGCGGTCGCCCAGCACGGCCCCGGCGGCGCGGCCGCGCTCCCAGGCCGGCGCCCGCGCCGCCGCCCCCCCGCGCCCCGGAGCCCCGGAGCCCCGGCTACAGGAGGCCTACCTCTGTGCGCGGGGTCCGGCGCGTCCACCACGAACAGCAGCAGGTTGGGGTTGGAGTACTTGTAGAGCACGGAGCGGTCGCCCAGCACGGCCCCGGCGGCGCGGCCGCGCTCCCAGGCCGGCGCCCGCGCCGCCGCCCCCCCGCGCCCCGGAGCCCCGGAGCCCCGGCTACAGGAGGCCTACCTCTGTGCGCGGGGTCCGGCGCGTCCACCACGAACAGCAGCAGGTTGGGGTTGGAGTACTTGTAGAGCACGGAGCGGTCGCCCAGCACGGCCCCGGCGGCGCGGCCGCGCTCCCAGGCCGGCGCCCGCGCCGCCGCCGCGATGCGCGCGCCGCCGCCCGCCCCGCCCAGGTACACCGACCACGTCCGCTGCGCTAACACTTTCTGTGGACATTACATTCATCATTTGAACAAAAATCTCAGAAAAAATCGACTTTAATTAGCTTCACCAACGTTTGAACTGTGATTAAACCTCATTTAACTTGAAATTGTGTGACAGTTTTGAATAATTTGTGGTTAAAAGCTTATATTATAAATCAACCGAAATGTAAAAAGGTCGCCCTAACCTATAGCGATAGACACTCGCCTCCAAGTATTGTATCCGAAATCTACCTTAGATTTCGGATACAATTTACATACGATCTATATTCTACCAATCTTACCTGACCGTCGTATTTGAGCGCGTACCCCTGGACTTTAGCCGTATTCTTGTCAGCTACATAAATGTACATGTTTTCCACCAGAGAGGCAGACGTTTCTGGGAATATCTGGAAACATAAAACGGAGTCATTTTTACACCAAATTAGTTCTTCTGTCACTGAATTTTGTTGTCTTGTTTCCATTTGTTTTTCCCGTTAAATTTTTCAGGAAAAATACTATATACATAAACAATATCTTATCAAAAAATCCAAAGTGTTTTAGAGACATTTCGGAGATACACAAAATATACATAATTATACAAAAAAAAATCAAGTGTAGCTCACCGACATATTAGTGATGGGGTTTATATTCGCGATGACAGCCATAATGGAACTCACCTTGACATTCTCATGGTGGTCCAACAGTATGAGCGCGTGCAGCTTGGTCTTGTCGGCTCGGTGCAACAGCGCGCACTGCAGTGGGCGCACGCCTAAGTACATAGGGGTGGTGCCCACCGGGGCGCCGGTGATGGGGTTCAAGCTTATTATGACGGCGTTGCCGGTTTCCTGTAAACAATATAATAAAAATAATTCAGCCTGTACTGTCCCACTGCTGGGCAAAGACCACTCACTTTCGTGAGGAGGATTAGGCCATAATCCACCACGGGGGCCCGGTCCGGTGTCGGTGCTCGGTACCGGCCCGGTTCGTTGTGGCGGTCTAAGGGGGAGGCCTATATTCAGCAGTGGACGTCTTCAGGCTGATTATGGACGTAAATGAAGCGGTGGGCGGACATGGGTGGGCTTTAATGACGATGAAATGTTTCTTTCCGTCTACAGCACTGTCCTCACCAGATGTTTCCCCACGATGCTGAGCAGAGCCTGGTGCGGCGGGTGCCGCGCGGTCCGCATGGGGAACATCTGCACGCCTTCCGTGTCCAAGCTGGGCTCGTAGTACCGCCACAGAATGTCGCCGGACATGTTGTCCATCCCGAATATCTGTAAACAAATGTCGTATTGTACATGGACAACTAACAGTAGGTTATGGGCTATGTCGATGGATATACGAAGGTCGTAAACGGTTTTCAGTATGTTTGGCGATTGAGATAGTGTCAGAGACACCGCTCAACGACCTCTGAAGTGGCTGTGGCTGCTATTAATTGACTACAACCAGGAACGACGGCTTACGTGTCCAATAAGAAAAATATCTTAACATTTGACACTGGCTTAATGCAGATAAAGTGCAAAGTCACACCTTAACGGTCAAAAGAAAACAAGAGTTGAACAGATGAGTCTAAATATTTTCTCTACAAATCGACGTCTACTAACCTGCGCATTTTCTAACTCCATAACAAAATCACAAGTAAAATAATAAGAAATACCTGGATTGAGTAAGTGGGTAATGCGAGTAAAAGGCGTCGATTTTGTGGAACGAAATTTAACAAACATGTGTTACGAAAACCTGACCTTCCCGACGTCGGTAATGAGCACGATGATCTTGTGCAGGTTGAAGTAGTCCCGGACCAGCTGCGTGGGCTCGGCGGCGGCCGCGGCGTCCGCCGCCTGCAGGCTCTGCGCCAGCGCCAGCAGCTGCTGGAACTGCGTCTGGATGCGGCGGGAGAACGCGCCCCAGATTGAACCTTGACGGGTAGTAAATAAGCTTCATTATATTATGTAGAATAACGGCTTGACGGTCAGGCTGAGGACTGGAACGCAAGTCTGGGCCGGCAGTGTGTACATATTGTCATCGGTACATAAGGTTTGCTAAATCCGAAGCAATTAACCACGTTTGCAGTAAATTTGGTAAATAAGATGCAATCAAAATCATTGTTTCTTAGAAAATGTACAGATTTTTTAACAACCTTAGTACACAAACAATTACGTTTAACTTTGTCCCACGATCGAGGTTTCATCCTAACTCATATGTAGCTTTCATACGTTCATCTGCGGTACGTAAAGACTTAACAACCGATATCGGTAGCTAACATACCGACTGTCGTCCCTGGTATTGAACGGCGTTACCGCTGCGAATCGTTAAAGGGATTTTCGACTTTGTATCTTCTATCTCATCTGCCATGCGATCATTTATAGAAGTCTCATGTGAGACCCTCTTCCATCACTACACGCCATCATTTGTAATTTAGTAAACACAACTGAGCTTGGAAACCCGTGCTTCACAATACAATTCAAAATGACGACAGTAAGGTGAAAAAAACAGTAACTTTTAGACTACTATCTATTTCGCGAATTATTTACACTGTACAACTTCTAGAGAAGCCAAAGTCACACAGAAATACATTGTTAGCGTCCCCCCGGCCATTTGGAGGTTTTGAGATGCAAAACACATGATTTAGCACACACAACCAACTACGCAATACTCACTATACATCTTGGCAGCTGCAGAACAAAGAAATTGACATGAGAATTTTGAAATGGCAATAAATTACATTTGAAATAATGTAATTGTAAATTTCCATATTTAACCAACCAACGACACGAAAGTCATCGATACAGATATATCTCAAAAGTTAATATATTTAGTAGTGAAAACTAAGGAATGTAACATCAATAAGTTTCACCGAAGCATCCTACAATCACCATTGATTGCACACCAAACATCAACATTTTGTCAGTCTGAAAGTATACATTGCATTACATACCTTCCTTCTGATCAAACTCTGACTCAATGGCAGCATCGAGGTCAGAGACTGGTAAATCCACGAACTCAGCCTCCACCACATTGGCCAACGCTTCTTCCCTCGTCCATAATACTCGGCCTGGAATTAAAATGTTAAATACAACAAAGAAGAATTTTTTTAAGATGTACTAAAATGTTAAGAGGTAGGTAGTGGCTGAATGGTACCACCCAAGGTCACTGGTTAGGTCTTCAGCCCAACATCAATGACTTTGCAGTAAGTTATGTGTAGCTTTCCAATGCTCTATGCTTCATAGAGCATATTAAACCTTCTTTGTCGGCCATAATCACTTACCATCAGGTGACACCATGATCAAATTCAACCCTCTAAATTTAAAAAATTGAATTTATACCTCCTTGCTGCATCAAATGTGAAGCGTCATCGGAACCAGTCAGCAGGAATCTGCACACATTATCCCTGGCTTTGGTGCAGACAGCGGCTGATATCTCAACATCTGGTATGTGGAAGTTGCGATCGGAGGCCTGGATCTCTTGCAGTTCTTGTCCAGTTGATACACTGTGAGCGATTAGTGTGAAGCCCTGAAAAGAAGATAAAAATTGTAAGCGCAAATTTGTTGTTGGTTCTTTGGGACAACCTTATCCAATTATTATGGTAGCATGACATACCAAATTTAATCTTTAGATGCTACAATAATACAGGGCTGAAACGCGCGAGATAATATTGATCATAAACCATATGGAGACATGTCTCTGGCCCATTTGGCCTGAAACGCGCGAGATAATATCGTCGTCTGTAAGAGAGACATGTCTATGCCGACATACCTCTGTCCCTGTCCGCACGAAGCTGAAGCAAGCTCAGAATAATCACCAACTGGATATGTGAAAATTTAAATGTAAATTTACAGCTCACCTTGACCTTGTCACTCCAAGTCTGCAGCAACATTGCACCATTGGCTCCATCAACCACCGCCACGCTGGCCGCAGGCTCCTTGACCCCCACTTCAAGCATATCAAACTTATCCCCCCTTATCAGCATTATCTTCTTGTCATCAAGCAAGAAACCGGGAATGATGCTGTTGCCGTCCAGTGGACGCAGGTTGACCTCCGATTCGACAGTGACAAATTCGGACAGTGGTTTGCTGATGATGGAGACGGCGTCAGCGGTGGCATCGAGGGAAATGAGGATTGGGGATTCAGTGTTGCCTGATACGCAGGTGTAGTAGGGTGGCGAGAGGACACATCTGGAAAGTAAAGAGGGTAATGAGTCCAATGGGTGGGTCTCATGTTTGATTTGCAACTGATACACAAAAGATCCATTGCTTCCTAATCATAAGTTATCATATTGAGGCAACAGATACAATCATACCATATCCCTCTCTTTTACTTTGTTGTAATCGGGTCATACAATAAAAAATTGTAGACCACCATAATTTCAGCCATTTGCTATTTTTTGGCTCATCACTAACAAAGCTTTACTGAGCTCCTGTCTTTTGTTTATAAATTTTTTCATAGAGAAAACCCAATCATAATAATAGAAAACTTACCCGTCATTAACCCACTGGGCTGGTAGCTTGGATGTGGCCCCCCTGTTGCTCCCCGTCCACAGGTTGTACATGGTGACTTCGATGTGCGACCCCATTACAGGTAGCAGGTGCACTAACAGACCCTGCTGAACCCAGAACTCAGAGAAGTCGGCCAGCTCCTCGTTTTGTAGGGTGAAGGACCACTCCCACATAAGAATTCCTGAAAAGCGAGAGATAAGCAATTAAACAGCTGCAAACTGAGTCAAGTGTGTAACACAGATGCTTGAAAGCCCCTCCTGCATGATAGGTGAATAGAATAGAATTGAATTGAATAAAACAATTTATTGTGCAACAAAAATAAAGAAAACAAAACAAAATATCTCTTAAAATACTACATTTAAATTGGTATTTTCGCTAACGAAACAGCTGAATAATCTTGTTAACACACATGTCTGTTGCCATGTCACAACAAGTAAGCATCAGAGATATGAAATTATTGAATTTTGTCCTGTTAAACATATTTTGAAGTAATTTCAAATCTAGTTCAAAAATGTTAATTGCTTTAGATCTATGTAAAGACTGTATTATAATTTTATGTTAATATAGTGGGCTTAAAACCGGTAACTATGTACTGAAAGAAAATAGGGCTCGAACTATTTGACTGCATTATCACTACAATAACTGACAGTCTCCAAGATTGACATTTTTTATAAACAAAATGGTAAAGATGGTCACATCAATGGCAATTAGCAGTGATAGGTAATTGAACATCTGACAAACTTGCCTGTTAAACATGTTTGGATATCAAACAGTTGATAGTACAAATTACAAATAGTTCCAAACTAGATTATGTATTATGTATGTAACTACAATCCAATAGGTCTTAGTAGGTATGATTTATTGAAAGTTTAGTGAGAGGAGCATATATTCCGCTTGACGGCACAAGTTACCCTCTGATAACAACGAGTACAAATGTATTACTAGCCTGTAGCTGGCTCCCATCCTCGTATCAAGTAGGGGTTGGAGCCCGATACAGTCACCACTTTGTCGGAGACATGCAGCAGCTGAATATTGCCCGTGGAGGCACTCTCGAACACATGACGCCATACCACTTGCCCTGTCGAAGCAAAACGAATATGAAATAACACTATACTGAGTAACCTAATCGCCAAAGCCTATGTCTTATGTTATCTCAATTATCTTTCGGTTTAGGAATTTAATTGAGACACGTAACGATTACTAGGTGTTTACTGATTAGAAACAATACTATAACAACATTAAATAACATCGGGTAGGTGCACTGTTGGCGGATATAGTCAATAAAACCAATTACCCGTTTTCAAATTTAATGCAGCCAATACGTTCTCTTCGGTAGCAACAATCAATTTCTTCGCAGTCGAAACTGTATCGAACTGAGCAAATTTGATCCTTCCCACGTAAGACTGACGCCTGAAACCGATAATTTCATTAAAAATTCAATATATTCCGAGCCATACAATGACATTTCTGAAACATAACCTAAAAACAAACTTTACCAGTCGAATTTGCCTATCTGATCTTCGTAAATGCATTCTGATAAATTAATTAAACTAAATAACACGATAACCCAATTCAATTTGTTTAAACATTTTAGTAAACCCAAAAAATTGGGACCCAAATAATGTGACAGCACCCCCATTTCTGAATGACTGAAAAATTTCGTGTTGCTATGACACATGGTATTGTTTTCTACTCTATTAGGGTTTGAGTTAGCTTTATGTTGTAGAACAACTCTATAATAAATGGTTAAGTTTATTTTTATCATGTTATAAAATAAACACTATAGTATTTCTGTACCTAAATAATAAAACTGAAAACTATTCAATTAAAAAAACGGAAACTAATAGAGTTCTATATTGCTACTAAAGTAGCTGTATTCTAACTATAATTGGCAATACAATTATTTACGTTTCGTGTCACGAAGAACCTACAAGGGTAGGTATGTACGATATTATAAAGGCTCTTCTACACAGAAGACCTTTTATAGATATAGTAATCGTAAGATTTATTATTCCGTTTCATTTTCTTCGATTAACTTTGGAACGTAATGACTACTACCTACCTATTATCTCTATACAATTTGAAATATGGTGTAAATAATGAAAAAGACAAAGTAATAATTCAAGTAGGTAGGTACCTACATATTATGGATAAACATATAGATAAGCAATTATTAGTTTATTGTAATGTAATGTAGTATTTATTTCCTCTATTAAGGTATAAGACTGGTTTCGTAGGCTTATATATAAATGGATGCGGCACAATAAATATAATTACGGTTAAAATCAATCTATAATGGTAGGTACTATCATTTAAATAAATTTAAGCCAAAGGTTGCCTGTAAGAAATTACTAGGTCACCTATTGTACAACATAATATATTTTTTATTGATTATTAGTTCCCGCAATTTATTTTTTTATTATGGTGTCAATAAATAATTATTGTACCTACCTATTGTATTAGGTATATTCATTGTAAAATTAAAAAAGATACCCAACTGCAAAAAGCAAAAAACAAGCTCTTATCCACAAGGGTAGGTACCTTGTGTTTCGCTTTTTGCAGTTGGTTTTTTTTTATTAATATATACATATAAATGATTTATTTTATTTTAGACTTTCAATTTACGTAGGTATTGAATTAGTTATGATTAATATGCAAGATATTATATACTAGGTGGTAACTCGATTACAATCATATTTTATTTTTAATAAAATTGACAATTTTTTTACCCTATGTGACTTTAACAACTGAGATGAGTAGAATGATAATTACATATACCTACCTCATTATGTTAAAATTCATCACGTTTTAATTAAAAATTTAGCCTATATTCGTCAAGTGGTTTAGGCCGTAGAGTGGCACAAATAATTAGACAAACCTACTTAATATAGGTACATACCTATACATAATGCTCAAAAAGATAGCCCTCCTTTGGCAGTCGTGTAAAATGGACAACACACGTAACCTCTAGGTAGATAGGAACTATCCATTCTTAAAAGGCACCTACATGGGGGTTGAATCGATAGCCCTAATATACGATATAGGTACGCTAAGCCGCTCCTTTTTTCATCCTTAACAGCACTACTAAGAAACTACAAAATAAGTTAAATAGGGATGTGGACCTTGGCCGCAGGGTTTCCTAGTCCGTACTAGGGAACCCTGTGGTAGTTACTCAAATATTTCTCAGAAAATAGCAAACATTCTGTCATAAGTAAC
Source organism: Hylaea fasciaria (assembly GCA_905147375.1). Classification (NCBI taxonomy): domain Eukaryota; kingdom Metazoa; phylum Arthropoda; class Insecta; order Lepidoptera; family Geometridae; genus Hylaea; species Hylaea fasciaria. The sequence goes on from LR990200.1 coordinate 2,009,807, forward strand.
ATAACTGCGTAACATAACTGTCACTCGTAAGCAAAACATAAAAGTTAGGTATCAGTGAAATATGACTGAAAAGAACACTGACGACTAACATAAAGATTATATTAAAAATCACGCGAGCAACATTGCAGCGCAAATGGTGCAATCCATTAACACGTCACAGTTGGCACACGCATGGCAGCTAGACTAGAATAAGCCCTATAGCTAGGCATTATAATTACAGGCTTTTAGCACGCCTTTCCCCTTGTGCGGCGGGCATTCCACCCTCCAGTCTATGCTATAAGCGCAAACCACAGACAGATGGCTACGTCACACATGCATTTACCACATGTGCTCGTTGTTAAGCAGTAGGTAATAAGTAATGCATGTTAACTCGACGGAACTTAGTTTTTAAGGCTTCTAGTACGTTGTAGAACAACAGCAGGCAGGAAATTGTTATTGATTTATTGAAGCTTGAGAGCTTCACGACCATGTGCATGAGTGCATTGAGTGATTGAGTAATAACTTGGTTTCGAATTTATGTAGGTAGGTATAATACCTACCTAATAATTGAAGAGAAGATATTCAGATTTGAGATCTAAACACATATAAGTAGATAACAATTTAGTTATGCACTAGCTAGCCTGACAGATGCTGCCCAGTCAAGCCATTCTCAAAGTGTATAAGAAAAAGAATTATCCTATTTCTCTTATTTAATCTGCTATTTGGAAGGGAAACAAATCCAACAAAGCAAAGATTATGAAAATCGGACCAGCCGTTCTTGAGTTATAAATGGTGTAAACTAACATAACTTTGTTGTATTTATATCGATAGATGAATAAATTGTATACCTACCTACCTATTGTCATCCTGCTATCGCAAAATATATAATACTAGAAGCACCTCGCGGTTTCCCCCGCGTTAACTACTATCCCGCGGGAACCATAAATATTTACGGGATAAAAGGTAGCCTATGTGTACCGGGGATAGCATAGCTTCCCAACAGTGAAATAATTTTAAAAATCGGTTCAGTAGTTTCGGAGCCTATTCATTACAACCAAACAAACAAAGTTTTCCCCTTTATACTCGTAATATTAGTATAGATAATAAATGCTACTGCTACATGATAAGTTGCAACAAACAGTAGAATATCTGCAGTGATAAACAATCAGGGACAATCATGGGTCGCGCTTACGTATGGTTACCCGTTCGTAAACTACATTCCGTAGAGTAACATTCACTGCAAACCGGCCGCAATACTGTTCAGTACAGTTTTAGTCAAGAAATGGAGTCAACAACTGGGCAGACTTTAGCGAAACCATTGTTTGTGTCTAGCGCGCTAGGGTTTCCGTTAGGGTTACCTGTTCTATAATATGTTTTGAAAACAGAAAATGGAATGTACCTACCTACCTATTATTATTATGCTATAGCTAGCTTTTAGTATAAACTTGACTATCGTAGAGAGTAGACAGTAGACACCCAAGCCGGGCCCAACCCCGGCCAGCTATATGCTAGGCCCGAATCTTTCACCATTTTTAAGAGGTAGGTACATTGTCCATTAAACTAAAAACGCCTACCTAGAATTACTAAAGGTACTTACATAGAATAAAAACTAATACGGGAGTGGGGCTTACCTACTTGTTTTCTTGGGACACCTGTAGATATAATTTTCTGCACACAAAGTAGGATAATTTCTATTTCAAGCTCAGAAGTTAGTAGGTAAATAACAATATTTTGTAAATTTTTATTAGTTTCAAGTGTTTCTCTTGTAAAAGAGCTGTAATTAAATACATTTATTTCTAATTTTGTACCTACTAAAATGGAGAGCTGACAAAAGTTAAATTGCAATTAAATAAAATTATAATATCATCTGAAATGATTTATCTTCGTAAATGTTAAGATCCATGATAACTCTATAGGTAGCACTTGAGTCTAGCTAGCTAGACTACGCTGCTGGTGTGAAATTCGCATCGGGTGACAACGCTTTCGCGTCTCCACGGTCAGTGTGATAGGAACCGGTCGGTTGACACCACCGCCAGCCATCACCAGCTATATCGCAGTACTTATATACCTACCTACTACCTTTGAATACTTCGTAACTCTTAATTCTAAAACCTAATAGTAGGTATCTACCTATTAATTAAATGTTTGTAATCATTTAACAGAAATCACTCAACCTTAAAGCGATACAAAACACACTCAATACCTCCATACATCCGTTTTCTGTTGCTCTCAGCTGACTATATGTGGGGTCAGTTTGTATAAAAAGTTACTACATTTTACTCGACAAGTTGTACTCTTTTCACCTAATTGATTCTAAAGACCCTTGCAAAATGTGTCCCAACTATCATCTGGTCCTATACAGAGCGTGGGAATAAAACGAATCGCGACTAAGACAAGACAGAGCCGAGTGATAGCCGAGATGTATCGAATGGACCGCGCCGAGACACTCCGAGACGAAGCGCGGACGCCAGCCGGCCGCAAGGCGAGGGGGCGCTCAGACCGGATCTCAGACCCTAAAATAAAAACATCTATCGAAATAATAATAAGCACTGCTTACCCGGGACAAGTACGCGAAACGAATGGCGTTGACCCCCAGAACATTCCCATGCTGAGGGCCAACTGGATTCTCTTATAGGGTGGTACATACTATGTTTAGAAAACTGAATAGGCCTCTAAGTGTGTTTGAACTTATTAGATTTCTTATTCTAGCTATCATAGGAGCACCGGCCTCTAGTCTAGTGGTCATAGTCTGCCATGAAGATTGATAAGGCACTTTCTAATAGCTTGTGAAAACAGTGAACTTATCTACAACCAGGGACCAATAAGATGGTGTCTGTCTGGCTAGGAAAGTGGAAACGAATTTTTATACAATTTGGGATCGTCGAATTTTAAAACCGTAATTTTTATTTTTAAACTTTAATTAGTGGGGATTAGAAACAGTTCAGTAGGTATAATTAGACAGGTAGGATGTATGTACCTACTTAACGCATTATTTATGTAGGTACCCACCTACTTATCGTAATTTTTACACAGGTTGATTAATCTTATTGGATTACGAAAATAAGTATGTAATATCTAGCAGGACAATACATGCAACTATCGAGCAAATCCGTTATTTTTATAAAGGCCTACTCTCGCACCAATGTCTTCTATTTTATTTTTATCTACCTACCTACCTACTTCCTTTTGCATTCATGCCTCTCAGAACAATAATTTACAATGTGATCATTCAACATTATTCATTGCATGGGAACCTATTTTCTTCTTATTATTTTCGTCTAGCAGGAATCAATTCAGGTTTCAGTGTCTGTAGCTGTGCATTGCGAATGAATAGAATAAGTAGATACCAAGTTGCACTCTCTCCAATACAAGTTAATGTTTGAATGGGAATGGGTACGGGAAATTGCACACATAGGTGAAGTTAACATTCACACCTTTCACCCTTGATTCTTTCTCGTGGAGGTTCAATCCGAAATGCACCCCGTCTTGCTTGACCCGTCTTTTGAATTGTATAATTTAACCGTGCCATCTTTTTCCATTCTGCTTTTGTTAAATCCAGCCATACAAACCCTTTGCCATTGCACAAAGAAAAATATATTTAATGGATGTCCAGACAATGAGGGAGAAATTGTGATAGGTGAGAGGTGACTTCACAGTCGGACGATACTTGGTCTTTTATTTTTCATCGAAGAAGCCCAATGGCTAGGGTTAAAAAGGGTCAGTATTCAACGATCAGATTCCAATTTTGCATTTTAAATTCGGTTTATCACTGGTGATCCATAATCGTTGCGTTTTTTCAATGCGAATCATAAAATAAAGTGAGACGAGATGGAAACGAGCCGGTTTGAAAGGTTTTGGAAGTTTTATTTGAAATTTTAACGTGTTTTAGCAAAACTGTCCTTAATAATTGTGCAGTTAGTAACGAACGACAGTGCACCGAAGTGAAAGAAAGGCGGGGCTCCCCAAGGTCGGTAGACAATGTAAAGGTACCTACACCTTTAATTATAATAATTAGTTGCTATTTTATTAAGGACCTTTGCATTAAATAGGTCTATTTTATTTTTGTTCAAGAGGTGGATTTTGTACCTATTGTAATTTATTAACCTACTTGTTACATCTATTTTTATATTATCCTTTTCCATAATGTCTCGTTCAAGCTATCCAACCTAAATTATTCTTATAGGTAAGCATATTATTTGCCAAATAGACTTTAAACCATAATTTATATAATAGCCCCTCCACACTTCTAATATAATAATTTGGCCAAAACCGGATGTTATTGAAATGGGGAAGAGGGAAACATTGGAATAATTAAGTAAGTAGGTATGTAGACCGTAGGTTCCTAAAAGCATAGTAGGTACCGCCAAATAAAATTACTATTACGTAAATGACTTGTCAGAAATTGAAACAATGTTTAAAATGAAACATTTTTTTTGACGATAATAAAACATGTGTACCTACCTAGGGTTTTATTAATAACACAACTGTTGTGCTTTTAGCCTTTGTATACTTACCTATAATAGTTTTATCAATTATCAAGAACTTGCCAAATTATAACGATAATATATATTTACTTACCCATTTACCTACCCAACTTGACCAGACTGAGGGCCAGTGACAAGATAAATATCAACTAAATAAATCAGCTCACTGTCGCGAGGAATGTCCGAACACAAGTAGCAAGGAATTCACAATTTGCTTCAACAATGCTCCACCTGTCCCTTCAATTTTAATGGTATAATTGCTGCACTTAAATTGTCACTGTCGCTTTGCCTCACATTTTAGTAGTAAGATTTTAGTAGGTAGGTAGGTACCTACCTACTTTTATATAAGCTTACTTAAATATTTGATCACACACACGAGTGAAATCTAATTTAAACGTGTAACTTATCTGTGATTTGTGCCAAATATTATCCTACTAATATTATAAACGCGAAAGTTTGTGAGTATGGATGGATGGATGGATGGGTTGATGTTTGTTACTCTTTCACGGAAAAACTACTGAATGGATTTTGATGAAACTTCACAATAATATAGCTTACATATCAGAATAACACATAGGCTACAATTCATAAAGATATATTATTGTATATTATCCAAACGCGGGTGAAACCGCGGGGCGCAGCTAGTCTATAATAAAATATACTTAGGTAGGTGCATTCGCTAAAAACTATTTAATTCTGAAGTGGGTTTCTGAAGCATCTTAAATTCTTGTGGTTTGGTTGATTAGGTACCTAAGTACCTACTTCTATTCAGCTGAACACTACCTGTGACAAGAATTAATTTATTAATCCAAATTGAAATTGATCCAATTTAAGTTTGAGAATATATTATATTATAGGTATATATTATAAGTTTGAGAATTCGTTTGTTTCAGTTCTAAATAAAGTAAGAGGTCGTGTTAAAGACTTATCATTCAACATAATAATTGCTTCACGCTACTGCAGGCTGCAGCACAACTATACTTACGTTATAATTAGTGCTTCACGTAGGTTAGGAACTGCCTCACATAATATTACTTGTACAGGCCGGTCCCACACATAAACTGAATGCTGAGGGCATACCCCTAATTTCATATAAGTAAGTATATAATTACACAAAATAAATTTATTTCTGAAGCGTTCCCCTATTTGGTTGCTGCATGTTGCGAGCTGTTCATGTTAGTTTTCTATAAATTTATTATAGATGAACCTATAAAATCAGTAAGATTATTGAGCTTTGTTTCAACTTATTGAAAGAAGCCCCCAGTTTCTGGAATGTTAGTTGGCTTTGACAGTAGATTAAAACTATCGTTGTCTCTATCTGACACTAGACAAATGACAAGGATGGCAATAGAATTAATCTGTAGTCAAAGTTGACTGACGTTTCAGAAACTGGGGGTCTTTCTTTCTTTTTTTTTAACGTAGCCTCACACTAGGATAGCTCCTGTATCGTGAGTAGCGCTTACAGACATATAATTTCACATACACATCACACCCAGACCAAGACACAAATATTTGTAGATCGCACAAATATTTGTTCCAGGTGGGAATCGAACGTTCGACCTTAAGCGCAGCAGTCCGATTGCACGGCCACTACGCCAAACGAGCCGTCAAAAAGTCAGTACTTTTCTATCTATGCAACAGCTATTTTTAGGATGGAATGTAATTACTTTTATTGAGTAGGTCTTGTCTAAAAATTTGCTAGATTAGTGTATGGGCTATGAAATGAATTATCGGTATTATAGCCATGGGGTATAGCGAATCAGAGGAAAACTAGACGCACCGCGGCAAAAAAAGTAGTCTATTAAATATGCGAACGACGGCGGCGACGACGCGCGGCGCTCACTCGGCAAAGGTCGGCAAACTCCACGACAATGGCCAGGATTCTTACACGATTTAATTGCGCCTTAAAACTATTAAAAGGAATACTTAAGTATCCACTTTTATCTTTCAGTGACAATAACACAAATCATGTAATAATATTCCAGATTTTAGGACAGACTCGATGCGACTTACCTAGCCACTTACCTACCTATATAATTTGATAGGTTTTATTAGTGAAGGTAACGTTGGTAAATAGATATTATACCACAGTGTACCTACGATAATTTACTATCGTGTACCTAATCGTATATATTCACAAAATAATTATCATTGATCGCAAACAATTATGTCAACTTCAACTGCAACTCTTATAGCTAGGATGGCTTCCGCGCCTAACTGGATGGATATCGTATACCGCAAACCACAATTTGACTAATATCAATGAAGTACCTACCTAATAATAATTATTAATTATAGCTATAACAAGCTGCACCCCGCGGCGCCACCGGCTGTTTTTTTTAATAAAATAGAACATAATAATTATGTACCTACTTAATAAATCATAGCAGAGTTCCATATTATGTCGCAAACTATTCGAAAACCAATCCATTGAGATTCGATGAAGTGTTCTTAATTTATAGCAAAATTGACCCTCCAGGGTGTTAGCTACCTACCTCCATACCAAATTTCATCATAATTGATCTAGCCGTGAGCGTGACGAAGTAACAAATGCGAACACACTCACAAATTTTCGCCTTTATAATATAACCTACCTAGTAGGGTTCAGGTAGGTATTAATGTTTGAAATAAAAATCTCAATAAATATAGTTGAGCGACATTTTGTGGAACATCCCAAGCACAAATCCGTTGTATACCTACTAAGTAATATTAATGAAAATCATGACTGATCATAGTATCTATCACATCGATAGATATCATTTTGATAGATGTGCATACGCGTGCAGCTGTGTAGTAGAGGCTTTACGTAGAGAACCTAAAACCGAAAAAAAAATTGTGTCTATGGTAGTTATACATACAGTTTCTCACAGATTAAAATAAAATATCGCAGACAGAAGGTACCTATAACTTGAGACAATCATAATATGAGGTAGCTGTAATTACAGGTTACCATTTTATGTATTTTAGGTAAGCTCGCAGATAGGTACCAACGTTCATAATTTTATTAAAGTCTAGCTACCTACTTCTAGTCCTCCTACTACGTACAGTAGGCGTAGGTATACATTTATTCTATTATTATTTGGGTCGTTGGTAGATAGGTACTGTACCTACCTACGTAGGTTACCTACCTACGTAGGTTACCTACCTAGGTTACCTACCTTCCTACTTTACTTCCATGTTTTGGTCTTATTATCTAATGTACCGTAGGTACTACCTAGGTAAATAAACATAGGTACCTACCTAACTATTCAACTATTATGCAGTGATAATGTAGATGAAGATGAACAGATAAGTATAGTAGGTACCTATACCTACTTACCTAGGTCTAAGGAGAAACAGATTAGGTGGTAGGTTTACTATTTGGTAGACACCGTATGTATTCCTATACTACTATTTTATTACATCTTCATAGTAAGTATATAATAGTATACCTACACTAGATAATTATGTACCTAGGTACTTTTGGACGCGTGTCTCGCGAGTCAGTCGCCCTTGAATTCGCAAAAATATAAACAAATAGCAATGACCTCGGCACACATGATAGACGCGATCACTATTCAAACGGAGCCGGGTCAGATTAGGGCGAGTATTATTATGCATAGTACGGGTTTTTGAATAACTTATCATATATTACGAAATAGAACTAGAATCACCGGCTAGGTAATTTTTATAAGGTGACGTCATTTTCGTCTGGACCCCCAATTTGACGTCAGCTAGTAAGTAAGTACCTACGGTGTCGGTGACCCACAAATCTACAGACACAATAAATTCAGCAACGTCGTCGGCGCGAAACACTGCGGGTCAATGAACTGTTGACGTATTTTAAATACGCACAAAGTAGATAGGTAGGTAGGTATACCTTATCGCGAATGTAGTACGCAGCGCGCCAAGCGGAGCGGTTTGCTGTACCTACCTAGGTAGTAAGTATATAGTAGTATTTGCAAAATGGTTATTTATAGACGCGAGTGAGTGCCCGTGACGAAATGCTTGTGATGCTTCAATCTAAGGTCCTGACTCCTGATTGGTAATGGTGACCATAAATTGTTGATGGCCTACCGTAGAACCTTACAACATTGCCTTTGCAGTACAACTTTGCCAAAACCCGAAAAATAAACAAAAGTTGTCGTGGTAAATTTAGTTTATAAGATAGCATCAGTTTTGAGTGTTTGGGTATATCTCAGACATATATATGGCAATACAAGCTATTCGTTCTGTTCCTAACTTCGCTGAATTTCTTGACAGCGGCCATCAAAGTAGGGGTAGTCGAAGGTGGTGTCAATTCCGTGTCGCAGATTTTACCGTGCTATTCCCAAAATACTTGTTTCAGATGAGTCACATTGCATGTGCTTCAAAACGCTTTACTGGCGATGAGGTTAATTCCTGATTCTGTGCTGTAGGTCGCTTTATTACGAAAAAATTTAACTGGGCAAAGTAATGAGACATTCCGCAGCAAAGAGTTTGAAACATTGCCCACCGCAAAAATGGTGTTAGGGTTGACACTTTTAGAAATTGAAAATTCTGCATAAGTACATACTAATTATAATAATAAATAATAGGTAATTATTGCAAAATAGGTACCTACCCAGGTATTAACTTAATTTGAGAAGAATATGGTGGTAGTCTAAAATATATTAAGTAGGTAGGTAAGTACCTATGGTACATCAATAACTTCCTAAGCTATTGCTTTGAATATTATTTACAATTCCTAACTAAGTAGGAACAAAGAGATAAATTGATACCTACGTAATATCTTGATAGTTTACCTAGAGTTTACATAGAGTTACCTAGTTAGGTATATTTGATGTATTTTTTTCATTGTTTGTAATAATAAATTTAAATAAATCTACAAAAATATAATATTAAGATTTTTCTTTTGTAGCAGCCCTAGCACCTCACATCACTTTGTATGGAAGTAGATCTGGAGGGTAGTACAAAATTGCCCACCTCATTTAAAAAAAAACTATAAGGTATTTTAGCTTGTTGTCAACAGGGTTTTCATCTTTACACCATTCCTCAAGATATATTTTATTATCAGAGCAATAGAGCTTACGGTTTCTCGAATATTCAAGGTGAGCAATGTTGTAAGAAATGGCTGATAAAGTTGCCCGCCTCTTTGACCGTAATTTTATCCGTATATATTTAACATAATAACAATTTGTTTGGATATATACATTCCTTTAATTGCGCTTTGTATAACTGTATATTTACATTTTGAATGAAGCTAATCCTTTTTGAGCTATCATACAAAATAGTAAAAAAGCGGGCAATGTTGCAAGGTTCTACGGTATTTGATCTTAATTAGAATTATTATTACCTATCGAGGTAAGTAGGTAGTAGGTACCTACGGTACCCTACCTCCATAGAGGTAGGTAGGTATCTACCTATTTGTCTATCTCGTATTTAGATACTCTTTGACCATACCCTTTGGTAAGTTACCTAGGTCCTAGGTAATAGGTAAGTATAAGCATAGGTAAGTAGTACAAATTAATTCGTCGGTACAAAAGTACACTAGGAGCCTTCAACAAAAGATTAACGTCAGCTCTGAGTCAAGCAAGCCCTTCTTTACAAAAAGATTTCAGTAAAAAATGTTAACTTACACCTATCAAGCTACCTATACCTACCTATACATATAGGTAGGAATAGGTAGGTGGAATGAATGGTCTGCTTGTCGATGTTCAACGTTCATACTTTTTTACCATCAGAATCTAATAGTTTTATATCCTATATTACCAATCTATCAAACCAAAAAAGCTATTTTTTGAATGACGTCAAATTGGAAAGAAGTTGTCATATTTTGAAAATAGTGATGTAACGAGGTTAATTTTTACGGACGGATTATTGGCAGAGGTTTCCATTTCATAATAATATTCTAATAAGTAAAATTCGGATTCAAACAACTTTCTTAATTAAGTACCTACTTACTTATGATTTTTCATTTGCAGAACAACTTTAAAGTTTTTATCCTTTGTTATGAATTACCATTCATGAGGTATGAATTAAATTAATCGCGTGAGCGAAATCTCTTTCTCAAGACTAGCCAACGCCGGAAACTCGGTGAGAGTTCATTTTAACGCTATTGATATCAAGAAAATGTGAGAAAGGAAGTGTGTCTGTCTGTCGTGCCGCTACAAGACACACTACACCGACCTCTTTGTATGAAAAGGAAGAGGTTGTGCTATGTTGTTAAGCGATTTTCGTCGTGATAGTTTCTTCTAGTAAGATTCATATTGGCAGTGAAAGGACTGCATTGGCGCTTTGTCCATACAAAGCGAGACACCCGCAGTAGCTGCCCTACCTACGTACCCACAATGCGGCGGATACAGATCCGAGTTTACACATACATACGAAGTACGAAGGCCAGTTTTAAATACATACGTGTATAATATGTCGCGTTGCGAGCTGTGAATACATACGGCTTCAATGATCAGCAGGTGTAAGCGAACTAAAGTAAGGGGTTATTGCGATTAACTCTTTTATCCCTTCGTTTCCATATCAAAGAGTATTGAACCTTGTTTTACTAATATTGGACTAATGTCGATTAGTAACCGTGTGATCTTTTATGTGACGTAATATGATTACTTACTTACAATTATTATTATTAGGTACTTACCTAAGTATAAGAGTTTTATTATAGGTATGTCTTACTAATTAAGTAGGTCGATAAAATATTGTTTGAGTTAAAAATTATACAACGCTTGCTATCATAACTGTGTAGGTAGGTAGGTATAAATAATATTAATATTATAAGTAGGTAGCCTGTATTATCATTGGAATTTTGATGTCAATATTATTGTCTAATAATGGTCCTTGTTTGGACTCGTTTTATGTAAGAATCTAATTAGATGAATTTACACACTGGGGACAAAAGTAACAAAAGGTAGGGCTATTTGTCAGTGTACAGCTACTCATTGTTAACACAATGAGATGTTAAAAATGACCAAGTTACTTTATTTTAATAACAAAGGTAAATTCTGTCGCTGAATCGATTACAAGTAACGAAGGTCAGAGGGTTTGCAAGTGTGTGTACGTATGCAAGTATGCAGGCGAGCTCAGTGCGGCATCGCTGCTGCACGCCAGCCCTGCACCGGCGGCGGTTGCAACACCCTCCCCCCTTCGTTCTCGGCTTCTCACTCATCGCCGTCTTGCCGGCCTAGCCTGTCTCACCTCGCGGCCGGCAGCCTTGCCCGACGCGCCGCGCTATTTCTCATTCAAAATTATTCGCAACCATTGCAAAAACTCTCCGTGCAATATTTTTTTTTCTTTCGATGTGGTTGCAACCAGTGCTTAACACAGAGAGATTGGTAGTATTACACCAAGAAATTTAGTGCCTTTGCAAACTTTGAATGCACTCCTCGTTGCATGTCCCGCGCGCGTCGTTATGAGAACCCCGCACTGGCGGTCACGTTGACGTCGCGCGGTGCCGCCATATCTGTCTCGGCCACCAACTAGCAAAATTAATAGGTAATTATTTTCGCGTACCAGTGCTCTAGTTCGATTTACTTGTACAGTGATTTTGTGCTAAAGTGATTACTCTTTCCTGGCGTCCTCTGTGCTCATTCCAGTTGGATTCTCATTGGAAAATAAAGTCTCGCGCCGGCCGGTTCTTATCGGGTGCAATGCAGTTGCATTCTCAACTTATTGCAGTTTTGCATTCACAAAAGTTTCATCCGCGAAAAGTTTTTAGTGCTGTAATTTAGCTTAAAAGGACTGTAAATGTGCTACTAAGTGATTATTATTTGAAAGTGATGTGTTAAAAGTTTCTTTAGAGCTGTCATAGTTAACTTTCTGTATTATTTCGGTCATTGACCGCCGGAATTCGCATTCGCATCCCTTTATGTTAGTGCTGTTGTTATGTTGATAAAAATCCGATTTTTGCATTTTAGGCTCAGAAAATTGTGTCCATCCCTAGAAGAATGCAATGACTGCCAATGACCCGCGCATTCCGTTTTTGAAATTTACCAATACCCGGATGGAATGAGGAGTGCACAATCCTATTGTTTCATAATTTCATATGTTTGATCATCATTTGTTTTTTGTTTTTCGGACGGATAAAGAGTTATAATTTTCTCCCAAAATTACAAAAATTACAAAATAAAGGTAAATATTAGAAAATAATTCGTAGACGTAAAATTGAATTTGTCTCAAATAACATAAAAATGTAAATAGCATTGCTTACACACGTGGCTTCCTTGAATTTGTGTTGTATGACATCATCTGCACGCTAGCCACGAAAATGCCTACAGAGTCATAGTAAAAAGTTCTCTCAGGTCTGTTCTATTTGTTCCTCTCAAAAGTTTATTTGAGAGTAGTGTTTGTAAAAGCATAATAAATGTGCAGAATGGCCGAGGGAAATGGAGAAATAACCCTTGAAGAGGTACCTGGGAGAGACTCCGACGTTGGCCGAACACCGGATTACTGCAAACTCATTGACTATGGCTTGGATCCAAAGGTAATTCCTTTCTGCCTTCTATTTAATATAAGCATGTTAAAGCTCAATGATAATAAATCCACTAACCAAAAATATATACTACTTGGATGCTTGTAGCAATAATTTTCAATTTGCCGTTGGTCTGGTCACAATCTAAATTTAAGTTTACACTGACCTTGCTTGGTATTACAAGGGAGGCAACACTACAGTAGGTATAGTTTTTTATTTATATATTTCAGTATGTAACAAATTTAATATAATACCTAATATTTTTAATTTGGAAATTGAATGGAGTCAACCAGCGGTGAACATTTTCAACGCTATCAAAAATATTTTATCCTTCATACAATGCTCTATTATACCATATCAGTGTATAATAAAGGCCAGCTGCTTATAACCCTGCCAATAACAATATGTATGTTATTTAATTATTTTACTTTTATTCATACTGGAATCTGGTTAGAAATTCTGGATATGAGTAGGTACTGTCACTCAATAGAAGTTGTAACAGATTCTTGTTAGAATGTGAATATAAAAAAAGCTATATAAATTGATTATTTAGAAATTAGTGTTATATAATATCTTCATGTCATGTATATACTTATATAAATATATAATATGACATAGGTAATTCCAAAAAAATAAATATTCTTTACCACAGTAGATTCCATATTGAGAAAGTATTTATATTGATAAATGTTAAATAAATAAAGGGGATATTGAGGTAATGTGTTGCAGATTATAATACTAATGACATTATTATACCTACACACTGCTCTGAGAGACCCTTCATACTAAACTTATTTTTTCAAGTATGTATATTTATATCATAAATAAATTGGTACTTGTTCACCATCCATTTTTTTTTTAGTTGTTACATAATGTTTACTTTTCATATTTTTGATTCTATAACTAATGCACAAAAACTAACTGAAGCTTAGGAGTATATCTTAAAGTCTATGACATCTAGGCACTCAATGCAAGCACTAAGAAACTAGGATATGAATCATAATCTTATCAGTTATTACACAGAATAACAGCAGTCTAGCTATTTAATTACACATTTACCTAGAAATCACAGTTACTAAGTTTCTGTATACCTTGGAACTACTCAATTCAACTTTATATAAACCCCTAACTAGTTATTTGTACACGAAAAGTGTGCAGTTGTATTTATGTACCTATATAGTACAATTCGCGGTCTTATCGCTGAAAGAAATGTCTTTCAACCACCTTCATCTCCGTTTATGATGAAACTTATTTAATTTCACATTGTTTTTCACATTCCGCATTTTACCTAACCTTCCCCTTTTTTGATTTTTTAGGTATAGGATTTTAGATTTAGAACACGTCTGTCACATTCTACTTTCGTCAGATCACTTATTTTTTCCCTAGCCGTTGCTCCCTGAAAGATTCGCTATAAATGAGCCTATATGTAAAACCTAGTCCGCACAAGCAAATTGTAAATTTGTCGTCAAAATAAAAACACCAGCGACCTTTCCCCAAGGTACTGTCTAACCTAACAAGAGCTAAAAATTTATCAGGGTGCCTACTGCCTAGCTAGCTTATGTGTAAACGGGCCTTAATGTCCGAACTTACCGATATCTGAGTGATACAAAAAGCCAATGCAAATTAATTGTATTTCCACACTACAAGCTTCCCGTCAAAGTGTATCATTAGTGAACCGGGCATTACGTATCGTTTACGAAACGCGTACCTACTTATACAACGGCCCAGGATTATGGCTAAGTCTACCTACACATATCAATAATTACAGTTCAGGCTAGATTTGTAAACAATACTACAATGTTACATACTTCTCAACAACGCACGACGACAACGTCCCGAAAGTTGCCATAATAAAATCAGTTGAAAGACATCATTAATTCAATTAAAACGAGTGCTGTAATAACCCCTGTCCGAAAATTACGTCTATCGGTTCATCGCTCGTTTCCCGGAGATTCCCGATTTTTTCCGAAGTTGGGGCACAGAATTCATGTCAGCATTTTTCTCGTTCCGTAGGAAATGGAAACCCCACATCCTGTCTCGTCCTGTTTCTTATACACTTTATTTTTTTTTTTATTTTTATTTATTTATTTAATTATTCAGATTAATTACACATTTATAATATGAAGTCGTGGTTGGAAAAATACCAGTGTCGTGTGGGCTATGAAGAAACATTGTGCCTACTTGTAATTAGGTAGTATTTAGTTATATATATAGACGTCTTTTTCACGGATTCGTGTGCGTGTGATTATGGTCTCGATAGGTTAAGGGCCACATAAGAAATACAAAAACAAATTGTTATTAAAACACGACCTGGAAAACGATTCATCGATGTGTTAACTACGTAGGTAGTTAGTGTGGCACATAGAATCGAGTAAGAAGTGAGTCGTTTGAGATCCGCGTAAATCACAAAAAAAATCACATCGAGATAGCGAGAAATTGTTAAGTTCATTTAAAAATATTTATATATGTATATTATAATCATATCATTACATAATAATATATCCAATTTGCATTGCTGTAAAAATTCTACAGATTACAGCGGCAATACAAACTTTTTAATGTATTCTAATGGTGGCAAAGGCATACATACGCGAACAAAACTACAGATCCATTAAAAATAATGTTAAGGTTTCGCATGGTTTGTGCATGAAGATACCCTTCTTTTTTCTAAGTAATTATGTCTAAATGGAAAATTCGAATCTTCAGCCTGTTAATAATAGCAAGTACAAATTAAATAAAACTAATTTCACTCATTGGGCCCTAACAATCACGTTTAGGCCCGCTAAGCTGAGCTAATATTACACACTTTTTGAACATGAGATGTGAAATAAGTATTGTTCCATCTCGCACGAGCGATAATCGCGCGCTATTTTTGAAAAAAATGCAATGTAATGTATGTATAAAAAAATACCCCCCCCCCCCGTATGCAACGACCTTTTACTTCATGCAATACCGCCATTGTGTACCTACTAAGTAATTATTCGAATTCATAATATTTATAAAAATCATTACATGATTGCTCAGTTCATTATGTATGTATATACTTATTGTTAAATATATATCTATAAATTTATCGATAATTATGTTTTGATGTATTTTATTGTTTACAAGTCGTATCCACTTTCTCCTGATAGTAATAGCCTTTTGACTTCACTATCTGTTAATTATCTCTCTTCTGGTCACCTGCAAAGAAAATGAAATAATACATTGATTTATTCAAGTCAGCTGTTAAAAACTTGACCAGTTTATTTTATTACTTTTACGCTTAACGTACCATAATATGTGCGAATTTAATCTTTATTTTAAACTAGTTTACTGTGAAATTCGTGTAAACGTGATTTTCATTCTCCCCACAGATTGTATTGGCATATATGTTTTTATTTACGAATACTGTTTCATTGAAACGTTGTTTTCCCGAAATCAAGATCTCCGAAAATCATATTTTCTGGTCCTAATCTGTTATCGGAGTGTGTTTGCGAGTTCGACTCCCAGTGCGGGCATCTATCAATATGTTGCTTGTTAAAACATAAAATATTATACTAAAACACGTAATTATTACTCGCTTTTCGGTGAAGGCAAACATGCCAGATTATTTTTTCGGTGGCATGTAATCCAACAATGCGGACCGGGCCCCCGCGGTGGATTATGGCCTAATCCTCGTTACGTAAGGGGGTCCGAACTCAGCAGTGCACGGATAGAGGTTGATAGTGAAATTAACCAAACCATCAACAAACAACATGTACTAAGTAAAGCAAAATTTACAGAGCCTATCGCCAAATTATAACAGCGTACCTACTAAGGCATTACAAATGCCCTTGTCATGGAAATTAAATCTTCAAGTCATCTACATAGATTAAATGCTTGAAGGACGATGATAAAATCATAATAGTATAGCAAAAATTAGGTTATCACAAGCTTTACATAGATAATTCACCCCCTTGGTAACTGAAAGACCCTACCTACATGAGTATCGCGCTCGAAGTGCAGCATATCTTGACCCCGGCGCCCGGTTCATAGGCGCGTGGAAAACCGCATAGCCCGCCGCACCGCGGCATTTACCCATCGACTTGTAAATAATCTCCAACCCACCAAAGGTTGCGAATAAAATTGTTGTTTTCTCGTTTCCAGGTAGCTGCCAAGCTCGACGACATTTATAAGACTGGAAAGCTAGCGCACGCAGAACTGGATGAGCGTGCGCTAGATGCCTTAAAAGAATTTCCATCCGACGGTGCTTTAAGTGTTCTCGGACAATTTTTAGATTCAAATCTTGAACATGTATCTAATAAGAGTGCTTATTTATGTGGCGTTATGAAGACCTATAGGTGAGTACGTTTGGTGCAGTACACTTTTTTTTTGCATAGCAACCCGATGGAAATATTGGCGGATTGCCAAACTCCCGGTTGAAACTGGGTCACAATCTTGAAAATTGATTTGACATATTGTGCGGTGCTGATGACCGTTTGCTTTAAATTGCGCGACTTCTTGCGGTCGGGTACCGCGGCACGCGAGGGGACGTCGTGGAAGATTGATGGCCTCTCATGACACATTCGGACAATGCCTGTGAATTAACACTTACCCTAAATGAAAGGATTCCATCGCCTTGTCCTTGACGAGGATCGCTATACGTTCTAAAGTCGCATCGGCGCTTATCAGATCGGGCACAAATCATTATTAACACACGTTCTGCCGAATTAAATATCTTTTTGACCTCTGACGGAGAGGGCATGCAGAGTAGGTAATAATGAACCTACTCGATACCGGCTATTAAAATGCAATAAAAAATGATTGCCTCGTCTGAAATATCTTAGAACCGCGGCCGCTAGAGGCAGCGTTATTGGCGTTTTTATTCACACCACCTGAACGTCTTATGGGTCTGCTTATGAAGATCCAGATCCGACTATTTCGCGCTACATACGTTACATACTCTTATTGATAGCTGACCCTTTTATTGTAAATAGCCGATCAAGATTGCGCCCCTCGCAAACTCGCACGTTGTGAGAGCTGCCGAGTGGTTAGGTACCCCGACTCTTTATGCTTTCACTTTATTTCCCATGGCGATTTTGCGAGAATAAAGAAAACGTTTTCGCGTCGACAAGCAGATAAATCCGGATCAATGGCTCATGCATAACAGTGTAATGTACTGTGGACGGGATGGTTTCGCCTGTGTCCCAGTGTTTGTGCCGCTGCAAGATTAGATTACGGATGGTCGTTGGCCCGGCGGGGAGGGCGCGGGCGGCGCGCAGCCGGACCTGTTTGCTCCGCAGTAAAACTTTATACACAAACTGAAGTTATTGCACCGGCCCACGGCCTTATTGTGCCAGGTCAAGGTGCCACTCGCCCTGCCACTGGAGCCCGCCAATTGGCCAAAGTAATGATACGTCTTACGATCTCTCGAGGCCGCGCCGAAACTCGTCGGCACTGGACTTAATCACCAAAAAAATGGTCGTCGTGCAGATTATGCTATTTTCGTCTCGATGTGCGGAGAGCTATAACGATGCAACTTCGATTTTATTGATTGGAAAATTACCGTTTGAATTGCGACGCTCGCAGCTAGATGATTACAATGGTGGTGTCGGAGTCGGCGAGCCGCGTTACTCCATGCTACTGTTTGGAGGTTTTTTTTTATCTATTTCAATAGATGCGAATGAGTTCAGAGACTACAATCGTTACTTCCCGGCATTATATCCTATAGCTCCGTAACTTGCTGCTTGACGGAATATTTACTGCTACCTTATACACCGCGTACATAACATACCGACTTAGCTCTGTCATCTGATATGACTATTCTAGCCAGGCTTCGTTCCCGGCGATCGCTTGCATCGAGGAGACGAATGCATCGGCATGTGGGATAGTGATACACCGTGAGATTTGTTGCAAACGAAAGGGGTGCGATCAGGCGATCTCGTGCAATGGTGCAGTTGTTTCTCAGCCGCTCCAGATGTCCATTACGCCTTATAAAAGCTTTGTGTCCGAACTAGCCGGTTGTTTAACCAGTTATAAGATAGAGGGGCGACTTTGTCTGAATAGAGATGGCTTGAATGAGAAATGCATGGGATCGATGCGAATAACTACAAAGGCGATGAAACATGCACACAAAGGCTATAAAAGACCGCAAGAATATATTGTGTGAGATCTATCAAGAAGAAAATCCAGTTTTGCTTGTCGTGAATACAATCCTGCTCCCATTATTTCTATCTGTCTGTACCTAAAGTGTTATGAGAAAATTTGGCCTGAATACTAATCCCAAAATGTCTAGAACTGCAACGAAACCAAAAAATGAAGAACCTCGTTGAATATGCCTGAATCCCAACCACTGAAGAACTAAATTTCTAGTACCAACCTATAGGTATTGAAAAGGCACATTCAGCCGAATTGCGTGAAACTTCTACGAACGTTACGTCACTAAACCAACCCGAAATACACTACTCTTTTCCATATTGTATCTTTCACGGCCAAAAATCGACCTCTTATCGTTCGTGAAAACTAGGGTTTAAAGAATTGTTTTGAAAAGGGTTTTCACAGTGTGAATTGTCTCGGCTTCTCGCAGCGCTGTCTCGCCTTTTATGGACAGGCCTCAGCCTTAAAGACTTCAACCACACTGAAACATCATCTTATGCCAGACACAAACAAGGAAAAATACTGGACATTATACCGATATTTAGTAAACGCAGTCGTGTTAGCCGGCCGCCATATTGATAACCGACGCTGCATGGCGACATTTTGAATTTTAATCTTTATGAACGTACCTAATAGAGCAGTTTTGTCAGCTTTACGTCGGGCTAAATGTCACTTTTTTCTGGCTTCACTAGATATCTGCAATGCGCGGTCTGCTTCCTCTCATATGTCAGTGTCTTATGGTCCCTCCTCGCACGTTTCAGACAGAAAAGCAGGGCGGTCGTGCAGGGCTCCCCCGCGCTCGCCGTCGCCGTGCCGGTCAAAGGGCCGGACGAAGACAAGATCAAACTAATACTGGCCCGGACCGGATACACGTTAGATGTTACCACAGGTCAGTAGTACCATGGTGTTGCTAGTAGTACAACTACAAAGTACCACTTGCAATAAGTTTGTTTTCTTTATGCCCTGTTTTGGGATGTTTGTTGAAGTGAAGCGGCGGAATTGGTCAGGGAGTCTGGATACGTCGGGAGTTTATGAAAAATTGAAAAATTACAGTGGGTTCTGTACATTTTGGTGTCAATAAAGAGATGTCTATCTATCTATGATTTTGTAATACTAAGGGAGACGTTTTAGCTCAGTTTAGTACCCGTTAGGTGTTATCATAGGTCAGTACCATACTAGGAAGGTAGTAGGAGTAGGTACTTGTGAAATTACGTATTTCTGACCTCAGTTTGCCTATGACGCATTGGTGGACACACATGTTAACATAGGTCAGTCACGTCACGTAACTTCTATCACGTATCGAGTCCTTTAGTGAGTTCACTGAACTTGGACACCTCATAGGTCATAGCTAAGACTGGTGTACAGAACTGACCTATGCGTAGGTCAGTTCCATACTCTAGTAGTAACATTTGAGGTGCATCGGGACGCGTCGTCCGAGCCGAAACAGTTTGAAGACATGCCCCTTGTTCTATACAGGATTTAGTTAGTTTTTGCCTTTAAAAACATTTCAGATATTCTATTTCACGTTTCATATTATGTACACGGACATTGTTTAAGTGTGCTCTAAAGGTGTTGTTATACCTACGTCGTCGATGCCTTGACCAACGTGCACTGCGTAGGTCATAAGCTCGGGATGATCATTGAACGATCGAAGTAAAACAAAGTTGATCAAAGCACCGACGGATGTGTTCACATCTTACGATCGATGCTCAATCGACGATAGATCGGTTGTGTATACCAAGCATCATAATATAACGATCAATATTGACCATCATATAATGGACGTTTATCATCTGTCATGACGCGCACACTACTGCCGGGTCCATACCGGGCGATCCATTTTGGATCGGCGCTCCGTGATCCATGATCCAAATGTCTGGATCGCAAGAGGGTGCGGTTGAATCGCACGAAGCATGTCCACCCACACCGACCGCCTGTTGGCGCGAGAACGGAGCGCAGTGGATCGTCCGGTGTGGACCCGGCTAATGGTATGCATGAAATAGAATATCTGTAATTGAATTACATGCAGTTACATGATAGCGGCGCGGTGTGCATTCCAGGTCAACGCAAGTACGGAGGCCCGCCGCCGGGCTGGGAGGGCGGCACGCCCGGCGCCGGCTGCGAGGTCTTCTGCGGCAAGATACCCAAGGATATGTATGAGGTACGGGGGGAAATTATATAAGTACTACCTACTCTTTTTTTTGTTTTAGTTTTATGGCTTTGCACGGTTTGTGCATTTAGCCAATAATAATCTCATCTATTATTATAATATTTCAGTATTTCTTAGTTTCACATTAGGAAAGTCATAACATTAATGCAATCCTCGTGGTCAAGTAGTCCAGTCAATTATTTACATAGTCAAAGTTACGATTCAGTAAAGTGGTGAATGTTTTACTGAAACTTTCTGGGAGTTTGGGAAAAAATGCGAAGTGACACGCTTTTTGGGTTTATATCATTTGCCCGCAGTCGTGTACGTTACCGAGCGCTCAATGATTAATATTCCACCAATATTACACATTAACACTCGAAGAAACACAAGTTTGAGAAAAAAACAAAACGACAACGTCTCACTATCGGATTCCCGCCAAAACTCCCTCACTTTTTTTTATTTGTCATCTTACTTATGCCTACAATCTCACCCCATGTGGGGGAATGCAGGTTATGGCGTTTAAAGTTCTCTGATGCTTCAACTATTGTAAGATAACTGTTAATGAATCTGGTAATTAGATTGCCCTAACAATGGTGCGGTTGGAATTGAAACATGGTTGCAGGATTACCATGGACATCAATTATTTCGTTTAATCTGCTATCCGCGATATCGTGCAATATAAGAAGACACTATCCCAAAGTACTTACAGTTAGGCTAAGTGCTTACAGTTTTTTTATCAATACCGCAAGTGAGATTCTTAGGTGCCGAGACATTATTTTCTAAAAGTATTCTTTATGAGTAGCCCATTTTAAGGTGAAGTTCATAGTCCAAAAGTTATTTTTTAGCTCACACGGCTCTCAAGTTTCTTGGCCTAAACCGCGCTAGATGTGGCAGTTGGCAGCAATGTTGGTTTTGCACACATTTTAAAACCCCACGGGTATCGCGGTAAAGCCTGGCTTTCCTCCAAAGCGGTGCCGTAATTTAGGGGTCGCATTATAGCTTCGCAAAAAAAAAAACCTACAAAATGACGTCACTGTGTTGAAAACGTTTTGCTAGAAACACGTCATCACGTTTGAATACCGTTTCAGTTTTTAGACGCTATAAAGCGACCGCTAAACAGCGGCACCGCTATAATGCTACTGCTCCATCTAGGTTAGCGTTAAGTTAACTTGAACGTTAACTTCGAACTACGCGTAGAAGGCGTTAAAAATACACGTTAAAATGTTGGCCACATGACGCAACGCCGTGAGTAATTGTTAGGACGCAGATAGAGTGGTTGCTTTAGATGAACCCCGATATTTGTCGGTGTAAAGCGAACCCTGTCACCGAGTGGACACTCCATAGAAACGGCTGAATCGGATAAAAGACCAAGTGAAACTGTAAGCGATAGCATTGTCCGTGGTGATACTGCGACGGTACTCAATAGGTCACCCGACACGCACAAAACGTCAAAACTCCCGATCTGCCATCTCGTTCTAATTAAGATAGAGAGAGTAGGCTAGTAATAGGTGTCCCATGCTGTCGGTTGCAGGACGAGCTGATCCCCCTGTTCGAGCGCTGCGGGACCATCTGGGACCTGCGGCTGATGATGGACCCCATGACGGGCGCCAACCGCGGCTACGCCTTCGTCACGTTCACGTCGCGCGACGCCACGCAGCGCGCCGTGCTAGAGGTTGGTGCTCCGCGCGCGGCTCGGGCTCCGACGCCGGCTTGGGACGTCTTTGATGAGGTGGCGCAGGGTATACGTGGCGCGCGATATCACTAAATACCGTTTCTGTTTTGAAAATCAAAGTTGTTCAACGTTTCGAATGTCATAAAACACGGGAGTAAGTTATTTTCCACTTGACTCCAATTTGAAGTATCTGCACGGGTTGTAAGCGTTGACGGCTGCGAGCTGGCAAATACTTACCTTTTTTTTAAATAAATAGTTATCCTCAAGAACACATTAGAAAACATACAAATTCTACATTGTTTGAAGTGTTCATACTTCATACATCATTCAATCAATTTTATAAAGACAGAGGCCCTCGGTCCTCAGTTTTTTACAATGGCATCAGTTACACCCGGTTTCTATAACGTTTGTTGGCGTTGACAGTAGATTAAAACTATCGTTGCCTCTATCTGACTATAAACAAATGACAAGGATGGCAATAGAATTAATCTGTTGTCAACGCTGACTGACGTTTCAGAAACTGGGGGTTAGTGTCCTCGAGTTCGCTAATTTTAGAAATGGCAAATTGGCTAATGTCGGCCTCGCCGCTTATAGCCATCTGTATGAGCATCCGTGAGAACGGCAGATACGTTAAACGATAAGCAAATCATATTTATTTATGGTAGGCCTTAAAGTTAATCGTGCCTATTTATAGCTCCGTTGAATAAACTTTGAATTAATCAAATGTGCCGCTTATACCGTTGAAAGGGTAATGGAGTTGTCACCTCATCAAACACTGTCTGTTGAAGAAAAAACATGTTTGTTCAAGTTATGTTTTTGTCCGTCGATGTTGGATACGTATCGCATCTTCAATGCTCATAACTATTTGTCGGCAAGCATTGGAGACCCGATCGTTGGGTGTGGTGTCAAGAAAGTGGTAACGAATCAAGCAATAGTATACATATAACAATACACCGCGTACCTTAAATTCACTATCTATGTTTCTAATTCCACGAGTATTTCCAGTGTCATCAAATTCATATCTAATTCAGTGTATCTTCTCAAATCCATTCATACAATGTCCTCTCGAGCATATTTCATTCACTTTCATTATACATGGTCATCTCTACTATATTTATCCACTTGTATTTGATAGTCTTGTTGGTATAACGCTGAAGTGACGTTGATTTCGTGCCCGCGCCGAAATGGGACGTCTATTTTTATTTGCGCAAAAATTTGGCAAATGTGAATACGCGCGTACCTATCTGTGTAAGATATCAAACGCCGATCCAGATAACGGGTTTCGCCTAGTTTCTAACATGAGTCAATTTGTGCGCGAAACTGACCTAAATCGCGTTGTATAAACAGTATGGAGTGTCTATTACTTTGCGTCGAGCGATGATTCAACGAGAAATGCCTTAGAGATGCGTTCGGGTGTATAGAGATGCCATTTTAGAGAAGAGTTCGCGTGTATATTGTGTATTATATCGATGTATGGGACTGGCATAAGTGCACGAATCTAATTTTCGCTTTAATACGATTGCAGTCTTTTATTCACCGACGCAATCAAACATGATATTGAAACATTATTATCATCATGTACCTACAATATAACATATTTTCTACTTCAATTCGATAACTGTGTAAACATGTATTTTTGTGCTAGAAGTGCGTACTTTAGTGTGTATTAGATACGTTCACATTTACGCCTCAAAAGTTTTACAAGTAACGAGTCGAACTCTAGCAATAAACGAGATATTCGCCACGGATAAACAACAAAGTTAAAAAAAATATATATATAGAATAACTCTTTATTGTATTACACATAAAAATACAAATCACAGAGTCTCATAAAATACGGTAATAAATAATAACGACGGTCTTATATCTAAAAAGCAATTTAAAATATGCTATTGATAAAAATGTAGGCGAGTTAGTGACTGTTTGAAAAACACAACCATACTGTTTATACGCCGTGTCTAACACATTACCACTCTCTTGAACACTAGCAATTGTCTAAGCAGTGTGTTGCAACGAGGTCTGGGTTGCCGTTGGCAATGCCTAGCTTCGTGCGGCTGCCGACGGCAATGCCACTCGACGTTATACGGCATCTGTTGTGACAGCATGCGACTCGGTGGCAATGGCGCACGATGAAATGATGAGTAGCGAGTTTAAGAAGCAATAGAGACTCGATAATATTTAACTTGGGACAGGTTGATGTATAACTAAATATAGGTCGTAAAAGATACTGGCCGTTATTTGAAAAACAGTTCTAATGCAATGACTTTGTGGTCTTGTTTTGTCTTATTCGTTAGTGTAAAAGGGTAACATTATTTGTAAAATATTTTTTTTATAAAATAAGGCGTATAAAGATTGCAGCTGGTTCCATTCAGCCTGTCGAACACAGCTCGGTTTTTTTTATCTGAAGTATGTGATTGTTTTCCTCCTATTTTAATATTAACCTTGGATGAATGCCAAACATTGGCGACAAATCCGTTAATCCAACCACTACAGTTATCGTCAGTGAATAACACGTCACGCGTACATAGACCCCTAACTAGGATCCCTGTCTCGGGAATATAGCCAGTATCTGTAAGTAAATATAGGCTATAATAGCGAGATACTATTGCTTTTTCAACACACATCTCCGCTCCAGTTGCCGCCGAGTCGGAACCCTACACGACACTGCTATCAACAACCAAAAGAAATCATTAGAGAAACCATTGGTCAAACTAAATTGTGTCAACTTTAAGCTTAACATCCTTGAGTTGAATGTTAATTGGTGTATGAAATTGAAACAAAATTTATTCTAATTTGATATCTACTTTCCAGGTGTCTCGCCGATTGTTTAAGTATAATAATCCCTTGAAAGAATAACAGAATCACAGCACTTAGCTGCCTCACGTTTGGTGGCTTCACACCGCTCTCATAGTACCCCCCCTGTATAATCTTTGAGAAGACGATCACATTTTTCAAGCGCCATGTTGAATCAAAAAATTAATTAAGCTAACACAATTGCATTTTATTCCGTTACTCAGTATATTATCGATAGCTGAACTACGGTTTTGGAATGACGTAGCTTCTTTCTGTACAACATCCAAACCGTTTCCCATGGTTCTTTCTCTATACGAAACTCTTTGTCTTAAAAAAATAATAAAAATCCTGTTAAATACTAAATGGCCGACAACCCTCGTAAAATTATACATGAAAGATGGCAAACAAAAATCAAACCTATTAGCCATTGTTCTAAAAGCCCGGCGTTATGGTTTTCTCTGAGCGGTGGAAGTCGCCAGACACGGCGTCACTTGCAAGACTACTAGTTGTCATCGGCCAGTATTTTTGCAAGTCCCACTTCATTTGCCTGTCGATTATATTCACAGTCACACTGGGATATTTAGGTTTAAGCTTCTTTATCATTTAAACAGCATGACATTAATCTCCCGTTGGCGGCGACCGCCGACCGCCATGTTCTCAGAAATGTGTATACTTTGCAGCGTTTAAAGTTTTGGCAATGTTGACTGCGTCGATGTTTCTGAGAGCATTCGGCGCTGCGGCGGCCGCCCCTATGTATAATCACTGAATTGTGTAAATGTGCCATTTGTAACACCTATAAACTGATCTAGCCTCGCTTGTCCTGAGATATCATCCCGTTCTTACTGTTGCACCTCGTTCAATTTTAAGTTGCTTTAATTTTATGATTTGTACTTTTTTTGTCACCATTCACACTCGTTCTCGCTTCTTTTTATTTTCACTTCCATCATACGGTCCACTTACAGGGTTAACTTTGAATTGGCATCAGACAGTTCTCCCACTGAGAATGTAATATATCTCAGGCTCTCCTCTTTGCTCGGTACTGGAGCCTCCCCAGTACTCGGTACACTCGGCTTCTCATCCAGTACAGTTAACTCATCACGATTGGCTCTAACCGTCATCCGCGCCTCGCTGCCGGCCGCGACTCGGCTCGCGTAACGGCACGCCTTTTTCAAAATTGTTCCCTTGTTATTTTTCCCACAGCTCGATAATCACGAAATAAAACCGGGGAAGACTCTGAGAATTAAGATTAGCGTACCGAACCTTCGACTTTTCGTCGGCAACATTCCCAAGTCTAAAGGCAAAGAGGAGATACTGGAAGAGTTTGGTAAATTAACAGGTAAAGTGTCACTCGAATGAATTAAAGAGTTAAATATTGTCGGGTTGAGTGCGTGGGGCTTGGTGTGGACTGTGGACCGCTGAGGGTGCCCCGCTTGCGTCCCGCTTGACCCGCTCCTCCCCTCCCGCCTCTCTCCAGTCATTGCGCCCGGACGCGGCCGCCCAGCGCGACCCGGCCCCGGCCGTTGGCTATTCTCCCTCGAATTGTTCTTGCAGCTGAATGATTATGAAATTCGAAAGGGGAAAAAGATTGGCGTTACCGTTTCCTTTAACAATCACCGGTTATTCGTGGGGAATATCCCTAAGAATCGAGATCGGGACGATTTGTTTGAGGAGTTTACTAGCCATGCACGTAAGTCCTTGTCGAATTCATAATTTGTGCTACTCGATTGTGGGCGGGCGCGCGGCGCGGGCCCCCCGCCGGCCCCCGCCGTGGCCCCCGCGCCCCGGGCCCCGGGCCCCCGCCGCCGCGCCCCGCGCCGCGCGCCCGCCGCTGTAGAAGTGTTAACCTGACTATTGGCCTCGCCTCGAGAATGCTCACTGGTAATGACTGGAGAATCTTGCTGTTGTTCTCTAGACTAGTACTTCTTCAGTACCTTATGTTCTCCTGGAATATCGTTTGATTTGCTTCATATTTTGGTAGCGTTAAAGGAATGATGATTGCGTCGGGCTCGCGGGAAGCTTGTTACGATGTTAGCGCGCTTCGCCCCCGTTCCGGTGCTTTATCCCTCTGGTATGATTGCAGCTGGACTCGTCGAAGTTATAATATATAGTTCGCCCGATGATAAGAAGAAAAATAGAGGATTTTGTTTTTTGGAATACGAGTCTCACAAAGCGGCGTCGCTGGCCAAGCGCAGACTCGGAACTGGAAGAATAAAGGTACGGCTCCTCATAGTGTCCTGTGAGGAATACCACACGTCTTTACATGCTACCATCACAGGTATAGTCTACTGAATAACATCAACTGTAGAGAAGACTCCAGTCTTTTGTAATTTGTAATAGCGTAATCAACGACGTGTTATATTTCTCACCATAAACAGGGGCTCTAGCCAAACATCAATGAAAGTCTGACTTCCTTATTCATAAAAATACAATATAACGTCCCGCAGATATTCAAGTTTTGTCTCGTTTTAGCACTTGAAATATGTCTGCGAAAACGAGACAAAACATTTTATCTATCAAGATTTACGCTTTACATTAAAGGATAAGTCTGACTATAGCTTTCTATTCGCCTTATAGAATAGAAACTGGTGACGTTTGGCGCGCGCTCCTGACTTTTGTTTGTTGCCATTTTGGTTTGCTGAAACCCAAAAAGTCATGTTTATAAAACAATTTTCTATTCAAGCAGGTTTGGGGCTGTGATATAATAGTTGACTGGGCGGACCCTCAAGAGGAGCCGGACGAGCAAACCATGAGCAAAGTAAGTGCAACGCCGCCGTTAAAAAAGTACGATAACATGACCCGCCCCTATCAAATACAGGCTATCGTTGTAATGTTTGGATATACATAGTGCCACACTGAACCTCACATGAGTTATTACAGACGTAGAACGATAAAAAACCTGATTTTCCATAACGTGTTGCGTTGTGTCACTCAATCATTTTCGAATTGTTTGTTAGATTTGCACTACGGAATGTGTATGAACAACTCGCAAAAATATTAAATGAATCTTCTACTGAAGTATGAAATCTTTCATTGTACGTAAAAATATTAGCGAAATACTCAAAAGTGGGGATTTTAAACCCTCCTCCCAACTCTGACTAACCCGCTAAAGGGGGGGGACTTTAGTATGCTCCCTAACCCTAAGTACCCTGAACATCTTTCCGAAGAAATCTCTTAGGTACCTTATCACGCATTCTACAGCTCCTTTGAGTGGACTAATATCATTACGCAGAAGCAATACTTTGGAGAGGCATTTCATAATATCATAGGTCTATAGCCGTCTAATTATTATTTGTCATTAATTCTTGAAACAGATTACTTTATTTTGATTATGGATTAGGTCTTACCTGGAGTCTAATACGTAAGGCCATCCTTCAGAACTGTAAGTTGCTATGTTGCATGAGTGTCTGTAATCTATACTTGGCAATATACTGCCGAGACGGCAATGTTATCGCATATACTATCCTGCTCCGACACCGATGTTAAAAAGAGACATTCATTTGAAACTGTTATTTTATGAACGCAATTACCAATTTTATATACCTTTACTGCTGTTTTTAAACATTTTTTTAAGTTCAGTCTCGCTTATTTCGTTTTTTTTTGTTTCAATATTTGTTAATGTATATAAATGATGGCTTATCACTGTTCGTGTGTGGTGGAAAGGGACACAAATGTACAGTCCTCTTTGTCTAATTGACGAATAGCTCCGAAGCGTTTCTGTAAAATAAACAAAACAGTAGGTATATACCCTATTTTTCATCAGCTGTTGTATACCTCTCACTGCTGGATATTATGTTGTCTCCTTTCGCTTTTGCCCCCGACGATCCTTGCTATTATCGATCCGGAGGCGCTGCCGGTGGGCCAACACGGGCCGGTATGGCCCACTTCTCATCGCCTCATCTCGCCCAACTCTATCCCACTGCCTGAGGCGATTCGTTCGGGCTACGGTGATAACTGTAACTACCGTCTTATAGTCACAGCGAAACATTGCAAAAGCAAAACGGCGTATCTACAAGTGTTTTGCTGTTGCAATTTCAGGTGAAGGTGCTGTACGTGCGGAACTTGACTCAAGATATAACGGAAGAGGCGCTGAAGGAAGAATTCGAACATTACGGCACCGTGGAACGCGTCAAGAAAATTAAGGATTACGCATTTGTGCACTTTGACGACCGAGACTCTGCAGTTAAGGTGAGTTGCGACCACGTTTCAAGGTAGGCTACGTAGTAGAGTTAGCTGCGCTACAATTTCATAACCGGCTGAGTTTCCTATTATACATTTTGCAATATTTACCTAGTGTCTTAATGTATTATCAAGCAGTAAATCTATCGCCAACCCCTCTAGGTGTGCCGGCAGCGGTTTTCAAGTCCCATATTCTGGGCGTAACGCGTTTACCACTTTTGATCAAATAAGTGACTTAACAACAGATGGCATGGTGGTCAATAACCCTCTAATGCCCTGTTTTTGAACCCCTAGTTAACTTTGACTAACCGATAAGTCTATTGTTGTCTCAATCTGGTACTAAAAATTTTAGTCACTTATGTCATGAGTCATTTAATGACAAAGACTGCAGCTATACACCTATCGATTGGACATAGGTGTTAAGAAACTGGGCGTGAGTCGTAACTTACAGCTTGAATAAAACGTCCCGTGCCCTGAGTATTACTTTTTACTATTTCCACATAGTACTTTTTTACTTTTATATGAAGTTCCTGTATAGCGCCCCTACCGGCGCGTTTGTGAACGAAAATCTTTATACAAAGAGCTAGGGGTACCGGTCTAATTTTCCACCGCTCCGTGCTTTGGAGTCGAGGGTCCGTGCATTCCTCGCCCATGTCATAGCCGCTCGGCCTGACAAGCTTTAAAGGCTACGGCCCATATTAATAAATCAAACTTAGCTCTGAGAGCTGTCTTCAGATGCTCTTTCATTCTATTTAATATATAGGTACATCTTAAGTTGTAGATTAGGAACAGAAACTTATATCTGATATCTGGCAAATTAATAAATTACACTCAGCGGTTAAGTGCTATCCGATTATGACACAATTGGCACATAGGTACAAGATAGTATCTAGTAGCCGGTGCTACATCTCAATATCCATTTATTAAATAGCAACGGTTTCAAGATGCATTTAGAGTGTGGATCAGCTGGTAGCACACTTGGTAGCGCTATTGAGGTTCGTTTGTTGATACGGCCGTGCGTGTGTGACGTGGTGGCGCGGTTCCAGGCGATGCAGGAGCTGGACGGCAAGGACCTGGGCGGCGCGCGGCTGGAGGTGTCGCTGGCCAAGCCGCCCTCGGACAAGAAGAAGAAGGAGGAGATCCTGCGCGCCCGGGAGCGCCGCATGATGCAGATGATGCACGGCCGCGGCTACGGGCCCGACCCCGCCTCTTCCAGGTACCTACGTCCACCTCTAGTGGCAGAGTGTGACCGGCCTCGTCCAGGTACGTCTGTCTGTCTGGCCTCTAGTGGCAGAGTGTGACCGGCCTCGTCCAGGTACGTCAGTCTGGCCTCTAGTGGCAGAGTGTGACCGGCCTCGTCCAGGTACGTCAGTCTGGCCTCTAGTGGCAGAGTGTGACCGGCCTCGTCCAGGTACGTCTGGCCTCTAGTGGCAGAGTGTGACGGGCCGCCCGAGCACCTGTGACTGATGGTCCGCACGTGACTGTGATGGTAATTGGTGCGGGTCGAGGATCGAACCCGGTATCAGTGGAGTCTTAAGCGCACATGTTGCCGCTCGGCCCATTGCACACTGTACGTGCGACGGGAGTAGACCCTGCTATTGGTGTGGTGTGTTTTTTCTATATAAAGTACCAACTGAATTTAGCGCCATCTAGCGGCGTTTAATGTAATTTTACAGGAAGTCTATGTTCAACTTACTGCCTGTGGTATAGTAATTCTATTTAGATACGCTCATCTTTGATTTGAACTAAGATAAAATGATACGCTATTCTAAAAAAAAGTACGTATATCCATCCATGTCACCAATACATACAGATACACATTTTTTTGAATAAGTAGATGTGTTTTTTCAGGTTTTTCGTTGTACTTATTTTCATTCGAAACGTTGACTACAAAGTGTATGTCCGCAATTTAATTTTACAATTCTTGATCTCCGAAACTTCCATGAAAGTTCTGTAAAGCATTCACCAACATCTGACGTTGACCGATTCAGACTCGCCGTTTCCACTATTCATATATCGTAATTTACAAAAAAAGTTTAGTAGGTCGAGGCACTTTAAATCTTGACACTGGTTGAATGCCCAAATGTTACGAAGCCGAAACTTGTAAAAAAACCAAGGTGCAGCTGTTAACCGTCGGATATTTGCTTCACGCAGCTGCTCGCCCGTGCACGCCATGCGCGGGCGCACGCCGCAGCCGCCGCAGCGGCATCCGCAACCGCGGCCCGACTACGGTACGTAGCGCCACGACACACGACACACACCACACGCCACACGACACACGTCACACGCCACGTCACAAGACGTGCCGTGACGTCACGGCGAAAACGTGCGAGACTCGCGAAAAAAGTTCCATTCAATCCGAACTAACAGGTGTCTTTTCACGCACAGTTCCCATCGGTACCGTTCACGGTTTACTAACGTATGGTAATCTACTTTGACACGGTACCGTTTAGGAAAACGTGTGTGTGGAAAGATATTCGTTCTATGACAGATGCTGGCTTTAAACTTTTACAAAATGTGGATAATATTTTAGCAAGTCGCAGTGTTCGCACGTTTCCGCCTAGACGGAGTCCGGTAGCGTAACGCGGTCCGCCGCGTCGCGCGACGCGCTCACACCTGTCTGAAGACGGTGGTTGGATAGAACATGTGACATCGACATTATACTTGATTCTCTTAGAAAGTTCTCGATCGCTATGTCGACTTTCCATCTTACGTTTTAATGGCGGTCCATACATCGCACAGCTTAACTGTAGCCGAGGGTCTAGTAAAGTTTGAACAGCTAGTCTACCCACCGTATTCGATACGAGACACGCACATATTGACATCGAGCGGGATAGGTGGAGGGATTTGACAGTCGATGCAATTTGTAAAAACTCCCCCCATCTACCTCAGTACGTCCCTTTCTCTCACACACAGTTAAATGATGTGAACACTGTGTGGTCTCCACGCGCACACTAGCACATTCCGCTATACCCCTACTAACAACATGGCCGCCACTATACACTTTCTAAAACTACCTCCTTTTTATGACAATAAGAAATTTTATTTTTTCTAAAAATATCTCTTACTTTTTTGGTTGTAACCTGTCTACTTGCTTTACAATAGCAATGTATTGCCATTGTAACGTTCTTATATTTACAGACGAGCTAGAATCGGCAGTGTATGGTTAAGGCCCCATGACAACTCCATTAACGCATATAGGCTAGTGATTAATTCCAGCTAGGATAGGACCGATGCATGATATCGAGACGAGCCGACAGATCGAAATCAATAAACGGTGGGCGTACATCGTCATCAGTGTGTAACAGTATTAACACCCGCATGCTTCGACCCTGACATGTCATTTTGTATCGCGGCGTTTGGAGGACATATAACATCTGTGACAGTTTTCTTGGCATTGTATCATCGCTTGGATTTCGGTGGTGGGAAGACGAAGTCGGAGTAGGAATAGTGTGTGGGTCGCGGCGCAGCATGTAGCGCCGCGCGAGCGTGGCCCGAGTGCGCGGCGCGCTACACGCCCACATCCGGTAGCTTGTAAGTTAGCGTTAGTGTAGCCTAGCCTCTAAAAGGCCTGTGTTGTGTGTTTATAGATTATGATTACGACTATTACGGGTACGGTGATTACCGAGGTGGCTACAATGAGCCATTTTACCGGTACGATGAGTTCTATTTTGATTACGCGGGGCCACCGCAACCGTCCGCCGTCCGCCAGCCTCCCAACAGACCGCAACCGGTGGGTCCCCACACACACTCACTATTAATCATTTATTTACTAGTCACTAGTCGCTGTACTCATCATTGTTCTATCGATTTTTATACCTTTGATTTGCCAAATTATTTGATCATCTTTGTTTTGTTATGACTGTTTGGATTCGGTCGCGCCCCGTCCCTCGCGGACGGAGCCGGTGACTCTGTGACGACGGTAGTGTGTAGGCCTGACGGTGGTGATTGCACCGGCGGGGGGGCGCGGGGCGCGGGGGTGGGGGCGGTCGGTCGATCTCACCATCAGGTCTATATGGCCGAGGCCTCCGACTAACACGCCCGTCTCTGACCTGTATACGTTGTTTTCAGTTGCCATTTCACGTTTGCACCGCTTAACGTCATTGTCCCGCGCTTGTCACCCCCTCCCCCCATACTAACGCCCGCCCCCGCCGCTCCCGCGCCCCGCTAGTAGTCGCCCTCGCGCCGCGGCGAGCGAGCGACCCTGTCGAGAAGACTAACTGACCGCTTGGTAAATGCCTCACTCAGGACGACGAGCTCGCTCTCGGCCCCAACTCGCTTTACTACGATCTAACCGGAGGCATTCAGGTACCACAGCACTGTTTACTATTCCAAATTATCGTATACTCGTATCGGTTATTAGGACTGATATCGCATAGACGTAGATGTATTCTCTTCTCTCGATATAGATCAGTATTGCCTTGTCGCGGCATGCAATTTTGGCCGTAGTAATCTATTTGTATGTTGGATACTGTACCGTATATCCAAGTAGGTACCTGACTGTTTCGATATCTGTACAATAAAATACTATCTGCTTACTTGTTCATCGGTGGAAGACTCCATTTTGTGTTTTATCATAACAAGAGCTTCACTAACAATCATACGCTTGACAAAGTGGAACTTTTACTGTGAAGACAACTGTCCGATTAAACGTGCTTTTGAACGTCAACTGTGAAAGTGGCGTTCGAAAGTTTTGTGCCGTAACAAATAAAAAATTTTTACTTTTTTTATACTCATAGATTAGGTATAGCATAGCGATTGTTTGTGTCTAGCATGCCGTTTAGTTTTTATCTTTTCTCTATTGGGTTTGTTCGATTTCTGTGTTGCATATCGCATCGTAGGTACACTTACGGCCGAAATTAATAATTAATCCAATCCAAATTTTGCTATCTGGGATTGTATCACAATCCATTTTTAGGGCCAAACGTGCCAATAACCGATCCGTGGATTGATTTATAAAGGCACGCAGATTGGAAATCGATCGAACGATAGGCAGCAATCCAATATCGATTTCAATCTTGGATAGGAGATACAATATTAATTTCGGCTGTTAGAAGACAAAATTGCAAACATAGAAATCGTTCAAAACTGTATTCTGTATTTATTAGTAATAGCAACAGTAGTGTTATTTAGTACTAATGGTCTCACTTCACGAAAGTATTTGAATCAATTTCCCTATTTCCTTTTAAAGTTCCGATTTTTTTTTACGAAAGCTTAGTTTCATAATAGCTTGGCTAGGAGAGAAGACGTCGGTATCAAACATGCACCAGTCAATTATTGTTAAAAACTTAATTACCTCTCCTTTGCTACCTATTCCCTTAACTTTTTTGGTCTTATAACATTTTCAGAGGGTAAGTATTTTGTAGTTAGATTTTACTTCAATTATATGCATAAGTGTATGGTAAAATGTACTTGGTAATTAAACAATTACTACTTTCGTGAAGCGAGCATTAGAAAATCTGTCTGTTTTGCAATACAAGAGGTTTTACAATGTTTTATAGGAACTACTTGTATTGTTAGGCTTGCATGTCTTTAGACTGCCCGTCCTTAGGTTGGCAAGACTGAGTATTGGTTGCACCCGATTTCACATTTTTATGTGTGTTACGTAACAAATTCGTGTTGTTTGGGTGGGAATTCGGAATGTACGTATCTATTGTCTCAGAGTATAGGGGTATTTGGTCCCATGCGCAATCCCATGGTGTCGTATGACCAGGTCATTTTTAGGGGTGCGTGCCCAAAGGGTAAAACGGGACCCTATTACTAAGGCTCCGCTGTTCGTCCGTCTGTCTGTCTGTCTGTCATCAGGCTGCATCTCATGAACCGTGATAGTTAGACAGTTAAAATTTTCATTGATGATGTATTTCTGTTGCCGCTATAACAACAACTACTAAAACATAATTAAATGAATATAATTAAGGGGCTCACATGTACAACAAAAGTGGTACTTTTTTATAGATAATGTTTCGGAACCCTTCGTGCGCGAGTCCGACTCGCACTTGGCCGGGGTTTTCATACTACTTTTGCATACCTGTTAAAATAAACATATTCACTGGTTACATGACAATACGCGCGTGGGACTAATCTGACTCGCTTCAGACTCTTGTTAATTACGAATTTTTGTAACACCTGATAACTGTTCTGTTACTTTTGGGAGATCTGATCCCTGGATTAAACCACCCTTCAGGCTGCGGGCAAAGCCAGAACTCTGCTAGTCCACTCGTGGGGGGATCGCATGTCGATACAATTAGAATAGATAGTTAGACACTTAGTTTACGCATTTGAAGCGATATCGAAACGAGTCTTTAAGTCCGCTATTTGCTAAATTTTTTGGGCTAATAACGAAGACGGACACGATCTTTCGCACTAAAAATGAGAGGGTTCGGCCAATACTCTTCGTCTGTCTGTCCGGCGGATGAGCCGGCGTGTGACGCTCTTGTGTATGCGTAGGTTGGGTCATGTGGGACGGGCGCGCGATGGGCGCGGCGCGCGGCGGCGGGCGCGGCTGGGGCCCGTGGTGGTGCGCGGCGCGCCGCGCGTGGCCGCCGCACGCCCAGCGCCATGCGTGGCAGCCAACGCGCCAAGCCAAGTTTACCAGGTGAGTACTCACACTCGTCACCATACCTACTTTATACCCAAGAACAGGACTTCCCGATCGGTGGGGCGTGCCCCCATGGGGGGCGTAGAGATCTTAGGGGGACATGAAATGCTGGGGCGAGATGTTGAATGTCAACACGACCCCATCTCGCTCCACTCCAGGCGGGTCGACGGCTCACGGGGGGGTTTTAGTGGGCTCGTGTCCCATACACCCCCTTCCATCACCCCCGTGGCGGAAGGGAAATGCAAAGGCATTTTCCCCCCTTAAAAAGGGGGGGGGGGACATAAAGTGTTCGGATACTTTAATCTGATTACTTTTCATCGTTTATTGTTAAAAACTTAACACACAGATTTAGTCGCGCCACCAAGTTCCAATCGGCCGAACTAACTACTACGATTTACCACTATTTTGTTCTATCACGAACTTGAAACAAAATAAAACAATTCCTAAAAATACCTATGTACTGTCAATGCCAATGGACCATGATGAACAAAACTGAGCTGAAGAAAAATATAGGGAGGCATGATTTTTTTTTATAATCCGGGGGACACTATGCAAACAAGGTTAGGAAACTGCTCTAGAAGAAGGGCCATTCTATTTTAAACTAAAGCGAGATGGAACGATCTTGGTTTGACGGTTTGAGCGTGTTGGGTGACCTATTGGGAACTAACGCAGTATCAACGCGCAATACAGTTTCGCTTGCCTTCTGTCCGATTCAGCCGTTTGTATGGAGTGTGTCGTCACATACCATTTTGGCCACTTTGGGTAGTACTTCTTTGATGCCATCGAGATTTGATGGCCTTTTTGAATGCCATTATGGCCTTGTTGGCCACCATCTAGCGTCTGATACTCTATTGTGGGTCCATGGCAGGCATCATAAGTACAGTCATGTCTAAAAGTTTAATTGTATTTAGAACTTCATTCGAATGGCCTTATGCATACTTCTACTAAAGGCATCGAGCTTAATGGTACAAATCTATGGCACTACTGACACTGTGGCATATTTTTAGTAACTAACCGATATTTAAAATCATTGAAATAGTAGAAACCAATATATAACCTTACTACAAAATTCTAAATGAATCCATATAGAAAATTTGGACTCTCTCGGCCGATCTCCTTCCCCGAATAGGATTCAAACCATTAGCTGTAACCGTTTCTTTCATTCCAGCATGTTTGATGGTTTGCGTGTAATCTGGACATACTTTCTATCGGTAACTATCCTTTCCTTTCCCCTCCTGTATCCTTACCCCGAGGGCTACCACAAACTTTTGGCTAATTGTTTTACGACACAGCTCGATCGAGAGACCGAATCCAAATTTTCTATCTGAAGTTTGTGGGAGACCCCCTAAAATAATGACAAAGTTGGACTAGGACGCACGGCTAATGGCGGATTCTTGGTTTCCTTCATGTTATCTTGGATTTTTTTTTCGTCTGTTCTCCTTTAGAATAATGACGTAGAGAAGGTATTCTTTTTAAGTGTTCACCGTTTTCCAACTTTGTTAGTATTCTACTTACTACCTACGTAGTTTGCGTATAGTCTGAGGTGTTGTAAACAAAATGGAGAAATCCAATAGAGTAGAAAAATAATGATTAAATAATCTTAGAATGAAATGAATGAATCTCCTAGAAATGAGTTGTTTGCCTGAAGAGTTTCTCCACGCTAACACGAGGGGGTGTTGCAGGTAAACGTAAACTGGACGGGGGTCACCAGAACCTAGGGGGGGACAGCAAGCGACGGATGGGTGCGGCGAGCTAGCCTCCGCACCCTTGCGCCGCACCCCCCGCCCCGCCGCCCCCGCAGAGCGCGGCGCCCGAGCCCCTGCTCCGGAGACTACAAGCTAGCAGGGGAGCCCTGGGGCGCCGACACGCGCTCGACTCACGGTCACGTTTACGTTTTACGCCCGGTCCTCGAACACGCCGAGAGGATCGATCTACTTTATTTTTTTCTATATATTATGTGTTTTTTTTATTTGATTTTCAATTTTTCGATTTTGTAACGCATATCGATTCGGTAAAAATCTTAAAGTAGGACGTTATGAGATGTTTCGATTGTAAGTTTCCCGTTATGCTTATGTTTTGTCTGTATTAGCCGTATATGTAATATATACTCTTTATTGGAGGGCGCGCGTCCGCGGTTGCCTGTTTGCGGCCGCGCGCTGGTCGCGGACCATTGACTGTCTGTTTTTTTTTTAATTCATGTTATTCGATATATTTTATTCCTGCGAACGCATTTTGCGATGTGATGTGTATTTTAGCGGTAATTATTTTTATTAGTAAGAAGTTTGACTGTTGTTTTTTGACATACTTACAACTTAGGTTACTTGAATGAACTTGATGGAATGAAATGAGCTCTCGACGACTCGATTACGGCTAAAATAGAACGACTTTGTACTGTACTCGACAACATTTCCGACTTGTGTTCCTGCTTTAGTTTTTTTGCTTTATTATTATTATTCAATATTTCCATTGTAATGCATTAGTGTGAGGATGTAGTATTGTAAAGTTCAGGATTGTCTGTAATAATGTTCTGTAATGTTTATTATCGCTGTACTAAACGTTGTTTTTGTATTCTACTACATAATTAGCATGCCCCTACTGTTAGTTCTGACTTGTATCAATCTTGTATCAGTTTAATGTGGAATAAATTTGCAAAACTGTGTTTGCCTTATTAAATATTTGTTTTCTTTTAACCTTTTTGTTTCTTTGTACCCAACAAACACGATAATTAGTATTTTTATATATAGTATAGTACGTTATTTAGCACCTACCTACCTAATTGCGTAGGCTACACTACACATGCACTTTCATAACAGAGGCATAGGATACATCTCTATGTACATTCACTATCTTGACCCTGATGAGGACAACTTCGTGGGGATTATGGACATGGATTACGTAGGACTTCGGTGTCTCTAAGCGCAGTCACCTACCTACATTTAATATTGCCCATAGAACACCTGGGTGGACTACAGGTACCAAAAGGCGTTTGTCCACACTAGTTTAACTTATTAATTCGATCACCAAACTAGTGAAAAAAAATCCAATAAAAAAATTGTAATCCATCTTATTTGATTTACATTGCACTGGTGGCATACTCTACTGCAAATGCCCGTAATACCAACCAAACTTCTAGCTTATCATACCAAAAAAAGAAGGGGTTTAGTAACGTGTTTAACAAAATGTAGATTGGTAATATTAAAAAGCAGTTGATTACTTTAAAGTCGTGTATTCAACTATGTATTGTGTCAGTGCGTGTCGCCGTGGTGCGGCGCGAAGGTCGCCGTCATACGGTGTCGTGTGCGGCGGCGAGGCGGGCGGCCGGCGCGCGGGGCGGCGGCCGCGGCGGGGGCGGCGGGCGGCGGGGGCGGCGCGCGCGTCGCCGGCTACGCCACCACGCCGCCAGCGCCACCGCACCCGCCGCGCCCGCGCCGCCCGCCCACCACCACGCCGCCACCACCGGCCCAGCGCTCACTACGCCACCGCCGCCTATGAACACACGCTGCTGCCTTGTTGCCTACGCGATACACGTAAAGGCCGCTCCGGGCTACCAATCTCACGTCTTGACTTCAACGATAGTTGCGTTGCGATAGCCATAAATCAAAACAGTTTGCTAGAATATAAACATCGGCCGACTGAGAAACTGAGAGGCGGCCTTGAGTTTGAGATTTTGGGCTGGTCGTCCACTACGGTAGTGCGAAGAAGAACAGAAAGAGGGGCTAGTTAGGAATAAAACACCAATGTTGATACATTATCTTCGAAAGGCAAACAGTATTTTATTGGTGGACTATTTAGATCTCTAATGGTCTCCCTTGCACAACTTCGGTAGACAGCCAGCTCACAGCGCGCTAAAGGTAAATCAGTCGTGCTCTCAATTATTAAGAATTTCTTAGTAGATGTTAGGCTGACTAAACACAGTTGGAGCCAAGATTTTTGTTTGGAGTCCAGAGGCGACCCTTGCAATGACCTTTGTCTTTACAATATTCAAAGAGCTGTGTATTGTGTTTATTTACAGAAAACTGATTAGGTACTTCATGCATATTTTAGGATATCTGCCTTATAAATAACTACTAGCCTTTCAGTGGATTACTATCATTATTCTTAGAAGTGGGAGGGGTGTTATATTTTATTATTTGTTTTAGACTCAATGAATATTGTAAAGTTATTATTGTTTTAGGTAGGTTCCGTTTATGGTGGATTTTATATAATGGTGTTTTATAGCATGCAATATGTTCAGATTACTGTGAAAGAAGACTAAGCATTGGATTGATGTAATGATGCAGGGAACCAAGGAAGCGGAAGTAGGCACAGGTATCTTAGACAATATTATGTATTTTGTTCCACGTTTATATTAGTAGGGGAGCCCACGATGCTAAATGGGGATTTACTCGAGCGTCTCGTAGAGACCTATTGGGATGCAAAGCTTAGATGATAAGAAGAAAAAAATGTTATATGATATATACCTTTACATCGGTGGGGGAAGCGGCTATAGATTTTTAAATATGTAAAAAAAAACTGTTGCATGGGCATCCTAGAGCGCGTCAGATATTGATAGCATCAATGCCCTACGTATTTTTAATAATGTACGTATGTTAATCTGATCGTTTGCATGATGCGGGTGGTTGTATTTAAGGATTGAAAATGAAAAAAAAAAAAAAATTATCGAGCGCGTCAGATTTTCTTAGGGAGTGTTAAGTGCACCAAAAAAAAGCTCTTATTCACTAATCTGACGATTTCGATGGGACGCAAACTCGCGGCCATTTTCATAATGTGCAAAAAAATTCGCCATTTTGAAATACTCAAGCGCGTCAGATTAAGATATATATGTTTCATCTTTATGTTCTAAACGTACTGTCTCATAATCTGACGATTATCTAGAGGCATTCGCCTGATCTGACAAAAAAAAATTAGAAAAACGGTTCACCTTAAAGGCCATCCCTGCAACTTCCCGCTAATTCCATTCCTGGGCGCTTAAAATTGTACTTATGACATTTTTGAGCCCAAAATATAATTTATGTGATATTTTGAGCTCTCCCAGCTCGAAAGTCTGATAGAAGTTTCATAGAACACTATTTTTGGAATTTGCAAACCGCAATAACTTTTGAATGGATCAACCAATTTGCACGCGGTTGGCGGCATTCGACGCAGTTTTATCATCCTCATAAGTAATTTTGCAATTTTAATTGATCGAACCACAAATTTCTGAGTAATCCCGAAAAAACACTTTTTCGGGGTTCTTTCGTTCACGATATCTCTCGAACGAATCAACCGCTTTTGACCAGCTTGGTGGCGATCGACGTGGTTTTTTAAGCTCAAAGACGGATTAGTTTTTGAAGTTGATCGATAAAGCCGGTTAAAAGTTATTCCAAAAAAACCACTTTAAAAAAAAATCTGTTTTTTCAGATTTTTTGAGATTTTTCAAAATTTCTCAAAATCTATCGGTCCGAATCGGTTCAAATTCACAGGAAATCAGAAACGCGGAGAAGGAAATGTAGGCATCACGCAGCTGCACGCATTTAACTTTATCGACGAATTTTTGTTATTTCGGCTTGCGGAAATCGTCAGATTATATATATTTTTCATTATTATTGAATTATTTCCTTCAAAATAAAAAAAAATTTTGCTACGCTCGAGAATGTCGAGATGACGTTTTTTTTTTACAACTTTGTTGCCCTCCCATTTTTTTACGTCTCTCTCAAATTGTCAGATTAGTGGAATATACACTTTTTAGGATGTAATTAACTCATCCTACCTTAATCTGACGCGCTCGAGAATTTCTGATGGTCAATTTTTTTTTACTAATCTGATCCTGTATCCTTCACGGGCGGCCTTATATATGGGCCTCATGTTTTGTGGAGGTACTTAACCGGGTACAAGGTATCCCCCTGTATATTAATCTGCCGCGCTTTAGTAAATCCCGAAATCCCCGCTTGAGCTCCCCTACCATATATACACGGATATATCGGCAAGAACACGCTGAATTACTTGGGACAACATTGAAATTACCTATGTTCTTAGTGGTTTTTACACTTTTAACATTCCTACCTATATAGCTAGGAAAAGCATTATCTTTGTATTCATAGATTTGTATCAACTTTTATAGGTTGAGAGCTTTTTGTCCTGTGAAGCGAATCGCAGAAGTGCGTGTGAGAAGCGACCACAAAAGCTTTGGAGTGGTAGCGGGGTGTGCGAAGAGGCGTGATGCGGTTCGGGGAGGGTAGCGTACTCAGGGCATCCAAAATATAAGACCTACTTAAAGAGTTGTAGGATCCACACTCAGAACCTAAATGCAACTTGAATAATTCAAAAGATAAGTAGGGTAGGTACGTTATATTCTTATTCCATAAAAGAAATCATTTAAAAATCGCAAATCGGAAACTACATCCTGCTGTAAATGTATGACCGAAGCCGAATCAAGATCAAGACACAATAAGGCCGTATCTCTTGTGCCATCCATAATAAATGATTAAGGGGATTTCTGGACTTGGCCATTTTTCCCCAGCGCGTACAGTTTTCGCATGCACAGGAATTTCTGGACTATTTGTCCATGTTTTCTGGAATAAGCCATCAAAATACGTAGGTACCTACCTATATTGAAAGTAGAAGACACCCTTCTATGTTTTTATGAGCAATGCTCATTATTACGCGGTAGGTACCTACAGTGTTTGAATCAAACTGGGTCTTGTGTCACTGACTTCTATAGAGATAGAAAAAGGTCATTGGTTACTTGGTATCTATTACCTGAAAATTACCATCGATTATTACGC
The DNA here is from genome assembly GCA_905147375.1 of Hylaea fasciaria. Taxonomy (NCBI): domain Eukaryota; kingdom Metazoa; phylum Arthropoda; class Insecta; order Lepidoptera; family Geometridae; genus Hylaea; species Hylaea fasciaria. The sequence goes on from LR990200.1 coordinate 2,052,976, forward strand.
GAGAGTCAGAGAGCATCGCATGGGGAATGCCCAGGAAAAAAAAACCCTTTGCTTCGCTGCTTCGGGTAAACAGAGGTCCCTGAGTGAGCTCCCGTCTAGGTGATATGAGAGGATACGTGTGTGTCACTCACGTGTGCATGGCCCGGTCAATGCGGGGCGGCGAGTACAAGCGAGAGCGCGAGTAGCGCGGCGGTAGCGCCCCGCCGCGGCGCCGCGCCGCCTGCCATCACCGCCGCGTCAGTGGGCGCTCGACCAGCTGGGGAGCCTAGCTGAGCTAGCGAGCTTGTCTGCGAGGCTATAGTCCGTCAACGTTGGAGATGTATTCGAGCGACTATTGACGCTCATACAAAATCATCCCGTAGCTTTCATAATTGCCGCGCATATCCCTTTGAGTAACATTCAAGAAGGGCGGATCTGGTGTATTATATTATCATCACAACTGCACAGTGTTGTGGTGTATATCGTCAGCCAACTTGGTGGACTATAGCAACTCGATTCAGTGTGGCTTGTCTGTGGTAATCTAATAACATACCGTTCTCGCTTAAATTTTTCCGAACACAAAAGGTGTCCGAACACTTACTAACTTGTTATCGGTATGTACTTCATTTAGGTTGTACCTTGTTGTTTGGGACGCAACAATGAATTAATTTACGCAGCAACGGATTGACGTACCTATAGTTTTTGCGTAGAGATAAATAAAATTGTCGAGTGCGGTATATATATTATAGACATCTTATGCGGGAAATCTACGTCCCTGTGGAAGAATTTTTGACGCGGATGAAACGTTTATGCCCAATAATGCCAACTAAAGACCGCAGACAAGCCGCCACACACGTAGACAGAGCTTGCTTCGTCAAAGCCGTTTGCAACTGAAGCTTCCCAGCTGAGCTTAACGCGCCCCATTTTTTTATTTAAGGCTAAACTATAACCCAGTGCGCCGATCTAACAATCAACATTAACATTACCAAAGGCTATCGATCTATTTCTATTAAATCTACGGAAACTGTGCGAGGTAGCGAAACGAGTAGCACAAAAAACTCCTTTAGGTTCTACTAACATATAATAATGAAGGGTTTTTTATTGCTGACTTTTCAACATAGCATTTCCTGGTGATGTTCGAAGATGGTAAACACGCTACGCCCTAATGAAGATAATAAGGGAGGGATGCCAAAAGCCCTGAACATAATTTTAAATAACTTGGCGGCACGCTTTTTGCTTGCTGGTAGCAGACCACCCGGCACCAAAGTTCTATAATAAATTCTCCCTTTACTTAAAACTTATTTAATTGGTACGGTTAATTGGTTTCGAACCCAACGCACTGCGGCGTGGCAACCGATCACGCAACTACGAAAGTTTTTCGTACCTTCACATCCTCGCACAGCTTTGATTAACAGCCACTGGTGAGCTATCGACATTCTAATCATTTTACAACTTATCGGAAGTTACAGGTAAGATCAACGCACTAGGTATGTTTAGCCAAGTTTTAGCCATAGTAGGTATGTCTGCAAAACAACAACGTCACTGCAGTTCTGTTAAGTTTATGTTTTGAATCGTAAATACTTCATAACAAGTGCTACGAGAGCTACGAGTGCTAGAAATTCCCTGCGCGTACAGTTTTCGCATGCACAGGGGATTTCTGGACAAAAAGTCCAGAAATCCCCTGCGCAGAGGAAACTGCCAGGGGATTTCTGGAATAAGCCCTACGCTCATACTCTCTACCGAGTAGGCCTTGTAGTTTAATCTGGAGTCAAAATGTTTAGTAATGTAGTTACCTTTTTCTAAAAGTTTTGACTAAAGTTCAAACAACGGTTCCTAAAAATACCTTTGTGCAGTATTGTGCTTATTTCTTTACTCGTGTGCCAGTGTGCGTTGTTCTGTATGTGTGCAATTCCATATCAATCAGTGACGTTGCCGTTAAAAGCAGACATTTCGGCACTTTCTGATAACATTTTGGGTTTGAAACTAATTTGGAATTTGTATAATTAATACGGTAAATGTCTAGGTATCCCTAAACGTTATCAGAGATGTGCATTTAAGTTTAATTAAATAAATTTAGTTCCCGGGCCCTATAGTGCGATGACTCAATGCAAGCTTTGTCCCATGGGACTAAAAAATAGCAAGAATACAAGAAGGTATATTTTGAGTTTTACAAAACTGTAACTGTTAAACTTATTACAACAGAAATTTTGACTTAGGACTTGATATCAACTCTCCTGAGTCATCACAATATAAGAAATAAGGAAATAACAGAATAATTAAGTCCTTAATTAATAATTTAAAATGAATGAATCAATGATTTTAAATGACAACGTATAAAGTTATCAAAAATACTAAAGGGATCGTTGTTATATAAATAAAAAAATGATTTTTCTTGCAACATAGTCAATATATTCTGCTAATTTCAACAATAATTTTTATAATTTGTTTCGAGACTCCTTCTAAACACCTAAGTCCTACAAACAACATCCTCCGAGACAAAGATTGCATTGAACCATCATAGTATACTGAGAAAATTTTAAATACAGTGATATAAACATTCGTTTAGAGTTGTTAGTTATTAGCTACAGTGTTTAAGAGTTATTTTATACAACAATATAGAAGATAAAAGCAGGAGTAAGCAGCAGCAATGGAAAGAAGCCGAAACTGCCACCAGCGGCAAGACTGGCTGTATAAGTTAGAAATAGGCAAAGTTATCCAATAACTGATTATGATTGAACTCCTCAGACTATGGGCTGTAACTTTACCTCTTCCAATCTACCCTTCAGCCCAGCCCACCGATGATGGTATACCTTGTAGCGAATGTATACGCATAATGACACTGCTTACTCCCTGTACATACTTTCAACAAGCTACATTAGATTCGACAATTATTATTTATATAAATATTATTCCCTAAAATGCAACGACAAAATGCAAGTGTAGATACAATAATATTAGGTGAAATGCAAGTGCTGTGCCAATTGGTATAATACAGTGAATCGTTTAATAATTTGGAAAAGATCACCTATTGTATAAATATTAAGAGTAATTTTATTTGGGAAGTTCTAACTTGGTTCCTAAAACACCTAAGAAAACGTGTCTTGATATGTTAATAGAGAAAACACACAGAGCTAATTACTTATAATAATGTCGTATGCAAGATTCTACCAATCTGGTAATCTATAACTAAGTATTTTTGTCGTATTCATTTCTCCGTAGCTCGTAATCATTTTGTTAAATTACCTCCATACTACTAGTGTAGTATAAATATGGTAATGTACTTCTAGGTACTCGTATGCTAGATGCAGTCCTCCCTTCGATTAATGACAAATATAATTATCCCGATGAGTTTCGCAGAAATCTTTACGTAGGTATCGTAGATTTCATCTCTCGTAGAGCTCCGTAGCAAATGCTACGTACAATATTATAGCCATGTGATCGTAGAATTTGTAGCCGTCTAAGAATAAAGATCACGTCTCTGCTACAATCTTAGCAAATAGCTACAAAGTTTTGATCCCACTTTATCAAACATTTTCGAACCGAGGTACGATAGAATCGTCGCTGTCAATATCCCGAAGACACTGATGTACTCAAAATTGCATACAAGAGTAAGTATTCCCAGAATCACAGGGGACTGCACCTATCTCGTCCTACCGGTGCAACAAAGCCGGTGCATACTAACAGTGGTCGGGGCGCTTGGGCGGCGCGAGCGCGCAGTGCTGCAGGCCGGAGCAGGCGGCGGCGGGCGGCAGGCAGGCGCCGGCGCAGTCCGCGCCGCCCGCGCCGCACGCGCCGCCCTCCGGCACCGTCACCTCCGTCCACACGGCGCGCCACCCCGCCGCGCCCACAGACTTATCCGCTATTATAAATCTGGAATCACAATATACGTCTACGGCTGGAAACCGCATCCTCACGCTCCTTTTATGAAAAGGAAAGTTGGAACGACGTTGGAGAGCGCTCATGTTTATTTTGTAGCTCAGTTGGTATCACCGCTGAAATATCGAGTTTTCCGAACATGACGATTGTCTAGTTTCCATGTTTTGAATATGTATAATCGGCCATTGATGTCGCAGGAAGAGGTATGTACAAACTGGGTTGGATCTTATAGTTTTATTAAGTTAAATAAGGAGAGCCACTTGACTAACAGCCGCACGCACTACAAACGGAATGAGGAATGAGAAACGATGGCATTTAAGAGACAACTCACGAAAGTCTTATAGAATTGGATGAGGAGAGGTACTGCCAGCGGTCGGCGGGCGCCTTCTCGCCGCACAGCTCGAGCGGAGGCCCGGGGCTCTCGTACCACAGCCGCAGCACGGCCGCCGGGCACCCGCGCTCTGCAAGCCACGTCAACTTGTCAATTTTAGAAGAAGATGAACAGTTTTCTCTTAGCTACAATAGCCGCCTGCATTGGTATGGTAAGTACCTCAAGCGGCATCAACCCGCTTGAGGTACTCGTTTTTACAGTCGATTGTAAGCTACTGTACCCGGTTAGCACCAGACAGGCTACCAGCTTGTTTGCACTTCTGACCCGCCGTACCACTACCACTACCGCATCAGAGCATCTAAAGCTGTTGATTTTTAGAACAAAGTTCCTTCACTCACCAGTCAAATGCCCCTCCACAGCAAAATTTTCAAAATTGAGCAGTAGTCGCTTCCCGGGACGCGCCGTCACGAACCAGTTGCAGACCCGCGACGCCGCGCCTCGCGTGGGGGCCTCGTAGGGTAGCGGGAACCGCGGCGACGTCACCACTCCCCACTCCGCCCCCGACATGTTGCCGCCGCAGTCGCCGAATATCGACTTGGCAGGCTGTAAACGGATGAAACAGGTAAGATCTACTTTTTAATCCTTTATATGCATAACACATACTATTATAAGTACTTCGCACGCTTTACTCTGGACCCATTTGTGCTGCTTGTCAATAGCTTACCTCGAATATGTACCGCGCCTTGAATCCCGAGGCAACGGCCTCGAGGTCCGTGTGTAGCGCCAGCATGAGGCCGAGAGCCCCGCGTGGCGAGTGCAGTGGCCCTGGGGTAGCCAGTCCGCACCAGCGCCCGAGGGGTACCCGCGACCCCTCGCGTCCTACCCACCATGCCTCCACCCAGTCTTCACTGCATGTCAGCCCACTGATACAAGACATGTGAGTAAATTGGAGACTACTTATCTAAATACTGATTATTGAATACCACCATTAAAAAAGACCTATTTACTTTCCAGAAAGGGGATATTTTGACAAGTTAGCTACCAATAATTTGGTACCGCTGCTAATGCAGCGTAGTGTAGTAAATTAAAATGAAAATTATTTAATATTAAATAAATAACTTCAGTTTATACTAAACTAAAAATCCATATTATGAAACTTCCAAATACTCTCCACTCACCCATACAACCCAGCCGTGGCGTTCCATGAATCAGCTCGAACCTTGAAATGGTCAAACACCACCGTGACCTGCTCATTCGGCGTGGCATCCAGCATGTACGTGCAGTTAATGCGCGATGGGTAGTTGGAGGGGTACCGCGGGGAGTTGAACTCCCCTCGCTTCTTGGACTCGGAGCGGTAGGTAAATGCGCACTCCCCGCCCGGCGCCGCCGTTCCTGGCACTCGATACTCTAATAACGAAAAAGATTTTGCTAAGTTCCTAACTTTCACTATCAATTACTGCTCATATTACTCATCTAGCTTGGACTTCGCTAATGACAGAGAATCATGACTGTGAGCACAAAGCTTAATGCAGGTATTCGAATATACTCGACCAGAAATACTCATTAGGTTCGTAACTCACCAGTCTCAAAAGTATATTTCGCCTTGAACCCCTTTCCCTGCAGTTCTCCCGAACTAAAAACCATCACTAGCCGGGGCCCGTCGGAGAGCAGCGGGGGTGGGAAGGGGTCGCTACCCCCCACGCCCTCGCCGCACAGCTCGGCGTCATGCTTGTCGTACGAGTCGGTCGCTTCTTGTCCGCGGAGGTACACCTTCAAGTATCCGTCTGGACATGATCCGCTACAAGACCACAGATTTAATTATACTATCTATGCAACCAGATGAAAGTAAGATGAAGATATTAGCTGTGATTGACTTAATCTGAACTCGAGAAAGAGACACCAATGAAACGACGTAAATCTATTTTTAAGTTCTAAGTCTTCAAGTCGCTAGTGAATAAGTTACTTTTAGGTAAGCGTGCCAATAATAGACCACATCTTCACTTAACATAGGGTGAGACAGCGCAGATCAAACGCGAACCTATGCATATTTAAAAAACAAAGAATTATTCATACAACAGGCGTATCTACGAGATAGAAAAAGGTGGATGTTTTGATGAAGTAACAAAAATATTCAGTAGAGAGAAAAAGATTACAAGCAAGTTTTGAAATGAATATCGCCCACACTAGGAAATCTTGATAATGTTAAAGTTTTCAGACAATAGCTGGAGTGCTGGTGAACAATGTTATTACTTACTCTGGCTTCATTTGTTTATCTCCTTTCGGTATAGAAAAGTTTTGGAACTCCAGCCGTACCCTTTCTAAATTTTGTGAATCTTGCATACCATATATAAAATATCTGAAAAGATAACGGCATTACGTTTACATCAATTTATTTTTTGACCTAATTTTTATTTTTTTATTTTGTTTTTAGTTGGCTAAAATATAGGCCAGTATTTTGGTCACGCGCATTGTACCTACTTACCTACAAACAACTTTTTGTAAATAGGGGAATGGATAATTTGGATGGTACACGAATCCCGTAGATTCTTTCTTGCTAAGAATCTTCTGATCGCACTCGGAGCCCCTAATATGCTCGGCGTCGTGTTTACTTATAAAATCTGAAACGAAACAACGTTTTATGGCAGTCATGAAACTGATAGACTTGCTAATGGTAGACTACGGTACCATGAGTTACAAATTAAACTTTCTTTTTAGTAGCCAGTGAATTTGCTTCACTGAAGGGATTGCGCAACATTTACGCTTTACAAGATCAGTTCCAAATCATATTCAACTTGCTTGATAGGATAGCTAGCAATTCCATGAAAGAAGAATAACCATTATTACAGCCAATCTGTTTCTCGACAGACACAAAGCAGTGTCTGTTCAGCATCGCTTTCTCAGGTAACTATTAATTGATTGTCCAACATAGATAAATAAGTACTATCCATGAACTATCATGAATATCCATTAACTATCCATGACTATCCATGACTAACATACCATGAACTATCCATGACTAACATACCATTAACTATCCATGACTAACATACCATGAACTATCCATGACCAGAACACTCACCTAACTTAACAAAACTCTCTGAAAACTCGAAGATACCCTTGAACCCTCGGTTCTGAGTGCTGGCGGCGCGCGGCAGAGAGTAAAAGGTGACCAGCAGCCGCTCGTCGCTGGAGTACAGCACGAGGTTCCGCTGCTGGCCGCAGTAAGTGCCGATCACCGCCGACGAGTTGTCGGGGCCGTCGTACACGCGCACCCAGTCGAACGGACAACTGCGGAGAAATCAGCTTTTGTTTATCTTCACAGGAGGAAACAGCCCAAAAGTTCCTGAGTGCCGTTTCTAAAGAAAAGGCGAGAGTAGCCTTCTGTCTGAGGCTATAAGCAGCCATTATGCTATTCTTAAGAGGTATGTACCTATACACTGCTGCAAGATAATTCATAATTAATTAAAAGACTGTGTACCGGCCTACTTGAATTTGAATAGATAAAGATAGAATGGAAAAACCACCAAGCGGTTAGCACCAGATACAGCCCCAAATATAATACGAACAAACCAATGTGAAGGTATAAAGAGCACCCTAAGCGAGTAGCACATGACATAATCTCCAAGACCAAACTATTACGATGACCATAATGAAAGCGTAAATAACTTACTGAGGTCCGCCAAAGAAGAGATCGAAGTCGCGGAACTCGAGCCGGATCCGCTGGCCGGGCTGCCCCGTGAACAGGTAGTTGCAGGTGATGTCCTTGGGGTAGATGCCGGGGTACGTCGGGGACAGCAGCAGCCCCGTCTTGCGCTTGCTCGACTCGATCACGAACGAGCACATAGTGTTGGGCACGGGATTCCCCACTTCGAACTCGGCTGGATAAAATAAATATACAGTAGAAACTAACAAACTCATTATCTGGAATTTATCTGTAAGATAATGGAACTAGCCATTTCTTTATAGCACGAATTATTTAGAATCTGGGTAAGTGATATAATATACCTACTTATAATTATACCACATTTAAATACGGTTAACATTAACTACTGTATTTCATCGCTTCGACGTACAATATGAACTTTTAATAATAATTTTATCGCTTGAGATGCCTCCATCTTTGATACCACCTATTTATGATGGAAGAGACAGAGGCATAATGTGAAATTCTTGAAGATATCGCCTCGTTATTGTATAAATAAAAACGATTGCGAATTCACAACAGAAATAGATTTATGGGTAAGAAATTTTTAACGAACCAACAAGCCAATTTATCCTCCGCTTGTAGTTAAAATATTCAGCAAAAGGAAGGACCTTCGGCTAACAACTTGCAACTTTCAGACAACTCAGACATTTGCTATGCGGAACGACCTCAGACGTCTAACTCTGTCAGGTAGGTATCTCGAAACAAAATATCAAACAAATCCATGAATCTCTCCGTATTTGCCGTGACTTTATTCATAAATAACACCAATGGTCTGAAGGGAAACTTGATACATAATAAAAGATGTTGAAAGTTGAGGAAAATGAGAGGGTTACATAACTTTTGTAGGTATTTTCCTTTTCTACGCATACGTATGGCAAGATGCCTACACTATTGTGTTAGTCAATGGATTTTTGGGTCGCTACTTACGAAAGGTTAACGACAAGGAAAATGACTTATTTCTTTGTCGTTTTTGCATACAATTTTCCGTTTAGTGGATGATCCATGACTTTCGAATTTGTTAGAAAACTAAGTTCGTACTGGCCACTACTGGCAAAGTACTGGTGAATGGGATGCAAGACAGGTAACATTAAAAACTCTCTAAGCTGATAAGATTTCTAAAAGCGTCTGGAACACATCTCGTATTATTTATAGCTGCATCATTATAGCCTCGTTGGCTACTAAGACAATGTCAAGTCCAGACATCTACGGCTATTGAGTTACCGAAAATGCCAATCAATGCGGCTAAATTAAGGCCAATACAAATCTTGTTACCACGATATTTCAAGCGGATGATGATAAAAGATCGACATAAAAGCAAAAGAAAAACTACTAAAATCTAAAGGAATTAAAAATCTGCCCCAAACCCCTACCTAGGTACCCAATCTAAGATGAGCATGGTTACTATCTTCGACACCATCAGGTGAGATAGCTAATGCTCAAATGCTAGCATATCTACACTACTATTATAAAGAGGAAAGATTTGGAATCTTGTGTGTATCTTTGTATTTAATAAACTCAAAAACTACTGAGTCGATTTCAAAAATTCTTTCATCATTGGACAGCTACATTCACCCTGAGTAACATAGGCTACTTTTTAACCCGTAATAAATAAAACGGTTCCCGCGGGATAGTAGATAACGCGGGTGAAACCGCGAGGCGCTTCTAGTAAAAGATAAAAAAAGGGGCGTAGTGTGTTCAGCTGGTACTCACATGCAAAGTCAAAGTCAAAGTTGAATTTGACTTTGACACATGCTCAGCTGGTACTCACATGCGTTGATGAACTGATAAGTGCCGGTAAAGAGGTTCGGCGGCGTGTACATCTTGTCGGTGTAGAATGAGAGCGCGACGGCGCGGTGCAGCGACACGCGGCGCCGCGGCGTGATGGGACCGCAGTAGCGACCGCCGAACGCGGAGTTGACCAGCTCGCCCGTCTCCAGCGACGCCATCTCCGAGTAGAAGTCCATGTACTCGTGCATGCATCTGTTCCACACACGCTGGTTAAGCTCAAATCGGCTCGTTTGTCGTAGTGGCTGAGCAATCGGACTGCTGCGCTAGGGGTTGCGGGTTCGATTCCCATCTGGGACAAATATTGGTGCGACCCACAAATATTTGTTTATTTTTATTATGTCTGTAAGCGGTACCCACGATACAGGAGCAATCCTAGTGTGGGGCTACGTTGAAAAGAAAAAAAAACAAATGAAAATCTATTGGGGCTGACCATCTACGTATACATACATCTCCAGCTATATAGCTGCAGCAATAGGATGACTATGCAAGATTAATATTGGTAATAATACTTTGAGCCTTGCATCGAAGCCTCGCCCTGCATAATTCACTCAGCAGTCCGCTAACATGATAACTGTATATGGCTAACTTATCTAAGTCAAGGTCGGTAAAGTTTGACCTAATTTTATCTATCGTTGTACCGGAACTAATAAATAATAGGCTTGCGGGAAGAAAACATGTTTGCCTCGAATAATTTATAGCAATAGTCGAAAGGAATAAAGAGATGGATGTACTTACGCCGGTAACTCCCCGACCGCGGCCCCACTGGAAAACACAAGTATTTATTAGGACGACCAATAAAATATGACGGCGAGCAAGTATTTATTGGAAAGAGCTATAAAATCTCACGGCGGGCCTTTATTGCGGCCGATGACGTATCGCTACACTTGAAAAGTTATTGCTTATGAAAGTTACTAGTAGTTTACTTATAGGTCGGTCACCGAAAAGGGCGCGTTGTCTGTAACTACGCGTTCCTAACATGCGGTGTGCTACAATACGTCATATTATAACAACTGAGAACATAGTAACATACTAATGAAGAATTCAATTATAACAGATTGCTCTGGAGCTGGTGTACTTAGGTCTTGTATAGAGAGGTCAGTGGTTTTACCTGTTTGGTCGTAAAACAAATGAAAACTAGATCTTTGCCCATCATTTAGCTAAGTGAGGATTCCAACGGAAGTAGGTATATATTCACACAATATCATTTAACCGACAATGAAGTTCCTGGAATCATGGGATTCATCGTTTTCGGCATGTCGCCGTATATCATGTCATGAGGAAAGAGATACTACTCCGGCGGCTTGTCTCGAAGACAGAGGTGAGAATCCCAACTAACATGCGCTACGCCGGCGCTTCCATCGCGTAGATTTCCACCAGCTCTAGCGTTGAGAAGATGCTATACTAATTATACTCTAGCGTCTTTTCAATGGCAGCGCTGATGCTGGCTGCTATGTGACGTCATGCACTACAGGACTACGGTCTTTAGCGGTTCGCGCTGCCCCGGTGCAGCTGGGAACGCGTAGAGCCACTGGCGCGAGAGATTTGTAGCGTTCATCAGCTGTGAACATCGTAGTATTCAATGTGACGTCATGTAGTTTAGGGGTACGTACTCTGGCGGCTTGCCCCGTAGATCGAAGGTGTGGAACTGGACGAGCACGCGCTGCCCCGGCGCCGCTAGGAACGTGTAGAGGCACAGCCGCGAGTGGTTCCCGGGGTTCACTAGCTCCGGCGCGGTGAATGTGCCGTTGGTTGCGCCGCCACGGGACACGAACGTGCGGTCGCACTCTGCAACACAACGGTTTTCCATATTAAAATAATGATGTTCCATTTTTTTTCATTAATTCCTTTTATTTTAAGTTGCCTGATACCGACAGACATTGAGAACGAAACCCAAATGTTTTTTTTAATCGTAGATCAGCTAGACTAGTTTTATATTTTATGGGAATTTTTGCCTTAATACGAGTAGATTTGACGATAATCCATCTAAAGGCGTTCTTGGTCCAAATCATAATTTCTCATTTGAGTGCCGAGACGAGCTGATCTTTAGCTTTGTCATAGATAGTCTATATAATTATATAATTATCCCTATGCTTCGTGTTAAGCCCCAACCACCCCATTAAGTTTAAAAAAAAGATAAAGGAAGAGAAAGAGTTTGCTTGGAATTTAATAAGTAACCCACCACTACCCCCACTATAACCACTTCATCATAATTATGTGTATTATAAAAGTGGAGTCAAGTCAACACAAGCCTCTACACTTTCAATTCTACAAACATAAATACATGCTCCGAGTATGCATCCCGCAACTATTCATAAAACGAGTCATAATTATTCGCATGCCTATGTAACTGTAGTGGAATAGAATTATACAGTCAGCACTTTGAACCTCCAACCTCACAATGGACGCCCTTTTTCACCCTCGGAATGCCTTTTGTTCAACGCCACAATTTGTCGCTAAAACCCGGACGTCGGAGTCATGGACTATACTTGCCATTTCAATTCAATTTGGACCTAAGTTATTTGAATTTTGACAAGGTAGATATCAATCATAGGTACATAATTAGAAATGTACATTCAACTGTTGGACGCGATAAGCATATTAATAATATGATAAATAGTAAACGCCACGAATGCTATAGGTAATATTGCAAATAGCATTTCCCCAGACCATGGTGTTGCAATGTTTTATGTTGAATTGAACTGCACTGTGCTTATTACCCTGAGCCACGAGATGATAACAAATTAAGGCATGACGTGCAGCACAAATTTTGCTATCGCGCGAAATACTAGATGCTAAATTATATGCACATTATTTAATTATCTCTCTTACGCACGACTGCATAATTATCTCGCGGCACAATCTTAGCACGGCAGGTATAAAACATCATCTCATTAAAAAGAGTGTCTGTCTATCTCCCTGATGAAAGTTCTGTGCCCACTTTTGAATTTAAATTGAAAAGAAAACCTTCGCCCTACTTATCTCTTATCTTACCAAAAAATAGGTTCCCCAAGTCACAAAGGCGATAGTCTCAAAGGTTTTCTCACTTCGGGGGCCGTATATTCAAGTCTTTGAAAGTGTTTATAGTTCGGTAGCTCGAGCTGTAGCACGCCAATGAACATAAAACGACATCTGCGTAATTTGATTAAACACTCCTTTGCTTTATGGTTGAAATAAAACCATAATAACACTCATTTTATTCGGCCTGGTTTTGGGTTTATCATAATAATTACATGGTAACACAACTGTTGCGTGTACCTCCGGATACGTAACCGAGTGTTAATGTTATGATCATGCTCATCTCTCCTCACTTTTCTGAGGAGGATTAGCCCATATGTTTATGATTAGCCCATATGATTAGGCCATATGATTAGCCCACGGGGGCCCAGTCTCGATTGGTGGATACATGCTTCCGAAATAATTCTCGACCATGTAGTTCCTAGGTTGGGTTGATTATGTCGTCACAAGACGGCTAAATAAAAATCTTGTTCTTAATGTTGCCGTTAATTATATTTTTGTTTATTTTCTAAGTCGAGTTGGGTTTAGGTGTAGCCACGCGTCAGGCTTCCAAGCCTCTCACCGGAGCCTGTTAGCGGACCCATTAAAAGTTTCACTGCGGTGGTCTCGAATCCATCTTCGTTAAGAAGGCTTTGCGTGATATTTTGATAAAAGTAGCTTAAGTTTTTGGTTATGTTAGCGTTTGGTAAGTGGTTACACCATTTACACGCGGCTGTAAAGAATCGGGAAAAATATGAGGAAATAATTTTATGTAGGTATAATATAGGTAAAATATAATATATTATACTATTATTATGTAATATACGATATACTCGTACAAACATGCATTGGAATCGTATTCTATGACCACATCGACGTGTCTAAAGTGTAGGTATCCGACTATCCGTGCATTGCCTATTAAGCCTACGTTTTTAATAGCTGCGAAAGGAAAGGGAGCGAGCAAAGCAATCGCAAAGTCATTATTGGCGAAACAAACAGGTACAAATTGCACTGAAAAAGGGAAAAAACAAATACCATTTTTATTTAGTGATGCCATTCGTTGGCGCTACGTTACGATACGGGAGCATGGAACACTGGGACGTACAGCCAAATGAACTGGTGATTGGAATCTACATTGTGCCGAACCGGTGCACGTATTGGGACAACGACAGATATAATATTTTCCATTTTCCGTTCACACTTTCAATGCCAGTTTTTGCGTTCGCGGAATACTAAAATTTTATATCGTTCGCGAATCTGAATTAATTTCCGTGTGGACAGTTTGCACGTGGCAAAAATTCTACATCATGTAAACATGATAAATATTAACTCGAAGTTCGTGCTAGCATTATGTAGTATATGTATACAGGATAATTCGTGCAGTGCTACTAGTCATGGATAAGGATGCTTATTACACGCTAAAATAAGATCTCCAAGACAAATTACAGAGAATTAGTCCCATGCTCCTAATTTAGAAGAAATGAATCAAAATAATTACAAGCTCGATTGTGAATGCAAATTAATCCATGATGGTTGATGAGATTGTGGCATTAGAAACTTTGCCCGCTGTCAGAAATGTGAAACAGGCCGACCGCTAAGTTAGATTAATCTCCCGCCGCCAATTGCGTATTTGAGAACAATTTGGGTCTCAACTCGCTGCAAAACAAATAATGGAGTTCCAATCAAATCGAATGAAATCAAAGGAATCGACAAACAATTCCGAATTCGGAGCGTTTATTTTTGTTGTAGGATATATTGATCGTTGATTATTTGTTATATTTTGTATCGAGATCTTGTTGTAGCGTAGAGTTTGTGGGAAGTACTTGGTGGTAGCGACGTACTTGGAAGTTTAGTAGGCGAGGGCTCAGCGAGTGTGTCCCGGCTCGAGAGGTCCGTGGCCTCTCCCGCGAGCACTGCACAGAAACAACATTCAGTTAAATCTTGCATTTGTCGGTACCGAGGGGTATACAGGGATTATACACTGGTGGAGCCATCCACATTCTTAGACCTTCTTCTATTTAGGTCAAGATAAGTAAATACGTGAAATTTTAAATTCGTTATTTTATAATTCTCCTTTGACGTTAACACGTGGATAATTAATTATTGCCGCCATGCTTCCAAGCCTTGTAGGAAGGCGCCTTACGTACCGTATCTTACATAACTTCCAGAGGAATATAAGTTTTTCGTCGTGTACTTTTGACATTCTCGAATACTTGTCGTGTTAATTTACTTGCACTGTGTTGTAGGTGCAAGTAAAGTAAGTAATTATAAAACAACGGGACGTGTTTCAATTACAAAGTTCGAGCCAATGAATCGAAGGAAAGAAAGAAAAATGTTAGGTCCCTTTTCTACAGCCTCCGTCGGTGAATCTCCGAGTTCCGAAATAAATACGACACATGTATTTGAAACTTTTGTTATTCCTCCCTTGTAGGGTTTATTTCCTGCTTTTCCTTATAAAAATATCCCTCGTAAACCCACAGATCTGCAAGTAAAATTACGGAGAGTCCCAAAACTTAAGCAATAGACACTTTCAAGTTAAACGATCTAATCACTGGATAACTTTAGGGGATTTATCACCTCGGCTTAGGCAAGTAGTTTAGTGGTGCGATGAGGTTCTGTTTATACTGTGTGGGCTCTGCACTGATTTGAATTCTGTATTAGCATAACATGTAGACCGTATTAAAATCCAAGTTCAACAATATATGTGCCACAAGTTACCAGGTGAGGTATTACTTTTTTATGTCTCCATTATATTGTGACTGCGTCGAACCTCGGTGGGATGAGCTGCACCAGAAGATCATATCAGTGCGTCATCGTCTGCTCAAGTTTCCACAGTTCAGATTGATTTGTGAATATCCGTATTTTTTAATAATGGAAGTGGTCATGTTTTTCCACTATCTCACCGACGCTATTGCCTCTTGCCAAGCTATGCCTCCAGCGATGAGTTAGGTCCGGAAGCAGAATAACCGTGTCTAAAGGTACCAAAGTACCTATATCTTCTAACTATAAGCCTGTAATGGCATGTAAGTTGGCTAACTGTTTGATCTTTTATGAGCTGTGCAGTGTGCAATGTGCATGCTAACATCCTTACATGAATAAGAACCTTCATTACTAAATTATCTGAGTGAAATTATAAATAGATAGATATATATATGAAAAAAAAAACGCTATATAACTTGGTACCTGCCGTTGACTAATCTACGAGTATACTAATATTATAAATAGGAAATATTTATTTTGATTGTTTGTTTGCATTGAATAGGCTCCAAAACTACTGGACGGATTTGAAAAATTATTTCACTGTTGGGAAGCTACACTATCCCCGGATGGCATAAGCTACTTTTTATCCCGTAAAAATTAACGGTTCCCGCAGCATAGTAGTTAACGCGGGTGAAACCGCGAGGCGCTTCTAATATATTATATTTTTAAGAATTAAATCAATAAATGAAATAAGTATGCTTACATAACATAATTTATTCTAACATTTCTCTTTGTACCAATTTAGCTGAAGCCTTTTAGTATTTTTTTATTTGGCCCTATGTATTTACCTATTGTTCAGCCAGCCAAAATATCGGGTGGGACAACGCCATAAAACAGCGTTAGTGGCAAATTATGTTCCACCTTTTTAGCATCAAAATGTGTTCTTACATTGCTTTTATGCCGTAACCGTGGGATAAGAAAACCTTTACGGCCTTTTTAATAAAAAGGTAATAAATAAGTAGAATAATAGAAACAATATTATACGCGTATTTATGGTGAACTAGAAGCACCTCGCGGTTTCACCCGCGTTACCTACTATCCCGCGGGAACCATTAATTTTTACGGGATGAAAGGTAGCCTATGTCACCCGGGGATAGCATAGAAAGAATTTTTCAAATCGGTTCAGTAGTTTCGGAGCCTATTCATTACAACCAAACAAACAAAGTTTTCCTCTTTATAATATTAGTGTAGATAAAAGGTGGACCAAGTGTGGGACCTTGTATTTCCGGGTTCCGTAGATAGGTACTTTAACGAAACTCTACAATTGTAAAATTTAATATATAGATATGTACATAACTGCCTATAAATCGATAATGTCAAAGTTCTAATAGCAGTTTTTAAACAAAACTGTTTTTACGATTGAACCTACGAGAAATGCGTATCAGGATTACATTGCGAAGACGTTGGCAGAGTCGTTCAACTTTCATGAACGCCGTTTCATGACCCACATGAATAAAGTATTTGGAATTTGAACTAGTGTGAATTCCGTTGAACACACTCTTTGCTTGTACGAGAGTAAACATGCGAATTTGGACCTTAATAGCTTAGTTGAAGTATCTATGGGCCATTAGGACTCTGCGATTGAACTCTAAATTCGAACTCACTAGAGTGAAGAGCTTTTATCGGTCCGGTTGTATTTTCAAACAAATATTAAATTTATACATAGACTTGCTAGCCCCTGAGTTTAAAATGCGAAGCGAGGCAGCGGTACTCTCCATATCGCACTTACCTAAATAAGTAAGTACCTAATGTATATGGAAGAGTGCATGAAAATGTTTCTAGAGAAGTTTCTAAAGAAGTTCTTGTTTTTTATTTCGTATTTCGTTCAATTAATAGTATGCAACCTAAGAGTATACAAAACCCTACTATGTATAACGGACTGGTATCTTTTTTAAATGCATCGCGCGTTTGAACCAATCCCAAAAAAATATCTTTCCAAACTCAAGGTGGACCTTTGGTACAATACCTTATTTTACATATAGATAGATAAATAACTTTTTTATAGAATTTATTGAAACTCATTCAATTTCAATAATCAAAATCTCTGCCACAAAAACAAACAATATTCCAATTACCGAACACTTTGGATACGAAGTGTAATGTGATGCTGTAAAATAACCCATTCTAAATTGGGTCACTTCAGTTTCAAGCGACCAAAAACGACTCAAATAAATTAATGACACGCGGCAGGAAACTTCCTTCAGGCTCCCACAATGGTGCCGGTCATTCATCATAATTTGGAACTACCCATTTCAGGAGCAAAGCTCTTCCATCTCTTTGTTTTAATAATCGAGCCTTAGTTTATGCCTCTCTCTGTAGAAAAAAAATTGAGCTTTGAAGGAGCTTTGAGAATTTGCAAACGAAAGGTTCAACTTCCACTTTTCCTATTGTGATTTTTTTAATTGTGATTAATTGTGATTGTGACTGTTAATTTGTGATTGTCTCTGTGTTTTGTGTACAAGACAATCACAAATTAAAGGATGATAATACTACAAAAGCACAGATTTGTGATGCTTCGTCTATGTACAAAAGACAATTTCACCAATGTCATGTACCTAATAATATTAATAAGTACCTACCTGCCTATATTTAAAGTAGGTATGAATAAAATTCCTAGAGTGTAATTTTATGGAAAAATTCAAAAAATGTCGACGAAAGCTTTAATCTCGTTTCTAGGAAATACTACAAATATTTAATAAAATTTTACCTATATGCAGAAAAGTCGATGTGGCGATTGTTTAAAAAAGCCCTGAGATAGGTACCTATCGATTATACTCAGGGCCATGAGACATTAGCAGATGATCTGAAATAAGTCTGTATTTAAAAAAAAGAGCCAAGCGCGAGTCTAACTCGCGCAAGAAGGGTTCCGCAAAAGCGGCTTAAATATTTATTTTATCCTGTTTTTTAGTATTTTGTCATTATAGCGGCAACACATCACCTGTGGAAATTTCAACTGTCTAACTATCACGGTTCATGAGATACAGCCTGGTGACAGACGGACAGACAGCGAGGTCTGAGTAATATGGTCCCGTTTTACCCTTTGGGTACGGAACCCTAAAAACAGATTACTTGCAATAACGCAAAAATATATGAATGTTCTGTGACGGATTATGTGGTAGACTGAGATTAATAGCATTTCTATCCTACGCGACGGCGTCGTCATAAGAACGAAGGAATTTTGCAAACTCCCTCAATAAGACCCCATTCCGTCGCAGTAAGATATGAGTCTGTGAATAGGGGCGATTTACCTACATACACGCATCGTAGTATTTATGGTTATCTACAGCTCATTTAATGTATTATTAAAATGGATAGCTGGCCCTGTTTCACATGGTTGCGTCTCCCGTAGACCCTAAAGGGAATCTCTTCATTCAGTAACCCCGTAGTGACGCCTATCACTAAGTAAGCTGATCACTATCTTACCTGATACGACTTATGCCTCTGGCTACTAAACATTTAAGTAATAAAAAATATTGTATCTACAAGATATACAAGGTGTAACAGCAAGGTGTAGTAATACTGAAACTATGCATACACATACTTATTTCGAAGTAGTCTGGAGGTATTTTAAATCATCAGTAAGTAGTCACGGTAATGAATTAAGACACGTCAAAGTTTACTGCAAAACTAACCATCGTTCAACCCTAGTTGGGCAATGTCAGTGAACTTGACGCAAAGACTAACATGTGATCCGCTGTCAAATCCGTCAATAAGAATTCGTAAATGTACTAAGGGTTCCGTTTGTTTTTTAAATAATGTTTTTTACCAATTTGTACCTACCCGGACAGATGCAACCTGACAAAAGTATTTCTTGGCGGCTGAGTGATATCTGCTCCGTGTAATGTACCTACCAAAATTCTATTCTAAGGCGGTAAGTATCTGAAATGAATTTTAGATGCTTTCAACTTTGTTACAATACTGAACCCTAAAATATTGTCGGCAAATTCAACGAGCGCGGCGCACTTTGCGGCAGAAATAATTCAATGCCAGTGACCCGCGTAACGTGACGTCATCCGTATCGTGTTAGGGTTGTAATATTTAGTTATTTTGTCAATTTGAGTGAAAAAATCGATTATCGATTTCAGGTTTTAGTACCCTGGCAAATGATTCATCACCAGGTACACATAACCACATTTCAATATTACTACACCTTGCCGATACACCCTGTATATACGAGTATATCCAACGGTCGTACTTTCGTATAGTGTTCGTAACATTAATATCACTATTCATATTTACTAACTAAATAAATCGCGACACTCCAGTGGATAACGATACATTACAAGTTTTTTTTTATTGGCATTAACTTTTTCATTATAAATAAATACGCTCTCAATCTCAGTAAACAATTGAAAGCTCCGTCTAGATTAGTAGGCGACAACAATGGCGCACGATAGACGGGGAATGGGCCATGATATTCTTCCGAGATTTTTTCTAATCAGAACGGGTTCACTGCGTGTTGTGCCTTACAACATTTCTATAGAGAACGATTATTATTTTCCAGAATAAGGAGAATGGGTAGGAAGAGTGGCGTCAGTTCTGTAGAATGCCAGAAAGACGCCTGGCGTTATGATGAGAAGCTTCTTTCAGGCAAAACACTGCGTCGCAAACAGTTCAAGATCGACGCTCTAACTTTCAACAGGGTAAACTACTTTCTTAGCGTGTAATTAAAACCAAAATTGCAAGCCACACAATCTTTCCAAGTAAACACTTGCAAACTTCTTGTTCAAAGAGAAATATCGAATTACTTGAAAGCTTAGAAATTCAAGATGGTAATGAAACCCACGCGAGTTGACGGGGAACTCTACAAAGTCCCGTCTCTTTGCTCTATTATCCCTCAGTAACGAGGTCAACAGTAAAGAAAACAAAGTAGGGGAGACTGGGTATGAATGTGACAATTTTCATTTGATCGTCCATATTTTCGTTAATATTCCAGTTAGATGGAAGAAAGGTGGTTTTTATAGTACTATGCACATTTGTCTACGTGAAAACACAACAATTTTGCCCCTAAGTGCAACGGTTTACTTATAGGAATACATTAAAAAAAAAGTAAAAAATGTCATAATCGACCCTGGCCCTGGGTCAGTTGTGACAGTGCTTGGGGTCGGAAGTGACAGGTTCAAAAATACACCAAAATGGTCTGTAATCACGCACTATTGCACGCAATAATGTTACATAACGTAATATCATATATTTCTGGAAACATACGTAAAGGGAATAGCATCTGGGAACATTGTAATCCCTAAGAACTAATAGGCACTTTATTAATTAAAATATTTTAACAGTATTCACATTTATTAGTCAAAAAGTTGACTAAACGTCTAATTATATCTACATTACGGTAACTGTGTCAAAATAGAAAACAAATTTTAATAAAAATGTGTGATTTGATGCGATTAAGTTATCGAATACCCGCAGCTGACCGTATTACTATGTCACAACCGTACCCAAAAATTCTGGCACAAACGTACTTATACACTCATTTGCAAAAATAATAATTGCCATGACTATACCGAATAATCTACATGCAAAGTAATCACTGCTAATTAACTACAAATTAGTAACTTTTAATGAGAAAATACAATCATTAAGCTTTCGGTACACATATAACGACAATTATCAAATGAAATCCAATAAAAAATCTTCGTTTTCGTTGAAAAAAATACAATCATTAAGCTTTCGGTACACATATTACAACAATTATCAAATGAAATCCAATAAAAAATCTTCGTTTTCGTTGAAAAAAAGTAATGTAGTTATCTGCAAAAGGCAACGTCCGCCAAGGGCTGGCCCAATATAGTGAGACACCTTCAGACGGACATCCCGCTTCTTTCTTCCCTTGCACCCTCCCCGGAATTCCTTATAGTTTCGCTAATATGACGACTGTCACAATCGTACCATGGCACAAACGTACCCAGTCTACCCTATACAAGTATTACCTTCCAAATAAGTTCAAACCAATAGTTAACACGTGTAATCACTCGCGATATAATAATACGAGTATGTTTATATAACAACAGTAATAAACAAAACTGTATATCAACGGGTCGCTTCTAACATTGTCTGAATATGACAGCTGAAAAGTATACCACAGCGCTTAACCACTAAACTGAAACACCGGTTTTATTTAGGTCAGGTAGGCGCTGGTGCAATACGCTCCTATCTGCACCACTAATCATGCCAATGCCCTATTAATATCGGCACAATTCGGCCGCGCCGGGGAACATGGCCGCCGGAAGCGCGACGTGATTGGCACCGGATATTGGAGATCGCGTCGCACCGTGTTGCTTATAATTGTCGATATATTGGCTGGTGTCTAGCCTGCACTATCTGCACTACGATATATGCAGGTTTCACGGTATTTTAACGGTATTAGAGATATTGAAATTGGAAGACGATATTTTGTCATGATAGACGAGAGAGAGAGAGAAATGCATATCGAAAATTAAGAATGTGACGATCACGATTAATCTCACAGATAGAACCTCATGTCGTAATTAGATTTTGTCTTCAGGTAGAGGCAGGAACCCAATCCATTCTGATTTCCACATAATATTGAAGACGATATTGCATCCCGCAATAGGGTACATACAAGGAACATTTATGTCGGCTATCACACAAATTTACCACATACTCGTAAATATGTCTACCACAGCCTCTACGGTCCGTGAATACACTATACTGTGCTAACAACCGACCGTAGAGCAATGTCAGATGCAAATCAAACGGACACTATTGCTGGTATGCTATGAGAATCAAGCTAACTAAAAAGCTATTTTAAAACGTCATTTAAAAGACATAATTCAACTCATATTTTATATAACTACCGACTTTTACAGCTGCAATTACTAACTTAAAGATATTACGTTACAGTTTGCAAGATATATGTGGGACTCGTCCGTTATACGTATCGAATTACCGCCGTAATTCGATTTGCATCGACTAACTGGGCCTCGAGCCGCAGATGTTGGATATTAATAAATGGCTCGAAACTCGATCCTTGAGTTTCCTCTTGCTACGGGATCTTGTGCCGAACTCAAAGATTCATGATTTAATTTTCTTTTTTTTTGAAGGACAGCCATTTTTGAAATTTACATTATCAATGGACAGTTTGGTGCCTGAGGTTAGAGCGACCTTCTCTCGTGTCCATGATATATATCTAATCAGACAACACGTACAAGTAAAGTTTAATGGGAGAATAGGTTCTGTTTGAAGTGGAAATTGCTCTCCAATAAATTTTGGTTTTTTCCCCGATGGCAGGGTAAAGTTCACTATAATTATTATGTCTAATGAAATATTTATATTCATAGAATAAACACGTCTTTAACTAAAGTATGATCCTTTTTAGCTACTATCATCGTTATGAGATTCTGTATTAAATATTATAATAGGTACCGACCGACCCTTTGGTAGAATGAGCAAGCGAAATCTTAGGATTCTTCGTGCATCAATCATGCTAAGGTATTTCTTGACGAGTTCACGAAAATCCTCGGTGGAAGTTTGCTGTAAGTACCCAAGTTATAGCCTCTGATTTAACTCGAAAAGCTTTTAAGTTTAGTGAGGTGCCTCAGTGTAACCACTCGACTCACATTTTAATCCTTTGATTCCCCATTTTTTTCACGTGAACGTAGATAGGAGGCTAATCAGATAAAGGTCAACGCAAATACTGCGAAAAATCTCTTTAATAGCTTATTCTTTATCAGGAACCATTGAGTCGAGATAATTTAGGAGTTGCGGCAAAGATCGTCCTCTGTTTTATGGACAAAAGAGCCGACGTGTTTTACGTAAAGTTTAATTTCTCCTTTGTTTCAGGGAACAATTTTTAGCAACCTTTTAGTTAGGTACTTCAAAGTTTTACTTAAGTGAGACTTTTGTGAGTGAAAGTTTGTTTTCAGTCTGCTGAAAGCCAGGTGAAGATTGATGGTAATGTTCGATCAATTTTATAATACCCATGCGCGCGGGAAACACTGACGAAATAATAATGTAGTCAGTAGTTGGTAATATTAGGTTTTCATAATTCAATCGTAGGGTTGGTAAATTCGCTGTTATGTTATACATGTACTTATTTATAGCACAAAGCCAATATGGTTGGCATACTTTTATACTTCTGCAATTATGTTATTGTCTGTTACAGAAAGCTGAGTTTTGCAAATGAATGGGAATTTAATTGATATACTTTTATAAAGGTATTGATACTAAGTACTAGCATAATTAGTTTTTTTATAATATGCTCATCAATATCTAACAATAACTGTAACTGAGTAATATGAATGGAAATGACAGTGCTGCCAACTCATGTGAAAAAGGGGCTATATATTTTTTCCGAAAAATGTTTCTCTGCGTTTATTTCCGACAGTCTAGAACCCATAAAAATGTGGCGACTTTATCTCACCCTAACACGCGACAGCAGTGTGCGGTAGGACGTACAGCTTACCTACAGCTCGCCGGCTTCGGAATGAATTATGTATTAATTACCTGGCAACCCTCAACTCCCAAAGGGGTGCTCATCTCTAATTTTTTATACGATTGTGTGAGTTGTGAATGTGGTTTCGTTTATTTTATTTTCAGGATTATAGATCAACATCGTAGCATGGAAATAAACTGCCAAATTTCACGGAACGAATAGTTCGTTCAAGTGATGTTGGGTTAATCGCGTATAGAGTATTCAATAGAGTTGATGCACTACTGAGTTGTCAGCTAATATAGATATAACCTGCAATATTGATACGACCAACAAGTCTCGTGAGTGTCGCGCGGTCAGTGAAATAAAATAAAAAAATATGTGAGAAATGGCAAGCCGAAAGATATCTACTTACCGCCGCAGCGAAATTTATAATTTCGTGAAAACATAGTGAAGAACTAGATAAAAAAAGAGACGAGAACATCCTATTCGGGTTAAGTAGAGCTCATCGGATAGATCTCCCGTAATGGAAAAATAAAAGGCTAACAACGAGAATATGGAGTCAACAGCGCGCTTCGCAAACAAATCGTGAGTGCAGGCACAAATCCAATAGCCTTGTATTTGACCTTTAAGCTGATCATTGCTCGTATTACGATTATGGATTGCAATACCCTACCGCAGGGTCTTGTACTAACTAATAGTGAAATCTATATACATAGTAATAGTATATATTATATACCTAATAAACAAATTTATAAATGCTTATAGCCCGGACGGGATAGCCAGCAATCAGGCTTAACCTTGCGTACAGACATTTTATTGCTCGAGCCTTTCTGGTACCTCTAAATTAAAAATGTCGACCAAATTCCGCCGGTACGTTAGACGCTATTTTGAATTTAGCGGGGAATAGTTTTTACTCAATATCTCGACCATTTTCATCTTTCAACAAACTAACACCCCTTAAAGAGGGTAAAAACCGTAGTATACAAGAAAATATTTTTTCAGCAAGAGTCCAACACTCGTGCTAGCTTTGCATGCACCTCTCATTCACTGCACCCGCCCGGCTACCGCCCCGGTCTTCGAGGACCTTCCTCATTAGCGCCGCGCGTTAATTGCTCCCTCTCTGGAAACTTGATGAACGCAAAAATATTTTTCTTACATGTCCCCATTACTTCCTTCACTGCCATCAAACTCCCCCGAGTGTACTAAGCTATGAATATCGGATTAGAAATGCACGAAGCTTGAGCTGCGGCGGGTCTTTATTATGTACTTTGATATGTCATAAGAGAAAGTATCTTTCATTGTGACATTTAGCTACAAGGTCTTTTGTAATTTACTATAGTAGTTAGCTTTATCGACGCGTTTAGCGTTGAGCAATCGTACTGCTGCGTTTGATGTCGCGGGTTCGATTCCCGCCCGGAACAAATATTTGTGCGATCCACAAATTTTAGTATCTGGTCTGGGTGTAACGTGTATGTGAAATTATGTGTCTGTAAACGGTACCCACGACACAGGAAGAACCCTAGTGTGGAACAACGTTTTTTTTCAAAAGAGAAAAAAAGAGAAGTGGAGAGAAAAAGCGCTTTGATACGACAATATGATTGTGGATGGTAGTACGTTATAGATCTATGTAGAACTGAACTGGTTATAATTTTTATCGTACTCTGTCTTCAATGTTTGAATAGAACCATTTTCCCCGTTAGTTCAAGTGGTTGTTCTATAGAGAATCCAAGTTTCCCACAACTCAAGCAGTTGTGGAAAGGAACCGACTCTGTTGTGAGGATGAGAAGCGTACAGCTGTATGTGCCAGATGGATGCGATCAGAAGAAGTCTACCTCTACGGCATCTAGGGAAGAAACTATGGAGCTGGTTGCGAAGACCTTACCTGAAACAATAAAGACAAATATTTAGTTAAACGAATCAGGCTGTGTATTGCACAAATTCATATTCAAATAGGTGAAGCTAAGCTCAAATCCAAGTGAATTTAAGCTACTAAGAGACATTTTTTTTATTTTAATAGTTGGTGGGTAATACTTTTTTAAATTAAACATAAGCGTAATTTGGTTAAACCTGTTGGTCGACTTTAGTTTTTAAAAGTATTACTATAAGTTGGTAATTCCACTGAAAATAAGCATTAATAACGAAATGTCATTCATCAACTAATATTTACATTTCATAGTTAATTAAGTTAGTTCTACATAAGTACCTTGAATATACACTTTAGAATACCTACTGAAAATACAGCGGACGCTGTAAGCGAAGAGAAAGTTTTAAATAGAACGAGGTGGCCTATTTAAATAGCTCGCCTTTACAGGACAAGAAAATTGCACGGCTGTAAATAAGATGGTTCATTTAAGAGGCTTACCTACAGGGAAAAAATCTAGTAATAGAGGTATCTTGAGATGAAAACGGATCTACTTAAAATACAAAAATCAAGGTTTAGAATGGCTTACGTTTTGTTAGACCCAAAATATTATTTTACTGATCTCATCTGAGTTTCAAGTCGTGAAAAATTTAAATATTTACACAAAGGAAGAAGTGTTATTGCGTAGAGTAAGAGGCACGTAGCACTTCGTAGAGCAGCAATCTACAATATCTATAATAATGTATCACTTCGTAGCTTCTTCGTAGACCTTCTACGCCATCACTACAAACATTAGCGGCATCGGATTTACATAACAATTTCATTTCAAAGCAAATTGCAAATACGGGGCAGCTCTCGTCACGTTTTATTGTTTCATAAATATTAAATGCATTTATTTATTCATAAAGATCACAAACGGAATTCAATTACAGTGTTTTTGTATTGTGTTATGGGTGTCGGAGAATGTCTGATTGGTAAAGATAATACAATAATGAACTGCTTATTACAAATCCAATATTAATAATATATTAACATAATATACTACAAGTATAACATATACTTCTAGATATAGTTGTCAGGGACTTGAAAAGGTTATGCGGAAATTACGTGTCCAAAACTATCTAAAAAGTATAAGTAAATCATCACCACTTTACTGAATCGTGACGTCGATTGCAGCATATTTAGACAACTGGCTGACTGGGATTCCACGGTTGACTAATTTAAACCAAACCTTGCGCTGGCTGAATGCAAAAACGGTGCCAATCCGAACATAAAAAAGGTACTAGGAACAAATTATCTAAATGATCTTCAATTTAATTCCCAAAGCTCCAGATCACTTAATAGATAGATAGCTCGTCCCTTTGACAGTTGGCGAGGGTCCTCCAATATTCAAGTGCTAAACAAAACGCGGGGTGTTCTCGCACCACCCCGATGCCGCATCTCTCAAGAATGCTTCGAGCGCGATATTACACTGACCCAGTTTCTGGCGATCCGTGGACGGCGGAGTGGAGAGGTGGTAGTTTTTATCTTAACTGGCGGGTTCGTTAAATTATAAGATTCAATGAGATGAGAGTCAAATTAGTTAAATGGTTATTTGTGGACGGAGTTTTCTTGGGGACCAGTACGTATTATTATAGAATATACTAGAATAGAAAACTCTTTATTGTACACCACAAAATTAACAATACAGAGAGAAATAAATACAATAGGTAACAGGGGTAGTACAATGTGTATTATACAATATTAGAATACTTTTTTTACAGAGAAGGTGTCCACCCCGCTAGCTAACCACCATCAACTAGCTCATCTGTAACCAAGTCTTTTGGGGTGTTACCCACCCTCATTATAGTACGCTGCATGCATTTCCAATAACAACTAACGCCCTTTTTACATAATAAAAACTCTCAACTCATGTCACCGTAAAACTTTTCCCTTCCAGAGGTAAATAAGTATGTTAAACAACACTAAATAAGGAAGAAGGTATACCGTCTGTAAATTACCAATGAATATGTAACGGCTCCTAAGGCACCTTTTACAGTCACGGGCGAGCGTCAACGTAAATCCATTCATCCTCTGAAGAGCATACAAGTTCTGCTTCCGGCGACGCTCGCTTGACCCAAGGTCGGCTATTGTGGCTGGTCTTTTGTCTCTGCGGCTCACGCGGACTAGAGTTTTATGCACGGAGTTATTAGGTCAGGTGGGTTACGCTAATAGGCGGTAGGTAAGTTTGATCTCGTTCGGTTTTTGATAGGAGGTAGGTACGTTTGGTGTCATTAGGTTTTATGGTGGAGCTTCTATTTTATATTTATAAGCGCTGAATCTACCAAAACTAGTCTAAACTCATGTCGAACATTTTGCAAATTATGCGCCATAGTTTGTTAAAATGGCGTCTCAATTCATCGACGCTTTTTGGAATGGTATATGTATGTGTGTGTGCAATGATGAGAAATCTCCACGATGCCCACCAGTAAGTATCTCCCTTAGCTTCCTTAAAATGTGTTTACGATTCTCTAAATTACTAACTGACAATGTAACCTAAATTCTTATGAAAACTTACTTCTATATATTATACTATATAATATTGTACACAATAGTACCTATGTTAACTAGAATTTAAACGGATTTAGTTCTCAACACAATAGTAATAATTATAAACAGTGCCTTACATAAGATAGTTATGTAAACAGGCGAGCTTAATCACTATAAAAAGTTTTCTTCCCACAAACTCTTCAGAAAAATGCATTCAGTCGAGTGTGTAGGTACAGTGCACGCACATATTATCTAAAATTTATATATAGTTATAGGAACTTCACAGAACGATTGTTGGAGATTGTAGATACGACCCACAAGTACTCATACGCTTAGAGCGCCCCACATGAAGGCTGTGTCAATGATTACCAATCTCTTGATTCCTGCATATCGCCCTTTACCCTCATTCAACTATCGACTAACCGACCATTTACTTTGGAAACTTAGACCTTATTATCTGAACACCAACCGTTAAAGCTGCGTTTGTCTGTTGAGTTTCACTTATTTCGTGTATGGTAGGGCAATTGGGACTGAAAGTTTACTCGTTTTGGATCGAGCTCGTGTATCGTACACTTTATTAATAAGCGCGAGACAGGAAAGGGAGTAGGGGGATTTCAAATTGTGAGGAGGGAGCATCGATATGGTATTTAACATCCATCCCAAATCCACATGAAATGAATTGAAAAATATGAAAATGAATGTGGCTTTATCGTTATACCAAGCTACTAAGCTTTCGAGAAAACTACTGAGCAGAATATGGAGACGTGAGCAATCTTACGCTCAGTTCTTATGTACGGAATTCTAAAAATCTCTAACACTACATCCAATAAGGAAGGCATGCAGACAGCTCGCGACGCGCAAAATAGGATGTGTACCTATTCTGTTTACTTTCTACCACTCTGGAGCTCGCGTACAGATGGGATTGTATGCACTCTAGACGAATGCTGGCTGATTGAAGCGGCATACCAATGTATAAAGGAAGCGGAATTGTGAATCTAACTTCGCGGCTCTATGGACTAAATGAACTGCTTTCAATTCCACCATTGCGCTATGTAGTATTCGAAATGTATACTAGCAGTACCTATATTTTATTTAAAGGTATAATCTACTATTGAAGTGATAAACATTAACTACAATTGTCTCAAGAAAGTACGTGTAAGAAACGATATCAATACAGTCTATCAGACCTATGAAATAAATTAACTTTATAGCACCGTGCGACCTAAACCCGCACTTAGGTCACACTTTGCGCTGTTCAAAGTAGCACATTTTTAAACGGCCTGATGTTCACTAACTTCACACCGTTTAAAAATATACCCATCGTTGCGAGTGTAATACTGAACCAAAGATAATCAGCCATACATTTTTACACCACTCACAAACTCATAGTAAGCAAGAGAACATACGTATAACCTGTAACGTGTGGGACCGAAACGCCAATGTATTTGGCGCCATATTTCTGCATGTTTTCATTTTGGTCTTCGTCGGACAATATTAATTATTAAGTTGAACGCTATACCTAAGTTAGCGATATTAACCGTACTCTGTACCTTTGTTACAAAATTTCTTATCCGATTATATAATTATTGAAACATAAGAATACTTACTTGATTTAGAAATGTTGCATTTTCACTGAATACACACACTTTCAATTATTATACACCATATCTAATATTATAAAATATAGTCTCATAGTGAATACATTTATGCACAAACCAGATCAATCACAGATTCCTATATTAAGTAGGTATTCACGTTACGATAAAGATTTGGTTACAAAATGAAGCCCTACAATATTGATATTTTTCACTGTTTTTTAGGTGAAACATGTTTGACTATTATTTAAAGTGAACAATATGAAATCTAAACCAATATCACATTAAGCAATCCACAAACAATAGATATGCATCCAAAAATACTAATAACCTAAAATAACAAATCAAGAAGTGATACGGGTAGGTGTAAATTGTGTTTTCCCGTTCTCTACTGGTGGAATGTCAACCTACCCACATTAAAACTTGTGTGTTTATTACTAAGAGTCAAATGAACATCTTTTCATTGCATTAATTAAGAGATTATTTTTAAATAAATTAAATAGATGACGGGTTTATGTCGCACGTGCTATAAAATAGTATACGATACTCGCTGCGTAAGTAAGTCTATTAAATACACGGCGGTTAGCACCCTCGCTTCGCTCGGGCGCTAACTTCACGCCGCCGTGTATTAATATACTACTTAGACAGCACGTATCGTAATGTACTATTTGTGGTAAACACGGAACAAATCTTTATTTATACCAACAACAAAGCATCGAACATAAAACGCAAGCTCAAGAGCTATCAGGACATAGAAACCTAACGATCTCCACCGCATTCCCGATTTAAAGCTTCAAAATCTCTCTTATTGAGCTCCAAATGTGCGGAGCCCGAGCCGAGCTCTCAGCTCAGCCTATATGCTTTATGAATATTTCACGATTTTCACGTGTTTCGTACAGCACTCGATATTTTTTTAACAAGGGTTATTGCACACATCTTTATAGCAAATCGTGGCTGAGACCATGGCAGATTTGTCATAGAATTTTCGCTGAATAAATATTTTGTGTTATTGCAAGATCTGTGAGTTATATTTGTTTATACTTTTTAGTTTTCAGACCGAGACTGCCGCTCAAAGACCGCTGCCGGAACACCCCGATAGAGGTTTCGTTTGAATTTATAAATTTAATCATTGTTAGGCGATGTTGTGGTCCATTACAGTGCGCGGAGACCTTCGGCGCGGGAGAGGTTTGACCCCGTTGGAGGATTATTTTCAGAATGAAGGACGGACGTGTGATTGGAAGTGGTGTATCAAAACGACCTTTTGTTGCTTTTCCTTTTTGTGGTCGAAAGCTTTAAAATGCGGGATAAAGATAGAACACACTTAGGTCAAAACGTTTCCGTTTATAGCTATTCACTTTGAGTGGTTGTGACCAAAAGTTGTTGCTATACAGAATTGAACTCCATTTGAAGGCATCATGTTTTGATAAAACGACGAACGCAGTCCGTAACGATTCCATTTGAAGGTTTTGATATTGAAGTCCATATTGGGAAGTTCATTAAGGGCCTTTTTATTGGTATGACTTCATATGGCAATTGTTAGACACCATCATGGCCGTTTCAAATAAAAGGGAAGCACGCATTTTTTGGGGCGTGATGGAAATCGAATCTAAGCAATAATGGAAATAGCCGAATTCATTGGATAAACAAAAATATCCCTACCTTATAAACCGTCTCCTACTATTAATAACATATTATATAGTTTGTTTTCCAAACAATATACTATACCATATAAATATCCTACAAAGTACTATCCTCCAATATAATAAATCTCCAATAAAAATAGATTCCCTTAGTTTTGTTCAGGGAATCGAAGCGAATCGGAGGAAGCCGACCGGCTCGTCTCAATCGTCTTTGAGTCTATTTTGTAGACATCCGATCATTGGATAGGTTGCTCTCTGATTATTATTTCGTTTCCCTTTATAGGTAGCTTTCTAGATTTCTATTTTCAATACAACTTTTTCACCTGTATGTACCTATTCCAATAAAGAACGATGACTATGTACCTACATATCGACGCTTGAAAGGCAATCCTGACTAAGCGCCATAGAGTAAATTTTACAGGACAGTAATAAATTTTAGAAAAAAAGTAGTGTTTTCACGTATTTGTCGGATTTAAAATATTTTGACACACATAATAATATTTTTTTAATAGCTATCCACCATAAATATTATTAAGTTTGTCGTTTCAGTGTTTTCTACATTTTGGTGTCAATAAGTCAGAATGATTATTTTGTTCTATTAATTGGCAAAGTCCCTACTCGTATTAGGGAGTAAGATAATGCCCGCATCGGCCATAATATGTGATGGATCACAGAACTTGTTTTGGATACGGGGCGCAGCGCCGAGTTATCAGGTTTACTATCGGCGTTATTGGCAAGAACGAGACGGATAAGCTAGTGGCTTATCCGACTCATACGGAGACTTCTGCTGCTGCAGCTGTTTATTTTAGCGTAGGATAGAATCTTGTTTTCACACTAGAATAGAATAGAATAGAAAATACTTTATTGTACATAAAAATAAACAAAGTATAACACAGAATGAAGTTTTAGCTGAATGTAAAATACAATGGACGAAGTTATCGCTAAAAGGGATCTCTTCCAACAACCTCTGGATGGAGAGTGATAATGTAGCGTTAGAGGTACAACTTCGATTAGAAATATAAGAAAAAAACTTTATTGATGTGAAACATTTTTCTGGTAATCTCCCATAAAATTGTTTAAGATCAACAGGCTTTAAAAATAATATGTATAAATAGTCGAGCAGCGCCAACATTATTATATTCTACACAAAATTGCATTTGAAATAAAAAGAGCATAGTCTAATGAAAATGCAACGCCACCACAAAAGTGCTCCAGTAAAAAGTATCGTTAAAAGTCACGATATAGCTTCAAAGCTAATAAAAGCACATGAAACTTAAACCATAACGCTCTTTAAAGTATCTAGAGCTCGGTTGTTACGAAACGTGGACTGGAGCATAAAGAGAGTTGTTTAAAGACTCATTTAGCATTTCAAATTATACAAGATGGCTGCAAGCGACAGGTGTGAAGCGGAGAGTTGCCATCGTTTTGAACTAAACCAATGTTCCCTTCAGACTGCTGGCTCGTGAATCGTGCGTCATCAGCGTGAGAGGCTCTAGATGACGATATATATGCATATATATGTATATACTAGCAGACACGGCCACGCGTTGCTATGGCTAAGGTTTTTGTTATTGCGATTATAAGTTATCCTATCTTTCAAGTGAGATCAAACTTGTTTAAAACTTTGATTAAAATCGGTTAAGTAGTTTAGGAGTCCATTGCGGACAAACAACGTGACGCGTAATTTATATATATTAAGATGTATATATAACCGGAGTAACATGAACCTGTGATGACACTACGAGTCTTTGTCTATTGTATTTATACCACTACAATTTTAGTGTCTTGAAGTACACAGCACTAGGGAGTCTGGCTTTATATTTTTTAGTCATCAGAATACAATACAATAATGCTTTATTGAATACCATAAAATGTAGACAACAATACAAGGCATATTTGCAAAAATGTGAACAAAAAAGTTTTTGATAAATTAGTACATAAATGGGAAATATTATAATCCTTTGTGTACCTGGCGCTTCAAGTGCATAAAACGAATATTTGAATGTCATAGTCAAAATATACATGTAAATATATTCTGAAACATGTGCAATCATATAATGTTGTTTCGCTGGAGTTTGGACCATATATACAAACATGATCCAGAAACAAGCGTGCTCTGAAAACGTCGGCAACATCCCAGACAGTACATTTCCGGGACGAAATGAACTTGTAGAAGTGCTACGGCGTTATGGCGTATGATGGGCGTTTGGATGTCGCGTAGCCGCCGCGCCGTAGCACCTACTACGAAGTGCACGTTATAATAAATCGTATTCTTCGTGGTTTCATCAAACTAAAGCGAATCTAACCTCTACAATCATTGTCATCACTTTCAATCTACCGAATCGAAAGAGACACCAATAATTGGAGAACCGCGAAGGTTTAATTTTAGGTAAAATTGGTACACCCCTATTTAAGATATGTGCAGACTCATCGCAAAACATTTAGAACATCGATAACGAGAAAAAGTTTGAGTAGAAATAGCCATCTCGTATAATGTAATTTTGTCACAAATTCCCCAAATTCATTACACAGCAAATGCGTACTTTTAAGTACCTAATAAAGAACCCAGCGAAACGTTACAGGCAATAACAAAACATTTAAAGCTCGGGACATGTGCCACCATTAAAACGCAAGAGGTCTCGAGGATTCGAACAAGAAAACTTTTTGAGAAGCACATTTTACAAGCTCCGACAGGTACACGCAAGTAGGAGGTACCGGAAAAAGTCAATTTAAAAGTAAAATTGTACAACTAAAAGTTGGCGAGTGCTGAGTTTTACAGACAAAGACACTGAATCAGTTGAAAAAACTTTGCACTGAAAAAGTGCTTGATTCATTGCACATAAACATTATGTACTCACATAGGACACTTATAATAAGCTATTAAGTACAACGAAGAAATGCTAAAAATAAAACTTTTTTAGAACCATACTGTAGCTTTAATTCCGAAAGTAAATATGATATTAAATCTAACAGATAATTTATGCAAATCGCCGCTGGTCAGCGTAGGAAACTTCTCAAATATCTAACGATAAAAAAATGTACTTACACGAAGTCACTGGTTGTTTGGAACTTCTAATTGGAATAGTTAACGTACATTTTGACTCTACTCGTAATTTTGTCAGTCCTGCCAACGGAACCGCAAACCATAACGGGACTTAGATTACTCCACTTCTAATTAGATAAGTTCTACGTCATACAACATACATTACAGTACATACCAAAGTACTCATATACTCCTACATAATATCTCCAAACAACTTGAAACTGAAGGTAACGAACAGATTTCAGAACTCGTGGACGTACTAGTACTCGCTACGAACACGACCCACTTCGCCGTCAAGTGGTCCTGTTATAGAACGGAAAGTGACCACAAGGTAGGTACTTTATGTAAACCCTCCTTTTCAGAGAGCTGAAAAGAACTTTTGGGCGTGGTCGCCAATGCAGCTCCAGGATATTATATATCTTATATCTTTAATTGAGCAATTCTTGTATATATATATATGTATATATAATTGGAATCTCGGAATCGGCTCCAACGATTTTCATGAAATTCAGTATATAGGGGGTTCCGGGGGCGATAAATCGATCTAGCTAGGAATCATTTTTAGAAAATGTCATTTTATTCGTGTTTTTTATGATTTTTTTCTTTAAATAACCTGTTCATATTTTTGTATTATTCTATCGGTAAGATCGAAAAATATTATTCATATTTCATCATTTTATTAGTAATTCGTACTTAAATATGATATCCAAAAAACACAATTTATAAAAAAAAAAATACCGAGCAAAGCTCGGTCATCCTTATATCATCCACGGAACCTCAACCTTATAACTAACCACCTAAATAGTATTCGCTCAACCGAATTCAAACCAAACTTTGGATAAAATGTTCTAGCTTAGAAAACTAGCACTAACAAGATGAAAGGTTTCTCTCTCCTTAACTTTAAGTAAACAGCTGATATAACACTGAAATTAAACAAACGAAATATTAACTTTAGTAACATATCTATACGTTACCCATCTTGACCTTTAACTGAGCAAGCAATAATATACCAAAATAACTTTCCGTATAACCGAATATCAAATGTTTACTTTAGTAAACATAACAAAAACATTTTTCTAGGGTGGAGCGAGAGAAAGGTATCGGGGTTCAACCCCCTTCAATTGCTGAAAACTTAAATGAAACACGCCTTGAATATCAAAGGGGAATGTTCCTAAATTGTACCGATTATAATTCTACATGACCGTAAATGTTGAGTGTTGAGTTGTAATTTTCAATTAGCCTTTCTCATTCCCTAAAGTTGTATCGTAGATATTATGATATATTATGATATGCAATATTAATCAAAAACCTTACATAGTATATAGATTACTGAAAATAACGCCAACAGCTAATCATTACACTATCTACGAAGGATATACAATATACAACCTTACAATCGTTATATTATTTTGATATTAAAGCTGTTAATATAATGCAAACTCATAACACATTCTGTGCAAAATGGTTTTCACTATTACCATATTATCACGAGGGGTAAATGGAAAATGGTGCAAAGTGGGCTCGATGCAAGGATCATGTCGTTATACTTATGAACTAAATGAACTTGTAACTTTTATGAATATACATGTTATGGTATGTTATGGTCGTATTAAGATTGGTATATACATGTATAATCGGATGCGGCGATGGACACTTACTCCTGAGTATAAAAAATACAACATTGTTACGCTGAAGCATCCTCGGTGTGAATATAAAGCTTTTCGAAATCATTTGAATAATGCTGAGACATTATGCCGAGTCACGCGGCGATGCTGATATGTCGGCACAGTTAAAACAAGCTTGTTTATTTGTTCAAACTCATAGTAGAGTATACATATTTAATAATCAAACTCAACGACCTTAAATCACGCGTCAACCGTCAATTCATGGATCTATTGAGTACATATCTGCTGTAGCGTAGACTGTATTTGTTAATTTGAGTTTCTGGATGACTAGACGTGGTTTAAACTAATTAAAATTATATTTACTATAGAGACTTGTATTTTTCGCACATTGTTAATCGCCACGGCAAGACAAGAGAGAGAGAGACAGGAGTGTTGTTGCCTTCTCTCTCATCTTAATAAATGTGTTCGGATACAACAGTATAAGTACATTTTAAGACTATGTGAGGAGATGTGGGTGTAGTTACGGTTGACTCACCTCGCCTTGGCTAAGAGCCGCTCTTGACGCCCATGTTCTGCCCCACCACGATGATGAGGATGATGAACACCAGCAGCAGCACCAGGATGCAGCATATGGCGACTGCGAGCATGGCCGCGTGCTCGCCCAGCTTGGCGGCGCTCCGCGCGGCGCACGCCCGCGCCGCTGCAACGCTCGTCGCGACTGCGCGCGCGCTTATTTCGCTAGTGGCAAGCTAGCGGTGATACTCGGTACTTGCTGTCACTTGACGATCACCAAAATTTACTAGCAAGTTTTACTGAGCTTCTGTTGCAGATAGTGTTACTGTGCGTCTACTTGCAGGTAGTATTGCGATGATCTTGAAATCAGCGTTACCGCGTCTTACAGGAACGTTGACTGCCTTCTATCTCTATCACTAATGTGAAGTTCTATTACTTCTAGCGGTTACCAGACCTAGTGGGGAGCGACGTTTAATTAACTCGCGCTATAAATGTACGATAGTAGGTACTTTATTTTTCTGCCACTGTTAAACACTTTCATAGAATCGTAGTAGTGGTTGTAAGCGCTTCTTGTTTATTCTCGCCTCATGCACACGCTGTTATTGCATTTTTTTCGATCACTGTCACTGGAGAAATGCTACCGTCTAAATGGATAGCTATTAGTGGTAAACACTTGTTATATTTCCGTATCACTGTTATTTTTATTTCATTCGAATGTTGTACTCTTGTAACGTCACTGCTTTTTAGAAACCTTCAACAATATAATTTTGTATTCTTAACGTCTTATAGTAGATACCTATAGTTGTAATTTTATTGTCTCTGATCTATGGATATTTTAAGCACGCTTATATTACGAAATTCTATAATAGCCCTACCAACAATGGGTAATTGGTTCTCGTCGCTATATCTAAAAAACAATTTGGGCACACCATCTCCGTTTAAAACTTAATATCAATGTAAATGAATACCAGACGCATTCAAATCACCCAAGAACTTGTTAAAATGAGAAATCGTTACAGATTCAATAATGTTGCCATCTCGAAATTAAAATGCGGGAGGCGTCTCCCAATTTTGGAGCCATTAGCGGCGCGGGCCTGCTTCGTATTCACAACTCCAATTAAAGCGACAGAAAAATATACGGCCTCTAAAACTGTGACAATCTTCAACATTTCGTCGAGCTAGGTATAGGTATACTGTGCTATCGACTTGACAATAAAAACCTTTCTCAATGAGGTCGCGCCCTTACCGCGCATTGTCTGAAATGATTTGTGAAATGAAAACCTGGGAAATCATCAGGCTCCTTACGGTCGACGGATTTCAATCGGATATTCCATAGTCGCTATTCTGTGGATGTATTTCGAAACAGGATCTTTGTATTAGGTGTTTGTATGGTATTTTAGTCTTATATTGCTGTAGTTTGGTTGCGGTCTTTTTTAATCAATGAAACATTATTGACTGGAATGAAACATTATATTACAGGCAGACTTAAAGTCTGTCTGTATTACGTAGTAACTATTCATTATACCTACTCTGTGGTGTTACTTTTTTAGATGAAAACCGGTAAAAAAGTCCGTGGCAATCAGCTTTTTTAGTGATAATGCAGTTTAGGATGTACCTAACACCGAGTTACTAGCAGTTCCCTAAAAATGTATAAATGGTTGAGGGTTAAAAATTATTACCCGTTCTCACTATGAAAGCGCTGAGCGTCGTCAGATCAGATTCGACAGCGTCGCTTAGTCGTCTTAGTCTCAGTCGGCACGTATTCACTTTTAATTCTGTTTCATCAATGTCGATAGGAATGGATAGCGGCAGCTGCGTCTGACAAATGGTCGGGAGACAGTTGGGAGGACCAGAGGGAGACACGGTCAGATGGAGACAGGGTTGGAATCAGCCGTCAGTCTTTTGTCTTTGTTGAATGGCGGGACCAGATTAATGTAATGACGCTCTCAGTCTTGCACGGTTACTTTTTATATTAGGGACGAAATTGATACTATTTATGCGAGCATGGAACTTAATTATTAGGAAGAGTTCACACGTTGTAACTGTGCGCAAAGACATTTTCTTCATGTTAATTCCTGTTAAAAGAGCCAGTGCGTCTCTTAATTAGGCGTAACATACATGTTACTAACATGTATCTCACACGGCATCACCCGCTGTGAATAATCTGCCTCATTTCCTGGCGGCACCGGTGTCGTATTACATGCTGACTAAACATAATTCCAATAACTTTCAAAGTTTCCAAACGACAGTAATCAAATCCATAACAACTTTCGTTTCGCTGCACTAAGGCAAGGTAAACAGTCCCATTCTCGTAACAGTTACTTTTAATACAACAAAAGTTCTATCAGAATTAACCCGATTCACAATAATTCAAATGCCTCTCAACATAACCATAATTATATATCCACTGTGATGTAACGCTCTCTAGCTGTCGTTACCAGGAACTACCGCCATAACCTTTGATTAACTATACACAACAGTCGAGTCTGGAGGTCTACCACAAGATTATCTATATACGATACATCGGTACCATTATCGTTGAAGTTGTTTGTGACGTAGCAAGCAGAGCCTTCGATACTTTTTGGCCTGTATGGGTTTCTCTATATGCAAAAACATTAAAGTTGTCAAACATGCAGCGTTGGTTAGTAAATAAATTTCCACTCTTATCTTATTCTTATTTATCTTATTCTTTAGCGACGATAACGCACTAATAAGCGATTGCCGAATCTTGTAGTAGACCCTCACTTTCATTGAATCTAGCACAAACATCAACATAACGCCCAGTTAATGTGTTTCCTATCGCGTTTCCAGGTCAAGTGACTCGAATGGGTGAGATGGGTGAGATACGATAATCTCATGCTCAGTGACAACTCACTCTGTGACAAGTAACGTTATTGTCGGAGCGACGTTTGTCACGACGTCACTGAATACCTATTACGCATATATGCCGTGTTTGTTACGTCATTGAAGTGATAATAATATCCATCGCTTTTATATATCTCTGATGATGTATACTGATCTGTTTCCTAGGTACCATGAATGTAAAGTAACGTGCAAGGAAGTAACGCTTTGTCTGCCGTCCTAATAAGGGGCCGCTTAGTAGACTTCTAATTAGGAGTCCCTATATCTCGTTCTAATAAATCATGAGCTAGTAGGATCCCACCAATTCTATGACCTCACACTAATATTTAAACCGTGTGTAAGAAATCAAATGATCGTGCTAAAGGTCTGCCTACGTAAAGTTTACAATGTAGGAGTTCACAACACAATAATAATGGCCAAATGGGCTTAGAATAATAACGCAGAGAAGGATAGTTCCTTGCGTAGTTTCACTCAAAAATGAAACCACTTTTTATCAGTATATGCGTGAGTGCCACGTAATTATCTTCTCCAAAACGCACACAAGCGCAATAAAAATGTCGCATGCGGGTTGGTATTTAGTCCAAAAGCAGGAAAAATTCATAAATATTTACCATGAAAGCTTCAATTTCTAGCAATATCGAGTCAAAGTCCGAACTAGGCCCAAAAAGTCCCGGTAAAAATGGCCACAATGCGCTAGCGAGTACATGGATTCTATGAGTTATTCTACTAACCAAATGGGTATATTTTATGTAATTAGCCAGTTGTTTGCGTACGTTGTCATGACACACGTCACTGACAAACCACTGTCAGTCCCAGCTTTATAAATGCGGTTTATCGCACAACAGATTGTGACGATTAAATTTAATTTCGAAACTGAGCGGTGCTTATGCGAAAGTCTAAGTAATAATTTATTCAGTACGGAAGCGAGAGTTCGTATTACACTTTATTAAGCTTTAATTGCAACTGATAAAAGAGTTAAGGCAAAAATATTGATATGGACTGATAAGCATTCCACTGTCATGAAAGTGAAAATACACAATAACCTTTAGAAAACTAATTAATAACTAGAAATTATTCTTCTACAATGACTCTACGTGGTCCATAGTTCCTGAAGAAGCACCTAGACGAAATACCTGTTGTGAACACAATTATTTGCCCTGTGCGGGAATCTCAGCAGCAACACTAACATATCACACCAGATTCACATGAATTGACATCGTTTTTTTCTATTCTCATACCTATTCACATGACCTAGAAGGTATCTTTCACCTTCTAGGTCCCTTAACGCGTCAAAAAAATCCAAGGTTTATAGTCCCCTCGCGGAGCTCAACCGCCCTGAAGCTCAACAGTAATTCCGCAAAGCCCCCGCCCGAGCAAACAACTCGTTCAGTACGCCCACAGTTATTAACGTCGAGGTACAAAATATAGGAGCCCTTACATTGTGCTTTTTTATTTTGTATTCCAGTATTGCTATTAAAATGTGGGAAGACATTGTTTATGTTAGAAAAAAATGTAATAGAAAAAAAAATATGAGGTCTAGTTTCTGGCCTATGATCGAAGTCGGTAAGCGTATAGTCGACAAATGATACTGCTTTAAAAACTGACACACAAACACACACCATACAAATATAAGCAAATATTTATAGTGACGGAATGAAATGATGTATTTAATTAACGAATATTTTTGTCTTGGAGTTTTCTGTTGTAGCTTTGTTATTTGCCCCAATCTTGCTTCTTTTCAAGTTGATGATAGTGAGATCTTACGTGTTACTATGACTTAATGACTTAAAATTCATAATCGAATTTCATACAACGTGGACAAATATTTTAATACAAACTACGTGCTCACGGGTGCTACGACGCGCTGTAGCGCCATCGTAGAGGCTCTACGAGAAATTTGTATTTACAAATAGATCGTCCTACGACCTACTGCTAAAGTAAACATACGAATCCTATTCCATCCAGCACTCTACAAACAGGACTGCATTTATGTTTGAAAATACAGAGAAGGAATGCTAAGATTTCATCGTTTCAAAAGTAGCATTTCTTACGCGTCACCGCGTCCCTAACTTAGTAGTCTCACTTCACTTGCTATTCGTGGTGACCTACATTCATCATTGAATAGTCTTTGGAGAGTAACGCCTCCACATTTCGTGAAATATCCAGCCTGTGCGTAGATAAACCACGACAAAAATGCATCATTTATAGAATGCTATCAAATGACTGCAAGAATTTCGATAAAAGATTTATTGATAGATAGGTCTTGAAATATTCACGGATAGAGACTCGTGATGGCGAAATATCACATAAGATACTATACTTCCTTAATTAGCATCATCATCGTCAAAAGTATCATCACCCCCTACGCGTGAAGCAGCGCGTAGTTATACCCCTTATGCTGGGGCCACACGTATATCCCATTGACTATCCCGTTGTTTGACGTCATTTGACGTTCGTCGTAAGTGTAGCCACATAATCGGGATATGGCATTGGCATTGCCGTTGACTATCTCGATTTTTTACGTTCACTTTTTTTTTGGTTCATTTTGGATTTGGCTGTTGACGATGATGATAGTGTGGCCATTCAAATTTGTGGCGATAAATCATTGGGACAATTTCCGCGATGTAGGCCGTTGACGATCACGATATGTGTAGCCCAGCATTATAGCTCAACAACGGCAGCACCAATTTTTATGATCTTCGATGGGATTTGTTTCTGCTACTACTCGTATCTTGTCTTAGCTCTCTATCATGAACCTAGTATCAGAAACTCTCTATGCATCTACTGTCCCTTTTCAAACGGACGATTTCCGCAGAATCCTTCCGCTGACGCTCGAGCGCTCTATTCTGTGGTGTCACCTTTCTGCTATAATGGAGTCATTTATAAGGCCAAGCCGTGCACAAACTTCTACACGGATAGCTGCTCGGACGACATCCGCAAACAAATAGCTTATTAATGTAAATAGCCGTGAAAGTAAACTGAGCAACTTACTAGATTCAAAGCTCAAACTGTGAACCTACTGTATTGTAAACTCTACCGGTCTTACCACGAAATATTTAAATCAGAGTTGAAGTGAGTAGTCTAAATATTTTCACCACAAATCGAAGTCTAAGTCTAGCATTTTCCAACTCTATAACAAATTTACAAGTAATAAGATTAGGTGCCAGGTTTGAGTAAGAAAACGTGAGTGATGGACGTCGATTTTGTCGAACGAAAATTAAGAAAAAAACCGCTTTTAACTCTGCTCTAAACTTTTATGGTAAGACGGTCCTAATTTCATAAATGTTTCATAATTTACGTGTTTGTCGACTTTCCGCTCCGTCACGGCTGAATGACACAATATAACACATATATGCTGTAGAAATACATTTGTTCATCAACACAAAGAACATTACAGTACTACTTGTTAACTTCATTTTCTCTTTAGCCGTGATTGGGAGACACTCCTAGATAGGTAGCTAAACGACCCCTGCAGAAAAACAAAGGCATTCTACTATGAATATGTCGTAATCAGCTCGACCACCGAATATAAGTTCGTAGAGCACACCAACCAAAGTGAATCAACCGCCGCTAATGGGACTAATTAAACCCATTGTCCCACTAAAGTTTAGTGACTAAACAATTATTGATTTTCAATTTAATCTGAAAATCGTGACTAATTTGAATCCTATAGTCGGATCATGATGAATAAGTAAAGGAATAATGTCCACACAGTTCAACTATTGTTGTATTGTGATATTTACACTTGAAATTTCTTTTTTATGTAAAGCTCACTATCCATAAATGTTGTATCACATTTTCATGTGGTCACAGTGTGGCTGCATGACCTACATAGAAAATTCCTCAAAATTATTTCTCATACTTAAATCCGTAGCAGGAAATTCTTTAAATTTTACGCTAAGGAATCCTAATTAGGAAGGTTTGTGGCGTTTTTGTGAACAAAGCGTCATTTCGGGCTAAGCTTGATGAAGGGAATTATATCATGATAAAAAGAAGGTATATGATATACTTTATACTGTAGATTTCAGTAGTATACCAGTTTATACTGTACATAGCATGTACATTCAAAGTCAAAGTCAAAGTCATTTATTGTAAATAGGCAATAGGCAATAAAATCACAGTTTTACAAACACTTCAATCTAATAAACAAATTAATAAAACCATAAAACATAACCAACTATAATTAATTGATTATGGTTTTATATACATTAATGTACAAGTTGATTTTAAATTTGAAAGCAGTCTGGTTTAAATCTCACTTTGGCTTTACGATGAATAATTGCGTAAAAGTGACAAAACCTCACGAAGAATGCGATATGACCAAGAAACATATAATTGAAGGGCATTTACTTTCTAACTATATATAGATTTTCAGACGCCTTTATAAGTTACTTCTATCAACTTAGTCCACTAGTTTTTCAAGTTAGCTTCACCTACAGAATAACTGAGAGTACAACTTTATCTTGGTTGATTAACACATTAACTTTTCAAGAGGTAAAAGAAAAGTTTGCGACTACAAGCCTCGA
This sequence comes from Hylaea fasciaria, assembly GCA_905147375.1. NCBI lineage: Eukaryota > Metazoa > Arthropoda > Insecta > Lepidoptera > Geometridae > Hylaea > Hylaea fasciaria. The sequence goes on from LR990200.1 coordinate 2,097,008, forward strand.
GGTACCTATATAGTCGGGTTGGTGCCGTTTCAATTTTCATCTCAAATGACGTAGTTACCTATAGCTATAGCAATAAAGTAGGTAGGAAATCTACAGTATACATATCTATAAAATTCGACTCAGAAAGAAATCAAAATAAAATCAAAAGATGTTAATTTATAATGCAAGTTACGAACGGCCGAGTGTGTCACGAACTTCTCTCTCACTTCATTAGGTATAAACATTGTTAGATGATGATCAAACAAAACTATATAAAACTCGCTGACAATAGCAGACAGGGCCAACATAACAAAACAACTATATATCAGCACGGTATAAACAATTAAATAGGCAAAAATAACGTTAGCTTTATCGCAAAGTTAATGTTAAAACACAATATGTATCTGAAGCGCAATTTCTTTGATGCCGTATTTCTATAGTAAAACAAAAGGGCAAGTAAGTGCCTAAATACATTTGCGTAATTGTTTTGCAATATTATTTCAGGCAGTGCGATGAAAGTAAAGAGCTCTAGAGTAGGGGGGAGCACTCTCACAAAGCGATGGGGTGCCTAGCGATTGTGTATTTATTTCAACTAATCGCCATTATCCATATTACTCGTTAACTTTTGTGTTAGGTATGTTAGCTGCGCCGAACTGTGTGTCCGAGTTATTTTTGTTATATTTCAATATCGTGGCACCACAACTAACAATGCGGAAATGCTTTTATACTTTCCTTACATATCATTTGGAGACGTGATAGATTTTTAATTGTAGTCTAACAGGATCCTTGACAAAATATACCGACTAAAATATATCTAAATAAACATAATATAATAATAATTCAGCCTGTAACTGTCCCACTGCTGGGCAAAGGCCTCCCCTCACTATCGTGAGGAGGGTTAGGCCATAATCCACCACGGGGGCCTAGTCCGTAATAAACATAAACATAACAATATTTCTATATCATATAGGGGCATACAAAATTGCTCAGAAATTGGGCAACACGAAAATATTCCATGCTATATATCGCTATCGCCCAGTAACACGCATCTTCCAACCTTACCCTTATCTGTGTCTCGAGCTCGTTAAATAAAAGAAACTAGAATGGGATAGATATAATAAGGAGATAAAAGGAAGCAGCTTAAAGGTTCCCAGCATTAAGTGCTTGTTAGTTGTTACCGGCATTGTTGTGCTGTGAGCACTTATATCTACACTAATATTATAAAGAGGAAAACTTTGTTTGTTTGGTTGTAATGAATAGGCTCCAAAACTACTGAACCGATTTGAAAAATTCTTTCACTGTTGGGAAGCTATGCTATCCCCGGTACACATAGGCTACCTTTTATCCCGTAAAAATTAATGGTTCCCGCGGGATAGTAGTTAACGCGGGTGAAACCGCAAGGTGCTTGTAGTATTTATATAGTCTGGAACCTTATTACCTGTAAAGCTTGCAGCTCACCAATATTTAAATCATAGTTAACTTAAAATAACGGTAAATTTCACAATTGTGCGGCTTAACTACCATTCAAATGTTAACAAGTTCGGTCCGATTTGATTCGAATTTGATCGCTTTCGACCTTCATTCTGCCTTCATGAGATATAAGCTAAACGCTAGCCTATACACACCTAGCCCAAAAAACAATACGCTCTCTTTTAGAATAGTAGACGATAGTAAAGATACAAAATTCAAACTGCAATTTCTCATAAACCTGTCTCTATAGAAGGAGTAGAGTGGAAATTAACAAAGTTAAGTTCACTATAATTGCATTTACTGAAGCGCATCGACGAAATTAATTTTCTCGATACCTAATTAAATGCTCTGCAAAGACCTTCGTTTCAAAGGATTTATGGTAAGGAACTTGTAGGATAGTAACAAAATTTTCCTTTTCTAAGATTGGCTTAATTAAAATACGAGTACGCGACATAACGCTAATTGACGTGATCGAGATATATCTCTATGTGAGTGGGCACTTCAAAACGTAAGAAAGCAAACATTTATGGAAAAATCTAGCTGCAAACTGGTTTAATAAATTTGACCGCAAATACATCTAAACTCTTTCATGTCAATAACCATTCACCTGCGTGTCTGCTAACACAACAAAAGATCTGCAAATCATCTCTAAAGTAAACACTAAAGAGAGTTTTCGTAGGTAGGCCTCCCCACGAGCCAGGCTGGGGTATAGCAATAGTTAGTTCCCTTTAGTTAGTTTGCTTAAACATCCTTCACGGATGAGTAGGGACGACGGCTCGATTCAGACTCCTGACCTATCTTGTGGCAGATATTAAATGAGATGAATTTAACATTTAAGAAAATAAAGCGCTGCCCAACTGCGTTGTATTGAAGCCATTTGAGATGTTAAGGACCGGAACCGGAAGCTTATCGTATTTTCAAAAACTTATCGGAGTGCCATAACATAATGCCTACGAAACCAGTAAAACCCTACTTCTTTGGGTCATCGAATAAGCATTGCAATGCATGCGGAATATGCCCAAATTAAATACTACCCTTTGAAATAAGTTAATACAATTGTCATTTTATACTAATTTTATAGTTCGGCCGCCGATTGTTATATTGGCTCTCTGAAAATAGTAAATATAAACAGTCATGGTATCCGTATGGACATAGATATTTCAAATTTGTTTGTCGAAGCAAACTACCAACCTTCAATAATAGTTCGTTTAACAGCGTAAGGTAAAGGGTATAAAGGTCTAAAACACGAAAATTATATTATTCACGGAGCATTAAAAATAACCGGTTTTTCGGTTCAGTCACTCGAACCACGTTTGATCTCCTTCCGGACCAATGGGTTTAACCATAGTATGGGCTTTGTTCTTTGATTTTTCATCCCTCTGTCATTTCTGAGAATGCCCAGTCAGCTCAAATTGATTTACAGTCGCAAATCTCGTTTGGACAATCCTATAAAGCCCCGGAGACGATGTGCCCACTTTGATAACTCTGAGAAGTGAAGAGTTTTATACTGTGTCTTATGTCTTACCGTACCAGTCGGATTATTCTACAGTTTTACAAATTATTTTAAGCTTTGTAATAATTCACTATATAACATCAACACTATTTCAACAGCTAGTAAACACTTTTGTAAACTGTACAAACATAATTAATTTAATAATTATCATTATACAATAACTATTTTTTAAAAGACAAAACTTCTAAGTTTTTAATATTGAATTAATAAAAATCTCTTTATGATATTTTTATTGAATTTCGCGCGCGTTAGCTACACCGCGTAGGACGTGCGACGCCGACGAAGCTGGATAGCATACTGACAGCGGCGGCCGCCGAGAAAAGGGAGGAGGCTTCCTATCTACGGACCTACACCGAGATGGATTAGGAAAAAACCAAGAACACCTATACCTACTACAGGACACGTTAATGGGCGCGATAATACTGCACAAGGTAGGACGGCAACTTTAAGCCGCCACGGGAAACTTTTCGCGCTCCTCATAAAATATATTCCGAATGATGTAGTAGAAAATTGAGGGGGAACTTTGTAAATTATTAAAGTTGGACAGCTGAAATTTGCTTGATTGTTTTATAGAGCAAGTTTACACTTTATAAACACGTTCAGGTAATTTGACGGCACGTGGAAGACGGAAGAAATTTGGAACAATGCGTTTAATTATCGTTGATCTAAGCATTTAATTTAGCTCACAATGCTTTTTTTCATAATGCAGCATAAAAAAGTGAATGGAGATAGATACTTACTGAATAATAGATTCAGGTGTGATGTATATATAGTTTTGTTTTTTTCTTAGTTTCGCTAGATTGATACATAAACCCAAAATGTTTACACAATGCAAACTAAACTTGTGATCGGCCATGAGACGTATTGCGTAGGTACTTTAGTTGTTAAATGAAACCTTAGTTTCAAAGTGGTAGGATCATCTGGGATTATACCGTATGGGTATTTAATCCCGATCACGGCCCAAGTCCAAACCACCGGAAAATCGGGACAAACATACAGACGTCAGAAACGGTACTTAATGTAAACAAGAGAGATACAATGACGGCGATTGTGAAAACAAATGAATGAGATGAGATCCCAAAGGCGAAACAAAACGCTTTTGTAATGGATGTTGCACAAATTTGTGTGTATTGATCTCGAGTTCTCTACCATTGTGATGAGAACTTGAAATTGAGATTGCTGAGATGAACTGTCTTGGTTGATACCTCTTAGTGACTAGATAAGGCATTAGTTTAAAGGGTTTACTAAAACTACACTCAGGCTAGCAATAAGACCTCCTGCCTAGTTAAAATTTAATTGACATTGTTAATTAGAACCAACTATCGCCCGAAATTAATATTGTATCTTCTATCCAAGATTAAAATCTATCTTGGATTGCTGCCTATCGTTCGATCGATCTCCAACCTGCGTGCCTTTATAAACCAATCCACGGATCGGTTATTGGCACGTTTGACCCTATAATGGATTGTGATATCAATCCTAGATGGCAAAATTTGGATAAGGATTGATTATTAATTTCAGCTGTATACCAACGTAAGATTTGGACCAGCTCAGAACGAAATATAAAATCCTTTGGAAAACCATCAAAAAGCATCCCATTATGAATATTTCGAAACCGAAGTATCTCTGTAGGCTCCTAATACGTACCTATCTCACACATGCACATGTTTTTTCAGTAAACTCCTGAAGTGGTTAAGCGAAATGACCACATGTGTTGCGCAGATAGGCGTTGTTTTTTATGTCTCTTATTTTATGTTCTTATCCCTAAAGGGGGCTGCAACACAAACCGTAGGTAGGTTAATTTTCGTGTAACTTTTTCCTCGATCTGACAGTTTCGTGTAGAGCCCACGCGATTGTCAACAACCTTCTGTTTACACGACAATGTCGTTGTCTCGTCCCTGACAGGCATGTTTACGTAGAGTCCCGTAATCTCTGCATGTCCCGAAAATCCCAGATATACCCTAATATGCGTTCTGCAAATTAATAAACTGCGTTGAATAGAATGCCTGTGTTTAGCTTTTCTATTTTGAACCTTATTGTGTTGTAATTATATGTGTGTGTCATTAAGAGTGCTCTGCTTTCGCACAAAAGTTTTATCATATTTTTACCATTCTCGGTGTACGGTCAACGTTTTGTTTTCTTTTTGAGTGCCGTGTTGGACATTGTGTGACGTGGATGCTTCATTATCTTTAGCAGCGCACTGGTAAGCCACGTTTGATGTGGCCTAATTAAAAGTTTCATTGTGTGTTTCCTGTAAACTACCCATTGTTTTAAGCTTCTTTCGTCAGTTCTCTCCTATTTATACCACTTTTCGTAGCGCAGTTTGGACGGTTCTTGCGTCTGCTAATTATTTTAATGAAATACCAACTTTAAAACGACGATGACGACAAGGGCCATAGGGCTTTTTAACCGACTGCCTACACCAATGTAGTGGTAAATAAAATCTATTTATAATGTATACTATAATATAATACAACGTTATTATCTAGTAAAACAATTAATAATTAAAACCTGATGTCTCTTTTCTATTTAATTAGCTTGTCTTGTTACCTATCCCTTTACCCATTTGACAGCAAGTCAAAGAGTAACCATAGATCAAATAGCGTAACTGAGATACGAAGTTAGGTATACATATATATAGTTATACATATATTCGGAGATGGGGGCCAAAGTTAGGCAGTTATAAAACGAATGGTTATGGGGGCCACAGAACACTATTACTCCAAGTGGAGGCGCAATGGAGCGGAGCAGGCCGATAAGCTTGGAAACGGAAATTAGTGCTTGCCTTAGCGAGTCCAGGCCCTAGGGGTATAATCAAACGTACGAAGTGAACAACTTGAGTAACTTTAGGAGCTGTGATGGGAAAGCGATGCAATCAGCATTTGTGTTTACAACTGCAAAAATAATGCGAGCCTCATTCGTCATGAGAACTTTTGACATGTATTGTGAATACAATTTCGCATCTATTGCAGATAGAACTATGAATGGACAAGAAAATGGCTTAAATTATAAGAAATATTCTGTGCTCAATCAAAACAAAATGCCAGTTTCAACGTTTTTAACAACAGGTTAATAATAGGTAAAAATTTTACGACGGCAATGAATTCATCATGTCTCTCGATGGAAATCATTGATGAGATTATAGTAATTGGGTGACATTTCCGAAGTTTTAGGTTCTTGTTTATATTTATCGGGATTTTAAGTGTGTAAATATTTAATGTCTGTTTAATATTAAGAGCGGAGAGTCAGAACTGAACTCAGCCTAACTAAAGGTACTTTTAAGGTTTCTTGTAACGAGTTTTACACTACCTAAGTATTTACATTCTAATTAGGTTCTCTCTAGATTAACTGATTTAGTTAGTTAGTTTAAGTACAAGTGTCTATTGCTGTAGCATGCTTGGTGTGAGATCGCGTTTAACCATATCGTATTTTTTAGAAGCAAAGTACGATGAATTAGTGTATTTTTCATTAGGTACATTTTTTTAAGTAAAACTTGACAAGATAAAGATAAAGTGTAGACTATGTTATATAATTCCAGTGTAGATCCTCAGCCAAATTGATGACTACTATTACAGAGGATCGAGTCAATGAGCCTGAAATAATAGATTTCGTTGGTAGTTTTGGTACAACTGAAGACAAAACCCTTACAGTAGGTACTGTGCCAAAATAAAACGATTTGACATTTTCTTGACTTTTTACCGGAAACGAGCAAATTATTATAGAGACAAAGTTCTAAAAGCTTACTTTTACTGAATTTGCTTTGACTTGGCGCTTAGCTAACTTCTTACTATGCCAAAATTAGATTATTTGAGGTTTTGACACTTTTTTCAGAATATCTCAAAAATATAAAACAAGACTAGTTGTAGAGAGTTTTCTTTCCTCAGCTCTATATGGGGCGACGACGCCGGCGGTCCGTCTTCGTTTGAAAGAGTGATGACTGGCGCAAAGTTAATGAATGGCTCCCACAGTGAAGCGTGAAAAGAACGGGAGTGAAGTAACCATTGTAAATATGGCCAGTCAACAAATACAAATAGACAAAGAAACTTGCGTCGAAAAAGATGTTTCAAACTCATTAAATCCAGTCTTACCAAAGCAAGACTGGTTTTGAGTTCTCTAACTTGGCTAATTAGCAGCTGTTGTCGTGTGTTTCATTAACAGTGTCTTGTGGTGAACTCATTTGTATTTTGCCCTAAAACCTCTTTTGAGCAAATTGTCTACGAAGGTCACTACGAGCTACGACGTAACGAAGTTAGCAACGATTGGGTAAAACATTTTGCAACTAACAAAATGGAGTTTTGGCGAGAATCCGATAGTGAGACGTTGTTGGTTTTGTATTATTAGCTCAAACTTGTGTTTCTTCGAGTGTTAATGTGTAATATTGGTGGAATATTAACCATTAAGTGTTCGTTAACGTGCACGAGTGTAGGTGAATGATATAAACTCAAAAAGCGTGTCATTTCGCATTTTTTCCAAAACTCCCAGGAAGTTTCAGTAAAGCATCCACTACTTTACTGAATCGTGACTGACGATGTAAATAATTGACTTGACTACTTGACCACGATTGCTATAACATTGCTGTGACTTTCTTGTGAAATTAAGAAATACTTAAAATAAAATACATAGCTACTTGACACTGGCTATATGCACAAACCGTGCGAAGCCATAACTAAAACAAAAAAAAAACTAACAAAATGAGAGTTTTGGCGGGAATCCGATAGTGAGACGTTGTTGGTTTGTATTATTTGCTCAAACTTGTGTTTCTTCGAGTGTTAATGTGTAATATTGGTGGAATTTAACCATTAAGTGTTTGTTAACGTGCACGAGTGTAGGCGAATGATATAAACTCAAAAAACGTGTAATTTCGTATTTTTTCCAAAACTCCCAGGAAGTTTCAGTAAAGCATCCACTAATTTACTGAATCGTGACTGACGATGTAAATAATTGACTTTACTACTTGACCACGATTGCTATAATATTGCTGTACTTTCTTAATGTGAAATTAAGAAATAGGTACTTGACACTGGCTACATGCACAAACCGTGCGAAGCCATAATGAAATAAAAAAAAAAACTAACAAAATGAGTTTTGGCGGGAATCCGATAGTGAGACGTTGTGGTTTTGTATTATTTTCTGAAACTTGTGTTTCTTCGAGTGTTAATGTGTAATATTGGTGGAATATTAATCATTAAGTGTTCGTTAACGCTAATGATATAAATTCAAAAACGTGTCATTTCGCATTTTTTCCAAAACTCCCAGGAAGTTTCAGTAAAGCATCCACTACTTTACTGAATCGTGACTTTGACGATGTAAATAATTGACTTGACTACTTGACCACGATTGCTATATTGCTGTGACTTTCTTATAGAAATAAAGAAATACTTTATATAATAAAATACTTGACACTGGCTATATGCACAAACCGTGCGAAGCCATTAATAAAAAAAAACTAACAAAATGAGTTTTGGCGGGAATCCGATAGTGAGACGTTGTTGGTTTTGTATTCTTTTCTTAAACTTGTGTTTCTTCGAGTGTTAATGTGTAATATTGGTGGAATATTAATCATTAAGTGTTCGTTAACGTGCACGAGTGTGGGCGAATGATATAAACTCAAAAAACGTGTCATGTCGCATTTTTTCCAAAACTCCCAGGAAGTTTCAGTAAAACATCCACTACTTTACTGAATCGTGACTTTGACGATGTAAATAATTGACATGACTACTTGACCACGATTGCTATATTGCTGTGACTTTCTTAATGTGGAATTAAGAAATACTTTAATAATAAAATACTTGACACTGGCTATATGCACAAACCGTGCGAAGCCATTACTAAATAAAAAATAAAAAAAAAACTAACAAAATGGTTCGTACTTTCGTAGCTATGCTCCGTAGTCTGCAGTTATTATTTGCAAGCGAAGTGCTTAACATTATGTAGCGAAACGACCTGCATAAATCCTCTCTTAAAGTAGAAAAGCCACACAAGCACATAATAATATGTCAAATATTTGTGTGAATAAAAACGTAAAATAAAATCGGAGAGGTTTTTCCATGTAATGCAAAACGGAAGGGCAGAAGGTCTGTGATATGGCCAAATTCATAGAAGGGTTAGGTTTGAGCCCAATATATTACTTGTGGGATTAAACAATACGTTTTCAAGGCTTATTTTGACAAAAATATAATCGCTGTTACTCCCTTTACGGACATGCTCATTGCACAGCACAGATGAGAGTAACTGTCCATTAAAAGTTTAATACAGATTAACAAAGATGTATTTTAAAGGAAAGTGAGACTTTTAAATCCGTATTAATTCATTTAATGCATCTAAAAGTTGCAGAAATACAGTATTTTTCACACAATCATCGGCAGCCGCAGCGTCTCGATCTCGAGCCTCAAGAGAACTGAACCTATTTCCGTTCTTCCACCTGAATCACAAATATTCATCTACCCTTGCAAAACTAAAACATTGGTTTGTCAACCTTAACACCTACGATATATGGTTCAAATTCACATCGACTGGTAATACAGTTTTCCAATTGTTGTATCCTTGAAAACGTTACCTTATAACTCTCGAAATGGAGTTCAAATTTGCATGTTGTTGTGTAAAGGTATGTAAAGGTAAGATGGTAGGTCAGCCAGATTTATCCCAGTGGGGCGCGAGTGGAATTTATATTTTACATTTATGTCCCAAAATATAGGCGAGTCGTGACAATGTCCCCTTGCTCACGATTGGATAGATTTAATTCACGAGCCTTTGCTATCAGATATGCCGTACCTACTACTACGTAATATAATAAACGTGAAAGTTTCTGCTGAAGCCATACGTATCGTGATATCCCATTGACTATCCCGTTGTTTGACGTCATTCGACGCTCGCCGTAAGTGTAGCCACATAATCGGGATATGGCAGTGGCATTGTCGTTGAGTATCCCGATTTTTTACGTTCACTTGTTTTTTTTTATTTTGGTTTATTTTGAATTTGGCTGTTGACGATGACGATAGGTGTGTCCCATGCATAATTACTACTAACTACCTTTGACACATTATTACCTATAGAAAAAATAAATATAAAACGTCCTACTTAATTGTTATATTAAATGTGTAAAATATTAAAGTGTTATAAGGTAACGTAATACAATTTATTTCGCGGGTCTAAACTGAATCAAATTGAGCAAAATTAACAATTATCACGTTCCAAATGGAAAAGATAATGACTTCAATCAAAACTCCTCGTCCCACGGGGTGTTTGGAAATTACCAACGCCTGACGCACCGAGCGGTAAGAAAACAGGAAAACTCCACCCCCCCCCCCCCCCCTCTCACCTGTATTCGGGGTAATTGTAATTTTCCAGCTTAGTCGAGTGAAATTAATCGTCCATTTATATCAATTTGCTGGCAGTAATGCCTTGAGGATATGCTTCGAGTTCGTTCGCTGATAGGGTTGCTAACTTTTTTGTGAAAAATAAAAATCTATTTTTGTTTTGAATGTGGTAAATGAAAGTAGGCACTGAACTGACCCTAAAAATAATGTTGTTGTTTCAATTATTTATTTGATTATAGTTTATTTGTAACTCGTTGAAAATGAGTGCATCTTTAACGCCTTGTCCGATCAATAAAATCTTGTGGTTCAAATGAAGTATTCGTGTACCTATTCTATTACTATTAAAAAATGAAAAGCACACATATGTAAAATAACGTTAGATACCAACTTCATTATAAGGCGCGGTTGGCAACCCTACGTGCCGGAGAATCAGAAATTAAAACACCTTATACACGTGTTCAATTCCACGAAGACCAGCTCAGCATATAGCAACTAAAATCCGCCTACTAGGTACCTACTGACACGAGTCTCACCTTACCCCATTTTCCATAATCCACCACGGAGACCCCGATCCTGATTGCTAGATTAATAATGTATTTTAAAGACCAATTTTAAAGACTTCTAAATCGATTATTTTTCAAGTGATAATGAGATTATAATAATGCCATTATTGAGAAAACACAGTTTTTAACACATTGTTGAATACTCGTCACGCGTTTACGTTAATTAAAGTTTGCGAAAGAACAACCCGAGTGCATCGTTTTGTCCCCTACTATTGTTTATGATCCATTGATACACGTTACTTCTCACTCTCTATTCCCATATTCCGTCGACCCATTAGCGTTATTAAGCTCCTAAACTCAAATCTGGGGCGCTTTGGGGACTCTTCAAGCGCGTAAAAGGTTGTATGGTGCTTTGAACGAAAGTATACGGATACGAAGTTGAAAAAGTTATGTTTTGAGTTGCTTTGTTCATTGTCAACTTTGTGTCCAATACTGCTAATGTAGAAAATGAAGAAATATTTCAGTCTCAAGGTACAGTCAGCGTTGAAAGTAGGTTTATATTAGGTACTTATATGATTATATGTCCAAACTAAGTACTTACTACTTATAGTATTTTGCAAGACATTTTTAAATAAAGTTTCATTCAATAACTTCCAGCAAACAAAAAAAAAAGGTTACACCTAATCTAACACGTGCTGCTACCAATAGATAACTTCATTTTGAATGTTTTGGAATATAAAAACAGGTAAACAAGTTAATTTTAATATATTGCAAGACCTCCTGATATAAACTCCTCCTAATCAAAATTTTTAATTAGCATAACTATTAAAGCCAATGTAAAACGGTATAAATATTACTTATAATTAAAACGTCAGTATTTTTTTTATTTTTCTCCGTATGCACTCATTCATGAAACATCACTAGAAAGCCTTAGCCCAGTATCTGAAATCTGTCCTTCTATTGATCGCCTCGCCATGAAGGAAAAAGACGACTCGCATCTCCCCCTGTGCCAGAAAAGGACAGCTGTACGTCTCAGGATATAGTGGAGAGGATATCTCTACTGAAGTATATGTATATATGGAGTAGTGTATATATGGAAAGGTTGTGGAGCTATTCTCGAACTGTAGACATAATATGAAAGAGATGCGATAGCTAACTGTCGGAAGAAACCTTCCTGAAGATACGCCTTGTTTGGAAAAACGCGGGGTGGCTTTTAAGGGTAGTGAGTAAGTTTGTCATTTAGTTAACCTTTTTCAGTAGCTAGTTTATTTATAGAGCCTTATGCCAAAATATTACCTTTTCTTCACTTCATTTTATTTTTTCGCTATTGAGTAAGAAAGACGGATACATAGCATAAGTGTGTGTAAATGTTTTACAGTGACTGTAAAATGGTTCAAATCAAATCTCGTACTTGTAATTTTGGATCCTTTGGCTGAAATCTGAACCATCATGATCAAAGTTTACAAAGTAGACAGAACTAAGTTACAACTTTATTGTGTTCAAATAATAAATGTGTGTGCAAATTGTGCAATTTATCACCTCAAGTGCTTTCATAATTCGTGTGAACAAAACATGCTTTCGCGGTGAAACCTCCATACATTTTCACTCACGTGAGTGTATCTAAAGCGACTATTTAGTACTTTAATGAGTACTTCACGTAATCGCCGTCTCAACTGCTGAAAGCTCCTATTTAACACCGAATGCAGGCTCGTAAGTGCCTTGTAAATACACTTTCTTCATAAAGTTCCTTTTAAGTTTCTTCCAGATACTTCACTTTGCGAAGGTCTCGCTAGCTCATACCGGCAGATGTGCACAAAACACTTACAGTAAAATAAAACTGTACGACTATTTTGTACTTATAGAGTTCATATTTATATTAATATTAATGGATGTTTACATATTAATGGGACTTGCAGGAACAAGCTCCCGTTCCAAGTGAGGAAGCTTGGTAACGTTAGTCCTTCCGTGTTTAACCTGTATACGTAGTCTGGTTCGGGGTGGCGTTTATCACCGGGAAAATCAAATGGAACACAAAACATTTATTGTAAATAGGCAAAAATATCGTACTTTTACAAGTCAAACATTTATAATCAGTATAAAATACAATAAATACAAACAAAATGTGATGAATATGGATGAATCAAATTAATTCATTCATTATGGTTTGAGTTTGAAAAAGGTTTCCCTTTCATGCACTGATCCAAAACTAAATCTAGGGCAGGAAAAGAAAACTCCGTTGACTCTACCAGCTCTCGATAGCACTAAGCATCTCTACAGGATGTCATTGTTTCAATTGTAGTATTTTTCGACTAGTAACTGAATTGTACTTATAAATAAAATGTATACGTTGTCCAACAACACTGTTAAAAACTTACCCATTCTTCTCAGTTTTGCATAATGTTAACAATAAAAAACTTACCGCTTGTGACTTGAAGAGTAGTAGCTAGAAGACATAGTAGCGACAGTGACAGGCATCCGAGCGAGTTGAGCCAGTGTGCCGCGGCCATACTGCACCCTGTGGCAACGGAAATAGAGGATATAATCGCACAGATATTCTTTTATGATTGTTTTCACTTTGCACGTTGGCGTAACTTCTATCGGTCTTTGTGGAATAGGACAACTGTACAAATAAAACTTCACAAACTTCCGCTGAACAGATTTTCTTGATTCATAGCTAAGAACACTCGACGAAGTCACAATAATAGGCCACGTAGACAAGTATTAAAACACCAAAAGATTCGCGATACAGAATCAGAAAAATATTTATTGTTCAACTGTGTGCAAAGATGTTAATTAGTATTTAAACGGTCTAATTCGCGCACAAACTAATATGAAATTATATAATTTTGACATACCTCGACGTTTCATGTATTCAGTTCGCGAAAGTTTAAGAACTTCTATTGTGTACAATGATGGTAGATACGATACACGTAACAGTGTTGTTCAGGTTGACTGGAAGAGATCGCTTACAGCGATAAGTCCGCATATTGTGCTTTATATTAAGTTAAGTTCCATTCTGTATGTACCTTGCGTATTCCTATTTTTTTACTGATGTACAAGAAAGTTGTTTCTATTCTATTATATTCCATTTTACATTGCGCGAGAAAACTATATGGCTATTTTATTCAAGTAGGTACCTAACTTTTTCGTTATATACTACCTATAGGTATGTAAAAGTAACAAAGATTTCCATTATTTTTTCATTTTCTAAGATTTATTCTAGGGGCAGTATAGTGCAGATATCCACAAGGCAAGGTACTCCTTTACACTGTGGTTACGCCTTAGTTACTGCAATGCCTAAATTTGTCTGTTTTCTACTGTAGTGCCATCTATACGGTGGCACATGAAACTCGCTTCCGTAGTCATGATAGAAGTAGTCCCATAGGGTCTAGGACAGAGTGGCTACTAGTTAGAAATCGGTAAAAAATATCTAAATTTATAAGCGCTACATCTTTTTGATTGTTTTAAATTATAATTCTCCAGCTTGCTGCATTTTAAAGTGAGTGAAAATGAGTTTTGGATTTCCAGCCACGCGAAAACCAACCTTTACTACACGTGACGCCATCTAGTGAGCGGCGCTTGAACTACTCCGTTTCTACACTTACTATGTTCGTTTTGTTAAGGCAGCACTGGATCAGAACCGCACGGTTCAAACTGAAGCCACTAGATGGCGCTAGTGCAGAGAAAATTGTCGATAGAGTGGCAAGAATGGAAAACATTGGTACAACGCCTGTTTGTACATACTAGCTGGTGCCCACGACGTCGTCTGTGCAGGATTAGTATTTCGATTAGCTTATATTAGCATGGCGTAGAAAAGAAGTAAGACTATTACTCGTACATTAAAATTATCACATAAATAATGACTAATTTGACACTCATCGTCATATTTTGGACAATTCACACAATAATGTATCTTTATAAATTGTAGCCTGTGTGTTATTCTGATGCATAAGCTATAATATTGTAAAGTTTCATAAAAATCCATTCAGTCGTTTTTACGTGAAAGGGTAACAAACATCCATCTATCCATACATACTTATAAACTTTCGCGTTTATAATATTAGCAGGATTTTAATTACGCTATGATTTATGTGTTTAAGGCTCACCATATCGTCAGCATGTGTGTTTTGCCGCAGCCGTCCGCTGTCCACCACTGATCACCTGAAATAAATACATACAATAAGAATACAGTATGCCCAGAGTGAGTTTTCGCAACATGTTCGAGTTTTGTACACTTTGTGTGTAAGAATTATGTACAGCGTACACCGGCGCGTGTATGAACCAAATAACCTATTACATTTAGTTTTCCACTGAAGTCTTGTTAGCGATTTAATTACTATATAACCATAACCTTTACTTATACAATAAGTCGTAATACGATAGATTCTCGTAGGATGCAAAATGGTCCCACAATCATCTAGGCTCAGAGCAAGCACATTAGATATATATATATCCGTCACACAACTCTTTACCATGTGCGGAAATGGAACTTGCAACCACACGCTTCGCAGTCGGCCTATCACCCACGTCACAGACGTCGTCAACAGTATTACTCATTATATTGGTAAGTGTCCCACTATTTATAAGTAGATGGCCTTACGAATTATTCTTCTGACTTTTCCAATATGGATAACTAGAATGAGTGTACCTAGGTACATAATTTACCTTCCAAGTAGTCCTCAATGCCTTAAACTACAATAAAATAACCAAAAGAAGGAAATATTATTTGATATTTGAACGAAAATATTTATCTTTATTTATTAACGTCCTGCTCGTTAGGCCGCGTAGCATATAGCCCCCAGCTACGAGGGCTACGAGCTACACCGTAGCATCGGCTTTATGTAGCACTGCTACGATTTGCATTGTGAATGTGCCACTTCTTCACCCCTGCCTTGAATTAACAATTATGTAATCTCGTTTAAAAGCGAGCGGGAAATTTGAAAATTCCACCTTATTGCTTCCGATTATCGCCTGGATATATATATTTCATTATATTATATTTTTTAGCTTTCTTGCTAACCTATTCCACATGGAAAAATGAATGGTAAGTGGAAAATCATAAAAAATCTTAGTCACGGCGTACATATTGGAACTTTATTTCTTCTTATATTCCAATGTGACGTGAACGGTACACCTTTGTTTCCTCTAAACGTTACACTGCACTGCACAAACATAGCGAATATTAAAAGAGAAATATTACAGCCACCAGCCCCTTCCAAACACAACAGACACGAGAACCTAGCGACCTCTTCATCCACAATATTTAATTTACCCGGTTGACATTACAGCATTGTGGCCACGAGTTTAATTATTCAACAATAAGGTCCGAACGGCGCCATTGTTCACTTAATTAATATTTACGTCAACGGCAAATAGGACAATTTATTTACAAGCCGGTTTACAAAAGTATAAAGTGATCCTAGTGCTTATTTTTGCGTCTTTGTTGACTCTCAAAGGGTTGAGTTATAATACTACGCGGTTTAATATGATAATCCTACTAATATTATAAACGCGAAAGTTTGCAAGTATGGATGGATGGTTGGATGTTTGTTACTCTTTCACGTAAAAACTACTGAATGGATTTTAATGAAACTTTGCAAAAATATAGCTTATACATCAGAATAACACATAGGCTACAATTCATAAAGATATATCGTATATTATCCAAACGCGGGGGAAAGCGCGTTGCGCAGCTAGTATTTAATATATATCTGTGTAGTCTGGTTCAAATCGTAACCGATTCCATAATTATCTTACTCCGTGGTAGATAAAGATATGTGTAACAATTATATTTCGTCACATCTAGTACGAGTAGAACAGATTCTAGATTTTTGCAGATGATGATCCTTAAATAAACACCAGCAGAACGTCATTGTCAAGCAGATGTATTTATCTCAGTGTATTGTGTTTGAGTAACATGTAAGTAGTTCCTCTGTGACATTACAACAAATTACAAAAGCTGATGCAGGGGCCTCTGACGTAGAGGCCATGACAAATAATTACTAACATCCTTACAATAAAAAAAACAATCACTTAAGCTTTCAGTAACCGAGTACATACTCGTTTAAAGTATCAAATTTAGCGCTTTTTACTACGTGCTCAATTTCACTTTAGTTAATCTAACTCCTAAGATACATCTACCTAAAGGCAACCGACGAGCTCGAGATTGTTAGAATACCTCGAGCAAGCAGCGCCAAGAATGCAGGCTTTGTGCCACGTCCGCCATTGACACACTGCCAACTATTCATGTACTACAATCAGAATGTAAGTACAGTTGGAAAACAACATTGTACTAAATAGAGCCAATTTTCCTGTGAAATTGTTTATACAGTTAGGTCAAAATCAACCCTCTGTAATTTACATCGATGATACATTTTGTATCGAAAGGTGATCTAGACCAATTGATGATTGTACCTATGATGTCTGTACTAAACTTATGCTTAGATATGTCTGCAACTTCGCCCAATACTATAAGAAATGATACCATATACCTGTGGGGAACTAGGTACCTTACTGTCGTAGATAAGTCCAAACAACGACACTATCACTGTGCAGTAATTTATTGTCCAGTTACACACATTAATTATTAATAAGTAAAGAAATGAAGAGAGAAGAGAACAGAGTTAAACGCGCACAAGCTAGTAATAGATTTGGAAGTAACAAGAGTAGGCAAAGAAATTATACAGCAAGAATATAGCGATTTGGTAAGAGCGGTTTAAAGCAAAAAAATGAACGTGCATTCGCCGTCGCAGCGGGAATCTCACTGGCGCTGCGACCGAGCGTTAGCGGTTATAAGGGCCCTGCGCAAGCGATGCGCGTACGCCGAGCGGCACAAGTTTCGCCTGTTTAGACTAGCGTTTGCGCATCGGGTTTGCTTGCGGGAATAAATTAACATAATACTAACTTTATATAAAACAAGTATTTTTAGTACATATGAATGAAGATCATGTTAAATTTAAATACTGACAATTTGGAAATATTTGATATGAAGTTAGTTCTTCATAAGTAGGTACAAGGTTCCTACACTACTCCCCCGCCGAGCCCGAAGGTTACTGAGGGCGATAGTAATCCGGGAAGCGCACGGCTCGGCCACATCTGGTTTTCCTCTCAGGGACAGGGTCGCCTGCGGATGCTGCAGGTGGAATGGATTCCGTGTTGCTAGTACCCGTCCTGGTTTCATCACGAGCCATATGAGCGGGCTTCAGTCGATCTATGGAGACGGTAGACTCTCGATTGTTGATGGCTATCTTGAAGGTCTTGCCCTTTCTTTCCAGCACCCTGTAGGGGCCGGTGTAAGGAGGTTCCAGCGAGCGTCGGGCGGCGTCCTGCCGGAGGAAGACATATTCTGCGGTAGCCAAGTCTTTGGGCACGTAGAAGGTTTTGTGTTTATGTCTACTTGCCGGTTCTGGAGACAATTTTGCCATGTGGAGCCGAAGTCGTGATGCGAAGTTAGTGACGTCATGGTTTGCAGCGGAAGGAACGAAGAATTCGCCTGGGAGTCGTAGAGGTTCCCCGTAGACGAGCTCCGCTGCCGAAGCCTTGATGTCTTCCTTCCAGGCGGTACGGATGCCCAGGAGCACTAGAGGGAGTACTTCGGTCCAGCTGGTGTTTTGATGGCACATGATGGCGGCTTTCAATTGGCGGTGGAGGCGTTCCACCATGCCATTGCAAGCCGGATGGTATGCTGTGGTGGGGCGATGCTGCGCACCCAGGATGGCAGTCATGGTGCGGAAGAGCTCGCACTCAAACTGGCGTCCTCTGTCTGTGGTGATGCGGTTAGGAGACCCGAAGCGAGACACCCAGCCTGCGATGAAAGCGCGGGCGCATGTCTCCGCAGTGATGTCGGGGAGCGGGTAAACCTCAGGCCAACGAGTGAAGCGGTCGATGACCGTGAGGCAGTACCTGTAACCACACGAAATAGGTAATGGCCCTACAATGTCCATGTGGACATGGGAGAAACGTTCGGAAGGAACCGGGAAATGGGAGGTGGGAGAATGGGTATGCCGGTAGACTTTAGTTTTCTGGCAATCTGTGCATTCATTGGCCCATTGCCGGCAATCTTTCTGTGCTCCAGGCCAAATGTATCTTTTGGTGACTAATTTTGCAGTCGCCTTTGCACCTGGATGACTCAGCCGATGTAATGCGCTGAAAACAGGTTTTCGGAAGGCAGCTGTCACGTATGGACGTGGATCTGGGGTAGAAATGTCACAGTAGATTTCTATGTCGGAGTCTGGTGCTTTGATTTTTCTTAGATCCAGTGCTGAACCCTTTTGAAGAAGTTCTTGAAGTTCTGGATCTGAGTCTTGGGATTTAGCGAGTGCTTGATAATCTATCGGTACACCTACCTCCTCTATGCGTGAGAGAGCGTCAGCTACCACGTTGTCTTTCCCTTTTATGTAGCGGATGTCCGTGGTAAATTGGGAAATGTAGTCCAGGTACCGAAATTGCCTCGGTGAACATTTTTCGCGGTTATATGAGAAGGCGAATGACAGCGGCTTGTGGTCCGTGAAAACTATAAATGGCCTAGCTTCGACCATATGTCTGAAGTGACGGATTGCGTCATAGATAGCCAAAAGTTCTCTATCATATGGGCTGTACTTCTTTTGCGCTGATGATAGACGTCGAGAGAAAAACGCGAGAGGTTTCCAACTATTACCGCATTTCTGTTGAAGTGCTGCTCCGATGGATGTATCTGATGCGTCTGTGAATACGGCTAGTTCTGCATCAACCTTTGGATGAGCAAGCATTGCTGCTTCAGAGAGACTGGATTTGCAGGTGTTAAAGGCGTCCAGCATTTCCGGAGTCATCGTGATGTTCTGTGACCCTTTCGTTTTAGGTCCAGATAGCACGATGTTGAGCGGTGCTTGGAATTTGGCTGCTTCAGGTACAAATCGGCGGTAGAAATTGTACATACCCAGGAATCGGCGAAGTTCTTTCACTGTCGTTGGTGCCGGATAGTCTCGAATCGCTTGCACTTTATCTGAGAGAGGTCGGATACCGTCTTGACTAACCTCGTGTCCAAGAAACGTGATATGCGTCTTCCCAAACTCGCATTTAGCGGTATTCACCAACATACCGTAATCTGCTAAGCGCTGGAACAGCTGTTTGAGGTGCTGGAGGTGCTGGGTCTGATTTTCTGAGAACAGTAAAATATCATCCAAAAATCCATAGCAAAATGGTAGTTCCCTAAGCATTTCGTCGACAAATCGTTGGAAAGTCTGTGCCGCGTTACGGAGTCCAAACGTCATATATGGAAACTCAAATAGCCCGAATGGCGTCGTGATTGCCGTCTTAGGTATATCCTCTGGATTGACAGGAATTTGGTTATATGCTTTGACTAAGTCAATTTTTGAGTATACCTTGGTACCTGCCAACTGTTGAGAAAAATCTTGTATATGTCGAATTGGGTATTTATCCGGAATGGTCCGTGAGTTTAGTGCCCGGTAGTCACCGCAGGGTCGCCAGCCGTTGTCCTTCTTTGGTGCAAGGTGGAGTGGCGACGCCCAAGGACTTTCCGATCTACGCGCTGTACCACTCGCGAGCATTTCCTCGAACTCCTTTTGTGCGATTTTTAGTCTGTCCGGTGGTAGTCTCCTGGGACGGCTGGAGACGGGTGGACCAGGGGTTGTACGGATGTGATGTTCAGTTCCGTGTTTGATCTCCCGTTGAGTTCCAGCGGGGCAAGTGATGGTGGGGTACTCACGAAGCAGTTGGTGATACACGGAGTCTCCGGATACCGCCTTGATTGAAGCGATGGCAGCTGCCTCCTTATCAGGTGATGCTGTCGTGGAGAGTGACGTAAGCCCGTCGACTAAGCGGTGGTTTCTCACATCTACAAGCAAATTGTAAAATCTGAGAAAATCTGCACCAATAATCGCCTTCGAGACGTCAGCCACTACGAATCGCCAATTGTAGGCCCGGCGTAGACCTATGTTGAGTTGCAGGTGAATCCAGCCGTATGTTGCTATCACAGAACCGTTTGCTGCATATAGTTGGTAGTCTGTCTTGGCACGGATCTGACTGAGCGCGGATCTTGGGTACACGCAGAGGTCTGATCCTGTGTCCACAAGGAAAGACACCTTCGTTGATCTATCTGTAATAAATAAGCGGCCTGGTTTAGAGGGGCAGTCGTTAGCCGCTACTTCCGGCTGCCGTTTGCGTTTTCCGATGTGCTGAATTTACATGGGGTCGTGCATCGAGTAGAACGGTTGCCAAACCTGTTGTGATACCAGCAAAAGTCTGGGTTACGTTCTCTTGAGCGTGATCGTCTTCTATTCTGCTGCGATTCTTGCGGTCTACCCTCACGCGTGTCAGACCTACCATAATAGGGGCGCGACATATGACCTTTAAGCGCTGCTACCTCTCGTGTCAGCTCTGAAATCTGCTTGGCCATGTCGCTAAATGAAAAATCTGCACTTGCCACGATCGGTGCTGATGGAATTGGAACGATTTCATAAACCCGATCTGCCAGATCTGCTACGGTTTCCAAGGGTGAGTCTCCCTGTGATGCTATCACGGTCTGTATATTGTGCGGTAAACGACTAGACCAGAGTGTTCTTAAAAATGAGTCAGGTACCTTTGGTCCAGCCAGCGTCTGCAGATGCCTTAGGAACTGAGATGGTTTTCTGTCTCCGAGCTCCTCATGCATGAGAAGTTGCTTCACCTTCTTTTCCTGTGATTCAGACAATCTTTTTATTAATTCCGTTTTTAATTTTAAATATTTATTTTCTGCGGGTGGCGCAATAATCACGTCTTTGACCTCGGCTGCAAATTGCTGATCTAGCTGCGCAATAACGTGGTAAAACTTCGTTGCGTCGGACGTAATTCCCGAAATTAGGAACTGACCTTCTATCTGGGCAAACCATAGCCCAGGTTCCTGGGGCCAGAACGGTGGTATTTTAACGCCAACCTTAAACACGTCAACGGTTGTTGCTGCGCTGCCGACTGTACGGCTTCCAGAAGCTTCGTCCGTAACGGATTCATGTACTCGTCCGCGATCCATTCTTCTTTTCTTCTTTATAGTCGGGGTCACCAATTATGTGGGGAACTAGGTACCTTACTGTCGTAGATAAGTCCAAACAACGACACTATCACTGTGCAGTAATTTATTGTCCAGTTACACACATTAATTATTAATAAGTAAAGAAATGAAGAGAGAAGAGAACAGAGTTAAACGCGCACAAGCTAGTAATAGATTTGGAAGTAACAAGAGTAGGCAAAGAAATTATACAGCAAGAATATAGCGATTTGGTAAGAGCGGTTTAAAGCAAAAAAATGAACGTGCATTCGCCGTCGCAGCGGGAATCTCACTGGCGCTGCGACCGAGCGTTAGCGGTTATAAGGGCCCTGCGCAAGCGATGCGCGTACGCCGAGCGGCACAAGTTTCGCCTGTTTAGACTAGCGTTTGCGCATCGGGTTTGCTTGCGGGAATAAATTAACATAATACTAACTTTATATAAAACAAGTATTTTTAGTACATATGAATGAAGATCATGTTAAATTTAAATACTGACAATTTGGAAATATTTGATATGAAGTTAGTTCTTCATAAGTAGGTACAAGGTTCCTACATACCTAAGCCAGATATTGCACGTTTTATAAGCACATAAAAGCATAAAGTTCACAGCAAATAGATCCAGAGGGCGAAGCTAGTAGTGAATATAAGACTCCGTAAGTCTAACGTTAGATAAGTTCCTCTAAGCTTTTATTAAAATTCTTCCCCAAATTATGTTTCTTTGAAGGAACCGTAAACAAAATATTAGGGTGTATAAATTGAAAATATAAATCTCGGCTTCACTACGCCCTGTCCGCAATTTTTCGACTCATTATTTCATTACATTTTGAAAGTGATGAGGTTTTAAATAATTGTGAAAGGAATGAGCAATCTTCAAAATTGCTAATGCTATTGAACCTGGGTACCTAAGGAAGCTTTGTTTTCTCTTAGAGGTATTTTTGGTTAGTTCAAAGGAGCCTTTGATTACTGTCATTTGAATAACTCTAATAATTTTCAATGGAGCCCTACTATATACTAAAGCTGTAAGCTTTCGATTCTATTTCACCTTCCTGATTTACTTACCAACACCAAGTTTAATTGACTACGATGCGATACCTAATTGCGCAAATTCAACGGAAAATAGTTTCGGCACCAAAACAGCGAGTAATGATGCAAGACGGAACCAAGCAAAAACTTGAAACAAGCGAGTTAATCGAAAATGGTCGACTCGAAGAAGCTAGCGACCTTCCGAATTGGGTCATCCGACGACCCGTGACGCTGCGAGTTACGAATTCACAGCACTTCTGCAGAGTTCTGCAGTCGTGAATGTGGTGCCTATTCGTATGTGTACCTACTTATTTACCTTCGATCAGTAATGTACCTACTAGATTGAGCGATGCTTCCAAACACAGCGAAGAAAAAATGGCTTGATTTTACTATACTCGAACTTCAGAAATACAAAAATATCGCAATGACCGCACTATTGTGTCTGCTCTTATTTCCCTGGCCGATTTACCATTAATCTAGTACATTATTGATCGAAGGTTTTTTTAGGTGCATTAAGCGACAAAAGTCATATTTGAGTTGGTAACTACCTTGTATATCTCTGTGCTAATCGGTTGCCAATCGTGGTTGAATTTGAGTAGATCGTTGGGTAAATTGAGGTGCCAATTCTTTTTGACCATGTAAAATAATGCAAATCTGAGACTATTATTTTAGACTTAACACACGTACATTCAAACCAAATCCATCCGTAAAACAATACGGCATCATGTTTCAAATTATTAGAAGAGAGTTTCTTTGTACAAAATACACCTATGCCTCTTGAATGCACGAAATGAAACTTATATAAAGACACATAACACTAATAATTTACAAAACTTGTTGTCAATAGGCGATTTTATTGCTAGGTAGCTCGCGATTTCATCGCAACTACTTTAGGATGTGCCAAATGTGATATTTCATAACTACGTAGGTAATTAGGTTTATCAAATTGGCTTCAATTCAAATCGTATAGTGTATTATATTTCTTGATTTGATTAATACATATATCAGTTGGAATATATTATACTTACCAATAATATAAAATTGATGGTTGGAACTTTCTGCGAACATTAAACTTTTCTCTGATTTCCATATTATTTAAATACGGTATAACTTTATACGTCTTCGGTAGTTAATTAAAATTGTTTCACCCATATTCAAGCATCGAGTCATTTACAAAGTTCGTTTAAAGTTGGTAGGTATATAGGTGCTACGTATATACATAGGGTGTTCCAAATTACTTATTGTAATCAAATACTCCCATATTTTCGAATGTTCCACCCTTTCTGTACAAACTCACAGTACGTAAGTATTACGTTGATATTTTTTTTATTTTTATAATATAAAAACGTAGCCTGTAAACGTAACCGTAAACTAGTATCGTGGGTACCGCTTACAGACATATCATTTCACATCTCTACACTTAACACCCAGACCAGGAACAAATACTTGAAGACCCACGTATACCTATATTTGTTTTGGGGCGGGAATCGAATCCGCGACACCAACCGCAGCAGTCCGATTGCTCAGCCACTACGACAAACGTGCCGTTCATCTTACTTATGCAGTAATACCAAATATTGTTCGATTCTAATTACACTAATCAAAGAGAAACGTCTGCTTGCATCAGCACAGTTATTGGTTTAGTGGGACGCATTTGAACATTGAACGATAAACAATCCCGGAATGATACATATACCACAAAAAATACAGTCGAGTTTGGAACCGCTACCTTTTGAACTAACTTTTTCCTTGATAATTTTGTTGGTAAGCATTTTTGCCTACAGCAATATCCGCCCTGGCCTAATCTCACGGCTCAATTTTAAATTTTCAAACAGTATCGCATCCAAGGTCTGGGAAAATATAACTGATATATTTATATAGACGCCATATTCAGGCGTTAATAATAATAAAAATACTGCTGAACTGACAACATGCATTATCTCTAGAGTATAGGTCATCATCATCAGCCTGAAGACGTCCACTGCTGAACATAGACCTCCCCCTTAGACCGCCACACCGAACGACAATTTGCCACTTGCATCCACCGGTTGCCTGCGACTCTTGATGTCGTCGGCCCATGTAGTGGGATCTTAGGTGCTGTTTGCAAAATAAAGGTCCAAGCGGACAGTTGCAGTGCAAATAAGGACAAGTTTTTTTTAACAGTCGTACACTTCATGAGCTGTCCTGTAAGATGTGAACTAGCTAAAAACGGGTCTAATTCGCGCACAAACAAATATCAAAATATATAATTTTGACATACCTCGACGTTTTTAGCTAGTTAATAATGTTTCCTGTTCGCGAAAGTTTAAGAACTTCTGTAAGATGTTATTTGAATTTTATTAAGTTTTTTTTTTGTTAAATGTCGCATTATACATTTAAAACGCTTGGTCGCGTGACCATGATACGTCCAAACCCAACGACAACACTTAAATTCCAATTTATTCACCTCAGGATAGGCAGGTACCTACTACACAATGAATATGAAGCGACCGCTCCCAATTTATCATAGCAGGAGAGAGCCTTGGTTGAAACTGGTTCTATTTAACAAAAGTCACAAATAAACATTCATTTCCACAATTTATTTTATAGGTATTCATTTCGAGGAATCTCGTTGGTACACCTTCGTAAAGTAACTCGTAAATAAAAAGAAAAGGGGCCGACAGCCGGACCGATAGCAGCCTATCTTACATCAGATCAATTAAACATTTTGGAAGTAATTTCGATGCCTCCTACGTCATTTACAGCAGTGTATTTTTAAGACCTTTAAGAAATATAATCATATGTTAACAATAGAAATTCTTAAACTTTCGCGAACATAAAACATATCTAATATATTATGATCAAATGAGTCTTCTCGTGATCACGGTCGATGTAACTCGGCTGAAACGTCGAGATAAGTATATATCAAAATTATATATTTTGATATTAGTTAGTGCGCGAAGTAGACCCGTTTAAATCTAGATAATATACTTAGGTAATTATGTAGGTACCTTCTATGATTTTTCATATTTTTGTCAATGCCTGATTTCGATTCTTCTTCTAAATTCCTGGCACGGATACCAAAAGCTATTATATTATTATCTGTTAAATATACATCTTTATTGATACTTATCTTCTTAGGAAAAAAAACATATGATAATGATTGACGCGGAAGCGTCGCTCAAGCTTCAAACGTTCTTTGCACAATTAGAGGAGGCACCTTAATATCCTGAAGACAAGGCTCGCCACCCGGCATTGGCTGATCTACGATAAATCTCTGCTTTATCTATATCCGTAGAAACGTATGGAAGTACGTTATGAAAGAAAAGGATTTCAATTGTTGGTATTTGTCACACACGGACAAATGACTTATGAACGCCGTCAATTTCTAAATTAGCTAGTGCAATGTGGGATGAAGAACGAACGCGGGACTTAAATCCTCTCTCAATACTCTGTCAGGCGATGTTGTGACTTACACTTATTATATGTTCACTTGGAGAGTATAACTACTTATATAATACACCTACATGTAATTTGAAGATTACTATTGTAAAGGTCACCTTTCCCGAGGAAGTAAACGATGCACGCAGTACACAAATGAACAAAAAAGTCGAATTCCGAAATACGGTACGAAACTCCACAAATACCGGACTGATAGTTTATCCTCGAGTGATCGGTTCACATTCTGAAGACAACCATAGCCCGCGACGGCGTCGGACTGATTACCATACAAATAGGGAAGTGATTGAGCACCGTCCCTCGGGTGACTCTCCACGATATTATCACGTGATTGCGGCTCTTAAAATGGACAACGTGGCTCTATATCTGCCCGAGACAAATCGCTGGTGATTTCTTTTTAGCGGCCTTTTTTTATTTTAGATAGGCTCACGTTTATCCCCTAACTCAGTTGTTAAGTGACGCTTTACGACACGAATATTTTCAAGAATTTCAAGTCGTCAGTCTAGGATATTGTACAGTGAGTCCATCATTGGTAGTTTGAGTCAAAAAAGGGAAAATCGTCCTAGTTTTGTGTCGTAAAGTTATTTTGCTTTCAAAGCTCCGCTTCACAGTTGGTTGTCTTGGAAGGATTGATTCCATTTACAAATTTTATGAGCTGATATACCTACTTAGTATAAACTTCTGAAAAAACCGTAATTCGTACATAAGTACGTAAGTTGTACGCAATACAACTTATAGTTTCATTTGATGCAACTAGAATCATTCCAGTACCTATCTTTTTCTTCTATATAATTATATCCTCTTTAATCTAACAGTAAAGGATGAGAAGTCAGTATAGGACTCGTAGGAAGTAAACATAACTTACTAAACAGTACAGGCGTAAAATAAGATTTGGAATAGGTAGGTACAGTATCTACAACGTAGAGAAATGTGATTGGTCTTGTAAATGTACAAGAATTTGCCAAGCTTTTATATCAGATAAACAACTAGGTATATAGGATTTTTATAATTTATCTTCGGAAAAGACTAAACTAAACTAGAATCTTAAAACTAAGAATTTAACAGCCACAATACAAATACCTACTTCTCGCAGCGCCAATCAGTAGATCCCATTATTCGCATTCAAGACGAGAATGCCCGCAATTGATCGACAAAAGTCGCTGATTTAGATACATCTGAGTGGGGTTCCGCAGCTGAATGCCAAAGAGGTTGCGACAATAGATCATAATGCTTTGCGAGCGTGAAACGATAGCGAGGATCCTCGGAGAGCGGCCGAAAATCAATAGATTCGTCTCAGAGATGAATCCTCATACGTATTAAACTAAAATGTACTTCGTAGAAAATGTAAAGGTTTGTTGACAGCGGGAGGGCTGCAACGTTATCAGGCGCTATCGGCAGCACGCCGACTCCGTGCCCCCCCCCCCCCCCCTGTCGGCGCCCTACCACGCCCTCGGAGATCCTCGCGGATGCTGCGTCATGGAGGAAACCTCATCTCCTGAGACGTGATGATGAGGCGGCCTAGAATGGTTATATAATGACTTACCCGCGAGAGGGTCCCGGTTTGGGCGCCATTTAGCGCGTGCTGGGAGCGCGGAGCGGAGCAGGGACGCGGAGAGCGGACGCGGCGACGGGCGGCGCGCGACTGCCGCGAGTGAGCGCGCGCGTGCGTATGACGCCTCGACGCATGTGCACAACTACCCCCCCTATTTGTTTTGCTCCGCGCTCGGTATCGGGCTTCCGAAAGCCGCAGAAAACGAGATTATTCTCTCGTGTAGATACGATGCGCGATGCGAAGCATTCCAATGAATGTGGACTAAACTTCGCTTGAGATATCGTCGGGTTTTATTCACGTCGCTTGACATGAATTGCAATGGACGTCGTGCGGATTTGAGACCGCGTTGTAAAATGTACAAGCATCTCTCACTCATTATCAACGAGCAAATTTGTATATCGTACCAACAAATTTAATTACTGAAATTTGCGAACATGCTTTATCGGTAGGTAGGGTACTACAAGTATTTATTATAATAGTAGGTACAATAATTAAAGCTAGGTAAATACCTATTTTTACTTCATCATTTAGTTTAGGTAGAATATATTATTTCAAATCGATTCCAAAGCAATCCAATATGTAGGTATCTATACCCCTGCTCAGAGCAGCTACTCTTTTACACCTTCTTCTGAAAGTATCCAAATAACAATACCATGAGGAAACCATCGAAAAAAAAAAGAAGTCCACAATTAAAAGAAGAAGAAAGAAATAAGTCGTACAAGAGTAGAAGTCGCGTGTACTAATAGTAGGTAGGTACCTACTCTACTTGTACAATTCATACGGCACGTAGGTATTTATGTAGCGCTATTTTAATATTTTTTGGTAACATAAACATGGAAAATAGTTTTACCCCGTAGTCCAGTTGATTGGACAATTGAACCGTACCACGGGCAATGAATGAGGTATCCGGTCAAGTTCTAGTCATACCTCGCGAAATTGGTGTTCGATACTTATACCTACCTTGGCGATGGCTGATCGATTAGGTGCATTTTTTAATTGCTATCCTTTATTAGAGTTCTGAAAAATCGCGGGTTTGTATACCTACAAGATGTTTTATTGGAAACCTAAAATTGCTGATTGATTATGTAGGTATATTATATTCATATTCTGTACTAAATAGCCTTTAGGTACCCTTTATATCGAGTTTTAAATGTTCTAGGCCAATCCTTCATATTACATTAGATACCTACCTACATAGAGCCGTTATTTAGCCCGAGCCCTCTCGCAGGGACAGTCACGTACCACCTACGGTAGCGAGTGCTTTTCCCAATTTCCGAGAGCCGACCCATACACACATGATCCGATCACGTAATCATAGGGTTAGTCTACTCGCCACGCGCGTAAATAAACCTTATACCAAGGCGAACTAAGAGTTAATTAACATAACACATACCTACCTAGTCAGGTCATAAATTCTGTCACATGTTTTATATAAAATAATTGAAACAAGTTTATTCATTATGTAACCATTTATATACCAAAATGAACTTAACAAAACATAGATTCTTATGACACTAAAGTTTATTCAAAATGACCTCCGTGATTTTGAATACAGGCCTTCAATCTGCGCGGCCAGTCGTCTATCGCAGCACGAACGAGGTCCATGTCAATATCGGCGGCTGCCTTAATCAAGGATGTCTTGAGTGACTCCAAATTGGGATGAGGCTTTGAGCACGCCTTTTCCTCCAAGTGTTGCCATATCTTGTAATCTAGCGGATTCAAATCTGGACTGGAGGAGGGCCAGTCTTCGTGCCGGATGAAGTCGATTTCACGCGCCGCCAGCCAGTCTTGTGTGCTCTTCGCTCTATGAGCTGGCGCCGAATCTTGTTGGAATACCCAGTGCCTGTTATTAAACATGGTATGAGAAACAGGTTCCACAAGGTTCGTCAGGACTGTATTTTGATACACAACTGCATTCGTTTTTACACCTTTCTCACAAAAATGTACCTCTGTTAAGCCCCAATAAGACACTCCCAACCATACCATGAGCGAGGATGGAAAATGACCTCGTTGGACACGCGGAATACGGTTGCTCGCTTCTTCAGTACTGTGTGCGTACACCTTATCATTTTGTTTGTTGTAGCTCTCTTCTACGGTAAAAATTTTTTCATCCGAAAAAAGAATTTCCCGATATTTTTTTCCCGCGTACCGCTTCAACAAAGCGCGGCATCTCTTCAGTCTCAGGTCCATTAGACGAGCATTCAAATGATGTCCTGTTTTTCTTCGATATGCCCGAAGCCCTAAGTCTTCATTTAACACCCTTTTCACCGTGGTTCTGCTTAATCCCATCTGAAGGGCCAACAGTTTCTGCTTACGTTTGGGATTTCTTTGAATTCGCGCCTTCACAGCTTTTATCACTGCTGGAGTCCTAACAGACCGAGGGCGACCACTTCTTGACCTGTCATCTACACTAGAGTCTTCATTGTATCGTTTGATGGTACGATAAACGAATCTCTTGGTTATATTCAAATTTTTCAGTATGTCAAAAATTTGAATTGGC
Organism: Hylaea fasciaria; assembly: GCA_905147375.1. Lineage (NCBI taxonomy): Eukaryota > Metazoa > Arthropoda > Insecta > Lepidoptera > Geometridae > Hylaea > Hylaea fasciaria. The sequence goes on from LR990200.1 coordinate 2,127,319, forward strand.
GCGTAACCGCAACGATGCAACGCAATAACTGCAACACGGTCTTCTTTAAGCGTCCACTCCATATTTAAAAATGAGTAGGTAAAATTCTAAAAAGTATACATTTTTATTTTCATGAACAATTCGAATTCAATAAACTTTTTTGTGGCCAGCATTCTAAAAGAAAAGTTTTTACTGTGTGACAATACTTATGACCTGACTAAGTATATACGCCGGAGTTTTGGCGGGAATCCGATAGTGAGACGTTGTTGGTTTTGTATTATTAGCTCAAACTTGTGTTTCTTCGAGTGTTAATGTGTAATATTGGTGGAATATTAACCATTAAGTGTTCGTTAACGTGCACGAGTGTAGGCGACTGATACAAACTCAAAAAACGTGTCATTTCGCATTTTTTCCAAAACTCCCAGGAAGTTTCAGTAAAGCATCCACTACTTTACTGAATCGTGACTGACGATGTAAATAATTGACTTGACTACTTGACCACGATTGCTATAACATTGCTGTGACTTTCTTAATGTGAAATTAAGAAATACTTAAAATAAAATACTTGACACTGGCTATATGCACAACCCGTGCGAGGCCATAACTAAAACAAAAAAAAAAAAAAAAAAAAAAGTATATACGCCGGAGTTTTGGCGGGAATCCGATAGTGAGACGTTGTTGGTTTTGTATTATTAGCTCAAACTTGTGTTTCTTCGAGTGTTAATGTGTAATATTGGTGGAATATTAACCATTAAGTGTTCGTTAACGTGCACGAGTGTAGGCGAATGATATAAACTCAAAAAACGTGTCATTTCGCATTTTTTCCAAAACTCCCAAGAAGTTTCAGTAAAGCATCCACTACTTTACTGAATCATGACTGACGATGTAAATAATTGACTTGACTACTTGACCACGATTGCTATAACATTGCTGTGACTTTCTTAATGTGAAATTAAGAAATACTTAAAATAAAACACTTGACACTGGCTATATGCACAAACCGTGCGAAGCCATAACTAAAACAAAAAAAAAAATAAAGTATATACGCCTGTCTTGGAGTGTACGTATATTGGATTGAAGGTGCACCGAATAGTTTTCCTTGTTCGTATAAGCTTATAATAAAGAATAGGATGTTCTGTATTCGGAGGGAAAAGGTAGGTATGAAAAAATATTAGAAAATGTATAAGTAGGTACATAATATAATATCTAAGCGATCATGTTAACTTAAATAGAGGGAGAGGGAGAGATATAGAGTGAGAAGGAAAGAGATTGAGAGAGAGATTAAAGGGCAGGGACAGAAATTGCGGAAGAGGGAAAGAGACAGAGACAGACAGAGAGATAATGTTAGGGGAAGAGGGAGAGACAGTGAGAGTGACAGGTAAAGGGAGAGAGATAGAAGGAGAGAAAGCGTTTTCCCATAGAAACAATGACAGGACAACGTCTGTCGGATCAGCTAGTTTCAAATAAAATTACTTTACTATGGTAGTACCTTGGTAAGTAGTGTGTCGGTTTTACCGCTTGAAGCGATCTCCTCCAGACATCCAGAAAGATTTTCATGGCTCAAAACTTGAATAAGCATGTTTATAAACTAATAATTTTAGAGCTATAACGCAGAATTCTGAGTAGGTACAAAATATAAATAATATATTTGCAAGTCGCAAGGTTCGGGATACGTATACGACCTGATGGTTCCTAATGTATATAAAATCGATCTAATAATTAATATTACTTTTTATCCTGGCTATTACATTTGTCTGCCTACCCTACGGCTGAAAGTTTTAAGCGGCTGGCAACCATAACCATAGTAGAAATAAATACTACTGGGGAGTTTTGGCGGGAATCCGATAGTGAGACGTTGTTGGTTTTGTATTATTAGCTCAAACTTGTGTTTCTTCGAGTGTTAATGTGTAATATTGGTGGAATATTAACCATTAAGTGTTCGTTAACGTGCATGGGCGTGGGCGAATGATATAAACTCAAAAAACGTGTCATTTCGCATTTTTTCCAAAACTCCCAGGAAGTTTCAGTAAAGCATCCACTACTTTACTGAATCGTGACTGGCGATGTAAATAGTTGACTTGACTACTTGACCACGATTGCTATAGCATTGCTGTGACTTTCTTAATGTGAAATTTAAGAAATACTTAAAATAAAATACTCGACACTGGCTATATACACAAACCGTGCGAAGCCATAACTAAAACAAAAAAAAAATACTACTGCTGGCAACATTGAGTAATTCTTCGAGAATCAAAAAAGTGTGACGGGCGATTTATTTTATGAATTTTTGGTGAAAATCTAGAATAAAATGTCTACATTAGCTGCAGCTTTATCCGTCGCAGGGACCCGGACCTCAGGCCAACCCGTCAGGACACAAAATGGTAATGTTTATGTGATAACTTTCATGAGGTGATTTCATCCCGGTAGATCACATGCATCGGAACTTATGGTTAGTTTTTTGTAAATAGTTCCCACAAATCGTTACAAACCTAGCCAACATTGTTCTAATTACTCGGTAAATGTCGAAAACAATGTAATTGTATCAATAAATTGGACCTCTGAATCATACATTTTGTAAAATAACCTATTCAAAGTTGGTTCATACCTACTCAAGTATCCATTGTCATAGCCAACTGACGACCACGCAAATAAAATGTTAGTGTAATTTTCAGTAATGGCCGCAGCAGCAATCGCAAACATAGTGAAAAGTTCACTTGGCCCTGTTGGACTCGATAAAATGCTGGTAGATGATATTGGAGATGTTACAGTCACAAATGATGGCGCCACCATTCTCAAGTAAGTAATTTCATTAGGATTATTATTACAGGTTTCGTAAAAAAAAATTCATAAAAGGTCTTACATTTTCCTTACTTTGATAAAAAAAAAAAGTTAGATAGATATTCTTTATTGAAACACCACAGAACAAAGTAAACTAAAGACTGGAACAGACAGTAACTATAAAAAAAATAGTGTCACAATGGGAGGTCTTATTGCTCAAAGCAGTCTCATCCAGACACCATACACGGACAGGTGTAGCAAGGAGTTCTTTTAGTGTACTGTGAACAAAATATGTATAGAAACTTCTTAACGAAGCTAAAGCATCTCCACAACACTTTCTAATATTAAAATGTCAACCTAGTGTAAAAATGTATTCCATTGCAATATAAAAAGTGCTATGAGAATGAGAACATTGAGAATTACATTGTTATTAATAAATTATTGCTTTATTTTGCTTTTATGGTTTAAGAATTTTATTTCTTTTAAGAATTATAAATTCACTTACAGAGAAACACAGTTATAAATATAAAATTAAAATATTTTGCTTTTATTTATTGCCTTTATTGCTGCATAGTGTCAATGGAAACACTTTTTGTTGCATTATTGGGAGTCATGTTGCTGAGGGGTTTATTCTAATGAAAAATGAACTACAGTAAAGAATGCTTCATAGTTACTCATTGCTTCTTTGTAGAATGTTGGAGGTAGAGCACCCGGCTGCCAAAGTGCTGGTGGAACTGGCTCATCTCCAAGATGAAGAGGTTGGAGACGGCACCACATCTGTAGTCATAATCGCTGCTGAACTGCTCAAGGTATGATTCCTGATTATATTTTGTTTTCAGATCAGTGATACGCTAACATCGAAAATCCACCCAAAACCTCCTAAATTTCTGAATTCTGTCACCAATCAATAAACTACCTATTAAAGGCAATTATTACACACTAATTTCCTATATATCACTAATGCTTATGGTACCAAAAAGTATTTAAATATTATAAAATTGTGGTTATTTTACTCTGCTAATCACTATAATCACAAACTTATCTAACTCCCAGAATGCGGATGAGCTAGTGAAGAACAAGATCCACCCAACAAGCATCATCTCTGGATACCGGCTAGCGTGCAAGGAAGCCGTGAAGTACATCCAAGACAACCTCACAGTCACAGTGGAGTCCCTCGGCAGGCCGTCCATCATCAATGCAGCCAAAACTACCATGTCTTCTAAACTTATTGGAGCGTATCCTTTTGAAATTATCTGATACTATTTCAACTATTTCTATGGTGAATGTAGTGAGACAGTCATATCTTTCTCACAAATATAGTCTTTTTTGCATTTTTTTTGTGTTCTTCCCTGCATTCAGTGCAAAATCGTCCTTGACTCCCAACACAGTGATGCAGATTTCTTCTCCGAGATGATAGTAGATGCGGCACAAGCCATCAAGATCACAGACACCCGAGGCAACGTGGCGTACCCCATCAAAGCTGTCAATGTGCTCAAAGCGCATGGTCGCAGCGCTCGGGAGAGTGTCCTCATAAAGGGATATGCCCTCAACTGCACGGTGGCTTCTCAGGCCATGCCCAAGAAGATATTGAATGCTAAGATCGCCTGCCTGGACTTCTCGCTGATGAAAACCAAGATGAAAATGGGTGTTCAGGTGAGAATGGGAAATGAAACTGTAATCGTAACATAAGATTTTTCTTCATTTCATGACGAATATCCCAACTTTGTATAGGTATTAGTGACTGACCCCGAGAAGCTGGAAGCTATCCGGGCTCGTGAGCTAGACATCACAAAGGAACGCCTACAGAAGATTCTGGCTACCGGAGTCAACGTGATCTTCTGCAGTGGAGGCATCGATGACCTGTGTCTGAAGTACTTCGTAGAAGCCGGAGCCATGGGCGTCAGACGGTGCAAGAAGAATGACATGAAGAGGATTGCCAAAGCCACCGGAGCTACATTCTTAACGTCGCTTACTAATATGGAGGGTATGTATATTTGGAACTGTCTTATGGACTGTATATTCAGAGAATGAGACAACTAAAGCAGTTGTTGATTCAGTAAAGCATACTTTCATTTCGCTCTGCTGTTGCATAGGAGTTAATATTGTTGATTACAGTTAAAAAACACCTTTTTTTATACATGTGTAACAGCAAGCTATAATTATCTAAAATAAGAATCTCTTAGGTTCAAAAACACGTGTAATTTTTTTATACATACATTATTAGCATAGGTCGAACTAAAATAAAGTTATAGTCAAGTTTGGTGATTATTATATTGAGGAAGCCAAGATTCATAAATTATTCATAAATATTACTTTTGTGTGGTTACAGGTGAGGAAGTGTTTGACGCTAGCATGATCGGTGAGGCTGCTGAAGTGGTGCAGGAACAGATCTGCGATGACCAGCTCATCCTCATCAAGGGGTATGTAGATGTACTTTCACTTGTCTCATAATAATAAGTAGCTACATACATACCAGTTGCTGTACCCGCGATTACTGAGAACAGTTGCCTATGTTTCAATTCAGTGGCAAAGTGTTTCTTATGAAAAAAATAGCTGCAGACAAACGTAGAACTTCCTTTTTTTTTGGCAATTGATTAAAAATAATGTTTCTAAAGGTGTAGTTATTCAAACTCGGTCTGAAGTTTTAAAAACAAGTCATCAAATGGGCGTTAGCCACGAGTTGGTCCGCATGAGTCCAACTTCTCTAGATTCCAACTTTTATAACATCCATACAGCTTTCTCACGAGTCCAACTTTTATTTGTTACGGATAAAAAGTCCAGAAATCCCCTGCACAGGTGATACCTACTGCCATGAGTATTCTGGACTTGACATTGAATTGAAATTACCGCATTGACACCTAACATCAAGTGTGATAGTGGTCAAACACAAACCTATCAACTACTATTATATAAATAAAAAAAGAAGCCCTTAAAGCCAGCAACTGGTCGTGACGATGTACCGTGCTTGCAGGCCCGTGGCCCGCACCGCGGCCTCGCTCATCCTGCGCGGGCCGACGGACGCGTACTGCGACGAGATGGAGCGCTCGGCGCACGACGCCCTGTGCGCCGTCCGCCGCGTGCTGGAGTCCGGCCGCCTCACGCCCGGCGGCGGCGCCGTCGAGGCCGCGCTCTCCATATACTTGGAGAACTTCGCCACCACGCTGGTGAGTACTAGCCACAAAAAAAAAAAGAAAAAAAAACACACTGGTGAATACTGGCCACTGTCCACCGCAGTCTCACGCGGCTCAGTAATAGCTTTTTTGGGCTTCGGACTTTGAATCCGTTCGGTTTAGTTTCGAAACAGGGTTTATTTCATTAAAACAATAGGGTGCATGCGCGTATTAGCACACGAGGGCGCATGAAAGGTAGGCCAGGCCTACTGTAGAAATGGTCGTCATAGCTGAAATCTGCAAAGTGGATATCAAACATCATCATCACATAGATCCTGACACCTGCTATTGCTTACTATCGCTTTTTGTGTATCATCATCACAAACTGCAACATAATATAATATAAGTAATTTCTGTCCATCCAAAGGTTGCCTGTAAGCAATTATTGCTAAAAGCTCAAAACATAGCGGGGGCTGTGCACACAGGCTGTGTGTAATTATAGTTAGTAAAAAGCTATGTAAAACGACCCGACCTGCAACTGTTCTGTGTTTTGCTCTTTAGTTCATCCCGCCCGAACAGCCGTCTCATATATCTCGACTGGAGCCTCTGTTCACACGTCATATTACATTGCAGAGTTCCCGCGAGCAGCTAGCCATCGCGGCGTTCGCGCAGTCGCTCCTCGTGATACCGAAGACGCTGGCGGTGAACGCGGCGCGTGACGCCACGGACCTCGTCGCCAAGCTCCGCGCCTATCACAACTCTTCGCAGACTAAGGTGAGACATTCTTCGAGAGATGGTGGCAGAGTTATGCGTGGTTTTCCATGGCTCCGTGCGTAAAATCTCTTTGTTTCTAAATTCTCGTAAATGTATCCTGTAGTAGATGGTACACAAGTTTATAAGGCATCACATTTTGTTGTTCACAAACTTTGTTGCAATCACGAAATTTTACTTCAACGTTCTCAGAACAATTTCGCAGAAAAACCTTTAAACACTTCTATTCTATATTGTCAATAAATAATTCTTATATACTGTCAAAAAGTTACACCATAACGAGCTAACACAAAGCTAAATTTGACAGGTGGAACACGCTAACCTCAAGTGGGTAGGGCTGGACCTGACAAACGGCGTGTTACGCGACAACCTGGCGGCGGGCGTGCTCGAGCCGGCCATCTCCAAGATCAAGTCGCTCAAGTTCGCCACCGAGGCCGCCATCACCATTCTCCGCATCGACGACATGATCAAGCTGGACCCGGAGCAGAGCGGCGGCAAGAGCTACCAGGACGCTTGCAACGCCGGCGAGCTGGACTAGACGAGTTGCGGATCGAACACGCCACAGACTGATTACACGAACAGCCGCGTTTGGGTGTTGCTTTCCGGACGATAACCTAATCGATACAGAAATTTCACATTGCTCCTCGGTCTCGGTGGTTGAGCCATTGTGCTGAGTAGGCTAAAGATTAGTCAGCTAGAGGACCTGGTTTTTTGAATAATAATGATCGAAACTTTGGAAGTGCCTCGTCTTGTACCCCAAAGATTTTGACGTACAAAATAGTGACAACAGAGAGCCGTGGACATCATAGAATAATTTGATAACGCAGCATATAGGTAGTATGTGGTAGCCCGCTATAACTTTGCAACATACCCAGTATGCCTATTAGTCGTATAGAATTGCAATGCTAATTCAAATGAGTGAATGGATTTAAATCACATATCACATCAAACAAACACAGTTCAGACTTCAGATGTTACTAAAGTTCCAATGTCTCATCCGTAATGGCACAAATATGTATACGGTGTCGAGGTTATCATGGAATGTCGAGTTTGTTAGATTTCTGTATCAATTGGGGAAATACAGGTATAATAATTGTGTAACCAACCCTGTATTATAGTCTCGGATTGTTTCATGTTTCGGAATGGTTAAAAAAACAAGCCAGTTCGGATAATGGTCAGAAAGTTTTGTATCATTCTCTCACTTTAATGAAATTTGCAATAGGTAGTAAGAAAATTGCTGATCAACCTCAAAACTGGCGGTTTAGTGATGAAATTCATATCCTGTTTTGTCATTTTAGAGACAATACGGTGCAAGGTTAGGAGATTTCGTGATTCATAACGTGCTGAGTTCTGTCGCGTTAATGGCGTCTGAATGTTAGTCTGCCAGGTCCAATGTTTAGATAGACAGTGACTACCGCAGATTTCGCTAGTTCCCTTTAAATTCTAAGTCACTTCTGCCTTCAATATAGTATTATATATTTACATAGCCTCGCTACAGAATGTACTGATAAGTTGAAAGAATTGATATTTTTATTGATCTTATTTCAAAGCATTTATAAAGAAGTGCAGTCGCTTTCATGTTTCGTTACAATGTGTTTTTAAGTTATTGGATTACACCTTGGAAAACGTGCAGGGTCAATATCGTCACAATAGCATTTGCGGGTTAAATTGTATTTATTATAATAACCTAACGGTTTCCTTGCTTTTAACATTTAATGCTAGTTTACTTTGTTAGGATGTGATGACGATCACACTTAATAAAACGATTTTAATACAATTATTTCAGTGTTTTATTTCATTATAAGCATCAGGAATTTTGGTGTACCCTGTATTTTATAACCCTTTTCCTTTGATTCTTGTCATCGTTCAATATTACCAAGAGATCTTACCAATAAGCAACAGTTAATCAAATGCGTTAGTAAGTCAGGAGTTCTATCTAAAACAAATATAGAAGTACAAAATATAATACAACTTGCTTCACCTAACCCGCGCCGCATGACGAGTGAACTCGTTTGTGATCAATTCGAATACATTTCCATCGTAAATAGCATGTAAAGAAAAATGAACCTTGAATCAAGGAGTTAGAATGGCTTTAACAGCAGCGCGGCCCGATTTAAATTTTATAATGGATGTAATAATGGTGTTGAGTAGTTTTTTGTAGAAGATACACCTCTACATTTATATAACATTAAACATCGCGAGTCACAGAACGAGACGCGTTCCGTAGTTATTATACTTTTCATAGATTTGCACGTTGTTTTTGCTGCATTCGCGTTGGTATGAGTAAATAGTGACTTCTATTTTTACACCGACGAAATTATTATTTCGTTCGGCACAACTGCTACTTGTGTGATTCTACTGTGACAACAACGTAATTTTACATTATCAGCTTATCAGTAGCGAGTGTTCCAGTATAAGTTGTTTATAAAGAAACATTTATTTGTGTACACGAATGGTTGATATGCCTGCAAACTCCTTTAAAAATGCTCCATTTTAGAAAGTTTACCTCTCAAGTATTCGGTGTTCAGAGACATTTTTATTGTACTTATTCTACTTCAAACCAGGCGGTAAAGGTATGTATGTGTACTGTGTAGCGTTAATATTCTTTGTGTGTAGCCATTTAATTCTGCGTAGAATTTCAATAGCATTTTTAGCTAGGTAGGTACCTACCTATTAGATGATTATAATTATTATGATTATCTGGCCCGTGGTGTTTTGAATAGCAAGACGCAAGCGAGGCGTTTTTGTCCTATAATAACCTGGTAATACTTGACTGGTAAATAAAATAAGTTAGCCCTAGATAGAAATATGGCCATTTTTGGTGGGGATGTTTAATTCCGTCATAATTTCCATCTCTTGGATAAATCTTTCTCGGAATCTCTTTGATAAACCGGTTGGCTGTACTTTTTTATGTTTAGTTTCAGATCTAGAATAAAGCGTATATTCAATACTCTGGTTTCAGGAAGAAAAAATTAGAGTCGCGAAATGGGACATCAACTATCTGAAGGTTGGTAAAGGTCCTCACAACGTACTCTGCCTACCTGGAGCCCTCGGCTCTATATGGACGGACTTCAGGCCACAAATAGAAGGGTTTAACAAGGAAAAGTTCACAGTAGTTGTATGGGACCCGCCGGGGTACGGGAAAAGCCGACCGCCTGATAAGGAGTTCACGACCGACTTCTTACACAAAGATGCTGAATATGCTTTCCAATTTATGAAGGTAGGTACTAAATGTAACATCATAAAATTATCTGCTATCGCTGGATTTGATAAAAAAGAATACATAGGTGCGTAATCTGTAGGTATCAATGAACAATAAAAAAAACCAGTCAACTGCGAGTCGGGCTCGCGCACTAAGGGTTCCGTAGCATCCTATTTACATTATAAACTCGAAAGTTTGTAAGTATGTATGGATGGATGGATGGATGTTTGTTACTCTTTCACGTAAAAACTACTGAATGGATTTAATGAAAGTTTACAATAATATTGCAATAATTGTAGTCATGTGTTACTCTGATGTAATATAAGCTTATACTTACATCAGAATAACTCATGGCTACAATTTATAAAGATATTGTATGAATTGTCCAAAATATGACGATAAAAGTCAAGTAAGTAGGTAATTATTTATGTGATAATTTTAATGTCATAATGTTAGTTCTTTTCTACGCCACGCTAAGCTAACAAATATAAGCTACTCAAAATACTAATCCTGTGTAGACGAAGTCGCGGGCACCAGCTAGTTATCTATAAAAACGGCAAAAAAAATCACGTTTGTTGTATGGGAGCCCCCTTGAATATTGATTGGACTCTATTTTTTAGTTTTATTGTTATAGCGGCAACAGAAATACATCATGTGTGAAAATTTCAAGTGTCTCGTTTCATGAGATACAACCTGGTGACAGACAGACAGCGGAGTCTTAGTAATAGGGTCCTGTGTTTTGTGTGTCCCTTTAGGCACGGAACCCTAAAAAAAGCGTCATCAACAAGGACATGCACTATATAAAATCACCCTCCTTTTAGGCATTAAATATACCCAAATACTCTATCCTGGGATGGAGTGATGGAGGAATAACGGGGCTTATCCATGCAGCCAGATACCCTGAAGTTACGAAGAAGCTCGTCGGATTTGGTACCAACTCTTTTATATTGCCACAAGAGATAGAGTGGACTAAGAGTAAGTTAAAACATTGGTCATTCTAGTTATCGTAGGTATTATAAGGTAGTATAACCTACTATACTGAATACTCCTCCTATATCCTGAATACCAACCCTAGAATTTCTGCATCCCATCACACTAGATAAGGTATTATTATTACAGCAGCCTCGTAAAATCCTCCGTATGATTTTGGACATACTTAGCATCAGCTAAACGGGGTCATTTCCAGTTGTCACCTCCGTTAACGTTCCCAGTGGTAACTTATCTGGGAATTATTTTTAGGACGCTGCTAGTATGTAACTATAATAATAATACACAATCCTGCGTCAAATGGAATACAAAATACTACGTCCCGGTAGCACAGTCCAGGCCCCAGGCTGTCTGTCCTGAAATTATCTGGAATAGGCTGTGCCTTTGTATCTCTACGTAAATAATGAAATTAGACAATTTCTCGGGCCTAAATTGGGTGCTCAAGCAAGGCCAAGCTACAGTATAAAGTAGTATGAACTAAGTAGGTGGGTAGTAGGTTCAGCACTGTACGCAGTAGGTAGGTATATCAACATTACCAACCGAGGTCTCAGTAACTATATCCTAATTATGTACCTACTTAGACTAACTTTTGATAATTTCATTCTTCATTCATATTTTCAGATATAAGAGATGTCGATACGTGGTCGGCGAAAATGAAGAAGCCTATGTTGGACATTTACGGAGATTTCTTCCCAAAGTACTGGAGCAACTGGGTGGATGGATACGAGAGTATTTTTAAAGCAAATAATGGTAACATCTGTGCGGAATTATTGAAAGACATCAAATGTCCAACACTAATATTGTATGGTGAAAAAGACCCTCTCGTGGCCCCCGTTCACGCGTCGGATCTCACAACTAAAATACATGGATCAAGGTATATATACCTACCTACTTAACATGCAAAGGCTAAAAAATACTCATTTTAGTGGGACTGCAATAGGAAATATTGTAGTAGGTACAGATTGCGAAAGTTTCTTAATTTTTCAGGTTGCATTTGTATCCAGATGGGAAGCACAACATCCATTTGAGATATGCTGATGATTTCAACAAAAGGGTGCAAGATTTTCTTCTGCAAGCATAGGGAATAGTGGAATAAGCCAAATTAAATATCTTCATAAAATACTTTTAATATTACCTAAGTATAGCTACTTAACTTATATCGGACTATCAGTAAAGAAACACTTCAGTGTGTCTGTGAACTTATACCTAAGTATATTTTTTTTATAAATAGATATACATCCTATTATTAAAATGTGTAATTACGCGATTGTTTCTGGGTTAAAAATGTATTATTATGGCGTACTAGGCAATAGGCACCAATTCAAATAGGTGGGTACCGTACCGTATTTATGTACTACCTACCTTATACCGTGTTTATATACCGTATACCATATTATTATAATAATTAAACTAACATAACATAGATTACATGCAATTAAACCAGCAATTTTATAGCCTAGTGGGCGAACGTCCGCCTGCCAAGAAGGGTTTGCGGATCATTCCAGTGCGGGCACATATCATACTAACAGTGAAATGTAACGCATAAAAATTAATGTGTTTCTTGTAAAAGACAACTATCTATATATTGTAATTATCACTCGCTTTTCGATGAAACATTGTGAGGAAACCCACATGCCCGTGAGTTATTTCGGAGATATGTCACCAATCCGGACCGGGGCCCCGTGATAGACTAGGTATACCTAATCTTCCTCACGAAACGAAATTGATTAAAATAAGCAGATAGGGGCGGATAGTAGCTGACGATTTAAGCAATGTGACTATCGTATCACGGTGTGCTGCTGACAAATAAAAAACAATATTGAACGGAATCTCCTCAGTCCTCCTTTTTTTTAGTCAGCTAAAAACTCCGAGAGTCAGTCGTCCAAACCGACATAAAAAATCCCCTCGCTTCGTTAGGTACCCAGGGTGTTAACTTCAAACACCCTCGCTACGCCTGGGTTGAATATGCCGCCCGTTGCGCCAGGGACCGTAAGATAGTGTTTTCTCCCCTTGGTGAATAGCTTACTACCTACTTGAAATATTTCATACTCATTTCAGGTGACAATAATTAATATTAGCAAAATGCAAAACCCGTGCGAAGACGAAACTAAAACTAAAAATCGAAGATCACTCACTCACTCAACTTAGGCAGGTCCAGGCAGGGCTAAGCAAGCATGCATGAGGAGTTTTGGCGGGAATCCGATAGTGAGACGTTGTTGGTTTTGTATTATTAGCTCAAACTTGTGTTTCTTCGAGTGTTAATGTGTAATATTGGTGGAATATTAACCATTAAGTGTTCGTTAACGTGCACGAGTGTAGGCAAATGATATAAACTCAAAAAACGTGTCATTTCGCATTTTTTCCAAAACTCCCAGGAAGTTTCAGTAAAGCATCCACTACTTTACTGAATCGTGACTGACGATGTAAATAATTGACTTGACTACTTGACCACGATTGCTATAACATTGCTGTGACTTTTTAAATGTGAAATTAAGAAATACAAAATAAAATACTTGACACTGGCTATATGCACAAACCGTGCGAAGCCATAAAAAAAAAAAAGCATGCATGAGGCACCAGCCGTTTGCTATTTGCTAACGTATGTAAACAAAACATGTTTTTGTACTCGAAGATGAAAAGTTCTGATAATTTTCAGATATATGATTTAATTTTAATGTATTTAGTATAAGATTTAAATTATAGTGAACGACGCTCAATCGATCATTCTAACATTGTGTTTTGAGAAGCGTAAACATGTTGATCTTCCGGAATGTTATCGGCAGAATACTCCAAGTGCGAAAAAAAATCTGCACATATTCAACTACTATTACTCAAGCTCAGCCAAAGGTTTTATAGAAATAAGTTTTATTTTTCTACGTAAGTACCTACCTACTTGTAATTTTAAAACTTCTAAATGTTACTTTTATCCAGGAAGAAAAAATAAGAGTAGGCAAATGGAACATCAATTATCTAAAAGTTGGCACAGGCCCTCACAACATACTCTGCCTGCCGGGCGCACTGGGCACTATATGGACAGACTTTGAGCCACAAATCAACGGGTTTGATAGACAAAAGTTCACCTTAGTAGTATGGGATCCCCCAGGCTATGGGAAAAGCAGGCCACCGGACAAGGAATTTACTGCAGACTTTTATGAGAAAGATGCTGATCATGCATATGAATTTATGAAGGTAAAAATATTGAATGTTATTTATATATTAAGCTAGTGTGTGTGTTTGTTACCACTCAGCACATTTTATTATAAAAATTGTAACATTTTTATTATGCTATGAGAACTACATATACCTACCATTCCTGTTTTTTTCCAGGCACTGAAGATATCCAAGTACTCAATCTTGGGCTGGAGTGACGGTGGAACCACGGCACTCATCCATGCAGCCAAATATCCTCAAGTAATGAACAAGCTGGTCGGCTTTGCTACTAACTCGTTTATACTACCCAATGAGTTGAAATGGTATAACAGTGAGTATTTTTAGATGCTATGTTAGTGTGGCTGAGTGAAGGTGTTTCCGAGCCTAGTAAGGCTGTGAGGCTACCAGTGGGTAGAAAAGGAAAAAAAAAACATATTTTACACCCCACTACAGAATAAATATGAACCTTTTATTAGAAACATCCACTGAAGTGCCTGGTCTGGTCCTAGCTGCACATCAGCTAATTGACAGAAGTTGTTAAAAATGGTCAAATAATATAATCATTACAATTTTCTCAACAATAGTATATAATTAATGTCCCTCATCCCCAGTTGTAAGTATAATTGGTTCTTTGCAAATTACAGAGTTAAGAGATGTTAGTACATGGTCAGAGAAAATGCAGAAACCAATGGTAGAGGCATATGGTGACGACTTCCCTAGTTACTGGTCGACCTGGATGGATGGTATGGAGACTGTCTTCAAAACTAACAATGGGAACATCTGCGCGCATTTACTCAAGGATATCAAGTGTCCAACCTTCATATTGTATGGGGAAAAGGACCCTATTGTGGACCCTGTTCATGCGGCTCACTTTCTTACAAACATTTCTGGCTCGAGGTAAAGTTCTAACACACTAATGCCCAGCTTCTTAACCCCCTAGTTAGTTAATGTTAATATGTGTTGCTCTCTTTGTCATTTTGTATAGTGCCAGATAAAGACAACAATAAACTTATCGGTTGGTCAAAGTTTCGGGGTATAGAAACCGGGCGTAAGACAGAGATAAACGTTACTTAGGTGATGCTAAGCAACAGTAGCTATAGTGTGACCGTTTAACTCAGTCTTCGCCCGCGGGGTACAGGGGCGTGGGGGTAGGATGTC
The DNA here is from genome assembly GCA_905147375.1 of Hylaea fasciaria. Taxonomy (NCBI): domain Eukaryota; kingdom Metazoa; phylum Arthropoda; class Insecta; order Lepidoptera; family Geometridae; genus Hylaea; species Hylaea fasciaria. The sequence continues at coordinate 2,142,454 of LR990200.1, forward strand.
AAAAGGGGTCGATGATGAAGTAACTATTCATGGGTGTGATGTGTATGTGAAATTATATGTCTGTAAGCGGTACCCACGATACAGGAGCAACCCTAGTGTGGGATTATGTAGAAAAAAAAAAGTAATCTGTGATCGCACCGCCTCGCCGACCGAAACTACTTCAAAATAAAGTTCACGTTAGCCCGTGCTGTAACGTGGCTGTTATGATTTCTTATTTAGTAGGCATCCCCTTAAAATCATAAAAAGGGGCTTATTCCAGAAATCCCCTGGCAGTATCCCCTGCGCAGTGGATTTCTGGACTTTTTGAGGAAGGATTTCGTTACAGACATGGTTACACATTTTCAGATTACATATTTACCCAGATGGAAAGCACAACCTTCATCTGAAATATGCTGATGACTTCAACAAGAGGGTTCAAGAATTTCTACTCAAACCTTGAGGACAAACTCGACGTTATAATCGATATTGATATTTGGAACTACTAATAAAGTTCCTTGCAGTGTCCCAGTCCCTTAAGAAAATCGTAGTTAGGAATCGGGATACTGGGAGGGATCCATGTGATAATTGTTATTGTTTTTCTTCAATGGTTATGGTTATGTTTATTTATTATATTGTTAGATTATTATCTATACTAGCCTAACGATTTATCTCTCAAATGTTGCTGTGCTTGTCGAAGCAACCCTTCCAAAGTTGTCAATTACAAACAGCTCTTGGTAAATGATTGGTGACAAAGTAAAATTTCAACAAAAATTTCCCATATTTTATTTTCATTTTTACTTCTTATAAGCATGTTTCATTTCTGAATAAAACAATTTTACAATAACACATAATTTAAAATTGAAGTGACTCATTTAACTTACTGTACAAGTGAAACGTGGTGCCACAAGGCACCGGAAACAAAGCAGTATACAACTCACGAACAGTATGGACATGGTAGAAAAGCATCCCGAAACGATTGCGATACTATGCCAACTCGACGAGACTACCCGAATCTCGCACGTTACGCTCGCAGCGCGGCGAACGCGGCGAGATTTCGTTACGAAGATTAATTATTATTATACGAGAGTTTTCCTCGACCCTGCCGAAGTCTACAACTGCCCATACTGTCCAATAATCTGATCATTTTATGGCTAATCAGAAATCACCCATCGTTTTGTTCTGATACACTTTATATGTTATTTTGCGACTACATTTATAGAATTGGATATTGTTAGTGAAAACAAAATTACTAAAAAGTTTCGTTTAACATTACGGAGTACTGAATAAATGTGATAAATTTCAACACTACAATCTTCAGACAACATAAAATAATATCAACACTGTGAGTTTGTATTGCTTGAATAAATATTATTGCACTTTCAACACCAGAACGAGTATAATAATAGATGCTTCAGTATTGTAGTTACTAATTACCTGAAGATTCTGTACGAGAGTAGTAAAATATCACGACTCAGTAAGGCACACCGTATGAGCTAGTGTCATTTTGACACCATAGAAGCACAGTACGACTAATCGCGCCAATTCTAATATAACTGTTAATTAATATATGACTTCGCAAGTTACGATTTACATATACAAACACACATTTAAAAGAGACCTATTTCGATAAATACGTAAGAAAATAAACTGACAATATCAAACTTTAACTAATCCAAGTAACCTTGTTCTTATCTCATAAATAATTTCTCTACAAAAATAGTTACAGTGAAGGGAACAACACTAGATGTCGCTAACAGCACCATAGTAGCTACACTACACTGTGATCCATCCATTACTATAATACACCGAAATAAGATTACTCTTACAAATACATAACGATACAATATTACATATTATCACCGGGATTATTAACAATACAGTTTAATTTTTTTAATTTAATATGTTACGTCGTTACGTTTACAAAAACTAATGTTTTAATATAGAGAGTCAAAGGCACACACTTTGTAAAAAAATCCTACAAGTTAGTCTCAGTGTCTCTTGTGCACTGTCGCGTCGTTACACGTACACTGGCCCCTGGTTGTCGTTGTCGTCCAGATTTATTTTGTTCGTGTAGCCGTCGTCGAAGAACCGTCTGAAGGTGAACTCGAAGAACCCGTGGAAGGTCTTACCGTTGTCCAGGAGCTCGCTGTCCGACTTGTTGGAGTCCGAGCTGCCGGAGTTTCTGAGTTTGTCCGGGTCTATAGGGTCGAAGTTGGACGTATCGGTGGGGTATTCGATCTTGGGTATGTGCGGGGCGACCTGTCTCCGCAGGCCCTTGTCGAAGTCGATCCCCTCGAGGAACGGGTGGTTCTTCACCTCGTTGGCGTCCTTGCCCAGCCGCGTGTCCTGCCCGGAGCACAGATTGAGAATCAGGTCTTTGCTCTCGGGTGAGAGATTCGCCTGGTCCGGAATGTGAAGCGTGCTCTGCCAATTTATAACCTGAAATGAAATATTGTTTCAATTTAGTTTTTACACAAAAGTTAACAGATTCGAGTCTAAACAAAAGAAAATTTTCCTCACCTTTAGTTGCGTCTCCGCCGGCGTAGCGGCTAAGAAAGGCGGCGACCCCACCAGCATCTCATACAGTATGACACCCACGGACCACCAATCGCAGAGCTGCGTGTAACCCTCCCTTTGCAGCACTTCAGGCGCGATGTAGTTAGGCGTCCCGACTAGTGAGTGGGCCAGACAGCGCTGGTGCTCCCGCTTTCGCCGTCTCTCCAGAGGTTTCAGCTGGTGGCAGCGGCATTCGTTCATGGCGCCCCACTCGCCGTCCACTGGGTCCATTGAATCTTGCCGCCCGTGGTCTGGAAATGACGTATAATGTTGTTACAAACGTTAGTTCTCAAATTACGCTAATACAATCTCGATGCCTATTCGAGGTATGTCTGCCAGATACACTTACCATTCCTTTGATAATATTTCGAGTTGTGCGTCCACCGGAAGCCCGTGCAGAGCCCGAAGTCGGTCAGCTTGATGTGTCCATCGCGATCGATCAAGATGTTGTCGGGCTTGATGTCGCGATGAATGAACCCCATCTTATGGACGCTCTCCACCGCACACGTAAGCTCCGCAATGTAAAACCGAGCCAGATTCTCTTCGAATATCCCCATCTTGATCAACAGAGACATGAGGTCGCCACCGGGAATATAGTCCATCACGAAATACAAATTATCCTTGTCCTGGAAACTGTAGTACAGTTTCACGACCCACTCGTTGTCGGCCTCCGCTAGGATGTCGCGCTCCGCCTTCACGTGCGCCACTTGGTTTCGTTTCAGAACGTCCGCCTTCCGTAGTGTCTTCATGGCATATAGATGACTAGTATCAATCTTCCTCACTAACGTCACTTCGCCGAACGCGCCGACGCCGATCGGCTTGATCTTCGTGAACATCGACTTATCCATTTTGGCCCGTTTCAGCCGGATGTAATTCGACTCCTTCTGGGACAGCATCTTCCTCATCTGACACTGCGCTTCGGCGCTCAGGCCGATCTTCGTCATCTCTTTCTCGAGCTGCATGCGTCGGAACGTCCGCTGCTTGTAAGACTTCAGAATGTTCTCGACATGCTGCTCCATAAAGAATTTAAACGCCTGCGGGGAGTAGTTCCTGACCTTACAATCTCTTCTCTCGTCCTCCTTCTCCTTGCTGATGTTCTTCCGCTCCGGGATCGGCGACTGATGCCTGATCTTCTCCAGCGCTTTCGGCCGACGCTCCGACGAGCCGTTCGAGCTCTTGTCGGAGCTCGACGCGACGTCCTTCAACAGGTTGTTCGTGCAGTTTTGGTTCGGACACTGCATCGCGCCCTGCGAGCTCTCGCCCTTGCCGGGGTCGCAGTTGTTGGAGTACTTTTTGTGTAGCGGCGAGTGGTGCGAGTTAACTGTGGTGGTGGTGTCGGCCTGATTGCCGTAGGGCGGCGGCGGCACGGGGTGCATGCCGCGCTGCACCGCCAGCGCCTGCATGGTGATGGCGTAGCTCGGGGGCTCCGTGGTGGGCACGGCGAGCGTCGGCGCGGGCGCCGGCGGCGTGGAGCTCGGCGACGAGGGCTTCGGTGGTAGCGGGTAGCCGGGCGGCGGCGCCGCTTGCTGCTTCTGCTGGATGGAACTCGCGTAGGAGGGCGGCGGCGGCTGTGGGCCCGCGCCCGGCGCCACCGGCGCGATCGCCGTCTGCAGCACCGGTTTCTGCACCTGCGTGCTCTTCACCGACTGCATGATGATGGGCGGCTGCACCGCCTGCCGCGCCGTCCACGCCTGGATGGGCGTCGGGCGGGACATGCCCGTCACGGAGCCCGCCGACTGCGTCACCGTGATGGGGCTCGGCGAGCCGGCGGACGTGCCGCCCGAGTAGATGCCGGACGAGGGGCTCTTCCTGTAGTCCTGCGACTGCGTCGGACTCTGCCGGTTCTGCATCGACACCGAGTACGACGGGGGCGGCGGGACGCCGGACAGGGGATAGGGCGGCGGCAGCTCGGCCCCTCCGCCCCCCGCCTGGTACATGCTCAGTGCCTGGATCTGCTGCGTGAGCTGCTGCTGGACTTGGGGCCCGTTTTGGACGATCATCGGCTGGCGCGCGGGCGGGGTGGGGGCGCCGGCGGCCACGGGGCTGGTGCCGCGCGCGGGCGGCAGCGGCGGCGCGGGGGACATGCGCTTCATCAGCTGCTGCACCGAGGGCGGCACGGGCGGCGTGGAGGGACATCGCGGCGGCGGCGGGGGCGGAGGCTCCGAGAACCCGGACGGCGAGTACTGCCGGCTGAGCTTCTCGTGCGGCAGCGGTGGCGCGTCCGTTTGCCGCGGGCTGTCGGACCGCGAGCTGCCGGCGCCCGAGTCGAGTGCGGGGCTGCCTCGGTGGAGATTGATCTCTCGTTCTAGACTAGGTTTCCTTATGAGCTTGGTGCCGAGTGCGCTAAGGTTGCTGGACTTGATGACCCCGTTGTGGGCTTCGTGTTGCTTGGCCAGGCAGTCGAGCGCCACGTCCACTCGACCGCCGGCGTACTTGAGCGCTCTGAGAGCTGGATCCTGAAATGATTTACATGGACTCGTTACTAATCTGCAGTGGTAAAAATGTTAGGATATGAGGCAAAACCATCCTAGAATGAGTATATTATTTAAAGCAGTTTCGCTTGCACACAGATTACACTGTCTAATTTATTGCAAAAACAGAGGGCGGAAAACAATCCATTTAGAATAATAATTAAGAGTAAGTTTCTAACTGCAGATTGATAACATTATGTCAGTTAATTGAAGTATCTATAAATAAAGCAAATAAAAAACTAATTATTGGTTTTCTTATTGTTTAACTTCATTAGATCAGCTGATTGACGCTATTACATTGTGTTGTTATTGAAACTTGACACGCATGCATAATTTCATCCCAAATGACAACAGGTATGGGAACTAATTTAAAGTTTTTAGTATACTCACAGTGCAGCCATCTATAACTGCCTAACCACAACCTATACCAATGATAGAATAGGGCGGAAATCACATCTACAAATCTTTTGTAACCACAAGACAAAAACTTCAGTCTATTATTATAAGGCATATATATATAAGGAATCATATAGGTAAGATATCAATATAATAAGTAGGAATGGCACAAATTTTTAAAAGTAGTATGTCACTAACATTATCATTGGAAACAGGATATACGTACAACGGAAAAGAGTAAGGTTCAATTATTTGCCATGGTTTGTGATTATTTGATCCCATTTCCAATAATATTATTGTATGAAATGATCATGAAATATTGATTTACATAATTACCTCATCATAGCCCAAAGCCATGAGCTGACTCAAAGACTGGGGTAGCACATTGAGCTCCTTGTCCAGCCCATTTACAGAGGATGTACTAAAGCCGGAGCTGACCCCTGAGCTCACAGTGCTGGCTGCAGACGAGCCGGGAGGATCCGAACTCCCACTGTTAGCAAATGGGAGTAAGGAGTTGCGGATTTCGGCGAGCGCCTTCTGGTGGTAACCCGAGCGCGTGGCCGTCTTGCCGGGCGCCGGCGGGTTCATGGCGCCCGCGCCCGCGCCCGAACGCCTCACCCTTCACCCCACCCCACCCATCACATAAGCACACCCCGTCTGCCATGCATATTCAAGCTCGCTATTCACTTCTATAATTCATTCAATATTGTCACAGATGTTCAAATCCAGATGTATAGAGGGTTGGAAACTTCGTTTTCCTTTACAATCTAGTCTGTGTAATCATGTTCTTCTGGGTAGCTTTTGACACTGTCTGGTACACTAGAACACTGAAATAACAACACCAAATATTAACAATACTCATTTGTTTGATAACAAAATAAACAAATAAGACAGTAATCTAGAAATCTACATGTAAATTTAGTTTATTTTGTATTCAAGGAATGGGATAAGACTTTTTTGTAAAACTTCAATAATGTTTACTAAACTGACAACCCAAATTTAGCATTTTCATGAATTGGTCACATCCAGCAATGCAAAATGAATCTGAATGGGATATTTATGTTTTCGGTAGAACAGAAAATGTACAGTAAAGAAAGAGTAGAAGTTCAGTAACAAGCAAGAAGGAATGTTGAACGCGAATCAATCATGACGTGCTGTGGAATGCCAAAATTAGAGTCAGCTTTGTTTTATCTCTGAGTCTCATTTAGGTTGGGAATACACAAAAATATAAAAGCGCAATGTTTACCAAAAGTTTCTTCACTCTCTGCAATTCCAATAAATAGGCACAAACGTCATAATCCCGTAAAATAAAAATTCTATCACAGAGCTCTCACATTACCGATGACATCTTTCTTGCACACCACAAATTATGATCACAGTATAAAATATATTTATATCAAATCAATATCACGGAATTTCAATGTACTTTCGTTTTTATAATAGAAATATCGAAATAATTATGAAAACAAAGAACATTGAAGCACAGACATGCAAGTTGGCAAACCATACAAAGCGACCATTTTGAAGAATTACCACATTCTTTTGTATGTTGGTAAAAGCTACGCTTTATTGACGTTTGCGATTGCTCCGATATTTTATGTATTTTAGAATATGACGATAATTAAATTAAATAGCGAAAAAATTGGTATGTAATGCAGTAACCTACTAAATACCAGTTTGTTTTTAAATAATTAAGAATTTTTTGTTCCCAATAATAATGGATACAAAACTCCCCGTATCCGAACAAACATTTGTTATCTTTCTTCCACTTGCTCTTCTCTTCACAGATGTCTGTTCAGTATGATGCTTCGTGGAAGCCTTTTCCACCAGGAGTAGGTGTAAAAACAATATTAAAATACCAATTTACCGAAATATGTGAACTGTATTCTTCCAATTTTTCATTAGCTGTCAAATAATATAATGTCACTTTGATAAACATCAGATTTTAGAAAAAAGCAAACAAATTTACCGATGAGGCCTAGCTAGTCTACTACAAAGGTGTGATATTTTATAAATTAGAGAAATACGCGCTGAACATATCGCCCACCAAGGACCGCTGATGGTCCTTTACCTTTGAGTCTATTACTAATGCTAGGTAACAGGAAGGGGACACAGCTTAGAAGTTGGACGTTGCATGAGTGTATCTTTGTAGCGCAAAGTAACAACTCGGGTAACATTATCTTTGCCCGGGTGCAGATCGACAACTCGCCCGTAGAGCCACTTCGCTGGAGGCAAGTTGTCTTCTTTCACCAGCACAACGTCGCCGATCCGCAACTCTGGAGTTTTAGCCTTCCATTTGTATCTTTGAAAGAAGTGTGTCATATATTCTTGAGACCATCTCTTCCAGAAGTGCTGAATCATGCGTTGAGTAATTTGCCAACGACGTAAACTATTTGTTTGCACTTGCTCGTAATTATGATCGGGAACCATCACCAAAGGCTCCCCTATTAGAAAATGACTTGGCGTTAATGGCACAGGGTTGTTTGGATCAGTGCTGAGTTGAGATAGCGGCCGAGAATTCAGGCACGCTTCAACTTGAACTAAGACAGTTGATAGCTCTTCATATGTCAGAGTAGAATCTCCAATTACTCGTCGAAGATGATGCTTTGTGCTTTTTATTCCCGCTTCCCACAATCCTCCGAAATTAGGAGCGCGTGGAGGAATAAAATGCCATTCAGTCCCATTATTCGCTAATGAAGCGGCAACTTCGTTAGAAAAAGAAGAATGCTCGCTGGACAGTAATGTCTTCAATTCTTTAGCTGCGCCGACGAAATTTGAACCGTTGTCGCTCCAGAGGTGAATACAGCGACCTCTCCTTGCTACAAAGCGTTTAAACGCAGATAAAAAACCTTCAGTAGTGAGGTCAGATACAGCTTCGATATGAACTGCTCGGGTAGCCATGCATATGAATAGGCAAATATAGCCTTTGTATGCCTTATTACCTCTTCCCTTTGACACTCTTATGTTTATGGGGCCCGCGTAATCGACGCCTGAGTGAAGAAACGGTTTGTGAGGAGTTACTCGACAAGAAGGCAACTGGCCCATCAACTGCGTTTTTGTTTTGGCTGCGTTTCGTATGCAAGGAATGCATTGATGAATGTGAGCTCGCACAACATTTTTCAATTTCGTCACCCAATATTTCGATCGAATGTAGTTGCATGTGAGCTGCTGACCGCCATGCATTGTATTTTCATGTGCATCGGCTATCAACAGTTTGGCCAAATGTGAGTCTCCACAAATAATAATGGGATGTTTGCTGTAGTCTGGTAAGTCTGCATTTTCTATGCGACCTGCGACCCTTAAAATTCCATTTTTGTCAATGAATGGATTGAGAGTTGACAGTTTGCTCTTATTGTGAATGTCTTGACCTTTCCGGAGGCTCACTAGATCTTCATGGAACGATCGGGCTTGATGCTGTCGAATGCAACATGTAATAGCATCTTGAATTTCACAAGCGGTGAGGTACGGCAAAGGTTGAGTTTGTGACAAAACAGCATCCTTCTTTCGCAAAAATCTTCTGCAATATGCTGCGACTCGAATCATTCTTCTAAAAGAAGAAAATCTTGAAAGTATGTCTATGCCCTGGTCAGTCTCAACTGATGTAGTATGAGCTTTTGTGCGTTTCTGTTCCATATCTGTTTTGGTACAAATAGATTGTGGCTTCTTATATACAATTTCCTCGTCGCGTAACCAATGTGGACCGTACTTCCACAGTTTATTCTCGATTAACTCGGTAGCCGGTATTCCTCTCGAAGCGCCGTCGGCGGGATTGTCAGTGGACTGTACATGTGACCATTGAGAGGAATTTAACAGTGTCAATATTTCTGAAGTACGGTTGGCCACGAACGTCTTCCATCGGCTTGGATGATCACTCAGCCAAGCTAATACAATTGTTGAGTCGGTCCAAGCGTGTAAATTCTCCTTTGGAATGAGCAATGTTTCACCAACTTCACGAAGCAATTTGGCGACTAAAACAGCTCCGCATAATTCTAGACGTGGAATGGAGACCTGTTTGATAGGAGCGACTTTCGTTTTAGACGTAACCAGGTGGGTCTTGATATTACCGTCTATAGAGATGCACCTTATGTAGACAACTGCCGAATACGCAGCATTGGATGCATCACTGAAACCGTGCAATTCCACTCGAGTGTCGCTACTAGCGCTGTCCATCCATCTCGGGATATGAAAATTCAATAGTTTCATCAGTTGTTGGCGATAGAGTTCCCATTCTCGTAAGAGATCTTCGGGCAATTTGTCATCCCAGTCAAGTCCCGTAATCCAAAGTTTCTGGATGAAGATTTTTGCTGTGATGATGCATGGAGATATCCAACCAAGTGGATCATATAAACGACCGATTTCTGAGATGATTTCTCGCTTGGTTTTAGGCACAGGAGAATCGAATGACAATTTGACACTGTAGTCGAATTCATCAGTCCGGCGATTCCAAGTAAGACCTACTACTTTCGTGATATCGTCTTCTCCAAATTCTCTGTCCGTTTCAGTGGTTTCCTTCACCGGTTCCAGCAATCCTTTTTTGTTACTTGACCATTTCTGCAATATGAATCCGCCTTTTTTGAGCAATTCATTCATTTCATTATACACCATGACTGCTTCTTCTTCAGATTGACAACCGGTCAGAAGATCATCTACATAGAAATCCGTTTTGACTCTACTGGCTGCCAATGGGAAGTTATGACCTTCGTCGACTGCGACCTGCTGAAGTGCTTTAACAGCTAAGTATGGCGCACTTGAAGTTCCGAATGTGACTGTTAGAAGCTTGTAATCGTGGATCTCATCGTTAGGATCCTCTCTCCATAGTATTCTCTGGTAGTTCGTATGTTCTTCAGTGACCTTAATTTGTCTATACATCTTCACGATGTCAGCTGTGAGGCATATTGGATGTGACCGCCAACGCATGATTGTATGCCTTAGCTCCGGTTGTATTGTCGGGCCCACCATCAACGTGTCATTTAACGACACGTTGTTAGCACTTCTGTCTGAAGCGTTGAATACTACCCTAGTTTTCGTGGTGGTCCTGTCCATACGAACAACAGCGTGATGCGGCAACCATAACTTTCCGTCGATTCGCCCCGTATCCTTGGGCACTTCTTCCATGTGACCAAGAGTTAAGTACTCCTTGAGAACCTGAGCATAATTGGCTTTCAGCTCTATGGATTTATCCAGTTTTTTCTCAAGGCTCATCAGTCGTTTCACCGCCACAGCTCTAGTGTTTCCATAGTTACGTTCAACATCGGGGCGGAATGGTAACTGAACAACATAGCGCCCATTGTCGTCTCTGCGCGTCGTAGCTTTAAAATGTTCTTCGCACGCTTGCTCTTCTGCAGTTAATACCTTCGTTTGAATTGAGCTAGGTTCAGATTCTAACTCCCAAAACTTCTTGAGCAACTCGGTATCTTCCAGCTTCACATGCAGATTTAAAATCACATTATGACAAGTTTGTTTCTTGCCATCATAACCATTAACTTGACCCGACAACACCCAACCAAGGTACGTATCCTGCGCAATCATCAAACCAGTAGGACTTTTAAGTAAGCCCTTTTTCAGGATACTACAATATACCTCGGAACCTAATAAGATGTCGATCTTATTAGGAGAATTGTATTGTGGATCAGCCAACTTGACGCAACCTAAGTCAGTCCACGTCGGAAGTGTGAATTTGTTTTCTGGCAAAAGTGAAGTTACTGCTTTGAGCACATGCGCCTTTATTTGCAATTTAAAGGTGGGCTCACAAAGTGACTGGATATTGACCATAACCACATGCTTTGAAGTTAAGTCACTCTGACCGCCACCTAAACCTGAAATACAGCTCCTAGCTGCAATCTTATTCAACCGTAGCAATTGGACAGCTGCTTCAGATATGAAAGACGCCTGTGACCCTTGGTCAAGCAGGGCTCTCAGTATCTGAGGATGACCATTGTGTGACTCAGCCTTCACCAAGGCTGTTGCTAATAAGGTCTGCTTGTGGACCTTCCCCGTCACAAAATGGTTTGCGATATTAGTTGTTTCACTCGTCATAGTAGACGATTCCGGTTTGCTATTACCTACTCCTGGTTCTTCCGTTGCGACGGCAACTGTAAGTGAATCAATTTTCTTGTGAAGAAGTGTATGATGTCTTGCGTGGCATACACGGCATTTGCTGTATACCCGACATGATTTAGCTGAGTGGCTGTCACCTAAGCAATTGAAGCACAAGCCAAGTGCCTTCACTATATTCTGACGACTAGTCACGTCTTCCTGGGCAAACTTACCGCAATGGTATAACCTATGACTTTCCTCACAGTGCGGACAGAGGACGTTGTTGTTCGAAGCGACGTTCGAGTTTGACGCGACGTGTAAGACCTTGGACACCTGATTGATGGACTTAGTTTTGTATTTAGTGGGCTCTACGAACTCGAGGGCGCGAAACCGAGACTCTAAAAACTCTTTGAACTGCGTGAATGTAGGCAAATCTTCACACGAGTTGTTGACCTGCAGCTCCCATTGTTTCCTAGTCTCAGCGTCCAACTTCGAGCTGGTAACGTAGATAATGATAATGTCCCATGAATCTATGTTTAAACCTAAGTTTGACAATTCATGTATACAATCGGATGTCGTGTCGAGAAGATTTTTCAAAGCCTGAGAGGATTCACAATTTATTGCACGTTGACTAAATAGACGGTTAAGAATACAATTTGAGACGTACCGTTTGTTATCATACCTACTTTGTAACATATTCCAGCATTTTTCGTAGTTAGCCTGTGTGATAGGAACATGTTTTATCAATTGTTCTGCGTCGCCTTTCACTTGGGTCTTTAAATAATGCAAGCGTTGAACGTCATCAAGGGAGGAATTATTATGCACTAGGGACTTAAACAAATCTTTAAAAGATGTCCATTCCCCATAATGACCGCTAAACACAGGAATCGTAATTTTTGGTAATCTAACGATCGGCTCTTTATTTGTGTCAGGCGTGACAGAACAATTACCTTTAGACGGTGACAATAACTTAAGAGCAGTCTTTAAGTCTCCCTTATACGCTAAATAAGTTTCATAACCAACAGTGAAGACGTCGTCCTTGATGTACGAGCTGCTCTCCAGGGCTTCTCTCTCATACTGCGATATGATGGCTTCGTGCTTCTCGGAGAACTTGCCAATCAACTGCTCCAAACCTTCCAGTCTTGCATTGATGTATGTTTCTGTAATCCGCTCCTTGGGTGATTTTTTGAAGTTACTCCACCCTCTTCCAATTTGGCTTTTTAGATCTTCTATGACTCTGATGTCTCTGTCCATGGTTCAGCTCTGACCACTTGAGTATATTATATATGAATAAGTTTCCCAGCACTATATTTCACAGGTTCTTCATAAATAATCCGGCTCGAAGGACTTTTGTTCAGTATGATGCTTCGTGGAAGCCTTTTCCACCAGGAGTAGGTGTAAAAACAATATTAAAATACCAATTTACCGAAATATGTGAACTGTATTCTTCCAATTTTTCATTAGCTGTCAAATAATATAATGTCACTTTGATAAACATCAGATTTTAGAAAAAAGCAAACAAATTTACCGATGAGGCCTAGCTAGTCTACTACAAAGGTGTGATATTTTATAAATTAGAGAAATACGCGCTGAACAATGTCACTATCATCTGTAAAATAAATCGAAGTTTTCCGATGTTTAACAAGATGTCGCTACATACATAGGTACTAGTTTAGTTGTGGGTTGTGGCTGGCTACTAGTAAGTACCTTGGTAAATTACACCCGACCACGACTCCCACGTAGGTATGATCAATAATAATTGATCACATATACTATCACCGCCGCACATACCTACATAATAAAAAAATTGCCTGTTTCATAATAATTCTGTTCATGTTCTGCCTGGTTCATGATTCTGTCCAGTAGTGTCCAGTGTCCGTCCAGTGTCCGCGAGTCCATTACTAGTGTAGACTGTAGAGTACCTACACTACACAGACTACCTACCTAATGTGGAGTCCACTGGACTCACTCTCCTGTCAATAAACGTGCCCTTAGTGCCCTAGCTACCTACTATAAGTCTGTGGTCCCTAAGTACCTACCTAGGTAGGTACCTTACCAGCTTACCACAAAAGAAAACGCACTTATGAGACAGACGTAGAATTTAGAATAGGTACCTACCTACTGATAGGAGTAGAAGACGCACTACGCAATATTATGGCAGTTTCATGATGGATGGGCGACTGCGTCATACGTTTTCAGTGTTTTCACCCGCATTTTCATTTAGTTCATTTACCGTTCGTTCACCTCGCACATTGCACCCACCCACAAACAAGAGACGAGAACATTTTTTCCGGGAATAAAGTAGATATACCGGAATATGTAGGTATAGCTACTTAATATACCGGTATCTACCTTATTAACATAAGGGGTGTACCTACCTACCCTACGTGTAATTTTTAACTTTTGCAATATCTGCTAATAAAATAGGTAAGTACCTATAGGTAGGTAAATTAGTACCAACTAAAAAATAAGATTTGCGACCCGAAAGGAAAAGGAAGTTTTTCGTAGGTTATTTTGTATTTTGCGTTGCGTTGCGTTGCGTACCTAACCCGCCTACGAGAAGGAAAACTGTACCTGTACCTACAATCTAGGTACAATCAAACTCGGAATGAAGTCAAAAATATCAATAAATAGTCAAAAATAGGGTAGGTTCCTACCTACTACCTATCTTAATAGTGTAGGTACCTACTTAGTAGGTACTTACTACTTACCTAGCATCTAGGTCCTTCTTGAAATGTGTGTGCAATAGGCGTGTCGACAGTATCAAAGAATCGTCGATTTAATAACTTTAGGGCAATCTACATACTAAAATAATTTAAAACACGGGTTAAGTTGTATTTATAACAATCAGATTATTAAGATTTTCAATAAAATAAAACATTAAAATATTGCTATCGGCCATTTTGATTGAAACACCAATCACAGCGCATGACGTCACGCTTAGGTAAACTCCGCTGATACCACTGTATTTTGTTGTTGTGAATACTGCTTTGCGCTTTTGGAGTGGGTTTAATTATTATTTAACGTGTGATTTATCGACTTTAATCTACAATATAACAATGGAACCAAGCTTTGTTAAGGCAAATAGCTCTAATGTGCCTAGGATTGATATATAATGTTGGGCGATTTCCTCGCAACAAATAAAGAATTTTGCTCGTCTGAGTTCGGAAACGTGAAGACTTCTTTGTAAGTAACTTCAAGAACCATCATTCTTCGTTTCTTAGCTTATAAGGTCGCTCAGTTGTGTCGGATGTTCGTATTTTTCTGTCTGATTGGCGTGTAAATTTATGGGGCAAACATTCTGGTTTCATACGTACTGGTGATACTGATACCATCACATTATACTCAATATAATTTTCCATGTAATTTGGCACCTCAAAAAAGAAAAAGAATTTTGATAAGGAATGATAGCCAAGGCCAAAACAAACATAACCTCAATAAATTAATTATTCCATAGCCGCATTAATTCAACTATTTCCAGTCAAACAAACATTTTAATACCTATAATTACATGATAACATACTCACATCAAAGTGGTCTTCACAGAAGTTTCGCCGTGCGAGCTTTAACCACTTAACTCTTATTATTTTCTTGTTTGGAAAATGTACAAACACTTTGTTGGGTGTTCTTATTGATGTGTTTTTACACTGCGGTACTGCACACCACTTATAAACTTCGGAATTCATTTGTATCACACTAAGTATCTAAATGTTTTGTTTAAATTCTTCGTAACGCATAGACATAATTACATGTTTACCTAAGCGTGACGTCAGAGCCGACGCCATGACACCGCGAGCTGTTTGGGCGCACTATTTGAAAAAATATTAGAAAAAGGGTTTTAACATCGTTAAACTCAAATTTATTACCGAAATAAAGGTTTTTTCGTAAATAGTAAATATGTACCGCTATTATGGAAGAGGATTTCAAAATCTTTCGACACGCCTATTTTCGTTGTTCATTTGAGTTGCCATTGAGTGTGTTGCCTTCGTTTGAGTTTATTTGAGTTCAATGTCTACAAAAATAAGTACTACCTACCTACTTACCAACCTATATCATTATACCTGCTTTGATAGGTACCTACCTACCTACCTAAAGGTTATACCTATAGGTAGACGTCTACAAATTTAAACCCATAGAAAATATCGCGCCATAGGTTATTGGTAATAGTGACGAAACTATGATAATGATCGATTATTAAAAAGGAATAATTATAAGTACCTACATAAGTACCTACTTAATTAATTAAATTATTACATAATAGGTACCTACGTAATATTAGTGTATATTAGAGAAATACTTATAGTAAGTTACCTACTAAGTACCTACCTACCTATATACCTACGTATTGAAAAATTACATTGAAGTAGTAAGTATAAGGAAGTATGCCTACACCTACCTACTTATTATTCTAGATTTAGGTCGGTAGGTAGGTACTTACACTTACGTAGAAAATAAAAACATAAAAATAAAACTTATTGCATGCATGACTGTTTTTCGCCTTTAGTTAATTATAATGTGTAGGTGGGTCCTCGTCCTACCTAGATACTTACCTATAGGTAAGTACCTACTTACTACTTAGCTAGCGCCAAGATATCATATTTAAATGTAGATAGTATTGTTTAATAATAGTAAGTATACCTAATTTCTAGACAAACAAAACAGCCCAGTTCATGGATTGGCATGATTTCGCAGAACATTTTGTTGTTGTTTCAAGTCTGGCTGGCCACAACGTCACAAAGAAGGAAAGGATGAATAGGTCGCTACGCATGCGTTGGGTTCTAGAAAAATAATATTACTATCTCAGTCACTTATGCTACAATGGAAAGAGCTAGAAACAATATTCGGAATGCTTCGGCTGATCTCGGGAGTCATTGATTTAAAACGAGGACGTTCATATAAAAGGAGTTCGTCGCCATTTTGCTAACGCATTTCAAAGCGAAATATTGAAAAAGGAACAAGTTGCTTGACTTTTTAGAGTTGTTCGATAAAGAGTGAATAATTCCATTTTAGTTTTGTGTTAGGTATATTTATCAAGAAAAATTCCAGTGATAGCTCATTAGGTAAGTCTTACATTTCTGTTTCTTATTATGTGTAATCGAATGCACATGCAAGCAAACGCTAGTGATATTTTTTATTTTCTGGTCGACCACCGGAGGCTACCGTTTGTTGCGCAGTTAGCTCGTGCATCACGCCATTTTGTTTTCTAAAAGAAAGATCGTATGGTCTTCATATTAGTAATGGTAACGAAGGAAGGTGTCGTTATTCGTTGTTCAATTCATGTAGATTTAGCAGCCTGCTGGTGCCACGATTTCGTTTACTAACGTGGTTAACACGGAGGAAATTAGAATAATAACGCAGCAGAAATATAAATCCCATTAGTTTCATAAAACTAAAAATTGGCAAGTAAGTATACATACCTACCAATCCAAGTAAGTACCTTTACCTAGGTACTGTAGGTAACAATGGTAGGTAGGTTCTATCTAAACTCAAAATAATTGTTCATTTCTGTCGGAAATAGTAATACGCACTACGCATTATACTTACGCAGATGCTCGAATATCAATCAGTGCAATTAAAAGAAAACTAGGTCAGTAGGTTACACGTAAAACTTAACTTGGTTAAGTAGGTAGGTAGGTACTTAACCTGGTTGTACCTGCTAAATAGATAAGACTGTATTTTTTAAATGATGATTAAAACCTTAGAATAATAACACATAAGTATACCTACCTACGTAGATAATAATTATAATACCATGATACAGCTCTTTCCCTAAAACCGTTCCCTTATTTGTGTAACAGGAAATAAGGGACCACTCAAGGTAGGTTACCTACCTACCTACTCGCCGCATCAATTTTATCTTTCCATGAGTCATCTTGTTTTTTGGGTTGGCTGATATTTTGTTGTGAAATCTTCGTGACTTTCATTTAAGTAGGTACTTACCTAACTACGTCTTATTGTGAATCATCCGCCATTCTGTTTTGATATAGAATAGTTTGATTGTTTATGCTATTAGCTTAACAAGATGCTATTCATAATATTATCTTACCTACTATAATGCCTGTTATAAATACGAAAGTTTGTGTGTTTATGCGTTTGTTAGTTCTTCACGCTCAAACGGCTGAACCGATTGTGATGAAATTTAATATGGAACACCCTGGATTAACACAGGCTACACTTTTTTATTCCGAAAAAAGCGGGTAGCACCGCGGAGCACAGCTTAGTTGTCAATAAATCACTGATGACAAATCTTGACTTTGACTATGTAAACAATATTGACTTCGACTAACTACTTGACCACGAGGATTGCTTTAATGCTATGACTTTCCTATTGTGAAAATGAGAAATAATTAAGTATTATAATAATAATTATCTAGGTCTTATACCTACTTGACGCTGGCTAAATGCACAAAGCGTGCGAAGCGATAACTAAAAGAAAAGAAAACGTTACACACAGAGTGAGTTCTGCTATTGGATTGTGATATGAATTTGCTAGAATAAATATGTTTTAGTTTGAAATAATTAGGTAAATATATACTATATCTATGTGTAATATACTTAGGTTACTTGGTCATTATAAATGTCCTTTATTCCTCATACGCCCGATTCAACCAAGTTGCACGATATATGTAGGTAGGTACAGTTAGTAGGTAGGTACTTACGTCTACCGTTTTATCGAGCGATCAAATGGCGCATGCGTATAGTATGCTGCGTGACCACTGACCTCGCCTGCCTTGTCCTTAGTTGTAAAATTAGCTTCATAACGCCGCACAGCCAGTGTATACTGTTCCTTTATTAAATGAAAATTATTCTTGTTTTAGATCAATATGCAGATCTTTGTGAAGACGTTGACTGGCAAGACCATCACATTGGAGGTGGAGGCCTCCGATACGATTGAAAACGTCAAAGCCAAGATCCAGGATAAGGAAGGTATTCCTCCAGATCAGCAGCGCCTCATCTTCGCTGGCAAGCAATTAGAAGATGGCCGCACATTATCTGACTACAACATCCAGAAGGAATCGACCCTGCACCTGGTGCTTCGTCTGCGTGGCGGTATGCAGATCTTCGTCAAAACACTGACTGGTAAGACGATAACATTAGAAGTGGAAGCCTCTGACACAATTGAAAATGTAAAGGCTAAAATCCAAGACAAAGAAGGTATTCCTCCAGATCAGCAGCGTCTGATTTTCGCTGGCAAACAGCTGGAAGATGGACGCACCCTATCAGACTACAATATTCAAAAAGAATCCACCCTTCACTTGGTACTGCGTCTCCGTGGTGGTATGCAGATCTTCGTGAAAACTCTGACTGGTAAAACGATTACCCTAGAAGTTGAAGCCTCCGACACAATTGAAAATGTTAAGGCAAAAATCCAGGATAAAGAAGGTATTCCTCCCGATCAGCAGCGCCTGATTTTCGCTGGCAAGCAGCTGGAAGATGGACGCACCCTGTCAGACTACAACATTCAGAAGGAATCCACCCTTCACTTAGTACTGCGTCTGCGTGGTGGTATGCAGATCTTCGTCAAAACTTTGACAGGCAAGACCATCACTTTGGAAGTCGAAGCCTCCGATACAATCGAGAACGTAAAGGCTAAAATTCAAGACAAAGAAGGCATTCCTCCTGACCAGCAGAGACTTATCTTCGCCGGCAAGCAACTGGAAGATGGACGCACCCTGTCAGACTACAATATTCAGAAGGAATCCACGCTTCACTTAGTACTGCGTCTGCGCGGTGGTATGCAGATCTTCGTGAAAACACTGACCGGTAAGACCATCACCTTGGAAGTCGAAGCATCCGATACAATCGAGAACGTAAAGGCTAAAATTCAAGACAAAGAAGGCATTCCTCCTGACCAGCAGAGACTTATCTTCGCCGGCAAACAGCTGGAAGACGGACGCACTCTCTCCGACTACAACATTCAGAAGGAATCCACCCTTCACTTAGTACTGCGTCTGCGTGGTGGTATGCAGATCTTCGTGAAAACTCTGACTGGTAAAACAATTACCCTTGAAGTTGAAGCCTCCGACACAATTGAAAATGTTAAGGCTAAAATCCAGGACAAAGAGGGTATTCCTCCCGACCAACAGAGACTTATCTTCGCTGGCAAGCAGCTGGAAGACGGACGCACCCTGTCAGACTACAACATTCAGAAGGAATCCACCCTTCACCTGGTGCTTCGTCTGCGCGGTGGTATGCAGATTTTCGTCAAAACACTGACAGGCAAGACCATCACCTTGGAAGTCGAAGCTTCCGATACAATCGAGAACGTAAAGGCTAAAATTCAAGACAAAGAAGGCATTCCTCCTGACCAGCAGAGACTTATCTTCGCTGGCAAGCAGCTGGAAGATGGACGCACCCTGTCTGACTATAATATTCAGAAGGAATCCACGCTTCACTTGGTGCTTCGTCTGCGCGGCGGTATGCAGATTTTCGTCAAAACACTGACTGGTAAGACGATAACATTAGAAGTGGAAGCCTCTGACACAATTGAAAATGTAAAAGCTAAAATCCAAGACAAAGAAGGAATTCCTCCCGACCAGCAGCGTCTGATTTTCGCTGGCAAACAGCTAGAAGATGGACGCACCCTATCAGACTACAATATTCAAAAAGAATCCACCCTTCACTTAGTACTCCGTCTCCGTGGAGGTATGCAAATCTTCGTGAAAACTTTGACAGGCAAGACCATCACCTTAGAAGTTGAAGCCTCTGACACAATTGAGAATGTAAAAGCTAAGATCCAGGACAAAGAAGGTATTCCTCCTGACCAACAGAGACTTATCTTCGCCGGCAAACAGCTGGAAGATGGACGCACCCTGTCAGATTACAATATTCAAAAGGAATCCACGCTTCACTTAGTACTGCGTCTGCGTGGTGGTATGCAGATCTTCGTGAAAACTCTGACTGGTAAAACAATAACCCTTGAAGTTGAAGCCTCCGACACAATTGAAAATGTTAAGGCAAAAATCCAGGACAAAGAGGGTATTCCTCCCGACCAACAGAGACTTATCTTCGCCGGCAAGCAACTGGAAGATGGACGCACCCTGTCAGACTACAATATTCAGAAGGAATCCACGCTTCACTTAGTACTGCGTCTGCGCGGTGGTATGCAGATCTTCGTGAAAACACTGACCGGTAAGACCATCACCTTGGAAGTCGAAGCTTCCGATACAATCGAGAACGTAAAGGCTAAAATTCAAGACAAAGAAGGCATTCCTCCTGACCAGCAGAGACTTATCTTCGCCGGCAAACAGCTGGAAGACGGACGCACTCTCTCCGACTACAACATTCAGAAGGAATCCACCCTTCACTTAGTACTGCGTCTGCGCGGTGGTATGCAGATCTTCGTGAAAACTCTGACTGGTAAAACAATTACCCTTGAAGTTGAAGCCTCCGACACAATTGAAAATGTTAAGGCAAAAATCCAGGACAAAGAGGGTATTCCTCCCGACCAACAGAGACTTATCTTCGCTGGCAAGCAGCTGGAAGATGGACGCACCCTGTCTGACTATAATATTCAGAAGGAATCCACGCTTCACTTGGTGCTTCGTCTGCGCGGCGGTATGCAGATTTTCGTTAAAACACTGACTGGTAAGACGATAACATTAGAAGTGGAAGCCTCTGACACAATTGAAAATGTAAAAGCTAAAATCCAAGACAAAGAAGGTATTCCTCCCGACCAGCAGCGTCTGATTTTCGCTGGCAAACAGCTAGAAGATGGACGCACCCTATCAGACTACAATATTCAAAAAGAATCCACCCTTCACTTAGTACTCCGTCTCCGTGGAGGTATGCAAATCTTCGTGAAAACTTTGACAGGCAAGACCATCACCTTAGAAGTTGAAGCCTCTGACACAATTGAGAATGTAAAAGCTAAGATCCAGGACAAAGAAGGTATTCCTCCTGACCAACAGAGACTTATCTTCGCCGGCAAACAGCTGGAAGATGGACGCACTCTCTCCGACTACAACATTCAGAAAGAATCCACCCTTCACTTAGTACTGCGTCTGCGCGGTGGTATGCAGATCTTCGTGAAAACTTTGACAGGCAAGACTATCACCTTGGAAGTCGAAGCTTCTGATACAATCGAGAACGTAAAGGCTAAAATTCAAGACAAAGAAGGCATTCCTCCTGACCAGCAGAGACTTATCTTCGCTGGCAAGCAGCTGGAAGATGGACGCACCCTGTCAGATTACAATATTCAAAAGGAATCCACGCTTCACTTAGTTCTGCGTCTGCGTGGTGGTATGCAGATCTTCGTGAAAACTTTGACAGGCAAGACTATCACCCTAGAAGTTGAAGCCTCCGACACGATTGAAAATGTTAAAGCCAAGATTCAGGACAAAGAAGGAATTCCTCCCGACCAGCAGAGACTTATCTTCGCCGGCAAACAGCTTGAAGATGGCCGTACTCTCTCCGACTATAATATCCAAAAGGAATCAACATTACATCTTGTTCTCAGATTAAGAGGTGGAATGTAAACAATAAATTTTTGATCCAAAATGTTTATTTCAATGAATAATAAAGTCCTTATTTAGATTTATTTTTCTTTCATTTCAATGCCCTAAATCTTAGGGTTGCTTGAATAATATGAATAGAAATGTATATAGAGGTACCTACTATTATTAGGCACACACCACTTAACCTCTCTGTAGAGGTCAGTGCCACACACAGCCCCGTGAGATAATAGACG
This sequence comes from Hylaea fasciaria, assembly GCA_905147375.1. NCBI lineage: Eukaryota > Metazoa > Arthropoda > Insecta > Lepidoptera > Geometridae > Hylaea > Hylaea fasciaria. The sequence goes on from LR990200.1 coordinate 2,164,582, forward strand.
TCTGTCGTCTAGTAAGGGCTTATTCCAGAAATATAAAAGTAAGTACAAAGGCAATCTCTCATTTTCGGATTCCTGGCAAATTTCCCCACTGTTAGTTTTATAGTTTGGTAGTTAGGTGGTACCTACCTCATACCATTCATTATACCAATTTACAATACTCCACACTGTGGAGTATTGTAATTGGAAATTGTAATTTTGACAATGTAATTGGAATCTGATAGTGAGACAATGTTTATTTTTGATTTAGGCTTCGCACGGTTTATGCATATAGCCAGTGTCAAGTATTTTATTTGTACCTATTTCTTAATTTCATATGAAGAAAATCACAGCAATATTATAGCAATTGTGGTCAAGTAGTCAAGTCAATTATTTACATCGTCAAAGTCACGATTTAGTAAAGTAGTGGATGCTTTACTGAAACTTCCTGGGAGTTTTGGAAAACAAGTGACCAGGATTACTTTGATGCTATGACTATCCTAATGTGAAAATAAAGTACTGGCTAAATGCACAAACCATGTGAAGCCATAACTAAAACACAAAAAAAAAAACAGTTAGTACCTAGGCACCTGAAACTAGCACAATGTGCAAAACGCACCATGTCCAAAAAATAAAAAGAAATATATATTTAGTCACTGTCAAAAAATAACAGACAATTTTATTTAAAATCAAGTGTCGCCAGGAGTTTTGGCGGGAATCCGATAGTGAGACGTTGTTGGTTTTGTATTATTTTCTCAAACTTGTGTTTCTTCGAGTGTTAATGTGTAATATTGGTGGAATATTAATCATTAAGTGTTCGTTAACGTGCACGAGTGTAGGCGAATGATATAAACTCAAAAAACGTGTCATTTCGCATTTTTTCCAAAACTCCCAGGAAGTTTCAGTAAAGCATCCACTACTTTACTGAATCGTGACTTTGACGATGTAAATAATTGACTTGACTACTTGACCACGATTGCTATATTGCTGTGACTTTCTTAATTTGAAATTAAGAAATACTAAATAATAAAATACTTGACACTGGCTACATGCACAAACCGTGCGAAGCCATAACTAAAACAATAAAACAATAAAAGTGTCGCCAAAATATAGCCAGATGACAGGCAAATACTGTTGCCAACTTAGCAACTATATCGCTAGAATTAGCGACTTTCGTATATGAAAATGACATATTTTTTTGCCGTTAGTGATTATAGTCTAGCGACTTTTCAACGGTATTCTTACGTTATGATTTATTCTTAGCTAGCTTTGTAAATAAACAATCTGTAGTTACTATGTAACGCCAACACAATTATGGTTGTACAATACATAATTTAGATTATTTCTTTGTTTCTGTACCTACCTACCTACTCCTGTTACCGGATTTTGTCTTAATAAAGTATGGCATCATAAATTTTAATTGATACATCTATACTTATTTTTTGGTGCTGCCGTTGAAGCAGGTATGTAGATCGAGTCGAAAATCAAAGCTGCCGCGGTGCAAGGGGAATCCCTTTCTATTCGTTACATTGTTAATGCGTAATTTGTTTTATTCTTATTTTATTAAAGTGGTCAGATTCTTGGAGGAAATAAATAGGTAGGTAGGTACGCAGATTAGATAGGTACTAGTCTCGTGCAATGTCATATATTTTTTATGTACCTACTTATCTAAATATCAAGTAAACGTATCTAATTAAGGTGCCTAATCTCTCTTTTTTTATAAGTATCGTACGTACCCATACTATACTTCCATTATGCATTTAATAAAAATATATAAATATTTACAGTACAAACAGACACTAAATATTTTTATTTATTTGTGCAGAAGATGTATAGACTATAAATAGATGCAGTGTGATTATGCTGTTTAGATCTTTATTTTTGACCCAGGGCAAATATTTTATTAATTAGTGCATACTAGACGGGTGAAATCGGGATAAAAAGTTAGTCTTCTACCTACAGCTATATACATGTAAATATAATTATAATGTCTGTTTGCCATGTAAAATTTACAGCTTTTTATTAAAATCATTTGTGACAGTATAATATTTTTGTGTTAAGAAGGTACATAAGACTCAACTATAATTTGTTTGTTTGTCTGTCTGTTAGTTACGTCCAATCTCCGAAACGGCTAGACCGATTTTGATGGGACTTTCACTATCAGATAATAATATGACAAGGGTAACTTAGCTTATAATATAACTTTTATTCTAGAACTAGTTGCGCCCTTGGGTTCTGCTATTATTATTGGCGTATGCGGGATAATAATCAACGCGGATGTACCTGTGGTTCAATTATAGATAATAATAAAAAGAACTACTTACTGACTTTTGGAGCTCAAGGTCATTAGCGAAATCTAGCGTCTATTGAACTGCCTTTTTAGCGAAATATACTACAGTCGGGCTGGCAACACTGCAGGCAAGGCTGAAGGCAGGCAGAGGAACAAGCCAAAAGAAAACAAAAATTCGATCGCGATTCACGTCATTTACGCGATTGTGGGTTTTGATAAAATCGTACAAACAAAGAAGCTACATAATTATTATCGAAGTGTCTACGCAAAACAAAATTGCCTACATGTAGTTCCCCCATCACATTATATTCATTGTAAAGCTTTTACAGGCGTAAAATGTTAAGGAAAGCGGTGCTGTTATATTTTCTAATTATACCACATTTCGTGGCTCCCGAAGATGGCTCTATCTACGAATATACCCCAAGCAACTTTAGATATCAAATAGAAGAGATGGACGGAAACTTTATTATGTTCTATGCCCCGTGGTAAGTACCTATACTTCCATGCTCCCCATCCATACTAAAGTGTGTAAATGCGAAACTAACTGATGAGTTAGAATTTCACGGCCAAACGGCTGAACCGATTTTGATGAATTTTGGTATAGAGATGGATTGAATCTTGGACAAAGACAGGATACCTTACAATAGGATACTTTAAATCGCTATGCAATGTAGTTCACGCAAACGAAGTCGCGGGAAACATCTAGTATCTATCTGATACATTCTCTGATTATGATTATTCTTTGCATATAAATTATAAATTTTCTATATCTTATTCCCCATCATAGAATTCCAAGTTATCATAATCTTCTTTACTTGGTTACTGTAGTTTACCTCAACAATTTGTATCAAAATGAAATATTTCAGGGTCTATTCACATTGTTAGCTGATAACATGATTGCTCCCTACCTATTTTCTTGTTAGGTGCCGCCACTGCACCGAGTTCCATCCTATATGGGCCGAGCTAGCGGAGCTCGTGAACACAAGGGACTCCAAGTTTGCCATAGCCCAAGTTGACTGCACGCAGCACTCTAAGTTATGTCAGGAGACTGATATTACAGGTAAATGAGCCAGTTCTCACTTATTATATTCAAGAATCTTTCAGTATATTATCTGTTGATTTTATTCTGCTTGTTTTTGTTTTATTTGAATTTTATTTTTGAAAAATGTCATGGAATGAATATTTTATATATTACTGAAAAGCAGTATTAACCAGTTACAGTTACTGATTCCTTAGATGTAGAAAATATGAATCCTCGACAAAAGTTATAAGATTGTGGCTTGAGTATTACATACTTTGAATTTGAGGATTTTACATAAATAATGGTTATGTGATAATTTTCAGGATATCCAACATTGTTATATTTCCACAAGAATTCATTTTCACCAGTTCGCTACAAAGGGGCGAGGGATTTGCCATCACTCACATTATTTCTCAGCGAAGTTTTTACCATGAAAACTGAGGTATGTCGTAAAATGATTACTGCGTCATAGTACATAGCTGTAAATGTGTAGATAAGAACTAGTTGGCACTTAAAAATGCTAATAAATATGCAAATGACTACGTGTTAACAACAGGCCGAGTTCATGAATGTTATAAAATATCAGTACCTATAATTGCTTTTCGTTACATTAATGTGATTAAACAAAATATTAGAGCAGCCTGACTAACACAGGTAAGTTTTCTGAAAGAGATCTCATTATAACATTGAAATTTCATAAATTCCGCAAACAGAAAACATAATTTGATAAAATGGGTTTAATTCACATACAAACTAATATCAAAATATGTAATTTTGACATACCTCGACGTTTCTATTGAGTTACATCGACCGTGGTCACAAGAAGTATTCTCGTGACCACGATTCGTGCTTAACTATTATTATTAGTATTATATCATAATAATCTTATATGATATTATTAAATATATTATTTTGTGCACAAGTTAGATCCGTCTTTAACTAGTTAGCACACTGTAATCTGCATAGTAAAATTGGCTTGTTTTAAGTTTTGCTTCTTGTGTAGATGTATCTACCTTGGTTATTTACAGAAACCAAACAGAGAATCGGATGAAGTTAAAGTCTACGGCGGCATGGCGTATCTGACTGACCACAACATTGAGAAATTTGTGTCCAAAGGGCAACACTTTATTATGTTCTTCACACCTTGGTGTCAGGCATCTCAGGTATTCAACCACATTTATTTTAAAGTATGTGGTACTCTGAGCCTTTCCGCATTTTAAATAGGGGTTTAGTAAAATCATTATACTTTAGCAACAACAGTGGATTGAATAAAAAAATAACAGTTATACAGGTTCATTCCCAGTTGTCACCACCGTTAATGTCCCCAGTGGTGATAGCTGGGAATTATTTTTTGAATGTTTCCCTATTGTCACCACTGGTGACGTACCAATGCTGACATAATTATGGGAATCGTTTTTAAGTTGCGTTTCATTTGTCATCACTGGTGTCGTCACCACTGCCGACAATACATCATTATCAGTCACACAACTACTTATAATGAAACCACAAAATAGTACATCAGCAATAATACAGAAAGACACGACTTTACTCCTCGAGCTCTAACCACCAAGGGTTCCGATTGCATGATGGAGGCCGGTATTAATGCTAAAAGTCCGCTGATGTCACAATGTTGCCATAAAATGTATAATAATAATACTATATAAAAATATTTGCAGAGATTGGCTCCGATCTGGGCAGAGCTGGCGGTACAGTACGCCCACAATGAGTACATTCAGATTGGCAAAGTGAACTGCATGGATAACGAGATGACGTGCAAAAACTTCGACATAAAGCAGTACCCGTACCTTATGTGGATCGTCAACGGGAGGATTGTAAGTACATCACTGAACTCTGAAATTTATTCACATGGGATTATTTTATACACGATTTAAAGGGGTTGTGTTACCCGCTGTTTTCGGAATAAAAATAGTAGCCTATCTGTTAATCCAGCGAGTTACCACCAAATTTCATCAAAATTACTTCAGCCGTTTGACGTGAAGTTGTAAAAACATACAAACGCACTCACAAGATTCGCCTTTATAATATGAAGTAGGAAATAGGATAAAGTGTCATACCATTAATGTCTCTTTTCGATTTATGCCACATTCGTCCACCGGTAGTTCGGACCCAGATGAAAATATATCTGCTTTCGTCCCACATTGTATGCCATATTTTTCAGATGGGCGTAACAAACGGGGAAACCTTCGGCGATTTGAGAGCTTACGTCGACAGGATGCTTCTGACTGAGAACCACGATCCTGACAAGTTCATGAAGAAGGTGAAAGCGCTGCCGGTCGCCAGGATATCCGAGGAGACATTCGAGACTTTCCTCCAGAAGGATTTAGTGTTTGTCAATTATTTTGCACCATGGTAATTGTGGGAAACTATTATAATACATACTCAGCTATATTCTGAAGATTTACCCCTATATATTATGATGTTCGTTACTCCGTTCTGTAACAGCTGTATTTTTAAGAAAAGGTTTTGAATTTGATGTTTTGCTTTATGGTTTTTGTGTTTGGTTGTTTTTCTCCTAATATTATTCTAGCGCGGTAAGTTTGTCGGAGAGTTTAGTAGGAGATAGTCTCCAGACCTAATGTTGACTATGATGCTAAAATTTCTTACACTTATGATAGTAAAAGGCATAATATATGCAACTCCCTTTACCACAATAGATTTGGAACAAGTTGAACTGATATATCTAAAATTTTGTTCTTCCACTCGACGTCGTACTACTCGTGTTGTCTAACTCAAAACTCAATAACAAATTCACAAGTAAATTATCAGAAATGACAGGATCGAGTTAGACAACGTGAGTGTTAGACGTCCATTTTGTGAAACTAAATTGAAGATACATTCAACTGTGTTAACTTTTGTGGTAAGACGGTTATTGTTTATTCACTTCACAGGTGTGCCCACTGCATGCAGTTGAACCCGCTGTGGTTGAAACTCGGAGAGAGATTTCTGAACGAGAGCCGCGTGCTAATCGCGGACGTGGATTGCGTACAGTCGAAATCTATCTGTGACAGTGAGAAGGTGCCTTTACTTTAATTGTTGTCGTTTGTCCAATTTCACAGCTCTGTACAACTTTCTATAGTAACTTGCTTGTAATATGAGATTGTGCTAGCCTCTAGTATCAGAGTTCGTCAGGCCGCCCGAGGGCCTCTGACGTGGCTTAACGACTGCTATCAATCGATAACAACCGGGACTGACGGCTTAAAGTGCCCTCCGAAGCACGGAGCGACGGAAATCCACATATAACATACGAAAGCTCATTGGTGCGGGGCCGAGGGTCGAACCCGGTATCGTTGGACTCTAAAGTACACAAATTTCCGCTCGGCCACCATCTCTCATTATAGTAACTATAGTATACATAACATACCATAGTAGCTAAAATAATGTTTGTTATAAAGCTATACCCTGAAAGTAATTAATAATATTATATTAATTATGTCCTTTTCAGTGTGTCAGTCGCATTACAACAGCTGCACGCGCTAACATAATTTCACAGTAGAATTCCCATTTGTCAGCAGTGGAACGTCACTAGTGGTGACAATAGGGGCACATTCTAAAAATAGTTCCCAGTGGTCACCACTGGGGTCGTTTACTGGGAATGACCCACTTTGGATCAATTTTCGCACCAACATTAACTTGAAATTTGAAAACCGAATTCATTTTGCATATGGGACGGTTTTCGGATATATTTATTTATTGATGCGTAGCTATATCTCTTAAAAGTCCACAAGATACCTAATATCTTTGCAATTACTTTTCCTTCTACATTTAATAGTACCTACATTGAACGGTACCTCAGGCGCACCGTTACAGGTAGAGGGAAGGGCGGCATAAAATCGACATCCTATATACTTGAGAAGTGTGTAAATCCGCTACTACTGTTAATATTTGCTTCGGCCTATCCAGATCGACGGCCTGCCCACGCTAGTCCTCTACAAGCACAAGAAGGTGGTCACCAAGGAACACGGCAGCAAGCCGCTGGACAGCCTCGTTAGCCTCATCACGGAACACCTCAAGGAACCGGTTGTGAGCCAAGAACAAAATACCAAAGATGAACTGTAATGATAGCATTTAAGTAGACAGTCGAATTAATAAATTATTAGAGATATACGTACTTACCAGTGTTATGTTATCACTTATCACCCTAATTGGTGGCAGGGAGTGGCGGACTGCTTTTTCTTATCTATACAATATTGCTGCATGAATGGAATCAGAATGGACTGGACTAATTTTAATCCTTAATTCCACTGTCATGTAGCGGTGGTATTGAGATAAAATTATATACTTACCTAACAAATACTTATTTTAAATTATTGATTAAATGTGTGGCGAGTGGTATTGAGACATAAATCTAACAATAAATACTTATTTTATCGATTTAATTCTATTGTAGGGTGTTGTTGAGACAAAAATTAGATAACACAATTCTAAATACCTACCTAATGTGTGCTGGCAGAGTAATTAACTTTTATTATTATGGCTCTTACGTCATGTGAGCCCGCTCCAAACTGTGTCCGCGGGATGAGTTGACGTAATGAATATTTTAATCGGTTAACTGAACCCGTTAACAATATTTCATTATACACATTCACAGGAAATTAAAAAAATATATATTAAAATAACATGACAGTGCAGGTCCTGGGGCACTCAATCGTATATAGGTCCAAGGTACCGAGTTAGGGGGCTATCACACGATCAGAATTTCGGTTCCCACTGTCCCAACTAACTAACTATTTACGCAGTGGGAGCTATTGGAATTTCTGACTGTCACAAGGCGTATAGATTAAAACGGGCTAAAGAAAAAGCGAACTTGCAACACAACAATCACCTTTATTAACAAAGAATAAGGTACTTACAACAAAGGGATAACTTGTACATAATGTAATTAAAGCTTATCAATATATAAATGTCATTTTGTAGAAGAACGGGTGGGGCCTTTCCTCGGAGGAAATATTAGTAAAGTAAATTATTTACTCTATGGTCCTTTCACATAGACCAGTTGGAGTGGAGAATAGATTTGGAGCTCATTAGGATTATGGAAATTATGGCTTGTAACAAAATAGGCTGGTAAGAAGCGAAATGTAAAGATAAACCTTAATAATATTTCAATGATACAAACAAACCTCTATTTCAAATCTATCTAGTCTATGTCAAAGGAACCTGGTGATAAAGAAACGACTACAACAATCGACAATCAAACACAAGAGCTGTGGGACAGTCCGCTCCCGCTGTTGTGGAATTAAAATATGACATTTAAAACTACAATGGTTGTGGTTATCTTATACATTTTAAAACGTCACTCGGTGAGTGTCGACCCTAAACCTTTATAAATGCATCAACTTTATAGAATTTACAGCACATTAAAACACAGATAATAATTATTGCCAGCTATTAATTACTTAATGCAGTATACTTGTACAAGTTAGCATGGGTCATTCCCATTTGTCACCACCGTTTGTCCCCAGTGGTGACAATAGCAGTTAGCATGACTTGGAGACATGGTCAAGTATATAACTTATATTTACCATGGTAATCTGTTGGTAGCATTGAAAATTAATCAAAGGTAAATATCGCTTTTTGTGTAATATTCATAAATGGTGCTATAGCAACTATTGGTAATGTATAAGTTATTTATGTGATCAGCTCATGATAAACTTGTGCAAGTACCTATGCAATTTTATGCATAGCCTGTCTCATAACATAGTAGGGCACTTACTAACTAGAATCTGAAAATGGTTCATTTTGCAATGACCATGCGGCAAAATTACATGTATTTCTTATCTATGGTCTGTGACTGGAAGAAAGCTCCGTCTGCCTGCATCGCCTGCTTGTTGATTTGCTTGTGACGGTCTCGGGAGACAATCTCTTCTATTACTTCACCATCACCCTTTATTAACCTGAAAGCAAGGGACAACTGAGGGATGGTACGGAATAAACCCTCATCTAAATCAGTACATACTGGGTAACTGGACTCATTGATAACCAATAAAAATAATCCATAAAGTTTCATAATCATATCATACTTTATCGCAATCTAATCCACATAAGTAACTCAGAGTATAATATTGTTAAATGAGTTATTGTATTCAAAATCTTTAATTACATGGGCCCTAACAGTCTGTGAATGTTAATGATTGTACTGCTGGATTCGGAACAACCATTTTAGGAGGGCCGGCTAGGACTTTGACTTTTTAAATGTTTACTATGTCAGTACTGTTCAAATGAATTATCAATACAATGAAGAAGTAAGTGGTAGGTTGGTAGGCCCTAAGAAGAGCAGTTTGTCTGCTTCGCGTTAACATGGACATAAGCGAGAGCCTGAAACAGAAGCTGTATGAATGGAAAAAAATAAGAATAATAGGATAACCTGTATCTCCCCGAGTCTTCATCCAGCACTCTCCGGACCACACTCTGTCGCCTCTCCCACTCCTCCTTAGTCATTGGAGCCATGGCTCTGGATTTCTCCATTAATTCTAAAATATCATGTAAGTATGCTTTATTGATTTATATTGCATGGGAAAAAAACAATTATTAGTACACGGCAATTACATACATATTATTAGATATTTTATGTGGCGATTATATTATTATCTACCAACTATTGTGAAATACAGTTATTTCACAGCATTGTTGTGTTGTGTGAAACAGAGTAGGTAAGGAAGGGTAATTTTACAAACCTATGGGTATGTCTGTCGATGTACCGTTCCCTTTTTCTTTATATTCCGAATGGCTACTTGTACTTTCACTTCGGCTTTTCTTCTTCAACTTCCTTTTTTCCTCTTTTAGTTTCTTTTTCAGAGCCTTTTCAGTCTTTTTCTGTTCCTTTCTTAGCTTTTTCTTGAGCTTGCGTAGTTTCTTTTTTTCTCTAGAAGAGTCAGAACTACTGGAACTAGAACTGCTATCTGACGATGAACGTTTTCGTTTCTTTGATTTAACTTTACCCATTGTATATATTTAGATCTCCTTTTGTTCTTTGCACAAATATTTATAATTTCACAAAAAAAACAAAATCTAATTTCACAAAACTCATGAAACACGGCAACTGCACCAAACAGCTGTGAGCGGTGCTGCCAGTTACGGTAGATGATTAGGGACGAAGGCCTGAAAAGAGACGGTTTTAGACGAAAAGAGATGGTTTTCGAAAAAATAAACACGTTATAATTGTACCTAATTACATCTGTCTGTACAGTGCATAGTAGATAAATATGTTAGAAAAGTACAAGAATGGGATTTCAAAACTGACTACCGTCCTCTTCAATGTAACGAATACTGAAGTCATACCTAATAAAAGTGTGAGCGCAGCAAGTGCGGAAAATTTCGTGGTATTTTTATCAGCATGGTAAATTAATCGTAAATTCCAATATAAAAGCACGACTGCAGCGAGCATCGAACATTGCAATTTTTGATCAATGTGTTAAATAATGTAATCTCTGAACTAAACTGTCAATGTGGCACTAATACTGTCTATGTTACTCTGTGACAAATTTGCACGATGTTGTCTCGCTCTGTAATGATGCTTTCAGAGACATGTTAGGGTATTTAATTTTATAAGTCGCTATAGAACCGAGGGACAGAAAAGAGACGTTCTAACATTGAAAGAGATGAAAATTTGTCAGATAGAGGACTATCTGGCAGCACTGGTTGTGAGCTGACGCCTGACTGACTGACTGTCATGTCTCTCGTCTGTCACTGTACGTCAGCACTAAAGTCAATGTCAATAATAAACAGTTTTTTTAGTTTCGACAACATACAGTTTTTATCCGACAAAATAAGAGGAGACGGAGAATTTTCGTGCCAGGGCCCAGGGTAGAGCCGGTACCAAAAGCACAGAGATCCCAAAACAAATCCAGCTACAGCTAGCTCGCTAGCATAAAATAAATGGTACTACGAGCAGAAACAAAGTATAGGTAGGTAAGTAGGTACTACAGATCGCGCGGCGAGAGTTTGGCTTTGACCTTCGGGTGGAGGGGATTACTGCGCATGGGTACTGTCACGCACACAATCAGAGCAATCCAATCAGAGCACCGCATGCGCCTACACACCATGCGCAGTAATCCCCTCCACCCGAAGGTCAAAGCCAAACTCTCGCCGCGCGATCTGTACCTATGCAATTATTATCCAGACCAAAGATATAAATATTTCGCTCAAGTAGAAAATCTGTCACCAAATCCCTATCGCGGTGTTTCGGCTGCGGTCGTTGTGAGCCAGCCTTATTCTAGGTTGAGCATGTTTACCATATTTGAGCACATCGTCGTATAAGACGGGATCAAATGCCAGGTAATTACAACACAACATAATTAAAGTGACATGGGCAAAATTGGAAGGTCATTTATATTTATTTTCTAAATTTTTGTGCAAGCTATCACCATTATTTTACTATGGTTAATTGTGACAAATATGTATATTTCCTACAACTTATTAATCTTGGAACTTAGCTCAATTTAGTCAGTAAAATAAGTAAATGAATTATATAAATAAAATTTGTAAGTAGGTAGGTACCCATAGTTTGTAGTATGGTATGTAGTATGTACCTACCTAAACTTCTTGATTTATAGTCTCCAATTCAGTGAAAAAATTACACTCCGAGCACCATACATGATTGACCGAGGTTGGCGGCGGGCGGGGTGGGGTGACAAGCCACGGGAGTTCCGATGAATAATTAATTGAGACGTAGCGCGCATGCGTGGATGAGCATATAGTGGGGAGCGCTCACCGATGAGCCCGACCCATCGCCGCATACTGCACTCGAATGTTCTCAAGACGATGTATAGTTAGTATAGTTTATGGAAAGACCCGTAAGATGTGTGGCGTGTGATCGCTGAATTTAGGTAACTTCACATCTCGTACCTACTGTTAGAGGGTTTGACGATGAGCGGCATGCAGACGGAGCCTGACAGTACTGCGGTCTCGGAGGCACCGAGCAGTGACAGCGAGGACTCGGACTGCGAGCCCCCGACTGACCCGGCCACTGTCATCGACGAAGAATGGGCGAAGGAATTGCTACGGTACACGGGCGAGGTCAATGTGAACGAGGTTCGTTCTTTATACTTACGTAAATAATTCTTAACATTAAGTGCATCTATAAAAACAACTATAAGTACCTAGGTATAACTTTATTCATCGTTTTTAAAGTTATTTAATACTTTTAATGAAAATACCAACAATTAAATAAATAAATCACATAACTATCCTTTCGTGCAGTTAGGTAAAAATAAAATGTTTTCAGAAATAAATAATACTAGGAATTTCAAAATTAATAAACTGTAAAAAGAAAAGTACCTATTAGGTTAAAAAGTATTACCTATAATATAATATTACATTATAAATAAAATATGATGTCAGCAACATTTTTTTTTACCTTATATTATAATGAATGCTGGACCTCACGTACCGTACCTTTTGCAGTGCAGTGGTATTAATTAAGTCAGCAGTCAGCTCTCAATTATAATTGACTCACTAGTACTTGACATAACATGTTGTTAAGTAGGTATACTTAAATTAAGATAAACGAGGTTCGAATTACTTATCTAGAATCTAGAGACTCCAGTTTCTTCTCACGCATATAAATATTTTCTTCTTAGGTTACAGTGGATATCCGGGTGGGAGTAGGCGGAAGCCTTAGCAGAGTGGTGGCTGTAACAATTAACTATGAATGCGAGAGTGGCCGCAAGATCTTGCCGGTAATCGTGAAGCTGCCCCCAAGGGATCCCTTCGGCCGTCTGTTCATGGCCGAAGCCCAGTTCGACACAAGAGAGATCCTATTCTACACGGAGTTGGCTCCGGTACTTGACCGACTGGCTGAAGATATCTTCGGTCCAGGAAATGGGCTCCATACGGCGAGGTGTTATCGAGGCCGAATACCGAGTAAGTGATTTGAAACGGTGACAACATTTGATAGAAACAACAAATTTTGTTTTTTATCTTTAAAATTATGATAATTTATTAAATTCGTTAGGATTATTTTGAATTAAATTTAAACTGCCTTAAATTAATTAACTTTTTTTACTTATTTTATCGTTCCTTTGTCTGATTTGTTTGGTCATTCACCTGATGGCCCGCGCTATTCACATCTGCCTAAATTCTAAACACTTTATTTATTTTTCAGGTATGGTCGGAGCCGACAGTGAGCTAGTGTTACAAGATATCTCTCATGCGGGATATGAAACAGCCGATCTAGCTGAAGGTTTATCGGAAGACCGTGCCAGGGCAGCTCTCCACACCGCAGCGCGTCTCCATGCACTCTCTCTAGCCCTCCGTGAAAAAGAAGGCGCTCTGGACGATAGGTTTGACTTTTTGTTTCCCTGCGAGAGAGCCGCCGCGGGGTACCTGCGACTTATAAGAAGAGGTTTGCCCCAGCTAGAAGCTTTCTTACGTGAACGCACGGAATGCATCGAGGAAGCTGATGCCGTGGCATCTCTCAGTGCACGCGCACCCTCGTTACTTGGCACGTTACTAAGACCAGCAGAACCAGCGCCCATCGTACATGCAGATTTTTGGTGTGGAAACCTGCAGTTCAGGGAGAAAAACGGGGTCACCGAATGCATCGTGCTGGACTGGCAGATGGTTTCTCTCGGCAGACCGATGGATGACGTCGCTTTATTGCTGTTATCGTCTTTGTCTCCAGAATTGAGAAGATCGATCGGGGACAGTTTGATAGAAGACTATACTCAACGACTGGTATCCGAGTGCACTAGGCTTGGGGCTACAGGAGCGGCTGGTGCGATGCGGCGTGGGCTGAAAGCGGACTGGCCGCGAGCAGCACTCAGAGCGCTTTTGCTCTGCGCTGGGAGCGTGGAGATGGCGTTAGGTGAACCGCGTGCTGAAGCACGACTACTGGCAGCTGTACGCGACCTTCATGCTGATGGCGTCCTCGATTTGAAACCAGATACCGAGACTTGAAATGTAGCATACATTTGTGCCAAAGATCTGAATATTCTACATAGGTAATAAGGATGCCGAATGCAGTCTAAGCAATTCACGTATAAATAGCAACATTAGTATCTATTTTAATTTTATGCACAAATTTTAATAAGCTACCTAATAGTCTGGAGGAAATTAAACAATCATCGTTTAGTTTTATTTAATAAAGATTGGATTTCATGGAAATGCGCATCACTTCGACCAGTGATTGTGTGAGCCTATGTAAAGACTGAATTTACGTATAATTTTACATCGTGCATTTAAGTACCTACTTACATGTTTATCTTAACTTACCTACTCCTACGAAAGGAGTGATTTTTGCTCATTGTATCAAAAATATTCATTGCGGTCTATTGACTTTTACGATGAAAATTCAAAAAGAAAATTAAATGACTGCTATAAATGTAGCTATTGTGTTTTAATTATTTTCGTCCCCTCTATTTATAGGCATAGAATTATTATTAGCGTCAGTTCAATCGTGAATTATTTACCTCTCCGTATGTTACACTTGCTGATAAATAATGTCACAAAATAGTATCTTTACTTACAAATAACTTGACTAAAACAAATATCAATGTAGCCCACTCTCCCCTTATTGTTTTTATTTGACTGAATATACGAACGGAACATTTTTTCACTATTACTGCAGAACCTGTTTTGAACGAAATCATAATTGTCAAACTCAAAAAAAAAATAACTTGACAGTTGACCTTCGTTCCGTTTGTGCATCTGCTCATAAATATTTGGAAATGAGCATTATTCTGCCACAATTCACACTATAAATTATATACAAAGTGCACAATTAATACAAATTTGTGCACTAGTGTTGTGCGATGGCTCAGTCGAATCAGGTGACCCTAGATATAGAAGAAGAAGAACCTGCGGAGGCCACTCCGCGACCACCACTACACCGACTTGAATCGCTGCGAGAACCTAGAATACCAGCTCCAAATAGGAACAATCTAGGCCTCGGGGACCGGCTCAACAGTGTGTTCAGAGAAATAAGACCTCTTGTAGAACATGCGCGTATGGTAAGCAGCTTTATCACTACACTTATTTACATTGTTTGTGATGCAATATTTTGTCCATTAGTCATCGTTTTCTGACCTTAATTATCTAATCAATAAAATTATATTAATTATTTATTACTGTAGTAGTCATCTTAGAACTCATTAAGTCTGCAATACGAAGATTATTATCTATGAAACAAAGCTAGGCATTTACAGATAAATGAAACATTTTCAGGGCAACAACGCCAGGCTATCCCTTCCGACTTGGCTGCCTCGGAACACTCCTGGTACTCACCAGATAGTTGGAGACCTCGCACAGAGGCCACAGAGTTCCATAGCACATGTGAACTTGGGGCCCAACACTCAAGCGTTTATAGTCACTGAGATGGTCCCGCAGCCCGGCACGCATGCAGTAAGCACCAGCGCGTCAAACGACTCTAACCTTTCCGAGCACGGCCCCGACAACCAAGAGATCAATGTGTCTGTAAACCCTGCCAATAACAACAACATCCATGACAATGCTGATAATGACAGTCAGAGTGATGATGGTACACAACAGGTAATTATTAGGTATTATTTTGTTGGTAATCCACATCCGAAGGCCTTGCACAGATTGACGAAGTCTGAAACTAGTTGACACTACTTAATTTTTTTCTCAACAAACGGGGATCTTACAATGACTACATAATCGTACCATGATTATACATGACTTTCGATATCATTTAGGCAGCCGTCAATCCCTTTAGATTTAAAATCAACCTACATTGAGCGTCCAGATGGCACAACAAGACATCATGGTACGAATAAGTAGTAAAACGATTCTGTTTAGGTCCTCAGTTCCATTGCAATAAGACATCATGGTAAGGCCCCTGGTAGGTTAATGGGTCTACAAACATAAGTAGAAAGTCTTATTTCAAAAATGCTACAGATGTGACAGTTTAACTTTGTACAGTTGAAAATGGTAAGATTATTTTAATTGAGTTTTCACCATCTCAAGTTCTTATTCCAGAGTAGCAAGCAGTTTGAATTTTGACTTGAGCTTCTCCAATTCAATAATTAGATAAGCACCAAAGTTTAGTAATTAATTGGGAATCCAGTCTTTGTACTGCACAGGGGCGAAGTTGTGGTGATCCTTCCACAGAAGAGATTCAAGTCAAAGTCAATTCAGTTGATGAGCATCAGTGGTGCCAAATGTAAATTGAAAAGAGTTGCTTATGAAGACAAAGTCACTGAAATATAAGCTTGTATATAACAAGTTGGTTATTAAATCGTGGCATAATTTAGCCAATGTGTGAAAGCATGGGTGGTTTGTATAGATTTAACATTCCTCTATGGCTTGTGGTAAATGATTAGATCAACAAGTCATTTACCATGACAGCTATGAATTAAAAAAATCCATTGAACATTTACTATAAAGAATATAGAAAGGCATATAAGAAAAGATAAAATAATTGAAAGCTATTCATTAGGTTAGCACACAAATATATGATAAACTGAGTTTCTTGACTGTATGGACATGGTTGTGTTCTACATAATGTTATGGTGATAACTAGCAGTACTTCTATTATATTCAGTAATACAAATTATTTGTTTGTAATCATACATTGCAAGCAAATAATTTGTATACCAACTCCATAGAGTTTTAAGAGAAACAAACTGTCTTTACAGACATTGCCCCTTCGAAACTGTATGAGAAAATCAATTATATTTTTTCTCCCTATTTCATAGGGTGTTCCCATGTTTAATTATTATTCTGCTATTCGGAGCGAAGACAAATACAACAAAGCAAAGATCATCAAAATCGTTCCATACATTCTTGAGTTATAAATGGTGTAACTATGGTGTTAGTTGTTCATTGTTTTATAAAGTTAGACAGATAGAGGCAAAATTACATCTCTTAGTGTGCAATGAGCCACTAAAACTTTAAGGAGTAGTGCCCTTTTTAAGACCTTAATGCATAAATTATACAATAATATTAATTGGTTAATTTCAGGTAGTGGATGTCCGAGCTACCCTTAACCTACTGATACATTATGCACCCTTCTACTTTCTACTGTTCATCAAATTCATGTATGACAGCAGAGAGGGAATTTTCACCTTTATTATACTGTTCTGTACATTTGCTCACAGTAATGGACTTGTCAGGCGGTAAGTTGTTGTCTTACCAAACTTTAAATTACATGTTAATCGTGTGTAGCACGAGTACAGAATGTAAACTGGTTACAAATGAGAATTGAAACTGGTTACAGCCAAAAGATTTCCTCTATCCAAACCAGTAAACTCCAGTTTCGTAGACAGACGGATATGAACATTAATGATGTCTAGGATGTGTTGATAGACGTATTTCAGTAATTAAAGTGGCCACTGTGGTGCTTACTGCAAAACAGTGTACAAGGAAAAGTATTTGTTTCACATTCCGTGGGACAGTGATGCTTATAGTAATTCCCCCGATCTGAGAAATTAAGTAGGGCTGACTCATGAGCTACATCATAATATATGATAGTTCAAAGTAAAATTATTGCTTTTTTAATTCCAGTGAACATGGCAAGCAAATGAACCGAAGTCTAGCGCTCCTGTTCAGCGAGCTAATGTTTACGTCAAGCTGCATAATGATAGTGCACTTCTTGTTCGGCCACGGCAAGTTGCTTCCCAACGTAGTAATGTTCCCGGGGTATACGGAACTGGACGTGTGGGAGTTGCTCTGGCTGGTCGTACTGACCGACTTGATAGTGAAGATCATTACGGTGGACTTTAAGCTGCTGGTTACTATGATGCCAGCGTTCATTCTGCCGTTTCAAAAAAGGGTAACTGTTTTTATATTTTCCTTAATGACATAGGTAAGTACTTATTCAGTTGTAGGTACTTATGCCCTGTGGTTTCACCCGTGACTATTATCCCGCGGGTGAAACCGCGAGGCCCAGCTAGTTCTAAAATAGGTCGTATAAGTTACTAAATATAAAATCAGCTATCTATCAGTGAAAGTACCGTCAAAGTAGGTTAACCGTTTCGGAGATTAGCAAGAACAAACAGACAGACAGACAAAAATGTAAAAAAGATTATTGTTATTGGACCGTATTACTTTCGTACGCATTTAGTAAAAAGCTATTATTCTGACATTACAAACAGACTCGTATTTTTTTTCATTTGCGTAGATTACCTTGTCTAGAAATATATTAAGGGGTAGGTATGTATGTACAATAACAAAATTTCAATAAATGTTTACATCACTATATCTTTCGAATGGAATAACCAATTTCCATGAACCAAATAGTAATCTACAGGTACCTACTGAAACGGTCCCAAATATAAAGTTATTTATACAAGGAGCAAAGAAGGGCCGCCATCCCTATCTCTCCTCTGTCACCGGAGCCTGGTCCGTACTGTTTAAACAGCTGGCCTAACAGCTACCATTCTCTCGTTCCAGGGTAAAGTATACCTGTTCACGGAAGCAGTGTCCCAGCTGTACCGCTCCCTGCTGACCATCCAGCCGTGGATATTTTTCCTGATGCAGTCGTACACGGGCTCGGAGCGCATGGTGGGCATGTTCCTGAGCACCGTGTACGTGATCGCGAAGGTGCTGGAGGTGCTGATGCGCCTGCGCCTCTTCAAGAACGCCACCTGGACGCTGCTGCAGAGTGTGGTGAGTGCGGCAGCTGGCAGCTGGTAGCCTTCCACTCATCTCTTTTAAGGGGCTGTAGTGGAGAAGGCGCTTTGCTACTTTGGTGTTGACAGATTCAACAATTGAACTAGCCATTGAAAAAATATACATTTGTTGTTGTGTAGGAAAACTGTCAAAACTTGACACCAATGATGAGATAAATGGTTTCTAAATCCCTGTTTAAATTTGCTGAATGTTTGCTGTCTTTGTCGTTTGTTTAGTGCCAGATAGTGCTCAATCACGCTTACTCGCGGGCGCGAGCGCGAAATATGAAACATATGCCGTACCATAAAAGTGTTCCCGTACAAATCGCGTGGCAGTCAAGCCACGTCCACCGAGCCCGCGCCCGCGTTACCGTAAACGAGCGCACAGAGACAACGATCGACTTACGACCGAAATTAATATTGTATCTCCATTCCAAGATTGAAATCGATCTTGGATTGCTGCCTATCGTTCGATCGATGTCCAATCTGCGTGCCTTTATAAACCAATCCACGGATCGGTTATTGGCACGTTTGACCCTAAAAATCGATTGTGATATCAATCCCAGATAGCAAAATTGGGATTGGATTGATTATTAATTTCGGCTGTTATCAGTTGGCCAAAGTTAACTAGGGTTTCAGAAACCAGGTATATATGGCTGTCTGTTGAGTCAGCATGGTGACAGGGCCGGTCATGTAAACTGCGATGACACAAGTTACCATATTGTCTCTCTCAGGGAGATTTTCACTGCACCAAAATCGACAACTGTACTATAAGTAGGCATCCCGTGTTTGTACCGAAACCTGCGACTCTGTTGTTCCGGTACTATAGTCATTACTACATCAAAATTGAACTATTTTGTGATTTAACTTTCAACACTCGTTCTGCTCGTCTATACACTAATAAATAAATAATAATGTTGATTAAAAATGACAAATATTCCACAGAACCTCGGCACGAAGCCGACCTGCGAACAGCTGGTGTCGGCGGGCGACTCCTGCCCCATATGCCACGACGACTACACGACGCCGGTGCGGCTCGGCTGCAGCCACATCTTCTGCGAGCTGTGCATCTCCGCCTGGCTGGACCGGGAGCACACCTGCCCCCTGTGCCGGGCCAAGGTGGCCGACGAACCCACCTGGAGAGACGGCTCTACCACGTATGACTTTCAACTGTACTAGGACGATTAGTGAATAGAGTTTCAGTTAGTAAAATGACCGGTGATCCTAAATGGAGAGACGCATCGGCTACAATCTACTACATTGGTTGAAAATAGAGTTTCGTTTAAGAGTATGGTATTAATACCGACCGTCGCGCGTTCTAACTAAACCAGCCTAGTGTGAGTTAGTTTTTTCTGTCTAACTTGCTTTTTACGCAACCTATTGACAGTTTGTGCAAACTAAGATTTTCGCTAGCATGCGGCTGCGCTTGCCTCAAAATGACTACTGCCAATATGAATCATGAAATCTATCTGCATATAAAAAATGTTCTAATGCTAGAGGCAAATCAATGTCTCGTGGTTCGCTTGCCAGCAAGGCATAAATGGGCCTAATAAGCATTAGTAGTTAGGAACTTGCCGAGAAGGCAAAATAATGTATAGTTACCGCAAGATCCATGGCACGTACCGTAATCATTCAAATTATATCCAAATAAAAATGTTGACAATCTCTTGTTGTCTCTTGTTAACTGTCTCTAGGGATGTAAGTGATTTTTATCTGTAACTATATTATAGTCACCTAAACAAGCTCAATGTATAATAAAACCATAAAATGACGCTATAAATCATAAATAAGACGCCTCTTAGTGACCTCTACTTACGTTTCTAGTTCTCTGTTTTCTACTCTGCAGTCGTTGTCTAAGACAAGATTGTTTCTAATCGACAAAGACACAAATGTTGATCTAAATAACTTTATAACACTAACTGGAGTATTGAGCTTTTTCTAAAACTGAAAAATTAGCAGTTGGAAAACAACTAGATGTAGTGGGTGATACAGGCCTAAAGAGGGGTAAAATTGTAAGATGCTGTATATTAAAAATATCTCAGATGTGTTTTGTTCACTATTTATTCCGAATTATCACTCCATTGCCACTATATAACAATAGTTCCATAAACAATTATTATAACATTTAAGAGAGTTAACCGTTATGTATGTGATTTAAAAAGATAATATAGGTAGATAGATAACGTTACAGTCGAAAAGTCGACACTGCTATCCGTCTATAGGACTAATTCGAATTTTCGCTGTATTTTTCGCTTTTTGTCATGTAAAATTAATTATAATATCTAAAACTTTTTGTAATGTATTATCGAGTGGCCGTTAGTGCCATCTCCAAAGTCTTCAAGCCGGAAAAGACCGCGCTTTTCAATTTTTTATCTTAAATGTTACAATTTTTATATCTTGAATCCAGGTATAAGTATAATTTTATTCTGAAAATAAGGATTGGAAAATAAGGGAGGTTGCAGGCTGTTTGCGACTGGCATAAATAAATACACGTGATATCTTACTAAGCCCTTTGTGATATTTCGTGACTTTTGCTAAGATCCCCCCCCCCTTTCAAGCCTCAGTATGTAAGGCTTATTTCAAAATGCGCACTGAAAGAGTGAACTGCGCAATAATAAGTGATGTTTAAATTAATATAAGTACTATACGAATAAGGGGGAAGTCTATAGTCAGTTACGAAAATAAATATTGTTATTTTTGGTAATGTAAATAAACTAATCATATTGTAATAGGTACGTAAATTATAAACGCTTCCAGTCCAAATATTTATTTTTAGCATATTCTTTCTGTGCCCTGCCTGTGTGCGAGTTTTTGCCCCTTGCGACGCGCTTATGAACGAAAAATCTTCATACAAAGGGCCGTTGACGCGTACTATGTCGAGCGCGTCAAAACTCACACAAGGCACACTGATCCTTAAAAAAAAAAAAAGAAAGTATAAAGAATAAATAGCATCTGATTATGTATGTTTTTTTTGTGATATGAAAATAATTTCAACACGCCTTATATTTTGGTTTATAGCTGTAAAACATTAATCTAAATTTAATTTTAAAAATATAACCAAATACTTCTACTATGAATGTGTACCTAACTACTATTATACATTGGTTTTAAGATTTATCTTTTCAGAGGTGAATTGACAATATAGTTTTAGTTGTGTATATAAAGTGTAAAAATATAGTTTTTTTTATGATAAATGCATATATTTAAACTAAATGAAAAATGATGGCATTATCGTTCTATAAGCTTAGACTAACATAACATTCCAAACTGAGGAATCGGTCGTTCGTAAATATAAATAAGTCAGTACCTACCTAACTATATTATATAATGTCAACTACAAAATGTTGAATAAGCTTGTATTATTTATAGTAATCGTTTCATGTCATTGCTTATGTTACACCTATAAAAATTTAAAGTCCTTTATCTTATAAATAATTTAAATTATGTTTCGCGATAAACCAATGGATTGACTGGTCTACCGTAACGCGATTATTAGTTTTAGTTAATTTTCAATCTCACAACTACATGAATAATCGCATGTCATTACTATGACGTCTAAGATACGAGTATCGAGTCTTGAGCTAAATAGCTACTCTTATTATTTGCTAACGTATATTATACCCAGTTGTCGCCGCCACCACCGTCCCCGCCGGCGACAAATGGGAAAAGTTTTCCCATACCTCGCCCCGGGCGATAAACATGTATATATTATTCTCGTTTGTCGCCGGCGTTCATAACTGGGTATATTATATTTCCCAGTTGTTTCGCGGAGTTCAAATAATTTCATATAACATAATTATTTATTTATGCACTTTCATCTATCAATAGATATAAATATGAAGCTTCGTATTGACTAGGGGACTTATATGTATGTGTCGATACGCGACTCGCCAGACGTCTCCCGATAACAGTCTGTAGTAAAAATTCACGAGACAAGGCCCGCTATCGATTTTATATCTATAGCAATTGAATTGCGTTAACGTTTGCAAATCGCCAGTTTTTGAAGTGAATCTTCTAATGCGACTTCCAACGGTTGCGTTAAACGTTTAACGCTCCTTTGGAGGGGATGAAATCACTGTTGCGTTAAACGTTCAACGCTCCTGGGGACCCCTCCCCTCTCGCTCTGTCTCGTGTCTATTCGGGGGAATAGACAGATCCAGAGCGAGAGTGAATTATGAAGTTTCACTTCTTCAGCGCGGAAGACACTCCACGCAATATTTTTTGTATGTGAAAACTGTCAATTTTAGGGGTCAAGATCGTGTGGCGACGCGCCGGGAAGCCTGGAGGGCGGGCGCCACGTGTCTCGAGACATTCCCTAGTGAATACGTCGCCTAACAGCCAAATATGATAAACCGCTTAGATAACGGCATTTGTTTTAACCTAAATCATGATGTAACATAATTTATTGTAATCGTTATGATATTAAGTGTAATTATTGTCTCGCAAATTGTGAAGTATAAATATTCGAGATGTGAGTGCCTATTGTACACGTGTGTAGGCGAGAAAAATATTGTAGCATTGATGACTAAATAAAAACGTCGAGCTGAATCCGATTAATTATCTTTTTGGTTTATGCCTATAATCCCCTCCCGCCACCAGGAGGGATTATGACACTTTCCATAAAAAGGATTCCCATAATTTCCACCAACCAGCACTTGAACATGTCATATTCCGCAATCGGTCGGTGATCTTACTTGTTGTGCCGTCTAGCAGTATAATTATGACAGTTTTAGGTGTAGGCCATTTTGCGAATAGGGTTTAGATTTACGAAGACCTTTTTGTAAGCAAATATATAGTGCCAGGGCAGCATAGATCACAAGGCCTTGCTAGCTATTCAGTATGAATACTGTGTTTAGAGCTAACGCGCAGAAGTACCAGGGTTGCATAGGGCACAAAGAGGTCTCTTTCACTTCTTGCCGTCCAGTGCGACTGTTTTAGGGCAGAATTAATATTAATGCCAGAAGTACCAGGTCAGCATAGGACGCAAGGTCTCTCTTCCTCTTCTCTACCTCTTGTTCCACAGTATGACTGTTTTAAACCTAACATATTTGTAGCAAGCAGAAGTACCAGGACAGCATAAGATACAAGGAGGTCTGTCTCACCTCTTGTGTCATCCAGTATGATTATTATAAACCTAACATATTTATATCAGAAGTACCAGGGCATCACATTACGATACAAAGAGGTCTCTTCCACCTCTTGTCCCATCCAGTACTGTTTTAACCCCCCACACAAACAGAGGCGTTGCAAGTTTAACGCGTGTGGTGTTATAAGAAGTCCTTGTCAGAGACCTCCTTGTGTCCTATGCTACCCTGGTACTTCTGGTAGATAATTATTATGTAAAGTGAGCGTGCGTGAAGTCCAATTTAAAGTTAGAAAATCTTTAGATACTGTAACCTTCTCTGCTGAGTCCGTATCTGCCCCTTTACCTATTCAGTGTTGATATCGGTATCCTCGCTTCAGTCGGTCTAGCCTAGATCATTGCAAATCAAGGGTTTGAAGATCAGATTGAGGTAAGATTAAAGCAACCGTTCGATTCACTTATATTTTAATCATAGTTTACAGTTTACACGATTAACATAACATAATTATTATCACTTAGTATTACTTCGCCTTCCAACGTGAAAAATTAAATAATTTAGATCATTATAATAGTAATTATTATTCAAAGTATCACAAATATCTGATAGAGTAACCACTGCCCGGAAGCGCAAAGCATCTATCGAATACAACTAGGGCCGCCGATCGTGTAGATATTCCGCGGCGATATCACGCGCGGCTCAAAAAAGAAATGTGTCCGCGGGTCACACCGTCGCGGAATCTACAAATGTCGGGTAAAATAACTTGGTTTCCACTATAATATTACCGAGCTAAATCACATCACAGTTCCGAGTTCACATCGGTCGGCAAAAACGCCGGCGCCGAGACTCGACGGCGGCCGGACGCCGCGCTCTCACTTACATAACTATATACATGGAACCTTAACACTAGAGAGAGCGGACGCGGCCCCGGGACCCGGCTCGCGTATACAAGAGCCGGAACCGCTGCCGGCCCGGCACCGATTCAGTCTACGAAACGCTCATCCATATCAGTCCACGTAAGCGACGCGGCGGTCACCGGGTCGGCTAGGAGGCGGGCGCGCCGGCCTCCAGGTCCGGCGGCGCCGGCTCGCCGTACAGGAACAGGCTGCGCAGGCGCGCGGCGCGGGACGACGTGGACGGCGCGTCGTCCGGCCACGACGCCGCGCTCGCCGTGTCGGACGCCGCCACGTCCGCCGTCACCTCCAGCCGCAGCGCCGCCGGGGACGCCGCCTCCGGCCCGCCCAGCGAGCCCGCCAGCGCCGCCAGCGACGGCGCGCGCGCCTCCGCCGCCGCCGAGCCCGCCGACAGCGACGCGTCGCCTGCAGGGAGGGAGGGCCATCACTATAGGGTGCTACACTGACGAGCGCTACTCACTAAACTGCGTGAACACAATCTAACCGTACCCCTAGTGTCATTTTTTTCGAGCTCGACATAGTACGAGTCAACTAGCGCGTTGTATGAAGATTTTTTGTTTATAATCGCGCCGGTAGGGGCGCTGTACAGGATCTTCATACAAAGGCGCTAGTTGACGCGTATTATGTCGAGCTCGTAAAAACTCACACTAGGAGTATAGGAAGGAGCCCACATTTCATATGGTACAATTTCTGCAAACAGAAGGCGGTACGACGCGACCGATGACCGTCGCAGCCCGTGACCGTCTTCTGTCCGCGAAGTTCCTGAGCGTCTATTATCGCGTGTCGCCGAACATACCATGCAGACATGCAAATGTGATCAGTGCAACGTTTTCCACAAACACTCCTCGCTCCGCTATGCCTACAACGCCGCTGACTGAGAATCACAGAACACTAGTAACTTCAGTAAGTACAGAATTGCATTTTCCGAATCTCACCCTAACAGTCTGCCACAGACTCGCAAACCATGTCGCCGGCTACTGTGTGCCGCCCGGGCCCGCAGCGGTGGATGGCGCATGATCACTTACCCAGCAGCAGTCTCGGGGTCGGCGGTCAGTCGAGCGGTATCAGTCGTTGGAGCAAGTCGTGCGCCGCGCTTTCGCCTCCGCCTGGCAGCCCAACGGACAACAGAAAGCACAGCGTTACTAACCATACCTCACTTACCCGCCAACCTCCCGACCGGTCGACTGCTGGCTCGGTTTCCAAAATCGCAGATGCACACTCACCGATGTAGCCGCTGAAAGTCGCTGCGTTTCCAAAATCTTTATCCTTTTCAACTCGGTTACGATTCTCCAACAAACTAGAGGTTGAACTCACCTCAAGGGATGCAACGATGCAACCGGAACCTTACCGTAGGGCTTCGCCTTTGTTCGCTGTGGACAGACGTGACTCACCGATGCTAGGCTCGAGCCTGCGCGAGGCGGCGTCGAGGTCCGGCGCGGCGTCCCGCTCGTCGTCGAAGCGCGCCTCGGGCTGCGCCCCCGGGCCGCCGGCGCAGCCCCCGGCGCGGCACAGCGACACCGGCACCACGCCGTACACGTAGAACAGCAGGATCGGCACGCCGATGCCCACCGCCAGCCCCGCCACCAGCGGAGAAACCACCAGCTGCAAATATTACACACTTTTATGGCAAAAGAAATAATCTCCCACCACGATGCCTATGCCACTGAATCCTGAATGGTCATGAAGAATAAAACAGTTATATGTCATTCGAGCCATTCGCCTGTTACATATTGTCTCTTCCCTGATTTGAATTTTTGTGTAATATTGGCGAAAGGGATTAATTAACATTCCCGGGAAGTATCAGTTCAGCATTCACCACTATGCTGAAAATATGAGTTCGTGGCGCGACCGCTACTCGTTTGATGACTACTAAATACCTGACCAACATTTAACAAACTTGAAACATTTCAATACTTGACACTGGTTAAATATACAAATCGCGCAAAGACAAAAACAAAACTACATTAAATATTAGAATAAGTTTAGTACTGACCGCTGCGGCGACGGCGGCGGCGACGGCGGCGCGGCGCTTGGCGGGCGCGGCGCGGCGCAGGCGGCGGTGCGCGCGGCGCCCCGCCCACAGCGGCAGCCCCACCAGCAGCGCCGGCAGTGCCACGCCGGCCACCACGGCAATGCCGAGCGGCGCGCCCGCCAGCGTGCCCAGCTGCCACAGCAGCTTCTTCTTCCGCGACCAAGGCTTCTTCCCCCAGAACGTGCATCCGCTTGGACTGGAAACAAGTAAACCGTTTTTATCATAACTGCGTGGACATGAAAGAGGTGTCAAACTAAGGTCTGGTGCCACGCCCAATCTACTGGAATCCTCTAAAAGTCTAAACACATCATATGAGCCCAATTGAGTCCCACATTAGGAGCAAGTGTCCCACATTAGGAGCAAGTGTCCCACACTACGAGCAAGTGTCCCACATTAGTACCAAGTGTCCCACATTAAGACCAAGTGTCCCTCCCACACTAGGAGCAAGTGTCCCACCTGAGGTAGTGCAGATCGGAGACCTCCTTCATGCAGAGCCAGCAGAACTCCGCGCCGCACACGCAGCACACCATGTGGTTGCAGGAACCGTCCTCCACCTTCACTATCAGCACGGAACATCGCGGGCATGGCTTCACTTCACCTGAAATGCCAACGATCAAACGGTACACCATAAGAAAAAGTCATATCGTAAAAATTTACCACAATCAACCATCAATCTATAAGGAATTATAGTCCAGGTATCCATTATTTACTTCCTACTTAGTGAAATTAAATTGGTAGAAATAGTCGAAATAATCACAGATTTTTAACAAACGTTTGATACAGTGAATCTTGTTCTCTCACTCTAAAAATTACAAAGCTATGCGATCCACAGAGACGTCTTGCGTTATTAACCATTCACACTTCTCAAAGATCTCAAACATTCGTTTTAAGAAGAACTATGTTGATATTGTATCAGCAACGCTTCAAGAGTCCCTCAGGGTTCAGATCTCGGACCCTCTCTTTATCCCGGACTGATAAAGTGGTTTATTAGGACAAGAATTAAGGCGGATTACTATATTGTCCACTGATCACAGAACTGACACATACTGAAATAGCCCTGATGCTGCTTTCGCAACACCCCAAAAGGAGTTCACAAGACCGTATTTTTTTTGTTGAACTGATCAGACAGACACTGGAAGGTGATGTGGAAAGACTGACCGGTGTCCAGGTCCGCGTGCGAGGGCTGCGGCGCGCGCGGCGGCGGCTGGCGCGAGCGGCGCGCGGCGTCGCAGGTCTGCGTGGGGTGCCACGCCGCCTTGCAGTGGTAGCAGAACGAGGCGCCGCAGCCCGCCGCCTGGCACGTGATCTTGGGGCACGACGCGCACCCCGCCGCCACTACCGCGAAGCTGGAACACGAACTCTTGTTATTACAATGGTTTTTTTTTTAATTTTGACTTCGCACTTTTTGTGCGTTCAGTCAGTGTAAAGTATAAGTTTGAGTATTTCATGTTTACAATACGAAAGTTCTAGCGTTGTAGCAATGCTCGTGGTCGAGTCAATGTCACGATTCAGTAAAGTCGTGGATGCTTTACTGAAACGTTCTGAGAGTTTTGGGAAAAATTCGAAATGACATGTTTTTGAGTTTATCATAATCATTTGCGCACACTCGTGCACGTTAACGAACACCTCTATATTACCATTTTACTCTATATTACCATCTATATCACCATTTTTACGCATTATAACTCAACGCAACACAAGTTTGAGAAAATAAAAGCAACATCTCTTTCGGACTCCCGCCAAAAAAACTCCTATTATAAATAGGTACTATGTATCTGTTTGTTCATGCTCTTGTATATGGGTTGTGATGATGCTGTAGTCACCTGCAGTCGGGCGCGGGACACCACCGCGTGTCGGGGTCGGCCGCGAGCGCCCGCCGCACGGAGAACTCTTCGTACTTGTCGTACATGACGGGGTTGTCCACTATCCGTCTCACGTCTGCAACAAACGCGTGTTTCCGTTCATACATTATATATTAACTTTTAGCTTTTATAGATTTAAACATTAACGTTTATAGATTAACAACAAAAACTAGGCAAAAATATCGCACATTTATTTACAAGTCAATTAAAGAGTATAATTAAAAATGTATGGTTCGAGTTTCATAGAGGATGTTTCCCTTTCATGAGCTGATTCATTATTGAATCACGGACAGGAAAAGGGCACTCTATTAACTCTGCCAGTGCTTCGGTAATGCGTCCGTTAGAAAAAATAGCACGAGGAAACTCGAAGGGGATATAATTTTCAAAACTTTTGTTTTTATAATCATAGTATTCACAATGCTCCAGTAATTTAGCTGATAGCTTTAAAACTGGAGCTCTCTCTGGTCAATCTGACGCAAGAGTCAAGATTGCACTCCGTATGTATCAGTATATGTATAATATTGTGTCCTGTGTGTTCAGTTGTATGAAACAGGCTCCATCGGGCATTGGATTGCAACATAGAATACACGGCATTACAGACAGACACCGTCATACCACAACAGTTTAGACCAGAGTTAAACAGATGTTTCTAAAATATCGTTCAACTAAATCGACGTCTATCACTCGCGTTTTCTTACTCAATCCTGGTATTCCTAATTCTTTTATTTGTGAATATGTTAAGTTAGAAAAAGCGAGGATTAGACGTCAATTTGCGTAGAAAATGTTTAGACACATCTGTTCAACACTTGTTTAAATATTTTGTGGTAAGACCGGAAGTGTCCGACATGAGTTAACAAGTTCCGGTAACAAATGCCAGATAACCGGCGGTTCGACACGCAAATACGAGGTTTTATCTTTGATATCTAATTGCAACACAATAACGCTGTGCCGAGTCGAGTAATTCTAAAGTCATTGTAATTATAATGGCTTCAGCGACAGAACAAATAAAAACCTGGGAAAAGGATTACTACCCTACGTCATTCGGTAGGTAAACGAAATGATTCAGTCCTTGTTTTTTACGATAAAAAATGATAATATCGTTAATCATGAATAATTTTCTATTGTCTTACAGCCGAAATTAATATTGTATCTCCTATCCAAGATTGAAATCGATCTTGGATTGATGCCTATCGTTCGATCGATTTCCAATCTGCGTGCCTTTATAAACCATTCCACAGATCGGTTATTGGCACGTTTGACCCTAAAAATGGATTGTGATATCAATCCCAGATAGCGAAATTTGGATTGGATTGATTATTAATTTCGGCCGTTAGACAATGTAGTTACTAGATTAGAT
This sequence comes from Hylaea fasciaria, assembly GCA_905147375.1. Classification (NCBI taxonomy): domain Eukaryota; kingdom Metazoa; phylum Arthropoda; class Insecta; order Lepidoptera; family Geometridae; genus Hylaea; species Hylaea fasciaria. The sequence goes on from LR990200.1 coordinate 2,194,702, forward strand.
GAGTCAGGAATGGAATGAGTCTAGAAGAGTCAACGTATGTGTCATAGACAGGAGCCTCTTACCATCAAACATATCGCCCTACCTAATTATCCGAACATCGAAATTAATAAAAATAGCAAAATAGTAATAATTTATTCAGCAACAGATAACATTGTGTAGGTAGGTACAATACAGAGGTTATAGTTAGTAACTATTGGGGTTTGAAGGTTTTTAATATTGGTAAGTATTCTAATTTACATAACACAACGTTTTTTACAGCCGTTCGTTCTCATTGTACGATTCCCTGTGTTATGAGAACCAGTTTCTCCAGATGGAACAATAATTATTATGAATAAATAATTAGGTAGATATGATATAAACTTGTAACTTAATCGTGCGTTGTTCATTAAAAATAATAAGGTGCCTATAATCATTGTGTTCTATTGTCGAAATAAAATAAGACCGTAAAAACAATTTCTTCCTCCTACATCACTAAACAAAAAATGTATTTGACCGCGCCCTACCAACCCTCCCTGTATCCGTGTAAAAGGAATAAAAAAAACCGAATACATTATGTAATGTTGACCACATCAATAACTGTACCACAGAATAATAAAATAAGGAAAACCATTGGGTAATTCCCGGCGGCCGCGATGTAGCCATGGGAAAAGAAAGGAGGATAACAAACCCCACGCTATGCATGGTAGAAAGGGCGGAAGGAATTGCCCTGTTCAAGGAACGTCTGGTTATTACGAGGATAATATTAAAAGGATGGGAGATAAGATTACTTTTAGGGAACTTTAAATTTTCTGCTTGGTTTCCTACCGATTCAACGACATAGAGAATTTGTGAGACTAGTTCACTGTGACGTAATATCTGTAAATACAATTGGTAGGGATTCAATTAGGAATATTATGACGTATGATGGCGATCAATCGTCCCATGAATCGCTTCAAGATAATATTAGTCATAATCAAACAATAATAATTCTTCGAAGTGGTAATATTTCCAACACTCAACGCTAACTACACCCGTTGTTGTGATTACCAAGCTTTTCCTATTGTGTTTCTCGTTACTAATCTAAATTATACCGATCGATGTAATGGACTGGAATTTGATAAGTCGGGCGTACTTATAGCTGATAAGAATGTGCTTTTTACTGCGAGCTACAACAGCCCTACATTATTTTAATGACAACCACCGCAATACCTACTTAATAATGTATAGTATACATTATACAACTCCTTTGTTTGCGATTCATAAATCCGTTTATGTATACTTAGTATAATATCATAACCTTGTTCGAACCTTCGGGTTTATAGCACATACAACCGAATGCATGACATGCAATTCGACGATAACCCAGGAATTGAACGAAATCACCTTTGACATGATGAACATATCGACGGAGCATACAAAAAAGGCCAAACAAAATTAAGCCACGAACTAAATTTGTTCAGAAACCGTCAGCGGACCCATGATACAAATCAAAGCCCTAGAGTGCGTCAACTAACCTAACTATAGGGCCTGTTAAACGCACGCGAGAACTTCCAATTATGAAATAAAACGATCAGCATTGAACAGTTGGTCCGCATTACCGTCATCAACTAATCTAATGGGCCTCGAGGCATAACTGTAACGTCCCAGTTACGAGATCGATGCCACAGTCAATGTCATTGGCAATAGAAAAAGAAAATTATCGCCACTTTCTTGTCACCTCGGCCCGTACAAGGACGGGCAATTATTGCATGGGGCATCGGAATGCGTCATAATGTATTTATGGAATCCTACCTTTTAGGATCCTATTATACAACGAATTATTATGACAACAATAGATCCAAACAGGTGGGACCGCCGCATAGTTAATGCAATTTGTTTTGGTAAAGATTTACATCACCAAACCATCACGATTGTAACGATTGTCCGTGAAAGGTATACAAGAACGGCGCCCAAAATGTTCTGGCGTAATGTAGCTCGTAATGTGGAGATCATTTGGCAAGCAACAGGTGGGGTAATGAGTTGAAGGCAGACGGCAACACCGCCGCTTTATAATGCACGATGTAAATACCAATCCGAATGCATAACAAATCGTGTAGCCTGCATGTAGGGATAATAAAGCTACGTTTGATAATAAATCACCGCAGAGCTTGGAATATCAAAGCCGCAAACTATTTTCATGAGTCCAATCATGCCTACCGTCGTATGTGGGTCAAAACCGCACACTTTGCAACATGAATCAGAGAACCCTGTTAGATCCGGTTCCGATCAGGTATGCGATTGTACATTGTAACACAATCTACAGACCGTTAATGTCATCATTCTTTACCCGCTGTTAACGGATTTGCGACGCCCGAGAGGTCACGTATGGGGTATTCGTTTCTGAATCAGTTTGATTTATTAGTCTACGTGCAATCTACGAGGCAGATTGGACAGATGTCCGAATGTCGATCACATAAAAAAAAATGCTGTATGCGTAAAGGGAAGGGTTTATCGTACACTTTCAAGCCACTGCGCTTCACGCCTGACCTCGGGCTTTAGCATGTGAAGAGTGTTAGATATATAGGACCGAAGTGCATACAGAAGCGTGAGAATGAAAGGTTACCTTGGAAAGAAGGTCTGGCTGAAGGTAGTGAGTGACAGACTTATAAATTAGTAGCCGTGAGCGCTAACCTAACACAAGCATTAATACTACTAACAGTAGAGGCTAATATGTACTCGGGGCGTCTACTGCAAAAATGATAAGCGATCGATGTAATCATCAAGTTTGTGATGTGACGCAATGACCACATCATCACGTTTCTGACAGTCTCGAACATTCGGACCCGTAGCGACGCGTGGGCTCGAAACAAATGACACGAGGGGTAACAAAAGCCTGTCTGTCCTTGGCGGCCAACTGGACGCGGCTCTACACGATCTCTGTTACCTGTTGGATGCATGCTCTCGTGGCAAACGGGGCAGTTGACCGGCACGCGCGCTTCAAAGATCTCTATGGCGAGGTATTGCCGGAGGCACGGCTCGCAGCACCGGTGCGCGCACCACGCCAGCCGCACCATCGTCGTCGCCGCGTGCATCGTGAGACATAAAGGACACTCCAGCACGTCGCCCTGCAACAAACATAACGTTAATTGGACGCTGGCTTTTTCAACCGTTGCTATGAGATGGGAGTTCTTGGTCTGACAGGATTAGCCGGCTTGACTAAAGTTGACTATGCAGTCTTGCTGTTGGAAGTTTTCCGGATAGTTAGTATACTTAGGAAGCCTCCTGTCATGCGTCGGAATACGGCTAGGTCTACCTACGTGTTTTTTTTTTAATTTTCTGGTTCCTCTTTTTATTTGAAGAGAGTTTGTTTGCTTTAATCAATTTTGTACTATCCTTATTTTATTACTCCTTTCACTCCCTACGTGATTAGAGGCGGCATCTTACGATTATACGGAGTATAAGCCTAGTGTTCAGCAAGCTAGGAGAAGAAACAATAGGGAAGATCAAGGGACTTTGTAGTAAAGCCTCGATTTTCTAAGCCCATCGATCTGGTGGATCCATGTGGGACTCTAGACGATAACGCGCAACGGCTGAAGATCAAAGCAGCCGCTTCTTTCCTCATTAATCTTGATTACTGGGGTCACTAACCCAAGTCATGTCAATTGTTTGTTATGTCTATTATCAACTATGATACTTCATTATCTACATAGTAGATTGAAACTGGTTATTACTTTAATTCAGAGAAATACTTGATAAAGATCTAAGAGGATATCCTTATCATTCCTTTAACAGTTCACAATCATACCCAGTGCAGTTGGCAGTCACAGAATATTCGACAGTAGAGATAGGGTGCGCTCTATTAGCGGCCCCTGCGTGGGTACGCGACCTATATTCTTAATTTATGGCTGGATCTAGGACACACAATCCTGCCTGGATGTGATTATCATCGTAACTGTTTCCGATGCAATAACAGCGTGGTATCAGGTATGCGTGATTACCTAACGCTCGTACTCTCGAGGAATTGGATCGAATCAATATTCGCTTTTCGTAACAAACAGTGAAATTAATTTGCTCGTGTTTTTTACGTGTTGCTCACCCGGTTTTTATAGACTTGCGTGTACACACTACATAGCCTAGTGTGGCCGACACGCGTGTTGCATATCTTTTATTTATAATCTCATTGTAGGATAACGGCTACACTTTGTATTATCTTTTCTTTGTTATCTAAAGCGTTCACTGCGCAACAGAGACTGAAATTACCTTCACAGTAATCCTTATTTTTCCTCAACATTTCTGAAGCGTGTATGAAACCTTTCCGTGAACGTGGGACCGATTGGCCTTGACGTTTAGAGTTCAGAGCAATGTATATCAATAATCGTCGACGACACAATGGCTTCAGCCCACACGAATTCTAAGCACAAATAAGAACGTATCGATCAATACCAATAAAGCAGTACACAAAGGAAAAAAGTGGGGACATTGAGAATATTTCGTATCAAGTAAAATATTTGAACCGATTGCAATGAGCGGTTTGTACAGTAGCTTAGAATGTGACAATGACATCTACTCGTAAATCCAACAAATATAAATCAAGTTGATGATATATACTATATATATCTATGAGAACGGCAAAAAAAAAACACGTTTGTATGGGAGCCCCCCATAAATATGCGGCAACAGAAACACATCATCTGTGAAAATTTCAGCTGTGTAGCTATCACGGTTCATGAGATACAGCCTGGTGACAGACGGACGGACGGGCGGACGGACGGACAGACGGACAGCGGATTCGTAGTAATAGGGTCCCGTTTTACCCTTTGGGTACGGCACCCTAAAAATACCACCGTGAACGTCGCGGGTAATAGCGAGTAAGAAACGAAGGAACAGTTTCCTAGTGGGAGTAAATTGAGAGCAATGGCCCTGTCGAGCTTAATGCCCAGCTTTTAAGACCCGGTCAAAGAAACTTAGCGAGGCGAAGCTTCGTGTCTAATTAGTAATTTACCGGGTGTTGACATCTGTTTAGGTCAAAACAATCGGGGTCGGCCGCCTCCTCGAGGGCCGAGGGAGATGCGGAGAACAAAGTCGCGGGACAAAGAGAGACGCAGATGCAGCCTATGAGTCCTGTGATGTCTCTTGAAACTTTTAAGTCATTTCCCTCTGAAAAAGCTCTTAAGCCTAATTACACAGCCTTTGACAATTTTGCTCTACGGGAATCCGTAAACTTGCAAAGGCTTTGCAAGTTGGAAACGTATTTCAGAGTTCATAAGCACCTTCATGACGGGGCAAGCATAACAAATAGCTTACTTAAAATTGCAACAGCTTGCGGTTTGGGATGAGGTGCAAGATATGAATATAAAGTGGGGTTCCAGACAGACATAAATAATTGCAAGCTAGTAGGATACTTGGACACGAAAGATGTTTCTTATTCTAAAGTTTCCAGCCAACATTGTTTTACAAATGACGTGACCAGTAGATGTAATTAGTTTCAACCGTAAAGTGTGATTAGCAGTAATGAATATCTGGCTTGCCACAATTATCTGCGAAGTTATAACACTGACATCTCCGCCATTGTTAAGAAAGGAAAACATGTATATGCACGAACATTTGAATGAAGAGTGACTGTTTTTTTTCGAACTCCGCATCATCAGACATCGATACTTATGAATTTACGGATCAGAAAAAGAAAAGGGTTGACAAACTCCTGCGGTGGACAGTTTTTTCGACAGGGCGATCAAAAGAGTTCACACTTTTGGAAATTCGAGTTGTTTACTCCACTTTAAACTTAATTAAGTTCATGGGTCATCGAACGCGTTGAAGCCATGTTTTCATCGAAATACTTCAAACATGATTATATTGATGGAACCCAAATTGACGCGGGTCCGGGAGCCGAGTAATAATTTATAGCGATTCGGTCCCAATTTGGGCATATCTGAGTAGGGCCTGTATAATGAAAAGCGAGGTAGTGATCCCTTTTAATATAAAACAATGGCGAGGAGGTTTCCGTGAAGTAATGCGTTGGTATTGCTACCCACACTAAGCCATTATGTAGGGCTTTACCACAGAACATCGGAAAGAGGGTTTACAGTTAGCCAATTTAGTTGAGTTCGGAGAAACGGAGCCACGATTTAACCGAGGAAAATGCGTATTTGCAGCTTATCGTGCGCGAAATATGCGCAATTTGATCCTACTTACAATAATGATATCTGCAGCGGGGTTTATATTTGAGTTACTGAGAAGTGACTAACTAAATCATATAGTTCATAACTAGCTGCGCCCCGCGGTTTCACTCGCGTTTGGATAATATACGATATATCGTTATGAATTGTAGCCTATGTGTTATTCTGATGTATAAGCTATATTATTGTAAAGTTTCATTAAAATCCATTCAGTAGTTTTTACGTGAAAGAGTAACAAACATCCATCCATCCATCCATCCATACTTACAAACTTTTGCGTTTATAATATTAGTAGGATAACTTAGTACTTTGGCGCATCGCTTGAACCTTTACCAAGCCTTCATGTGTTACAAATGGAAAGCTAAGTGTCAACACAGTGTCAGTGTTTACACACTGAACACAGGGAACCTATCTATCCCCGAAATGTGTTAGCAAGTCTAAAAAAAAACAAATTTCTTTTGCTACAAATACCTCTAAGTATGAAGTGGAATAAAACAATGCTATTGGTAGCTTACATGGTCGTTAAGTCGACTAAATCAGACAATCTATTAAGAGAAAGGTGGTTTTGTCTGGGCATTGCGCCATGCGTCAAAGGTGAACTAGCTCTTATGATATAAATAAGATTTAGTACATGCGTAGATACAAATAAAATACATTGATATAAGCTTAACTTGTCAGTCTTGGTGTCGGTCTGTCTGTCTGTTCGCATCACGTTAAAACTCAACCTATTGCAATACAGTTTTCACTTTTTGGTAGCTTAGAATTTGGATTCTTAATTGGATTTGGATTGGTATTATATTATACCTATGTGTATATCTAAATCGAATAAGTAGAAACCGAACTATTGAAAAATTGTTTGTAGACGGCGCGCACTGGGCTTCTGTGGAAAAACTGTAACTATATATCTATCTATAGAAAAAAAATACCACCGTAAACGAAGTCGGGGGCAACCGCTATAGCTATAATATATACTTTATAATAATTACGGATAATCCAGATAACTAAATAATTTTCCTTTTGTATTTAGGGTAATTCCAGGATAGATGCCCGGCTCGGATAGATGCCTCAAATTCAAAAACTATGGTTTCCCGACTTGTTTTTGCTGTCGTTGATATTGCCAAACGAAAGCCATCCCCGCACCTATCCGGTACCCCCCGCGAGGTAACCCCTGACCCGTCGTGCATTCCATCTATAGGCAATGAAAGATTTGGTGCGACGAAAAAATTGCTAATTGTTTTTCTACAGCCTTTTTGAGGTGCTGGAACTTTTTACATGGTGACTAAATAATTTATATTTTGTATCTAAATGTTACAGTGGACTGTATACTAACACTAAAATCAGTTTTTTTTGAATATTTATTGAATACACATTCCTGAATATAAAAGGCATCTATCCTCTACGAATAGGATAGACGCCTCGATTTATTTTCGCCTATGTTTAACCATACAAAACAAATAATTCCCATTATTTTCAAACGATGTAACTACATTAGGGTATAGATGCCTCAGGAAGGAAACTTCTTTCATGAGGCATCTATACCCTAATATGATTATAAAGAAAATACACTTTTTTACGAAGATTTTTCATTAATGTCTGTGTTTAGATTTTACTTCCCATCACGAATAACTAATTTTCAAACTGAAAAAGTGTTTTTTTATCAATGAGGCATGTATCCCATAACTGGTTTTGACACATGGAGCAACTATCCGCCATAGGGCATCTATACTTCCAAAAATAGAGGTCTGGGAAAATCGATATAGATTAGCAAATATCAACAGTTATGTTTTATTTTTCCTTCAAAGCGGTAGTCGAAAGACCAATCTATTAACATGTGTGACAAACATTCAGATCCATTAATTAAAATGGGAAATATAAATCGTTTTCAAAAAGTATGGCAACTATCCTGGACTTACCCTAATACAATGAAATTACTAAGAAAAGATCTTACAAAGGCAATTATAGAATTTCAATTTCCCAAAACAACAAACCTTATTATGGCTTTTCCGATGCCAAATTACTGCGTAGTATAACTTAAGAGAAAATGGTTTCTGGGAACTTTCCAACTTCCTGCCTCCGTTGTACATTCGAAAGGTAGAAGGTTGTTTACTCGAAACTCCCCAATTTACGTTCTATAAACTTTTGAGATATTGTCGTTCAAAAATATGAAAAACAGGTACTTAGTGCACCTGTTTATCTTGAAAAATTTACCTTTCGCAGTGCAACATGTTTATTGAGACATAAATCAAGGTTTGAACTCGCTCTATATAAATCAACTACGTGCTTTGCTATTGAAATTCCTCGGCACCTTCTCATCCTCTTATCAGTCATTATTAGTTCGTTCTATGACTTGTATCACAGTGCATCCCTTCCTACTCGTAACTGTATCTACTAACGCCATTCTATCACTGTGTTAGTATCCGTAAGTTTATCATGCCCGAGATTGCTGCACTTGCGAACGCAGTAGCCAATTTGCCGGATATTTGACTAAATTGCATGTAATCATATTTATTGCGCTTCAGACTGCGTATTACAATAATTATCACATATTCAATGACTACAAATAGACCAGTCGTTGCATTGATTTCTACGTATTTACGTAAATGATTAATTAAGACAAATCCAACAATACGATGACGATGTAAACGCGTCAATAATTTGAGCTCCTTACAACACGCACAAAGGCTCGTTGGCGTAGTGGCTGAGCAATCGGACCGCTGCGCTAGGGGTTGCGGGTTCGATTCCCGCCTGGGACAAATATTTGTGCGATCCACCCATATTTGTTTCTGGTCTGGGTGTGATGTGTATGTGAAATTATATGTCTGTAAGCGGTACCCACGATACAGGAGCAATACTAGTGTGGGGCTACGTTGAAAAAAAAAAGGTGGTGAATGTGGTAATGCACTCAAGGATGGAATAGAAATTTTTATCTAAAAGTATCTCTCTGCCAAGCATATTAAAATCGAACTTTGATACAACTTCAACATCAAGTTTTCCAGCAATAAATCTGCAAGATAAAACGTCGAGGCTGCCTTGTAAATTTAATACAAAGCCTGTAACCGACCGAAGTGTCCTCGCCGGCCGTTCCTTTGAAATATTAACTGCCGCGCCTATCTTGAAGGGAGTTGCTAAGCAATTTATTAAGTAGTTACCTTTACACACAGCCCTAATAATTTATGGTTGTAATAAATCAAAAAGAGTATGTTTGTGATGGAAAACAATGGGAGGAATTTGTCCGAGAATCCCAAAACCAAGGACATAATATGAGAAACATAAAAATGTACCAGGAGAACATGGTAATGTTGGGGGTATGATCCGTGCTTTCTTTCCCTTTAGGAACATCAGTCTCAGCACAGCAATAAAAACATAAAAAGCAATAGCATACAAATGGATTCAGGGATTCTGTTTCCACAGACACGCACGTTTTAAGATTTTATCATCCCTGAAAGGGTAAGGCGAATATTTATCACCCTTATTCGAAACTGAAAACAAGGCCTGGGCAGTCTGGCAGTTTGCCGAACACATCCAAACAAACTGTACTGCAATAATTCGACTGAAAATCACATTATAATATTATTTTGTCCACACTACCCCTTTCTATCAATCTGAACCATGTCTCCTAAAATATATATAATAATAATAATAATAATTCAGCCTGTAACTGTCCCACTGCTGGGCAAAGGCCTCCCCTCACTATCGTGAGGAGGGTTAGGCCATAATCCACCACGGGGGCCTAGTCCGGGTTGGTGGATAACATGCCTCCGAAATAATTCTCGGGCATGTTGGTTTCCTCACGATGTTTTCCTTCACCGAAAAGCGAGTGATAATTACGTACATATGTTTTTAACAAGAAACACATTGGTACGTGCCCGCACTGGGATTTGAACTCGCCACCTCCGTTTTCGAAGGCGCACGTTCGCCCACTAGGCTACCACCGCTACCACCGGCAAAATATATAATAGTGTAATATTTTCGTCAAAAGGCAAGCTTTTTACATGAAGAAATGAGAAACAAAGGCTTACTACAATGTGCAGAATAGGATATTGTTAGCGCTGAATATATACGGATAGCTGGGATTAACTTAGATGATTAATTAACGTTATTATCCTCACCATCTATTTTCCTCTGACGCGTAATGGTGTTTCATCATGCGTTAGTTCGTAAAAGAGAAAATGAAACGCTGACGGAAGTAATTGCAAGGTTTTGATATTGCGGTTTCAAGCAGTAGCTGGCTGGATGTGACTCAGCCTAAGTTCAGCCTATTTGGCTTACTGACTGGAAATGCGTTCCTTGCGAGTTTTATGTCTAGTCTTACGCAATTTAGCTTTACTCAAGTAAGCGGCGCGTTAATGAAGTTGCGAGAACGAACGATATTTACGCTCAATTTATCTATGGAAGTTCAGAAAGTACTGAACAAAGTGCTTTGTTTAGTTCCGTACAAACGATGGTGAGCGAATTTGAAAAGGTGTTATGACTTGTGCGATCTGAGAACAGGGAAACATCAAATTCCAAGCAACAAGGTAAACGTGACTCGAATTAAAGCGGCCAACTATGGTGTCTGCTAGAATACGTAAAACCACATTTCCATTCTCGCCGCATCCAATGTGGAAGCAGTATTTGACTGCATAATAAATTCTTTGTTCGCCTTTTCGATTCGCGTCAAAGGCCACAACAAAGACGTTTATGCAAAGTAGTGTTAAGTTTGATGTTGGTTTCGCAATCGTTGTGATCGCGACGTGTCCGACCGAGGACTGGTTACACGGTAGAAAGTGTTATTATACATCGGCGCATGCAAGGCGTGCGGATTAAAACGCATCGGACGTGACCCGCCAGCGCTTCGGCCTCGCTGCGGCTCTTGCACAATACCATTTAGTCGGCAACAAGCATCCGATTCGCCTGTCCAAGGTCAGTAGAAGCGTGACGGATAAGCGTAACGCTCGTTTACACCAAAGATCAAAGCAGGCTGTTACAAACTTTGCTTATAACTTGGTGAGCCCTAGCGCGGGCGGCATCTCTGGACATGACTAGACGCTATCGCCAACTCTGGCGTGGAGGGAATAAAACTTATGGAACCAGGCTAGACGTATCGATTCAACCATGACTGTGTGTGGCCGCTGCACCCTGACTCATGCTCTCACAACGGCTAGCGCAGCACTACCATAAAAATACAGTGCAGTGGTGATAAAAGCCAAACACATTTGTCGACTGCCCGTACATATCCAGAGATTTATTCACCTTTGTGGGTATATAAACAGAATAATCAATAATCAACGGATCCGGAAAAAAATTAAGCATTCAGTTATAAATATAAGACCATTAGCATTATTTATAATGACCTAATGTTTTAGAAGAAACTCGGATGTGGTTAAGTAAGATAAACAATTCATTTAGACATCTATTTAAGTAATTACGAACATTTACACTCATTGAGGTAGCAAAGACAAAATAGTAGAACGCAATGAGGAATCAAATGTGATGATAAAAATTCTTGCCCATATAGTTAGGAGCATTCTAAGTCTTAAGGGGGAGGTCTATGTTCAGCAGTTGACGTCTTCAGGCTGATGACGATGATGATGATGATTCTAAGATTCGTGTCGGTGGTCCTTTGCCTATACAATTCGAATAAATATTGGGCTATTGTAACACCAGAGGCAGAAGCCTCATAAAGGTCAGTAAGATTGCCGGCGCCGGCGTCGGGGCACTGAGGGCACCACAGTAAATGCTGCATATGTGTGGATGTCTGGCTAGTGGCTTTATCATCAACCAGTGACAGTTTACCAGTAGAGTATGGAGTGCTAGGTGTAGTGCCTCTCCAATATTTACGAAACGAGCTTTAACTATCCATCTACTCCTAAAAATTTGATTATTCCGTAACATTTATCTTTGTTCAAAGTTCTCAGTATACTCGTATATTTAGATGATCGGTAGATGATCGGTAGGTACCTACCTACCTGCATCAATCTATTTTGAACAGAAAACTTCATAAAATCTGTAGTCGCTTGATTTTAGAGCTCGTGAATATAGTATCTTTGTCTCTATCCAGCTATTGCGAAGTTCGTCGCTCCAGGTGGCGTGAAGGCGTACACCGTCTACCTTTGTCGGTCTAGTCTCCATTCAAGACAATAATATGTCTACCCAATTTGGTGCCGGTACTTTATAAAATTACCTAGGCTATAAGGCTGTCGATAGATTTATCTAATGCTAGTTGAGTTAGCTCACCTCCTCATCTTCGGCGATGAACTCGACGGTCGTCTGCTGATTTCTCTGCGACTGCTCGACATTGCTCAGCTTCACCGGCCTGCCGTCCGCTTGATCTAGTACTGAAACAATGGACATGACAAATGATACTTAATTTTACGACACTATTAAGTTTTTGCTAAGAATCTAAATGTAGGTGGCAAAGCACGTCTGCACCTTTAGGGTGTTTTAAAAGAAGTGAAGGGAAAACACAATGGGACTACCTTCAAAAACCTAAGCAAAATGTCGCAGCGCATCATTATGTAGAGCTTGGAAACCCTAAGCTGGCACCGGATATCAAATTTATAATTATTTTTTTTAATATTTCCCAGCTGCTGTTGAATATTTATGACGTGAAGTATAGGTTACTGGTATTTCCAGAACACGAAACATTTCCAGAACATTTTATACAATACAAACGGTAGGTAGGTATATGATTTTTTCCAGTAACTCTAATAATTAACTGCTCTAATGTTTCGCCAATTCATCATTTTCCAAGAACCACTAATAATTGGGTCATCTAAAGAACAGTACAATATATTTTTGACATTATTTTGTGTTCTACGTGACATTCCGGATTATCTACGCACCTGTTAGGACTAAGTACCGATTTAGGTTAGGTTAGGACTAAGTACCGATTGCCTCAAGCGGTAGTAAACATCGACTACTCACCACGACTACGTGATCTTTGGTGGTAAACAAACTTTTAACACAAATATCAAACGAGATTTTCCGATTGAGGAAAACACGTGACTTGGTCGAAAGTTCGCGGTCCCACGTGGGTTATATAAATATATAGCATGCAAGGGACCGCCCAACCACCACAAATAAGCGATGTGCTATAAAATCCAATATAGAGGTAGGATTATCTTAATATGAACAAAAGTATAAAGGTACATTGTGATAAAAATATATTACAAAAACCATTGTCTCTATATGTATATATAAATATTTCAAAAAGCTAGTAATAAATCGATTTCTCTGGAAAATTACTACCTTCAACAAATAACTTTTTTTATCATTTAGAACTGAACTTGATCAGGTATTGTAATTTTTAAGGTAGGTAATGCATTAACCAATTGTACTAATTATATGAATTAATTTAGATACGATTTACAAAGAATGCTTATTGTCAAAATTCAAGGTTTACCGACCACATTCCATTGTCCTAGTGTTTATTTTTGGATTAGTGAAATAGTGTAGTCAAACAATTGGTTTATAATAACAGCTGTTAGTAAACTATTAAAATACATGTAGATATTAAATAAACTAAAAACCGGTCAGGTGCGAGTCGGCCTCACGCACGAACGGTTCCGTACCGTTATATATAAAAACGGCAAAAAAATTACGTTTGTTGTATGGGAGCCCCCTTATATATTTATTTTACTTCTGTTTTTTAGTATTTATTGTTATAGCGGCAATAGAAACACATCATCTGTGAAAATTTAAATTGTCTATCTATCGCGGTTCATGAGATACCGCCTGGTGATAGACAGACAGACGGGCGGACGGACGTCAGCGGAGTCTTTGTAATAGGGTCCCGTTTTACGCTTTGGGTACGGAACCCTAACAATTACATATTAATAGTTTTCCTTTAATTTGTTTAGTAGTGTAAATCAGATCATAATACTGGTGGTAAAATTTCATGCCCTCTTATAGCCGAAATTAATATTGTCCAAGATTGAAATCGATCTTGGATTGCTGCCAATCGTTCGATCGATTTCCCATCTGCGTGCCTTTATAAACCAATCCATGGACCGGTTATTGGCACGTTTGACCCTAAAAATGGATTGTGATATCAATCCCAGATAGCAAAATTTGGATTGAATTGATTATTAATTTCGGCCGTTAGTAGGTACTAGGTACAGATCGCGCGGCGAGAGTTTGGCTTTGACCTTCGGGTGGAGGGGATTACTGCGTATGGTGTGTAGGCGCATGCGGTGCTCTGATTGGATTGCTCTGATTGTGTGCGTGACAGCACCCATGCGCAGTAATCCCCTCCACCCGAAGGTCAAAGCCAAACTCTCGCCGCGCGATCTGTACATGCTTAATCCAATGCCATCACTGAGTGGACAAAACCATGTCTGCCAAATAAATAGAGTTGTAATACCATTCAATTCTCAACCTTCAAAACACTGCTGGAATTCCGTATTCCGGGTTAAAGGCATTCGGGAAACCCCAATTGCAGGATAGGCAATTAACTTTATAAGGTTTTCCCGTGGATAGTGCGAGGATGTTTAATTCAAACTCCTGGCATGAAATAAACAAGGTGCCTAACTGCCTACTTAATTAGACGTTCTTCTGTATACCAACATTTGTTAATGATTGGTTAACAAGCGGTGAACATGAATGTCATGCAATTTTGAGGTAGTCCACGCTAAGATGTATAGTGTTTTATACAATACGGAAGAATGGGAGGCTCATTACGATGAACCCGGATACCACAGCCATGGCAAAGCTAGCAAAACTATTGTTGATGCTAACAGGAAAAAAGTGTGTGCTATTCATTACTTACTGGTCTGAAAATCGGCGGAACGGGAACTCAATTCGTAAATTTCAGCAAAGATGTTGCACAAAAAATACTTGTCATTGTACCTATAGTTTGGTCAAAGAATCATGTTTTCATAAAGAACTGCAATCAACAAGTAGGTACTATAAGAAGTTATATATTGTTAAGTTTCTAGAGTAAAGGTGCAATGAATTTGGTGCACCACCTCTCACGTCACAAAACTTAATTAACTGAAGTCAGATTGTGATAGTAACCTTTCCGTAGATAGATAGATAACTCTATCATGACACCAAAATGTAGAGAACACAGAAAGGTCTAACTTAAAATAGATACAATGGGCACTGGGCAGTCATATCGCTTAAAGCGATCTCTACCAGACAACCTATGGATGGACAAGACAGACAGCAGGAGCAGGGTAATTGCGTAACGCAGCAATAACAAAATTTTAGGTAAGAATCAGATTCCAATGTGCCGTTGCTTTATAACTCCTACTGTGGCTTATAAATAGATTCAATAACATACCAAATGTACGCATATAAGTTTAGATTGAAGTGTATAGTGGCTGTAATACAAGAAGCCTCGGATGTCATTGTCAACAAGCAATGAGCGCGATGTTGACAGACACTGGCGTCATCCGATCGATTGCACATCCATCATTGAAATTACGTGTTCCGTCCCGTGAAACCACTGGAATCCAGAGCCAATATTATGAACTACATAAAACTTAAATTGGTTATTGGAATTTCTGGGAATTGAGTTAGCAATGAAGTGAAGTGCTGCATGAAAGTGGATTGGATAGTATGAGATATGAAGCTAAACGATCTGTTGGCTCAACACCTGGCTGATGGGCCTGGATACAGTTAGGAAGATGATATTGAAACAGCTCCAAAACAAACCGATGGTACAAAGTCAAAGATACTAACTGATTCTTGTAAAGTGCAATTTTGTTGCCTATTTACAATAAATTAGGAATTGACTTTGATGAAATAAATTAACCATGATACATTTAGTACAGATTCTGCATAAACTGACGCATACCTTTTAGATAGCTGATTAGGACTGCACCCGATTGTTTATTATCCGTGTGAGTCAACGTACCTTTAATTCCAACGACATGTTACGTGTCCCATGGTTCTAAAACCTATAAATAAATAACTGCATGATTAGACCTATTTAGCCCTGACCGTTATGAATAAGTAATATGACTGAAAGGCGCGAAGGTTGGGGCCAGTTGCATTTTACGCCTTCGAAAAATGTTTTGCTTTTCCATGTAGATGTCCATTGACTTGTCAATTGTATTGGAATTGGAGACATTAATCAAGGTTGCATTGATATACTGAACTAAGCTCGTAAAAATATTCGGATATCGGTATGAAATTGAAAATTCGAGAAATTTGGAGATCCAGCGGAAAAACAAAGGCTAAGTGGATGAAGCATAAAGATAATACCACAAAAGATTTAAACCAGAGTTGAACAGATGTGTCTAAATAATATTGTCTCCACAAATCAACCGTCTAACCCTCGCTCTTTATAACTCAATAACAAATTCACAAGTAAAATAATTAGGAATACCAGGATTGAGAGAAACAACGCGAGTGGTAGACGTCGATTTTGTGGAAAGAAATTTTAGAAACATCTGTTTAACTCTGGTCTAACTTTTGTAGTAAGGCGGTATAGTTGATCTTTATGGCACGACTGCGAGTGATGAGTCACCGGGTCTGAGATCAAGCAAGGCTGCGTCTACTGGAGCATCGCTAACGGCAACGAACTCAATCTCAACTGTTCATCGGTCATTTATTCAATGAGTATGACATCATTACACGGCTAGTTTAATATCGAGTTACTCACGTCGTAACCACGCATTCGACAATACAAATAAGGATTAATTTTACAATTCCGGATTTTTTCTTTGCAATTAAGCATAACATATTTTTCACGTATGTAGCAATATGTATAATAGATAAACATTGTTTTAGAAACTAATATAAAAATAACTATTTTAAATATTATGGACTACTATAATAGGTAGACTATAGTATAAAATAATTGTATATATTGTAATAATTCGAGAAATTAAATGTACTTATAACATTATAATACTATAATAAATAGGTAACTATCAAAACTTTTCTATTAAGTATACTAAATTCAAATTATTCTCACTATAACTATTATGATCTCAATCATTTGTTTAAAACGAGTAAAGCGATAAGTATAAGTAAATACGCACCATGCGAATGTAGAAACATTTCTCATTATTTTTTCACGCACGAAACATATTGTACTTAATTAACCAAACCGCTATCGCTTATGATGTTGTACCGCGGAATTATAACACTCACGTTCTAAGCCGGTGCTAGTCATGTACCCACATAATATTATTATTAAACTAATATACTCAAATACCGGTCCGAGAAGGAATCGTAGTAGCCGTAACACAGGGTATCCTAGTACGGCTACTAACGAAAAATCTATATACCTGTATGTCAGAACTAACGTCATCAAAAAAACTATGTTGTAGTGTAAGTACCTACCCACAACCTTACAAAATATGTTAAGTACTAAGATTCCTTTTGTTTATTTATATTCTTGTATTGGTATGGATGGGTAGTTGGTATTAAGTGTGGTATAGTAATAATAATAATAAATAAATAATGAGTGTGAGGCTCAACAGGCCCATAAAGTGTTCAGTGTTCACCTGTTAAACAGCATACAGCCTTCGACCTTCGTGGTCATAGGAATTTGAGCTTTAAGCAGAATACTAAACTAGGAAATTGTGAATTGTCTATGTAGTTACCTTTACATTCAAAAAATATTTGTTATCGTTCATATTATAACATTGTATAGATTCTTGGGTTTCATAATAATAATAAGTTAGCCGTCGATGTAACTACGTAGGTACCTACCAGTAATGTTAATATGAGACCTAGATAAATGTTAGTGTAGGTGTGATGCAGTAGTTGAATTGTCTCAGTGTTTATATGAATCTACCCACAGCATCTTATATATTTTATAATGTGTTTAATAAAGTAGGAGTTAACATAATGTATAAACAAGCGAGTTCAACTCTTATACACTTGGGTAGGTAATATTTATGATAAAACCAAACTTCTGCACTGTTTGTTAAATTTTTGCTAATGTAAGCCTGTTCTGTTTATCTATTATTTTTGTCAGTTGTTATTGTTATTATTTATCACCGTGGCGAGAAATAAGACCGCCCATTGCACCTATAATATTATCAGTTTTGGTTATATACATTTTTGATACATACATTTTTGGTGTCAATAAAGGTTATTATTATTGTATACATTCACATTATGCAAATGGAGCTAATTAGGAAAACTAGCAGTTTTTTTTTGGTATTAGATTCTATTTCTTTCATGATTAGTCCGCGTTAGATAGAACGATAATTGCAATTACATTACGCGTCGCGTCAGCAAGATGACCAGTTAATCTTTAACTCGAATCACATACAGGTTCACTTCCTAGTATATGTCACAGAAATTGCCACTCTCCGTAATGGCAAGCCATGAAATTTAAATAGCACATGACGTCACTGCACACTCGATGACTATTGACATTTTACAGCTCAAGGATGCGACTAATTAAGACACATATTCCAGATTATTGCGTCATATTATTTTATATTTACTTACATACTTAGGTACTTCCTAATTGTGCCCGGTGAGGCTGATGCAGGCAGGTTTCTTGTTTTCTATTTGAATTTAGTCACCGTATTTCCTTTGCCTTTGCGTGGTAGATATTATATTTTATGAAACAAAAACTAGCCTTATTACAACCCCAAACATATTAAATTTGTATAGTTACCTACAAAATTTCATATTAATACTTAAATCCGTTAAGTCGTTTTGACGTGATTAAAAAACAAACAAACAGACACAATTCCAAACTTTTGTATTAATTAACTAAAGGTAGGTATTACGCATATCCGCAATGTGTTTTTGAAATATCACTCGGTTCGTATCCTTCGTCCTTCCAAAGTGTCAATGTCAAACAACAACAGGCAGTTATTCAGTCAGGCTCTTTAGGTAGTAAAAATTTCATTAAAACAGATCATATTTTGAAAGAGGCAATTGATAAGACACACATTGAAGGATTTTCAAACGATAGAGAACATAGAGATAATAGAGATGAAAAGGCATCCACAGACGAAGCCTCACCTAGCAAAGATGGCTAAGTATGAAGCGAAGGTTTTCTTCAAGATAGGGTTTCAAAACCACGGCGTATTTATCTAAGTTGCCTCGCCAGGGTTAGACGGAGTTGGTGCACGAACCGGTTCCGGCTACACGCGGCTCACGAGAACATGAAAAACGACTACAAAGTCGTGCTAAAATGCAACGAAATTCCTGCATACATATCCGACGTCTATTCGTCGCATGTGAGCAAGCTCATAGAAGCCTCATTAACGTTCATGACGTCACCGCATTTTGTTAGAATTTGAATGCAAGCTCTACTAACAAGCCTTAACTCAAACTAAACTACATTTATAATAGTACTAATAGTAGAAGGACTGAATAAGTTATTTTTAATGGCCCGACACTTCGGGCGCACTTTATGATCTTTCACGAGGATAATCCGGATCATTGTAGTCCAATTACTATTAATCTCCGGATTTAGATTAAAGCTTTCACGAAATAGTCGTCCGTAACCAACACTCGATCGATTTTGGTTAAGGTTTTAATGCCGAAGCTTACGTTTAGATTCAAGTTGTATTTGGCTGATATTCTACTCGTATATTATGAAGTTTATTAAACGAAAAGAATAACATGAGGTTTTTGCAATGCATATTTCTTTACTAATGTGAGTATAATGTAATATATTTTCATTGCCTGCCTTGAAAATTATAGCCATGGAACTCAAGGTATACCTACTTATATACTTAAGGGGGTCGTGCAACATTGAAAACATTTTTACAGGCAGACCACGGCTGTGGGGAAATGTTTTGTACAATAACAAAGCTTTTTATTATAAATGCTATATGCACACTGTAATGTAAGTAAACTTTTTTCCACGTCAGTTTCTGGTTCAAGGTTGACTGGAAATCGACCTAGTTTTAGTCAAAAATACTAACGAGCGCTTTGAGCTATTTAGTAAGACATTTTATGTATCAATATGAATAACAACTCCACGCTTCAGTCATCCAATGATGACCAATAAAGCAACCTTTAGCTAACCGGTTATGCGTCGGCGCTACTGCACTGATAGCCGGCAGGACGTACTTTAAAACTAAGATAAGGTGATATTGAAGGACGCGGATATCATGCATAGATAGCTAATATATATCATGATGCTAGATTTAACACAGGTTACACCGTAGCCGTAGATCTGGATTTCAGCGTCCTGCTTTATTGAAAAAAAAGCGGCTAAAGTGCTAGTCTGACTCCGGCACGAAGGGTTCGAAGGGTTACGGAACCTTTACCATACCATTATTTATAAAGACAGCAAAAAAAATCTTTGTTGTATGGGCACCCCCTTAACTATTTCTTTTATTCTGCTTTTTAGTATTTGTTGTATAGTAAATCCTGTGTGAAAATGTCAACTGTCTAACTATTACGGTTCATGAGATACAGCCTGGTGACAAGACGGACAGATAGACAGGCGGACGGACAACTGCCTTAGTAATAGGGTCCCGTTTTACCCCTTTCGGTAAAAAAAAACCCTAAAAATAGCTCAATAACTTGACAATACCGCGAAAAATCCCGAAGAAACATAAATGCTTTCCCCGTCCTAAAATACCGGCGTTCTTCCTATTGTCCGCGTGACAGCCGTCAAGGGCGGAGCCTCAGATGCTGTCAGACACAGAGGCTTATATAAAACTACCTACTTTAAGTTTTAATGAGCAGGCGCGGCGCGTGGGATGGACGTTCTTCAAAGGGGCTATATAGGGACTCCTACGCTGTCGACGTTAAGGTATTCTGTTACGTGATACAAGTTCTCGGCTTTCCTGTTTCGCCCTTGCCCACGCTTGCGCCCGACCCTGAATCAGATCACACAAAATACGATGGATGCTCCCTACAGCGAAGAGCGTATGAGTGAAAAGTTTATATCTAGGTAAAGAGTTTAGAGTATAATAGAACATAATAGAGGTAAGATTAAACTTCTTTGTCATTTTAATGTTATGTGGCAAATTTGCATAGTACTGTGACAAGGATAGCCTTGTAATGTAGCCTATTGATCAAAGATACTGTAATAAATAAATATAATTGGTATTCCGTTTGCGCGGCTTCCTAGTTTGAATTGAGTCCGTTACCTACACGTAAATTGTTTGAAATATCACAGTACTTAATCATTGACAATAAATATTATTTTGGGTCGGCGCCTAAAATTTGCAGATGTATCGTATAGTGTGAACGATGTTAGCAATATTCAATTCAAGCTATAGATAGGATAGAGTACTTGATCCTCAGTAGAGTGCTTGATCCTTATCACTTAAGGTTGTGAAAGACGGTATTAGATACCTAGTAAGGTAGAAGTAAACATGCACAGCTCACTGATTAGCGTTTTGAGAAGACTTCACCACAGTATTAAAGTGAATCTGATTTTTAGCTACTCTGCATTATGCGTATCGCTGACCTTTCGTTTAAAATCACGACACAACATTAGTTCAGAACAAACAAACAACTGAAAATGAGGTACCGTATCATAAAGCGTAGTCCAACTCCAATAATTGTACAAGGTACGATTAATTTGTACTAGAAATGTAACAGCGTGGAAAACTCACTAGCAGAAGACATACTCGTAGTGCACTCAGAAACAATACGATTATGCTTGGTTCATTAACTTCTCGCGTTTCAACATTTCATATTCATGACATTCATAATGTTGAATATCAACAGGTCAGCATCTAGGTCAATTAAATAATGCTTGTGAAATCAACACAATATTTGCATTTTTAACAATATTTCCCCTGGATAACTCAAAGAAATTACCTGCAACTTCATCAAATTCGCGTCAAAAACCAATATCAAAGTTATTTAAAGTATAATATATACATAATACTATTGTTAGCAACCTAAATAGTTAACTTTAATTAAGTACTTAATTAAAAGTCAGTAGGTTAGGTACGTAAATTAAGTTATTTTTGGATGGGCACATTATTTAAGCAAAAAAAAAACAAGGTTACTCTAACTTACCAAGGTAGGCATTATAACATGCCTGTTGTTTCGTTATATTTAAATAGTTCGATAAAAAAAATCGTATGGAGATAGGACAAAGAAACGGATTTTCCCACAAAATTGTTCAGTATATATAACTATATTTTGCTTTGCAGCTAAAGACATATTTCAATCAAGCCACATCTGGGTCGTAGTCGCGCCAGACGGCAGTCGTGTATCGACAGTCGGCATTAAAATGCTAAAATACAGAGAACTGGCCGAAAAGTCAAGGCGGCATATTTGTGTATTGCCTCATTAATGTGAAGGCGGTTGAGTTGAGTGCTGTCAATTTATCATTTTAATTTAATTTGTTATACAAGTTTTTATTTTTAACTTAATGTGTTACTTAGTTTTCATGGATGGATGCGTTTAAAAAAATCTAGAGAATTGACTAATTAATTACCCCAATGAACTTGGTAGGTAGGTAGGTAGGTACCGTCAAAGTTATAGAATACCCTTTGTAGGTAGCAAAGCAGTATACTAAAAAGGCACAAAATTGCAAGTACATACTTAGGTACCTACTTATCATACCACTTCGAAATGGTTGGTATTAACTGTACAAATATACAATAGCGGCCGAGTTGCCGACTAAAAATAATATTTAAATAAAACGTGGCGACTCGCCACGCGGGCGAATTTTATTGCGGTCGAGATGACAACAAACTCAATTTATTAAACCATTCATTCATCAAGATATCTAAAAACTACACCTATTTGACCCCTACTACGGTAAAGCTCGTAACTCACACCATCCAATTTCATGTAAATCCTATCTCGGCTACTCCAATAGGTACTTTGGCCACGGTTTTTTAGTTATTCTGAATCTCAATTGGATATCTGTGTTACACTACTCATGTACGACTAACAAAGATATCTACGTGTTTCTATGTGTACAAATATGTAAAATACGGGCGTCGCTAGAGGCTTGGGCCTTGTACTGTATACGAGACTAGTGCTGAGAATTTTATTCTGAGCATTATGTGGCATTATCCTTAGCTCAAGCCTTTTTGGAGGGTAGGATAGGGGTTGTGTAAACATACGTTTACACGATCCCATTTTATTTAATGTACATATTGTTATACTACGTACATGTTCACTAACTATATTTGGTTCGTATCATTTATATCAGGTTGTATCTGTTTCAATCTACATCTAAAACAGCTTTCATAATTCGAGTACATAACTTGGTACTTAGAGACTTCGTACTTTGTGGTACCCATTTCGTGTGTAATGTATTCCGTTTGGTTGCGGTCCAAATGCTCTCCACAAATTACTACGAGATCGTGGGAGTACAACTTTGTCTCTCTCGCTTCCAAGTTACCGTATTCGGCAGGTCGACAAATGTCTGGCCACTTTGGTACTTTGTTCAAATGATAACTTTGGTATTACTTCCATAGCGAACGACTGTTGGACACATTCCAATATAACATGGTTCTAGTGTTTGTTGTTGGCTGCAGCAGACATCCGACATGTATTTATTCGAGCAGCTAGTGTGCTTTAAGGAGAACGGCGTTCGGGCTGTGTTGACACAATACTGTATCAATAGTCCACAGACACAGTTAGGTACTCTGCACAGATGCACATTCGAGTCACAGAATCGAGCTTAAACTACTGTGTAATTGTTCCCTTTGTAGAATTATTGTTAGAGAATAACACCGAGCTCTCGACTGATTCGAAGAACCACGGTTATTCCTTTGTCAAAAATAAATTCAATTTATCTCAGTAACATCATTCGCTATATTCCTTTCTGTGTTAGGATCAGTTTTTCACAACCTTAGTACAAAAGCAGATCAGACGTACAAACAATATTACAAAGGTAAGGCAATTTGCTATAAACTACGCGGAGTTGGAACGCAAAAGAAATCTCGTCTGCCGAACGTCATTGAAAACGAGAAGCAAACACGAACGACGCAACAAGAACTTAATTACCGGGAGCAATAATTAGTTTGGCTCGATACGACGACGTTAACAGTTTCGTGAGAGCTGCCAAAAATCGAAGTCACAAGCGACCTACTTTAGAGAATGTGTAGGAATCTGCAAGAGACAGAAGCGCGGTAATTCCCAATCTACAAGCTGTCACATAACACCGTTTAATAAGGCGAAATGTTCTAACAGAAGCACAAGTTTCAAAGGCTCTCATCAAACCGGGAGTATCGCAAACTTTGGCGCAAACGTAACTTTCTATAAAGACGATCTCGACGGTTCGAACTGTCAGCCTTGATTAGAATTATCTTAAGAGAAATTTTGTCCGGCCGCCTTCCAGTGCGACAAATTGCGCATGAGTGTATTGAGGTTACCTAGTTCCAAGCGACGAAGACGAAATATTCGGAATGGTTCGCTTCACTTTCACCAGCATCTCGCGGCTGGGCCACGAGAGTATGAAGCAAGTAGTTTGTCGATGGCAGTACGCGACGTTGCGCGCTACGGCCACGGTTATGCAATGCGGTCCGGAAAACGACTAGAGGAAGTACGTTTGCGGACATCCTACCTAATATCAGTACCATTGTCTGTTTAGCGAATGAGATAGTGCTGGCCTTTGGGGTAAGAGTTCGTCAGGCCGCCCAAGGGCTTCTGATGTGGCTTAACGATTGTTACCAAACGCAACTGCTTAACGTGCGCTTCGAAGCAGGGACGGATAGAAAATCGCACTTACAAAACGAAGTCATCGGTTAGCCAAGTTTCGTACCAGGTCGTTGGGTTGCAAAACGCGCCGCTCAGTACGTACGTATAGAAGAAATGTTTCCAGTCTTCAACTTGTGACATACTTATTTCTACTTGAGCAACGATGGTGAAAGTGTACTGTCTTATTAGAGATCATGCGAAAACATGATAATGTTTCTCAACACAAAAGGTAGCAAAATAAGAGGCGTGCTGGACCACTCACAGGCGTAGCTAACATACTTCGATGGCTATTGGGACCACTCGCTCCGTGCGGTGACCTCATGACATCTGTGAGAAAGCAACACAATGTCCTCACTTACACAATAGGTTAGGTCTGATCTGATGACACGGCACACGAATGCATTTCGCAAGCGACACGTCTCATCGCGAACATACATTAACAAAAGATATTATGTTTAGCGAATAGCGGGCACACTGGAAAAATATTCGTTAGCAGTAGGTATAATTCCTGTAGAGTTGTGTAGAGATTGAATCTGAAATTTCAATTATTGCGGCAGACGTGTTCCGTAGATGGGCCGGTTCGATAACGTTGCGAGAAAGGCATGTCATTTCCACTCAGAAACCGAAACGGGTTCGGGGTTTTAGGCAGTGAACATTTCAACCCAAATTGGGTGTCCATTCGTTTTGACAGTTCTAAGACCAGAATGGTTCTATTATAACTTCCACATAGTCAACCAGTTTATAGTTCCTGGCAATTTAAAAGAACCGACTTGTTGCACCACTTCCCGCTGCAAAGGATGCGTTGGTCGGTGTCGGTGGTAAGCTATGAATGTTCAATAAGGAGCCTTGGTTCTTTCCTGCAATCAAAGAACTGGCCTGTCTATAACACTTGTCATTCCAGAAAACCTCTAGGAAAAATACTTTGATTTATGTAAATTGTAAATACCCAAGTACTGCGGTGCAAGGTGTACAACTGTGAACCTTATATCATGGTTTTAAGATCGAAAAATGAATGTGTTACCGTGGCATTGCAGGCGTCATAAAATATAGTTTTATTGTCTTCAAACCGAGTGGTTAAAGTATTTCAGGATTTGAAGTGCAGGAAAGAAAATCATAGTATTCATAGTGTACCTATAAGCTATTTCGTAGATGCGAATTACTAGGATGAATTTCTGAATGAATACTACATGAATGATTACGATCATGATTCGTGATCGTGAAACGAGAGCGAACCATGATCATATCTTCGTGAGCGAGAAGTGATCCATTTCATGTTCCGCGAACCATGTACGTACTTGGAAAATGTGATATTACAGTGTAGGAAACTCGAAACGAGCACAAAATACTTAATATTCATTTACCTTCTCTGTACGAGTTTTCATTGGTCTGCTTAGATTAGATGATAAATATTTATTATTTAAAATATATACTTAATGGAATCGCGCCACACTATTTCGAAACTTACCTTGACTTTTGCCCAGTATTTATAGATTGAAAGAGGCTTCTCGTTTTTTATAAACTTTAAAATCTATGATATCTAAATACAATACACTCTGGGATTTACCCAAAGGTATCTAAGTTCACTTAATTATCATCGCAATATTTATTACCGCATTTCAAGTAACAGAATGCAACTTATTGAATCTTTACATCGTAAACCAATGATGACTTGCCGTGTGTTAGGTATTTGTTTTAATAGCACTGGTTGATTAGCCAGTCAATGGTTAGCCCTAGTCATTAACATTAAGAGCCACTTTCCGCTAAGTCTGTAGGGAAGGCACTAAAAGTTATAGATTTATGTGCCTAAATAACCGTTCAATATATGAGTATTTTTAGTCACAGTACCTAACATACTGTGAGATGCCCGAAGGACCAAAACTATTGGGCATAAAGTACAGACTAACTTTCTAGATATATATCCTATTATTTTTACTATTATTACGAAGTTACGAAGCTATAGTTAAAGAAAAAAGTAGCTTAGATGTGAGAAAGCTTAAATTTAGTATATCAATTGATACCTCAAATATGTGTTTTGCATATAAACTACTATTAAGGCAAGTATAAAATCAACTCCAGCCCAGACCGACAGGGTATGTGTTACATAAATCATACGTGCAAGTATTCGAACCGCGCCAGTAGTCAGGACCTTACTAACACAAAATTACCCAATCAAATGAAATAACGCGTACCATAAAATATACGCTATAATTTACGTAATATTGTTAACCTGCAGTTCATGGAACGTTTATGGAACGTAGCCATAAATTAACCATCGATTTTATTGACAAACAATTATTAATTCATTAGCACTTCGTAATTCATAATTTGCTTGCCGATATCTATTTTAAGAAATTGGCTCCAATTGAAGAAACAATTTTGATATCAGAGCGTTTTGTTCTGATGAACAGAAATGAAAGTGGATATCAAATAATGAAAGTAAACAACCCATTTTAGTAGAGATCCTGGGATATTTTTGATAAATATATATTCTTCTTGGCTAGGGCCCGGAAATATTTTTCGATACCTCCGCAAGATTACTTCGAGCGAGATCAGAGGTGGAGCCTTCCCGAATCTAAGATTCTATAAATATTATCTAGCACGCCCTGAGCCCTGGGCATCTACACCGTAAAATCGCAGCCAAATCAAAAAAATAGCCATCTCAAAACCTCACGCCATACCTAATAGTAAAATGTAATATGGGTTGCGAAATCAAAAGACATCCATTTAAGGTTGTACTCGTACTTAGGTGGTTAAACCGGTGGTACTGTGGTACTGGCAGATGGCCGCGATCGCTTGAACTGTTGTCTTTGTATGTTTTTATTTATTGGAAAATAGTGATAACGAAAAAGAAAATGTATGTTCCCAATCGCTTCTTATATATTATAAAATGCCCCATTTATTGGTATTACTTTCACGTGGTTTCACGATGGAATCTCTTAGTAGGTGACAAGTAAAAATGCGATGTGTCATCTTTGTGATTTTATTATCGTGCCAATTATTCTTAACCCGTCAGCAAGCTTCCCAGAGATTTTTCATCTTACAAACCTAATTTTACGAATATGGAAGAATGTAAGCAAAAATGCAGAGCCAAAAAGAAGAATGAGAAGAATGCAGGAAATGCAGAAGATTTTCATTAGGCAAGGACACGCAAGGACAAGAGTTGAGTCGAGTGCACCAGTGAGTAGTTGAGTACCGTGCGTGATCGTGGTAGGCTGCACTCTGCAGACGAGATATCGGAGATGTATTATACTTAAATGTTTGGAATGGTCTGATGACTACGTAATACTATGATGAAATCTATCGAGATAATAACATTACCCAAGCCAAACTGAAAGTCATATTATTATGAAATCATTCTAATCCATACTTATATAGATACTGTTACGATAAACGCGGAAGTGTGTCTGTTTGTTACTTTGAACCAAATCGTCATGTATTTCGGTAGGTAATAGAGATAGGTGGGACCTTGAAGAAGGCCGTAATAATACTCTTTATCGGGAAAAAGCGATAGTTTTGTATGTTTTTATGCAGGACTTGTGACCTTTCTAATTTGGTTGTGCTATATCTCGGCCAAAGTCCCCATTTACTTTTTCAGAAGCCCACAGCATCTAAATAAACGCTTGTAAGGTCTGAAAATTCTGAAATACGGTCCAGATAGAAGCGACAGAGGAATAGTTGGCCGAATCCCTCCCAGTACCGACCGACAAGTGAACTAGCAAGTCATAATGAGTTAGACAAGGTGAGAATCAATGTTGCCATTCATGGTAAGGCTCGCCGATCGGATTTCTCCGGTTTATCTATTCAAGTTAGCCATATCCGATGGCAGTCGAATGCGTGATTCGCCGCGATTGTTTCAACAAGCGGTGAATACTAATGCGTTGGATGAATGTTAAAATATGTTTGGTTCCACAAATTGGTTCATTTAGTCGCCTCGCAGGACCTTATAATGGTACTTATTAGGGTATCCATAATTGAAGGAAAGTAACATTAATAATACAGGTTAAACGATAACTGATTGATGAACAAAGAGCAGACTTGACATTATACTTTTTAAAGATATGGGGGTTTCTTTTGGTCTGTGAGTTCATTTTGATACAGTTCCCGTTAAGTTCATTGACAATAAATACAATATTATAGTGGCAATGATCTGATCTAATGATAGATATGGAAGGTACACAACCTAACTCTTCAGTGACATCTTATGTGCAGTAGTGATGTTAGAGCTCTCTTGAGCAGTTTGCAGTACCATACATAATATATAATAATACAGACATAATTATATAATAAAATTTTGGCACCAAAAAAATATATTTATTTAAATTAAGTACATAAGATTTATTTTATGTATGTATATCTTCATGCAGGTCTCAATTATCCAGTACCCCACTTTCATCAAAGATTTACTATGTAGAGTTTCTCGCATAGCTACCTTCTCTCTATATAAAGCTTTTACCTTTTCTACAGATGGTGAGACGAACAGGTTGCCACACTGCCTTATAGTAAGGCAAATACTGACAAATCTAGACTCTGAATCACCCTATGGCTCACCATCTACCTGATCATTCAATGATCCAGTATTCAGTGCCGTTGAAATAAAAGTGATTACAAAATTAAGCTTAATTAAACATATTTATGAAGGTCATTTTCACATAGCAGATAAGACAGCTATATATCTAAAAAAATAGTTCCTCAACATCATTGTTTGCAAATACTACTTATTGTATGTGTGTTTGTTTGATGTAAACAATTCAATTACATAATGTTCCCTAGTGCTACCTATTGTTCTCTCAATTTTGCGATTCGTACATAACCAACATTAATATAGGTAGCAGTTCCTATAACTGAGACTCGGATTACACCCTGAATCATTAATTAACTCGTATTCTTTACTGACAATCAGACAAAATTTATTTGGGACATACTTTTTAATGAATAATTTATGTAAGTAGTCTCATATCACTTTCCCAACGTCACTATTTCAATGGATCGAAAATAGCACCGTTCTTAATTACAATGAGAGGTCATAGTCCAATGTTTTACGGCAGCAATGCCGCAGCATTGACCTGTTTTACCTCTTGCCATCAATGCCTCAATTGGTTACAATCATAAAGCTCAACCAAAATATTTGTCTTCAATAAAATTTAATTGTATGGTGGGAATTGCCGCTTCATTTTGAACCATATTATTACGCTTTTGTAGTTCTATAATCAGAGTTTAATATTTCTATATGTGATTTAGATATTTTAATAAGAGTGTAATGAGCAGTTTTACTTATTGCTAGATGCCACCCGCCCATTAAAATATTATTAAGAAACGTCAGCATGATGTAGCAGTGTAGTTAACTTAGCTTTATCTGCTATTGTCAAATCAGGGCTGTCCAAACTACATATTATCTTCGCATGCTAATTAAATTAGGTACGTACACATGCTGGGTAGCCGCAGAAAAAAATTGTAGCAATAGGGCTGCATTCAGCCCGCGGGCCGTTGTTTTCACAGCCCTGGTCTAAATAATGACTTTCTATCCAAAATGTTGATTACAATATTTATCAAAAACAATGTAAATTCTTGATAAGATTTGTTAAGATGTCCTAGAAATTGGATAGATATTAACCCAATTTCACCAGGAAAATGACTGATAATTGAAATAAGTAAATAAGTATTGTCAATATTGTTATATGCACATACGACTGAAATGTTTAATTATTAATGACACCATCATCAATACACAAAAACACAGGCAGGTTTCATTAATGATTTTTTTTTGGATAGTTTCAAGTTCAACTACATTTGTGTATCATGCATACAGTTGAAACAAAATATTCCACTTAGTTGAGATATGAGAGTTAAACGCTGATTAAGACAAGTAATCTATTCGATTTTGTTGATTTGTTATTCAAAGATAGGTTTGCTATTGATGGAAATGTCAATGTAAATAATATATTACAACACTTGGAAAAAAGGCCAGACATTAAATTAATCTAAATTGCAAATACACTACAGGATTATGATAATAAATTAAAAAACATGCAAAACCAGAATAATGCCACTAAACTTGTTTACCTCCTACAGGTATTTCAAAATAAGTAAACAGTGCGCAAGTTACCTGTGTGAGCCAGCCGCCGGCCGACGAGCGGGCTGTCGAGCAGCAGGCGGCGCAGCGACCACCGGCCCAGCACGCCGCCGCCCCAGCCGCAGCCGCCGCCGCCGCTGCCGCGCCGCATCCCTTCGCGCTCCACCATCACGCACACATTACACTCCACTAGCACGCGGGCGACGTCGACGCGCCCCGCTCACAGACTACCGTTACCGAACATCGGAGTCGACCCCGCCGACGATCACTCTTTGCACAACTTCGGATTGAGTAACCGACTCGCAACGCATCAGCGAGAGAAAGTGCCGCGATGCGATGGCCAGACGACCGTACGTGCCCGCGCCCTGGTACAGATGATATGCCTGTTGCCTGATGCGCTCTCAACTTAGGTAGGGAGCCGCTATTCGTCTCCTTATGTACGCTAGCGAAGTTGCTCCTATTTTTTTCATTTATGTTTAGTTTGCGACCGCGACGGACACCCGTGAGTTTACATTCACAATGCAATTGGATAGTTCGATGGACGTGAGACGAAATAAATTCAATTTTATTACATAGTTCCTCCAAAATAATGCATTGCACTGTTGCAGACACCACAGATTTTAGAAGCCAGATAGTTAGGTAAATTACAAGTCCCTGGCGCTCAATCTATTCAACAACGTAAAAAACAGGAAGAAAAGAAACCGTATAAAGTTGCCATTTGCACTTTGCAGACAGGCAGACAGAGAGACAGACACAGACTGTCATCTCTCTGTCCTGTCCTGTCAGACAGACACTAGAGTGTGACCAACTTTGAAATGACAAATCTACTGTAACATAGGTTGAAAACTTACCAAATTCTACTAACAATATGCTGGGATATACTGAAAATCTACTGTGTAAATTAACTGGGCTATTAATGAATTAAACATCAACAATTCAGTTACAATCACATAGGTACCTAGGTGTACATTTATTTAATTTACATTAGTAGTAGGTACCTACCAATTACCTACCTACTTAGTTTGAATCATCATTTATAATAATTAACATGATGACATAATGAGATACATTGATATTTATTTGTAGTGCTGGTTGTTAGTTCTGTTTTTGGATCACACGCCGCTAGACGTGAGTTGAAATCCAGCTAACCTCATCAACTGAGCTCGAGCTCCCGATGAAGGAAATCATCTTTAAACCCCTTATTGGCAGGCGGGGGTACATACTATGGTGCCCGCCTGGCTAGCTACCTTCAAGTAGAAAAATCTGCTGCTAAATCCATAAGCTGTCGGGGTAATCCAGCAGCGGTCCTTGAGAGCCAGCCCCTTTCTAGGCTAACCACCTTAGACCACATCGTCACTTAAGACTGCTGAGATCGTGGTAAAACGCTAGACTATAATATAAAGCATAAACATTTTTTTTGCTTCTATCAATAATTATTTCAACATAATAACATCACACATTTTTACAAACGAAGGTAACGAGGCCTTGGTTTTGATTATTTGCTCTTGGTATGTTTTCAGAAAGAGATTCCAACACACGTCACGCAATAATGGAGAATTCCCAAATCGAATTGTGGACAGGGCTGCCACCACCTTCACAAAATATACCACCAATATAATTAATTATAAAGCAAAATAACGAAAATTCTTAAATTCTACCAAAATCTACTGATTTATTTTTTCTACTAGCATCTGTTACAAGATCCTCGGAAACTACCTACTGAAAAAGTAGGAAACTACCTACTAGGTTTGGTCTCAGATTAACCATCTAACAGATATAACTCAAGATTTGGGGTAGATAATAATATGAGACAAATGTAAACAAAAATAGAGAAAGGAGTAAGTAGGATAGTACGATGATGATTTATCCATGCAGCGTATACATGCACCGGGTTTGCTACAACAACGGGTACCTACCTATAGTACCTATACACTTTTTTTTCGTTTTAGTTATGACTTCGCACGGTTATATAAACCCAACAAAACGTGTCACTTCACATTTTTTTCAAAACTCCCAGGAAGTTTTAGTAAAGCATCCACCACCGATGTGCACCACTTTACTGAATCATGACTATGGCTGTAAATTGACTTGAATACTTGACCATTAGGGTTGCTATTATGCTATGACTTTCCTATTGAGAAAATATGAAATAATTTAAAACATACTGGGTAATCAAGCCCGTGCGAAGCCAAAATTAATAAAAAATACGTCAGTATGTGGGTGGGGTGGACTTGTCAAAAATCAAACATCATTTTCCATTTCCAGTTTTCCACTTTCCACAAATCTTTCGTTCGTTTCGGTTTGCTTTGTATTTTGTATTTGTTTATCCATAATTCCATATTCACGCAAATCATACGAAAATGGATTATCCGGCGACAAAAATATTATTATGTATTTTATTTCTTACGGGCAGCGCTCTATGTGCGAATAAATACTCAAAGAGTGAAAATGAGAAGAAGAAAAATGATATTGTTGATTTTCGTAGCTTGGAAAAGCCTTTTAGGATGAATAAATTGAATATTTTATGGTCGAAATCTCAACACGTAAATATTATATATTTGTTAACAAAATGCTGAGGGCCGATTTATTGGATGCTCACAAAATTTTGAAATGTTTCAGCGACTAACTGAACCGAAATTGAAATCTCTATACAGTGATCTAATGATTCAAGACAAAGAAGAACTCACTCTGAAGAGGCTAAAGAGCGATGGGGGTGACAAAGAGGGGCTGAAAGAGGCGGAAATCCGTCGCAAGCTTACCAATATCATGTCAGCATATGGACTAAGAGAACACTTTGAGGAAAACACTCTCCCAAGACACAAAGAGCATGCAGTGAGTATTAAAAACATTTCCTCATTCATTACCATTACCACTATCAAGAATCTCATGCGACTGAAACTGCCATAGTAATAGAAATTTCTGGTATGACCTATCAATGTGTTTAGGTAAAGGGAATCAGCACGAAAACACCCATACGCCCAAGAATTATTTCAGAGGCATAGGTATCTTATAATTCACCAATCCAGACCAGGCCCCTGTGGTTGCACCAAATCCTCCCCAAAATTGTGGTGAAGTGAGGTGAGACCCTTGCTTAGCGGTGTACAGATGGGTTGATGTGATGAATAGAGATTTCCTTTCAGGCATACAACTCTGCGATGGATGACCACATAAACAAGAGTCTCTTCAAAGACAAGAAGCTCAACATGCTCTGGTCCAAAGCAGAAACATCAGGGTTCACCAGTGAAGAGCTAGCTGCCCTCAAGGAGGAGTTTATGCATCATCAGGACAAGATTGACCAATACTACGACCTATTGACGGATATGGATGATAAGAAAGACGAGGGGTTTAAAAGTATGGTTTATTTGTCCAAAAATCTAAACATATCGAGTATAAAATTTTGGGTGGTTGAACCCTTTATAACATAGATTGTTTTATGAAACATGCTCCAAAGAGATGATTTATTCTGCAATCTTACACAAAAGCACAAAGTAATTTTTTTAATTTTGATAATTATTTACATAATTAAAATTGGATCATTATTGATCGAAGTCCAATATCTATTACCTAGTAGTAAGATTAGAGATTCTCTCTATTCGTTTTATCAATTCAGTAAGCAGGCACTTCTAACCCCCAGTTTCTGAAACGTCAGTCAGCGTTGACAACAGATTAATTCTATTGCCATCCTTGTCATTTGTTTATAGTCAGATAGAGACAACGATAGTTTTAATCTACTGTCAACGCCAACAACGTTCTAGAATAGTATTATAGACTGATGACATCATGAGTCATGACCATCTGCAATACAATTTAAGATTTCTATTCTTGTAACAACTCCCATAACAACTAAAATTGATTTGGCCTTCTAAACCAAGATTGTACATATAAAAATCTATAATAATTATTAATTAATGAATAAGTGTCAGTTAGTAGATCAATTCACATGAATTCATATTTTGGTCATTTGTAAGCTGAGCATCTACGACTTATTTAAAACCTTTCTTTGTTAACCTCCAGATGTTCTAAATGAAGATGAAATAGAAAAGTTCAATGAAATCAATGCAGAGACCAATGAACTATCAAAGGATTTCTTAAAAACAGCCGACTTAGTGAGAGAGAAACACCGAGACCTTAGAGACGGGTATGATAAGCTGCAGAGAATTACAGCCAGAGGTGAGATGCATGAAATAAGCGGGTTTCATAACCTCAGTAAAAAAAAAAAAAAAAAAAAATGTACTCAAATTAGCCATGTTTTCCAGAAATGTATAGGTTCAGAATTAATTCATCAATTGTTCAATATCATAAACGAATAACCCTTCGTTGGCTTCACTGAAGTCTAATAAAACAGTGGTTTGTTAATTTCATTTTAGTCAACCCAGATAAAAATGTCATTGCTCTCATTATCATATTATTGTTTACTGTTATCAGGACCCAACAATAAAGAGTTTATCGAGCCCAAGGTGCAGGGGCTTTGGAGAATGGCGGCTGCTGGCAATTTCACTGTGGAAGAACTAGCTTCGTTGAAGGTGATTTTAAACATTGCACAAATGTTATACCTACTTACTAGACTGTGTGATTGACTGAACTATCGTTTGATACTCCGTAGGTGGAGCTTCAGCATTATGAGTCACGCCTCCTGAAGCTACGTCACTTGCACGCCGACCATGTAAGCAATAAAGAGAAACATCATACCAAGGTTATATTCTTTTCAGTTTTATTATTATTTATTAGCAAGGTCCACACCGGACGATCTATTGGCGCTCCGATCTCGCGCGGCTGAAGCGCGCTCCTGCAGGCGCGGTCGGTGTGGACGTGTCTCGCACTATCCAACCGTACAAGCCAACAATAACCTAGCCTTGAGCGGTCCACTCGAGATCGTGGGTCGCGGAGCGCCTATCCAAAATGGATCGTCCGGTATGGACCCGGCTATTGGGGTTTATTAAAAAAGGAGGAGGTTCTCAATTAGATTTTTTTTTATTTTGTCTTCTTTATATTTTTACAAACTGTCGGCACTATGGTCACTGTACCTTGTGTGTATCCATACAACTTCACTATACTTTCTATGTTCATCAAACTGCCTGACAGACAAATGGCATTCTTCAACAAACTAATTCATGATAGGTACTTGCCTTTGTTCAACAAACGTGATACTTTTCTTTGTTCAGATGGCAGCACCCGCCGACAAGCACAATCACTTCGAGGAGCAGCAGCAATTAATCAAGAAGCACTCTAGAAAAGTCGAGAAGATGCAAGCGGACCTCGAGAGCAGAATTCTTGAGAGACATATGGAACTCTAATGTAAAAATTAATAATTATATCTCTTAGGCAGGTTTTACACATTTAATCTGCATGAAAATTATTTCAAGTTCCCAGTCAGGTTGCCTTATGCGGATGGCATAACTGAATGATGAAACTGATTATTATGAACTTTTACTATTACTTATTTACTATTTTATCACTTACAAAAGCTCGTTAACTTCATAACTGAAGAATTTTTTATGGAACTGTGTGATTTGCTGCATTTATAAAGTTAGGCATGTGCTCCCAACGAGTCGCACAAAATCGAGTCACAATGTGACTATTGGGATATTTTTTCCCATCGGAACTTTCTTAGAAAAAAGTTGTGACGAAAAGTGGAACTTGTTGGGGAAAATTCCCGACGTGCCACACTGACTCATTGAGAACCCATCAAATTTAGAAGGCTCTTCTACATTTTTAGAGAATTATTAGTGTATAAATAATTTATCTAGGTAGTATGTCTTGGCGTAAATTTTTATGTGTAAATAAAATGTATTTTAAGCAAAATCTAGATGTTGTATGAATAAATACATGAATCTCTTTTTGGGTTATAGTTATAGTGTCCTAATCATAATTTTCGGTAATAAACGTATTCTTTATTTATATGTCATGAATCTTTGCATTACCTACCCTGCTTTTCAATTTACCTACATAGGTACAGTAAGGATTAAAAGTGCTTTCCTAAAATGGTAATATTATTGGTTGATCGATTGTTTGATACTATCACCTAAAATATAATGAGCACTACAACCGAGGGAAAATCTAATATTATTATGATGTCCGTTCTCGATAGAATATTTACGCTATCAATGGTGAATTTAGCTCTCAATAGATAAATAATCCGTACTATCGATAGTACGAGTTATTTGAGCCCCTCCATAAAATATCCACGAGGAATGATGAGGCCATATTCAAGAACATACGCAAGACATTTTGACAACGGTTTATTTGCCTAGAACTTACCGCATATCCTGCTTTAATTATATTCGAGACATAGCAAGTCCTCAATAATAATTTACTTATAAATATACACATTACCCAAATAAACCTAATAAAAAATGAATTATTGAAAAACAGGTGGTATTATTAAAAACACCAGTGGATACAGTGCATCAATATATGATATTTAATCTTCATGTACAAGCAACTTTATTAATACACGTTTAATATTCCGTCTCTGTCAGCGAGCGCATCAATAATCGAAACTAATATCGTATTATGCCATAATATAGTGTAAAATATGTATATAAGATGGCGGGCGCGAGGCGGCCGCGCAAGGCAACGCAAAACACTCAGCGGCACATCGGAATCACATTCCAAGCTACCTAGTATTACATCGTTACGCGTATATATCTACATGGGGTTGGCGCCGCGCAGGGCGATCCAAACAACTATAATTCGTCTAATGCGGCGTCGCGGCGGCGACTAACAAATAAAACTACAGCCGGCTCCCTCACGAGTTTCATTATAATGAATCGTTTAATGCTCACTTCAGTCGATCGTACAGTATAAGTAGGTCTCATCTCGATAGGACATCTTCTCTATTATGTATATAGATAATCTGTATATAATAATCTTTGTCACTAATATCTACACCGATTCCAGGGTTAGGATAATAACGTCCTCGGCGAGCGGCGCGGCCCGCGAGTAAGGCAGGGTCGAGGCGCCGCGACACCCTTAGTGACTCCATTTGCTCCATGTCTGTCGACAAACACGATCCTCTTTCAGTACAAACGCGATCACTAAACATCAGCAAAGGGGCATAATATGTCTGGTCGATGTCAATAATCCACGTCGTCACGTCAGACGGCCTCGCTACGCACCTGCGCGTGCGCCGGCACCTGCTTGTCCGGCGCGTGGTGCGGCGCGTGGTCCCAGTGGTGCAGCGGCTCGGGCGGCGCTGCCGGCAGGTACTGCAGCGGCAGCGCGTGCATCAGCGACAGCGCTGCAGCCGCGGCGCCGCCGGAGCCGCCGCCGCCGCCGCCGCTGCCGCCGCCGCCGCCGCCGCTGGAGCCGCTCGCGCCGTACGCTGCGCCGTCCAGCCCGTGCCCCACGCCGTGCCCGACGCTTCCCATGCCCTGCAAGCGGACGATATATCATTATAGAGGGAGACGGAGGCGGTGAGAGATCGTAGATGGAAACTAGCCGGGTCAGGGACCCCTCGAGGCCGGAGCCGGGCGAGCCAGCCGGCGCACCTGGTAGCGGTCGTGGTCGGGCAGGTGCGGCAGGTGGTGCAGCTGGTCGGCGGCGGCGCGGGTCCACGCGCGCTCCGTGCCGATGGGGCGCGGCTTGCGCTCCTCCTCCTCGCCCCACGCCGCGCCGCCCACGCCGCCCACGCCGCGGTCTAAGAGGGACTGGGGAAGAAAGACACGTTATCACTCGATACATCCCGATTACAGCTAGGTTTCAATTTCGATGACGGAAGACCAATAAGTCAGAAAGGTGGGTTCCCAACGAGTCACACTCACAAACTCGCACTAGGGACACAGATCCGGTCACAATGTGACTCGTCGGGAATTTTTTCCCATCGAGTTACACTGTTACACAAGTGTCACATATTGTCACATATAGGTCGGGAACTCTTCTATAAAAAATAGTTGCAACGAGTAACAGTCCAACTCAATAGGAGAAGTAAACAAGACCGCACATCCCGACACAGATAGGTTAGGTTGTTAGGTTTTTTCTTATAACTACCTAGTAATCACTATATAAACATATATAGTTAGAGTTCACCGAAGCACTTTTTGAGTCACAATGTTTCCAACGTGTTACAGTGTAACTGGATGGGAAAAAACTCCCAACGAGTCACTCTGTCACCCGATCTGGTGTGACTCGTTGGGAACCCACCGCTGCGACAACAAGATTAACCCCCAGTTTCTGAAACGTCAGTCAACGTTGAC
The DNA here is from genome assembly GCA_905147375.1 of Hylaea fasciaria. Lineage (NCBI taxonomy): Eukaryota > Metazoa > Arthropoda > Insecta > Lepidoptera > Geometridae > Hylaea > Hylaea fasciaria. Next base: position 2,233,641 of record LR990200.1, read on the forward strand.
AACAGATTAATTCTATTGCAATCCTTGTCACTTGTTTATAGTCAGATAGAGACAACGATAGTTTTAATCTACTGTCAACGCTAACAAACGTTCTAGAAACCGGGGGTATCCCCCGGTTTCTAGAACGTTTGTTCTAGTTTCTCAAATTCTCACTTGGTAAGGATGGTGCGTGTGCGACATCGGTTTGGGCGACTGACTCATCGGCTGTTGGTAAGACATCAGCAGATTGCTGAGGTTGCCCGTGTTGTTGTTGTTCGAATACATCTGGAAATTTAGGGTGTAAATGATCACTCTGTTTCAGTGAAGGAAACTGACGTCCCATGAGTTAATTTAGATGCGTGTGGTCTAATTCGGTCCGAGCTTCGTCGATCTCGGTCTAATTCTTGTCATAATAGTGAGGTGAAATCCGAGGTCAGCCACCAGTGAGCCGGTTTGTTTGTTTGTCGAATGAGGGAGGTAGTGCCGGCCATAGAGGAGTGGCGTCGGCCTCTCTCGTCGTCGGAACTCTGACACTAGTGTCAGTTCATCGGTGCAGCAAAGCTTCTCTCATCGGCAAGGGAAACCTCCCTCCTTGAGTCGGCGGTACCTGCGCGGAGTGCGAGGAGTGGGCGCCGTGCTTGTGCTGCAGGAGCGGATGGCGCTGCGCGAAGTCCGGCGCGCGCGGGTTGAGCCGGGACACGGCCTCCACGCCCGCCAGCCCCAGCCCCAGCCCCGCGCCCGCCAGGCCGTGCCCGCCGCTCGCCATCGACACCTGCGTCACGGACAACACCCTGTTAGTCGTGGGGACATCTAGATGCCGCTGTGTTGTTGTCGATCGTATAGTAGTTTTGTTGGTCTCCCAAATCCATATCCATACTAAAGTATGTCGTACCTCTGTTTGTTTGTTACCTATTTACGGCTAAATGGCTGAACCGATTTTGATGAGTTTCTCGGAGAAGGGCATAGGATGCTTTTTATCGCGTTAATGTAGTCCAAGAGGAATAAATCGCGGGCGACAGGTTAAAAATAAATAAAATGTTACTTTTAATTATTATTTTATGAATGTTTATACTCAATAACATAAGAATATGTATAGTAAACATACCATGGGGTTCATCAAGTTATGACCATTTCGAGAGTTGTCTTGATAGATGGGGCCGTTCCGTGAGAGACTGCTCATATCCATGGAGTTCACATTGTTACCTGAAAATCATATTTGGGATGTATATCTCTGTCCTATCCATGTGTAATACTGGTACAACATTAACTTGCAAAAGTATGGGCTAACGATAGAAATCCAAAAAATATGGTAATTTTAAACAACTCGAGATTAGAACAATATTTAAAAAAATCTTGATATAATTATCTTTTTTACTTGACACCGACTGATATCGAGGAAATGGGGCAAAATCGAAAAGTTGAAACATAACAAAGTGTATTGTATATGGCATAAGTGTGTAGTTACCGATGGGCATGGGCTGGTGGTAGGAGTGCGGCGGCGCATAGCTGGGCGGCGGCGTGGAGCCGTGCGAGGAGGTGCGGGAGCAGGGCGAGACTCCGCCGCCCGCGCCGCGGTAGCCCGGCGCCTTGCTCGCGTCCGCCTGCAAGGTACACTGCCGTACACAAACCGGTGCCTTCCATTACCGAAGCGGCTACACTGCTACATCGCAGCTAATCTTACATATTGTCTGTCAATTTGTGAGATCTTCTATCTACTCAAACCTACCATTTTGTATTAAATTTTTTGGCTAGCGTTGACACTATCCCACCTGGCCTTAAGAGATGATGTGAACGAAAGTAGTAAACATGCTCAGCCTAGAATGGGGCACTTGTGCCAGTTCGGAAGTATCGGAAGTTAACAGACGAAATGTGAATTCAAACATTCACAGCAAGTATGTATATCCGTGTTGTCTTCACGCCGCTAGCACAGAACGGATTATCATGAAGTATTATATTTTATACACATCGGGTCCCGAAATAAGACCGGTACTTCTTATCCGCTAACAATGAACAATTCCTGTGAGAATAATAAGGGAACTGTGGACGGCGGCACAGCGTAGCCACACGAGGTAGCAGACCATGACGTCACGATGACGTCAATGTATGAATGTAGGTACCTGGGGCGGCGGCAGCTCCACGTTGTGGTGGGCGTCGGCGGAGCCCCACACGCTGGCGGCGCCCATGCTCAGGTCCTTGAACAGGGAGTACTCCTGCGCGCCGCCGCTGCTGGCGCTCGACTGCGGACCGGGGAGGGTTACCATTCATAATACATACTTAACTACACCGGTATTACCATAAAAAATTTAAACCAGAGTTGAACAGATGAGTCTAAATATTTTCTCCACAAATCGACGTCTAAACCCTCGCTTTTTCCAATACTGGAATGCCAGGATTTAGTAAGAAAACGCGAGTGATAGACGTCGATTTTGTCGAACGAAGTTTTAGAAACATCGGTCCAACTCTAGTCTAAACTTTTGTGGTAAGGGTGAGACGGCACTAGTCTTTTTTATTGCCTTATTTACACTCAGCAGTTGTGAGTGGGACGAGAATATATAAAAGATACTTCGCATACCCCTACTACTCGTGCTGCGGCGAAAATGAAAGCGAAGTGAGCTGTTAGGCAGAAATGAATACACTTTGAGGGAATTACTGCCGACAGCGAGAGAAACAGGAGCAGCGGCCCTAAAACTACGATTAAACGAAATTATAACAAAGTGTACTTCTTCTGAGGACACTTATAGGTGTGTTCGGCATTTTTAATTCTGCCGTCTCTTACCGATGGCGTGGTGTTGATGTGGAGAGCTGCCGACGTGTTGAGACCGCTTTCTTCGTTCCATGTGCTTGTATTGTCGGGACTTAGCTGTAACATGAGACACTATACATACGTGGAACCAGTCCGTATACATGCTTTATGGCGATAACTACTAGTAATGAAATGGGGGCGCTCGGAGCGCGGTGTAACTATAGCCAAGGGTGGGCACTCCGCACTCAATAGGTACTCAAGCCTAGGAAATGAGACAACGCTCAAATGTTATACAAAATTCTGATCGTGCTATCTAGCTTTAATTGAGTGACCCTAGGGTATATAATAGGTTTGTATTCTGTGGCTTTAGCTTACACTGAAAACAAAATCACAAAATTAGTTTATGATTTTCTCGAAGGGGGGGTTTGCCTTTATAAGAAAAGATTAAAAACTACACGTTTTTAAATATAATATTATGTTCTTCATGCCGTATTGCTACATTCTACTATGAATTATCGAGACATTTTCGTAACAAACTTCTTCAGGGGGGATACTTTGTCACCTTATTCTATGGAGAAAACGTCTTTACTGAATAAATAAAACAAATTCAATATAAAGATTCATCTGTACATCGCATCGGTACTTTCTGATGATAATTCTTACATTGCGTCAAAAGTCCTGGGGTAGTAAAAAAAACTAGCCCACGTGGAGTTACCCCTTACCATGATAACAGAAAAGAGCATCAGCTTTCTTCGCTTCATTATGTTACACAAATAATTGTTTTTTTTTCTTTCTTTATTCCCGGTGAGGAAACTCTACGATCACAACAACGATGTTACCGTTCAACAAATGAAATAAATAAATCTTGTAAGGTTTTAACACAAAACTCATGAAAGTAAACCAACTACCACCAAATTCAGAATACATCCATTCTCGAATCGGCAAGAACACGACGGCTAATCTAGGTGGAAGATGGTATTAGCTGGTAACCGTGTAACTAGGGTGATGCCTACCTGCATAGCGCGCTCGGGCAGCCGGTGCTTGGGCTCGGGCTCGGGCTCCGCCGCGGGCTTGGCGGCCGGCGCGGGGGACGCCTCGCGCGCCTTCGCGGGGGACGCCGCGCGGGCCGCGCTCGGGGCCGGCTGCGGGACAGGGAAACCGTTTTAGTTTTTATTATTTTGACCTGGCTTCGCACGATTCGTGCACTCATTCACTGTCAAACTTTAGTATTTGTATAAAATGTGGAACAACAAAGTAGTCTAGTCGAGTCATCGTCACAATTCAATCAAGTTGTGGGTAGCTAAAACTTCTTGTTAGTTTTAAAGAAACGCGAATTGTCCACGTCAAAGAACCTATAACGGTAACATTGTCAAATGCTTGAGAAAAATATATTAAAAAATTCCCACCAAAACTCTCTTTGTAATTTGTACAGAATACAAAGTTTTAAACATGAAAACGACGGCACCGACGCAGCTCCAAGTCAGCGCACGCACCTGCGGCTGCGGCTGCGGCGGCGCGCGCGGCTTGGCGTCGGGCGGCGGCGCGGGCGCGGGCGCGGCCGCGGCCGTCAGCTTGGCGGCGAAGGTGTGGGAGCGGGCGCCCACGATGGCGCCCGTGTAGGACACGGCGCCCGTCGCGGCCGCCGCCCCGGGGCCCGGCGCGCGCTTCTCGCCCGGTGGCGCCGCTGGAACGATATTAACCAAACGTTTAGTACTGATATTCTACACCAGGGTTTCCCAACCTTTTTTGCATGGTGTCCCTCCTGATTATAAAACAAAATTACGCCCCCTATATTTTTCTTCAGCCCAGTTTTGTTCATCTTAGTCATCAGTTGTTTTAATTTATTTCAAGTGCGTGATAGAACTAAAAAGTGGTAAAGCGTAGTAGTCGGTTCGGCCGATTGGAACTTGGTGACGGGACCAAATCTGTTTTCAAAAATAAATAATGATAAGTAATTAGACTAAAATATCCGAACACTTCGTTTCCCCTAGGATCTCTCTACGCCCCACCGGTTGGGAAGTCCTGGTATACACCAGAGATGAGTCTCCGTGTGCTCACCGTGCGGGGCGGCGAGGCGCGGCGCGGCGGCGCGCGGCGCGGGCGCGTGCGGCGGCTTGCTGGGCGCCCGCGGCGCCGCGCCGCGCACGCTCGCCTGCAGCGGCGTCACCGCCGGCGCCGGCTGCGGACCGGAAGACGGATGCCAACATTAAACACAGAACAATTCGTACTTTGTTTCGAGTCACACTCATCATTATTCTGTCGTCACCAGTTTTATTTTCATGCACGAGATCACTTAGTGCCCGTCAGTCATCTCGGACGACGCAGGAGCTCTAGCAAAACGTAACAATAAGAAAAAAATAGGCCGTCCTTTGTGAATGTCAAAACTGAATGAAGGTATACCTTGGGCGCGGGCTGCTTGGGCTTGGGCGGCGGCGGCTGCGGCTGCGGCGGCGCGGGCTGCTTGGCGCGCGGCAGCAGGGCTGCGATGTCGGCCTCGGGGTCGCGGATCATGGCCGCGATCAGCACGCCCGCCTGCTTGGTCGCCTCCGCGGAGCCCCTGCGCCGACAAGGGAGACCTCGCTACACTCTCCGATACACAGGTGTAAGGAATTATAGGGACAAGGCGGCGGCGATCGTTTACCATTAGACGTGCCGTCGAGTTGTTTGCCGATAAATGATATACAAAACTAAACACACGCTTTGGAGTTCCCCAATCTATGTCCTAGCTCCATCGTCGGACTCTCGTTACTGAGTCCTATCTATTGGCGACGGGTCGAATAGACGTCGCCAATCATACGAGCTCAAACTTGAAGGAGTTCCTACTACCAAATAATATTGTCGTATCGTCAGCAAAAACTACATAACATACAAACAAGAATTTATTACATAAGTTAAAATTGACTAATAAATTTAAATTAATTTAGATTTTACTACATTTTTAGTAACAAGTGATCATTGAGGGATTCATTTTATATATTATTGTCACAATTTTGCAATACTAAAGTCCGCACCAACGCACAAATTCGGCGCACTGTATACTGTGTACGGGCGACTTCTTGTTTAATTACTAACAAACAGCGACCAACCGTTAAGTCTATCGTACTCTCTATCCGGCAATAAACAAGTGACAAAGACAGCATTACACATATCGGTCGCGGAGCGGGCATTAGAGATTGCGACTCTCTTGTGTGTGTGACGGTGGTAGAACCTAGTGGAGCAAGCGCTCACTTGATGGTGATGATCCGCTCCCCCTGGCCCTTGCTCTGCTTGTCCACCTCTATGTGGGCGCCGGTGGCGGCGCGGATGGCGTTGATGTTGGTGCCGGCGCGCCCGATCACGCGGGAGATGGCGTGCGACGCCACGGACACTTTCTTGCAGCTGTACATACGACGTGTTACAGGTTAGATGTCATTGTCATTAGACGGAGGGGATCGTTGCATCGGTAAAGGGGATTGTTATGATCATTTGGGTTCATTGGGGTTCAGCGTGTAGTAGCCATCTCCTAAGAGCAGAAAGAGCTCAAAGATCTATACTTAAAATCGCATATAATAAACCAATAAGATACTCCACTAGTAAACTGTACAGGGACTGCAAGGTTCTTACAGTTCGCCAACTGTATTTACTTAGCACTACACTGAGGTTTCACAAAGTTGCTCCAAATTTAGTATCCAGCACGGAAAGATCGCAAAGAAATCTAAAATGGGACAAACCTCTTGTCCGTACTAAGTTTGCACAAAGATCTTACTCATTCGTCGCACCATACTCGTATTCCAAACTTAACAAAATCCTTGACATCTACAACTGCACAAGATACATTTGTAAAAAGAAACTAACCAATTGGCTGCTAAATCTCGATTATCTACAAACGGAAAACTGGTTGCGCATTACTGAATGATATCCTTAACAAAATAAAATAACTCACCCCTAAGCTCATTCTACCAAATAGTTACTTCTACTAAATACCCGACACTGCGATAACTCCTCAATGATACATTAACAATACCTTGACTAATCACATATTATACTAATATTATACAGCAAATACTCGCAATCACATGTATGGCACACCGACCCACTCACACATTTACACACCACCTCACACAAGCCCACAATAACATACACCCACCCACCCATACACACATTATACCCTCACACCCACACACATACACCCTTTCTCCCACACTACACAAGACATAAGATCACAATGACTATAGTATAAAGTTCAAGTTCAAGTCCTATTTGTTTTTAATAAGCAACGCACGATTAAGCTACGTGTTTATATTATGTACAGGTACTTAATTAAAAATTGTTCCATCTGGAGAAACTGGTTCTCATAACACAGGGAATCCTACAATGAGAACCAGGGCTATATATTATGTAAACCAAGTTGTGATAGGTATGTAAATTGGAATCTCTGCTCTGTACCTACCTACACAATGTTTTTCTGTTGCTGAATAAATTATTATTATTATTATTATTATTATTTGTTGTTTTACGAGATCGGTAAGGTTTCTGATTATGGTAAAATGGGCTTGCCCTATTGAGACAATACCGCCCCTAAATTGTAGAAATATTCAGAAAATGGTACCAATTATGTTGTTACAAATTATTATGATCTAACTACAAAAGACTTAAACCAGAGTTGAACAGACGAGTCTAAATATTTTCTCCACAACTCGACGTCTACCCATCGCTTTTCTAACTCAATATTAAATTGACAAGTGAAATAATTAGAAATGCCAAGATTGAGTAAGAAAACGCGAGCGATAGACGTCGATTTTGTGGAACGAAATTTTAGTAACATCTTTTCAACTCTGGTTTAAATATTTTGTAGTAAGACCGTAACAGTCTATATATTAGTTTAGTCCTGTCAAATGATGTTTATAGAAACAAAAAGCATAGTTTAGTTTGTGCTAACTAACGGAATCCGTACTATTTTCTGTCAGACTAAATGGACACATGTTCCAAGCCGCGATTCGGAGCTGCTTACCCAGGCTCCAGGGTGGAGAGGGCCTGCACGCTGGACTTGCGGACCACCTCCTTCCAGCCCTCGTCGCGCCGCCCGCCCACGCACCCGCTCTTGGGCGACGTGGCTTTGGGATCCGCCTCCCACCTGCGGGGCAAAACGAACCTTATGTGTCAACAGTTAAGATTACACTTGCTTTGCTACGTCGAGATAGATTGTGTTCAAATCGGTGATGAACCAGTAATGTGTTCAACCAAGTATAATGGCGTGCTGAGTGTATACCTTGGCACAATGTGGAACTGCTTATGTTATATATTTATGAGATTCAAAGAGAATAGTTTGAGGTTCTTCGGTGTCTTGTTTTGCATAACGGTTAGGATAATTTTAATGTACCTATACTAAGATACGACCCTATACTGACACATTAGAAACGCGTTCCGCAACCTCAAAACAAGTGTTGTTTTTTAATATGGCAATTACAAAAGCAAATAAAGCCAAAATCATGCAAAAACTAGGCTACAAGAAAACACAAGTTTAAGAAAAAACAATATTAATTTGCAGCGCATGCGAGCCAGCTCCATTTGCTCAATCCTAAACCTATTCGCTCCTAGTCTTTTTGTATGGTGAATATAATTCTTTTTTGTTTGAGCTCCCTCGATGTAGGTGATGTCGTGAAGTTTTCAGTACGGATTGGAGACTTACTGGTTGTGTGATTTTTTATTTTTGTCGTTGGCATCGACATCGTCTTTCTCCACATAGTGCCTAGTCGACTCAAACACTTGACTCTTTCTAGAGCTATTCCCGTATTTGTTAGCATTCTGTATTGTAATGCTCTTAGGGCTTTCCTCTTCGGTTTTTCTGCAAGAATAACATTTAATCTTTAGCCCCCTCTCCGCTACAACTCTACCGCATTATATTTCCATTTTATAACACGCACACGGCAAGGGGGGAAACAACACAAGCATTATCCAACTAAATCATGAGCATGCGTACTTATGTACAGTATATAGATTATACAATTTACAATATTAACGCTTCGACAAGCTCACATCTACACGCTAGCGAATATTAAAAGTCAGACTTTCTGTCAAATAAGCATTCATAAAAACTGAAACAAGCTGATTACTATCAATGTTATAACACTATTTTGCATGACGTTAATTAGCAGCGTATAATATTTTAACAAATCTAGTACCTATGGACTTTGTCAATTTTCGTTCGTCAGTCGAATTAGGTAGTTGAATCATCGAATTTCATAGCATTATTACCATCACCCCTAGCACTATACACGACACTACAAGAGGTCAGCGGAGGATCACCACGCAAGCCGGGTGGCATCCGTTAGCTATCGAATCGCGTTATGCCGCTCCGTGGTTCGATTCCCGCGCAAGGCAAATGTTTGTGTCAGCCCCAGTTATTGATGTTAGCCTGGGCGTGTGTGAGTCCTTATAGTTCCTGATTCCAGAGAATCCTAGATTTGGGTCAGGATGCCTGCGATCGAGACGCGTTTGTTCGGCAGACGCCGATTGTAAGCCAACAGCATTATCAATCGCGATCGTTCAACAGCTAACAGATCCGAGGCCCTGGCAGTTCAGTCACGCGGGAGCAAGAACATGCGCGCCCTCAAACTAAAAAGCACGTCAAAAAAAAAGCCCCCGTAAACGCACGCCCCTCCACTAAACGTCCTCGGGTACGGTGAGGGAAAATAAATCGGAGACGAGTGCTAGATTAGATTAGAAAGAGAGAGAGAGTGAGAGAGCTGCACTGACTTGTCCTTCTTGTCGGGCACGCGGCGCTCGGGCGGCGGCGCGGGCTTGGCGGGCGTGGCGGGCGGCGAGCTCGGCGCCACGTTCTCCTTCTCTTTCTTGTCCGCCTTCGGGGCGCTCTCCTTCTCGGGCTTCGGCTTCGGCTGCGGGGGTAAGAGTTGGATCATTCGCTGTGAAGAGTTCGATAAAAGTATACATAACATTTTCTTTATGACGCGCCGGCCATTGCGCTGGACGAATTTGTTCAAAAATAAGATGGAAAAGTTAGTGTGAAGTTTGTGGCGGAATGTATTTTTAAAAGTTACCATCGACAATTTGCAATATGGGAAAATTAAAGATTGTCTATACACGCTTCCTGCCTCTAAAAAGGCTAGCTTAGTCGCTACGGTAACTAGATACATGTAGCAAGTAATCACTTTGTCCGGTTGTTTCTTGAGGGGCGCTGCGGCGGGCTGCGGGGGCGGGGTTTTCTCCTCTTTCTTCTTCTTCTTGACCTTCGCGCTCTGCGCTGGTGGCGGTTTCACGTCCGAGGAAGAGCATGAGCCCTGGAATACAATATCAATTCAAAATTTGTTAGTGTGAGATACTCGTGTCGACCTCAGCCGCGACATTGAAATCGACGCCATCTAGTGCACAGCCATCGGGACTGCTGCAACTCCCGGGATGTTAGAAGCGCTTCGGCTGTGGGGTTCTCAATCCGATGGACACCTACGCGGTTTGGGGATAATCCATAAAAACCCCCTCCGGCAGCAGTAGTCCGTGCCGGGGCGAGATACGGTCGAGCTAGCATTCGCCTTCTTGCCCCAAATGATGTCAACAGATGGTGTGACCAAATCACACTAAAATAACGTATGACCAATTTCCATTAAAAAATAATAAATAATTCAACTTGACATGTGACCAAATTGCGCTCAATGTATGAAGCTGAAAATGTATAACCAAATTACACTAGCCCTTCGCTGCAACGCTCCGCTCCACATCTGGCATGGTGATGGTTCGCAGCGTGCTACCCAGTATGTAAGTACTCGCGTACCTGTGAGTTGGCGTCGATGCCGGAGTCCCCCTCCTCCTTGGCGGCGGGCTCGTCGTCCGCCTCGCCGCCCTCGGAGCAGTCGCCCAGCGCCTTCTCGCTGTACGGGGAGCCCTTGTCGCCCTCCGCCTGCAGCTTGCGCTCCTCCTCCTGCCGGGGACGGGCCACAGTAAGGTCACAGTCGCACGAAGCGTGTCGCTTACACATTACTTTATGCGTAGCGCCAAGAAGCGAAACTTCTTGCTCTCTCTCTGTCCTACATCAGCTTTTCTTATTATACTCGCCGACTTACCCTATTTAAACTTTCAATGATTTGCGCCCGGTCTGTAATGTGTGTTTCTGTTTGACTGTTACACGTCACCATCGTTTATTCCCTATTATTCATCGTTTATTATTCCTCATCCGTATCATTTATTTTTTCCTTCACAACTTGCGTGCGTATGTTTGACATTTCATATGTTTAGAAACTATAATAGTAGATACGATCCCTATACTACTGGCGGGTTTCTGAAGTTTTAGTTAAGTTTGAGTGAGCGATCAGTAGATAGAGAGTAGAGTTATGTACCTTGACCTCGCTGACCTTCTTCTCCATCTTCTTCTTCTTCTTCCTCTCGCGGCGGCGCGCGGCGGCCTGGCGGCGCGACTCCTCGCGGCTGCGCTCGGCGTCCAGCTCCTCCAGCAGGATGGTGGCGTTCTGGTTGGCTCGCTGCGCCTGCGTCTCCTTGGCGGCGCGGATCACGCGCACGCACTCCTGGCACTTCTCCAGCAGCTCCTTGTCCGAGATGGTGCAGATGTACCTGAGGCGGTCGAGGGCACCGTGCCGAATGACTTGTTCATATAACTTCTTACAACTTCTAACACTGTTATTTAGTACTGTAACACATTACTCTGAATGATTGTTGGTTGCGAATTTATTTTACTATGCGATTGTATAACATGACACATGTTTTCCTTTATAAATCTATTTTAAAAATTACCATGAGCACAAAACTGGATACGTAAATTCGTTCGAGCAACTAAAATAATTTAACAAAATATGTTCGTCAATAGAAAACGAAGAGAAAAACAAATTACACAAACATTATAAGATTCGCCGTTTACCTCGTCATTTCTTGATCAGAGGGGAATTGCGTGACTACGCTGACCATCCATTTGACCACTTTCGTGTGGCCCTTGCGGAAGGCGGCCATCAGGCAAGAAACCTGCGAACAAAACGTGTCTTAGGTAACGTATTCAAAATACATTTCTTTTCATAGCTAGCATTAAGACCAATTTCCAATGAACTCTATAAGCCCGCGCACTCTAAATTCACCCTGTTCCTGTCGATCTCTCTCGCACGCGTTAGGTACTACAATCGTCATCTCTTTCCGTTACCTTTCTGTTGTCCTGCGAGTCGATGTCGGCGCCGGCCGCGTACAGCATCTCGACCACGGCGAGGTGGCCTCCGTTGGCGGCGAGCCAGAGGGGGGAGTTGCCTTTCTTGTTTTTCACTTCCACTGCCGCTCGTCTGGGCAACGATTATTTTATCTCATTTAGTACTGGACTCACATTGTCATCATGAATCAGATTTCGTGATCAAATTTCCTAATATAAGGGGGCATGAATTATTTTTTATAATTCTCGGGGGCATCATGCAAAGAAAGTTTGGGAGTAAAGGGTATCGTATTCCCCTAGTGAAGTCGGCAAGTCACCTCTGCAGCAGCAGCTCCACGAACTTGGTGTGCCCCTTGTCGGCGGCGATGGTGAGCGCGGTGTCGCGCGAGGACGGCACGGGCGGCGCGTTGACGTCGGCGCCCTTGTCCAGCAGCACGCGGCCCACCTCCACGTAGCCGCCGCTGGCCGCCTCCATGAGCGGCGTCAGCCCGGTCTTGGCGCGGTGCTCCACGTTGGCCTTGCGGTCCAGCAGCAGGCTCACCACCTCGTGCCGGCCTGGGGACGGGACCGGTTGTCAGTGGGCAGATGACGCAGGTGGCCCGCATGGAAGTGGCCATCGCCTAAGGCCGCTCGATAAAGTGTAATCGTTTTTAGTAAGACTATAATAAAAAATGGAATAAATAAAAACAAAATTCTGTTCGTTGGCGTATTCCTTGAGAACATACAATTTTTTTATAGTTCAAAAGGTATTTTTTCTATGGGATAGGATCGAATTTCAAACCGTTACCTACGAGTCGATCGTTGTATACACAATTATTTTAATCACAGGACGTCTCATCATCGACCTGAATACGTCCACTGCTGAACATAGGCCTCCCCCTTAGACCGCCACACTGAACGACAACTTGCCACTTGCATTCACCGGTCGCCTGCGACTCTTTTGATGTCGTCGGCTGATCTAGGCCTGCCTACACTGCACACAGGACGTCTATCACACAGTAATCACTAAAATCCACCTTCCCATAGAAAACGACCGTGTCCCCCCCACCCTTTGAAGCAGGTTACCTTGGAAGCAGGCGAGGGTGAGCGCGGTGTTGCGGTTGGTCTCGATCTGCGCGTTGATGTCGGAGCCGCAGTCCAGCAGCAGCCGCACCGCCGCCGTGTGGCCGTTCATGGCCGCCAGCATGAGCGGGGAGATGCCCAGCTTGGACCCGGTGCGGGAGTTGATCTCCGCCTGGAACGAGCACGGAACCCGTGAGGCGACTGTCGAGTCGGACATGATGCGGTGCGCCTCTTTGGCTCGGACCGTGGGGGTTTTTTGTTTTAGTTATAGCTTCGCACGGCTTGTGCATTTAGCCAGTGTTATGTAATATAATATTTCAGTATTTCTTAATTTCAGAATACGAAAATCATAACATTAAAGCAATCCTGGTGTTCAAGTAGACAATTATTTACATAGTCAAAGTCACGATTCAGTAAAACGGTGGATGTTTTACTGAAACTTCTAGGGAGTTTTGGAAAAAATGCGAATTTTAATATTCTGTATGATTAATATTCCACCAATATTACATATAAACACTGGAAGAAACACAAGTTTGAGAAAAAAACAACCAAAATCAACAACACGTCAGTGTCGGATTCCCGGCTAGAGTCCAGGGCCGGCGTCAGGTACCTGGTGCGTGAGCAGCAGCCGGATGATGTTGACGTATCCGCCGGACGCGGCCAGCGACAGCGGGGTGTAGTCGGACACGTTCCGGTGCTCCTTGTTGGCCCCGCGGGACAGGATCAGCTCCACCACCTCGTACCGCCCGCCGCTGCACGCCAGCGACAGCGGCGTGTCCTGCGGCGCACAACCAGGTTACTCATAGGCTAAACTTTGGGACTCTTTTACATCTTCATGCTCAAACGGCTAGAGCAATTTTAATGAAAATGGGTACGAAGGTAGCTAACACGCTGTATTAACACACTTTGTATTCGGATTAGGCCATAATCCACCATAATGAGGCCCTGTCTGGATAACACGCCTCCTAAATAATTCTCGGCTATGTTGGTTTCTGCACGATGTTTTGCCGGTGTTGAATCTCTACAAACCGAATAGTAACTTCTTATTTTGCTGCCTAAAAACATGATGTCAATACCATCGAAAAATACTCTCCACTGTGGTTGGTAGAAAATATATACTAGTGAATTGAAAAACTTCTTTTTCTCAGTCCAGTTTGAGAGACAATGAGGAAACAGCAGCAGGCGAGTGCAGCATACCTTGGTGCGTTCGGACTGCGCCTCGATGTCGGCGCCGTGGTTGAGGAGGATCTCCACGATTTTCTCGTGTCCCGCGGTGGCGGCCAGGATGAGTGGCGTGAAACCCTGCCAAATAATTTCACGTTTCTATTACCGTTTTCATGTACCAAATCTTATTGCTAGATGAGACATTTCGCTTCTAATTTTCGAGTATCGAAAAGCGTCAATGTTTTATCGGACGGTACCACAGGGTGGACACTTCATACAAACGGTAGAATCGCACATAAGATAAGAGAAACTGTATGCTAAGCAATAGAGCGTCGACCGCGCTGATACCGCGTCGGTCAATAGGTCACCCGACACGCTCAAAATATCATAAAACCCTGCTAACTCGCTAAAAAAATAGACCGTCTTACCACAAAAGATTTAAACCAAAGTTGAACAGATAAGTCTAAACATTTTCTCCACAAATCGTCGTCTATCCCTTGGTTTTTCTAACTCAAGCACAAATTCACAAGTAAAATAATGAGGAATGCCAAGATTTAGTCAGAAAACGCGGCTGATACACGTCGATTTTGTGTAACGAAATTGTAGAAAGTCCCGTTTAACTCCGGTGTAATGTTTAGTGGTGAGACGGCTCCCCTCGAGGGGGAGCCCTCGGGCCGGGCACCTTCTTGTCGCGGTGCTCGATGTCGGCGCCGCGGCTCAGCAGCAGCTCCACCAGCTCCTCGTGGCCGCCGGCGCAGGCCAGCGTCAGCGCCGTGTCGTGGTTGGAGTCCGTCTCCCCGTCCACGTCCATGGCGGAGTAGGCGGCCGGCGCCGCCGCCGCCGCGCCGCCCGCCTCGCCGCCCGCCCGCCGCGCCGTCAGCCGCGTCTGCGCCCGCAACTGTCGCCCGGGTTACAAGACACATTCCGACGGACAAGGGACGCCAAGGGTCCAAACACTAACCAAAGTACTCCTAACTCGAGTCGATCACGTTTGAGAATGTCTCTATGAGCTAGTAGAGACTGGTTAGTGTTGTCGACTGGAGGCGAGATGCTATGAGTGCGGTGACGAGGAGTGGTCTCGTGTGACTGACATATTATTATTCAATAGTCGCCGGCCACATTATGAGGCATCGTGCGTTTAGGCCGTGTAAATATCGAGTAGGTCCTCAAATAAAAAATAAAAAAAATACCGCTAAGTATCGTGCCTAATAAACGAGCCAGATTGAAGTCAGTTTCATAAAAGAAAATAATCTCCACAGATACTGAAGAGATCCTACCGGTACTGATAGTTTGGGCATGCATTAAACGTTTGAAAAGCTCCAACAATCAAGATGAATTTAAAATATTTTTGTTTAGAATAACACAAATACCTACCTATTTTTATAGAAAAGAAATACAGCGAAACACAAAAATGTGAGACAAATAAATCGGTGCTAATAAAGAACATTGAAAAAAAAAGAAGCTTCTGGATATAAACATTGTAAAGAAACGATACATTCGATTACTTTGCGAATCCGAAATGTCAAATCAGTCCTGCATTAGCATTAATTTAGAACAATGATATGCGTCATGATATCAACTTGTCCAATATCTCCAGGAAAGTCCGCCCTCCGGCTGAATAAGAGCTCCAAAAGGCGATCAATACAGAACTAGCAAAGCTTCATAAATGTAGTGACGTCTGCTAAAGCTAACGCATTTTATAGTCCGGCCAGGCCA
This sequence comes from Hylaea fasciaria, assembly GCA_905147375.1. Lineage (NCBI taxonomy): Eukaryota > Metazoa > Arthropoda > Insecta > Lepidoptera > Geometridae > Hylaea > Hylaea fasciaria. Next base: position 2,249,441 of record LR990200.1, read on the forward strand.
TGATAGGCCATGTTCGGAGACAGTCCGAACATGGCCTGAATGACGACTGAATGACGGCACAGACCTTCGTACTTTAGTTCAGTGTCGGCTCGGACCGGCCTGTCATTGTCGACATTCCAACATGGCGACAGATATAGAGAAAATCTAACGCACATACACGACAAACACAAGTGTAAGCTAGTGAATGCGTGCCGAGAGTGTTACCAAAAACTGTGATTGGGTGAGGCGAACGAAAATTAAAAGGGAGATTTAAGTTAGTGAAGACAGAAAGAGAGAGAGAGTTACGTTTCGTGTATTACTGTAGGGGCAAGAGAGAGAGAGGCTTACTCTTATAGCCAGTTTTGATTAGTATATCTATGGAACTAAAGAAGCTTTATTTCAGTCGTTTGGTCTAAAGCACGCTAGTTTTTTTAGACAGGCCACAATGGACAAGACGGTTCCCACGACACGTCCGCCAAATATGTCACATAACGCTCTATAGCATAGGGCCTTATCACGAATCGCAATTTTAACATAGTTATGACATCATAACGCACAACAAGTCCTAAATCGCGACTTTACAATATAAACATCCAAACTCACACGTGCATTTAGTATCGGCCACAAAAAGAAAAAGAAAAAATAAGGATATAATAATATAATGACAGTGTTAGGACACGAGACGACACATTACCTCTTTCTTACTAACCTTCTTCTTGACCGCGGCGTTGGTGAGGTGGTGCTGCTCGCGCTTGGCGGGGGGGTGCGCCGCGGGGGCGGGGGCGGGGGTGGGGGCGGGGGCGGCTGCGCCCGGCTGCGGGGGCGTGTACGACGCCGATCTGGAACGGGGTGAACTTGAACCTTGCTGCGTGCTTCACAAAAGCTATAATCGTCGGCTGAACTGAGGTCTATATTGACTATATTGCTAGTTTATTCTATACCATTATACACAGCCTATAAAGAAGATTGTTACAGCAACGGATACTGCAGCGTTCACTTTGAAATAAATATCTTACCGTGTAACCGTCATAAGCATCACGTTGGAGCGCATACTATTTTGAACTTTAAATCGTGGACGTTATCTGATATTGGCACCGTACCTGTAGTCGTCGTAGGGCACGGTGGGCGGCGGCAGCGCGAAGTGCGGCTGCTCGGGCTCCTCGGGCCGCAGCGCCGGCGACGCGGGCCGCGCGCGGAACTGGCAGCTGCCCGCGCCGGCCTGCTGCGAGGGGATAGCATTACACGTTACTTTGTTGAAGAATTAAGTTGTCGGAACACCTAGGTAACTATAGCCTAGCTAGGTGAAATTGGATCACATCATCACTATTATTTTAAGTATTTCATCCTTCTTCACCGTATCGCAACATCATTTTGATGACGAAGAGATTAGGATGGTGAAAAACTGATCCGTAGTCCCAGCTATCACCATCAGCTTATACTCATCCACTGCTCGACGTAGGTCAGACAGTGCGGCAGGTCTACCCTCTAGCCTCAGCTAGTACGGTGTAGAAGGGTTACCTGGTGCTGCAGGTCGGCGTGGTGGTGATGGTGGTGGTGGTGGTCCTGGCGCGCGGCCCAGTCGGCGCTGAGCTCCTCGGCCGCCGCCAGCAGCCGGCGCGCCTGGCGCTCGTCGCCCTCGCCCGCCGCGTCGCCGCCGCCCTCGCACTTGCCGCTCAGGATCTCGTGCGACTTCTGCTGCATCACCTGCGTGGTCACACACGGTCAGGCGTGGTCCCTAGTGGTCCCTAGTGGTCCCTCGTGGTCCCGCGCGGTCCCGCTGCATACCTGCAGCACGAGCGAGCGCAGCTCGTTGGGCGGCAGCGCCACCAGCGAGGGCACCTCCCGCTGCAGGTAGGCCAGCACGGCGCCCAGCTCCCGCGCCTCCACCGCGCCGCCCGCGCACGCGCCCTCCGCGCCCGGCAGGCACTGGAACACCGTGTGATCCTAATCAATTCCTACTATGTGACACTTGCCGCTCGGCCCGACACGCCCCTCGCTCCGCCGAGATGCGCGGGGAATGTGGACATAAGGCGCAATTTCAAATACCAAAAGACGACGAGCCGTTCGCCTCGCAGTTCTAAATTGCGCCTTATTTCCAAACGTCGAGAAGGAAATTTGAAACGGATATCTTGCGCCTAAATTGGAAATTAATTTGGGCGATTACCTTGAAGCCAGTGCCGCTACACGTCTCGCTCTCCCCTACGGCTTTCGAGGCGCTAGAAGAAGAGGCGAACGACTATGTGTCACTACCTGCTGCAGCTCCACGCCGCTGGCATACTGCTGCTGCAGCTGCTGCGGCGTCGGCTTGTTCTTCTGCTGGTGCTGCTGCTGCTGCGCCGCCAGCTGCGCCAGCTGCTGCTGCTGCAGCTCTTGCAGCTGGTGCTGTTGATAACGCACACTGAACAGCTGTTTGGGATACCTTTTTAAGCTGTACCCCAGAAACGTCTGACTATAATTATTTAACGAGAGCTTATGGCTAGTGAGTTATTGTTTTCTGTTAGAAGGAGGTATATAACTACTTTCAAATTAATGTGTTTTGACGTAACAGAAATTTATTTCACAAATTATTGGATGAAATGAAAATCGTACCTACAGACCCTCGTTTTTTTTACAAGGTAAATAATGTGCTGCCGCCTACACTAATAATAATTGATGTAAACTACCAATGTATGACATTTGAAATAAAAACGCAATAAAGCAAACTTTTAGGCTAATAATCTGCTGAAATTACTGTTTCGCAATAAATTATGTTTGATGATCCTTCTATTTTAATTTTAAAAAGGCAATTGGTCATTGGAACTAATCTGCATATAAGGCAATCCTATAGTCATCTAGGGAATGTGAGCGAACTATGACAATCGTAAGATATTGCCAGTCACAGATTACCAAATAGTTACTACGTTCAGTGCCTAAATAGATGAACCATGGCTAAATGAAACAACACCTTAAGGTAACCAAACTAGGTACATTTTCGAATACAATTTTATTAATATCGGAGAGCGACTTGCGTTTACCGCGACTACCGCCCCCACTTCGCCGAGGCGGTGGTCTAACCGCTGCAATGCGTCCAGCAAAAGGAACTTGCAATTGAACCTGGCACATTTCCGAGCCGCCTTCGCTCGCGGACGCTCTTCTATTGGAATGCTCTAAGTGTGAAAGGATGATTCTGAATACTTTCCAAATGGCATCATTCTGTTTTCGAATAGATTGCACTCTTGATGTGTGCTTGTGCGCTGTTGCTTAACATATCACGTTTGGGGATAAAGATACGTCATGCGGCCGAGTCTTGTCCAAAACTCAAACCTACCGTTACTTACTTGAGATTGTAACATTTCCTTGAACAAAATCTGAACGCACTAGCATGTCAAATCTACATTCAGAATTCCGGTGATTTGATTTGATTGAAGAACTACGATTTTAATTCTACCCACAGTAAAAACGTGTTAACAAGGGTTTTCACAGAACTAACCTGGTTAAGGTTTGTCGCTAGCTGCTGCACTGGGAACAGTTGCTGGGGCGGTGGGTAAGGCGGCGTCGTGGGTGGGTGGACGGTCGTCACACCTGCGCATAATACAAACATTATTAAATACTTATCAATATTCAACATGCTATGTTCCTGCACGCTTGAGCTAGTCACCGCCTGAGAGTAGACTTCTGATGATCCATCTCGTGAGCTATTAGGTAAGAAAGCGGAGAGTATTGTAATAGGAACTCGTTGTAAACCTAGGCGGTGACTATTACTAGCTGAGGACTATAAAGCCTTCCTCACATAAGCGCTATAATATCGGTCGATAATATTGCAAGCGTTTTTACGATATACATTTTGTATAAGGACGCGTGTGATCTTACACACTTGTGTTAATGCCAATTCGGCTAGAGGTATGTTAAATATTTATTATTAATTATTTATTATATTAATAGGGCTTAATAGGGCTGGCCACGTTGGCTGTATGTGTGCCGGAGGTATTGTGGGCAAAGGCAGGTGTGGATCTCCACAAACGTAAAGAGAATTAATGCGACATTGCGCTAGACTGGGGGACGGCGGTAGGTTGAGCTCAAAACATTTACGGAGGTCGCGTCCGAGAAGCTTGGGCCCACTGAGAGTGGATGTGGGACAAAAGAGAGCTCGGTCCGGATGTAGAATTCATTATTTTTTGCTAAGATACATGATAGTGAAAATTTACTATACAACTGCGGTTATAAGACAAAAAACATGAACTAAGAACAGAAATGGATCCAGCAGAAACAATCACTTAAGTGGGTTATATGGTGACATAAATGCGTACAATACAAAATGAAAGGCAAACATGTACTCGTCTCAGTTGACAGCGGACTTTATGGTCGGGTCAGTGGTTACGGGGAGGCGCAAACGAAACAAAATGGCGGCGATGACGTCACACGGTGCCGGGACTTGCCTTGAGCGCAGAACTGAAGGTCCAGGGCGTGCAGCGCCGACGTGGCGAGCGTCGGCGGACCTTCACACAGTAACAGATTGCTTAGCCCAAATTCAACAGTAAACACTTACTGAAATCACAGGCAATGCCCGACAATCACACTGGCAATAAAGTGAGTTCATTTCAATAAAGAGCAGTACGTATTCGTGGTAATACATTGTCTACTGAATATGGTCAAGTACTCTTGAGGTATATTTTCCTGAATGCAGTAAACTAGTTTTGATGGACCAGTGTTTTTTTTTAATGTCAATAAGGCCATGCTCTTAGCACGGACTAATGGTTAGCACGGGCTATGAGACTAGAGCTAACCTGATATGCTAGATACGTCACCACTATCATTGCTTGAAAGTGTGTGCAGATGTGTATTCCAACTTGTCACGTGACTAACAGCCGAAATTAATATTGTATCTCCTATCCAAGATTGAAATCGATCTTGGATTGCTGCAATCTAGCTTGGATATCGTTCGATCGATTTCCAATCTGTGTGCCTTTATAAACCAATCCACGGATCGGTTATTGGCACGTTTGCCCCTAAAAATGGATTGCGATATGAATCCCAGATAGCAAAATTTGGATTGGATTGATTATTAATTTCGGCCGTTAGCTGCCACGAGACATTGTTTGATAGCCCAGGCTAAACACTAGCCCGATACTAAGATGCCTTAGGCCTAGCAAGCACTAGTTTCCCATTGCTAATATTTGACTTCATGGCGTGCAGTGCTTGTTTGATGTAATAGCTTATTTAGGTAATACACATTACAGTGTTTGTTTCCTATCTGTTTACTGTGACGTACATAAGTGGAGATTGCCAGTGCATAATAATTTATAATAATCTTGTGCTGTTGAAAGGGAAGCAACGTCGAACGGAGACCAAACGTGAACGCACTTTTCAATAGACTCACGAACTCTCTCTGGTTCATATATTACATTTTCTATATCGGAGTGTGGTTTTAGCGTCACGTTTCCGAGCGACGTCGCTCTTCATTTATAACTCGCGACTTACGAGTATAATTAGGTATAATTTTAATGTGTATACTAGGCGTGTAAACTTTTGACTTCTTATTGCAATCCAAATGAGGACCTAAACATAATTGTTTCACTTTAAATAACAGTAACACATGGCTTTCGATATCATTTAGGTAGACGTGAATCCCTTTAGATTTAAAATCAATCTAAATTAAGCGTCAAGATGTCACAACAAGACGTCACAGTACGAATAAGTAGCACAACAATTCTGTTTAGGTCCTCAATTAGATCGGAATAAGACTTCATGGTAAGCTCCCAGGCCAATTTGAGACTAAAACTTAAAAGCATAGAACCTAAAACAACATAGCAGAGTATACATACCAGACTGGTCTCCCAAGTCGATGAGGCTCCGCTCAGTCTCGCTCAGTGCGTCGGGCCGCGGTTGGTTCACGAGCACCTCGCCTCTCTGCAATCATTGTATCGACTCATTCGGACGTTCTACAAGTGGTCAAACAGGATAAAGACTGATAAAGCTTTCAAAAACGGCTATTAGTAGGGCATCATCATCATTTACTATAGTTATGTTTTTTTTGGATACTAAAGTTATATCATGCATTAAACTATTCTAATTAATCAGGTTAGTTTTTGCGATGACCCCACCCTGTTATCAAAGGCGAGAAGAAATGGAGCCTTTATCTTATTAAAACTGCAGGATTATGGCAGATAATCCAGGATAAGTTGAACGGTTTAGTGCATTTTATTGTTTATCGGTTCAAATGCTTATAGAAAGCGAATAATAGAAAAGCTGCATTTGACAGATGTTCGCGTTTGCTTTTGGGCCTCTGTTTGGGCTCTTTGGTACAGAACACAAGTTACTGAAGAATAATTGAACATAAGACCACGAGACGTGCTTATTATCGCCTGTTTCCGCAGGCTCCTTTAATTTTATAGTCTAGATTTCATTATCCAGCAGAATATCAAAATAAATGTTTTTATTTCTTTCTTTCTTCAGAACCAGTAGCGCCATCTACCAATAGCGATACGAGATCTATGGATACAAATCCAGTCTGTTCCTATTCATCTAAGTGCCGTGTCTTCTCACCTTTGTTTATTGTATGTAACAGCTAAATACAAAAGCATAAAGTTAGTGCTCAATAAATCTAGCACCACCAGTGAAACTAAACTCCAGAAATGACTTTAGCCCGTGGCACCCAATGAAAGAAACTATCACTTGGGCAGATATCTTAGCCCTGGGATAGTAGCTAGCCCGGGCTAAAACAACTGTCTACATTCTGTGACAATTAGGCCATATTATCATGAGTATTTATGTTCATCACTACACCACTGTCCAATTTCAACCAATGATGAATGCACATGGTGTGTAGTGACTTAGCTAAAGCATATTATATATGTGTGAGCTTTTGTTGACAAATATGGACATCTTTTCAGCCAACGTTAGCCTCTATGCCAGACTAAGTATATCTGCGCAGGTGGGTCTAATGAAACTAGAATTTAATTAGCGATTTGAATACAGAAGGCGGACTCACTTTGGTTTTATTTTTAGTGTGGTCTTTATTTTTATTCTTGTTAATGTCCTTCCACGTAAAGCCCGGCGGTAGGGATACGTTAGCCATCGCGTCCTGGCATATCTACACCGTGGGAAAGCAAGCACAAACATGAAATATGATAGTATTGTGAAAGCCGATAGTATAAGATATGAGTTTGATTTTTGGTTATTAGTTTTGTGTATAAATAAAGCATGTTAGGGAATTCGTTTTGAGACAAATACTATAGAACAGAGCCTGTTAAACTCCTGATGAGCGATTCTAGTTAACTCTGCTTAGCGTAGAGTCAATTAGGTCGAACTATTTTGAAGAAATGCCAGTTTGAAAACGACAAATTACTAATGCTAAATAATCACTAACATCTGTATCAAACTAAAGTTTTTTCGCATTATTTGTGTTGGCTAAACCGCGAAGCCGTGTACTGAAAAAGCAGCATCAGATAAACTTCCATAAAATTTTGGCAAAATTATAATAGAATAGTGAGCTCAATCATAACATTTTATAAACGGTAGAGACACAAGATTTAACTCAATCTGCATATCTTAAAAAAATAAAAAATCACTCAGCCATCACCCCCCTAAACCACTTCAACACCCCCAAATTTCTCTGGGCCCCATACCGCCCCCTCTAACCCTCCAGCGCCCACAGGGGGGCATTATCGCACATTTTGAGTACCTCTGTTCTATAGCATTCCATTCTGGTTTGTTATCATCAAAGGTCAAAGTGATTGATTTTAGACACAGATTCGTTATAGGAGCGTTATATCCAATATTTTGGTAGCTTTTTTGTAATAACACTTACACCTTTACTGGTAACAAACTTGTACCCTGGGATTAATTGAATACCTTTGAATTTAGATTAGTGTTGGGAGGAATTACATACCCAAAGTATTAAACAAAGATTAATAATATTAATTCCTTTGATGAGAATTTTATCGTGCAATTTAAAATACTTCTCATATTAAAGTTAATAATGTCAGTAATAGTCAAACAATGTTTATGCTTCTAAATTACATAGTAAACAGAACATGAATGACAAACACCATGAAAATGGGAGTTTAGAGACAAGTAGAGACAGCATCTACATATTATAAGACTCACTCGCGCAGATAACTCAGCTCCTGACTAGTGGAAAGCTTCTGATAAAAATTAGTCTTGTTAGCAGGGCCATATGATACATTTTAGTCAAATCACCACCAGAATTTTAAACAATGATGGTTGCGCATTGCATTGTGGCAGTGTTCATGACATTCTGGCCCTTATTCTGTTATCTAATAAAGGATGTTATGGTTGCAAATCGCTGTCCGAAAATGCGGTTCAATAGCTAACAGACTTCAGGCCTTAATGCCCCACAAGAAGACATTTGTTTTTTGTTCGTTTTTAGCGGATGCTGTCAAACTGGCTAGGACTAATGCTCAAGCCATAATGAGAAAAAGAATACACACTAAGTTGAGTTTACTGCAGCTAGCGAACAGCATTAAATGGATGAAGTATGTGTAACATAAGCGCGATGTTTACGCTACATTATGGTCAGTACATATGATGTAAATACGTCCTTATTATGAGTAATGGCAGATGCTCAGTGATTCAACCCAGTTCAATGCAGCGAAGCTCTATTATGCTGTGTCTCCTTGTCTCCGTGAGATGGAGGCTCCATCACGAACGCACGTTTTATTAAAAATGTTTCAATTAAAATTAAAATGTTTGCATATAGTTACAATTGAAGCGAGTCCTCGGTCGCTTTGGGTACAAGGTTCGCGACGGAGCCTCGGGCCGGGCGCCGCCAGGGCTCGCCGCAGTACTCACGTGTTCGTCGAGTAGGTCGGGCGGCGGCGGCAGGTGGTGGTCGGAGTGCGGCGCCGCGGGGCGCTGCTTGCGGGTGCACTTGTGCTTGGGGGGCGCCGCCGCGCCGGGCGCCGGGGCCGGCGCGGGCGCCGCCGCGGCCGCCGCCGCCGTCGCCGCCGCCGCTCCGCCGGCCTTCTTGCGCCCTGGGACCACACCACGTTCTGTATTATTCGGGAGGACGCTTAGTTCGCTCTCTTGTGCTTCCAAAACCAAAGGACCTACTTCGAAAAAGTTTAAAAGTTTATTTGAAAAACAACCGATACAAATTTCACACAATCGATGAAGAACAGTAGTCCGGTCGGCTTGCCATGTCAAATTAAAATAACAACATCGCTATCGGTTGAGGACGACGCGATCGAAGAAGGCGAATAGAACAGTAATACTGACCGTCGAGGTAAACCTTGGCGAAGTTGGAGGGCAGTTCCTGCGCGGGCGGCGCGGGGTGGGGCGCGGGGTGCGGGTGGTGGGGCAGGAGGGCGCGGGCGGCGGGGGCGGTGGGGGCGGGGGCGTGCGCCAGCCCCAGCGCCGCCGCCTGCGCCGCGCTCAGTCCGCCCGCGTTGGCGGGCTCGGCCTCCGCGCAACCGTTGTTACCTAAAAATTAGACACAGTATTTGTCACGTGTCCTGAGTGTGAGCGTTTGCGGCAAGTTTACGCGCTCATCATAGTACGCGTTAACGTGCGTTTTGTATGAAGATCCCGTACAGCTCCCCTACCGGTGCGTTTATGAACGAAAGATCTTCATACACGCTCGACATAGCGTGTTAAGTCACCTTAACCCAGTCTAGGTTTCTCCCCTACTCAGTAAAGAAAGTAAAGTGAGGTATCTCACCTCTCGGCAGCATGACGGAGTGCGGGTAGTCCAGCAGCAGCTGCACGACGGGCGTGTGGCCGCCCTTGGCCGCCTCGATGAGCGTGGTGGAGTTGTCCCGCAGCTTGCGGAAGGGGTCCGCGTCGCAGGCCAGGAGGAACTTCACCACGTCCACGTGGCCGCCCGCGCACGCCAGCGACAGCGGCGTGTGGTCGCCGTTCGCGGTCATGCGGTTCACGTCGGCGCCCTGGGGGAACGTCAGGGGGAATTTATCATTGTGTTCCGGGAGAGCTACATTCATTTTAGTTCACTAACTCGCCCTAGGTATCAGATTTTGTGAAATACCCAGCGGTAGACATTGGATATACTAAATGAGTTGTTTGTTCACAATAATCACAACGGAATTTATATAATCCATAATTTACGAAAATTAGACGCAGATTTGTGACTTTTTAAATGAGAAAATACAGTTCTGTTGACTTTTAGAACCGATTCATTTCGCGCTTCTAATAACGGTTGCCCTAGTTAAGTTCCACCAACCGATGGAGTTTATTGCCTCTTGGCAGAGCTCGTGCCCCTTACCTTCCCGACGAGGAACTGCACGGTGCACACGTGCCCGGCGCGACACGCCTTCATGAGCGGCGTGCGGCCGCCCTCGCTCTCGTGCTCGAGCGCGGCGCCGGCGCGCAGCAGCAGGTCGGCCACGTCCGTGTGTCCGTTCTCGCACGCGTACGTGAGCGCCGTGTCGCCCGTCTGCGTCTGCGCGTGCACGTCCGCGCCCGCCGCGACCAGGTACCTGCCGGGCGGGACGACCGAGGTCGAGTGTGGTTCACACAGGGGACAGAGTTATGTCAACCCACGGACATTTGTTCTGAGTCTGAGTGTATATTATGGGCCTATGGTCATCGTAGTTCTTGATTCCCTAGAGATAAGGAATCCTAGTCAACAAAAAAGATCTGACTAAATAGAAAAAAAAAGCTCAGTATTCCACAGTTTAATCGCGACATTTATCTTGCCGCTTCGCCTAGAGCATACTCACCGGACCAGCTCCAAATGTCCCTCCTGCGAGGCTTCCATCAGCGGAGTGGAGGCCCCCAGCTCGGCATCGGCCCCGGCCTTGATGAGGAAGTCGGCCACCTCGAGGAAGCCCCCGCAGCAGGCCAGCGTCAGCGCCGTCTCCTGCGTCTCGTCCGTCTGCGCGTTGATCTGCGCGCCCTGCCCGAGGAGAAGGGCGACCATTTCCTCGTGACCTGCGGGGGACAATGCTCCAGGTTAACACGAGACTCCAACAAGTAAGAAGTGAGATATTATGGTGATCAAGCGGTAACATCTGCCAAACAGCCATGCCAACAATGGACAATACACGGGGATTCGATCGCGCTATCAGAAGCGCGGCTCAAGCCTTGAGCGATTCACTCGACCTGGATCGTGAATCACACACCGATCCAAAAACGTATCGTCCGGTGAGGATCCGACTAACGAAAATTTGTTCGATCCAGTACTTCACACCACGACCTACGAGTAGCTCTAAGTTATGTCCAGATATCACTCAGTCCATCCTCTTTTGGTCCAGCTGACTCCAGCTGTTATGCACTGGTGGCAATCATTGAGTAACGTCAGTCCTTTGGACGATTTCATAAACTGACATCAGAGGTTACGTCTAGTTACCATAAAACAATTGAGCAAACCATAACATGGTAGACAAGAAAGCAAATAAACCTTTAACATTAACACCGAGTTCTAGTGCAAGGTCAAAACCACTCCTAACTCTTTGATCCAAATACTAATGCAATCAAACCCTAGGGGCGGGTTATCATATCAATCCTGAACCTAAATTCTAAAAAACTACAATACCTACAATGATTTAACACTGTCTTATGAACATTGTTAGCTGTGTTCACTGTTTTTAGAATCAACTCCGCATGTGACCAAGACCTATTTATCATGTTTTGTAAAGTTCAATTTGAAATCTGATTTTAAAAAAGTTCAGTTTGTGGTGGTGGAACGTACCCTCGCGAGCGGCCTCCATGAGCGGCGTGTACCCCTCGTCGTTGACCTCCTCGATGTTGGCGCCGCGCTCCAGCAGCAGCATCGCCAGCTCCACGTGGCCGCCGCACGCCGCCAGCGTCAGCGGGGACTCGAAGCTGTCGGTGGGCATGTTCACCTGGGGAACGTCACCGGACAAATGTTAGAGGTCAGTGGGCATGCCCACTTGGGGAACATTCACGGTTAACCATTAGAGAGGAAATAACATCTTGCATATGATGCAACCTGATGATTTCTCAGTTCAGATTATGGGTAATTTGAATTAGATTGAGCATGTAATGGGTGTCTATGGTATGTATGCGTCACCTGCGCGCCCGAGTCCAGCAGCAGGCGCGCCACCTCCACGTGGCCGTCCATGCTGGCCTCCATGAGCGCCGTGTGCATCTCGTCCGTCTTGTGCTCCCGGTCGGCGCCGGCGGCCAGCAGGAAGCGCACCATGTCCAGGTGCCCCTTGTAGCACGCCAGCGTCAGCGCCGACTCCTTGAACTCGTTCGAGTGGGTGTTGATGCCGGCCCCGTGCTCCAGCAGGATCTTAGCCACGCCCACGTGGCCCGCCGAGGCGGCCTGAGGGGGGGAGGACACTCTAGTGCACCGGTAGGTAAACAACTGCCGAGCTTTAGCGCCCTGCACGTTTTCATTAAACTATTTTAAGCGGCAATTCTACTAGCGACCGGTTCGGTCCCGTCAATTCCAGTACCGATTCACATTATTCTTTGATCGAAGGTTCTAGTGGCCTTCTAGCGCTGTACTGATAGAATCTGAACCGGTCATGCTATTATAAAAGCGAAAGCGACTGTCTGTTTGGACCGTTATCTCGGCAAACAAATCCAAACACATTTTAATAGAATTCAGCATTTAGAATACTGAGGAAATTCAGCATTCAGAATACTAAGGAAATTCAGCATTTAGAATACTGAGGAAATTCAGCATTTAGAATACTAAGGAAATTCAGCATTTAGAATACTGAAGAAATTCAGCATTTAGAATACTGAGGAAATTCAGCATTTAGAATACTGAGAAGAAGACGACAGAATACCCCGATAAACAGTCAAAAGTCATCATCGTCCATCACGCATATAGTAAGACGGATTACCTCCATGAGCGGCGTGTGTCCGTTCTCGTTGTGGTCCTCCACGTTGGCCCCGTTCTCCAGCAGCGCCCGCACGCACTCCTCGTGGCCGCCGGCGCAGGCGTACATGAGCGGCGTGTTGCCGGAGCCCGACACGGCGTTCACGTCCGCGCCGTGCGCCACCAGCAGCCGCACGATGTCCACGTGGCCCGCCGACGCCGCCTCCATCAGCGGGGTGCAGTCGCCCTGGGGAACTCGACACTTGGTATTGGCTTCTCGCTACCTACTACACACGGTACGCTAGTGGGAACCGTATCCGCTAATTATTATTTGTTAACTGTAAGTAAATACATGCGTAACATGTTTGTTTGTTTGTAAAAACGTGTCTAAGACCAGTAATATGATTGAGCTGAGCTGTCTTCGTGAAATAGAATATCTGTATCATTGCTTCAAAGAACGCAGAGTATGTTGAACTGTGTCAAATTAAAAAGTGATACAAATATGTCACAACGGATGGATTTCATTACAAATTTAAAATGAAAATCTCTACAAACAGCGCGAGAGAAGCTCCCGAACATACTTCACACTGATACTTTACTTCCCGACAAAATAAATATAGATAAGCAAGAGTAGTGGGAACCCTGACCTTGATCCCACGGTCCTCGACGCTGGCGTGCATCGCCAGCAGCACCTGCGCCAGCTCGTAGTACCCCGCGGAGCAGGCCAGCGACAGCAACGACTCGCCCTCCTCCGTGGTCTCGTGCACCGAGCGCCCTTCCGTCAGCAGCTTCTTCACCGTGCCCACGTCGCCGTCCGAGCACGCCTCGGCGAGGGAGGGGGCGCCGTCCGCGCCGACCGACGCCGCCACCGTGGGCGTCGTCCCGGTCGCCGTCGACCCGCATTGCTGACTGAAACTTCCAACGCGCCAGCTCAGATACTAGTCTAGCGAGACGCGCTCCACCGTCCGCCCGTGACGTCGTCAGATAAGATCAAAGCTTAACGAATCACCGTCGCGAGCCGCGCCTCGATCCGGCTCGACGCGAGAATCGCGACTCGATCGCGGTCGATCGGAGAGGCGGGCGGCTCGTGTAGGACTCAATTCTCGGATTGTCATCACACGGACGGATATGCGAATAATTCAGCGATAACGAGACGCAGTAATGTGGGACAGGAAACGTAGGAAGTGTTTTGTTAGAATGTCATTTAAATACATTTTTTATGAATCGCTATGCTCGTATGTAGAAAGTTTTGTTTTGGAACGGCCAAAACAAAACTAAGAGTCTTAATGTAGACTCGTCTCAAACAAATTGTATAGTCTGTAAGTTTGTTACAAACAATTCATTAAAACAATAACTATTCGTACAAAAGTAGAATAAATTAAGAGTGTAGTAAACAAGGAACTTGAATGCAGAACAAAGCAACAAACGGAAATTGGGACACATTCTAGCTAGACAATGCCAACTACCATTGTGATGATACATGCGCGTCGGTTAAATAGCTAGGATTGATACTTTGGTGTAACCAAGTCAAAACGATGCACGGTTAATTAGACCAATAACAATAATTGGAAACAAGAAATGCCGCGTCGTTTACTGCCTGGCAATTTTATTACTACAACCATATGGTTGTAGTAATAAAATTGCCACTAAATAACCAATCTACTACCTATTTATGCAATTGATTATAATACTGGCAGCGCGGTTTTACTGTTCCACTGCTTTCAAGAATTTGACACCCTATGAACACCACTTAGGGGCCAATTATTGATTTAAAATTCCCCAAACATACTTAGTTTTGTACCATTTCGTTCCGTTTAGCTGTTTTCAAGTGATACTTTTATTTTGTTATTGATTGAGTACCAATCAAATTACCTTACGCACATATATTATATTAGTAGAAAAGCTAGGATAGGATAACGCCGCACTATCCTTAAATCAATATCTAACGATAATATAGATAATCCACAATAACATGAAAGGGGTCTCCAAAAAATAGATACGTCAATAACGTATTTGTGAGAATGTCTATAAAGCACCACCCAAGCCTCACACTTTTGTGGTTGCATGAGAACCGCACACAAAACCAACCATAGATTTGTTGCCCGACTTATTCCTAGTTTCTTCGACCGGTAGTCGTGTCAATTTATAGTAATTTATCTATACGTAAACACTTGCACCGTCTGAAACCTTTCTTACAAAGCGTCGGGACACAACACTGTATCGAAACCAACCTAGAATCCAATACGACCTTATGTCGCTTCTGTTCGTCCGAACCATGAATAAATGAGTTGATTTTCTTGGTCATTAGATTGTTAGTCGGAATAGCTAAAGAATATCGACAATCCGCTGCAAGTTATTTCAGGGGTTAAGGTTAATTTGCTGATTAAAAACCCGATCAATATTGGTACAGAAGGATACAACTCGCGCAAGCCCCCTTCAACTTTGTACAAACTCTCTCATATCGATATACTAGCTGCGCCCCGCGGTTTCACCTGCGTTTGGATAATATACGATAATATATCTTTATGAATTGTGGCCTATGTGTTATTCTGATATGTAAGCTATATTGTTGTGAAGTTTCGTCAAAATCCATTCAGTAGTTTTTACGTGAAACATATATATATATATATATATATATATAAGTAGGATTATTTGATTACCTATACATAGAAATGAAAGGTACAAAAATAGAACTCCTCTATGACTAAATCTGAGACCAGATTCATGATGACCAAGCATTTTGATCAGCTATTGAATATGAATTTTAATAAAAAGCTTGTATAGAAAAATACACTTTCCCACAAAAGTACTCGCCTGTCTAGCTACCATCCTCAAGTAGACAAACCCCTGTCGAGATGTTCCGACCGCGCTCCTTGACTTCCTTGCGAGCCCACCCCAATCTAGGCTGAGCACGTTTACCACCATGCAAGATCAGGCGAGATAGAGGTCAAGAGCTAGCCCCGATATGCCGTAAGAGTCCTAGACAGTTCTTACTTCTTGTCCTGGTGGTGTCTGTGGTGGGGCGGCGGCTGGTCGCTGCGCATGCGCGTGAGGGCGGCGGCCGCCTCGTCCAGCGCACACGACACCGACGACGTCAGCCGCCGCAGCACCTCGGGGTCTGCCAGCTGCTTGCCCTCGCCGGACAGCTTGCCGATACCTGACAAATTACAAAAAAAAAACTTTAACTTCGAGCGCCTCAGACTCTTATTGGGACACGTTAAGGTTCAATTCAAGTTGCAGCAGCCGGCTGCATACTCGCGGAATTAGTGATCGACGAATGCAAGGTCTTTACCGACTGTAGCAATTACGGCTGAAAGTAACATGATGTACACTTGTGTAAGTTGATTGGCTTAATCTAACACAACCCCGCAAGTTTTAAAATCGCATCACTTAAATCTGACCCCAAGCTACGACTCTCTGTCCTATCTAGGGAGTCAGGAGCTAAGACGACCACGGTCCTACAAACACCCAGGCTTTTAGCAAACACTTGTGATAAACACAAAAACTTGCCGTGCGGGAATCGGACCAAATACCGCGAGGGTCAAAAACAGCACCATGTCATAATATATCTAACGTAAACCACGGAGGCGGCCCATTATTTTAAAGTGTTCTGTATATTAATCCTATACGAACCTTATTTAGTCCCAAGTTATACTGGAAAATCGGCCGCTTTTCGCGCATTGTACGAAATACGTTAAGTGAGTGATCGCGCGACGCTCAAGGGTATAAACATAAATAAACAATTATAAAGTATAGAATGCTCACAAATTGCCCTACTATTATTCCTTTTGTTTGACCTCTATCTGAAGTGACTAGTTGTCGGCCAACCACAGTCATTATAGACAATCCAGTTAAATAAAATCTATACGAATCGGCGAGACCGTAACAAATCATCTATATTTTATAGGAACATTCTACAAACAATCAAAACTATTGACTAAGCTGAATCGAATTAACGTTACGTAGTATTATGTAGGTACATTATGTAATCTATGGTTCGGCCTCAAAGTACTGGACTTTAAGGCCTTTGTCCAACAGACTGTAGAGCACTCTCGTTTCCGTGCACCAAGTTTAAGATGTAAACGATAAACGTCTTCACGCACACTGTTTAGAAATACCTTAATTAGGCAACCACCAGTATATTTCTTTCAACTATGATCACTCCATCTCAGTTACTACTCCAAAACTGTCGACGTCGACCGATGATATCGATCATTTAAGAACATTCGACGTGACAGTGTCTAGTATACTTCTATTGTATAGAATAGTCATGGATCAATAATAATTATCGATCGCCCATGGAGAGATATATGAACATGGATCGACGATCGTGGCATCATCGACTGATAGTTTTACCGTTGGATATCGGTCGGGTTGGATTGATTATTAATTTCGGTCGTAAGTCGATCGCTACCACCAATCGTCGATCGATCAGTAGGTGCGCTATGCAAGACTCTATTTTATCATAACAAAGTACTGATCGTAAAAATTAAAGCCGCCTTGAATACGAATACGGAGAATTGTTACTCCATCTACGAGCTATTAAATGTATAATATGTGCTATCTATTTTATAGCAAAGTTATGCTTTATAGGCTTGTAATGCAGCGATAAAAGTTATTATTCATTATACACAAGATGCGTTCCGATCTGATGACGGTGCTCGTCTAGTAGTCTAGTAAACGGTATAGTTTAATAGTTGATGATGTACATCAAAATCTCTATATATATCGATATCGATATAGTCACTATAGAGACACTATAGTCTAGATATCGATATCTAGACTATAGTGATGAAGCCATGTGTGCGGTCGGGGCGTTTTTTTTTATAACACATGGAATTCTTACTCATTCGGCTCCATCTCAAATTCGGGGTCATTGTCTTTAGAGTTTTCAAATGTCATAGGAAGAATTTATGACTAGCTTGTTTGCAGAAAACACTGACCACGAAGAAATTGTATAAAAAAAAAATATGAGTGCTACCGACATCTTAACACAGTTGTAAATCTTGCACCATAAAAACCTTCATCAACCTTTAGTGCCGTCTTTGTGTGTGCTGAGCGTTTATGTAACCATGTAGTTTCCGACACCATAGAGGCAATCCAAGTTGTGGATCTACGTATCTATGTGGATCTACGTATGTAATCGTGATGGGTTATTATTATTTACTAGCTACTCCCCGCGGTGTAACCCGCTGCTTTCGGAATAAGAAGTAGCCTATGTTTTAATCCAGGGTGCTAGATATCTCCATGCCAAATCTCCTCAAAATTGGTCCAGCCTTTAAGTAAGTGAGCGTGAAGAAGTAAAAAACAAAAAACCCAAACTTTCACCTTTATAATATTAGTAAGATAAGACCGACTGACATAGGCGTCGCCATTTGTACGTGACTGAGTACGGCCCCGAGCTTCCCTTATTCAACTGCAGTCAGGCACCTTACAAATTCGTCTCTCAGACTTTGCAAAGCCACTTCTATCGGACCGGAAGATAGATACGATTGGAAGACACATTGTCATGATAGCTATGCTTTTAAAGCATTCCCTTTCACCGATGCACTGAAGTCCCTCCAAATAAAGCATGACATAACCACTTGGGTGGCGATGCGCTCGTCACTGATCCGTTGCCGAGTTGCCGTAAACTGAATCGTCAAACGGGTTCCCGTCGTATTGGATTTCGATACTACATACTACATGTTTACTTTTGATGTGCGCTCTCGTCTCAATTGTCATGCACCTTACAATCTAGCCTTTACACTCCCGCACGGACGGCTGCGATCGGGCGTGGATAAGTTCCCGGCATTGTGAACTTCGAAAGCGACCTATTTACTATTCTTTGAAATTGAGTGTTGACAATATAAATCTGGACTATAGGTCACATCACATGGACTGGAAATGGATAAAGCTCTTTCCTCTTCGATGCTCGTTATTGATTGGGTTATCGGTTGTTATAGATTTGTCAGATATCCGTGCGTAGCTTCAGCGTTCGTAAGGGTTGATGGATATGTTCCAGGTGATCGTAACAAGTGGTGAATAAGTACTTTTATTTTTCTTCCCTATTTTACAGTGGCAATAATTCGACCAACAATTCCATCTTGTCCATGAGGTGAGGTCATAACGAGTGATTAGAATGTGAACTTAAAATTTGTAGATCAATCTAGAGACCCTGTATGTATGCAAACCCCGTATCAAAAAGCTACTAATCAATTTTGGACAGTAATTATCTCTAATCAAAGAACAAAATGCTGTCATTGTTCAACTTGTAGCCTTAGAAGAAATAACACACTTGTAGCTATATATTTGTGAGCGTTGGAGGCTGATTAAAGTTATCGATTTAAGCCTAGACAAATAGAACGAATGCACTGTCATGTGAAAAGGTCGAGGTCAGTATCGCCACTTATACCATTTAAAATGGACTAAGTAGTCATCAAATTGGAATAGGAAAGCTTTATAATGATAACGTATGATTTCAAAATACATCCAACCAAGTGGTACTTAGTCAGATTTTTTCGTATTCTAACATATTACGTATTACTTAAAGGTGCCATAAACCAAATGCGTAGAATAATGTATATACACGTAATAGGTAAATGGAAACCATAGGTAACATTTGAGCATTACATTGCCATTTATAGATAGAAACAACGCCCGGGATCAGTAACAGCGACGAATGGTAGAAAGTTACAAATGGAACATCCTACTAATATTATAAACGCGAAAGTTTGTAAGTATGGATGGATGTTTGTTACTCTTTCACGTATAAACTAGAGAATGGCTTTTAATGAAACTTTGCAATAATATAGCATCAGAATAACACATAGGCTACAATTCATAAAGATATATCGTATATTATACAAACGCGGGTGAAACCGCGGGGCGCAGCTAGTTTACTATAAAATGTTAACATTACGCTTCGTCATACACAATGATCCAACAGGCTTATAAACCAATAACACAGCAGTAATTCACATGAATATTAACGACAAATTGCGCATTTACATTCACACATTTGAACAAAATGCCAAGCAAAACACTTTCCCACCAAAAATCCTCAAATAGCGGAATAATTTGGCGTGAATTCGACATTCGTTAACCGTGTAAGGGAACGCTGTATTGAGACTAATTGAGAGCAGCACATCACTAAACATCTGGTGATCGGAGTTCCGTCGAAGTAGAGCATCGGAGTATGCGAGTGTTGTGAAGTGAACACAGAAATGATCGGTGGGTATCGTATCGTATGGTATCGACTGGCGAGGCGGGCGCCTAGTGTTTATCAGTCCATGGGGCAATCCCCGCGCGCTGAGCACGCTCGACCGCTGTGGTGGGAGCGACGAGCGGTCCGCCCGCGACCGTCGCAGCACGTACTCGCATCGCTGTCGGTCAATGACCGTCGCCGTCTACTGTTTGGGAAGCGAGATTGACACGTAATAATCATATGCTCGAATGCAAACACCTGATAGTGGTGAACTTCATTTCACTGGACAAAACTAGTTTTACGACAACTTACTATTTGAGATACGAATCTGGCCTAGATACTGACGTAGCGCTTCTCAGAGGATCACGGTATAAGATTCATAAATCGCTCTCTACGGTGACTTAGGCCAAGCCCTATGTCGGTGGCCGCAGACTACCGAGTCTGCTTAGAAATGACGCTGCACATTTAGGATATGAAAAGTTTACAGTCAATGATGCCGACCTATCGCTTGGCAATAAGGTTCAAAGTAGTGTGGAAAGTAAGCCGTGCAAATCCCACTCCGTGGCATGGTATGTGGAGTGCTGTGAGAGTGTATAACTATGCATATGGAGTGGGTTTCAAAGTTTCCATAATGAATCAAACTGAGGAAGATCATTAACATAAATTAATGTTGCCCATCTACGCCGGCGACGATTTGATTGCGATATTAGATGGACGCGTTTCGCCAATTCTTCTTAGGGCGTAGCTGCAGATAGGTCTGGCATATTTAGAAGATTATATTCGTTGCGGGAATTAAGCAAAAAATGGGTCGCTTTAATATAGTGCAACCGGTCGATATGCCCAATGAAACAGTGAAAGAGGTTTCAAACGAGATCCGTCCACTTCGCGAGTTGTTTACCGAACTTCGACGTCATAGATGTTATGTCAACACAAAACAGGTGCACTTAGATAAAAGTTATGCGTGGCGGGTGCGAAGTTACCGGTGGCAACACCAAAGTTGGTACCCACTTCACTTCCTGGCCACTCAACAGCTCAGACAGTCAAGGAAAATTCCTTAATTTTCCACCTTGTTGAACGAGTTTGTGAAATGTCTAAATGAGTCATAGTACTGGTTGATTGTTTCGCGTTCTAGCCGTATAATGTATCTACTTACTCAATATTATAATGCCGATACAAAATAATGTGTGTGTTAAGTTATGGATACGCATTAATACGCATATTTAAAAAAAAAAAAACTTTTTTCTACAGAAAATGCAGGCAAAACCGCAGGACGGTGATCATAGATGTAAAAAACATTATAATTTCTTAAAATTGCCAGGAAGTTATAACATTCTGTTTGTATGTGTAATTTCCCTCAAAGTAAATGACTAATTTTCTTATTCTTAGATATATTATAAACATGTTTACTTTCTCTTTTCATTCATGCAAATTGTTATTGACTATGTTAAAAGTAGTTTGGATTATTAATCAAAGATAGAGATTTACTAAAATTAATTATATTCTACATTATAATCATAAGCTAAATGTCTGTGTAGCTGCAAGTCAAATAAATAAGAACATTTGAAATCAACGTCACAAACTATTCCGAAGCCACTCCTTAGAGATTCGATTGAAGCATTCTTAAATTAGCAGAATTTACCCTCTTTAACATTGATGATAATGTTTAAGTACTTTGTACAAATTGGTTTACTGTAATCAGAATAGGATAAATCTTTTTTGAGAATGCTGTGTTTGTTTTCGCAAAACATTCAGGGGCTTTAATTTAACCTTCTAATTAAGTATTAATCCTCAAACATTTAATTTTTGTCTTAACTAATCAATATGATTTAGTTTTAGTTGAATATTGGACAAAGCTCTGTGATTGTTAGGCGTTTAAATAATATTATCTTTGCTCTATTACAGGGATCGCGCCCGCAGCCATTAGCCAGCCTTGTGAGCTGACGCATGTTAAACCCTATATGGGTGGAATTTTTCAAGTATTTAGGTTTCACACCCATATTTATTTTATTCCTTAGCACACAAAAATATACAAGGACTTCATAGTATTCTCAATCGGCCATCCTTGAGGTCCAACAACATGACCAAAACAAAAGGTCAATAAACTCAATAATCACAATACAGTGATTATAGGCACCGAAAATAGTAAATGGTTTTTGTTCGAAGTTATTGGAAAGTTCTCACTAGTATTATAAATCAGGTGATTTGAGTGTGTTTATTACACTTTCACAAGTAAGTTGATACAAAAAGGAGAGTAAGATTTTGCCAGTCACTTGAAATCTGGCCATTTTATTCTGGTGAAACCAAAAAATCAAGTAACCACTTTAGGACCTGGTCTCAAAGAAACAGCGTACTTTTTCATACACATAGTGAAATCAAAATACTGTGACAAGGTTCTGTATTATCTCATGGGACTTACCAGCAGCCTCTAGTAGGGCTTCGAGTCGCGCCTGCATCTCAGGATCGACGGCCCGCTCGGGGTCGTCGTGTGAGAGGAGGAACTTGGAGGGCTCGGTACCATTGCCTTCTTCTTCCATCTCCGCCTGTGGTAGGGTACAATTGTTAGTGTCATTGCCACACAGGACTAGTGTATTTTTTGGAACAGGTGTTACTGTGTGGAAATCTATATGCAAACCATAATTATGTTGCACATTTCAATTTCAAAGTTAAACTAATGAACACACAAACCAACCCCTACCCACCCACTGTTGAGGACAGTTCTCATCTTACTTTAATAAGGAGGACATTTGCATTTTTAAATTTAATTAGTGTTAACTAGCCCGAGTCCCATCTTACTTCCTATCTTTTGTTAGTTTAACTTTTTGACAGAAATAAGCTACATAATTGTCTTACAATTATTTTTTCTATATACAATCTATGTCACTGCAACAGCTAGCTTGGTCCACATTTCTCAGATTTAACATCAGTAGTCAAAAATATAGAATTATCTAACCATTCCAGTGCAGTGCTGCCAAAGTAACTATTTATCATCATCATCATCAGCATCTATAACCGCCCACTGAGCACAGGGTTTTGCTTTACTTTTATAGCTTAATTTACAGTTTATATAAATAGTTATTATAGAATTTGAAAACATATTGATATTGATATACATAGAGATATTGTAATTCACAAATACCACTCCGCTCAAGAGGATGCAGTACTTAGTAGTGACATGTACAGACGAGACAGATGAACATATCTATGTGCAAGTTGTCACAAAGATCTTAAGCACACACTAAAACATATTATACTAAATTCTCAGTTGCACTAAGCCAAAGAGATTCTCAAATCAATGCCTAAACTGGATTTGTTGTAAAGGATATTCTTAGACATTCAATTTAGACGTCTTTAGAGATTTTACTACCTAACTTTAATTTTAGTAGACAATCGATCAAAGCCTATACCAGCTTTGGGGACAGCATGGTGAAGATTGATAGAATGAAGAGAGATGAGCAGCTGCACCTATTAGTGACAGTATGGCACGCCCATATCAGCTCTAGCAATGGTGTTCAGAATAAATAAATTCATACTTCTCATTTGTCAATTAATTCCCATTCATACTTCTCATAATACATTGTATGTTTGTGCTGAATCTTGCCAGTCAACTTTGATCCCATTTCTGTGTTCAATTTAATTTATATTTTGCATGCCTCTCAAGTTGGTATCACATATTCACAATGCAACATTATTGTGGCTGATCTAATTGTAGACAGAAGATAGTCAATGGAACTCCTCAGTGATGAACCCTAGAGATTGATAGCTTTTAGGCTTGTTTTGATGTTTGCGGTATAAAATAATGTATTATAAGAATCTTAAAAAATTACAATTACCCAAAAAAAATATTAATGTTACAGTGACCTTCGACACAGATCTAGAAAGCTGATAGTTTTAAAGTTATCATACGTGTTAGACTAGTCCTGTAAATATTTCATGCATTTTATGTGCTAACTCATATTGCTAGCTCATTATAGTGCATTTAGTCAAGCAAATAACTGAGAACAGGTGTGTTTTTTTTTTATCTAGTCCCACAATACAACATGTTTTGATTGATAAGCTCAATAACAAGTGTCACCTCCTGTAGTTTGACACATCTTCCTTTGTCACAAAGTTAGTGAGGTTAATAAGAACACAAGGAAACTGAGCGATACATTCTGTTAGAATCACAAGGACCATTCAACATATAGAAAACAAAAACATATCATGTGATATGTCACTGTCCATAGCACACACATTATGCAGGTTAACGGTTACTGAAACGGCAACAGCAATTGTTGTTGGTGAAGCTCTCGGCACTCAATAAGTTTATGTTCAACTTACCAACAGGTCTGGCCTGCTAAGGCACAAACAAGCCAGCAAGATCTATAACACCAACGAGAAACATGTGAGGTACTGACAATGTGGTGCATCAGGACTTGTTGGAGCCTACTTGTTATTGTCAATGGTCCTTGTAATTCACCAATTTTCGTGATTTTTGCGCGAAACACAGTAGGCGTACCGCTCGCGCCTTGCCCGCGCGTCATTGCACAAAACATACCATGATCGGCGACACCAATGAAGATTTCCAGCCCGAATTATGTAATTCGCATTTTTGTATTGGAGCACCGTCAGAAATATACATTATTCAGAGATTTACATGGAGTGATTGCATGTGATTCGAGAAACATGGCCACCGTTCATCAGTTCCAAAACACGATTGGACAATGGAAGTTCTGTGGCGGATCGGCCCATTGCTAACTTGCAATTGGAAATAATCAGGTTGGACGTTGTCTATCAGCGGCAGGATTGAATAATTTCATACATTACTCGGGAATACGTATGTACTTATGACTTTCTGACGTTTTACGGAATATTTGGCAAGCGATGTACTGTATCGAAAACGTAAAATATATTACTTCGTTACAGCGTGCTGCACGCTTTTTCCCCAAAGAGCTCATGACAAAGGGATAGTTATGGTCAAAGAATAAATTGTATGATGAGAAGAGACATGTACAAGATGTCCCTTGCAGTATTTAGAGCGGTAAAGATAATCACATTCCCTCAGTGCCACCGCCTCTTGTCGAAAACAAAACACGTTTTACCTCGGATACGGAGTCATCCTCGCTTTCCGAAGAGTCCGTCATGTATTTGGCAGGCGCTCCTGAGTACGTTTCGGTTTCAGATTTAGCCGGACTCGAAGCCGAACTCTGAGGAGTGGACGATTTTACCACATCAAGTTGCACATTCACCTTATCGATATTTCGGTTTTCAGACTGTCCAACATTCTGCATCTTTGTCCTAATCCAATATAACTTAATTAGTCTTTTAGTATCAACACTTTTTATACGAAATTAACACGTTTTTATATTAGCAAACAAAATTTATTTCGTCATTTAGCCTGGTTGATACCCGCCATGTCTACTACTATGGCGAGGTTCCCGGATGCTTCAAATAGGCTAGACAATTATCGCCCTCTGACGGAGACATTTTGAACTTTGTAAGGCGCCATCTATACGAAAAAATTCATAGTTTGGCCATAGACAATTTAAAGCTTACCATTCAAAGCTCTTCAAATTAGGTTATGACAATCTTGCAGCAAACAAACTGGTGCGATGAGTGTGGCGCAGGCGTTTCAAATCCGTGTGTGCGTCAGTGGCACACAGTCGTGAGCATGGACGTAATTTATATAGAAGACTAAATACTAATAAAAATGCATACTTATGGAAATGAAATTTATTTTCATAGCGTTTAAGTCTATTTTCAGCTGCGCTTCTCACTGATGCTAATCCGAGCCAAGAATAATAGCTCTCCCTACAGCACAGGCTCTGTGTTATGGTGTTATGGTGGCTATGTTGGTGTGAGTTATGGTGGCTAAAGACCGATCCCCGTAAGATGTCTCCCAGGTGATGAAATGTGCCAGGAGGCATCTAACGGTGAATGGTCTTTACATGCGTTGATGAAAGAGAGATGCACTTCTCAGATAATAGTTATGTGGTAAATAATCCTTATTGGTACGTTTTTGAGGTGAAACTCTAATGCTACTTCCAAACGTTTAACGCTACCATGGAGGGGGTATATGAAAGCACTGTTGCGTTGAACGTTCAACGTTCCTGGAGAGGCGGAATAGAAAAAGACAGAGCGAGAGCGAATTACGAAGTTTCACTTCTTCCGCGCGGAGGGACTACACGTCGTCTTCACGCACTATTTTTTTCGCAGTATTTCCATCACTCGGGTCATAAAAAAATATAATGACGATAATTATTTTATTTTGACACAGGCCGTGACAGATCACAACGTACCGATGCCACTGCTCATGTGTGATTGCTATTACATAGGCGGTCATGCGATAGCGTCTCCTAGTACGTAGGTATCTAGGTACCTACCTAAAATGTTTTTTTCACTTTTTTTGGTATAGTCAAAGGGTGAAGTAGTATAAATTAGTGTAAAAAGTCACTTTCAGCATTAATTTGTTCTCATGATAATTATAAAATGAGGTTAATATTATATTTTCTATAGATTTTTTAATACGGCTAGATAATACGTAATACGTTAACATTTCACCACTACTTTGTAAATTTCGTACCTAATAGCCTAATAGGGGTGTGGTTGGTGGGATCCTAACGAGTCACACCAGAGCCGGTCATAGAGTGACTCGTTGGGAGTTTTTTTTCCCATCGAGTTACACTGTTACACGTTGGGAACACAACAAGTTAAAACAAATTGCAACGAGTAACAGTGTGGCTCAAAAAAGTTTTTCGGTCAACTCAAATTATATAATAATATACCTAGTCAGGTCATAACTTCTGTCACATGTTTTATATAAAATAATTGAAACAAGTTTATTCATTATGTAACCATTTATATACCAAAATGAACTTAACAAAACATAGATTCTTATGACACTAAAGTTTATTCAAAATGACCTCCGTGATTTTGAATACAGGCCTTCAATCTGCGCGGCCAGTCGTCTATCGCAGCACGAACGAGGTCCATGTCAATATCGGCGGCTGCCTTAATCAAGGATGTCTTGAGTGACTCCAAATTGGGATGAGGCTTTGAGCACGCCTTTTCCTCCAAGTGTTACCATATCTTGTAATCTAGCGGATTCAAATCTGGACTGGAGGAGGGCCAGTCTTCGTGCCGGATGAAGTCGATTTCACGCGCCGCCAGCCAGTCTTGTGTGCTCTTCGCTCTATGAGCTGGCGCCGAATCTTGTTGGAATACCCAGTGCCTGTTATTAAACATGGTATGAGAAACAGGTTCCACAAGGTTCGTCTGGACTGTATTTTGATACACAACTGCATTCGTTTTTACACCTTTCTCACAAAAATGTACCTCTGTTAAGCCCCAATAAGACACTCCCAACCATACCATGAGCGAGGATGGAAAATGACCTCGTTGGACACGCGGAATACGGTTGCTCGCTTCTTCACTACTGTGTCCGTACACCTTATCATTTTGTTTGTTGTAGCTCTCTTCTACGGTAAAAATTTTTTCATCCGAAAAAAGAATTTCCCGATATTTTTTTCCCGCGTACCGCTTCAACAAAGCGCGGCATCTCTTCAGTCTCAGGTCCATTAGACGAGCATTCAAATGATGTCCTGTTTTTCTTCGATATGCCCGAAGCCCTAAGTCTTCATTTAACACCCTTTTCACCGTGGTTCTGCTTAATCCCATCTGAAGGGCCAACAGTTTCTGCTTACGTTTGGGATTTCTTTGAATTCGCGCCTTCACAGCTTTTATCACTGCTGGAGTCCTAACAGACCGAGGGCGACCACTTCTTGACCTGTCATCTACACTAGAGTCTTCATTGTATCGTTTGATGGTACGATAAACGAATCTCTTGGTTATATTCAAATTTTTCAGTATGTCAAAAATTTGAATTGGCGCGTAACCGCAACGATGCAACGCAATAACTGCAACACGGTCTTCTTTAAGCGTCCACTCCATACTTAAAAATGAGTAAAATTCTAAAAAGTATACATTTTTATTTTCATGAACAATTCGAAATTCGAATTCAATAAACTTTTTTGTGGCCAGCATTCTAAAAGAAAAGTTTTTACTGTGTGACAATACTTATGACCTGACTAAGTATTTACTAGCTGTTGCCCGCGACTTCGTCCGTGCGGACTATATTTTCTACCAAAATCTACCATTTTCTACCAAAACCTCCCATTTATCAAAAATTTACCATTTTATTTCTAAATCTACTATTTTCTAACAAAAGCTACCATTACTTCCAAAATCTACCATTATTACCAAAAATCTACCATTTCCTACCTAAATCTATAATTTTCTACCAATATTACCATTTTCTTACTAAATCTACCATTTTTTTTTCAACCTACATTTTTAATCATAATCTACAATCTTCTTCCGAAATCTATCACTTTATACCAAAATGGCTTATAACTAATTGACTTTGGCATCTACATAAGACATCCACCATATTCTACCGAAATCTACCATTTCCTACCTAAATTTTAGGGGTTGAACATTAAAACATGATTAAATATACATGTATAATTAAATTTTTAAAGAACATAAATGCTAAATTTGTAGTTGATCAGACCAATAAAACACGTTGATCCATACAAACTTTACAACCTCTTTGCACCCCTTTAGAGGTTGAATTTACAAAAATCCTTTTTTAGTGCATACCTATGTCACTTAAGGAATACTTGTGCAAAATTTCATTTCTGAACTAAATCTGATGAAAATATTTTGCAACTCCTTTTTATCACTTTAGGGGTTGAATATTAGAAAACGATGAAACACGTGCTTAATGAAATGTTTTAAAGAATATAAATGCCAAGTTTGAAGTTGATCGCACCAAGAAAACACGTTGCTCGATACAAAATTTGTAACCCCTTTTCACTCCTTTAGGGGTTGAATTTTTAAAAATCCTTTCTTATTGCTCGCCTACGTCACATAAGAAATATTTGTGCAAAATTTCATGGTTCTAGACCCAGTGGTTTCGGCTGTGCGTTGATCGATCAGTCAGTCAGTCAGTCAGTTCTTGCTTTTATATATATATAGATACTAGCTGCGCCCCGCGGTTTCACCCGCGTTTCACATTATAAAACCTATAGGGCGGTGGCTGTTAGATACGACTTGTAACATTGTGTCAGAGAAAATACAGAGGTTAGGTAGTTTTTCACAGTTATTATCGCACTGATGGACAAATAAACCGTGATGTTGATGGTGATGATGATGATTTGTAGCCTATATTGTGTCTCTAAACTATCTGCATAATACATCTTATGCAAATTAAGGTGTTATTTCACAGTTTTTAGGCCACTGTGTATGTGTAAGTTGGGGTATAAGGTAATATACTATGCTATAAAAATACCAAATTTCATGCCAATGGGGTAGTTTGTCACAGTTTTTATTCCACTGATGCAAAACGGTGGTGATGGTGATGATGAATTAAAGCCTAAGTCGTAAGTTGCGGGATAACCTATCTACGTACGAAATTTTACGCACATTGGGTAGTTTTTCACAGTTTTTATCGCATTGATAGAAAACGGCGATGATTATGATGATGACTTAATAATATATTCATAGCCTATGTCCTAAGTTAGAAGTTAACCTATCTGCGAACCAAATTCTCTCTCCCCTCACTCTCCCCTCTTCCCCTCTCCCCTATTTCCCCCCACTCTCCCCATTCCCATACTCCCCTTTTTCTCCCCACTCTCCCCTCCTTCTACCCCCACTCTCCCCCACTCTCCACTCTTTCTCCCCACACACTACCCTCTTTCTCCCCCCACTCTCCCCTCTTTCTCCCCACTCTCCCCTCTTTATCACCCCACTCTCACCTCATTCTCACCCCACTGTCCCCTCTGTCTCCCCCCGCTTTCCCCTCCCTTCTCCCCACTCTCCCCTCTTTCTCCCCGCTCTCCCCTCTCTTTCTCCCCACTCTAATCTCTTTCTCATCCCATTCTCCCCTGTTTCTTCCCCCACTATACCCTCTTTCTCCCCCCACTCTCCTTTGTTACTCCCTCCACTCTCCCCTCTTTGTCCCCCGCTCTCCCCACTCTCCCCTCTTTCTCCCCGCTCTCACCACTCTACCTTCTTTCTCCCCCCCCCCACTCTCTCCTCTCTTTCGCCCACTCTTCCCTCTTTCTCATCCCATTCTCACCTGTTTCTCCCCCCACTCTACCCTTTTTCTCCCCCCCACTCTCCTTTCTTTTTCCCTCCACTCTACCCTCTATGCCCCCCACTCTCCCCTCTTTCTCCCCGCTCTCCCATCTCTTGTCCCCATTCCCCTCTCTTTCTCCCCACTCCCCCCTTTTCTCCCCTCTTTCTCACCCCACTCTCCCCACTTTCTCAACCCACTCTCCCCTCTTTCTCCCTCCACTCTCCCCTCTGTCTCCCTCCACTCTCCCCGCTGTCCCCCACTCTCCCCTCTTTCTCCCTGCTCTACACTCTCCCCTCTTTCTCCCTCCACTCTCCCCTCTTTCTCCCCCCACTCTCCTCTCTTTCTAATCCCACTCTCCCCTCTTTATCCCCCACTTTCCCGTCTTTCTTCCCGCTCTCCCCATCTTTCTCCCCACTCTACCCTCTTCTCCTCCCACTCTACCATCTACTCCCCTTCCCCCCCCTCTCTCCCCTTTCTCCCCACTCTCCTCTTTTCTCCTTCTCCCCTCCCCGCACACTCCCCCCTTTCCTCCCATCGCACTCTCCCTCTATAAATAACGATCCGTTCAGCCGTTTATTGTGGTCCGTTGGGGGTGCATCTAAAGAATACCTACCTAATAATTTCAACCCCCTTGCTTTTCCCCCTTTAGGGATGATTTTGCAAAAAAGCTGAAACCCGTATTTATTTATTTATTACCAAAAGCCTAAATAAGAATTTTCAGACCCCTAACTTGAAGAATTATGGATTCCCCATACAAACTTTCAACCCCTATTTCATCCCCTTCGAGATTAATTTTTGAGACAAAAGATAGCCTATGTCCGTCTCATAGGTCCAATCTACCCCTATACCAAATTTCATCGAAATCGGTTCAGCCGTTTGAGCGTGAAGAGCTAACAAACATACACACATACACACACACACACTCACAAACTTTCGGCTTTATAATATTAGTAAGATAGCGATTACTAGGTAGTTATAAAAAAACCTAACAACCTAACCTATCTGTGTCCGGGTGGCCGATCTTGTATTTTTTCTACCATTGAGTCAAACTGTTACTCGGTGCAACTTTTTTTATAGAAGAATTCCCAACGAGTTACACTTGTGTAACACGTTGGGAAAAAATTTCCAATGAGTCACACTGTGACCAGATCTGGTGTGAATCGATGGGAAACGCCCGTGTGGTCTTAAGTGACGATTATGGTTGAAAGCAGTAAACATGCTCAGCTTAGAATGGGCCTGGCTCTCAAACCTCGCAACAGTTCGGCAACAGATTTTATACTTGAGGCTCTGGTAGCTAGCCAGGAGGGTACTTTAGTCCCTACCAAGGTTTTTAACGACGTTTTCCTTAATCGGAATCTCAAGCACAGTTTTTGCTGTCAACTGGTTTCGAACCTACTGAATTTTTTCCATTGCTATGTATAATCATTGTTTGTTACCACAGGAGTAGATGGCCTTAAACTTTTCATTATAAGTTTTGTAGATTTTTTTTGACAAAAAATATATGTAGGTAGTTATTTACCTATGTACCTACTGTATACAAAACAATATTTCTAGTTTTGACATTATCTAAAATAAATATTTTTCAGAAATTAAAGAATATAATTATCATCTTATTTATTTTCAATTTTGATTTTTAGGCCAATAAACGCCTACACTTTATCAACCTCTAACCAATAAACTTATACTGCATCAACTTCAACCAATTAGACCCGTTTTCAAGTTTTTTTTATTGATTGAGTTAATGTTGCCATTAAATCGTTTGCTTGTCTATTATTAATATGTCTATGATTCTTGCTTGCTTGCTTATGTCTTTTATAGTCTATGATTTTAACAATTTGACAGTTTATGTAGGTACCCACCTACCTAAAAAGCTTGCTGCCAGATTTTAGGACATTTCCCAAATCTATTGGTAATTTTATTATTGATCAATTGCCCGACTGCTATACTAGGATATTATTTCGCAAGTACCTACTACGTTGCACTGTAGTAAACGTACCTAGTTGTAAGTTATCTCAGATCTTCAGATCTTTATCAGAACTCTTGTAGAAATCGCACTGG
Organism: Hylaea fasciaria; assembly: GCA_905147375.1. Classification (NCBI taxonomy): domain Eukaryota; kingdom Metazoa; phylum Arthropoda; class Insecta; order Lepidoptera; family Geometridae; genus Hylaea; species Hylaea fasciaria. The sequence goes on from LR990200.1 coordinate 2,281,532, forward strand.
ATACAATATTCAGGCAGGATCTATAAAATAAATTAAGTCTTGGTATTCTTACCTTTTCATTATTTGAAAACTGTTAAACTATGAATCTGTGTACCTACATGAAATTAAACATTTGTACCTACTGAAAACTATAACTAATCGATATTATTATGAAAGTGGGTGAAAGAGAATATAGATTTCTAGCAACACTTGCAAAGAAAATGGGAAAATGAAAATATAATGTGGGCAATTCATTCGTTTCGTGCTTGCTTGCGGATTGGGGTAATGGGTAAAACTAGATTAGTCCTAAGCTATAGGGTAGGTAGGTAGGTAGGGTAGGTATATGTAATGCCTGCTGCCTGGCCTGGCTGGGGACGTGTTTGGCGAGATTGTTTAGTTGATGGCGGTGATTAAAAAGTGGATTTCCTTTGCTTGGTACAATAAAATACCTACACTATGTTTATAGACAGTCTAGCTTCTAAAAAAGTCTGAAATATAAACAACTCTGAGTATGTTTTCAAAAAATCTATCATCGGTTGAAGTTCCGCGTCTGTTTTTATGGGATGTATAGTGGAAAAATTGCTCAACTCATATCTTGCAAGCGCTCGGAATGGATTTAGCAATGTGTATCATCTATTGGGTAAGGTAGTGCCATGGCGAGAGACGGCGACGTGCCGACGATATTCAATCCGAAGAGGGTACGAACACCATCTGTGATAATAACAAGCGAGGAGGTGGTCGAAGCAGAGCGCGGCGGTGGGGACGCGGAGCGTGAGCGCCCGAACGGGCCCCCTACTCCGCTGAGTCCTCGCGCACCGCTGACCCCGCAGGCATCCGTTTGCTCGGCGCCTCCGCTGACGACCCAGCCGTCGCTGCAGCAAGCCTACAGCGAGTCCGCGGCCAGCAGTCAAGATGAGGAGCGCCAGCTTCGAGACAAGAAGTGCCCCAGGTCATGCTGCTCAAAATTCGCTAAAAAGGTCAGCAAAATAT